>OY728145.1:1202095585-1204595585 GCA_963277665.1 Viscum album
GTCGAAACCTATAACTCCCTTCCATGGAGATACCATCATGAAAATATTATCTCCTACCTGAAAGCCCAAATCCTTCCTTCGGTAGTCAGCATAGCTCTTCTACCAACTTTGAGCTGCATTGATGTTGTTTTGGATTACCATTACCATCTCAATCATTTCCTCCACCAGTTCTCAGCCAACAAGTTTTCTATCACCAAAGACATCCCAATAGGTTGGTGTGCGACATCTCCTTCCATATAATGCTTTTGATGGTGCCATTTGAATACTCGAATGGAAGCTGTTGTTATAGGAAAATTCTACCTGAGGTAAATATTAATCTCACATACCTTGAAAGTCAAGTGACTAGGATCTCAACAGGTCTTCTAAGTATTGAATAGTATGTTTTGATTGTCCATCTGTTTTAGGGTGGTAGTCAGTGCTCAAATGAAGTTCAGTATCCAAGGACTTCTGAAGACTCTTCCAGAATCATGAATTAAAACAGGGATCATGATCAGAAACCATCGATAGGGGTAATGCATGAAGTCTCACAACTTCATTAATATATAGTCTTGCTAGACGTTACAGTGGTAGATCTTCTCTTATAGAATGAAAATGTGCTGACGTGGTACGACGATCAATAGTAACCCATATTGCATCATTCCTTCTATGAGTCTTTGGTTGTTCCTTGAAAAAGTCCATCGTGATGTTATCCCATTTCCACTACGGTATGGGAAGAGGTTTCATGACTCTTCTAGTTTATTACCTTCCAGCTTTCACTTGTTGACAAACCATACATCTTGACACAAAATCAGAAATCTCTCTCTTCGTGTTGTCCCAAAAAAAATGTTCCTTCAAATCCCTATACATTTTGGTGCTTCTAGGGTGTATAGATAAATTGGAGCTACGAGCATCATCTAAAAATTCCCTTTTCAGATCAGGTATATCGGGAACACAATGTCTCTTCCCAATTTTAATAATTCCGTCTTCATACACAAAGTCTTTCAATCTTCCATAAATCAGAGCATTAATCTTCTTTTGAAACACTTCATCACCGATCTGAGAACTCATTATCCTTTCTAGTAAAGATGGTTTGGAAACTATTTAAATAATATTTGATGTTTCACCTTCCATTGTTTTTCCTATATCCATCTTCACTAGATTCTTGAAAACTGGATCCCTTTCAATTCTTATATTGTTCAAAACTCCATGATCTTTTCTGCTCAAAGCATCTGCCACCTTGTTTTCCTTCTCGGGTGGTAGTGTATCGTGCAATCATAATTCATGAGTAATTCAATACATCTTATTTTCCTCTTATTGAGTTCGTTTTGCAAGAAAATATACTTCAAACTCTGGGGATCAGTATAAATCTCTCATTTTTCACCATAGAGATAATTTCTCCATATCTTCAAATAAAAGATTATAGCAGCTAACTCAATATCATGAGTATGATAGTTTTGCTCATGAAGTTTTAGCTAGCGTGATGCATAGGCAATAACCCTATCAATTTGCATAAGGACACAACCAAGTCCTTTCATTGATTCATCACTATAAATAACAAAACCATCATTCCCTGATAGTATAGTCAATATAAGAGCATTGACTAATCTTCTCTTTAGTTCATTGAAACATTCTTTAGACTCTTTTCTCCAAAAAAAATTAACCCCTTTACGTGCGAGCTTTGTTAATGGGTTAGCCAACTGGGAATAATTATGGACGAAACGTTGATAAGAACCCACTTAACCAATAAAACTACATACATTGGTTATACTCATTGGTACTGGCCGTTCATGGATTGCCTTGGTCTTAGAAAGATCAATAGAGATTCCATCTTTAGAGACAATATGGCCAAGAAAATAAATATTCTGAAGCCATAATTCACACATGCTAAACTTCCCATATAAATCATGTCTTCTTAGAGTCTTCAGGATAATGCGCAAGTGATTTTCATGATCTTCATAGCATTTGGAGTATACCAAGATATTATCAATAAATACCACCACAAATTCATCGAGATATTCCTTGAATACTATATTCATTAGATCCATGAATACTGAATGTTCGTTATTCAATCATAAAGGCATTACTGTTAACTCATAATGCCCCTACCTTGTTTGAAATGTTGTCTTCAGAATGTATTCCTTCTTCACACACAACTGATGGTATCCAGATCAAAGGATAATCTTTGAAATGTATTGATCTCCATACAGTTGGTCAAATAAATCATCAATATAATGTAGGGGATACTTTTTCATTATTTTTATAGCATTGATTTCCCTGTAGTCGATACATAACCTCATAGATCCATCTTTCTTTTTAACAAAATGAACCTGGGCGACCATGGAGAAACACTAGGTAGAATAAATCCCTTATTACTCAATTTCTCTATTTGTTTCATTAGTTACACTAATTCCACAGTGGCCATTCTATAAGGGGACTTCGATATAGGCCATGATCCAGGAATTGAATCAATGGAAAACTCAACTTCTCGTTCTTGAGGATGTCCAGGTAAATCTTTTGAAAACACTTCTACATATTTTTTCACAATAGGTACATCCTCTATTTGAACATTCCTTTCCTCACCCAAAGTCATCCATTCTCTTCCTCCCTAATAATTGAATTTAGTTGAGCTACTAGGGGTGGTTGTAGGTAAGAATTAGGTGGTGATGATTCAGCTCTAATGATAAGGTGTTCCATATCGTCATCATAAAAAATAGTAACCTCCTTCTTATTACAATACATTTTTTCATCATGGTCTGAAATCCAATCCATACCAATGATTATATAAAATTCGATCATAGGTATGACAATGAGATCAGTGGATAAAGAACATTTATGTGCTCTAATGGGTACTGATTCACAAAACATTGTTAAAATGATACTTCCCTTCAGAGTTTTAAATGAAAACTCCCTTGTTAAATCAAATTGTAAATATATAATTTTCATAGAAAACTGGGAAGATATGAAATAATTTGATGATACAGAATCAAATGATGCATTTTCTAAACTTGAGGAAACCATTAAATTACCTGCCACCATGTCTTTCAGAGCTTCTACCTTAGCAGCAGTGATAACATAAGCTTGGCCTTGATCCCTTGTACTTTTCTGAGGTATATTCCCCTGACACTTACGAAATTCATTTGCATAATGTATCATCTCCCTTCAATTGTAGCAATGGAAATATGTAGCTTCCTTCATCCCCTTGAAATTACAATCATGGTGGCCTTTTTCACCACACTTGTAATAGACTCCCATTCCTTTTATGAAAGTACCAGGGTGTTTCTTCCCACATTTACTGTAGGATGGATATCCAACATTTTCCTTCATCCCCTTATTTAAATTATAAGATTGATCTGATGATCTCTTCTTCTCTTGCTTTACTTTAAAGTTATAAGACATAGAGAATTACTTCTCTGTCTTGATAGCACATGAGACAATGTCTTCGTACGACGAGAAGGATTGTGAGACTAATGCTCAATGGAGAAATGGTTTTAACCCATCAATTAAATGATCAATATTACTTCTTGTGTAACATATATAATCTCCCGCATACCTTGCTAACCATGTAATGTTATCCACATACTTTGTGAATTCTCATCCACCATTTGTCCCAAACTCAGAAATTGTCTTTCTATATCAGCTCGATGGTCATGAGGAAATTATTTTTATCAAAACAGATATTTTACTCCCTCCATTCCTTATTTGATACTTCATCATCTTCCTTCATGTTTTGAATCAATGACCACCATTAATCAGCATCTCCAGTGATGTAGTAGACTACAATGATAACCTTTTCTCTTTCACTACTCCCCAAAGCCTAAAATATTTTTTCTAGGGAATTTATCCATTTCTTAGCTACTAAGGGATTTGAACTCCCATTGAACGTCGGTGGTTGTTTCCTCATGAAGCGATCTAACATCAAACATCCATGCTACGGATCATGGTGCTCTATACGGGTAAGGTTATTATTCATAACATGAGTGAGTTGTCCCAGTATGGTGATTAGCTAATCATCACCAGTTGAATCATCAGCTCCACTATAATTATCTTGAGTAGGAGGGAAATCCCTACATGGAGTGCATGCATTGATATAGTTTCCATTTCTTCCACTAGGTTCCATTTCTAAACAATGGCTTAAACTAGATCAGTTTATGAATCAAAATACATAATTCCATACTTATGAAACACTTAACATGAATTAAACTATTTATGGGTATAATCCAAAATCATAAAAAAATTTAATTTGAGGAATTATATAATCATAAACCCTTCATAATGATTATTAATGAAAATGAGAGTCTTCCTAAGAATATCCCCTAGGAGTGTCGTAACCAAGAGTGCAGAAAGGCCCATTGTCGTGCACCAGTTCCCATTCGTGTCTAGCTTAAAGAAATGTTTTTGGGTTTTACCCATCAGTACATTTGTGCCAAAGCCGCCTCTACCTGCTCGTATCCATCCAGGGATGTATTTCTCAGAAAACTCACAAAAAATCTATAATACCAAAATTCTAGGATGTCATTCTATACTAGTCCTCAAAGTCCATATTAGTTCTATGATCTCTAATCAGAGTTTATCTAAATCTAACTTCCAAGGTTTGTACTACACTTCCTCTGATACCAACAGTAACGTCCCGACCCTGACTGAAAATTATTTTTTATTAAGATAAACACTTTTTTGGGAAAAGTGAGAAACCGAAAGGTTCAGAATACAACAAAAAAACACCCAAGCAGAAAGCCAGAAACAAACCCGACCTAGAAAAGATAACACTGCCAACCCCAATGCAGGACCACTCGGCGATCCCATTCAAGCATGGTCCCTCCCGCAGGCAAAGCCCTCCCTCAAATTCAACCAAGTCCCAAATGCCCTGCAAAGTGGACAGGGGTGTGCTCCAGCCCATCAGAACCAATCTGGCCCTCAGATATTTTCACACACATCAACGGAGATTGCAGAATCATTGACAAACAATTTGATTCTGCCAGATCCCATATCCCTAAAAACCTTCCACAATAAGAAGGATACCTGATAGTGTGGTTCCTCCCTTAATAGATCTTCAAGTGCTGAAGTCATCTTGTTCCATACCTGGATATACTCCTCTAGTTTGATCACCCCCTTGTTGAAGCCGCCAACCAGAATCATATCCTTTTTGTCAACCCATTTATATTGCTCCGCATTGAGATTCACGTCAAGGGTCTGACCCATAATCCTGGCTACATCCTCCTCCGAAGCATTGAGAAATAGAACCTGCTATTTCACCTCCTCGTTCGAGGACAATATCAAGTCCAAGGATGGATCAGACTTAGCAGATGAAATTAACTAACATCCAACCCCGTTGTCCAGCTCCACAGCCACTGCCCTTTTTGCTGACCGAGTCCTCATAGGAGGTGGCAGGGAGGAGTAGTCCTTCTTACCCCTCCTCCTCCTGTCACACCTATTTATCTTCAGACCTTATTCTCCTTCAGATTAGACTTTACTGACCTCCAAGTGTTCTTCATGGGGCTCCTCTTGGTGCTCTACCACAGCAAGACTAGCAAATCTGTTGCTCAGATTGACCGGAGTTCGAGTTGGAGAAACTGCTCCCCCTACCTGAATGCCCGAGTCTGATCCCCCTATTTCCCCAACACTGGTTAGGAAAGGAATTTCCAAGTCCTCCTATTGCATAACACCATATTCGCCCTCCCATATACCCTCCTCATAAGCTTGTTCTGCACTGCCAGCATTAAACAGACCTTCGTCCAACCGCTTGTCCCCCGCACCAGCCTCCATGGAGCAGCTGGCCACCCATCCTTCTCTGTTATCCAAACTCTTCCACAAATTGATTGCCGGGTTTTGAACTGGGCTCACCGAATCGCAGGGGTTGTTTGGTGTCTCGATACCCCTACCCATAAAATGGAAAGAAATATCAAGGTTCAACACCTTGGAGTGTCCAGTTTCCCTCCTGCACATCTCAGAAATATTTGATGGGAAAGCTGAAGCACCCTCAGATAAAGGGGCCTTCTCTTTGGCCTTATCCAATCCAACCTCCTCCTGAGACACCCCCGACCCCATTGAGACATTGACCTCACTTGACTTAGAAGGGTCCAAATCAGCATGAGGCCAGCCTGCAAGTGTGGACTGGGAACTTCCATGTCCAGCATTAGTGGCGATCACACCACCCCTCAGAGGTACAACAGTGGACACATCTGTTGTCACAGTGGGTCGACCACTCCCAGATATTCTTCTACAACCATGCTCGACATGACCATGTCTGCGACAATAGGAAAAAAAGTCAGTCCATGATTCATAAACAATCGGTTGTGCATACCTGCACTCCTCCTCAACAATAATCCATACTATCTCTGGTGGGATTCTAGAGAGATCCATTTCAACACAAATTCTTGCCGACATGGGACGCGACAAGGATGTTGTTCTTCGATCATTGCACACAAATCGACCTATAGAATTTCCAATTGATCTCAGAAATCCATGGTTCTGGAACAGGAGAGGAAGGCCAGGCAAATGGATCCAAATCGCCGTAAAGGGGGAATCGCGGTTCATGTGGACATCAAAAGACCAGCGGAGAAAATGGAAAGGGAGGTCGGAGAAATATTTACTCTTTCTCAACCAAACCCTTCCTAAATTGTCTTCATCAGCTAACATAATCAGAAATTGACACGGACCCATAATACCTACCTGCGCACGATGTTCCAAACCCCAATCCACATTGACAGCCTTGGAAAAGTGTTCCACCAGAGGTCGCCGCCGCACAAAACGCACAATCAGAGCCGAGGAAAGCAACGCCGATGCATCAGCAAATTTCCTAACCAAAACTGGAACTATCGGTTGACCTGAAACGCAGCCAAGGACTTTTGGAGCCACCTAAATTTCAGGAACAAAGAAGCCCACATCCGTCGAGGAACGAAAGGTATCAATATCTCCCGAATGCGTAGCTCCATGAAAAAAAAGTAGAAGGCTGGGACCCCTCCCCCCCCCCCCCCCCCATGAAAGGAGGGGCCTCGTCGGGCAACATCACCGTAGGGTTAGCTGGGATCCAACACCATCGCCATCACCCTCGCGAAATAACCTCTGAGACATTCACTAATAATGTAGTGGTAGCAAGATCAACAACCCGACCCTAGTTACCCAGATTCGGTGCTTTATTACATAATATTGGCATGATCACAAGAAATATCATGTCTCGAAATACTTATTATTTTAGTACCCTTGGAATAGCTAGATACATTCATAAATTTTACATTACATCATAAAATGAAAACTACAAAAATATAGTCTCCATAGTTCAAACACTTATCCCCTCATACTATCCCTACAAGTCATTCATAAAATATTTATTCACATCCTGGGAAAAATAAAACATAGAAAGGGGTGAGCTCAAATTCCCATTAAGAATTACATTATAGCAGAAACATTCAAAAATAAGCATAAAAATTTATGCCAATGTATTACTAAAACAAAAGCCTTTTAAATTTCAACTTCTGCATAATATGGTTGAAATAAAATGAAATAATGCCATATACATATTCACATGGATATTCTACTGGTTGAATAATCACTTTCAATATCAATAACAACTTTCATAATGATGGAATTCATAATTCATGACTATCATAACCACATAGTCAAGGCCTCGTGCCAAGACTACAAATAATATTTTTTCAAGGCCTCATGCCAAGACATTAGTTTTTTCATGAGTCCTACCGATGCATTGAGGAGCTATAGTAGGCTCCACACGTCACATATTAAGTCCAATGCATTCCTTATATGAACAGGTTTAAACATAACAAAAAATTCATATTAAAGCCAACATATGAAATGTAAATACTTTATCCATAAACCATGAATGGAATAAAAATAGGACATCCACAGTAAAAATTATCACAAAAACTTCAATACAATATGAAAGTTTTTTATCATAATAAATAAACTTCAAATATGTTTAAAATCCATCAATGGATGTTGACATAGATGGAATAAAAACTATTTGAGAGAAATATATATCTTTTTGTTTCATTTAAAAGTCACAAGATTATAAAATAAAACATTTACATTGAAAATATTCTTATAAGATTTTAAGGGATGCTTCGACGATTTTATAACACCGGAAAATTGATGCACCCTCCATATAAGTTAAAAAAACATTTTTACCTTAATTTTGTCGAAAAGGATAAAAAGGACCTTGTTTGGAAAACGAAAGAATGATTCCTTTATAAACATATTATAAATGGTCAAAAAGGGTATAAATGACTTTATCCCAAAGCCTTTAAAATATTAAGAGTGATTTGAAATACATTTTTATGAAACAAGGATGTGGATTATAAAGTGGTCCCAGTAAGTAATTACATATAAACAACCTCGGATAATGAAGAGATTGTGAAATAAACCCTCACCTTGTACTTTTCCTTAGTCGATGGTATGTTAACCTCCTGTATAATAGTTAAAAAAAATGTTATTAAATTATAAAAGAACCACATACATAATTATGATATCATATATGATCTTCTAATAATGCTTTGTTAATAATACTTTAGTATTATCATCGTTCCGGGTGTTAACTTACTTGTTTTATTTTATATGTTATGTTACATAAGACGTGTTTGTTATAGATATGTTGTATATTATTCATATCCATAATGATATAAAGTTCATAAACATTACTTTTAATCATAAAAAGAGAATTATTCTGGAATGGATACGATGGGGAATGAATCTCATCGCGTTCGTGGAGATGGTAGTCCATACGTACGCACGAGCGACAATATCATTCTTTTAATATTAAAATAATATATAATTTGATGGTATATCATATATATAAAATAATTATCATGTTATATTTATTATTTACATGAATTAAAAATCATTATTATACCCAACCAAATAATAATTTATTGAATAACAATTACACCACGACGTGGAGGCGGTAAGCCGTACTTACGCACGTATGGTGACATGTCATTCAAAGGATAGATAGAATACTGAATATGGTTGTACCATGTTTATAAAACCTCACTGTATATATAAGACACTGGAGTTATTATTTTATAATGGGAATAACAAATAAAGAAGAAGTTTAAGAAGAGAGGAACTTGAAAAAGGGCGGTGAAAGCATTACCTCCTCTTTGGGTTCTTCCATTTGATTTGTTCAAAAGGGAACCATAAGTTGGAATTCAGATCAAACTAATGCACTATAGGATTAAGTAAGGGAAGTTGAGAGAGTATTTGTGCAGGGGTTTGCTGAACCAAAAGGCTTTGAATGTGTGAATAATTGGTTATAAATGTTGTCCGTTTATAGGGGCGAGGAGGGGCACCTAAGGAAAATCTAGAATTATTATTTTATAATAAATTCATATTCGGTTTATAATGGATAAAAAGTGGATTATTTGAAGTCTAAGGTGTTGATGGGTCGAAATAATTCCCACCAATATAACTTAGATAGGTTTGGGTCATTATATTAACCTTATATTTTAGATTTAATTCTTAGTTATTTAGTTTGACATTTACCATGTCACTTTGTATTTTTATATTATATAGTTAACAAACATACTATATACATCCAAGAGACCCCCAAGTTGTCCAGTAATGATACAAATATCATTATATAAGTCTATTGGATGATCCATTGATTTTTAGGAATTGAATATAATTTAATAATATAATATTTGTTTTAAGAACTCATTTATCTCAATTTTGACACTATTGGGTATTTTGTTTTTGATAATTTCATAACAGCATTATTACTTCGAAAACAATTTATATAACCAATAATATTATGTCATATTAACCTAGAAAATTAGTGTAATTCATAAAAATTCTCAAATTACATTTATTTTGACATTCATAATATCAATTATTATAATATTTCATTATTTAGGTAATTATTGCATCAACATTGTGTCATCAATAAATATAATTATTTAATGTATAAAAATTATAAATAAAATACCATTATATAGGAAAATTTTTTATCTTTCTAATGAATATTTACAATTGAATTTATCTTATGTATAACCCTATATTAAAAAAATTAGTTATTAAACATTGATTTCTACTCGTTAACTCTTCTTTGAATTAAATAATAATTAATTTCCTAATCTAATACATGTAACACCCCGATCTTCCATGATACGCTTCTCTTTCAATAATGCAATAGCTTGCATTGTACGCAAGTTCGAGATTCTAACACATCGCGACCAATCAAAATAGACATTATGAATAGTACTACCCAAATTTTAAAATTATATATATTTTACATTTCAAAATGGACTTCATTTTTTGATTTTAAATATAGAAATTATCCTATGTTGAACTTTTTGTAATTTTCTGAGTACTTCCAATTTATTATGAATTGTGAAAAATATTTAAAAACAACTTTATTAAAATATATAATTTATAGTGATAATTATACTATTGAGTGGTTTTAAAGTATAATTATAATATATTTTTACCATTTTATTCAATGGTGGTCATTATAATTAATTTAACATTGAAATTGGACATGAACAATTGTCAATATTTTGATATATATTATTTCTTAAAAACACGATATTTGTTGTGACAACGGGAATTAGTTATAAAATTAATTAATGAAACTTATATGTTTGCAATTTTTTAAAATATACATCATTATTGAATTCAGAATATCAATTATAGCTTAAGGTGAAATTTTGGCATTGTTCTGAAAAACATCAATTTTTAATGAATAGTGAAACCACTAAGTGGTAGTTAAAAACTAATTTTTTATTTAAATGAAACATTACCACTTTTGTTATTTGATTAAAAAAAATCCAACATACATGGTTTTAATTAGGAATTAAAATGTGTTTCAATGGGATTAATATAATTTTTTGGTGAATAGTAACTTTTCAGTTTAATTAATTGCGACTAAAGGTAATTAGTGAAATTTATGGTAAAAATGATATTATAAAAATTTGAAAATACCGTTACACATGTCCTACCCCTATTGGATAAGTCATGGCCGACCATGAAAATCCATGGGTCAACTTAGGGACCCCATGGAGCCAACTTTTGTAGGAAAATGACATAAAAACATTTTATTTAATGTTAAAATAAAAATGTCACAAACATGAGTTGTTTTAATAAAACAATTTTTAAATGGGCTTATAAAAGACATATTTTTGACTATAAATATTCATTAGAATTATAAAATGATTTCCTACATCATGATATTTCCTTTATAATTTTTAGACATAAATAAATTAAATTATTTATGACACCATGATGATGCAGCGATTACCTCATTAATTGACGATTTTAATAAAATAGAAAGATAATGTAAAATATTAGCATTACACTTGTACAAAGCCTATTGGGTGAGTTGATTTGGAACCCTTATCACCTTATCCTGGAAATATATAAATTTGGGACCTTTAAAATCCAAAACACATTATATAATAAAGTAACATTTCATGACTTCCCAAAAGTGCCCCTCCTCTTCTCTTATTAAAGGCCCCCACAACTACCACCTTATTCACACCATCCAAGCCATTTGGCTCAGACAACCCCTGCAAAAATACTCTCTTAACTTCCCTCTCTTACTCCTAGAATCCTCACTTTGGGCATAAGTCTTCCCAAGGAAGCCTTTGTCTCTAATCAAAAAGAGTTACCTGATTTTAAGGTAATGTCTTCTCTTATGTCGTTTTGTTTTATTTTGATTCTCCAACCCCTAAACTATTTTTATCCTTTTATTTTTTAACAAAAACAGTATATTCAATATACTAGGATGTTGTTATGAGAAGGATTTTATTTACACTTACAAACACCTTCATCAAATGGTTAAAGAACATATTGTTTCTGTGGGTGGTGAATTACTGCCTCATGAAACGATGATTGTTCAATATTCTTTTAACACCTCTAATGGTGGCCATTATGATGACAATATTTTTATATATGATATATGTTATTTTTTTGTTTTCCTTATGATTCTTTATTTTTCATTTATGGCATACCTTTATGATTTCCATTATGGGTAAACACGATAATTTCATTTTAGGAAGTGCGGACTACCGCCCCTCAAATGTTTTGAATCTTTAATGCCATATGTGGGATGTATAAAGGATTGAGTAAATGGTATTATACATTATATTATACTGGAATTATATTATACCTATATATAATTATAACTTCATTTCATTAAATATTAAATAGAAGTGAAAGTAGCGTTCATGCGTACGTACGACTTACCGTCTCCATGAACGGTGCATTTCAATTCTTACCTCTAAATGTTACGTAATATTATGAATGAATGTATATATTGGATATATATAATATATATGATATCTACATAATGAATATAATTCTGTATATAATGGATAGTCTACCACATACACAACGTTTAGTTATAAGATGTTTATTATTGACTCAAGTACCAAAGATCGACAAAACGACCGTTATTAACATAAATGACTATATAATTTTTGTAACATGGTAATTATTGATATAAAAGGGATAATGAACTTGAAAAAGGTCATTAATCAAGTAGATATTAACTCTAGTCTATTATTCAAGAGGTTAAGGAATGATCAAGTCAAGTCGGACAAGAGGTAACGGAATTTCTTAACCCAATTTCCATTCTTTGGGTTAATCTCCTACTTTCAAATTATGTCATGATATTTTATATACTTTAATTATGTGTACTTATAGTGAATACTCATAATATATCTATTTTATTTAAAAATTATTTTTGTAAGGGACTTTGCCTCAATCTCCATTCATTGAGGCGTATTTTGTTTTATACACAAATTTCTTTTATACAGTGTATAAACCCCTTTAACTTTTACGTTTATTCAAAAGGAATCTTTTTATACGAAGTGTTTTACTAAAAGACAAAAAGGAATGTTTTTCTTACATATGCGGCGACAACGACTTCTCCACCTCTGTGACTCTTATTTGAGTTTCGGCTTCCTCTACATGCAATATTTTTTTTAAATGAAAAATAAATACCATGTTTTAATTCTATTTTATTTTTGTATTGAAAATGGTTTTGAAAATGTTTTTATTATATCAATGTTTTTTATTGATATATTGTGATTGAAATGTGGAAATTTTATGTTTCTTTTATGCATGTTTTATGTGAAATGATTATGTTATGTTTTATTATATTTTTAAACCTGTTTATATGAGGAATGCATTTGAATTAATAATTGACGGGTGGAGCCCACTATAACTCCTCGATGCATCAGTAGGTCTCATGAGACAAACTAGTGTCTTGGCATGAGGCCTTGACAAAATCTTATTTGTACTCTTGGCACGAGGCCTTGGCTACGTGGTTATGATAGTCTGGCATTATGCATTCCATCATTATGAAAGTGTTTATTGATATTTCATGTGATTATTCGACTAGTAGAATATCCATGTGAGTAAGTAAATGGAATCATTTAATTTTATTTTTTCCATATTATGCAGAAGTTCAAGTTTAAAAAGGATTTTGTTTTAGTTCTAAAATTGCCTTAAATGTTAATGTTTATTTATGAAAGCTTCTGCAATATTGTTATCCTTACTAAGCATCTGAGCTCACCCCTTTCAATGTTTTAATATTTTCCAGGATGTGAAGAAGTTTTTTATGATTGACCTACAGGGATAGTCAGAAAGGGATATGAGTGTGTACTATGAAGACCATGTTATTGTAGTTTTTTTACATTATGATGTAATGTAAGACTTATTAATGTATCTAGTGTTTCCAAGGCTACTAAACTAATGTTTCTTTCGAGACTTGATCTTTTATGATCATGCCAATGTTACGCAATAACGCACCGACTCTGGGAAACTGGGGTCGGGGCATTATAGTTGGTATCAGATGCAGTTTAGTACTAACCTTGGAATATAGATTTAGATAAACTCTGATTAGAGAACATATCCCTATGATAGACTTTGAAGATTAGTATAGAAGAACTTCCTAGAATTTTGGTATTATAGAGATTTTGTGAGTTTTCCGAGAAATACATCCCTATCTGGATACGAGCAGGTAGAGGTAGCTCTGGAACAGATGTACCTAGTGGTAAAACTTGAAAACACCGCTTTGAGCTAGACTCAAACAGGAACTGGTGCACGAAAATGGGCCTTGATGCACTCTTGGTTACGACACTCCCGGGGGATATGCTTAGGATAATTCTCATTCTCTTTACAAACCACTATGAAGGGTTATGAGTATATACTTCCTCAATGAAAACATTTTTATGATTATGGATTATATCCATAAATAGTTCAATTTATGTTAAGTATTTTACAAGTATGGAATTATGTATTTTGAATCATAAACTAATCTAGTTTATGCCATTGTTTAGAAATGGCGCCTAGTGGAAGGAATGGAAACCGTATCAATTCACGCATTCCGTGTAGGGATTTCCCTCCTGCTCAAGATAATTATTGTGGATCGGGAGATACAACCGGTGCTGATCAACTTATTACCATACTGGGACAACTCACCCAGGTTATGAATAATAACCTTACTCGTATGGAGCACCCTGATCCGCAACGTGGATGATCAATGTTAGACCTCTTAATGAGGTAGAAACCGCCAACATTTAATGGGGGTACAAATCCATTAGTAGCTGAGCAATGTATAAACTCCTTAGAGAAAATATTCCACGCCTTGGGGAGCAGCGAAAGAGAGAAGGTTGTCATGGCAGTTTACCGCCTCACTGGAGATGCTGATCAGCGGTGGTCATTGATTCAAAACATAAAGGAATATGATGAGGTATCAAATATGGAATAGAGGGAGTTGAAAGAGATTTTCTTAGAAAAATACTTTCCACATGACCATCGAGCAGATATGGAAAGGAAATTTCTGAGTCTAAGGCAGAAGGAGGATGAGAATGTCGCAAAGTATGAGGATAACATTACAAAGTTAGCGAGGCATGCTGCAGATTATATACATAACCCTAGAAGTAATATTGACCATTTCATTGATGGGTTAAAAACTTTTCTCCGACGAGCATTATTATCACAATCTTTCTCAACATTCGAAGATATAGTCTCGTGTGCTATCAAGACAGAAAAGGAATTCTCTAAGTCTTATGACAACAAAGTAAAGCAAGAGAAGAAGAGAACGGTGGAACAAGGGACAGATAAAGGGAAAAAGGGAAAGGAAGATTTTCAATTATGCGATAATTGTGGGAAGAATCACCCAGGTATATGTCTAAAAGGAACGGGAGTTTGATATTAATGTGGAGGAAAAGGTCACCAGGCTCGTGTTTGCAAGGGAAAGAAAGAGGCTATCAATGTTTAATGCTACAATTGTAGGGAAATGGGGCATTATGCAAATGAATTTCCAAAGCGTCATGGAAACATATCTCAGAAAAGGCCAAGGGATCAAGAACAAGATTATGCTATTACTACAATGAAATAAAATAATTATGGTATTTGTGTTTTTGGACTCAAGGATTGTATTATGGTTATAAGAATAATGTGATATATATAAGGATTGTATAGCAGTACTTGTTGTTTTCATTAAGTTTTTAATATGATGAAGGTAATCATATTTTTTTATGTGACATTAAGAGAAACTTCACTTTGTTTGAGGAATCTGATGTTACAACTGATTTTGAAATTTAGAGGCCTTTTAGAGAAAGTCTGGACAGAGGTATTTTGGATAACTATAAAGGTTGGAATGGATTAAGTTGAACTTTGGATAGTATTTTTTAAGGTTAAAACATTTCTGAAGATTATTTTTGGAATATTATCATACTAAAGTTTTAGGAAACTAACAACCTGTGGGTTGGGGGATAGCCTGTCGCGTTGGAAAAAGCTGCAGGAATCGAACCCACAACCATTGTGCGATACGCCTTTATTACCTACCACTATCCTACAGGAATTTCCTGGTTATTACAAAATAGTTTTCCTAATCTAAATTCTATTTGTTAATATTTAGAAGCTTATACAATTAGGATAAATAGAATATTTTTGAGTTCTATTACTTTATGGATTGACAGATGTGTTTGTGGTAATAAATGAATGTCTACATGGCAAGTAATTATATTTCCTTAAGTTCTTAGTAAATCTTTTAAATATATTCCTCAACTTTATGAAAGGTAATTTAAAACAAAACATGTTGTCGGCTAACTTTTCCAACTGAGGATTCAATGACCGTTTAACCTATCACGAGTTTGTGATTTTCTTGTGGTTAACTTTCTCCTTATCCTTTTTTGTACAACTCTCCATCAGACCTTGATGGTTTGTTTCTCCTCCATATCCATATTTTCATAGAATCCTATTATTGTATATCTTGGATGACCTTTTACTTCTCTTTCATTCTTTTAAAGTTATATTTTTATTAACCCTATTTTTGATGTGGGTTTTCCACAAAGGTATTTGATACTTTAAACCTTTTATTTTAGAAGAACAATTTCATATTGAAAGGATGAAATTTATTGAAGGAGGTGAGAATGTAACACCTCGATCTTCCATGATACGCTTCTCTTTCAATAATGCAATAGCTTGCATTGTACGCAAGTTCAAGATTCTAACACAATGCGACCAATCAAAATAGCCATTATGAATAGTAATACCAAATTTTTGAAATTATATATATTTTATATTTCAAAATGGACTTCATTTTTGGATTGAAAATATTGAAATTATCCTATGTTGAACTTTTAGTAATTTTCTGAGAACTTCCAATTTTTTATGAATAGGGAAAAAATACTTAAAAACAAATTTTTTAATAAAAATAATTTATAGTGAACAGTTATACTATTGAGTGGCTTTAAATTATAATTATAATATATTTTTACCATTTTATGCAATGGTGGTCATTAGAATTAATTTCACTTTGAAATTGGACATGAACAATTGTCAATCTTTTGATATATATTGTTTCTTAAAAACACGCTATTTGTTGTGACAGCGGGAACTAGTTATGAAATTAATTAATGCAACTTATATTTTTGTAAATTTTTAAAATAGACATCATTTTTGTATTCAGAATATCAATTATAGATTAGGGTGAAATTTTGGCATTGTTCTGAAAAACTTCAATTTTTGATGAATAGTGAAACCACTAAGTGGTAGTTAAAAAACAGATTTTTCGTTTAAATGAAATATTACCACTTTTGTGATTTTATTTTCAAAAATCCGACATACATGGTTTTAATTAGGAAGTAAAATGTGGTTCAAATGGATTAAAATAATTTATTGGTGAATAGTAACTTTTAAGTTTAATTAATAGCGATTAATGGTAATTAGTGAAATTTAAAGTAAAAATGATATTATAAAAATATAAAAATTCCCTTACACATGTCCTACCCCTATTGGATAAGTCATGGCCGACCAATAAAATCCATGGCTCAACTTGGGGCCCACATTGAGCCACTTTGGTAGGAAAATGACATTAAAAACGTTTTATTTAATGTTAAAATAAATATGCCACAAACATGAGTTGTTTTACTAAAAAAAATTTAAATGGAGTTATACAAGTCATATTTTTTACTATAAATATTCATTAGAAAGATAAATTTATTTCCTACATCATGATAGTTTTTTTATAATTTTTAGACATTAAATAAATTAAATTATTTATGACACCATGATGATGCAGCGATTACCTCATTAATTAACGATTTTAATAAAATAGAAGGATAATGTAAAATCTAAGAATTACACTTCTCCATAGCCTATTGTATGAGTTTATTTCTAACCCTTATCACCTTATCCTATAAATATATAAATTTGGGACCATTAAAATCCGAAACTCATTATATAATAAATTAACATTTCATGACTTTCCAAAAGTGCCCCTCCTCTCCTCTTATAAAAGGCCCCCACTACTACCACCTTATTAACACCTTACAAGCCATTTGGCTTGGCCAACCTCAGCCCAAATACTCTCTTAACTTCCCTCCCTTACTCCTAGAATCCTAACATTGGGCAGAAGTCTTCCCAAGGAAGCCTTTTTCTCAAATCGAAAAGAGTTACCTGATTTTAAGGTAATGTTTTCTCTTATGTCGTTTTGTTTTATTATCCTTCTCCAACACCCTAAACTCCTTTTATCCTTTTATTTTGTAACAAAACCAGTATCTTCAATATATTAGGATGTTGTTATGAGAAGTATTTTATTTAATCTTACACACACTTTCGTCAAATGGTTAAATAACATACTGTTTCTGTGGGTGGTGAATTACTACCTCATGAAACGATGAATGTTCAATATTCTTTTAACACCTCTAGTGGTGGCCATTATGATGAAACTATTTTTATATATGATATATATTATGTTTTTTTATATCATGATTCTGTATTTTTCATTTATTGCATACCTTTATGATTTCCATTGTGGGTAAATGCGATAATTTCCTTTTAGGATGTGCGGACTACCTCCCCCTCAAAGTGATTTGAATTGTTAATACCATATGTGGGATGTATAAAGGATGGTGTAAATGGTATTATACATTAAATTATACTGGAATTATAATATACCTTTATATAATTATAAATTCATTTCATTAAATATGAAATAGAAATGAAAGTAGCGTTCATGCGTACATACGGCTTACCGTCTCCATGAATGGTGCATTTCATTTCTTACCTCTAAATGTTACATAATATTATGAATGAATGTATATACTGTATATATATGATATATATGCTATCTACATCATTAATATAATTCTATAGATAATGGATAGTCTACCACATACACAACTTTTAGTTATAATATGTTTATTGTTGACTCAAGTACCGAAGATCGACAAAACGACCATTATTAACTTAAATGACTACATAATTTTTGTAACATGGTAATAAGTGATATAAAAGGGATAATGAACATGAAAAATGTTATTAATCAAGTAGATATTAAATCTAGTTTATTATTAAGGTGGTTAAAGAACGATCGAGTCATGTCGGACACGAGGTAAGGGAATTTCTTAACCCAATTTCCATTCTTTGGGTTAATCTCTTACATTCAAATTATATCATGATATTATTTGTACTTTATTTATGTGTACTTATAGTGAATACACATAATATATCTATTTTATTTAAAAATGATCTTTGTAAAGGACTTTGTCTCAATCGCCATTCAATGAGGAATATTTTGTTTTATACACAAATTTCTTTTATACAGTGTATAAACCCCTTTGACTTTCACATTTATTCAAAAGGAATCTTTTTATATGAAGCGTTTACTAAATGACAAAAAGGAAAGTTTTTCTTACGTATGCAGTGACAACGACTTCTCCACCACTGTGACTATTATTTGAGTTTCGACTTCCTCTACAAGCCATATTATTTTTAATGAAAAATAAATACGAAGTTTTAATTCCAATTTATTTTGGTATTGAAAATGGTTTTGAAAATGGTTTTATTATATCAATGTTTTTTAGAGATATCTTGTGATTGAAATGTGGAAATTTTATGTTCCCTTTTTGCATGTTTAATGTGATATGATTATGTTATGGTTTATGATATGTTTAAATCTGTTCAAATGATGAATTCATTGGACTTAATAAGTGACGGGTGGAGCCCGCTATAGCTCCTCGATGCATCGGTAGGTCTCATGAGACAAACTAGTGTCTTTGCATGAGGCCTTGAAAAAATCTTATTGTAGTCATGGCACGAGGCCTTGGCTACGTGGTTATGATAGTCTGGCATTACGAATTTGTTCATTATTAAAATGGTTATTGATATGGCATGTGATTATTCGACTAGTAGAATATCCATGTGAGTAAGTAAATGGCATTATTTAATTTTATTTTTTCCATATTATAATGAAGTTCAAGTTTAAAAAGGCTTTTGTTTTAGTTCTAAAATTTCCTTAAATGTTAATGTTTACTTATGAAAGCTTCCACAATATTGTTATCCTTACTGAGAATCTGAGTTCACCCCTTTCAATGTTTTAATATTTTACAGGATGTGAACAGTATTTTATGAATGACCTGCAGGGATAGTCAGAACAGGATATGAGTGTGGACTATGAAGACCATGTTATTGTAGTTTTTTTAATTTATGATGTAATTTAAGACTTATTAATGTATTAAGTGTTTCCAAGGCTACTAAACTAATCATTCTTTCGAGACTTGATCTTTTGTGATCATTCCAATGTTACGCAATAATGCACCGACTCTGGGTAACTGGGGTCTGGGTGTTACAATACAAGTGGACCTAAATGATAATATTTTATTCCTAAGGTTGTTTTTTGGTCGAGAAAAACTTTTCCCGTAGAATTAGGACATGTGTTAAGGTAATATTAATATAAATTTCACCCTTAATTACCCTTTAACTATTAACTGTGCTAAATAAACGTAAAAAAGTTACTATTCACCAAAAATTAATTTCATCTCATTAATAACATTATACTCCTTGATATTAACCATGTCTCTTGGATTTTTGAAATTCCACTTAAAAAACCTTTAAAATTATGTTTTATGTGAATTTCCAAATTCTCCTAGGAAATGTGTAAAAGACGGTGAAATGATCAATAAAATTTTTATATATCTAAAATTATTCTATAATAAATCTAATGAATTACATTGAACTTATATATGTATTATTTATCTATTTTTACCTTAATAATATTTAAATAAATAATTTTTTAAATAAAAAATTTGGTTTTAAACTATAACTCAGTGTTTTTTCACTATTCATCAAAATTTGAACATTTCAAAAAAATACCAAAATATCACCCTAGGCTAATTTCGATAGTCCGAATCCAAAAATGAAGTCTATTTTGAAAGATAAAATTTATAAAATTTCAATAGGTGGGTATTACTATTCATAACGGCTAGTTTGATTAGTTGTGGTGTGTGTGTTAGAACTCGAAGTTGCATATAACACACGCTGCTGTATTTTTTAAAGGGAAGCATATCGTGGAAGCTTCGGGTGTTACAAAAAGGAACTAAAAAAAATTTACACATTAAAACTAAATTGGATAAATGTTATGTTTTTTTACTAAAACTTAGTATTATTCACTAGTCCTCAAAATATGATTTTCTTTCTAGAAAATAAAAATCAATGAACATAAATTAAATTTCTTTATTTTTCATTCTAAAATGATCATTAATTTATCTTATAAAAAGTGAACATGGGTAAAAATGTTTTTTTGATGTAATTGTTCAAATTAATGGAGGTAAAAAACCATATTAAATAATAATATCATATGTATAATATTGTTTACTAAACTAAGTCTCAAATGAAATGAATGAACTAATACAAACTAATTGTGACATTTCATGTTTTCTATTATATGTAGTGTCCCTTTTTTGTGAAATTACTATCTAATTCATATATATTTATAATATTAACAATACTTATTCTATTATTACCTATGACAAAAATGTAAATATAAAAAAAACAATTTTAATTATATAGTGACAAATAGAGGCTTCCATTCTATTTTTTAATTGAATTTCTATCCATTGGATCACAAAAAAGTTAACATGCTACAACAAATTATTTAATTAAAAATTTAGTTTGAATTAATAAAATAGTGATGTCAATAGAAATTCATTTTATTTAGAAAACTTATTATTTAATAATCATGATTGGTGATTATTTATTTACCATGTAAACCATTATTCAATACCCATTTTTACCTATAGTTGGGTTGAAGTGAAATAAAAACCTCACATTGAAGTTATCATTAATATTTTTACACAAAAAATTATTATATTTTGAATATATAATAAAAATGGATTCATTATTTTTTATATGATCAATCAAGGTCCCATATTTTATTGTGAATATTATTAATTCTCACACAATGATATAATGGAAAAGAATTCATCAATAATATTTTATAAAACCATAACCTAAGAACACAATTATTGTTACCTGAGTTGGTAATATAACACAGCCAGTTGAATGTCCCTAGATTTCTAGAGGCTATCGACATTTAATGTGTTATAAAAAATTTGAAGATAGTTTCCTTTAAAATCATTTCCAATATATATATAGTTGAATATAAATTCTCTGTTGTTAAAAAACATTAAAAGTTGAGTAAAAACATAAACACATTAACTTTATATATCACTAAAATTTAAAAGAATGAAATGAAACAAAAAATTTTATCATAAAACAAATTGTAGAACGACCTTCAATCTACTCAGCCAAAACTCGATAATGGATCTAAAAGACACTACTAAATAATAACGTTGTCTTCCACCAAGTTAAATCATCCAAAATCATATCCATTTATCCAATAAAATTCTTATGTACAGATTGATTTTATACTCATTTGGATATCCAAATAATTTAATATAATTAAATTCCTAATAATGTTAATATGTAACATTTTTAAAAATTGATGAAATAGAATAATTATAAAAATAATAGGACTTTGAATTAATGAAATATTTATAAAATGACACTAATATATTATTATTAATAAAAAAATCCATATCAATACCACCAAAACCAGGTTTATCTAGAAATCTCATTCCACATTGTACAATTTTTTTCATATAATTTTTGAAAATTAACCATTTCAAT
This sequence comes from Viscum album, assembly GCA_963277665.1. NCBI lineage: Eukaryota > Viridiplantae > Streptophyta > Magnoliopsida > Santalales > Viscaceae > Viscum > Viscum album. The sequence continues at coordinate 1,202,117,996 of OY728145.1, forward strand.
ATTCAATGGAAAATTATTTCTACACATATTAACGTAATATTATTATTTTACATAATATCATTTGGATAATCCTTATTTCTATACAATATAATATTCTTACTAAGGAATTCTATAGCATATTCAATACAATTTCAATTTTATTAATTATCTATGACTTGAATATTTTCACTATGTTTGTAATCCTTTTTCATTACATAGTGAGTGACACCTATTATTCTCTCACATTAACATTCCTTCCCTAATCCACTGATAATAATAGATGAATCATCGGTATTCCAAAAAATGGTATCACATATAGTATTTTTGTCAAATATAGATAGACAAAAAGATTATGGAATTATAAAATCTATAATCAAAAAATATTATAAATTCCTACCAATTATTAAAAAAATTAATTCAAATTAATCTATACCAAAATCTAATTGGTCTAATTAAGACCAAATACCAATAAAACCATAAAGTCAATAATTTAAAATATTATTTTTTATGAAAAAGACATGAATATTTATGAAAATTTATCTTTCAAAATCTTTGAAAATTGAATATATATAATTTATTTTATAAATTTCTGATTAGAAATTTTTTTAAATAAAAATCATTATAAAAACTATTATATTCCAATTAAAACGTCAATAAAATAAAAAATTTGTCATTCTATTTAATTGGAGAGAGAAATCTAGTATTGAGGGACAAAGTGAATTTATAGATAAAAACTAAAAGCAAAAAAACAATTTTTTTAGTATAATGTATGGGTAATTAGATTTCAAATGAAAGGATGTGATAATTATATATATAATGAAATATAAATAAAATAGAGAATATTCTTTAACTTTTTTTCTAACACATTTAATTAATTTTAATTACATTGTTGAAAACAGTTTTAATACCATTGTAAATATCTATACATTATTAGTAACAAGAATAAAAATTGGTTAATGAAGCTACTGCTAGATTTATAGTACCAGAAAAAGAAAATGAAATTTTTTGTTTTTTGACCTAATCTAAATTATAATGTCTAAAATTATTTCATATATATATTTATTTTAAAATTTTATTAAACATTATATTGAAGTATTAATTTTACCAAATGATAATATGATTATTTTTGGTAAATGATTTTTTAGATGACATTAAAAAATTTAATATGTATATGAAATAATTATTTATAATTTTGAAGAATGTTTTTTATTTTTATAAATATGTTTTTGATTGATGGAATTTTTAGAATGGGAACTAGTGACAAAATAGGCTAGTTGAATGAAAAATCACAATCTGGAAAAACTGTAAATCTAGCCCAATTTTCTGCCACCCAATCACTTTGGAATTATAAGAAAAGCATTATAAGAGTGTGATAGTAATGAGGCATGGAATGTATTGTATTTTGTAAGAGCATGAGGTTTATCCCATTGGTTTAGGTCATCATGAAGTCCCATTCATGCTAACTAGATTCACATCATACTTTTCAAAATACATATGTTTGTGACAGTGTATATGTAGTTGATCTCAATTATATATAACTTGAATGTGGGCCTGTAGAGCTTGGCTATAATTCCCCACATACTGAAACGACACCACATCTCCTAGCTCGAGAGTCAACACAACATAGACTCAGCTAGTTATTGTCTTTTTCTTCACTGACCACCATTACATTTGTAGCTATTAACAAATAATTCCATGATCATTGTTGTGAAGCATGGGCTCATGATCCTATATCATTGTGAGGCCATGAAAAACCATAGAGGTATTTTGGTAGGTTATTAGATCATGTATGATTTAATTAGAATGATATATGTTCCAAAAATTCAATGAGATACTAATGCAAAAGAAAAATTAAATGATCAATATATTGGTGCCATAATTATTATACATAATGTAAATAAATTGGAATATTCCAAAATAGAAAATAATTATTGTCTTCCAATAATTGAATATGATTCCTACTGGAAATTTTTAAAACATATGCATGCATTGATGAACTAACCTCATTCACATCAGGAAGACAGTTCCATATGTTAATTCAAAGTTAATAGAAAATAAGAAATTTATCCCTGTGATATATGCGGGATACCTAGACATTGGGAATTTAAAGAATATTGTATGTCTTGACGTTTATTTTACAAAATGATATTAAGAACATGAACAAGTTATTTTAATGAATACGTGGTAGAGGAAAATAGAATATAATCCTCTAATAAGGGATTTGCTAGTAATGGGGTACTGGGAATATAAGGTGAGACTAAAAGCCTATTTTTTGATACAATATCAGGAGTAGTACAAGAGGACTTATTCAATAATGTATTATGGTTAATTTAATTTTTTATATCCACTCATTTATATAATGAGGGGATACATTTTTTATGATTAATGTGTTATGACGAATGGGGATTTTTTCTAGTGGATTATTTTTATCATTTTTTTATTTTGGGGTTGTTGAATTTGTTATACATTAATTCCACCCATCAATATTTTTTCCTGGCCATTTTCAATGTGAGTATAGAAGTGAAATTTATCGTATCAACATGCTATCTAAAATAAAACATGGCTCATGTTTAATTTTTTTATGAATATGCTTAAATAAGGTGTAATGAAACATAATTAATTGATAACCCTATGTAATTGACCATATAAAAAATTGAATAATTTCATTAAATTGATGATATCAAGATAGTGGTTCCCCTAAGTTTTGTCATTAAAAAAAGATGAAAAATCAATTATATTTCTCACTCCACTAGTAAACAAACAAATAATTAAAAAATAATATCAAATATATTCAAAATAAAATTTTATAAAAAAATTATTTTGAACTACTTGAATTGTAGACCTATTACATTAAGTTTTAAAAAATATTATTACATCAAATAATGGTATCAGTGTGAAACTCACCATATACTATATTTAATAATGTTGTTTTTGATAAATATTTTTTAAATTATTAATATTTTATTTGCCTATCGTCTATAATGATTCAATTAAAGTGACAAATTTTTTTAGAAATTCTAGGAATGTTTTCAATGTAAATTTAGTATATTGTTCATTATTTTTATTGATATTTAATTATTATGTTGTTTTGATCATTCTATGATCTCATGTACACTACTTTATGCATCTCCACTACACTATGGACAAATAGAATGACATTCCAAATGGTGACCCTATTATAGAATAAAATATAACGATGAAATTGAACAAGAAAACCCCAACATAAACTAGACACTGAGAATAAGGAGCTGGTGATATACCATAACAAAAACCAAGAATGTGAGTTCTTATATAATATGGATGTAATCAAACATAAGAGTCTAGATGGACATTCTCCTCACACTATTGTATCCCACACATTTCACAATTAACCTATCATTATCCTAATGATTTCAAACATTATTTTTTTAGAATCACATGAAATTCCAAATACACATTGATGGATATTTCTTGATGTTTTGATAATTTCCAATTTAATATTGTGGCATGAAATTAATTAAGGATACAATAATTTATATTTTCATTAAGATAGAATACATGAGTGTGGATATAAAAATTTCAATTTCATTAAATTACATAATTTTGGGAGTTGATAAGAAACTTCCTATCATGATTTAGTCCTCAAACAAAACTTATTGTTTTTTATGTCAGTTTATTAAATTTTAATTATTTTAAAAAAAAATTAATTCAAGTGAATGTTTCATTGACCTAATTTGAACATGTTAATATAATGGAATTGATATATGGTTATTAATTAATTAATTTTACAATAGATTATCACAGTGTAATAGATCAATAGTAAAATCATTTATCGAAGGATCTCTGATGAAGAAATATCTAGATTAATGATCTAATTTAATTGAATTGATCTATAAAAAAACATCCTATAGTTTTTTATAGGAACAAAAATTAGATGAGACCACATGGTTGAAAATAATGGATGGATCGATTAGAATAAAAAAGTATATATTAAGAAAATTGATACCATAATGTCCTAACAACAACCCCATGATACATAATGTGATGTAATTAATTTTTCAGATTGTAATAATAAATTTTAATTTCAAGGTTATCAACTACATCAACAAAAAAATAGGGATATCAACAATTGATCCCCGATATAAAAAAGTCACATTACTACACATTCAAATCATTACCTTAAAGGATACTTAAACAATATTCACAAATACCACTAGGGATACTATTAGGGAACATCCATATTATTCAAAAAATAAAAGAGTAGATATAATTAGGTGATTGATGGTTTAAAATACCAATAATCATCACATAGAAACAAATAATTATATTAGGGTAAAATTAGTGATCAACATATAGGGAGGATTATAGGATTACTGTTGGGAATCCTAAAATTAATCCAAGTAAGAGTCTTAACTAATGTCACATTTGATACATGAAATCAACAAAATAATACCATAAACCATGCACTGAACTATAAGGGAAATCATATAAAAACAATTTGAAGAGAATAACAAGGAAAAAGAAATATAGAACTATAATGATTAAAATTTTTGTAATGATCCCCACAAAATATAATCCAATAATTCCATTTCTAGAAGGGATAATGAAATGATGAATTGAAACGTATATAGAAAATTTCAAGAACACTTTTTAAAATTGTATTTTACATACCTTTCACAGAATCCATTATCAACATGATGACATATGAAAAATCAATAATCTAGGTATTGTCGAACTAGAACAAAATAATAGAGATTAGCATCATCCAACTTATAAAAAAGTTATCATTTAGGGTTATAAATGATTTATTTATGATGTAACAATAAAAATGTTTTTTTAAATCCTATAAATAATGATTCTAATAAAATTGGGAAAGCATTATGTGGCCAAGTTGAAATCATATGCATTATGTAGTAATACACATTCATTTTATTTGGGTATTAAATGATTAAGAACACTATAATTTCACTCCAAAAATTATAATAAATAATTAACTACCCATTGGTGTGATTAATGACATGTTTCTCGTTTTGAAAAAAAATATTTTTCTTGTTGGAATAATTATTGTTAGACCTAGATCAACGATGAACAACCCTTCTCATAAAGAGATAATTTTAACTACCATAAGAGCATTGGTATTTGATCGTAACATGAGGAATGTTTTGAGGGGCAGCTAAGAGAATTTGGGTTTCGATAGTCATCTTGAAATGAATATATATTTTTTCAAGGAAATTGATATAGATAATGAAAACATGATAGAAGATGAAGATGATGTTGGAATGTTTGAAAATTATATTTTTTACTACTGAATGGAAAAGGGTAACATGTCATGGAAGATGAAAATAATGAAGGATAAGGGAATAAAAAAACATAATATTACAATCCTTTATAAGGAAGCTTGTTGTAAAAAATATTCTGATGGTATCATCCGGACGAGCTTTACGGGATAATGTGTCAGCCACAATGTTACCATTTCTCTATGTGTCCTTGAATTTTTTCCCATCATACAAAAATACCCCCCCCCCCTTTCTAATTAAATAATCCAACCCCATGGGGGTTGTTCCCCACTATGCATCATGTGAACAAGAATATTAGAATTAATGAAAGCAATGATGTATATGTTTTCCCAAAACAATACCTATAATGGACTAGTGAACATAGAAAATGAATGATAAGGGATAAGATCTATGAGGATAAAAGGGATGATTATCCAACTATGTTTGAAGAGGGCCAATAGATATGGATTTTACATGATCTGACTTATATGTACTCAAGATTAACGATTTACTTGTGGATTATACTTACGGTACTTTAAATGGTGTAACCCCAAGAAAGAGTGTATCATTTATCATATGATGGACAAGTGCCAGTATCTCTCGGTAGATCTCAAAATTGAAAAATATTATATTTATATTATATAAATTATTTCTATTATTCAACCACAAAATCATAGACGACGTATGGTTGAGTGAATAACAATAAAAAAAGTTTCTTCATAGACATAAACTTAGTTGATAGGATTTTTTAAATTCTATGGTTATGAAGTTGGAACATCTCCACTTATATATTTATACCACATTATATGTATCATACACTCTCACTACTTTTTATTTTCATTTTAATTTGTAAATTTTTATAACTAACAATAATTATGATGTATATTTTAGGTGTTGTCTGCAGGTGATTCATCTAATGAGATGATTTTATTTCATGAACTATAACATAAAATAGGTATAAAATAGATTCATCAGTGTCCATAACTATAATCCAAATCACATCGATTCACTAGTGGGGGAATGAACTGTTAGTTTAATTAATTTTGTTGACCCACATATTTTTACTCTTAGGCATTTTTTGGAATATTTCATTCTACAGACATAAATACTATTTTTTAATGATTTATCAAAGATAAAAAAATTACATAAGTTAAATATATTTCTATCATTTTATTTTATTTTTAATTAAATATTGATGAAATAAATTCAGTAATGAATGAATACATATATGCATTGGTGGAAGTATTTGAATAATCATGATTGTAAGGAAATTTTTCAACATTTTTATTTGAAATTCATCCTTGATTCTATGTATTTTAGTTTTTAAATTTTATGTTCATTATTTTTATTATTATTATAAATTCCAAAAAATTATTTATTTATAATAACATTTAACCATACCCAATAACAAGATGAACCAAAATTTTCTATTCATTATTTATTAAATTTCATGAGGGATACTCAGGGAATAATTTCTTCTAGAATTTTCATTATTTCTTATCAAATATATTAATGTCAAAAATAAATTTTAAAACGCTAGAGGAATTTTTATGTATAGTTTTATCCTTGTACCTACCATTTCATTTTACATTCCAATATTTTGTAGATTCCATGGGAGATCTTAGTTAGGAATCACCATATTAAAATACTATATTTTAAATCATAACTAACTCTATAATTATTTAATGATTTTAATTAATCCAAGTGTGGGTAATGGAAATTTAATTGTTTAATGGCATGATTTAAATTGAATAAAGAATATGGGTGTGTCTCCATTCCCTGAGAATATGTTATATTTCACTAAATTACATTTTATACAACTCTCAAAAGTATTAGAAATCTATCTTTGTGTATTAGGTGGACAAAAAATCATGATAACCAGACTAGATAACAAGTTATAAATACTACATAGAGTTACATGAGGATATTATTATGGTTTGATTATGGATTTGAATTCTAACCTAATCAGGAATATAGGAATAAAATTATTAAAAAATAGTGAGGGGTAATTTTTCATTATACTTCAATTCTTTAAGAGAATTATTGATAGCTATTGGGATTTACTAACAAGATATTATAAATGAATTATTAATTTAAATTTTCTTCTGTCATGGTAAAAATTTATCTTGATTTAAATCCTTTATTAGGGGTTTACAATTCCTTAACATCATAACCTTCCATCCCAAATCCATTGAATCTTTTTAACCTAATTTCATTTTTATCATGATTATATTTTCCTATTTTCATTATGATGTGGGGATGGTATATTTTTTTAACATATTATTAGAGACTATTATTTTATGTATGAAAACAATTTTACTTATATTCAGTTCTAGTGATGAGAGAAAATAACCTAGATGAGGCAAAACATTAGCTGTATGCACAAATTATGAATTAAAAAATATTAATGATGGAAATATAAAAAGAATATCCATTTTGAAATAGAAAATGATAAATATATATGATAAATTCAGTTTTATGGAAATAATTAGATTGATAAATTCACATATGGTGTGCTTTAAAGATTTTCTCTTTTTAATATTTAGTTGAATATAATTAACAAAAAAAATTGAATCATGGTAGAATGGTTGTACATTATATATGATGATATATCATTCATGAAAACATGTATGAAAATAAATGTGGGTGATTTTATATTTTCAATTAATAAATATATTTTTCAATATTTTCTTTTTATTAAATTTAAATTGTTGAAGTTGTTAATAATTTCACCAAATAATATTTTCTATAAATATTTTAGGAAAAAATGTTTTAAATTATTTTTGGATAAATAAATAAAAAATTATTAATGGATTATTATTTTCAATATAGTTTTTTATTTACATCATGTTGTTAATAAAGTATTTAATTTTGGAATATGTATACTGAAAAAAATAAGGCAAGGCACATGATCAGTATAAGGGGAAAGTAGAAAAGGTATTTGGAGGTTTGAACATAACTATGCGATTGTGTGAGAATGGATAGTTATAGTGTGTGTATGAGATCTCATGGACTCACACTAGAGCATATTGGTTATCCTTTCTCTGTGGGTCAACATGGGCGTAGATAAATGATCACCTGCACTTGGTCAGTCTTGTTTTAAATGGTGAATGATCCCTTTTTATGATATAGTGATGCCTTGGGATGCATAGATTTGAATGGGACAACAGAGCACTAAGATTATATCACAATTACCAAACAATGCTGCTTCCTCTAGACCCCATGTCACTTTTACTAAGATACACCTTGTTATCACATGACTCATCTCAAACCATAGTCATTTCTGCTGTTATTTCTGGATAATTCCTTGAACACTATTTCAATGTTCGATCTTGAGCGCCTCAACTAATATATTGTTTTAGGACAGAAAAATACCCCATAAAAGCTCATTTATATTGACTATCTAGATAATGAGATAATGGGGATTCTATGCATACATGTAGGGATGAAATGATAAATAATCATTAAAATACTAATGCATTCACACCTTTAATTTGATACAAACTAAGATGAATTGAAAAAAGAAAAAATAGAGAATCAAAAATGAGTATAACCCAATGATTGTGATTCATAACATGACACATAATGAAATCCAACATACAATGATATACTCATTTGATTCACATATTGAATATACTTTATGATTTCAATTAGTAGTACAAAATAAAATGAACACAAAATATATTAGAGATGGGATTAAGACCTCGTCAATATGAATTTGGTTGAGCATGGATGACATGAATTTTGTTTGATCATGTGAAATCAGGTGCATGAAGAGGATGTTTTGAAGAATATTTGGTTTAGGTATAGTGTTTGAATTCCTTTAAATGGTAGGACTTAACTCCTTCTTACATGAGTTTTGGAAATAGAAGTGTAGTACAAAAGTGTGATGTTTTTACCATCATAGGATTAATTCTAGTGAAATACATCCACACTAAATTCAGGTTTTCTCAATTTTTCATTTCCCCTCAAGATAAGAATGAGTGGGTAAGATTTCTATGGGTTAGGTGAGGTGATGAAAGGGAATATGTTCTACAGTACTATTCCTAACATATTATACATCCTTATATTGTTTCATATATTTTTAATACTATCAATCTCTTACTTATCCCTTTTGTGACCATTTTCAATGTCAATATGGAGCCCAGTTTACCACATTAAATTATTATCAGGAATCATACAAGACAATTGTGTAATTTTGGGTGATTATATTAACAGATTGTATATAATAATTTATGTCATTAATAAACCTATATAATTGTACATATTAATATTATAATTGTTTTATTAAAGAGAGGATATCAAGAAGATGTTTCCTCTTTTTTTTGTAACACCCTAGAATGATAAAGGGTTAAATGACTAAATGATATGACTCATGTCAACAAGGTGCACCTTCCTTTTCAGGAGCCTATCTGATTAGAACTCCACAGTTAAGCGTGCATGGCCTGGAGTAGTGATCAGGATGGGTGACCTCCTGGGAAGTTTCCTAGGGTGTTTGTGAGCGAGGACAAAGCACACTGGAAAGGACATGTGTTGGCCTGTGGGGATAATCATTAGTCATATGACCCGTTCATGTATGTGGGTGGACACTGGGGTGGGCACCACATGTCTACGGGGCAACTGGTGGTACCTGGTGGGCCAGGACCCGACGGTCATGTTAAGGCGGGGTGTCTGTGCTGTCACTGGGACCCGGTTGTCAGATTTGGTATCAGAGGAGGAACCCAGCCTTAAGTGTGCGGTGCACTACCTGGGTTGAGATGTAGGACCCACAACGAGGGCGTTGTTCCCTAAATGATATGAATCATGTCAACAAGGTGCACCTTCCTTTTCGGGAGCCTATCTAATAAGAACTCCACAGTTAATCGTGCTTGACCTGAAGTAGTGATCAGGATGGGTGACCTCCTGGGATGTTTCCCAGGGTGTGTGTGAGTGAGGACAAAGCACACTGGAAAGGACATGTGTTGGCCTGTAGGGACAGTCATTAGTCAGATGACCCGTTCAGGCATGTGGGTGGACCCTAGGTTGGGCCCCACATGTCTGCGGGGCAACTGGGGGTACCTGGTGGGCCAGGACCCGACGACCATGTTATGGCAGGGTGTCTGTGCTGTCACTGGGACCCGGTTGTCACATTTTTCACTAAAGAAAAAAATCATTATAAATTAAATCCCTCACTCCACTTGTACAAAAACATAAATATTTGAAATCGTAGAACAAAATTTCATATTTTTATTTAAAATATAAATATAATTATCAATAAGACACATCCTAAGGACATTAATTTTAAAAAAATATACTTGAATCCCCTCATTCATTTATCCTCAAACTCACAATATATTATATTCATATTGATAGTTTTTTTAGAATTTATATGTGTTTAAATTTGAGTAGTCCAATTTTAAATGATGGAACCTTACCAGGAACCAACTCTAGAATGTGGATCATGTGTGCACCCTTGTAATTATTTTATGTATTAAAAGAAATACCTAGAATGGGTGGTCATTTTTCCTAATATTTTTTCAATATCTTCATTATCAAATTTATATAGATAAAACACCACTTTCATATAGTCCCCTCATGAATCAAATCCTAGACCTATATTTTATGATGAGATAAATATAAATACATGATATAGAATATATGTATTCAAAAATCAGTTCTGAAACTGATGAAAATTAAACTCCCATTATAGAGTAACTTATGTGTGTTCTGTTGTAGTATGAATTTATACTCAATTATTTTAAATAACCATAATAAAAATTTCTAGTGATTGATAAATCGAAAAAAAAATATATTTTTTGTTTCTTATCATCATTGAAATAATCTATAATTTCCTATAGAAAATGTTTCAAAAACATTTCACTAGATTTATAGCATAGTGTAATTTCTTTCACACAACTCCTTTGTAAAAACATCACAATATTATATGTTAGTGTTAGGAGGTAATTAGTATATAGAAGATAAATAACCACATATGACTCTTTACCATTAAGTAATAACATAAACATACTCACTATGATTGAATTTAACATTAAAAACAAATATTTCATTATATTCCATATCATATCCCTCTTACATCCAACTCATTTATGATCATGATATAAATTTGTAAAACATGAAAACGAGTACAATATTTAGGAATTTATTTTTCAAGAAATATGTAACAGTATTAATTTAATTGAATGATAAACTATTAAGGAAAACTATACATTAAATTTTCATTCTTATTTTTCACCATTATCATAAATAAAGGAACGATAAAATTGTGTTTATTTCAATGTTGAGAGTGACTCAAAACAACCCCATTACTAATTATAATCCTAGGTGATCTCGAAGAACAATTTAATCCCAAAACTCCATGGGATATGAAATATTCTATTATCAGATCATTACATTCCATCATTATAATTTTTTCAAAAAAATTATCATCACATTATCCCTTTTACAGAAATAAAATACTAATACCTAAATTTTATTCTAGTATAAATACATAGAGAGTAATCTATTGTTACTTCCCATTTATATGATTATGTCATATTTAAATATTCCACATTTTCAATTGATTTATAGAAATTAATCGTGGAAAATTAATAAAATAAAATACATTGATTTTTGGAGTGAACACACTGATAAACACATATTCTATTGATCGAGACCAACAGAAAATAACTGATTTGTAACGATATCATCAATTTTACACATCAATGAAATATTATCATATAATGGATTTTAAAATTTCATAGTTTTCATAATTTTGTAATAGATAATATCATCATTTTTTCTATTAAATTTTTAATGTGTTATTTGAGATGTTTACATCAATTGTTTTAATCAATCCAAATAAGCAATGCTTATGGGTCATTCAATTCATGTCCTCACTTTTGGACATCAGTTTAATTTTGAATTAATTAATATGAACAACATCAATCCCCATTAGAGTGAATAATTATTTATTCATATAGTACTGCATAACAATCATTACTCATATAAATTATGAAACTCAAGAAGTAGTAACTTGACAACCAAAACCACTTTAAAAATTCACATTATATTATCCTAAAAGAGGAAACTATATTTCATTTTCATTCATAATTAAAAAAAATTATATTTCATATGGTGAATCATATGATCTATCAAACATCCATAATTTAAGACTATAATGGATTTATTTTGAATCATTCAAAATGTTTAGCCATAAAACTGATGTCTTCTCTGGTTGTATCAATACTGAATAGGCTCTCAATAATAATTAAGAACTATGTCTAATAAATTATAGATACATATTAAACATTTTCATAGAATGTCTAATATTCTATTTTTCTAGATTCCTCTCCCAGTTAAACCATCATTAACTTATTCCATTGAAAATATGCTTATATTTCTTCTTGGATAAAGTTGTAACTTATTTTTTTCAAAAAAAAATGATATTATCATTTATCATTGATAATTAAATGTGTATTTTCATTTGGGTAGATAATTTGACTCATGTTTATTCAATTTTTAGAAAAACATAATCTCATTGATATAAAAAATCATAATGAATTTATTTGTTTCCTCTCTCTTCATATAGATATTATAAAACAATATAAATTTCAGGATATTGATTCCCATTAAATTGGTTCCTCATATACAATAACTGACTCACAGATATTTCTTTATCACATAAATTTTTTTCATCTAATTGAATAGTCAATAACTATAACAATCACGAAAATGACATCGATTCATTTGATGTAGTATTCTTCATAATATTTATAATTATATAACATTGTATTTACATATTATTAGTTAATATATTATTAAATTTAACCTATATTCGATTAATGAAACAAAAACATTTCAATCATTTTATCCAAGGAAAATGTCTTATAAAAACCAATTCCCTAAAATTTTAGAGTATCCCTTGAAAGTGATATGAATATTGTTTCCCACTACGGTAGATTTCTAATTTAGTTTATTTCTAAAGGATTAAATTTTTCCAATCACATTCATATCTAATGAATGCTGAAAAAATTAAATTTGGAATTTTCTAAACATAAATTTTCTTGTTTCAATTTTTTTATAACCAATACACGTGGTTGATATTAAATTTAATATTCTTTCATTTTATTCCAAGAGGAAGACAGTCTAATTGTAAATTTCTATAAATCATTAGTAGTTCTTGAAAATTTTATTGATTCTAAAAAAAAAATTCGGATATAAAATTTTTAAAATACTTTTGAACATATATAATTATTTATCTCGGATTTTCCTATCACTGATAATTTCATAATCAATTGTATGGGTCAGAAAATATGATGAAATAGTTAATTTTAAACCATTTGTCTTTTGTATTTTTATTAATGATCTTCAATATCATTATAAATCCATAAAAAAAATTTAATGTATTGTTTATTTTCCAAAATAATTACATCATGATGCTCTATCAATGTTTAAATATTATTATTATAACATTATTAACATCATTTATCATGTGTTAAATCATATAATATTACATTCTAAAATCAATAATCAATCAATCCACAACACCATCCTATGACCTTGACGTAATTAGTATTATTCAATAAATTAAAAATTTTGAACACATAAATATATCAAAAATACATAATATAGTTTATATGCACTAAAATTTGTTGAATAAATCATATATTCAAGATGAAGCTAGAATCCATTATAGTTTTTAATCAAAATTGGTTGAGGTACAATTCAAAATGAAAATGGTTTTCCTATATCTAATAAATATTTGTATTTCATCGAATATATTCCCTTGTTAGGGTGGGTATGTTTTATTCCCATGAAATATTTTAATTTTTAAATCATTGAGTAATTATGGTTTTGAGGATTATTATGATGTTTATTCATAGAGGATAGTAATAGATTTGAGAGTTTTGATTGTATATCATACTTGAAAATTGAGTCTATTTCATTAGAAAATTGGGAAGATAACATTATTCATTGAAGTGAGAAGTTGACATGTGATGTTAATTGGAACATTGAAATGGAATAGAGATGAATGAATGAATACCTGACCTAAGTAGTCAACATATAAGATATATGTAGATATGATGCGTTACAACAAAAAATGTGATTTTTTAACATAGTGGGTGTATGCAGAGATTATTCAATCAACCATTGTTTCAAATAGTTGATCGATTGATTATAGATAAGTGTTAATATGGTCTATGTGATGGTTTTCCATGAGGTTGAATGGTTGTTAATGAAGTTTATATAATGCTCTACAATTTTTTATTCTGACCTATTGATCTAGATGTGTGGTTGATATTATATACATCATAAAACAAATACTCACTATCAATTAACCATCTCATAAAATATTTTTTATGTCATGTGATGCTGATGAAAAACCATTTAGAGTTATCATTATAAAATTTATTGAAACGTGAAACCGATATACCAAAATAAAGGATGAAAAATTATGGTGTAAGATTCCTTTTCATCTTTTAGATATGGCTTCGAGGTAATCAAGAGAACTATAAAATTATCATTAATTCAAGAAAACATATATATTTAGAGGTGGTAAAATTAAATTTAAGGAATAATAATTTCAATTGGTCCAAATAAATGACTAGTCTAAAAAACACACAATAAAATTATGTCAAAATTCTATGCTCATAAGAAATTATACTAGGTTTGTTATAGTTATTTTATAGTGGATTACTATTGATCTCAGAAGAAAATCCTCTAATTTTTCACTTTTTCACTATACATCCTATTGAATTTCAAGTATATTGAACCTCATATGATTAAATCAATAATGATTGGAGGTAAAATCCTAATCGTCAATGGTGTTTTCTGATAAATTCATCTATATCGTCTTCTTTAAACAAATATTTTCTTAATATTCCACTACAAATTATCTTTTTAAAAACATAATTGATAAATAAACTTTTATAAATTTATTAACATTCATTAATAATGTTTATTACCTCTTAATTCCTCATGGAATCCTTTAACATCACTATCTATCCCTGTATTAAATTCCAAAGACAATCCCTCTCAAGAATTGATCAATACTTTACATTATTAAATTAACATTAGTTCCAATAATCATCTTTACAAAAACTACATTCATTCAATCAACAATAGATTAATTAATATGGTCAAATCATTGATTATTATTTTGATACATCTTCTTTATACATACAATCATCAAATATTTTGGATATTTTTAATATTCACATTTCAATAAACACCAATGATACTACATTATTCAATTTAATTAAAATTATATTTGAGATTTTACGTTTTTTGTTCCATTAAATTCTATAAGGAATTCATTATTTTTCTCCAAAAAACTATGAACTGATAATCCCCAATAATTTAGTGAATTTGAAAATCTCTAGATAAATAAAATTGGATATAATGTTTTGGATTGGTGGTTTTTTATACTAATAATGTGGATGAAGTATGACTCTACCATCGAATAGGACATTCTAGAAATCTAGGACATTAACTATTAGTGATATCAAATTGTGCCTACAACAATATCACATAATGAATTTTAATTTACCATAAATATTTAAAAATATCATACACTGATGTCAAATTGACAACACATTTCTAATCAAATTTTCCAAGCTATACCACATTGTAGTATGACCGACTATTGCTTTTTAGTCGATCATAGAAGAAGTCTTATCAATCCACACATTAAAAGTAAACTGGACATGAATTAGTGAATATTTTTGATTGAAAAAATATTAAATCTCCAAGACAAACCATATATTGAATTCAAGATACCACATGATAAATCCAAGCTACCATAAAATAATTATATCATACTACAATGATATTGAACTATAATTATTGAGTCAACTATATAGTGGGCTTTAATTCCCCCTTCTATAAATTTTTTTTCATTAGAACTAGTTGAAACCCCAATAAAAAAATAAATCAATTGAAAACAAATCCAAACATATGAAATCAATGTTATCGATATTATCCCACTATATATCTTTTTATCAATCTCCATGTCACATTCCAGACTTTATAACATCCTCATGTTACATCAATATAAGACATACATACTCTCTATGTATTGGCCTCTTTTATAATGAAATGAAAAGGTGAGTAAGTCTATAGATTTCTCCTTCAAACCACATCCCTAATATCAAAATCATAGGCTATGTCGGAACTAATATATCCACTAACCCTATGAGATCTATGGACTACTGTGTATAATTATATAACACCTTAATATAGACCAAGATATCTAGATATTTTATAGAAAATAATTATGTGACTTCTCATACTACCTCTATCTTTCATCTCCCATGTTCACAAAAAAACCATAGTAACCAATAACAAAATTAAATTATTTAGCGTAACATAAAATCTACATGAGGGGAGAGGGGTGTACATATAAACCTCATTAATGGAAAGATGGGAGTTAAACACCATGCATCATCAAACAATTTTTTAATTACATTATAGAACAACATTTCATCAAAATTCCATCTAATTGGTGATCATTGGTAATGGAACAACTGTGCCCCGCTGACAGCATTGACACCCCGTCAACATATGGTTGATTGTTCATTCCCTTCTAGGTATAACCAGTTTCCCTAAGGACACATGGTCCCTTCCCTAGGGCCTACCCTCTTTCTCGAACATGTGATCTGACAAATTAATGTCCCATAGAACAACAATTATTATCTTCTATATGATCTTCCCTCACTCACAGACATCATAGGAAACATCCAAGAAGGTTTCCAATCCTAATATCTAATCAATGATAACAACGCTAAACTTTTGAATTCTATTTTGGTAGGATATATAAATGAATGGTTTACCTCATTGATGTTAGTCCTGACAAATATTCATTTAACCATTTATCTTTATGGGGTGTTACATTCACCACCCCCCATAAGAGCACAATTTCTTAATTTTAGACCCTACATCTAAAACCTAACATTTAAACAAAAATAAAATTCTGTTCATGATTTAATACTAACAGTAAAACTATGCCCTGATAATAGAATGGACACTCTACTATAACATGTTTGTGAGTTCTGGACCCTCTAGGTACCACCAATTTTACCACAAACACTTTGTCCCCTCCCTTCCCCACCCACATTACAGAATGGGTCCCCTCCCTATTGAGCGTACCCACATTCCCACATAGGCTCATTTTAGTGTGATTTATTGTCACTCAAACACACTATACTAATGTTCTAAGGAGATCATACATCCTAATCACTATTCTATTCCATAAATGATTAAGTATATAGTTCGAATTAGGTTGTCTCTCATATTAAATGGTTCAACGTCTTTTCATGAGTCATAACATTTAGTAATTTAACTCTTTATCTTTTTAGCGTGTAACATACAAAAAAATGTATTTCAATAACTCATTTTTTCATATATTTATGGATAAAGTGATATTGATTATCAATTTGATTAGTCTTAGAGTGTTGAAATTTATTCTTTATATGATCAATTGATAACCATAGACAACATGAACAATTCCTTAATATCTTCCAGTTGTTTATCATTAAAATTTCTTTAGTTCATGCATTTGTGACATTGATATATTAATCCCAAACATTCCTCCAGAAATAATCTCATACTACATTCAAAAAAATCCATCAATTTTTTACTAAATTTGAAGATACCACAAGTAGGGTAATTTCTATCTACTAAATAACCTACCTAGTGAACATATGAGAAATCTGAATCCTCTTGATATTTTTTTTTCATATAATGACAATCTAAAATTATATTATTTTAAAATTTATCAACTGACACTATTTAATGTTATTTTGAAATCTTATTTGGAATAAATTTGAAAACGTTCTTCCAAACAGATTATATATAAAATTTTTGGCTGAGAGGCTAAAAAAATTAAATACTAACAAATTTATTCATTTATACAATATAGGATCAACTAATTTTCTATCTTCACATTTTTTAATGTTCTTTCTAACTTCTATATGAGTTGATACAGGGTTATAATCACATATTATCTATGAATAATGTTGATCAGTCAAATATGTTTTCTATGAATGAATTATATAATCCTACTTATAAATAACATTCATTTTTAGAACATTATTGGCTTCAACCATAAAAGGCATCTAAAATCAATTTCATCATGATAGAAATATACTTCATGAACTGATGCTATTTTACTCTTAATATAATTTCTTCGTCATATACTATGACAATGAAATTTTTAAAATTGGATATTTTTACATATAATTTATGACAAAATCGATATATTCTATACTAAATATTCTTAAGATAAGGGACAAGCTATGAATACATAAAATTTGGCACTTTTTCCAAGACATACAATTCATTTTTCAAGAAGTTTACTTTATTTTCACTTTTCTCAATCATGAACAACATATAATTTTGGATGTACATTTCCTCCATTACTATTCTATTAATTATTTTTTTTAACATGTATTTGAAAAATTATGTATATCCCTATTTCATAGCATAACAAAACAAATAAGATGGATTCCATGATTAAAATTAGAGAACAATATTTTTATTCATCAACTCCTTAACTCAAGCATTCTCAAACAGAATTATCTAGTATTATTTCAAAATAAAAAACCACTATAAATAATTTATTTTATAATATGTAGTTTTTTACGAAATTGTTTTTGATTTTAATGCCTTTTAAAAATATCCCAAAAATAATTTTTATATGTCTAATCTAGATCATTATTCTTGGCTATCACACAGGCCTCATCCATAGATATTTGTTCAACAATATTTTGATACACTATAGATAATAGAGCTAAATTATCCAAAATATATATTTTATGTCATTTTGTGGGTGTAGCCTTTTCCAAAATTATATTTTATAGATTATGTCCCATCAACTTTTATATTTTTTTTGTGCATGCATTGGATTTTTTACTCTATGTTTATCTACATATTCAACTTATGATTCATCACCTCTTATCAAATCATCACTTATTTTGTTTCTTACTTCCAATAATTTACTTTATATATCAAATTTTAAAATAATCCTTGAAAATTAATAATTTTTTTATTTAATAAATTTTACATTATTACATCTAAATATTCTACATGGCATTTTATTAAAGAAAATTTATGATTGTATTTTCATTAATTATCATAGGTGGAAACCATGTTTCATAATATATCCTTATTTATATTGGTTTCTTTATTATTTAATGATAGTGTACATTTTTTGAACATAATAAAAAGATTCAATGATTTTTTTCTCCTATGAAACATCTCGTGTGGAGTTTTTCATTATCTATGGATGAGAATTGCTTAGATTAGATTATATATTGAAATCATTACTACATCATTCTTTTCGTAATTTGCAACATTACCATGAATATAGCTAGTCTATTTCTAATTACTCACCATTATATTTTTTCATTAAACAACCTTATATTATTGTGTAGTTTTGATAGAATAAAACCAAAAACAGGATTTAATTATTTTCAAAATTATTTTAAAAAAAATAAATCATAAAAAATCCCATTATCAAACTTCTTTTTTTAATTAAGGTGTTTTTAGTCATATTTTCTACTCAATGTGTATACTACATTATGAAATTTAATACTTCAGATTTTATCTACAAAAACCAATGACATCACATGATTCTATTCCCAAGACCCACACAATTAGGTCTAATGATAATAATTTAGCGTTTAAACACTATATTTTATTTCTGGTGACATAAACTTATCATTATATTACAAAATTACCCATAAAATATAATAACTTATTTTGAATGTCCTAATTCCATGATTACAATGATTAGTGTCTATGTGGACTAGTTACATTGGAAATTATTTATACTTAATATGGGAAACTTTACCCGATAATCACACCATACTAGAAACTATTTCAGAGACCACATATGTTATCATCTTATATATAATATATGGAATGGAAACATAATAAATGGATGATAATAATTTATAATTAATGGAAGAAATCATCAAACATTCATCCTGGGTAGAATGAAAATAAAAAGAGAAATCATCAATATTATAGGAAACTATTGTTAAAAATAACATGTAAGTTTTTTCAATTATCCATGTTTGAAATACATGAAATATCAAATTAATAAACATAAAACAAAGATATAAAAGTGATTAAGCATGATATAATGAACAACATTTATTGTGTATAATAATAAACATATTAATGCAGAATATAATGGAAATAAATAATATTAGGAAATTATAAAACCATCATTGACATATAAATCATTAAATAATGAACTATGAATCAAAACCTATTTCTAATAACATAGTGGATCAAGTATAAAAACATGATTCCCATTTGGGATTATAAGTCACATATTGATTCCAATAATCATAGTTGTAATGGAATCACCAAATGACTCCCATAAACAAAACAGAGTAGGAATCACTACCATATTCCTATTAACATAATGGAATAGGAATCAAAACCGTATTCCCATAAGCATATTATAATATTTTATACATTTTGATTCATATCATAGAGTTATAATCAATACTCAATTACCATTATCATGAAATGATATATTAATCCATGAAAAATCTATTAGAGGGTCCCCTAAGATCCCACCTATCACATGATAATCACCCTATTATATGTGTTCCATTAATACATGAAAACAAAAATACTTCAACCTTCACTCAATTAACACATGTAAAAGATATGAGTTTTAGAAAAATCGGTTCCAAGAACATTCAACAACAAAATAAGGGAATTTAGTTCAATGTGGGCTTTAAACTAACCCTAGTTTAAGCATAGGGAAATTAATTATATTTTTTATCTAAAAATATTTTTTTCATATCATTGGATAAATAACATGAATAAAGATGGAATATATATTTTGAATCAATTGAAAACTATTTAAATTATTTTATTATAATTTAAATAAAATAGAGTCATAAATATTACAAATGATCTTTTAAAACACAAAGATGAGTTTTTGTAAGAAATTATAATATATCGATGATTTCAAAACATTCATTGATAAGATAATAAGATAAGTGAAATATTTTTTCTTAAGATAAAATCCTATAATACATCATTTAAAATAAATAGTGTCTTTTTTTAAAATTAAATCACTCTACGTGAACAAATATTGATATAGTTAATTTTAGTTTCATATTCATAAAGTGTTAAAATAATTTTGATAACCATCTTGGAACATAGAAATGAATTTTTATAGAGAAGAATATTCACATGGTTAAAACCCATAAAAGTGATATATTAGAATATTATTACCATAGTCATAAAATATGATGTTATAAATCAATTTATTTTTTTTAAATATAGAGGAATATAATGTAACACTACGTAAAATCATTATGTGTAAGTAATCGAGCATAGATGAAAGATGTTCTTGAAGATTTACTATAACTCAACATAGGGGATAATGTTAATGAAATTCATTCAGTGGTGAAATTTAATGAATGAAATGACATAAGTGGGATAACATGAAATATACATTAAAATTATATTGAATGAAAAATATTTATCATATATATAGAAAATGGGTAAATGAGTCAACCATATAAGAGTAATGATGATGCAATATATAAATTGTTTTTCATGGATTGGAAAATGAGACAAATAAACCAATTCATTAAATCATGAAATCCACTAAAGAACTTAATTCCCATATATTAAAAAAAGTGTAAAGATATTAAAATCATATTTTAATATCACATATTTAATATTAATATTCAATAAATTTGATAAAAATATGCTCAATAACCACAATAGTTTTGGGTCATTGTAGATTAGAATCACAATTTATTTTTTTCATGAATGTTCATAGACATATCCCAAAAAAAGTCTTCTCAAATAATACTCTTGTTAAGAATAACCTACATAGACATTTATTCATAACCTGTGGAAGGAATAAAATGAATTGTTGATCTTATATGACTAATAATAATACACATATGATATATGAATCAATGATCACATGAATCCATAGGATAAACATTAGGGTATGTGATCATGAATATAACATAAAAATTGAAAAACATACCTTTCATTCATCATAAGTGTGATTAATGGAATAAAACATAAAATATTTAGAAAACCTGGAACATAAGAGTGAGGAATTAAAATAATTTAACCATGAACAGTAAGATCATGTCAAATTTTTTTGGAACTATTCTAAATATATAAAACCATTTCATATTTCATGGTTATATTCAAAATAACATCAACATAGTGGATAAAGACATATCACATATTTCCCATTATAGATAAAGACACACCTATTTCTAATAATTTATTAGGACTCATCATTTTCCCATAGTCAATCAATCCCATAAACTTATTTCCCCTTTTGATCTCATGAGATAGAATTATTTACATAATAAAATTTAGGGATATGTTTCTCCAAATAATATCATAATGAAACCCATACTTATGGGATCTATTATATCATAAAAAATATATCTTATCATAACCTCATTACCCAAGTAATGAAAATGTGTTTCATAAGCATTTCATCAACAAAAAAATTAAACATCCAGAGAAATAATATGTATTCTACCAATCAATATTATCACCAGAAAAAACATAAATAACATCAAAGTATGTAATCAAAAATGTTTAATGATATAGAAATATCAATTGGATATTTTTATAAAATATCCATATCAAATCAAAAAACAAATTTTAAACATTAAAATTCAAAAAATATATTTGAAATACATTCTTTAATTTACATTCAAAATATTAAGGAGAATATTTAAAATAAATTAAAACCTTTCTTGAAAAAATATCGTTTCTACATAGAAATTTCATATTTAAACTAAAAATTAATAAATTATTTTGAAAGTAATTTTCATTGAAAAAACAATTATGTTATAATCAATAAACATTGATTTTTTCATGACAGATAAAAATACATGTCATTCCATACACATTAATACAAATATTCCATTTAAATTTTTGGTAAAAGGAAAATGATCATAGTTTTTGAAAAAAATATAATGATTCTTTTAGAAATGGGTCATAAAATAATACAATGGTTAATAATTTCTTTATTAAACCCTTTTAGAATATTATGCCTTTTTTAATAATTTTTTATGAAACCTGGATATGGGAGAAAATTGGATTTTGACAGAAGATACAAATAAGAAATATTTTTTATAAAAATATTTTTTTGAACACTTGTAGACTTAAATTAATAAAAATGAAATGAAAACATTTTTTATCATGATATAAATTGTAGAGAAAAAATTAATGCGTCACATACTATATTATTCATAATGATTCATCATCAAAATCTTAAACAAAAAAATTTAGATAAACAATGAGTTTGTACTATTAAACTATTACTACATTAGATACATTGAATCATAAGTCCCACAAAATAAAAATATTAAATGAAACATAAAATATCATGATAATAAACACATTAATAATATTTAATTACATTGTGTTTGTATACAAACACAACAAA
The DNA here is from genome assembly GCA_963277665.1 of Viscum album. NCBI lineage: Eukaryota > Viridiplantae > Streptophyta > Magnoliopsida > Santalales > Viscaceae > Viscum > Viscum album. Next base: position 1,202,141,672 of record OY728145.1, read on the forward strand.
TGAATACAATTATATACCACAACATATATCTCTAAGAAAAAAATAGAGAAAAATTGCTTATTACTATGGTATCTTTTGAACCGAAAATCCCATGTATGAGATATAAAAACATGGATATTTAATTCCCAATAAATTTAATGTGAATAATAATGAAATTAATTTATTTGTACTATATACACAACATAATAAAAACACCTGGTGAATATGAAATTTTCCTCACAGAAAATAAATGTGTGACAAAAATTTCTTACCATAAGAATTGAATTCATTCATACATGTTCAATAATACCTTCTAATAAATATAAAAAAATTATAAATTTATTAATGAAACAAAATAATATTTATTAATCAATATAAAATTTTCTTTTGATTTTTTATTTCCCATTTATTTAAAATTCTAGGTTCCAATCTTGTTTTGGGTAATAATTACATTATTTTCTGGGTATGATTTGAATTTTTATTACCAATCCTATGAATATTATCATGGTTTAATCATATATATAATTTAATCTACAATGTAAATATGATATATATTTTTTATATAGGTACTCATATTAATCTATAAATGATAGATAAATAAATGATATATAGCATTTATGGATATGTTAGGTTATATGAATGCAATAACAATGTTTCTATATTCTGGAAAGATGAAATGATTGAAAGGTAAATAATATAATTTATTTAAATAATAATTATCTTTAATATTTATCATATTAATTCATTAAAATATCCATTATAAAATTCGATTAAAGTTTCTGTCAAGAAAAGGATCACATCTCTTTGTGAGGAGGTAGTCTGTTATACAAATGAACGACATTTTTTTACGACATAGAATGAAATGTAATAATTTTTATGTGATAAAATAATTCCAAAAGATTAATAATGTAAAATATATTGTTTTATTCATTTATTCTACCTTTATTACCATCTACAAAATATATAATGGAAAAAAGGTAACATTGGTTTTTGGGGAAGTACGCTCATACACACACAATCGACATTTTTTAATCCAATGGATTCGACGTTATGAAGTTATGTGTGATATTATAGTTCAAAAATTATATTTATTTAATAAATATATAACATAAATATAAAATATATATTTATATTCATTCATGAGAGTTGGTGATGATATATTAATAACTTGTGTTCTAGTTGTGAAAGTTTACCACAAACATGAATGATAATTTTATATCATATTTGGGGGTGGTAGGGATGGTTTTATGAAATTAAATTAACCTAATATAATATTTTTTATTATATATTTTAGATATTATATAATAATTGTTTCATAATAATTAATGGAGGTGGTAGATGAAATAACACAAAAGGTCGGGTTAAAGATTTTATTTATTTTGTAAAAAACTTCTTTTGGTTAGAAAAATAAATCATTCCTAAGTTTTATTTATGACATAAATAAATATTATAGAATGATATTAGGGGTTTATAAATATATATTGTTATGTATATTTGGAACCAAATTCTTATTAATGTTTGAAGAGTAGAGGTGTGTGGGAAACCTTTTATAAGTGAGGTGAGTAGCACAGATGAAATATTTTTTTAATTATAATTGTGACAAAAAATTTCATATGTAAAAAGATAAAAAATGTTAAATTAGTAATTATATAGGTGTTAGAGTTAAAATATAGAAATCCAATGTGTGTTATGCATGATTTCAGTTCATATTATGGTTTTTATATTTACCCATGTCAAATCAATTTCAACCATAAACACAATTATTAATTTCTAAAGATTTTACCATTAATTTTGGTCAAAAAGTAGTTTTCACTTATTATATATTATATATCATTTTTATTTCAATTATAGAATCCATTTATAAAAATTAAATTTTCACATGTGTAATATTTTATTTTAAAATAAATTTTATATTCATGATGAAAAATTAGTTCTCTGAAGGGAAATTTTTTAAGAGGTTAAAATGTTTTTTGTTTTAAAATTTAATATAAAATTCTATAAAATGAATAAAATAGTTTCAATAAAATTATTATTGATATAATTATACTTCTTAATCTATCTTACTAAAAATCCATGTTTCCAAAATATTCATTAAAATTAAAATTCCTAATATAAACTTGTATTTTTTTAATATTCATCAGAAAAATTATCATATCAGAAGAATTTAAAACATCACATGATGATACATTTGTAATTTTTATTTAAAAATTAATTCTTATTTTTCAAATAAAGTTTCTAAAAATTTAATAAAATAATTTTAATTATATTGTGAATATGGTGAAAGGAACTACTTTCTAGAAAAATACATTTGTTTGGGTAAAATTTTATCTATTAATATTAATTATATTGAAAAAAATACATTAACGATAATAATTTTTTTATTATAAAATATATAATTTCATTGAAAATATTAAAATAATTTATTTTTTTATAAATTAGGGTAAAATTAATTAGTGTACAAAAAACATTTTTTCTGAAAACCATTACTTTAATTTTAAAATAGTTTTTATGTTCAATTCTCCTTTTTTGGTCACTGAAAAATTAATTTTATATAAATATATAAGCTATATATATATATATATTTTGAAATACAATTCATCCCCTCAAATTAAATTTCTAAGGGACAACAAGTATATTATATAATATTATTTTAATAATGTTTCATGTATCATTAAAACATGGTGTCCCCTATAATGAAAGACATATATGCAAATTAAAGTTTTTTGAAACAAAAATTTAAATATAATACCAATGAGTTTTATTCTAAGACCTTTAAAATGAATTTTCCCATCTAAATTAAATATATTGGAACTAAAAACAAGGGATACTTCTACCTTATTAAATATTCACATTCCCAAATATCTTCCTCAAGAATGTTTCTTCACTATAAAATATTTTCATATTGTGTAGACTTGTTTCATAATACATTCTTTGTGTGGTCTAGGATTTCAACTTTTTTTTATTTCTAAAAACATGATTCTCTATTGGAGTTCCCTCTATGTTCAGTAAAATTAAAGGATTATGTTTTTTATAACAATTGAATAGATACATGGGACACAACATATAATTGATAGAGGTTCAATTGATGTTGTAACAGATATGATTCATATCGTTATGATCATGAATATTAATGGTACTAATAATCCTTGGGATTACCTTTCTATTAAAGTGTATGAAGAATTTCATCATGTGGTTGTGCTTTGATAGATTTCCACGTTATATTATAATCCATGAAATAATGATTATTTTATTATTCCTCAATCAAATATAGATCTGAAAACAAATAATTGAATTATGATTTATTCCTACTATATATATTTAAAATAATTAAAAAATATTACACATGTTATAAAATATTAACAAATATTCCAATCGGGAATTAAAAACATAGTCCCTAAAAACACATCCAATGTTCCAATTAATTGGTTTAATAAATGGTTAACCTCAAGACATTTCCAAAATAGAATATTTACCATGAATTACAGTAATTTAGAAAAATAATAGATTATTAATTCACCAAAATTCATTAAGTATCATTTAATGGATGCATGATAAAATAAAAGAACATTAATCCTATATTATCATAAAGAATGGTATTAAATATAATTACAATAAAATCTAAATAAAAAACACAAATTACTCATAGTTCCTTTAATAAAATTACATATTATTTAATATATTCTTTAATTTCAAAACATTGTAAACTCCACCAATAAAAACGTAATCCTTATTAGCAAAAAATTCCTTTATTAGTTCTATAGTGATCAATACTATCTGATTTAAATTATCAATATCAATCATATATTTATACAAACTAAACAAAAAAATTCATCATAAGGAACATATTGATTTTTATGATTCCTTAATCATGTGTTTTCCAAAAAATATCCATTTTCCAGTAGATCAAATCTTTGGTGTATTAATTTTGTTGAACAAAATCTCAAAATTACATAATTATACAATTCATGAAATGAATTATTATATATTTCATGATTAAAATAACATAATTCATGTATTGTCACACACAAACAAATTAGTTAAACCACTTAATTTATAAACCATTAACTAGGATTCATCATCTTATTCATTTATACCTCATTCATGAAATACGAAAAATTATTTATTTATTTACATTAATAAACATCAATTTAATCATTCTTATAATTTTTATTATAAATTTTATTATGAGAAAACCCAAAACAATTAATATATATCTCTGGGTGTCGTCATTATCTATAGTATAGAAATTACTCATACTGTCATGCTAATTCAGTTCCCTAACATTCCCCTCTATGAAATTTGTTTTTCATAACACCCATATTTTCCAAATTTTTAAAATTGAAATAAAAAATTATTCTTGAGGGAAATATTTATTTTTAACCACTTTGTTAACTAAAATTTTCATTTTTCCTCTAAACAGACATACTTGGTGTGATTTTTTTTTGTAATCAAAACAACTAATTTTCATTTGGTACATTTCATCCAGTGATTCCTTCCACATTCTAAATTATTGTATATTGGTTCTTATTTCATCCATGGTCTCCACCTCCAATGATCGTGGTGAACTCTTTACTTCTCATATTTCATGATTATTATAGTTGGTTGAGATATATTTTTTTATCATATAATCTGGTAGTTAATTAGTCACAATCACAATTTCCATCACAATAATCATCACCTAATTTAATTAATAACAAAAAATTGTATATAACATTCATCATTATCCTAGATGAGTTTGGTTTACAATATTTTCTAAAAAAATAAATCATTGTATGAGAAAAATTATTAGGAGTGGAAAAAAACAATTATAAGGGAAAATGACTTATAATATGTGTAAAGAACAACACATTCTTCTAAATATATTTATAGAGACCCATACTTTACATACATGGTTAATACATCAAAATTGAAGCATACTTATTACAACATATAAAAAAACCCTGAAAGGACCGTATAGGTATAGTGTCTTTAGAAACTGGGAAACATAAACAACTAGTTCATAAAGAATCTACACTGTCTCCCATTTATTTCATCATATCTATAGTTAATTTTTGGCATATCTTACTTAATAACCCTCTTCATGACCTGGGGAAAGAAAACATACAAAAGGGTTATCTAAAATGCTCAGTAAGGGTAAAAAAAAGTAATATCAGTCACATCAAATTCATAAGAACATAACATTTTGAAAATCTTACCCTGTAAAAGAGATCATAATTTTATAACATGGGATAAATCATGGTAGTGAAAATTACTCACAATATTCACAACATAAAACATGAAACTCTGTGTCATACACACATAATCATGGAGAATCATTTCTTATTATCCATGAATCATTGTCAAGACTATCTTAGTGGACAAAGTCCATTTATGAACCGAGATCACTCCCCGTTTCAGTCATGTTTCACTGAACCGGTTTAACCTGCCGTTCCAGCCATATCTATCTCATGAGATATAAAATATTTACCCAATACATTGGAGGGAGATATAGGTCCCACCCATCTCATAATTATGCCATTCTTATGTGTTCCACAAAATCGTAAATCATACATCATAGAAAAACCAATGTAATAAAAATGTGATTCTTAAACATCATGCCATCATAACATAATCCATATAAGATAAAAAGACATCATAAAAATAATTCCATCATAACATAATCAAAAAAATGTAAAAATAGGGATAGAAACAAATCCTTATATTATCTTAGATGAAAATAATTTTGATAAAACACTTGAACTCCATTCTTGAGGATAATATCCTTTCTACTTCAAAAAAATTTTCCTTTCTTAACATGTGATATAATTTTAAACCAAAAGAAGTTGATTAAAAATAAACATGAAAACTTGTAAAGGAAGATTCATGGAAATAATTTTTAAAAATCCATTCATGCCATACAAGTTAAAAAACATTATTCTCGTACTTTTGTCGGAAAAGTCAAAAAGTACCTCATACGAAAAATGACAAAAGATTCCTTTCATAACATTTACTAAAAACTCACCGAAGGGTAAAAATGGATTTAAACAATTTTAGGAGGATATAAATAGTATTACATATTGATGAAACATGGATGTGGATGATAAATATTCTCCAGTAAATTCTGAAGTATAAACAATCTCGGATAAAAATTGAGATTGTGAGATTTTCCCTTACCTTAGGTCCGATATGATTTGTTCATGTCCGAACCTCCTGTATAATGATTTAAATAGTGTCATTGACTTATTACAGAATCATATTCATTGTTATGAGGTCATATATGGTCATATATGTATCTTATTATAAGTAATATTTCATAACTACTTGTTATTCGGGTGTTTATTACTTTTTGTTCTTATGCGTGTTTTGTCGAATAAATTCTTATTCATTTTTATAGGATATAGATACATCAATTAAAGAATGGTATTAGTGTAATATATATCATATTCATTCATTCAATAAATTTATATAATCATTATTCAATGAAGATCATATAGAACGAGTCGCATCTCATCGTGGAGACGGTAGGCCGTACGTACGCACGAGTGATGATATCGTTCCCATGATCGTGGAATCATATTGAAGTGTATGTATACTATTTCAGAATCAATATAACATTACAATAATCATATATAGTTATTATTTACACCATTATACCCATCCATGTAAGGTGGTGGTGGAAAACAAATTACACCACAGCATGGAGACGGTATTCTGTACGTACGCACACGCGGTGATTTGGTTTTCTATAGGATGGATAAGAGGTTAAATAGGGTTGTTTCATATTTATAATAACATTTAAGTATATTAGTGATACTGATGTTATTACCTAATAATGAAACAACTAAAGAAGAGGGAGTTGAAGAAGAATGGAACTTGAAGAAAACTGTAGAAGGTATTACCTCTTTCTCAAAGTGCCTCCTTTAAACTTTTTCTTAAGGCACTAGAGTTGGTCTTTTGAGAAGACCAGTACATGTAGTAGATTTATAAAGAAGTTGGGAAGTGAAATGTGTAGGTATTGGACGATCTTTAAGGCTCAAATTGGTGTGGGGAGGAGAGGGAGGATGTGCCCTTTTATAAGGGAGGAGAGGGGCACCTTTGGAAAATGTGGAAATATTATTTTATTATAACCTTATCTTCGGTTTCAAAAGGTCCTAAAATCATTAAAGATGAAGATAAGTTGACTAATGGTTGAAATAAAATCATCCAATCATAATTGGACATGTTTTGGAAAATATTGTAATCATTATAATCTTATTTATTTAAATAATTTATTAATGAGGTAAATAATTCATCATTAAAGTGTCATAAATAATTTAATTTATATGGTGTCTAAAAATTATAACAAAAATATCATTATGTAGGAAATCATTTTATAGTTCCAATAAATATTTATAGTCAAAAATATAATTTATATAACCCCATATAAAAATTAATTAATAAATGATTTTTGTTAATGTCAATTCTGTCATTACATTAAATTAATTAATCCAAATTGTCATTATCACTACCATGTGTCTTAATGGGGTCCCAAAATCAACCCAAAGATGCCCATGATCGGAAACTACTCATCCAATATGGTTAGGACAAGTGTCAAGGTAGTTTTGAATTATTATAATATTCTTTTAACCATGAATTTCCCTATTTACCTTTTATCGTAGTATATAAAAACATTTACTGTAGTTACTATTCAAAAAAAAATAAAAGTAACATGTTAACTTAATTTAGACCCACTGATTCCAAATATGGAATCAATTTTTTCAAAATTCATAACATAGAAGTTGCAGTAATTTATTTGAAATTAATCCTATTGTTAAGCAAACTGGTTTTAAAAGTTAATACATTGCCAAAGATTGAAATGTTTTTACCTATGAATTCAATGTAAAATTTATGATAATGAAATAAATTATATTAAATGGTAAAAATATATTCTATTTATACTTTAAAAACATTAAATATTATAATTTAACCATATAAAGTATTGCTATGAAAAAATTTGTTTTTAATTTAAATATAGTGTATTTTTACTATTCATTAAAATATGAAACTTATCAGAATAATATGAAAAATTTATCCAAAGTAAATTTTTATATCCTGATTCTAATAAATAATTTTATTTCGTCAAATTGAAATTATTTTATTGTCAAAAACTAGATTTAATGTGGGTGCTCCATCAAAAGGCAGTAAAACTGCATTTTTTGAAAAATACGTCTTTTATCCAAAAAAAACTGATTTTGTTTTTATACCTCATTCTATAAAATGTATAAGATGAATTAATATGTTATAAAATTAAAAATTTAGTTAATACAATTCATACGGGCTAGTTTTAATAATATTTTAATAGAATATCGTTGTTTAGTGAAATTCGGTATTGCGTACGACGCAAGCTATCGAGGAAGCCCGCGGTAGCGTGTAAAGCAAGCCAAGCTAGTGTTTTGTGTAGTGAAAGAATCTTTTGATCATTTATATCACATAAAAAAATCTTTCTCATAAAATTCTCAGCTGTTACAATATGACACCATCAGATTAACCAAGGATATTCATGGTCACCATTCAAATCATTCAAATTGGTTCATAATGAGTTTTGGAATTCCAAATAATCTACCTTGGTAGTGTCAAACAAGGTTTTAAAAAATGACCTTTTTTAAACTAGGTGATCATTAAGTCCAGAACAATAGTCCCTTTTTAGAGTTGTTACACCTAGGTACCTCTGTCCCAGAGCCACATCTACTTTTATTATACAAACCGGGAATCAATTTCATTTAAACAACATTATCTATCCAATAAAAAATGTCAACAGAATTTTAATGTATTTTAATAATCCAAAAACGTATCCATATACAATTCCAAAAAAATATACATATAAATATCACTAGGTATCTCACTAATGTTTTCTTGTGACAACCAAAAATTTTAAAATATGATCTTTATATTCGATAGCATGTACAAAACACAACATAATGTGAAATAAACCAATATAGCATCCAAATACATATGATATATTAGCTTTTACATATAAATTTTATTTATTCTATAGAATAATCTATATTGATGACAATGTTAGCCTAAATTTCAAGAAACAAAAAGTTCATGTGATAGCGTGTATTGTATGCTATACCAGGTTTTATTGAACAAAAATATAATAATAATAATATTTAATATTATAGTTATCTTATAGATATCAGAATGTGGAATAGAAATAATATTTTACAACAACAAAAATATTAACTTTTCTGAGGTTTACAATTTATCTATTAATTGTGTATAAAATAAAAAACATTTAAAAGAAATAGATATATTTTTTGGAATAAATTAATTTTTTAAAAGGTGAATTAATCATTATTAGAAAGATTAAGATAAAATCAAAATATTCCATAATTATGAAATTTAAATGAATTAGTAAAATTAATTTTTAATGGGAAATATTTAAATTGACTTCTGGTGGATAATTCAAATTTTCATTAGTTGTTTCATTTTTTGATGAATATTAAAAATAAGGTAGAATAATAATTAACAACTAAATACTCATTTAAATTATTTATATTGTTAAAATATATTTCATTTTTCTAAAAAATAAAAAAAATCATTTATAATTATATTAATTAAATTCAACAAATTGAAATATTTTTTATATTAAATTAGGATATAATAACATTTTAAATTTTTGAACAATTCATCTTTGAAGAACCACTCTCATGTTATTTATATAGGATTAATATTATTATTTTTCTATTTTATGGGATAGATTTTGAAATATGGATTATATATTTTGAGTCATCATAATTTACATTATCAAATATGGTCATCATAATTTTTTACAATAATTATTAGTTTAAACAGTTGAAATAATATATAGTTATTATGATAAAACAAGTTTACATTGTTGTTAATCATAAATTATATGGCATTAAATGACCTAAATGTTTGTAAAAAATCCATTTAATGGACATATATCACCCTTTATGTCCTTTCCCTAAAATTTTATGTTTTTTATGCAAAATATTCCATTAAAATGACCTATATAACGAGTTGATGAAAATGAAAAGACAGAAAATGTACCTTACATGATATATCTATAAATGGGTTTCTTACTTGTTTATAGGTCATATTATAACTTGTTTTTTATCTTTACATCCAGTATCCACATTTTTACCTTAACCACATCTATTATTTTTTACTATATTTAATATTTGTTACTATTTAATATTAATATGAAATAATTACATAGTATAAATTATTCTGATTAAATATTTGGAATCCATTTTTTCATATTTCCATTAATAAAAAATGAAAAATTTATTTTATATTTAATCCCATATATTTGACAAAAAAGATATTTCCTAGAGTTAAATATTCTAAAATATTAAATGTGTTGTATAATAAAATTAAAAATAAAATTTAATCCAATGAACTAAATCGGTTTAATAGATATATATTTTAACAAATTTAACTTATAAAACCATCTTAATATATGTTTTACGGTTTAAAATTATTTAAATGAAATCGAAATTCTTAATAGAAACCATTATTCTAAAAATTTATAAAACAAATATTTTTATGGAATTGTCAACAATTAATTACAAAATAATATTCACATGAGGAATTAAAAATTAAATTTAATTTTTCCAAACATATTTTATAAAACAGTCAAAATTAAATTCAAACTATATTAAAAATGTTGACAAAACTACTTCATTGAAAAATAATGTTATAAGAAAAATTGGATTTTGTCTTATATCATGCCTAGGAAAAACACATGATTATTATTACACATTTGAATTAAAATATAATATAAAAACTTCATTAAAATAATTCAAAAAAATTCTTTTGTTTAATTTTTTTTGATGTAATACTAGTTTATGTGGATAAAAGTTGTTGTTTTGAAAAGTATTTACTTTCATTGCAAATAGTTTTAATTTAAATTTCTATATTATTGATATATAAACAATTTATTATATATAAATTTTTAAAATATATATTTTCATATCATATTTATTCATATTCAAACGTTTTATTGTAACTTATAGGTGATAAGCATAAAATTTTAATGTTAAATTCTTATAGTATAATGTGTTTCTTTAAAATTGTTGGTTCCATTTAATTCAAGCAATCAATGAAAATATTTAGAAAAAAACTATTTCATAAAATATATTGGTGTTTGAATAAGAATCTAAATGAATATTTTTTCAACATAATTATATCTATATTTTTTAAAATAGTTCATGTATATTTACTCCCTATATATATAAATGTTAGATATTATATATGTTCAATATTCAATGGTAGTGGTCTTTATCGTTCAAAACTAGTTCATAATCATGTTGGTGTTCCTAATTTTTCACATAAAATTTTCATCATTACTAGATAATAAAAGTTAGAGGATATGATGTTTTTTAATAGTTTATATTTTTATAATATCGTAATGAGAAATTTTTAGGTAGGAATATTGTATAAAAAATAAATGACAATAATCTATTAGTAATTTTCACAAAATGTGTGTTTGTATCTCAATTAATGAGTTAAATATTAAAACTACCAATACTTAACCATGAAATAATTCATTAATTATTTATATCATATGTCATCAGAAATTATGTTCACATATCCATCCTTGATATTATCAAATTTTATTGATCAACCATATGGTCAGATTGACCCAAACATTATTATTCCATAATTTATCAATTGGAATGGTAATAGAAGTGGTTTCTTTTGGAATATTTCAATAATTTCAAAACAATAATGATATTATTTATATATTATTGTTTTTCTTCTTCTAATTTTATGATGTGTTAATAAATAATCATGAAAATTTATAAAAATACAATTGAAATTAATAATTTGATATTAATAAATAATAATATAATGTTTATATAATGTATAAAATCAATTATTTTAAATTTCATCTATATAAATGATGAAAAATAATTTTTAATACAACAGAATAAAAGTTGTTTTCAGAGTAAAATATTGCTTACATTTTTACAACTTTACACATAGGATTAAAAAACTCAAAAATTTATTTATAAATTATTTATTTTAGATAATAAATATAATGATTTTATATAAAAAATTTTTAAAAACATCTAAGTTATTATTTGGTAATAAAATAGACTGTGTTTAGAAAAATAGGTTTTTCACTATTCACTGAATTCTTTTAAAAAAATTATAAAAAATTACTCATAAAAAAATAATGATATTTTACAAGAAATTTTATTTTTAAAAAAATAAATTTCAAAAATTTTATATTTTAACTTTAAAATATATGCGTAAGATATCACGAGAAACCGTTTTTATAAGAGAAGTAATTTTCAATGTAAATAACCATTCTTATTCATATTTCCTATCAATTTCTAATTAATTTAGACTCATTAAATTATATAAATTTTTAGACCAACATTATATAATATATTGTTCTTCGTTTAATAAGGAACATAAATTACTTTAAAACAATATTCTGAAATAACATCATAATGATATCGATATCAATTCAATAGTAAATAAAACTGCATTTTATTTTAATGTCAAAATGTGAAAAGTGAAAAATGACCTTGAAAAATAAATTATTAAATATCCCCTCAAGATTTATACATAATATCATATCATATGATATTCTCTGGTTGTAGTCAAGGGTGGTGATTTTGTTTTCATGGATCAAGTTGAAATTTCTATGAGTTTGAAATACTCTCACCTAATATTTTAATTATACTTTAATTTTGGTTCTTCTAGGGAAAATCATAATGAATATACCTCCTTTTGAATCATGAACAATTGATCTCCATGAGGGATTAATTGAAAACCTAATGTCGTGTTTTCCTATTTTCCTGTATTTCATAATATTATTACATTATTTTATGAAATATAATAAAAAAATATATTATAATGGCATTTTTTTTACATTTCACATTTTTTTAATTTAGTGTTTTTAAGGGACTAACATAACTATATAGTATTAATTTAGAAATATAATATTTCAAACTCATGATGCATTACTCTTGTTGTTTATGCCATCAACAAAATTTATAATATAATGGTACCCATTTGATCATTACATGTTCATAGAAAAAAACAAATCCATGTGTACATGGCCAAGATGATTTGATTCTCTATTAATTTTCAATATTCATAGATCACATATAATTTATCCTCTCATGAATTATTTTCAAAAATTTCCATATAACACATTCAACTCAGAATGTCGGTTTCCTCCACTAGCCTCGATATATAAACAATGATTTGGTAATATATATGTCATATTGTATAATGCCATAAAAAACCTTCATCATCCACAATTTGGTGAATTTTTTTCATTATACTTTCTTGATATATATTACTTTTCCTACCCAATCTATACATTTCAATAAATCAATATTTTATATTAATTAATAATTAATGTTCAAATATAAATTTCATTAAAAAGACAAATAGATTATTCAAACTCATGATCTTTTTTGTTTAACCATTCATTAAAAATACTTATACACTATTGATTTAATTTCAAGAAATTATTGTTATAAAATTACATTTTATACTGAAATAAACCCCATATCCAAATAATAATGTTATAGGAACATTTTATTTTAAACTCATAAACATGTTAACATTTACAATAATTTTGGATAAAGACACATAATCAGGGATCCACTCTCTATTAATATTGGATCAATTAAGATAAACCTTTGTAATATTATGCCTTTTATCAATATTCTTGTATTTCCATGAGGTATGAGTTTTTTTCATTAATGATATATCAATAATATTTTATTTTTATATAAATTTATCATAGTTATTTTATTTTAATAATCGATATGATCGATTATTATGTTGTATAGGGTGTTATTGTGCCACATCCATTGTTGAGGCTATTTTTTAATCATCCTTCTTGCAATTTGGTTGCCTAAAAACACTATCATTATGCCCACAATATGTGTAATATAAATTATTAGCATACAAGTATCTAGACCATTGAGATATGGGCTTTTGGGTCATTCATATTAATATACTATCAATATATTATCCTTCTGGCTATTTTCTTACATCTAGTATACAATTTATTTTGTGACTGTAAAATTTATAAAACTGGTACTTCATTATTGGAAATATGATTCCATTAATATCTCTCCGCATTTCAACTACCCTTGTGTGGGTTTTCCATTTATCCCCATATTTTGAGAGTTTAATATTATCTAACATTTTTCTAATTATATGACATCTGCTATGTTTTTGATATAGAGTAACAAAACTTACAACCAAGTCCATTTTTACCCATGAATCGAGGTAGTTAGTCTTTAATAATATTTTCAATATTGGTTGACCCTCAAATGATGCTATTGAAGAGTTATTTATCATTTAGTCATCAATTTTAAAGTTTGTATTTGGATAACATGTATTTTTTACTATATTAAGATATATTTTCCAGGTAATCAGTCTTCTTTATGTATAATTAATCATTCTTTTCTATTTCTTAATTAATTTTTTATTCCATCAATAATATTTACATTCTCCCTCATAATCAACATGTATTAATATGTTTCCAGACACTTATATTGAAAAATCATTCATAGTTTATGACCTAATAATGAAAATAAATTTCATTATTAGGATGATCCATGTGTTTATAATAGTTTTTTAAATACTTATTCTTATATTCTACCTTTATTAACCTCAAGATAACATAAATATCCCTCTATGTCTACCTTGATGTAAGAAACTACCTCTAGTTCATTATATTCTATATCATCGTAATAAATTTATTCACATTGTTTCATTATGGAATATTCCTCAAGAAATATAAAATTATTTTCCACCTCTTATAGGGGTCCAAATTAGTGTCCTTCCACTTGATTATAATAATCAAACTTTGTAACTTTTTTTGGAATAACTTACTTATATGATAACTCTTCTATGAAAAAATATTCTTATTTACATTTTAACAAATTCAATTAATTTTAACTCACATTCGAAACTCACAGATATCATAAATAGGTTGTGTCCCACCCATTAACCTCAAAAAAATAGATTTTGGAATTTTACCTTTTAAATATCATTTTCCCTTTTGAACTGGATTTAAAGAAGGAAGATAAATTCATCATCAATATATTTTCCTTCCACACCTTCATCATTGATATTTATTTTTTTAATAAATATAAATATAATTTATTTAATAACATATATTTTTTCTTCCCCAAGGCATTATTCTAATATCCTAATCTACAATATGTCTATTAATATCATCAAATTAAATTTTAGACAAATTTAATTATACCCGAGAGGAATTTTTTTACTAATATGTAATGGATGTCTTCCAAATATTTTATTCACAGTTCTTACATCATTACTAACTTATACATGTAGTTGTATCGATCCAATAACCTGATTTATTTTATTATGGCATCCATCCACACATTCATCAGAATATGTTTTCAATTAATTAGATATATTATATAGAAATGTAATTTTCTCAATATTTAAATTTTTTCCCCATCATAGATATATAATATATTATCTTAATATATCTATATTGTATAAAAATAATTAAAAATCAAATAAATATGATAAGATAATGTGTTGGATAACATAATACATGAATTTTTATCATTTTCAATTAAATATATATATATCTTAAAATCATAAATAAACCTAAATAATCACTATTTAACACAATATGAATTTTCATTTTGATCATGTATAAACCATTTCATCAATTTGATGATCCCATTATTATTTCACATATTTAGATTCCCCACCATAAATATATACAATTCGAAAACTTTTTATATGATTTTACTTGATTAATGATCAATAAGGAAATATGGGTCTGTAAAACATTTTGATTTGATACCACTAATTATAACCATTACCGAAGAAACTAGAGACGGGTGTGGTAAATTGGTATGTGACATCAATTTTCATATATTATGATACTTTGTTAGAATGATCTGTATGAACATGCAATTAATTAAATCACACATCAACTAGTTTGTTTAGGGAATATTAATTGATGATTCATAGATTTTACATGGTTCAACCAAAATGGGAAGTTTACGGATCAAGAATGCACAATTTTTTTGATGTGGTAATAAAAAACTTTTATAGGGATGTTATAGAGATTTGGGAATAGATAAACACTGATAAAAAGTCCATTTCGTCTTTATGTACCCTCCCTAACAACTAAATATTATTGATAGAAAATGGTTTGAAACTCACATGTTTCTTAATGTAATGATATTAGATTAATTATAAAACATAATGGGTCATTTTTTTGTTCTTCCTTTACATCATTGTATTCTTTAAAATTCAAATCATTAGAATAATCCATAAAGGGTCATCTTTTTTAGAACATTATCATGAATTATATATACATAGTATCATTAACGTTCATCAATTTCACATTATACATATTCATTCCAAATTAAAACCTTAATCATCACAAGGTATCCCTAAACTGAATAGGGAAAATAATATTGTCTCAAGAAAGCCTCAATAATTTCAATTTCTATGGTTAATTTAGTTTCAATAATTATTTTTAATGAAACAAAAAATAAATTCTTCATGAGTAACTCTTTGTATATCAGTAAAAACATTGACTATTATCAATTAATATATACTTCATAAATGTACTTCTTAAAATATAGGATTCAATTCAAGATACAATTTAAATTTAAAAATTTATTATAAATCATCAGTAAAAGTTGAACTAATCCCCTAATGATTAGATGTAATGGCCCAGACCCTCGTGGTCCTTTAATTTGTCAAAATCCAGTGCTCGAGGTGGCCTAGACAACATCAGTGAGTCGTGAAGGTGGTGGTGTTGGTGGCAGGGTGTCACCGATCAGTCTCACTGATCGGTGTGTCCCCGATCGGTATCTCTGATCATTGTGCCCCCGATCAGTGAGTCACCGATCGGTGTGTCACTAATCGGTCTCACTGATCACTGCCATATGGTTGTTAGGGGTTTCATTCCTAGTTTCATAAAATGATTCCTTTAAAGTTCAATGCCACTTTAATGTGGTTTGAGGATGTTTTTATAGACCATAAATGATTTTCTAGATCCTTAGGAGTGGGGCAACCATCGACAGACCCAAAATTTTTGTCACCGTTATGTATTTTCCTCTATTTAAATTAAATCATTTAACACACAACTATTATGGATACCAATCGGATGAGAATTATTAAATAAAAATTAATTCCATCCTGTGTGAGCGCCCAACCGTGTGGAGAAACCATGATCTCCATTTAAATTCATTCAAGAATGCTTATCTCGTTGCTCTATGATCTCACCTATTATCGAATGAGGATTCCTTCTTCTTCTTGGAATGTATCTTTTCATACTATGGTGCATTGGGATCCCTCCTTCTCGAGGCTAGAGGTGTGCCTATACTTAAGCCTTTACTACTCACTCTTGGAGTCTTAAGAGTTCCTCCCCTACATGTTGTACATCCCCAGTTATTGGCTCATGGGGAATAACATCGTTTGTTGATCATCCAGGTAGGTTTTTTCCTTCATCTCTATTTACTGTGAATCTTGTGGGGTGGGTATGATAATGTTCTTATATAGATGGTTGAATCCTAACATCTCAAAATCAATTAATGGGATTTATATTATAAATCGGTGTGTTTGATGATGATGTTGTACTCTTTTACCTTTTCTTATATATTGTTAATTGTAATGCCTTTTCCCACTGATAATCAAGATCATTATTGGTACCTTCTTGCACACTAATGAACCTCTATTTTCTATATAATTATATGATATAATGGATGTAACATGGAAATTTTTTAATCATGAAAACTCAGTTGATTAAATGGAAACCCAATGAAAAATAATCCTCGAGGTATCACCCCGGTTAACCAAACAGAAAGAATGAACTAAATGAATGGTATGTTTAAATATTGAATCTCCCATGCTCTGTTTAGGTGATGTGTTTTTTTCCTTCTTAAGGATTGTGAAGTGACATGGATGGTGATGGGGTCCCATGATGTACAGTTGTTTGTTTTTTGATTTGGGGATATGTGGGGCCATTTGTTGGGGCTTGGGTTGGTTCCAGTACATAGAGGGATGTCACTGATCCCTTTGTTAGTTGTTATTATACAAGAGAACTTGGTGTGAATGCTTAATTTACTACTTGGATATTTTTTCATCGTTAGCTCGTGGCTATGTCATTTAGGTTCCTGATAGTGAAGAATTATTTTAAATAGAACCACATGAGTGTGATATCAAGAATGGTATCAATGGGGAATTATTTTCTGGGAATGAGTTGTCACATGGTTGTGGTTGTTGTGCTTTTTAGGAATGAATAGTAACGAGGGTGATTGTGTATGGGATGGTTTTGGATCCCCTTGGTTGCAATGAGTTTTTGTTTAATTATATGTATAATTTAGTTCATATGTTTCTTATTCACGTGGTTGATGCTCCTTTCCATCACAATCTCTAACGAATGAAAAATGGAAATACCCTAGTCCAAAGTGATTCATCCTTTGAATAAACTTCAACAATTGAAAAAGGAATGAAGAATGATTTCATCCCACTTGGGTCACAAGTTTCATCTTGTTCATGCAGGTATACTTGCACACGGAATAGTGGATGTATAGGTGACATGCGTGCCATCTTTGATTCTCACCAAGGGTGTTCAGCAACCTATAAATACCCCTTGTGGGCCCCTCATTTCAGGGATGGATAAATTACAAAACTCATATTCGAGCTCTCGGTTCCCTAGTCTCTTCTGGAAGTATTCCGAACACTACAAATGTAATTTCATAGCTAGAATGGAATCTCGAAACAAGGGAAACCAGGCCAATGTGTTGAAACTCATCAACACTTGCGCGCCTAAGTGGTCAGCCCATAAGGGAAATGGCCACACTTGTGCACCGCCTTGTCATTTAAATAAAACATGTGCACCACTCATTTGGAAGCTTTTAGGGATAATAAAATGGGATTGAGCCAAGTCTCGCCCAAGTAATACCCTAAGGGTTGACCATCGCGCAAGTATACTTGCACGACCAGGACTTGCACTCCTCTCTCTTTTTGGGTTCCCATCTTACCTATTCACTTGCTTTCTTCAAATCCACCTCTCCTCTTTATGATTTAGCCTTCAGAACCCTATTGAAAGTGATTTATGGAATGGTTCCTTTGTTTTCTTATTTATCTGAAAGGAATTATGAGGAACATTTTTCAAAACCTAGTGATTTACATATCAATATGTCACTAATGTTAGAGATTTCATTCATTCAACCTCATTCTTTAAAGAGGGGGAGATGTTTAACCTGGGCCTTCTTCTCAAGAGTTAGTCCCAATATGAAAATTTTGTTTATGGGCATCCTCCTTAGGAGTAATCCCCAAGCCCCTAACCTGGCCCTCCTTTTCAGGAGTAATCCCCAGTCACAATTCCCTTTAACCTGGGCCTCTTTTTTAAGAGTAAGCCCCAGTCATAATTTCACTTAACTAGTCTTAATTTACTTTTGATTTCAGCTTCTTTCTCAGGAGTAAAACCCAATCGTATATTCCCTATAATTTTGGCATTCTTCTTAGGACTAAGTCCAATGTTATGTACCCAAATATCCATAAAGCACATATACCATTATAGACCTTGTTCCAAGGTTTCATCCTGGAATTAAATCTTAATATTTATCTATATGGGTAGTTGTACATACATAAGCCCCACATCATTTCTCATAATTGCATCTTCCATGGAATAATTATCTAGTTTTACCAATACCTCATGTTTCTCACACCGAGACTTACGCGAGATAGAGTGTAAAAGTAATTATGACATCTTTCATTGATCCATCACTCATGCATAAACCTCAAACTTCATTACTCAAACTATGTGGGTTGTGATTCCTTTTCTAAAACATTGGATACATAGGTATCCCATCTCCAGGTATTATCCCAACTTTGAAATAATAAATGTTCTTCTGAATGAAAATAAACATGAAGTGCCCCGCTGAGTGGCTTTAAAACTACTATGGTTATCATAATGACTAAGAGATTCCATATAATGTGTCGAAGGATACCATTGACTAAGAAACTCTAAAAATTATAGATGATTCTCTATCGATGAAGAAACTCTAATACATATAAATGATTCTCTAAATTTCATACATATTAATCATTGATTGTCAGATCTAATGGAAAGATCATTTTTATACTGGGTAATGTAATAAGGATTCACGAACATAAATTAAATCTATAAAGAGAGACCCAGAGTTGACAATAATTACCCCCAAACTTTTGTGATGAGTCTGACCACCCATCCTCTCAACCGATGAAAATTCTTAAGCCTCGTCGGTTCATGACTAGTGATCACATAGCTTTGGAATGTAGGTCAAAATGGATATAGAATCATTGGATCTTTCAGGTTCTACGAAAAAACCCATTAGAAACCGCATGGAATGTTTGAACCAGAAATCAATGAGGTCATCTTTATTTCTAGAGGAAACAAAAAATGGTGAAGCTGACATGAATCTTTAACCAAGTTAAAATGATGTTTTACTTATTTTGTTAGGCCCCTATTTAATCTCAATGAGAAGGCCAACAAAACAATCAATAAAATATGTCTACATTCAAAAGATGTAGGGGCCAAACTTATCTTGACTATGTTTGTTATATCAAACAGGCACTCTTTTCCATGATCTTCTGCATTGTAGAAATGGATTCTCTTAAGTTCAGGCCTATGAATACCTCTACTATGAATGCCTCAGCTACTACTCCTACTAGATCTTCGTCCGTTCTGAAAAATACATCACCTACACAGCGTCTTCAACGATGGGTATCAAATGCGCTGGTTAAAGAATACTATCAAAACAGTACTATTCCGACTCTGGAGGCCGCTAGACAAGCCCTCCAAGTCAATAATTCACCCCGGTCATCCGGACAGCGATGACCATAGATTAAGAAGCAGTTAGTACCAACCAGAATTTCCAACCATTTCTGGTCGTTATACCCAGAATGCAATCACATGTCCCACCCATATTCAATGGAGGTGAATGAGTAGGTCCCATAGGGAATTAATTCAAAGAGACATGAGTCCTTCCTGAGGGATCCCATCAACAATCACTGCCAGACTCGTGTGGTAGTGTGCCCTCAACATGATGAGGGTATCACCTTCAATGGATCAGATCAGGTTCCTCAGACCCAAGCATGCATAACGAACTTCCCGAAGCGAAATCTGGTCAATAGTGAGAAGGTTAATATCTCTGCTATTTCTGGAGAAGTCCACCAACCTAACATGGTGGAAAGCAACGACCGGGCACAGACACCTGTCCGTTTTAATTCTGCTCTCCAGCATACTCGTCTGGAAACAACATGCTAATCCCACCAGGAAATTATGGAGGAGTACTATAGATAGGAACATACACCTGTTTATAAGTCATCACCTATTCAGCAAGATCATCTGACTACATATGATGAAGCCCTCCAACCAAATCTGTTGACTACTGGTAAACAAGCACATACACCAGCTTACAGTCATCATTCCTGCCTGCAGCCTCATCTGTCAGTATTGAAGGAAGTTTGTCAACCACATTCAGTGGAGTGTAATAATCAAGAACATACTGCTGCTAGTATTGATCAAGCCTACCAATTGTCTCGTTTGGTATCATTCGTATAAGTCAGGCAGAATGCTACAACAACAAACAAGAGTCAGACACAACTCTCTTCCCCCACACATGAGAATTGTCAGAATTCACTGATAGGAAAAAGAGGACAGGAGCAAGAATACACACCTACTCCAAGCATGGAATGGACGTATATTTCTATTCTTGCAGCTGAATTTACCAATAATATTCTATCAATGGTGAAAGAGTAGAAGCAAATCCATGTTCGTATTCTAGATGCCTTTGAAGATATTTTAACAGCTTTAGCAGCATCACAGGGAATGAAATGGAAATCTATCTTTACCATTTGAATGACACATCAACAGTTCACTACAAAATAGACACACACCTCTATTCCAGTACAAGTGGGTTGTGGGGCATAATCCCTCATGTCATATGGACAACCAAGTCCGGCAGAAACACCAGATTTGAGTGTATATAGTCAGCCTAACCTAATCCTTTCTCCTGAGAAGGCACATACACCTGCCTATAATGACTACAATCATCAAAGAGTGGTTCCTAATGTGAGTTAGAAGGAATCTATGAAGAGGACCTGCCCAGAACAGTCAATAAATCAAGTGCCTATCTGTAATAAGTCCTTGCTCGATGCAAGATTTGTTGATTCACTCAGACAATTATCTATTGCAACTCATGATTCTGATCTCTCGATTCCAAATAGTGGGAACATTAATTCCGATGGTCTGCATCAGATACTTCCTCATGAAGGCTTGCTTCATGATAGTTCTGTTGGTCATGAGGTTTCATCTTCATATGAGAGACACAAGAACCCTCTGGGTGGCCAGAATACCAAGGAGCAAAATGTTTCATCTTTTGCTGTAACCCACCATGGTGGTCCTCCCCATGATGAAGAATTTAGCTGCGGTAGTCCTCTCCATAGAAGTAATTCACATTGCCCAGAAAATGCTCAAATGGACAATGTAGTGGTGAGAATGCCCTCTTATCTTAATGCACTTGAAAATTTGAAGCCAGTCATGTATGATGCTTTACCACTAGCAGGTGAAATACTTTCTCAATCAGAATATAGTCTAGGGTGTAGGTCATTCACCGAACCACCCCTAGGTCATTCATCTTCTAGTTCTATTAGTTAATTATCTACCGATGATGATGAATCTGATGAAAAAACAAGGAAGCACCAACTCTGGTCTAATCAGGTAGACGAATCTTCTTTGAATGATAAAGAGGAAATACTGAATATGAGAAAACAACTGGAGAATGGGGAAGTGCCAGATATGTTTTGACCTTTGTCTTACTCACAGTATGACATTCCATAGATGTTGAAGGAAGATGGAATTCATGATATTCATCTCAACATATGGAAAACTCTTTTTCAGTTGAAAAATAAAATATTATCTTATGATGAATATTAAAATCATGTCAATTTTATAAAAGAGTTAGAACACCAAATTGACTTGGCATATCTCTCAGTTTGTCAATATCTGAAGGCTGAAAAGCAGCAGAGATCCCTTCAGTGTTCGTGCCTTGGTGCACTAAGAATATTGCGCCAGTTAATTGCCAATGCCCTATATGGTATTCATATCAAGGAATGTGGTGTCCTTGGAGCACTAATTGGCTTTGTTTGTTATCAAAGGCTTGCTCATGAACAGGCCTCAACTAGTTCCTCCCAAAATCAATCATACAGAGAACAAGTTGTTGCATTACTCCTGAATCAATCGAACGATAATATTGGACAAGCTTCTCATTTGGAGAGTGCACATCATCATGTGACAGAAGTGTCCAAAATCATCCAATGGTCTTTTGAGCCGGGTGAAAAGATTGGATGTAGGTTTATGCATCAATCCAATTTCTGGACTAATGCCCGCAATATCATGAGAGCTTTCAAGAAATTCTTAGATGTAGCAGGTCAAGAACCACCACAGCTTTCCAAACTGAGGACACTTTTAACCCAACCCTCATAATCAACAAATAAGATTTGAGGAGTTTAGAAAAAACGGACGGAACAACCCAAGTCCACAGGGCTGGAGACTTTTTCAAATCCTCAATGTCTTTCTCAGAGAAAGTTATTCATCTCTCAATTAGGGAAGAAGCCCAAAGAGGAAAGAAGAGAAAAATTTTCAGGAGATTCATTCCACATTATGATTCTTCAAGATGTTCATGAGGGATCAACTCAACAATAGGCAGTGTCTCATCAGGGACATGGAAAAAGACAATATCGCAGAAATATTGATAGAAGGGACACAAGGCATTATGAATCAATCAATGTCATCAATGCCATTGTTTTTTATCCCCCAGATGAGGCTCACTCAGAGGGATAAGATGCGGAATCTCCTTCTCAAGAGGTTGTATGCACAGAAATAAATGAAGAAAGTGTGCATTCACGAAACCAAAGGATTACCCAGAATCTAGGTAGTACTTCATGTAACCCACTTCCCCCTCTACGAAAGGATTCCAATAAGGGGAAATGATAAAATCATGTTACATAATCTTCCTCTGGAGAAGGCCAATCGCTCACATTAGAGAAATGATTGGCACAACAAGAGGAAGAAATTATGGAATTGAAGAGGTTGAATGTAGAACTAATTCAAGTGAGTCTTCCTCCTAAGCATTCTTGAGTCAGTCAGCCAATGTAATTTGTTGCATTTTATGAGATGGATCAATAACATCCTCCTCTACCATTACACCCTCATAGGTCTAATCCTATGGGTCTGGTGGAACAACAACCAGTGGTGTTATCCTCAGTTGCAGTACCAGCCACCACATCTTTCCAAGCTCCAGTTATTGCACCTGCTTAGGTCCAAGCTCAACCGGATGATTCTAAAATGTTAATAAATAATATTGAGTCATTAACAGCTCTGTTGAAAGCTATGGAGGGAAAATGATCTCAAATTCAACCAAAAAAGACATCTTATCCTGAATGGGTTTATGTAATTAATCCCCCATCAAATTTTTCAAGTACCACTTTCCCAATATTTAATGGTTGAGGAGACCCAGAGCAACAATTAACACATTTTGTTTCTCAATGCGATCCTATGATGGGAACCCATTAGAAATAAGAAGTAGTTAATCTCTGGTGTTTTGTATAGTCATTAAAAGTGCCTGCTTTTGTCTGGTACACAAGCTTTCATTCCCAGTCAATTACCGGATGAGAGGATCTCCACCAAATATTACTTCTTCAATTCTGCTCAACTTTTCCAAAGACTATAGTTTTTGATCTTACAAACTGTATGAAAATTTAGAATGAAAGGGTTTCAAATTTCACTGCTCGTTGGAAGGGATTAACATATTCCCTGAGCATAGAACTCCCTCAAGAAGAATTGTTGCCAATCATTGTGGAAAATTTGCATGATGAGTTGCGCACACTGTTGATCCCTATGAAATACACAGGAGTGTTTCAAGAACTTACATAGATCTATCAGTAGATTGAATACTCTATTATGATGACTAAGGATAAAACTCGTTTAATTCCATTAGTTCAAGGACAGAGAATGGGTAAATAAGAGATTGCTACAGTTACGCTTAAACAATCACCTGCACCTACTTCTATATCAAATCTTTCATCTTATCGAAGGGTTCTACCACATAAGAGTCAACAACAGAGGAAGTTTCATCAAGATGATGAAAGAGACCAAATATGGAAATAGATTAAGGATTTTAAGAGTAATATTTACTCTTTCCAAAATGAACAAGTTCATGGTTACTTCAATTTTTCTTGGGAAAATAATTTGGATCGGCTACCAAGGCCCAAAAGGCCAAACAATAAAGGAGATGAAGACCATCCCAATTATTTCCTATTTCATCAGATGTTGGGCTATCCCATTTAAGAGTGTTTTGTCTTCGAAGACCTATTTAAACAAATGGTGGACTCAGGACATGTCAAAATGAAAGGTTCTTCAGCACATGTAGCATTTGTTACTCCTGCAAATCTAGAAGAAAAGGTGAGTGGAAATAAGTCATGAACAAAAATGCGCAATAATATGATGATTTGATGGTCAGAAAAATGATCAACCAAAGTCATGAAATTTTGTAAATTCTATTGAAGAAACCAAGTGTGCCTTTTTCCATTAATGCCACAACAAAATCATGTTCATCAGAGGTAAAATCCTCAAAGAAATGTAAAAATTTAAAGAAAGAATAGAAATCAAATGATGATGAAATCATGTCAAATCCCAAGTTGTCTTTGACTCCGGCAGATTTTATGCCATCTACTTTGATGCCACGGGAATCACCCACCCAAATGGTAAAACCTAAATTGGATAATCAGGCAGAGTCTTCATCAGATGAAGAGTTGTTCTTTGGTTCTGTTAATATGATTTATTTAACATATCCTTTTTCCAGTCGCAGTTTCGATTTCGATGATCCTGAATTCCCTGTATCAAACAGAGGAATTAGAGGGAGTTCCAGAGGTCTGAGATATAGAGGAAGATGTGGATATCCCAGAAGCCACTATTCCAATTAAACCCCAATCAGAACTGTGTATATAGCAGAAACTCATGGTAGAGCCCTTCAACGGGCTCAACAAGAACAAGAAAATTCTTCCACCAACAGCAGACTCAGTCCTGGGTTGGTTATTCTTGAGGATCGGTTATAGATTCCAACTTCTCCCTCTCAAAAAGTAAATAGAACAATTTGGTATTATCTTCCATTTCCTAGTGTATTGCTAACTCCTACCCCGATACAAGATGTATCTACATCCAAAGAATCAACTTCTACGATACTAGTGACAACACATGTTTTTTTTGGGAAACGCAAACCTTTGGATCAATATTATGATGTATCGAAACACTTGGTCCAATTATTGGCCAAGTTATAAATTTTGTATACCTTAATTTTATCAAAGGATCTTCAGGAGGCACTCATTGAGGCTTTGTCTAGTCCTTAGGAATTTGAAACTGAAATTGATTCAGATAAAGTCTACCATGTAGAGAATAATACTATAGAATGTCATGTAGTGATATTAATCACTGATAAATATGAGTATGATGTCATGCATGGTCATATTATACTTTTATACTTATCTGGAAAGCTCAATGGTGTAGACGTCTGAAGACTTCCATTAATAACGGTTCAGGAGTCAACCTCATCCCTATTCGTACACTTCATCGATTAGGCCTCATAGAATATGATTTATCTCCTTCTACTTTGATGTTACAGGGATATAACAAAAATGAACAAGAACCACTGGACGAGATTAAACTCAGAACTCAGTTTGGAGATCTTGTATCCAAATCAAATTTCACAGTTGTTGATCAAGACACAGCCTTCAACATCGTGCTTGGAAGACCCTGGATACATCAACATGCGACTATCCCTTAATCATACCATCAATGACTCAAATATTGTTTTGATGGTATAATTGGGACATAGTATGGTGATAAAGCCCCATTCAAATCATGTTAATTTTAATACATTGAGGTTGAATTTTATCACATGAAGGGTAAGGAGAAATCCACAATAAGGGTGGTTACGAAGGTTAATGCTCTATTTGGTTTGGAAAAGATTATAGTATATCCATCTATACATGTGAGTACATATTATGTGTTGCCTATCAGTAAAATTGATATGATGCACCGAAATCCAAATACTCTTATGGAAACCTCCATAATGTCAATTACGACAATCAAGCCGGATAGCATGGGAGAAATTGGTGATTCACCAAGCAATGATGAATGCTCAAATGGGGATGTATTTATTTCATCTGCTGAAATCCAGCAAGTCTATAATTTTCCATCTAGGCTAGAATAAGATATAGAATTATCATAGGTTAATGTTGATGTCAATTCCCAATCCATAATCTCCGCTTTATTACCCAAGTAAGACCCTTCATCATCAATTGGGTCGGAAATGGAAGCTCTTTATTCACGATGTTCAAAATTTAACATCCCTTATGATCATAGAAATTCTACTTCACCATATACTATGCAAGTAGAAACTGAAGAAACAACACATGTTGAAGAATAAAAATATTATCTTAGGGATTCTCCTCCAGCTTTTGAATAAGGTATCTCTAACACTATGGTTGAACTCAGAGAAATAAATCTAGGCACACAAGAAGATCCACACCCCACTATAATTAGTGTGGCCATAAATATTGATGTGAAAGAGATGTATATTTCATTTTTGAATAAAAATCATGATATATTTGCTTTAAACAGTATAGAAATGACAAGGCTTTGTCCTGATGTTGCTACTCATCGTTTGGGTTTTCCAGAAGAACATCGAGGATTTAAGAAAGCCGTCAGAAGAACACACCCAACCTATGATTCCAAAATTGATGCTGAAGTAGATAAGATTATTAAATCTATGTTCGTTAGATAATTTAATATCCCAAGTAATTGGATAATATTTTCACTATGAAAAATAAGAATGGAAAAATTAAGGTTTGCATTGATTTTAGAGATCTTAATCGGCATTGTCCTATAGTTGATTTTCCAGTTCATATTACAGAACTCTTAATTCATGCAACAGGTGGTTATGAATCACTTTCCTTCATGGATGGATATTCAAGAAATAATCAAATCTGAATGGCTCTAGAAGATGAGGAATCTACAGGCTCCAGAGCCCCTCAGGGTTTGTTTTGCAATCTGGTAATGCCATTTGTCCTGAAGAATGCAGGCGTAAAATATCAGCATGCCATTCATTGTATATTCAATCCCTTTTTAGTGAAATTTTTTGAATGTTATGTGGATGATTTGGTGGTTAAATCCAGGAAACATTATAATCACTTGGCTGATTTGAAATTCATATTCCACAAAATTCAGAAACATAATTTGAAGATGAACC
The DNA here is from genome assembly GCA_963277665.1 of Viscum album. NCBI lineage: Eukaryota > Viridiplantae > Streptophyta > Magnoliopsida > Santalales > Viscaceae > Viscum > Viscum album. The sequence continues at coordinate 1,202,169,979 of OY728145.1, forward strand.
CATTAAAATGTGCTTTTGGGGTAACCTCAGGAAAATTTATTGGCTTTAATGTACGCCATCGTGGTATAGAAGTCGATCCTGAGAAGAAAAAGTCAATCCTTGGTATGTCACCTCCTCTGAATCTGAATTAATTGAGAGGAATTCAAGTACACGTATCTTATATTCGGCGTTTCGTCGCCAATTTTGTAGGCAAAAGATTGCCCTTCTCCAAATAGATGATGAAGTGAGTCATTTACCAGTGGACTGAAGAATGTAATGAATTATTTGATATTCTCAAGAAATATCTCTTGAGTCCACTGATTTTAATGTCACCTATTGAAGGAAGACAACTTATCATCTATGTGATAGCTTTAGAGTGATCATTGGGTGCCTTTCTTGCTCAGAAGAATGATGATGGCAAAGAAAACAACCTCAACTATCTCAGTCGGACTATGCATGAAGAAGAAACCTACTATTCAAATATTGAGAAGTGATTCCTTGCATTAATATTTGCAGTTCAAGAAGTTGAGACACTACCTGCAACATCATGAGGTCTAGTTGGCATCTCGCAATAACCCACTCAAATTCATCCTTAGTCGTCCAATACATACAGGACGTCTGGAAAGGTGGAAAATTATTTTCCAGCAATTTGATATTCAGTATGTGTCTCAAAAGGAAATAAAGGGCTATGCTCTGGCTGATTTCCTTGTTAATCATCCTTTAGTAAAAGATACATCTTCAGATATTGATATTCTTAATGAGGATGTCTTTTCTATTCAAGATAGTCTACAAACATGGGAAATGTACTTTGATGGTGCTTCTAGAAGTCCAAGAGGGAAGAAAATGGACAATCCAAAATGCAAAAAATATGGGTTAGGAATTGTAATCATTTCCCCCAAAAAGGTATTACTACCTTATTCCTTCTCATTGCGGGGAGGCGGTATAAATAATGTTAAAGAATACCAAGATCTTATCGTAGTATTGGAGTTGGCGCTTCAAGAACAAGTGAATCACTTAAAGGTGAAAGGTGATTTAGACATGGTAATCAAACATGTCAATGGGGATTATGCAATTAGAAAAGAATAACTAATCGCATTGTATGATTACATCAGAGAGTTAATGGAGGAATTTCTTTCAAAAACGACATTTTATTATGTTCTGATATCACAAAATGCCCAAGCTGATGCACTGGCTAATATAGCCACAACTCTAGTAGATCCAAATCGGGACGAGACAATCATCTGTATTGCCCACCATCGTACAATTTCACCTTATTTTCAAACCATAACAGAAGAAATTAATTAAATTAGCCCTATTCCGGAACCATATGGTCATACTACAGGATGGATGACACCTATCAGGGAATACCTTCAAAATGGAACACTTCCTCTGGGTAGAACTGGGAAAGAACAATTTCGGTGATGTGTGGTCAATTTTACTATTTATAATAGCCCAGATCACCTAGAAAAGATTCTCTAAAAAAGTGGTTTTGATGGAGTTCTCTTAGGGGGCATTGGTCGTGAAGAGACAATGGATTTCATGAAAGAAGTGAATGCAAGAATCTGTGGTGCCCATCTGTCTGGACATAAACAATCTGATCAAAATAGAAGGATTGGATACTTTTGGCCTCCAATGATACAATATTTTGTTGATTTCACAAAGATGTGTCATTCTTTCCAACTAAATACCAACTTCATTCATCAACCCCCAGAGTTGCTTCATACATCTAAATACTCATGGCCATATTCCACATGGGGAATGGATGTAGTGGGACCTTATCCTTCGGCTACAGAAAAGTAGTTTAAGTATATTATTACTGATACTGACTTATTTTCCAAATTGGTAGAGGAAATACCCCTCAAATAAGTCAGTTCTAAAAGCAGTTATAGCTTCATCAAGTCTAACATCATTGCCATATTTGGTGTCCCTCATACCATATTGATGGACAATGGCACCAACTTCTATTCATTCGAGGTGAGGATGTTGTATCAAGAATACAACATCAAAACCAATCATTCATCTCGATATCATGCAGCATCCAACGTCTAGATAGAATCTTTCGACAAGACTCTTTCAAATATACTACAAAATATGGTGGATAATGATAAGAAATCATGGCCTGATAAAATCATTCATGCTTTATGGGCTTATCAGACCACCACCCACACTCCAATGCGGTCAACTCCATATTCATTGGTATATAGAACATAGGATGTCTTCACATTGATGTTCAATTACCCTTTCTCAAAGTAGCCATTTTTGATTAGTCATCTATAGATAAACAATCTCAGAAGCTATTGGATGAATTGGAACAGTTATATGAGAAAAGATTGTGCAAATTGCACCACTTTGAAGTCTATTAGAATCAAATATCATGACATTTCAACAAAAAAAATTCTTATTAGTTAATTTGTTTAGGGAGAATTGGTATTGGTTCATATAACTCCAATGATACCAGGAAAGAAACCTCCCAAGCCGGAGCCAAAATGGGAAGGACCTTATTTAATACATTAGGTCTACTCCAATGGAGTTTATTCTTTAATCTCAATGGATGGAGAACTCATCACTACTCCAACCAATGCTAGATTTCTGAAAAAGTATTTTCTGTAACACAAATACTTCATCGTCCATCAAGACGTTAAACTACATCATCCATGGTCCATGCATATGACATTAAAATATTTTCATCCATATTGTCCAACATGATGTTAAACTATGTTGTCCTTACTGCAAGACTTTAAACTGCATAGCCCCTTACATCCATCATGACGTTAAACTGCAACATCCACGATCCATGCATATGACCTTAAACTATTCACACCATTCTTCCAACATGACGTTAAACTATGAAAAAGTCACTAATACGTCCAACATGATGTTATATTGTGTCCCCTTTTGTCCTTACTGCATGACATAAAACTGCACAGTCTCCATTTTGTCCTACATGACGTTAAACTGTATTTTCCCCCATCATCCTAGTTACATGATGCTAAACTGTATAGAATTCCATTAATACATCCTACATGGTGTTAAACTGTTTTTTGTCCCTGTTACATGACACTAAACAGTGCATCACAAATAGTCTTCACTACAAGACTTTAATCCGCATAGTCCCTTTATATGTCCAACATGACATTAAACTGTGCATCTTAAAGGTTGTTTCTACCTCTTGTTTCTCACATCGAGTACGAATCACGTGAGCTTAGAGTAAACTTCAACCATAAAACCCACTCTGGGCCTTTAACCATGTGTAAGTCCCAATACCATTTCTAGGCTGTTGTTCTCAAAAAACAGCTTGATTACTAATTTATTCTGTAATTGAACAACGTAGACTTTGATCCATGCCTTCTAGGATGGGTATGTAGGCAACATTCTGTGGTTCCAGGCCAAAAAAATCACTTCATGTCGGTTCACCTATGTACCATATGATATTGATCTGTGAAGCAACACCTAGAATAAATATTTTGACATTGGTCCACCATTGTCCTTTCTAAATGACGTTAAATTGAACAAAACTTTTTTCTTTTAGGACAATAAACTACAAAATTCATTGATACCCTCACCTGAGAGGGAATAATTATTTACGTTGATCTCCAAACATTTCATATTCCAAAGACTATGTGCATACATGGAAATGCCTGAACCTTTTATCTTGGGTCAAACCATCATTGCACTAAATTCCACTTTTCACCCATCATATGTACGAACCAAATCTGTACATAGGGTATTTCCAGAACAATGTTCGGCTTGATCCCCATCCTTACAGGGTACATAAGAAATTTCGATCATCCCTCGAATCCCGCATGAAGTCTTTGGTCCTAACCCCAAATTCCACTTTCAATCCCCCTACTGAAAAGTCCCTCTGAAAACACACATGGTGTATTCATTATTATGGTTTGAGTTCTATGAACCTAAAATAAGATTTCCCATACTTTCATCCCACATGATGTTAAAATGTATTTCAAGAACAATGTATGGGTTGATTACCATCATTATCAGATACGTAGTGAAGTCCAACACCTCAATTCAAGACCCAACCCCAACATTATTATGGTATGTATCAGTCTATGTATCACCTTAATGCTTTAGACAATATCCAGTTTTCTTGTGTCATATTAATAACCTTAAATACTTCCGGATCTCCATAACCATTTCTTGACTTCTGGTCACAAAATGATTGATTCTTGAGTGTACTTTTTCCTGACTATGCAGCACGTCCCCTTAGGCGGCCTTTCATAAATAGTCTACATAATAGACCTATCAGCCAAAAGATACTATTATTTGACTATGCAGCTAATACCCTTAGGTGGGGTTGCATAATTCAACCCCCTGACGGGTTTATCAAATAATGGTAACTTCATTCTTAGGAGGAAAACCACTTTTTTCCTTATTTTTCTTAATGAAAATATGTAGGGATCCGCAAAAAATTTCCATCGTTAACATATTTATCCCATATTTTTTTCATGTAATGAAAGTATTCAAGTCTATGGTTTATATTTCTCTTAACTATATCTGGGTCAGACCTTCGTAGGAGTTACATTCATCCAGTTCATAGACAATATTTTTTGGAAATATCTTCTCCATATTCAAGTACCTCTCTCCATACAGCAAACTCTATGCTTTAGAAAATTTTAATCTCCATAAACATCCACTGGATTTTAGCAGTAAAAATTTAAATTTTTGAGAGTTATTTTTCCTTACTATACAGCACATGCCCTTAGGCATCCTTGCGTATGTATTCTACATAATGGACTTGTCAAACAAAAGATGTTATTATTTGAATATGCAGCCAATTCCTTAAGCGGCCCTGTCTAATTCAACCCCCTAACGGGTTTGTTGAATAGTGGTAACATCATTCTTGGGAAGTACTTCTTCTAATGCCTTTTAGCCCTTTTTTATATCATTCTTCAAATAATAAATTTCATAAGACATAGTTTACATGTTTTCCTCTATACAGGAATATGGTAATATGTTTTCAGATAAATTATCAATGAATTGAGTCAATTTCAATCCATTCAGTCAAATCTATTTCGAACATAATCGTTATCCTTTCTTTTATGTCTTTTGTGAATGAGATTAAACTACCTACAAAAGACAAGGGAACTCTGATCAAAAGACAATTATAGGCTCACTAAACATACATTTCTTATGATTTAGGTAATATTGAGCAAATAAAATGATTCTATGTTTGTAGGGTTAATTATAATAATCCTAGTAAAAATCAAACTATGCTTACTAGGCCCATCGTCTTAAGTAAAAATATAAAGCAGGTAGCAAAAGAAGGCATGCCCAATTTATAGATGATGATATAGATTTTCATTTGACGCAAAAGAGTTGAAAAAATATCCACAGACTGGAGTCCATTCTCTTTTTTGAAGAATTAAAAAAGGCTCTCAACATAAATAATTATTTGATTTACAGTATTCCGAACTTCATGAGAAACCACTTGAAGCTCATCCACTCAACCAAATTCAATCTTTTCAGCATGATGGAGTGATTTCTCGGCATCTAGAATGCCTTTAATACCATTCGTTTGAGATCTTTCCTGTGAATTATAAAGTGGATCAAGTTCCCTAGTAAAAGAACTTAACTATTGTTGAAGATGCATCTGTTGGATGACATTCTCCTTCATCTTATGCTTCAGCTCCTTTATATTGGCAGAATAATCAACCTCATCTCGGGATACCGTGACCTCAAATTTGTTGATGTTGACTGACAGCCTTCCCCTGGTCAAATCATGATGGCACTATTGTACCTCCTCCGTCCTTAAGATAACAGGTTTCACCGCAACATGGATCTTTTGATATCCAAAACCGCCAAGTCCCAACCTGACAAACATGGATGAAAGTCATGGGATTTTTGATGATAGCTCTTCAAGAGAAACTATAGATATGATATTCTATATGTTCTTCCATTCCTTGCATCATGAAAATTAGAGATCCTTTTGTACCTCCGGATCTGACTCAGCATCCCTGTCACAGGGGGGAATATAATCTGGTATTAATGCACTTAGGGAAGTTCCCTATTATACTACCTCACCCCTAACCCGTGATTCATCACTTTCTATTCCTATTGGGGTAGAGGGTGAGGCTTCACCTCTAGATCTAGACACTAAAATTGATAGCCCTGAATAATCAATTGAAAGCTTTGGTTAGTTTGAAGGATTACAAATGTTGATTAGCTGTCTTGTAAATTAAGTACAGTCACAAATTTTTTTATCTCATACCAAACAGTATATCAGTATCTTGAGAAGGCTCCTCCCTGTATTTCCTAGCTTCAATAGGATTTTCAAGACGAGTTTCAGGATTCTCTGCCAGGTTAACGTCCACATGAGCTAATGTATCTGCAATAGTAGGGTTTATTGTACCCCGTTCTGGCATTGGCAGTTCAGCAGCTTGCTCAGATAGAACTGCACATTTCAACCGATCAAGATTAGAGATGTTATAAGAAGTTATTTATAATTGGACTAAGGATAACACTCACGTCCATAATCTTCTAAATTACATGGTAATTTAACATGATCTAAAAAATCATTAAATGATGTTCCAAGTTCCATCATTTCATCCAATGTAATCTCAGAATCCTGGTTAATCTCACTAGTGGGAGATTTGATATGTCTTCTTGGAAACCTTAATTCTACGACCTTTGACCCTGGACATCTTCATTAGATAAAATAGAGGCATCAGTAGAAAAGGCAACAAAAATCTCTAGTACAGGGGTTGAAACTAAATTATCGCATAATGGAAGTTAGTTGATGTTTCAGTCAATATTTTATGAAGTATTGGTAACTTACCAGAAGCAGTATCTTATCTCCATGCAACAGCAGCAGGAGGGATACTAGGAACAGACGTTGGATCTTCTCCAAGAGCAGCCAAGTCAACCTGAACTTGTGATTGTTCACCAGTACCCACTGTGGTCCTCAATGGAGGGTCAGTCTTCTCCCTCAAAGGGGAAATTGAAGAAGCACCAACATTCCCAAAAAGTATGAATAATATTTTCATGGGTTAAGACTCATGATTATCTAAAGGACTTTCCACTACTGATGAAGCTTTTAGTTGTGGACTTCCTCCATCGATGTGTTTGCTTCTTTGGCTTTTTGGGAGTTAGGGTATCATCATCTATAGGTACAAGAATTGGAGAGTGAAAAGACATGTCTAATTCCTCGTCCAAGGATTGCTGGCCTGGAGATATTCCACCCTGCTCATGAGGAGATTCATTAGCCCCGATGGCAGTACCACTAGGGCTATACTATGGTGAAGGAACCTCAATAGTTCCTTTCTTTGAAAGCTGCATGATGAAGAAAGTAATTTTCCTTGAGTTAACAAATCCTTGACTGAAATCATGTTTCCAAAAAAATAAGGAAAAAGACTTACATCTTCAAAAGCCACATATTCATCCAACTCCTCACCTCTATAACCAGCAGTCCCCTCAGGGGTGCCATGATCTATCATTTCCTTCACCCTCTTTGTGACATGAATGGAATCATTGGTGGCATATATGGGAATTTCTAGCTCTCTAATGTATGCTCTCACTTCATAGGGGTTATCCTTATAACAAATATCTATAGAAGCCAGAATATAACCTATTCCAGGGAGGTGTAGCTCCTCGCACAAATCCAGCTAGGCAGTTTCAGCACTGAAGTATAAATTGTGCCATGTCTGGACAACCTCTGGTCGTAGATATTCAGTATGTGTACCAGAAGTCTGTAAGAAATTTCCTACAGTCATTGACTTCAAATTCTTTCTAGCTCTGGAATCTATGGATAGAGAGTATGAAAATGAGACATGTTTCTCTATAAAGTAATGATAATTAAGGTTCTCTAATCATGTAACTCACTAGGAGTTAATGGAGTTAGTCAATTGATTCTGACAGGGGGATTATATCTGGCATGAGATAGCTTTGCCACATGTTGTGCCTCATCATCCCTATCTTGGGAATCCGATGACTCATCCCTAGGTAAATAACCCATCGAATCAGATCCCGGTGGTGTTGAAGAATCACCTTCTATATGAATGGTTTATTTTACTACGGTTCTTTTTTATTTCCCCACCTGATAAAATGGTTGATTCAACACCCCTCCAGGGAATGATTCTATCCAGTTCTCGGAATACCATGTAGTCAAATTACTCACCGCTTTATTAACTGGTAGGTCAAACATTTTCCCAGTCTTCTCCCTAGATTTTAGTAACCATAGTTATTGAGAAACCATCAGATGTTTTTCTGACCTGACATGCATAGGGGGAGATACAACAGTCTTATGCAAACACTTGAATTTATGTGAAAATCTGTATGGAGTATAGGCCTCACATATAATCTCTCTGTCATTCCTGGTGGCCAGTACACCATCTCTGTAGGCCAGCATGTATTCCCTCAATTCCAAACTGGTTTTTCCATCATCAAAAAACCGCCCGGTTGGTGGATTTCTATAAGGAATGAAATTGAATTCCTTGTACATGCTCATCCTCACCTTCATGTCATAAGGATTGAGAGCTAGCGGAGAAATTCCAGAGAATTCTTACACTGATGTCCTGAATGAAACTTCCAGGAATCTGTACTCTATTCTGTACATTATAAATCCTGAAGTGAGTGGTGATCCATCCCCACAAAACATGGAATGATCCCACTATTCTGAAAAGAGACTTACCCATGGAGTGAGCTATTGTGAATATTTTCTAAACTGGAGGTAGCCAACCAAACCATTTTCCCCTCATCCAACGTGGCTTTAACAACGAAGGTCCCTGACCTGATGCTTCCCTTTGAGTCCCTAAATAGAAAAAAAACTAACACTGATCCATAAGGCGAAGAAGCCCACAAGACAAGTCTTTTTTGGGATTCTCTTATTCACTTTGTATGCCCACTTATCAAATTCTCCTGCTTCTAGAGTTGGCCATAATGTGCCAAGATCACCCCTCTTCTCATTTTTGGGGCAGGTGGTAGGATGAGTACAGGTGGGCCCCTTTTCCTTGGGCCCCATAAACTATGATCTCGTCTCCTTCGTCTCCTTCTCCTGGTTCTTGGAAAGAAACATATTCATACACTCATCTAGATGAATATCCTTTCTATAATGAGTTAAGGATGTCTCTGAACTCTTGATCTTGTGAAATATTTTCAATAATTCCCAAGCCAAAGCCGGGGTCTTCTCAAAATCATTACAAGTCGCCTTGGGGAGGATGAATTCGAAATACATGTAACCTATAATTGGAGATCCTGATATCTTTTCGACATCCCATAGACTGATTCCAACTTCTCCATGATTCATATGGAAGGAATTGGATTCTAGTCTCCTGTGGCTAATTATCTCCAGCACAAAGTCATCATTCCTGTAAACATATGTTTGCCCAGCCTAGATGGCTACATATATTGGAGTTACTTTTAAATCATCGACAAAATATGCACAGGTTTTTTGCACACAGTATGCCCACATCCATGTTGGCTTCACACCTCCTCCAGGACGAATCTCCAAACTCTTCCTCCAGCCTTTGGATGATCCATCTGAGAATTTTCGAAGTTTGAGGGATAATAATGTGGTTGTAGCTCAGTCATGTGAGGTTTTAGATCTGAGGAACATTGGATATGATGCATTTTGTAGGCCTTCTACACTGTTCTAGTATTTAAAAATTCTCATCCACTTGAGATATTTCCTGATGAAAAATTGTTGTAATTTTGAAACCAAGAATTTGGGAGATAGTTCTTTACCTCTGGAATGGTTAATTTTAATAGATGACCATAGCCATAAAAAGGTAGATAAATACTCTATGCGAAGTCAAGATGATACTTTTTTAGGTACATGGCCAAATCTGGAAGAGTGCAGTCGCAGATAGTATAATAATCATGGCTAATGATGCTCATCATATCATCAACTCGCTTGCTAGCCAGTTCATTAGCCGTTCCGATTCTCTTAGAAGACATTTAATCTGCACAAAAGTTGAATAATTAACTCTTAAGTAAGTTTACTTTTAATAAATATTTTGAATAAAATTGAGAAAGTGGCTAAGGCATTATGGTGTGAAAGTCCCAAAGTTGGTGGGCATGTATAAGTGTGTCACGCATGTTTTGGTGAGCAGGTATCACTGCGTAAGTCCAAATACCTCTACAACAGCACAACATAGAATAAAGCAGCGGAAAACTGCGTAACTTGTGTGCCAAAGGAAACTTGCGCAACGAGATCTTGGAAGAGTTCAGATTTAGTTCTTTGCACAAGGAATGAACTCCTCTATATAGGCAAGGCCACACTCCTATGCGCCGACACCTACGCAGATCACCTTTGTGCGCCGCCAATTGCGCCCTCAACTCTTGCGGACCGCATGTTCCTTGGTTTTCATCATTTCCTCGAAGTCACATCCTCACTTCTTTTAGATCCAACTTTTGGGGGGGACTTTTTTTGACACTCCATTCCGTCACAAAGTCTAATAACTGAAAAAGGGAAATACCTTAGTCCAAAGTGATTCATCCTTTGAAGAATCGTAAAAAATTGACAATTTCATGATGAAGGATTTCTTCCCACTCGGGTCGCGCAAGATTCATCATGGTCACACAGGTATAATTACGCGCCACATAGTGGTCACACATGTGACTTGCACGCCCTCTTTGATTATCACCCAGGATTTTCAGTAGGCTATAAATACCCCTTGTGGGCCCCCATATTAGGGATGGAAAAATTCCAAAACTCATATTCGAGCACCTGGTGCCCTAGTCTCTTTTAAAAGTCTTCCAAACACTTCATAGGTAATTTCATACCTTGAATGGAAGCTCGAAACAGTGGAAACAAGGCCTACATGTTGAAACTAATCAACATTTGTGTGACTAAGTGTTCATCCCTTAAGGGAAATGGCCACACTTGTGCGCCACCTTATCCCTTCAATAAAACTTGTGCATCACTATTTTGGAAGCCTTTAGGGATAATACTAAGGGCTTGAGCCATGTATCGCCCAAGAATTACACTAATGGTTGACCATCGTGCAAGTACCCATTTGTCTCTCAAGTATACTTGCACGACCAGGACTTGCGCGCCTCTAACTTTTTGGGTGCCCCTCCAACCTATTCACTTTCTTTCATTAAATCCACCTCTCCTCTTCATGATTTAGCATTCAGAACCCTATTAAAAGTCTTTTATGGCATGGTTCCATTGTTGGATTCTTTATTTGAATGGAATTCTGTGGAATATTTTTTAAAACCTAGTGATTTACATATCTTTATGTTACTATGGTTAGAGATTTCATTCTTTCATCCTCATCATTTAATGATGAGAGGATCATAAACCAAGGCCTCCTTCTCAGGAGTAAGTCCCAATCTTAAAATCGCAAATATGGGCATCCTCCTTAGTATTAAGCCCTGATTCCCCTAACCTGGGCCTCCATTTCAGGTGTAATCCCCAGTCATAATTCCCTTTAACCGGGGCCTCTTCTTTATGAGTAAGTCCCAGTCATAATTTCTCATAAATAGGTTTAATTTACTTTTTTTTGAAATTCTTTCTCAGGTGTAAAACCCAATCATATGTCTTTTCTAATTTTGGCATCCTTCTTAGGATAAATTCCTACGTTAAGAATCCAAATCTCCATAAATCACATATACCTTTATGGACCCTGTTCTTGGGTTTCATCTGGGAATTAAATCCTAATCTTCATCTATCTAGGCAGTCATACATTCATAATCCACACATCATTTCTTATAATAGCATCATTCATGGCACAATTGTTTGGTATTACCAATACCTCTAGTTTCTCACCCCGACCATGAATTACATGAGATTATAGTATAAAAGTAATTATAACATCTTTATTTGATACATCAATAATGCATAAACCTCATACTTCTATAATTGAACTATGTGGGTTCTGATTCATTTCCTAAAACAAAGGATACATAGGTAGCCCATCTGCGGGTAAGATCCCAGCTCTGAAATAATCTCTGTCCTTCTAAAAGAAAATAAAATTCAAGTTCCCCACCGAGTGGCTTTAAAACCAGTATGGTTATCAAAATGACCAGGAGATTTCTATATAATGTGTTGAAGGATAAAATTGACTAAGAATCTCTAACCAATACAGATGATTCTCTATTAATTAAGAACCTAGAATACATGTAAAAGATTTTCTAAATTTCATACATATTTATCATCCATTGCCATATCTAAAGGAAAACTCATTTTCATACATGGTAATGTAATAAGGATTCATGAACATAACATAAATCAATAAATAGAGTCCTGAAGTACAAAATAATTCCCGCCAAAAGGGTATGATGAGTCTGACCGCCCATCCTCTTGACCAATTCAAATTTGTAAGCCTCATCGTTTCATAACTAGTGAGCACCTACCTTTGGAAAGTAGGTCCAAATGGATATAGAATCATTGAATGTTTCCAGTTCTATGAAAAAACTTGTTAGATACCGCTTGTAAAGTTTGAACCTTAAATCAATGTGGTCATCCTTATTTCCAGAGAAAACAAACACCCACCCATGTTGGACACTTCATGATGAACACCCCCATTTAATGAGGTAGGGTGATTTTCCCCAACAATATTATGAAAGGATGTCTATTAGATCCTATTCAGCTACCTTTTCCAAGATACCCAAGACACTTTGGGCAGGCTGTGAAGTCCTGAGGTTTATTAAAGCCCAAGATTCTTCTGGCAGTGTACTTTTGAAGGATATACTAGGTGTGTGATGGGAGTTTGTTTCATAGGTGTCTTCAGGATGAGGAATTGGTGTCTTCAACTATGGTGGTAGTTGTTCTGACCAAGGTGACTTAGGGAGTGGTTGTAGTTGTTGCGGACCAGCGGTCCGCATGTGGGAATCGTGGTTATTGTTGCCCAAAAGGTTTATTTTTGGTCAGTAGTGGGACTGTTGATAGAATAGTGGGGGAGGTCTGATGCATGGTATGTCTTCATTAACCATTGGTAAAGTGGTGCGGGGTACCCAAACAATAATTTGTTATTACTAATACTTTACATGACTTTATTTATTTAGGGAGTGTGCCTTAGTGAGGTGTGGGTGGATTGTTTTTTTGATAGGTTCATTGGTTATCTGTTTTTCTCATGGGGCATTAGAATGCCTCCCCACATGATCATGAGAGCATTAGATTTTCCCTACCAAGTATACATGTATACAAACCCTACATATATAAAATGACTTTCATATTTCCAAAATGACATCGAGGATAGTTCTTGACCATATTAACTCGGACAACAGGACCATTGATGTTTCTTATTTTCTGTTAATTTGGTACTTCCCTTTAAAGTTTCTTGTTCCTTTTAGCAATTTATTTGGAACATGTATATAGGCATGGATTTTGGTTTTACATTACTTCTTCCTTCTATATTAGTGTTGTTTGGGTTTTTACCATCCTATATCCCTATCGTACTAAATAAAAAATATAATACCTTCCATATTATCTGTGATTCTGTACCATTGGTTCTAGTCGCCACTCTAGGTCCTACTAAATACAGGGCTTGGGGGACACTATCTATCATTCATCATGAGGAATGATGGGTCTAGCAGTTTTTTTTCCCTCTATCATTTGAGTGAAGGTGTGATATGATCGAATCATATCAAAGGAAATGATTGAAAGATATAATGGAGTCTAGGGTTAGGTGCAATGAGGATTGCATGGGATGGTAGGTAAAAAATGATAGGAAATATTAACACATTAAATAGGCCAGGGAAAACATGCTAGGATACTGGATTTTAAGTCCCCCCGTGCTCCAATGCAAGTACTATGGACTTACCGAATGACCAAGTGAGGCTACACTAATTGTATGGTTGAGACCCTCAAAATAGTACATCCATCAAAATGACTTGTGTTCTTGTGTGTCTTGGGAAGTCTAGGGATTTAAAATAAATAAATAGTTAATGACAATTTATAAGCAATCTTCTACAAAAATCAGGCTTAGGAATTTCTTGTTTACATTACAGCTATGGAACTATGATGGTGAACACATGTCGTGTGGTATATTGGGGCCCAAGAGGCTAATTTTGCTGATCAAAAGTTGGAAGATCGATAGGAGGTGGACAACCAGTGTCAGTGGACGCTTCATGCCTTCTAGTGGATGACCCTCGGGAAGTACGAGGGTTGTGTCTCAGAAATAGAGACTGAAAGCTAGATCATGGAGTTGGTAATAGATTTCAGCTTGATCTTGGATCTAGCTGATTATTGGGTTCCATTGGTAGTCAGTCATATGAGAGGAGTAGTGCATGAGTGGTGGACACTCTACCCTGGAGAGAGTATGGGGAGTGAGATTTTGTAGTATGACTTTGATAAGGAGTTCTGGGTGGAAATTATTTCTTCTACGATTATGGATATGAAGAGGCTTGATCTAATCTCCCATAAAAGGGGAATATGTCAGTGATGGAGGTGGAGATCAAGTTCATGGATCTCCTTCGCATTGCTCTGGACCTCTTTTCAAATGAGGAGTCTTGGGTGAGACATTTCGATGAGTCACTCTAACCTTCTCTTTAGTATGCTATTACTCCCATCACTCTTTCGACATTACGGAGGTCTAGTAGAAGGAAGAAGTGGTGGAGAGGATGCACATGCTAGGAGGAGTTCCACGATAGGGGATCCAACATGGCTCGTAAAAGGGAAAGACCATCAACAGTGGGCCTCAACTGTCAGGTCCTTCTAGGTTTCAGCCATTGGGGAGTAGGCCCCATCGGTTCTAGTTTCGATCTCTTAGTCCTCACCTTTTCCATGTGGGCCCAGGACTGAGGTGCTTCATCTTTGGTAGCTATGGGAACCATTGGAAATAGTGCCTAGACAAAGTGCATTATAGTGTGTGTGGGAAGGTTTAGTGCCCACCTTAGTAGCATCAGTTTCCATCCATATCCATTTAGTAACAATAATAGGGACAATGTGCTCCCACTCCACTAAGAGTATATGTTGTTGGAGTTGGCCAAACTCAGGGCGCTCCTCAGGGACCTCGACCAGGGAATTGTTGGGGAGGCGGATGATAGTCTAGGGGTAGAGGAGCTCGGTGTGGGCTGTTGCAAGCTGCAGAGGCAGCAGTTCCAACATGGAGAGAAGTTTTTCTAGGTATGAACTGATTTTATACCACTTTTTCATGTGCCTTGATTGATTCAAGATCATTTCACTCCTTTATTACACTCTGTCAAGCACATTCCTAGGGACTATATGTATATAGACATTCCTTGCCCCTCTTTTTGAGTACGCCAGTCAGAGGATAGACCAGCTTGTTTCATGTTTTTCAAGGATTTAGACTAATGTTGGGACCACATCAGCACACTAGGGACCTTATTTTGCTGCATATGCATCCATACGATGTCATACTAGGAATAAACTAGTTTATTTATGTGCTCACATTTATCAACTACTTCTGAATAGGATTCATCTTCACTAATGAGGTGGGGGTCACTGAGTGGATTTAGTTGGAAAACGAAATTTTTTGGTGGGGAGATAGAGTATCGGGCCTCTTCTTTCTATTTTGGCTAATATTTAAGAAGTATTAGTGGATACAAATATTATTTATGTTCAAGGATTATTTAATGAGTTCCTAGATATTTTTTCCAAGGAGGTTGGGATTGTACTCCCTCAGTGTGATGTTGAGTTTGGGATAGTGTTACAACCCAGTGCCCGTCTGATTTCGATGGTTCCTTATCAGATGATGCCTTTTGAGTTGCGGGAGTTGCATATTCATATTGATGGTCAGATGAAGAAGGGTTTTTTCTGACCTAGCTTATCACCATGGGGCACTCTCGTCTTGTTTTTGATGAAGTTATATGGTGTTATTTTAATTTGTATATACTATTGGAGATGGATTCTGGTAGTAGATAAGAGCTGTTACCATCTTATCAAGATTGATGATCAATTTGACTAGCTGAGGGAACACAGATGGTTCACTAAGATTGATCAGTGGTCTGGTTATCACTAGTTAAGGGTGAAAGACATTGATACCCCGAAGAGTTCTTTTAGGTGAAGCTATGAGCACATTGAGATCATAGTCATGTCATTCAGGGTTACGAACGCACCAACTAAGTTCATGGGACTCATGAACTCTATTTTCTGTGAGTGTCTGGACTACTTCGTCATTTTTTTCATTGATGACATATTGATCCACTCATGATCAATGGAGGAACGTACATTACACTTCAAGATGTTATTTGATATCCTTTTACATACCCTTATCTTTGGGAAGCTTTCCATGTTCATTTTTCTAACACAAGAATTTCATTTTTTAGGCACGTGGTGTATTAGAAAGGGGCAGAGATTTATCTAATAAATGTTGAAGCAGTTGATTTTTTGAAAGCACGGATGAGTGTGACAGTGGTTCATAGTTTCCTAGGTCTAGTAGGATAGTATTAGAGGTTTTTACCAGACATATCTTGAGTTGCATCTCCATAGATAGCTTTGACCATATAGGACTAGGCCTCCGTGTGGAGTGAGTACTATCAGGCAGCTTTCATCTATCGGATGGAATGGATTTTTTGTGCTCCAATGCTCAGGTTTCCAGAGGAAGGGGTGTAGTTTGATGGTTTTTTTTGATGTTTCTAGATGTGGAATGTGGTGCATGATGATGCAGTAGTGGGGTTATATTTTATGGGTCTAGTTAGTTACATCCTCATGATTTTAACTATGCCACCCATGATGTAGATCTCACAGTAGTAGTGTACACGTTGATGTTGTGGCGGCATTATGTTATCAGGGAGAACATTGTAGTCTTCACAGTTCAAAAGATTTTGTGGAAAAGCTTTACCTAGTGGGACCTAAACATGATGTAACGAAGGTGTATTGTGTTTTGTCTGGACTACGCCATTGAGATTTTCTACACATTATGAGAGGGTAATGTGGTGGAAGATTCCTTGAGTAGAAAGTTGAATAATGATGTTGTCTGAGAATCGGCAGATGATTGGAAGGAAAAGGAGGAGTTAGCTACCCTACACCTAGATTCATGGGTGGAGGATGGTAGAGGTTGTCTATTTCAGATGATAGTACGGTCCTCTATATTACAAAAGGTGAAGGTGTATCAGTGGGGTGGCATAGAGGTTGATGTGATGCGTGATTGTTTTAGCCAGGGAAATGCGTTAGAAGGATGGTCAGAAGACTGGCAGAATCAGATGTAATTTTATGGAAAGTATTTCATCTTGGAGGAAATCTGGAAGAGATTTCATGGTGAATTCCACAAATCAACCCTATCGGTACAACCAAGAGTTTCTAAGATGTATCAGGGTATGAGGGGTAAGTTTTGCTGGCCTGGGGTGAAGCGTGTTGTGGCAGAGTTTGTGGAAAAGTTCCTCATGTGTCAGTAAGTGAAGGCTGAACACCACATCCTGGGAGGTCTCTTACATACTATAGATGTCCACGAGTTGAATTGGGATGAGATCATGATGGATTTATTCATGGTAATACCTAGAGATCAAGGGGGTTGCACTTCTATCTGGGTAGTGGTGGACTGGATGATGAAATCATCTCAAATCCTAGAGATCAAGTAGTCGAGTGATATGGATACCATGGCATGAAGATATGTGGATGAGGTGGTTTAGTTGCATGGAATCCCGATGACCATTGTCTCTGATAGGGATGAACGGTTTACCTCATGAGTTTGGAGTGTATTGTATCAAGCTTTTGGCACCCAGCTACACCTTAGCACAACTTTCCACCCCCAGAAAGATAGGCAGATAGACCGGACCTCCCAAACATTGGAGTACATGCTATGGGCATATGTTATAGACATCAGGGGATCAAATTAATGACAATTTAACATTTTGTTGTTTGACTACAATAATATATATCACTCTACTATTGGCAGGGCACTGTTTGAAGCCTTGAACAGGAGGTTATTTCATTCACCCATGTGCTAGAATGAGGTTCGGGAGGTAGGAGTTATTGGCCCAGAGGAAGTGCAGAGCACAATGAAGAAGCTCTATCTTGTGCGTGAGTGGAAAAAAGTAGGCCTAGACTAGAAGATGTCGTATACCGATCATAGGAGGAGGCCATTGGATTTCAAGGTTGTACACCATTTTTTCTTGAAGGTTTCTCCTCGATGTGGGCATCCAAGGTTTGGCAAGAGGAGAAATCTATCTAGAGGGACTTTATGCCTTTTATAGTGTTGGAGAACGCTAGCGGGGTGGTATATCAGCTTCCATTTCCACCTCAGTTGGAAAAGATCCATGACATTTTCCATGGCTCCCGGCTTTTTTGATATCTACATGATGATTCACATGTCATTGACTGGGGAGAGTAGGATATAAGGGATGAATTTACGTTTATGGGGTGACCAGTGGGGATCAAGGATCGAAAGGAGAAAGTAATTTTTGTAAGAACCATCCCATTGGTTCGTGGGTTGTGGAGGCATGGTGGCCTCAAGGAGAGTACCTGGGAGAGTGAATCTGAGTTGCGCACACAGTACCCAATGCTATTTGGAGTTACTATTCCCAATATTTCGTTGATGTTCTTATTTTATGACTTTATTTGATGTAATGGTTGACCTTATTAACTATTAGATTTTTTGTTTCCATTTATCTCTAAATGTGTGTGAAGAGTCCGGACATTGGGGGGGACCTGATCCCTAATCGAGATGCATTAAGGTGAATGTGATTAAACACGTGTGGTGAGTCATTGTTGTCCAAAGAGGATAATATCATGACATGGAAAAAGGGACTCTCAAATCCATTTGAATATATGGAATTACCTTTACATATTTGTGTAGCTACTTATGGTAGAGGAGTGGTAGTGCCTATAAAGTTGATCAATATGAGGGAGAGGTATTCTTATATGTCAATGAGGATTACTCTTAAGAGGTATCCTGTCATCTGGTCGCTCGGACCACACACTCTTCATTAGGTTTGGTTTTGATTATCAAGGATATGAATAGTTTGAGATGTATCTAATGTAATGTTACAGAACCTCATGGTACATTACTTTGTCAAAATCTGGTGCTTGGGGTGGCATGGATGCCATTAGTGAGTAGTGAGGGCGGATGTGTCTGTGGCAAGGTGTCACCAAATGGTTTCACCAATCATTCTCATCAATCGGTGTGTAAACAATCAGTCACCTTGATATATGTTCCCCTGATCTGTGACTCACTGATCGGTCTCACTGATCGGTGTGTCCCTGATCCGTGAGTCATCGATCAGTTGGTCCTCAATAGGTGAGTCACTGATCAGTGTGTCTCTGATCGTTGAGTCACAGATTGATAAGATGAGGTTTTTGGGGTTTTTATTCCCCAGTTTCTCAAAACACATCTTTTATGTTTTAATGTATCTTTTTTGTTGTTGGAGAACCTATTTAATGGCCATAAATGAAGTTCTAGATCCCCATGAGTGGGTTGATCCTCAACTGACCCAAACATGATGTCCCTGATACACTTTTTTTGTTTAAATGAATGTGTTTAACTTATAACTATTATGGCCACCTCTCATATGATAATTATTAAATGACAATTAATTTCATCATTTGTAACCTCCTAACCATGTGGAGAAATGATGATCACCCATTAAAGGTGTTCAAGATTTCATATCATGTAACTCTAGGATCTCCCCCTTTATCACACAAGGATTACTTCTTCTTCATGGATTGTATCTTTCATTTACATGGAATGCTTGGAGTACCCCTACCTAAGTCTAGTGGTAAGCCTCAGCTGGAGCCTTTCCTTCTCACTCTGGGAGTCCTCAGAGTTCCTCCCATGCAAGTTACACATTCTTAGTTCTTGGATCATGTAGAAAAACATCAAACGTTGATCATCCTGGTAGGTATTATCCTTCATCTCTTCTTACTACGTATCATGAGCGGTGGGTATGATATTGTTCTAATGAGGATGTATTAATCCAACCATAATGAAAATAATAAATATTTTTTAAAGAATGATGGGGTGTGTTTGATGATTTTGTTGTGATCTATTACCATTTCTTATATGTGCTGAATTTTATGGGTTTATGTCCACTGATAATCATGGCCATTTGTGATACTTTCTTATGTACTAATGAACCTCTATTTTTTGGATAATTTTGTGGTTGAATTAATATAACATGGAAAATAGATAATCACATAAAATTGGTTTCTTAAAAGGATTGAAAATAAATAATAATCCTTGTGTGATCACCCTGGATAACCAAATAGAAATATGATATAAAATGAATGGTATTTTTAAATCTAAAAACTATCTTACTCTGTTTTGGTGATGATTATGGTTGTTCTTATTAATTATTGTGAGGTGACATGGATGGGGATTAGATACCCTATTGTGCAGTGGTTAATTTGGGGATTTGGTGTAGTGTGGGACCATATGTTGGGGCTTGGTTTGGTTCTATTACATCAAGTGATATAACGAATCACTTTTGTTGTTATGAATTTATAATAGAGCCGGGCGTGAATGCTTAATTTGTGGATTGGCCTTTTTTACATCCATGATTATTGGTTATCCCTATTAGATTCTTGATAGTGATGAATTATATTAAATGGAACCACTTGAATGTGATAAAAAGAATGGATTCAATGGATAATTATTTTTTGAGAATGTGTTGTGACTTGGTTATGGCTGTTGTTATTTTTAGGAAGGAACAGTAAAGAGGTTGTTTGTAGTGAATGGTTTTGGAACCCCTGGGATAAAATGAGTTCTTGTTTACCAATAGGAATAATTTATTTCTTATGTTTATTATTCACGCCCCACCTAAGTTGAGCACTTCGTGCCAAACAACCCCATTTCATGGGAGAGGGTGTTTTCCCCAAAACTTCTATGATTGGAGGGCTATTATATCCTTTTATGCTCCATTTTTTTTGTTAGCAGTAGAATTTTTAGGAAGGTTGTGATGGACTAAGTTCCATTGTAGCCCAAGATTCATTGGGTATGGTAGTTGTGGTGGTTGACCAAGGTGTGTGTGGGCTTTTAATTTCCGAAGTGTCTTTGCGATGAGGCTCATCTGTCTTCGTGTGTGGTGTTAGTTGTTCTAGCCCAGGTGTCCTTTGGCGTGGCAGTAGTTGTTGTGTCACATGTTTCTATAGGAAGGGTTGTTAGTGGTTTTTGTGGCCTAGGTGTTTGTGGGTGAGATTCCTAGTTATGGTGGACTAAAATGTTGTTGTTGGGGTGGCAATGGAATTGTGGAGAGAATGGTGGGGGAGTTAGGATGCATAGGATGTCTTCAATAACAAGTGGGAAAGTGGAGATGGGATCCCAAACATCAATTTGTTATTATTATTACATTACATGACATACCTTATTTTGGTAGTGTGCAATGGAGAGGTTTGGGTGGATAGTTTCCTTCCTTGGTGCTTTGGTTATCTCATTTTCTCACGGGGCATTAGAATGCCTACCCACATGTGCACGAGATATTTTGGTTTCCCCATAAAAGTTTACCTGTATACTCACATTTCATATATAAAACTACTTTAAGGCTTCTGGGAGGACATTGGGGACGTGGAAAACCTTATTTGCTCAAGCAATGGGACCATTGACGCTGCTTCTTTTCTTTTCGTTTGGAACTTCCCTTTGGAGTTTTATTGTACCGTGTAGCACATTATTTAGAAAATGTATATGGGAATAGATTTTTTGTTTTACTATTCTTATACCATTAGTTTTGTAGTTTTTGGGGTTTTTAACATCGTATCTACTAATAATACTAAATGAAAATGGAAATTACTTCCTTATTATGTGTGATTATATACCCTTGGTGAAAGTCACTACACTCGGGCTTACGGAATGCAGGACTCGAGTGGGCATTATCTCTAATTCAACATGAGGAAGGAAGGTTCTCACATTTTTATGTCCCTTCTCTCAGCTTGGTGAATACAGGTCAGGCCAATTGATCTTTTTCATTCTCGAATTATCCCAGAAAAATGTGCTTCAAATCCCTCAAATCATTACTTTTTTATTTATTTTCATTATGGAATGACTTGGAATATCCTGAAATGAATCAATTAGGAAGAAATGTTTTGTGTCAACCATACACACTACTAACACTGTTGTTCGATTGGGTATTTTAAATTTATTGTGGCTTTCCAACTTACTGTAACATTAACCTTCCAATTGATCTAATATGTTACGTAAAAATACCATATGAAGAGTTAATCAATATCATGCCTTTTATAACTAAAGAAACACTAATTTCCAATAAATTTTACCTTTCTAATTGACAACTTGTTGTGACCAAAAAGTTTATTATGTTCAGTTATGCCTTTTCCATCAACCACATAATTATTTCTATACCCCTACATGATGAAATTAAACAACAAATTATATTCTAATCAATAATGAATGAAACAAACTAAAAATTAAAATATCATATTTACATAGACATAATTCATATACATTGAAACTAAATGATAGAATGTGATATCTATATGATACCAAAATAAAAATAGGCTATGATGCACGATTCACCATGATATAGAGTTTTAGTATCCCCATCCACACATCCTAATAATGTACTCCCATATATGACCATAATATGTGAGGGTTGTAATTTGAAATAAAAACAAAAACATCGTAAATCCTTTCTTATAGTAAAATAAAATATGATATTGTGATGAAGCTCAATTTGTTTCTACTAAATGATGATACTAGGAATCAGTCCAAATAGATTTCTGTATGAACATAATACATTGAATGCGCGTATTTAATTATAACATGATCTTAATCACAAGTATTTGAGCGGAATTATATGTATTTTCCATTTACCAGTTGTCTTTGAGTAAGGTCAATTGACAATAGAATTTAATTCTATTGGTGATATCAAAATATTTTAATATTGACCCTATTTCAACAATGATAGATCATAAAAATTCAGTTTAAATTAATAAATGATGATAATAATACATTAGTGTTTCTCTTCGAGATATGAATAATTTTTAGATCATAGTTGTGATGGAGAAAGTTAAATGATGGGTTATATAACACAAGATATAATTCACCATGAAAAAAAATTATTGATTCTATATATGTGTAGATTTGGAATGAGTTTAGAGAAGAAGATTCTTTGGAGTATTAAAAGAATAAAAAATACAAGTTTCTTCATGAGATTTTACAGAATATTTGAACAAAAATTCTATAAGGTATAAATTAAGAAAAAATTGGGAATATATTGACTGATTGAAATAATAGAATATTATTCCTTCTATATATCACGAGGTTTCCTTTTTTATATTATGGGGAATAATTTTAAAAATTATTAATGTTATTAAAAATACATAAATAAAATAAATGATAATTTAACGATTGATAACTCTTGAAAACAATTGAATGAAAATTATGAAAGCCAGATAAATTATTAATGATGGGAGAGAATAAGTTGAATTGGAATCAATTAAAGAATATGGTTACTTTATATACACTTTATTTTTCATAATGGTTTGGGAAGAATCATATTTGACATTATATTGATGAAATCTCAAGACCAACATAAAATATGATTCTCTTGATTGAGTACATGATCATACTAAATAATTATCCATCTCATTTAAGTGGTAAAAATCTTGTGGTACATAGAAAAGGAGTCATAAAGTAAAGAAAAATATATAATAGACATTGTTTTGAAGACAAATTGTGTCTTATTCTTTAATTTGAATGTCGTGGAGATAATAATGGATACTATGTAGTAGGATATTATTAATAAAAGTGTAGAATACATATTGGGAGTATTATCAAAAATTTAAGTAATATGTCTTCTTGGTGAATTTTATAAATATCA
This sequence comes from Viscum album, assembly GCA_963277665.1. Lineage (NCBI taxonomy): Eukaryota > Viridiplantae > Streptophyta > Magnoliopsida > Santalales > Viscaceae > Viscum > Viscum album. The sequence goes on from OY728145.1 coordinate 1,202,193,586, forward strand.
TTTTTTATATCATTATTATTATTACATCTTGTGAATTTTATCCTATTATAAATCAATAATAGAACATAAGACAATAAAATTTTTGTGGTTTTTTGAAAATGTAATATTTAAAATAAATAAAATATTTAAGTGATTCACCACCCCCCTCTATTTCATTTATCATACCTGATTCGATAATGACATGAGGTATCAAATTAAGGTTATTCAAAAAAGTTAACAATTAAAAAATTAGAATATATAGCTCAAATTCTAATAATATTATAGAAGTACCTAACATCAATGGTATAAAATACCATTATTAAAGGAATATGATGTTTCCTTACATTATTCCCCTTGTCCTAGATATTAGAGATAATTTTATTGTGGGTATTCCACTTATCATAGAATTAAATTCATTGAATTAATATATATATAGGCTCAAAATTACTTCTTAATGTCCCAAAAAATTATATGATTACCAAATTTTATGGGTATTAAAAATGATATTAGAAAAACTGTGAATGAACTATAATGAGAATATCGTAGGGAAATAATCCATGATATATGTTTTGAAGAATAGATTTGGAGATATTAAAATATTTATTAAAGTTAATATAGATGAATATTTCAGCAATGAAAATGATATTTTTAGTAAAAATAATGTATCTGGTTAAAAAATTGAGTATTCCATCATTCTTAAGATGAAGATAATATCTTCAAGCGTAATTGATTCCACGATTTCAATATTATTTTAATGGGAAGATCTATCTTTTCATAAAAATTATAATACATCCATTATATATAAAAAGTTAATATATCTAAGAATTATAAATATTTAAAATATTTTATATAATTCAATACCATGAGAAATGATATAGTTATTTATTTTGATGTTTAGGAATCAAATGATACAAATATTGGGGAATATAATGACTTAAACCAACCTAATTGATATATTACATTGATTCTAGAAGGGTAATCGGTAAATAAAATTGTAGAAATAATTAATATTATATAACAGTGATTATATTGGTCATATTGACTTTTTTTTCCAAAATAAGCTATTAAAAGAATCTACATAAATTGGGGAGGTTAATAAAAAAAATCAAGAAGTCAAAAATATGATAATGAATTTTGTTAGAAAAATAAACAAATTTCATATCACAAATCAAATATTAATCATCTAAAATATTATATAATTATTTCAATTTCATTACACTTGTAGAGAATGTGTTTGACAATTCATGAATTAATCAATGTAAATATTTTCATGTAATTGATAATATGGGTTTCAAGGGAATATTTAAATATTCACATAATCTTTATCAATAATAGTCTATAATTTCATATAGTGCATGTGGAAAAGGTTTATTAGAAGTTACAGAGCGAGAATAAAGACAAAATTAAATCAAATACATTGAAGGAAGAGAAAAAATGATCCCATGAGGATCACAACACACATGAAAAATGAGGATTGACATATTAAAGGATATAAATACAAGGATTCTTGGTAGATTTCTCATCAATATGGGGGATTTATTTTAAATTGTTTTGTTAGGGTTGTCGATGGAATTAAAATAAAGATGATAATTGTTTGTTAATATTTCATCTCTAAAAAGGTGGCAGTAAATAGGGTTGTTTCAGTTACCATTGGATGAATATATTATAGTAGAAATGATCAGTGAAGAACACATCAATAAATTAGTCTACCAAAAACAAATTTGAGTATTTTAAGGAAACAAGGTTATGTATATACATGAAGGTCACTATAAAGAGGATTTCATGACTAGAATTGAGGAAAGATTCCATATATTTTGAAAAAGAAGAGAATTCTTAAAGACTCATGAAATACTATTTCTTTATAGAGAGATATGGGGAGGAAAATAAAATTGAATATTTAAATAAGGATTTCATATAGATTTATTGAACCCATTTATAGGTGACCAATACCTTGGTAAGGAAGAGATGGATTATAATGAAAAAGGAATATAATTGGACTCAATTAAATATGTTTATATTTATTAAAACATAGATAATATAAATATTTTATTTTTAAGGAATATCATGTGAATTATATGGTTACTCAGGACATGATATTATAGATTTATTGCAAATATTTCTATCATATAAAGAGATTAAAAAAATAATGATGTCAAAAAATAAAATGAATTTTCCTTAACATATGAGCTATAATAAACTACTCCACAAGAAGAAACAGTATAATGGAAATAAATGATTAATCATGTAGTTGATGCTTTTGATAAGATAATAGGTGAGTATCATGGAATGATGAATAATAAACTATTGGCTGAAAATTATTAACATAAATGATCAATTAAAATAAGAAAAAGTTTTCTTCCTAATCTATATTTTTTTACCTAGGATAATTTATAGGGAATTATAGATGGCATGTAGTGTCATGATGAATCCTAATGTGGACCATATCCTAAATTACATATGATATCCTTTAATAATACAAGGGATGGAGGCTAGTGTTGAGTGGGCCTATAAATCAATTGGTGGCCATTTCCAAATACACCCATACAAATAGAAAAATCATTAATCCCATACATTGATGAAATATAATCCAATTGGTAAAACATTCTTGCATTTATCCATATCTCACCATCTAATTACAACAACAAGTATTGTAAATAAAATGTTTAAAATGAAATAAAATAATTAATAATCAGAAAACCATTCCAACAAGAAATTATAGATGGGTTATGTTATTTGGATTTCAACATCAACACACCTCGATCTATCTTGGACAATATGTTCTGTCTGGTTCAAGTCTCTTTGGGAGACATTAAAATTGTTGATTATCTACTTAATACATAAAATGGGTGGTGAAAGCCTTTTTAGGGGAGAGTATAACAATACCCAGTAGGGAACCACAAAATCACAAAGCTTATAGCATTAAAAATAACAGTCATCTCATCATTGGTATATGTTTACAGTGAACTTAATAATAATTTCAAGAAAAACTAAAAATACCAAAGTATTAGGTTAACTATCCACAAATAATTCAATCCTAGGTTTCATACTCTAGTGGTACACATATCTTTCTTCTTAGAGAAGACATTATTTGAAGGACATAGAACTGATTCTGTCTATCTGAGATGGAATTATTACAAGTTATCTCTATATTATGTGCATACTATAAGTCTGTATTGATCAATATACATATAAGGATGACACCAAAAGCCATAGGGTATAACAGAAATTGAATATCTGATAACCATATAAATAGTGTATTGATAGTCAAAAAGTATTGGTCATGTTGATACCATGCAATACACCTAGGGGTATGATAATGACAAAGAATATATCTACAAGACTCATGGAAAGATTCCAACCAAAATATGTAGTATTGAAGTTCCTATGAATATATCACCATCCTATGTATATAAACCATCAAGGAATTTAACAAGGTATCACATCCCATGGAAAAATGTATTAGATGAAGAGGAAAAGGGATTTATGAATTTCTTGAAGGATTAAAAAGCATGACACTTCAGCATCGAACCCTTATCATGAATGACATAATGTTCCAATGTTTGTTTCATTTCCTGAACCCATCACATGTCTGAGACTATGTACTCTTAGATGTGCCAGTTTCCAGATATAGGTGTCCTTTTCTAGATATCTATGTTTTTTTCTGTTTCTATTTTAGGGTGCATGCCCAAGTCCTAGGCAAGGTTTACACATTGGGTAATATTTGTCATGCCTCATTAAATAATTATATTTTCAACAGAAAAATAGAGTTGAAGAGAGCCATCCATATTGTGTGTGGTTGTAGATGAAATGTAGTGTAACAAATTAATTCTAAGAATTATAGATTCGTCCTCCATATAATCTACCACTCATGAGGCATCTAATCTTGCCATGAACCATACTGGAAAGCATGTATTTTGTTGGCCCAGGAATTTCTGTCCCTACAACCAGGAATCATTTTTCCAGATGCATGTGAAATATTTTTGCATTGGTTCCCATCATCGTCATATTCCTTTCAACTACTTGGGGGGTTTTAAATCTATCATTTATCCATCATTATCACCATAATTACTTGATCCAATCATTGATCTGAACGCTGATCAAAAAATTAAATCTTCTTTTCAGTGAAATTGGTGCTTAATGATGGATTAATTATTATTTTTAAAAAATAAAAAGGTCACAATGAGTATGTTTGAAGAAAAAATGATTTGATATGGGATAAAAATATAAGAAACAAAAACAAGAAAAAAATAGTATGGAAATGTTTTTCTTTTACTCAAAAAGATTCTCTTATAATAATGAACAATGAACTATAGAATTAAAAAAATCTTGAAGAAATCCTCATAGATAATCCCATAACCATAATTGGATCTATCTATGAACCAACACATTGGATGATCAATTCATGTTCACTGTATAAATAAATAAATATGGAATGAATGAAATTAAACAAACATCTTACCTTTATTTAATTCAAAACATGGTGGGTAATGTCCCTATATCGTTGTTTTTGGCATGATCCTTGAGTTATATTACACACTGATCAATGATCTAGGATCCAAACATCACTCGCCAATGGAAGATCCTATTATTCTATCCAATAGATCAACTCAATTTTCAAGGTAATGTGGCTATCCCAAAAAATTTTAAACTAAATAATTTTTAAAGAAAAAATCAATGTTATATCGATTAATGAAATAAATTTATTTATTTAAACACCCACCCCATGACTTCACCCAACATGAAAATCATATGTATTAAAGAAATATAATAAACAGATGGCAAAACCCACACTCTTTTCTCAACAGATGCCTCATATTTATGATACCAACTTCCATTTATATTATATTCCAGTTTTTTTTGGAAAACTACTTATCCATTATATTAATATATTTAATATATTTCAATAATTAATTTAAAGATCAACATTCTTCATAATCTCATGTCGTTTATTCAATTATCTTTAATAATAATAAATATAATTTTCCAAAATAAAAATTTGATTATTAGTGTCATTACATTCTCCTCACCATGGCACATTACATCTTTGAAATCAAAAATTGAAATTATGCACAATGAGCTATTGGCAATGAGAATACATCTAGGGATCGTGCATCAAGGTTATGTCTTGAATAATCTAATGATTTTATTGAAGATTTACTAGTGAAATTTATCATCCATAATTTATCATATCCGGATGATCCTCGACATCAACTCGGTACTTATCAGTTGTAGCTCCTTTCTTGATATCCATCTCACCGTAATCAATAATAAGATATGAACTGTTCACGTACCACCTAAAATGTGACTCGTGGAAGATATCATGTATCTTGTCCCAATATGGTGTCATATTTTGTTTTTATGCCAACTCACTAACTATAAATAGTGTGAGAAAACTACAAATGTTACTCATAGATAGCTTTGCACGCTGGTGAAATATCCACAATCAATGTCGAGGTAATTCCCTCAAAAACACATGGTGTCCCACCCCTAACTACACATGCCTCATTATTAATTCATCATTAGTATTTATAAAATAATTTTTGTCCCCATATCTTCCTGGATGAACTACGTCGTTTATTTCGTTGCATTAACCCACACTTGGAACACAAGGGATCACACTCAATAGTATGTCCATCACAGTAGAGACATTTACGATCTCCCATATGAGGATTTGAATGGTGTTATAATGATGTTGGAATTATATTTTATTTAATAAAAAACTCCACCCATAGTAGGTTATCCCTTAAACTACGTCGAAATTATAACATGAAATACCACATCATTTCCTCAAAGACTTGAATGGTCCACTCAATTTAGACATCAGTCTAGGAAGGAATTTTTGTGCCAAAAAAAACTGTGTCCGGATGTCCTCATGAAATCCATTCCAAAAATAAGATTTAATATGACCATAATTATAATGAATTATCATTAAAGGTACTCTATAGAGTTTTACTATCTCTTGTATGAAGGGGTATCTGAAAAAAAAACTACAGAACTCTACTCTCGAATATCAAGGTACTGGAATGACATCATGTGTATGTCTATGATCCCTAGATTTTATCATATTATATATACATAATTTTTTATCCAATTAGAAATTACATAGATATCACATTCCATATCCACACTAAAATATCAAGAGGGTTATCCATACAAATTGGAACTGGTGATCAATCATCACTTCCTAAAAAGTAAGGTATCGAGAGGGAAACTGTCAAACTCACCTCTTCATCTCTTGAAAACAAATCTAATATATGATGTGATAGTATATATTCACCAACCCTAGATGTAACACTAAATTATATATACAAAACTATCTTATAACATCCTCTTACAATGCCATTACTATGATAAATAGTCCTCTGCAAATAAAAAACATTTCCCACTTCAAAATATACATGAGGAGGATGTTGAGTTGATATTAGGTTATGGAGGGTCTCAAAGTCAGAATCCCCATGTTGGGGCACAAATAAATTATATAAAAGTGGGTGGTTAACAACTATTGACTATAAGTATTCTGATATATTCTAATCTATAATGGATAAAAATAACGATAAAAACTACTCTGAAACTTCATCAAACTATTGGGAATAAGATCTCCAACCGAGAGCATCTGTTACAACAATCCCCTTCAAAGGTGTGTAGATAATTTTAAAGTCATAATCATGGTGGAAATAAATACATTGTATCTATATCATGATAATATCATTCTAGGATATTATATATTTTAGACACATTGTGTCATAATAAGTCATAAAACTCTCACTAATCAGGTTGTTTCATGTCATATTTATTTAGAAAAATACCATTGTTAAACAGATATCATGGGTCACATAGTTATTCCAATGTAGTGTCAAATAATCTAAACCTTATGTAGTCACTAATTGTGTCACTATTATAACATAAACATTCATTATCCTTTATGTGTCATAGAACCCTATATAATTTTTACCATTAACTGAATATATCTTGATGGGAGAGCTCTTCACTATTGTACTGAATTCTTAGAGTGTCGGATGACACTAATCTTCCAAAAAGAAATTTTTTCCCTTATGGGTCAAAGATCTGATGTGATCATATATGCAGATTATTCATGTAAAATTCTATGATTATAGATTGAAAACCCAAGGAATCATTACACTTTTGTAACACTCTTCGGTGGCTCCAATGAAAAAACCACCTCATCCTTGATGATACCTCTACTACAACAGAAACTATGATAAAATTTCCAAAATAGTGGAGCTCGTGATTCTAGAATTGATAATTTGAGAGATTCCAGTAAATCAAGTTCACGTGGATAGCATGTAGAAGCATCCTAAAGTATCATTTATTATCCTCCTCATTGGACAATTAAACTAGGATATTATCAAAAAAAGGCTACCAATAAAGAGCCTTAGAATGTGTAAAACATATAGTTCATGTTTCCCATGAACACTTTTGAAGAATTCATCATGAAAATAGGAATCATCATGTAATCATATTGAGTTTTCTAATATCAGAATGACAACATCATTATATCCTTTTCTCATACATTCAACTTGTGATAACAAGTTCTGAGGTCAAACATCGAAAACCATTATACCCCTATCTTCTTATCAAAGAGGCCATCCATTATTTGAAGTGGATACATATTCAATATATTCAACTATTTTAAGTGAATTTAGTCTACAGAAATATTTGTTATCCCATTTTCCTTCATAGAGAAAAATGATGCGGACACACATGGTGAACCATTAGGTTGGAGGAAGACCCTCTTCTTCATGTCCTCCAACTACACCCTATGCCCATGAAGCTCTATGGGGAAAAAATAATATGTCTGTTTGGATATTATGGTCACCCCAATGTATAATCGTTTTTATAAATCAATTTAAATGGGATTTAATCATGACACTTCCTTAAGAAAGACATCCTCAAACTCCACCTCCACAATAGGGACCTAAAACTCATATAATCCATTATATAATGGTAAATAATTTCCAGCTGATGATTAATAATATATTACATCTTATTTATGCATCAATCATGTGTTTCATGGATTTTCCATTCACCTACAAAGGAAGAACTCATCCATGATCTGTAGAAACACCATAAACTATGCCTAAGACAATTTATCTAGGAAACAATAATGGATGAAAAGTACATACCCAATATGATGTCCTATAGATATATATCTAATAAAGAGATATCCAAAAAGAAACTTTCACCTCCATTTTTTAGGTTACACTATCAGAATATATGTGTTATTTCATAGTCAATACTAATAGGAGTCTCCCAGAATAATGGTTATACCATGTTCTCAACTGAAATATGTAATCCTAAAAAATGATATGTATAAGTAATGGAATCAATCACACCCACAGATAGAATTACTATATAGATGGTATACAACACACAATTTATACCTCTTATCATTTGAGGAACCTTGAGGACATATTCCCCCACTGACTACAGCTATCATCACCATTATCCCATAGATCATTAAACCTAGTATAGAAAATGAAGGGGAGGATGTTGAATGAAGTCAAAACTTCTTTCACATCTATATTTTCTCCCACCTCATAAGTATTTTTCACAACCATCGGGACCTACCTTCTCCTCCTACTACTTCTACAATGGTGTCCCAACCACTTTAACTCTATTATCCATAGAAAAGATCAAATAATCCCCACTGAGATTTCCCATGTCATCTCATGAGTAACACCTCCACTCCAATGGATGAATAGATCAATTATGAGACCTAAACCTTATACCCCATGTATTGGGTTCACATTTGGAAACATCATGCATATATATATCCCTGATTTGACTCTCAGCTACCATTTTTTGATGAATCTACCCTGATGTGCCCACTATTGGCCCTACCTGTCATGTCTACTCATCCAAGAAAATATCAACCACTAAGGAATACTCATGAACAAAAATAAATATAGGAATTAATAATTGTTTCATGTTGGATCTTATGGATCTTCATAGTCCTCACTCTAAGGATAGATCCCAAAAGAACTAATCACAATCCAAATACATCAGGTATTGATAGAGGATAGTGATCCTCTATGAATACTCAACAAAAATTATTCTACCATACTAAATCAATAGAATCTCCTAGATGATCACAACCACAACCTATATAGGGAAGAATAATCCCCAAAAATATACTCAAACTCGGATGATTTAATATTCTACTCATGGTATGACTATGTCACTATGCCCCACCATTGTCCTACAGATCCACAGAGAAGGAATTCCTCAAAAAACACAATTTGATATTCCTATGTACTTATAATATGGGAGACTCACATCACCAGATCAATATAATCCCCAACCGTCTATGGATTGGGCTCTCTTGAGATCCTGTTATTTCATTATCCTTGAAAATCGTAAATCATGATCATCATATAAAATTTATTAATCGGTTCTGCATGTACCATCTACTGGACATTAGGTGGTTGTATAATTGGTGAGACACCATTTGGTAAAACCACCTGAATGGGTCCCTATATCAAAAAGCATATCACTAGGGATCATCCACATGATCATTGTGCTAAGAAATATCTAGAAATATTTTGAGAGACATATTGAACTAAACATGATGTAGAGTTATTAATGAGTGTATCTAGGGAACTGACTATATTAGTATAGGTTAACCCTAACCCATTTTTAAATGATACATGTTTGATGAATTTCCATGATACCATAATCTATATCTAATGTTCCAAAATGTGAGGTATGAGAGTCTTTGTGTATGGATACACCAGTCTCCACACCAACAATTCAATCTATATCTTGAAAGCTAAATTGATGACATATAATACTTATTCCTCAAATAAATTTCATAGAATCAAGTACTAAGGTATAAATAACTACTTTAATATCAATTTTTCATGAATCATCTTAATCGGGCTTATTTTGTTACTACCCAAGTTTAGCGATAATAGGAAAGGGGCTAGTGACTAACCCTGAGTAGTCATATTAATCACAAGAGAGGCCTTAGCCAAATGTTCCAATACACTTAGACACATATCTATTCCCCTAAAATGATGTGATGTAAAAATATGATAAATCATGCAGACATACACCAAAATCCCATAAATGCAAGTGCAAAAGAAGCACTAGGAAGAAAAAATGGACAAATAAAATACTACCATGAGTAATCGGAAAATAAGTCCATCAAGAATGGATTGAAGGGACTGTTGTAAATGTAACCATAGGAACAAACCTCAATTTTCCATCCAACTATGGCCTTATAGGCTACAAACCCTATAGGTTTCCATCAAAATATATATCACCTTCATTAATCATGAATCATGTGGGGAATATGCATGCATGAGTGAGTAAAATAATTACTAGTAGGACCCCCAAAATAACTAGTTATATAGAATCATGAATAATATTAATCTCATCACTAGTATACATCTACAACACACATATAAAATATATATATACATATACTAAACATAGACACTCAGTCTTAGGATAATGTAAAAAAATGTAATGCCAATATAGGAATCATAATCGAAGGTTCCACACTTCTCTTTTATGTTTGATAGTACTATGTGAGTTACATGGAACTGATTAAATCCGTATGAAAATGATATGTTTTTTTGTGTCTCACAATTCGAATTATGTAGTAGTTTTCTAAATTTTATGAATCACGGATGATGACCACACTCAAGGCCATGTTGTATACTAACACCAAAATCTCTAATAACGTAATAATTAATGAAATAACATTTACATATGGCTGGTAATTATTATACCAATAACTCCACCTATGGAAAAGATGATGATTGATGATCTACTCCATGCCTCCAAAATGTATTCCTACAACTCTATTTCAGATTGACGTTCCTCTAAAGGGATCACCAGAATATTCAATGGATGTGATACCATTCTAAAACATAATGGAATATAAAAAGTTAACAAACTTTTATAAAACATTTAAAATATGAGGAGGAAAAGTGGTTTGTTGCTTCTCTGAAGGATAAACGCAATTTTAATGGTATTGTATGAAATGTACCATATTAATCGGTACATTCCCTTTATATCTAGTTATGTTCACTTTTAAGTGTATATTCTTTAGTACACCTTTTTTCCAAGCCTATGAACTCATCCCCATGTCCATGTCTAGTTGGTCGTTCCCATGTATAGATATCGTTGTATATGTCCAGGTATGTACAAAGGGGCATGGCTTAGATCTAGTTACGTGATAGATGCATTGGGAAAACTATCACATGTAATGTGATATTCATGTTCTACTTGGAAACACAGTTCAATCTATGGGTTCCACACTACATAGGATGTCAGATAACAGATCATGTAACCCAGAATATTGAAAATTTAAATATTAATCCTCCTTGTCATTGTGACTCATCCATCATCCAATCAATATGTAAATGATGTCAAGATTTATGGATATTCTACATATGATCCTCTACATCACCTCTCACTAGAATCCATCCACCAATGGCATTGTTTAAATGAACATTGTTGGTACCTATCACCATCACATACCTCACTCAAACCATGGATTTGAAATATATCCTAAATCACTTTTCATCTTTATCACAGCATGATTCCATTATTGATCAAAATCTAAATTGTGAATAACATTGTGTTTTGCTACACAATAGGTTCAAAATGATTTATTAAATGGCATATTGTTGATGAACATGTCTATATGAATATTGGTGATGAATTAATAAATAACAATATAAAACCCAAGATGAAGACATAATAAGAAAGCTCCTCAACACTTTTTTGGGTAGGAATTGATCCATTTCTGTAAGAATAATAAATGATGAACCATAGAAAATTTAAAATACACCCCGAAATCAATTCTGATAATCTTTTACATGTAATATGATCGATGCTCGAACCAATCCATTGGATGAATGAATCATGTTCATATAAGAAATAATCTGAGGAAATAAACCATATAAAAACATCCTACATCAATTAGGTTCAATCATTGGTAGAGAGTGATTCTATTTCTTTTTCATGGTTGATATCATTAGTTTCCATCTCAATATGATCATTGATCCATGATCTGATCATTGAGTGCAGATGGAAGCTCCAACAACACTCAATAATAACTCCTATAAATTTCCAATGTTTTTATGTAAACCCTAAAAATATTCCTTTATAAAATTTATATTTACGAAAACTAGGTAGTGGTTATTAATTAAATATTTTGTTCATTTAACAAATTTATCTAATCATAATCCCAATACTATGCCCTACCTGAACATCCAAATGTTCTCAAATGAGTTACCACACCTATGGTAAAACCTGTGCTCGATCTTAATAGAAGCCTCCTAATTCAAATATAAGCTTTCATTTATAATTTATTCAAAATTTTCATGAAATATTTAAATTAATGATATTATTATATTTCAAAAATTATATTTAGGAACACTATTCTTCAGAATATGAGGTTATCCTAGTGCCTACGTCTGAAAATTATATATATAATATTTCAAAAAATGATGAAAAAATAAGAGTCGTTACATGTAGAGATATCATTTTTTTATATTTCAAAAGATTATTTTCAAGTTTTTTCAACTTCCATGATTTATACAATGTTATTGTCACCCATAAGGGGATTCAAATATAATTATGGAGATGTAAATATTTCAGAATCAATGTGAATCTAGATGTTTATTAAATTTTGGATAAACCCATTAAATATGTATTATAAGGTACATAAACCACATGTATATTCCTTTTTCATGATTATATAAATAATTTAATAGTGGGGGGTTATAGTTTATAAATTGATCAGACCATTTCTGTGTTTTATGAATTACATTTAAATATTTACAATTACTCATTATGGAATGTGAATGCTATAAAATCAATAATAAATAATTTTCATGAGCATCTATTTAATAGGAAATGAGAATGATATTAAGTTTTTTATTTTGTATGGAAACCATAGAAAACATTTGTTAAATACCTCTTTTTCACATTAGGTGTAACCCATGTAGACTTATATATGACTAACTTAACAATATTCCTAATATAAAATCAATTGGAACCATACTTCCTTTATAAATGGAATAAACTATTTTATAAAAGTGGAGGAGAGGTTATAGTGATGCGATGAAAAAGGGAGATGAACTATATATTCCCCTTCTCATTTATATTAAAAAAGTGTGATAATTATCAATCCCTGGTTATATGAATATTAACATTATTTAGGATAAGAATGGATATCAAATTCATAGTGTGGAATTGTGGTTTCCAAGTAGGAATCACATTTAGTTTCAATGATTAAATATATTTTTTATGATGGATTTGATGGAATTTGATGATGAAATGTTATTGATTCATTAGTTGTGACTGGATTTCATGTGTGATTGTACATTCAGGACTATTCGTTAAATGATAAACATCGATTATTTATGTAAAAGATAATTTTATATTTCAAATAAAGTGAAACATGGAAAGGAATAGCTGTGTAAGTCTAAAAAACTAAGTTACATAAACATCATACAAGAGTTTTTAAGAAATTATTGTTTATATAGATGATACCTTATTTACATAAATGTTTTATACCTCTCTAATCGACTGATATTTTTCCAAATGAAGTCAATCTATTAATTATTTTGTGACATTTCAATCCTATAACCATAACAGTTTGTACATATGATCGATCTAAAGGTTACTCATGATCTCTATGTGTTTGTTGGATATGTGGAAAGTCCATTTAGATGATATTGATATGTGGTAAATCCAAACTAGATCATGTAGTTGATCACCATGGTTGATTAAATACCACATATAAAATTATATAACTCATTATATTTTTATGTAAATAAATGATGAGTGAACATTATTATTCAATGATGGTGGCATGAAAAAGATATTCATATTATTGTGAGTTAAAGAATTTATGAATGGATCATAATTCTATTAATTCTAAATATATTACATTGAATATAGGATTTAAATTATAATAATTTAATTATCATATGTATTTCAGAACATTTGTAGTCATTTTCTATTGAACATCTATATTTGATGAAATTCATATTACTTCTAAATGCGGGTATTTTAGTTTCATCATATATCATTTTATGATGATGATATGTTATTTATGATGAATATTATGACTTGAGTATAATTCATTCAATGTTTATCATAAGTCATTAATATTCTTCGTTGAGAGTTGTAGAATCTGGAGTTCCATCAGTGGTAGTAAAGCTCATGGAGTGAGATCTTCTATATAAGCATTACCTTGAAATCCCAATGTACATCAATATTTATAATTGGTTGAGACGAATGGAAATCAGATTCTATTAAGATTATTTCAGGGATAACATTGATTATTATTTTTATCTCACTAATATTTTCTCTAATACCTAATTTAGATCAGTTGAAAAGTCTTAATGATTTATGCATTTTGATTTTGCGTTTTCCTACTAGGAATTATAATACTCACCATGGAAGATCTCATCCCACACATTTAATGTATTATGTTTATGAAAGAAATTTTTATAATTTCATTGAAGTACTAGTAGTTGGTTGGACACAGCTTGGTCTAGACATACTAGAGTGTGTATTGATTTTCCATTTGATATAAGTCCCATCTTTTTAGAAAGGAATCCATTATTTTCAATTTTGGTTGGTCTTTTATTTGGATTTTTTTTGCATTAAAATACAATATTTCATTCTCTGATTTTGGTATTTTAGAGGTATACATGCAATATTATCATTTTTTATTTCGTCATTTTACAAGAATGTAGTTGTGTGTGTGTGTATTTACATTGGGCTAATGGCTCCCATATGATTGGTATGGATTATTTGTACTAATCGTTGGCCCCATTCCTATTGGATAAGGGATTGTGGTAGTTTCATCTTGATTCTAGGTGGGTTGGATATGTAAAATATGATATCAGAGATGGGGCCAAACGTAATTATTTATTGAACATCCTAGGTTTGGGATGGAATATTGGAGTTTTCTTTTGTATGGATACGAGGGTTGGTCTGTGATATAGGAAAATTCTGTTAAATTTTTTCATGTTTGTATCTCATTATTGGGGGTATTTTGTTGGGGTTTTGGTCGATGTATCCATTCATGAGGACCTCAATAACATTGTTGTTGAATCAAACCATGTAGGTACTAGTTTCTTAGAAAACATTGGTACATGCATCACCAAAGAAAGGGTTGTGATTTTAATTTATGTCTTTAGTGATCTCACTATGTATAATCATTTATTGTGGTATATATTATCTTATTTATGTGTCTATTCATGATGAATGAAATCAAGGATTTTGAAATCAGAGTATATATTTTTTCCTAATGAGTGATGTGGTATCCATGAATGGGACTCATTGTGAAGACAGATTTATTTAGAGTGGATATATGGTAGATCTTTCACCAGTTGATTATTGTGTAGTGCCACATTTAAGGAATTAGGAGGTGGTAGCCTTTAAAACATTGTATTTTATGACTCTTTTGGATTTGAATGATGTGATGTAGTGTTTGAGAACACATTGCGGTCATAGGAGGTTGAGATCTCATGGGATGTTAGGATAGTTGGATCTACTTATAGTAGGTGTGTAGGAATGTCAGTAATCTGGAGTTTTATTCAAGTATAGCATGGGAAAATAATTTCATTAAAATTTTTGTGTTTCTATTCTTTTTATTGGATATGATATACCATGTGTTATTTCCTTACCCATTATGTTATAGTTGGAGAGACAGTCGATGAACCACATAGGAAGAGGGAGTGGTCAAAACATGGGTTTTTTTGGGGAAATATATGTGATAAAGTTGATGATGGAATAGAGGAGGTGGAAATATATTTTACATAATTCTACCATAACCACCCTTAGGTAGACCACAATGTGTTTGGAATTATGGAATTCATAATCATGAATAACAACAAGTATTGTAGGTTTTTTACATAGATTCTCTAAGATAATTTCTTGGTATGTTTTGTGTCCCATTTATTTTTGTTATAGAAATGTTAGATGAAACTGTGATCCACACATCATCCCCCGTTTTGAAATTTATCTTCATAGAATACATGTTGTGTTAGTAGAGTAATATATTGGTGATTGTTTTATTTCAATAGATAAACTTGTAAGGGGGTAAATTCACCTATAATATGCATTCTATTGACGTGATAGAAATCATGGTAGGTGAGTTAGTTACACCCAAATGGATATTTCCAATGTGTGGGGGAAGAGTTCCTATAAATTTTGTGTATTTTAGATGGTTTAAAAGAAATAATTGATTGTGGAATGCGTGAGGTAAAATGAAAATATGTGTTCTGAATAGTATGATAATTTAGGGTCTTCGAGTTCGGTTGAAGTTATGGAATTTTCCATCACTTCCTAAGTTGTAGTTTTTACATATAGTATTGAGACATAAATCACTAACTTTTTCCAATGTTTGAGACCTTTTAATTATAGTGGATCCTTTCTACTCGACCCATGTGTTTGAGGGTCCTATGAGAAGGATAAGTTATTACATGATTGCAAAGATAGTATGACCTAACTCTGAGAGGAGAAAGAGAGCCTCCCATTGAATCTCCTCATAGCGGTCATGAGACCCTATGATGTTTTTCTCAACATGGGATGGACAGTTACCATCAACACTTTAATGAGTTTTTGTATTGAGTGTAATAATTCAATTTTTAAATTATGATGGATTTTTCCACCTCTTATAGTTGTGATTCCTAACCAAGAATGACGAGATAAGGTTAAGGTGGTAAGGATCTACATCTTATCAAATATATAGTGATACCATAAGACTAGAACATGATATATTATATTTTTATTCAATTGTGGCGGTGGCTTATAAATAAAGCATTTGTTGGGATATTATATGTTTATCATGACACCAATTTTTAATATTTTTCGTGGATTGGAACCACGGTTTTCACCCAAATCGTTCTGAAAGCTCATTATATAAAACTAAAAAAGCTCGATGGAAGGAAGGCAAGGTTCTGAGTTTTAAGATAATGTGAATTTATTTACCTAGTGTGTTCCAAAGGAAGATTTAGTTTGGTTTTCTAAATAAGAAGATGATTTCTTGAGGTTTGGTGTGAATTGGTGTCACTTGGATTAGATGACACAAATGAATATACCCATTCTTGAGATTTAGATTTGATTGCATCTTAGACCAATAATTTGGGACAAGTAATTTTGGATTTTAACCTCGATATATGATTTCATTGACTATATTTTTGTTGAAGGATATACAATAAGTATTTATCCAATTTGACTATGGTTGTTTAGAGTTAGTAGTTATACACATTGTGAGTCGAACAACGTAGTTGAATCCCAATACTTCTTAACATGATTCCAACCATTAATGAATTAGTTATTTAAGTACTCTTCAATAGAATACATGTTTACATGTCATCTAATTAGTAGAATATGAGATGGATTTGGATGGTGTGACTTAAATCTGTTTTTGGGCTATTTCACATTGTTCATCAGAGATCATGGGAGGTAATACATAAGGATATCCAATGTGAGATTTTATGTGACATGATATCCATTGGATTCATTCTGAAATTATTCTAGTTATGATGTAATCCACTTGTATTTATTTTAGTATAGATGTTGAAACTTGTCACATTGCATAAAGACGTGTGAAGGAGGTTGCTCTCCTTAATAAGTAAATTTAGTAGAGGTGACGACGTACAAAGAACTCTTGGAATTGGTTGTCAAGCATTGATAGTTTTTTTGAGTAATCAAGTTAAATTGTTTTCTTGTGCCACCAATTTAAGGGTTATCAATAATAGATATTTCCCGATAGTTTGGGACACATATGCGTGCATGGGATTTTGTAACCTTATGAAATTCCCCCGATGAAAATTAAAAAATATCTTGTTTTCTTCACACAATGATTGGGTAGGAGATTTTGGAATCTATAGGAAACTCAATGTCATATTATCATAGTGTTTAACAAATTTATGTATCCATGTATATTGGATCATTTCAATTATATTGAACAAGATTTTAGTTTTCTTTTCTGTTTTGAGATACATATGGGAGGATCATCTACCATTGATGGATTTGTAATATCATGAATATTACCAATCCACCATAATAGTAGAAATTTTTTAAGGCCATATGTGAGAGAAATTATAGGAAACTGTTAAACTGGTAAATGCCAGTGGATAATAGTTTTTAGGTCATATAATTAAGGTTGATTATTTTTGTAATGATTTTAGTTCATCTTTGGTATGGGGAGCACTATCTGATAAATTTAAGCATTTCTTTTTTGAAAGAACAACATAGTAATTTGGAGTTCACGATATATAGATTTTATTACAGGGTGATATGATATATTCCGAGTTCTTAGTGCCTTTCTCTACTTAGTTCTATTTTGGGTTAGTATGGTGGGTCACTTCATAATCTCATAACCACAGTAGTTTGACATTCATGGTGTTCTCTATGTTTTGTAGATGAGGTGGTTTGAGTGAATTATTTTATGATATTTACATTTATAGTCTAGATAGTAAGATAGTTCTTTCCTTTAATTTATAATTCAGTGGTGTTGAGAAAATTTCGATAATGACCCTAAATGTGATTTTTTTACTTGGGTGTCTAATATTTAAATGCTCTAGAAACCACGAGGGGGGTATTTTCATAATGGGAGACCTAGTTGAGATTTAAATATCTTCACCATTTTATTTATATTATGCCTTTTAAGATAGAAATAATTAATGGAGGGATTAATGTAATATTTTATTTTATATTGTGCATGAAATTGAAATATTTAAATGATTATTTTAGGATATAGGTGAAAACACGATGCATGATTCTAAGGCACAATGAGTCTAGAATAAAAATTTATGTAATAATAATTATAATTATATCATGTGTTCTCCATGGATATGAAAAAGTGGAATAACCCACAAAAAAACATCTTTGATCAAAAAAATAAGACAACCATTGAGTTTAGAATGTTGGGGTTATTGTTAGAGAGACATAATCCATGTTGTATTATGTGGTTGTGAAAGTTATTCATGGGTGAAAATTATAAAATATCTTAATTTAATTTTATATTTATTTATTTTTACATAGAGTCCTAGAATCCTGTTTTTAATCCTGGATGTACCTAATACCTAAGGTTATCCACAATACCTATGGATTGATATTAGTTATTAGATATGTTTTAATAGAGGTTCATTGGATGATGACATCAGATAAATATCAAATCAATGATTAGGTTCCAATGTATCTCATTGATCCTATAAACGATAATGACATGTAAACATTCTTCATCAGTAATTGGTATTATTTGAGGTATGAAATTTGATTTTTGGATTTATCCACATTTCATATAAAATTATAAACTGAAAAAAAAACAAATACTGTGTTAATTTGTTGGTTGATCCTTTTCTAGGAATGGTTTTAATTTCAAGATTATGGGATAAATATTTTTTATTTATTTATTTTATAATTTTAAGTGTTATAATGGAAAAATATTTAATCCAAATTTAACAATGACCATGGTTAGGTTATTTCCTTTGTATTTTGGTTTTCTCATCACATTCTATAAGAATTCATCCTCATAATTTACATTGGAATATGATTTTAAGTATACCTTGTGAATTATCATTGCACATTTTTTCATTTAAACCATGTATCACTATCGTTGGTTTGGTGTTTATATATGATGTCACATTTTTCCTATATATTTATGGATGTAGATCCATGGATGGATTTAATGTTTTCCTTTATAGACATTGAATTAGACATCAATGAGGAAAAATGCAGGGTGTTCTCTAGGAATATAATATTTCTAGAATATAGCCGAATATGTAGAGAGGGTTTGGTTGACACTAGAAGTGAGATTTAATATTTGATTTCCAGATAAATGTGTTAATGTAGTGGCTCAAACGATGACAACTAAAGTTTATATAATTTCAATGATATTCTTGAATCTGTGTAATATTGTCTTATGAACAAATGACATGCAGTTCCTTCAATAATGTGATACAGATTCCATGTAGAAATAAGAATTACATTCCATGGGACACATGTCGAATTCCATGTGACCATTATCCTACTAGTGATACTTGTATAAGTACACTCCCATGATAAATTATTGTGTTACAATGTGTGTGGGACATACTAAACACCATATAAACATTTAAATGAGGCTTGACATATACTGCTTTTGCATTCCTAGGAGAATCGGTGTCCTTAGATGGTGGGTGTGTTAGGAAACATTTTGTGTACTTGGTAATGTAAATGAGAAATTGAGGGGTATATGCAGAGTTCTAACATAGAAATTAACACAATGCGTACCTCATTAGAGATTTCCGGTGTTTGGAAATAGTTTAGGGACATTGAGCATGCGACTTATGTATTTCTAGGATTAGTCAGAGACATTATATACCAATAAGGAAATTCCATGTATAGGATAAGGTCTTGTTAGATTCATATTTCTCTAGAGATTAGTTCCATGGTGAGATTATATATGCCTAAATACACCAATATATATATATATATATATATATTTGTTCCCACGGTATATTATTAATGATTATAATATCAGCGTGTTCCCATAAAAGTGGTTAACTCTTTGATATCATCGTGATTATCAGTGTAGTGTCTCCAAAATCCCTTATTATATTGTGAGTTGTCTTACTCCACATCAATAAATATCTCATCAGCATGAATAATATGTCCTCCAAGGAGGTATAATGTGAATTTTATTTCCATAGTGTTTCATTACTTTTGTATTATTGGAATTAGTTTGGACTCTACTTATAGGGTGTTGATCCCCTATCTAAGAGGATGTTTTCAGTCGGGTCATGGTGTCACCCAGTTATCCTTGAGTGCTGCTCCTTATTTATGTATCATGATTTTATGCATCAAATGGTTTATTATTTCAATTAGGTGGGTGTCTTGTACGAAAAAACATAATTTACATTTTGATTCTTCTTGGATTTTACTATCAAAAATAACCTCTAGGATTTGTATTGTGATTGATATATAGCTTTTAGAGACATATATATTTTATGAGTGTTACATTGAAACCTAAAACTAGATCTATATATGACAGTTATTGATACCCTTGAGACAATGTATGTTTTAGGAATATAAGCTAGGATATATATGATTCAGTTTATATCACATATCGTGTATAAAATATGTATATTAGATGAATTTACTACAAAAAAATTTTTAGGACTAGTGATTTCAGGGTTCCCTACTAGGTATTGTAAAACTCTACCAAGAATGGGATCTTCCAACACATATCATGTCTTATGTCTATGGAGAACCATTTTACAGAGTCCTTGAATGACTTCTAGAAGGGGATGTTTATTTTACTCTAGAAAAATATTTGTGTATAAAAGTGTTCAATTTGACATTAGTCCCTCCTTTGAGCATGCCGGCCTTTGTTTTCATTTATGACTGTCCATGGAGATGTGTGTGTTCATATGAATAATTTATCCTAATTCATATAATGTGATTGAAATTACTTCATAAAGGTAGTCTATAAAAACATGGATATTGGGGGGTGGATTTGCGTAGTTTAATCTTGGATACAGATGGGCTAGTTTGTAACATATATTAGGACACTTATGCTGAAATAAGGATTGGTGTCTATAAAAATTGTTTTAATGTAAAAATCACAATATAATTATAGGAGAATAAAATGAGTACATAATGGTTCATGGGAGGGATTAATGAGAGTAAAATGGGACTCTTAGAATTCGGAACCCATGATGTTAGAAAAAGGTATGTATAATATCCGGTAATTACATACTCATTTAAAAAAGGTAATAATATAAAGGAGGATCCTAAATAATGTAGATAACGGAGGATCACATACCTTGAGAGGGTGATTCAATAACATTAGGATGGGATTCTTATGTTAGATGTTCACATTGGGAGGGATTTAGAGATGAAAGGGTAGGGTATGTTATGATCTAATCGTTTTTAGTGATGATTATTGAAATTTTGGGTGGGTTTATATAGAAAATGAGAGGGGAATTCTTTATTAATTTTCAAACATAGGTTATGAACTATGCTTGATGAAGTATTAAAAAGAACATTCCCTACCGAAGAACGTGACCATGGATTCATCCAATTTTGAGTGGTTCTCATTAGATTACATGTTTATTAATCTATATAATTTTAATAATAACATCAGTGATCTATAAAACAGTCATGTTATCAAAGAATATATTTTAAAACATTAAAATACAACCTAGTTATTAGAGGATTGAATAAGTATTTATTAAAATAATCGAAAACCAAAGAAAATATTTTTAAGGAAAAATATAAATACATTCTTTTTGGATATATTTTTGTTGAATATATTACATACTTATGTGTAATTATGATTTCAAAATACAAACTATATGTTATCCATATTTATTTTAAAGCAGAAATTTTGGCTTTTTCCATCAATTATTAAAAATTATGAATTGGAGATTTTAAATTTACTCGTATCATATATAATATTTAATTTATCTAAATAATTCAATATTTATAGAAATTTTTATTTTTAAATAAAAAATATTCATTTAATAAAAAATATGTACTTGTTTATAAAAACAGTTTTCTAACCCTTATAAAATTATTTTCACATCATAAAATTATATAATCATTCATATTTCAAAAAAATTAATAATAATATATTATTATTAAATTTTTTTTACCCAATAGTCTTGAATTTTTTATAAAATAGTTTCTTAATTAAAAATTCATATTTATCTAAAATACAGTTTTCATTTCCTTGCATAAAAATAAAATAGGTATAAAACTCATTATCAAATTATTTTAAATGTAATATTTAAAGGGATAAATATAATAAATGTTTTATTAAAATAAAATCAAAAAATTTAAACAATTAGTGAATATATACATAAACCATTATTACACTAAAAAAATTATAAACGGGTAAAATTTCTGATAATGAGATTTTTTAGGGGTGGTACATCATACATTAATTTTGATATGATGTGGATGATTCTAAACATATAATGTAAATGGTTTCATTATGAATTTTATTGTTGAAATTCCTCTTGGTATTTATTAAAGGAGTGTACAAATGATTCTATCTTTCATAGATGATCTAATAAATGGGATTCATATGGTATGATCCTACTGGTCGAGCACATCAAAAATATATTCTATACTAATTGGACATATTCATAACCCTTAAATATATAAGACTCATAAGATTAATATTAAACAACTATATTATCAACAGTTATAGATAAAAATGGAACAATAAATATGGTAGACCATATAACTATTCAAAATAGAAATTTTTCATGTATTTTCTGTAGCATCATTTATTAATATAGAATTTTTCCATATAAAAAATACTTTTATAAATATTTTTTCACTAATATTACATTTAAATAAGTAAATGTGTTGGATATAGTTGTCCACACACAACACCAAACATAAAAAAATCATTAGATATTTTTATAAAACCTAAAAAGATAAATATGAATACTTAAAAATAGTTTTAAAATTATTAGGATTTTATATGAGTACATAATTTTTGAAATATATTAAAATATGTTTTTAAAAATTAAAAGACGCTTTAATCATTAATGAAATTCTGATAATTTACATAAAATGAATGATAATATCATTTAATATTTAGAAAATTATTAGTAATAATTTTTTTTATGCATAAGGCTTTTTTATTTCATGAAAATCAACTAAAAATTTAATATTGTGTTTTATATTATCCAATAGTTTACACGAAAATATTTTTTAAATTACAAGAAATAATAATAATAAAATTTAATATTTTGAAATTCCATTTTATAATATGTATACATTTTATTTTTATTTTACGATGTTTTTCAATATAATAATTTATAAATTTCAAATTTTTTATTTGATAAAGTGACCATTATTTTGGATTTATAATAAAAAATAAATCATAAAATATGTTTTTGTACATTCCTGGAATAATTTTTCTCTAGGTGAATATGGAATAGAACGTTTTTTCAAAACTTCCACTCTTATGACATTAACATAACACAAGACTGATTTAAATTTTTTTGAAACATTATTAAAAAAATTATATATATTTATAAATAAGATAATCAATTAATATAACAAGGTTTTAAACCCATTTATATCATTCGTCTATCATAAGTAATATTTTACTATATAAATCATTTTTAATCACTTATATTGATAATTACTTTCAATCACTTATATAATTTTAATATACCTACATTTTTCTAATATTTTCTGTAATCATTGGAAAATTATGTAAGATGTTCACTTTAAATTTTGGCATAAATTAATGAATACTGTGATTAATGTTAGTTATTCACAATAATTATAAAACATAATTTTTTAAATAATTTTTCTATTAATAGTTTATATCATTTAACTAAAAATTAAATTTTGAAATTTAAATATATCATCCTAGATTTATTATTAATGAAAAATATTATTATATTGACAAATATTCAATTATAAACCAATTCCAAATAAAATAATTACACTATAATTGATGAAACACTATATTTCTAAAAACTATATTTCGTAAAATAAAAAATTTAGGAAATTTTTTAATATTTTTTATCACATAAATGACACTTTTAAAAACTAATTATCAAGGTAAAACCCAAATAAAATGTTAATTTAAAAATCTAACAATAAATAAAATCCAAAATAATGAAAACATGTTTAAAATAACTTATTGAGTATTTATATATCTAATATCACCCCAAAATCCATTATTTTAAAATAATTTTTTCATTTACACTTGAATAATGTAATGATATCAATGAAAATTAAATGGGTATTAAAAGAAGTTAAAATTAATTTATCTATAGAAAGAGACACATCTAAACCATTATGAAACATATGTAACATTGAATTTCATTCAAGAAGTATTAATTTTTTCTAGTTCAATAATCCTTTATCAATTTAATATTCCACAAGTATTATGTTCGTCAGAAAATCCATTCATATAATTGGATACATTCGAGAGAAACTCCAATGTTAAAAAATGGGCATTACATAATCCTAAATATATTACATATAATATTTACCATCCAAACCAATAAATAAAATAGTAATAATAAATTTTAAGAATTTTTTTAACAGTTTTGTTTAATTATAATATTGTAAAAATAATTATTTATTCATTTCCATCCACCTAGATTTAATAAAGAATATTAATCATGCATTGTATAAAATAACATCTCCTTCGAGTAACAATTATATTTTAAATTATCATTTTAATAGATATATAAAGCATGTAAAAATATTATTTAAGAGCTTAAATAATAATAATAATATCAGTTTTGTTATATTATAATGACATTATTCCTACCCTTCACTATAATCACCCATTATGATATTGCGTCTTTATATTTGTGTCATTTTGACAACCTACATTAAAAATGTTGTAAAAACATCATAGATGTATATGGGAACATAGATACTAATATTATAATTACTTCATATGAAATGTAATATTGGTTTTTTTAGGAATGGTTATGTTATGTAATTATCATATTATTTAATTTTTATATTAAAAAGAAAAAATTTAAAAAAATGGTGACCCCAATTCAATTTTCAGAAAAATAGTGGAAAAAATGTAATAGATTAAAAGAATATTAAAATAAATGGATTATTTAAAATGAAATATAAATGATATGGGTTAAAAATATTACATGTAATAAATCTTATTATATTATTCATGAAGATAGGCACATGTACATAAAGAATCTAGAAAATGGTAAGTGTTATTATTCTCAAATACCATTAATTAAGGCAGCTTTGGTAACATACACCTAATTTAATTTATAAGGTTAACATAATTATGATTTTTATATATAATATCTGTATATATTTTTAAGTAATTAAATTTTATTTTCAATTACAATCCCCAACAATCAAGTGTTTTTGTCTGAAAAATTGCTACAGTTGTAAGGGTTCTTTGTCTAAAACATTAATTCCATGAGACATGTTTCTGTTATACCATTTTATTTACATTGGATGGATTATTAATTACCCACCTATGTAAATTTATAATATATTTTCTTTAATCATTTTCAATACTACTAAAAATATGTTATTATGATTAAAAAATATTTTTACTAAATTGTTACCCTAGTGGAAATGTATTTCAGAAACTCAATTTTAATTCAATGAGTTTTGATCACTTTATAGAAAATAAATGATTAGAATGTTATGAAATTTTATTACATAATGTCGTATTATATATTTTTATATATATATAAATTGTTAAATTAAACCAAATTTTTGGAAAATATTTCCTTCAAATTGTATGTTTTCTATATGAGATAATAAAAATTCATATCTATTTTCTTGGACTAATTTTGTTTTATGATGTACCCATTTTTATATCCCTAGGTTATTCCAAAGTAATATTTTTTGGGGGAACATTATCATCCAGTTTTATTAAATATATTTTTTTTAATCCAATAATGTTTTCTTTATCATCATAATACGTGTTTTAAACAATTTTTTTTTGAAATATAAATATTGTAATTTCATATAAAATTTATATGATTAAATTTACAATCACATTATTAAAAGGACTAAATTATAAATTTTTTAGTCTGTAATATATTATATTATATTTAAATGTACTGGAATTCAATGAGATTTCAATTCTCTTTTAGAAAATTAATTTTTTAATAGACTATTGACATTATATTTTCTGTATGTTGAGAAAATTAGTGAAAATAAATTTAAAGTCTTAACATGCATTACCCTTTTCATTATCATAATTTTATAGCCGAATAAGTATTTTTTCGATATATTTATA
The DNA here is from genome assembly GCA_963277665.1 of Viscum album. Lineage (NCBI taxonomy): Eukaryota > Viridiplantae > Streptophyta > Magnoliopsida > Santalales > Viscaceae > Viscum > Viscum album. The sequence goes on from OY728145.1 coordinate 1,202,220,332, forward strand.
CTCAAATTAATCATAATCATTTGTGGGGATTTAACGAAATATATTAAACAATATGTTTCTTGATCATGTATTTTTTTATTCAGTTTAAAGTATATTTTTTATAATGGTGTTTCTCAATTATTTAATCATCCTTGAAAATTGAATTTATCAACTTTGGATATGTTATATTACAATAATTCACCTTCATTATCAAGATGTGTTATTTATAATTTATCCAATTTTTATCATTAGAAAAAAAGTTATCATTTTGTGTATTGTTATTCCTATACAGATATTTATTATACGGTTCTCAATATATCAATTAACAATTCAAAATTATTCATTGGATTGTATATGAATATGTTATCCCTATTATTAACATGATTAATTTTGGGGTGGTACAAATATTATTATTGTAATATATATGATTATTTTAAATTTTACAATATATTTTTTATCTATCCACCTTCCATCATCAGATAGTTTATGATCATGTTATATATTTTATTAACATTGGTGAAATTATATGCATATTTTATATTTTTATTCCAATATAGATGAATATTGTATATTTTTATATATTCTTGTTATCTATATACAATTTTTCACTGTATGAGTTATGAATTTGTTTTCACATTTATTGACATAGGAAAACTTATTGGAATTATGTATGTTGACATTACAATATTTTTGATTATTAGTAAAATTTATTATGTATTATTTACTCATAATATTAGATGACACTTTCATTTCAAATAAACTTGTGATGACACTTTACCTCAAGGATTATCTCTTGGATTATTCCAAAAAAAATAATATCCAAATGTCCAAAATTATGCATTACATCTCCATGAATTATGATATTAATGTTCATGTGATATTATTATTTTCGATAGTATATGTGGCTATATTATTAAATTATTTTCTATTAATGGGGAAAACTTTTAATTGAATATTATTTATGTAAGATTTATAATATTTTTTAAAAAACATAAAAATGTGTCTTCAAAAAATTATAAATAAACTACCAAGTAAATAATTTTTTTTAAAATATTCATAAAATAATTTTCTTCATTACCCCATACTATAAAAATATAATTAAAATGGTATCTTAAATTGACCCCACTTAAATCCAATAACCTCATAATATTTCTTAAATCCACATATAATTACTCGATAAAATTAATTTCCTTATTCATATAGGTACAAGAATAAAAATTATAAATCACATGATGGAAGGGTGATGTTAATTATACTATTTAGTACATTTTTAGTGTCCATTTTTAATTTGGGGTGCATTTTTTGAATTATAAAAGTTAGGAATGTATTTATATGCGTTTCTAGTTGTGAATTCTGATGTTTTGGTAGAATTTGTGTGATCATGTGGGGTTGAAGGTGTTTCTACTATCCACATTAGGTGGAAGATGGTTCTAGGTACTCAATGGGTGATCAATAGGAACCTAAATAACCTAATAAAATCATTTACACCATGGTGTGGCACTAATAACTAGTTAACCAAGATAGAGTTTTTTTAAAAGTTGTAAATTGGTCATTTTCATTAAACATTATTGATCCTCTTAGTCAGAATTGAAAGAGACTTGGGATTATTATTTTTAGTAATTGTATGTTTCTAGGGTAGAGTTTATATATTTTTAGGTATATGTGATTATGAATTATGGATCTCATAATTTATTTTTATTTATTTAGTAATTCACAAGTACTTTTCTATTAGCTATTTCCCTTATTTTTTTATGGGGATTTATTTTTTAGTAATGAAATATATTCTAACTGAATTTTTCGATTTCACAAGGGTCATTCAATATGGATAAAATAACACAATGATAATGAAATCATATATTAACTATTTGAGTGATTTTTATTTCTATTCCTAGATTATCCTTAAAACCCTTTATAATATAATAATAAATAACAATCAAATATGATTAATAATATTATAATGTATAGTTTTATAATAAACATGGTGATTATATTATTTCAATATATTTTTATTAAAACAATATGGTCAAAAATTTTAATAAAAAACATAATTGCTTATGATAATAAACTACTCAAGCACAAAAAATGCAGTATGTATTAATTAGGTGAATGTATGTTATATTCACCATATCATTATTTTTTTAATTTAGAAAATATATATTGTTATTCATGCATGACTTGTAAATAGTAAAAAAAATTAATTATTTATGTCTATTAGTTAAACATGTTGTGTTGTATTTTTTTTATGGTTTTATATTAACATTTAATGAATAGTCCATTCATTATGAACATAATTATCAAAATAAAAAAATTTCTTATCCCATTATATCTGATAGAAATATAGATTATTTTATCCCGTGAAATCATTTATGAGTTTTTTTACATAATCAATACTTAACACATCCTTATTATTGCATCGATTATGGTGTGATGATGAGGTTAAAATCATTCAATGAAATTAATGGTAGAAGTTGTGTTCACTAATTAATATGATTTTCTTTTTAAAATTCACATATACTTTTTTTTTAAATCAAACAATGCATTATAAAATTATATATTTCATTATAATTTATGGTCACAAACCCCATCATTGTGTTTATAAAACTACTCCATATTGAAATTTAATTTTTAGAGAAAATTTATAAAATTAAATAATGGTTTCAATTATATTTAAAATGCATGAAATTATTATAAGATGAATATATTTACTGTTTTATAATTTATTTTAGCTAAAGTCATACAATATATAAAAAACTATTTCACTAATTGATTTATTCATACTAAAATACTATTTATTTTTAAAATAGGAATAAATTACTCTGATGTATCCTTAAAATAACATTACAACACCATAACATGAAATACTATGTTTAAGCCAACATTCCACCAAAGCACATGAGAACCTCATCACACATAGGATATTTCTGACCAGCTGAGGGGGTCTAATGTAATGTGGCAAGACTAGTCCTTTGTTAATAGTAGTCATATTTGGATAGTAATAAACAAACATTGGATAAAATATTAAATAGTAGATTAATAAAATGAAAAAAATGATATTATAGATTTTATTCCAATTCATATAAATAAAATCAATAAACCACTAAATATTAAGGTCAAAATGTATAAACATACCAGAATAAGTAAAAATATATATATTTGTAGTGGTAAGCATCTTTTATCTATCATGATTATATATTTATCTAACATCTCCATACTACATTTGGAAATTTCATATATCCCTTTCCATTCCCCACATCTGTATTCATGATATTTGCATCTGCATCATGTTTCTTATATATAGTTTGAGAGTATACATAGTAAGACTCTACCAATGCATATTTAATATATGTAAACATATATATGGTATTATATAAAATTATATAATGTGAACTGACACCCAATTATATAATTAACCATATATTGTGTGATCCATAAAAAATTGTGCATCCAAAAACCTATGTCTCATGTTTGTTATTACTATTTTGTTATAATATAATTTGTACCCAATTTCATGACATAGGCCATGTAATTTAAGAACATGCTTTTTTATGATATATTCTTAGTCAACATTGAGGGAAAAACTCTTGGTCTTCATTGATACGATAGTGTATTCCATGTTACATGGGAACCAACATACCTTTTATTGTATGAATTAATGACATGCCCTAATGATTTTCTCTCCATCATATGCAATGATGTTACCAAGTGGTGTATCATTCTGGAATATATGAACAGTCCTCAAATTATGTATGGTGTCATCCTGGAAAACCCATTCTAATATAAGGTGTCAACCATCCTATGTAGTGGCATTACCATTGATATGTGACTCCCCAATTACTCCTCCATGATGTCAGTTAAATCCCTCATGTCCACTTATCACTCTAAAAAATGAAAAATATATTCATTTGGCTATGCCCAAAACCTCACGCGGTGTATAAAATTGTAACATAAAATATATCACAATAAGAAATCACACTATATATGAAATAATACCAAATAAATAAATACTAAAATGATGAATAATAGGCCAACCAACAATTCACATGTTATTTTAATGAACACAATTAATGAAAATAATTAAAAGGAATACACAATACATCTAAACTAGGGCTTCATGAGACACGTGTTGTATGTTAAATGTGATTACAATTAACGGGTCTCCATCTAATCTTTATATAAAATAACAACATGAATAATATAGAAACAAATGTCTCATAAGATGGTAATTTATCTAATAATTTCCATATTTATTAAAACCACAATTTCCCATTGAGTAAAGATAATGAAGTCACACACAGGTAGAAATCGGATCATGCTATCTAGATAGGGGAAACTATAACCAGTTAAAATTCAAAATAAAATTAGATTATATAATAATAATCAATAATGAAAGTATACATTACTATATGATAATTAAGAATACACAAATACATCCTTCATCAATGGTAAATATTGATCTACATTATGAGAAGGCAAAAAAATTTAAGATCTAGACACCAATAATTAAATAATAACCTTTTAAATCATTATACCTTATAAAATTCAATATATAAGTCCCTTAAATTACAGATATATGATTATATTAAAATGAAAAATAGTACTTATGGATGAAACATGAAGAATGGGAGAATATATATCCCATACCGTTATTTCCTTTGAGCTAATGCCACAAGATCCAAACGAATTGGACTCGAAAGAAATATAATTAAAATAAAGTGTAATTTTGATTACCTAGGTTTGATAACCCAATTAATAGTTGGATGAATGATAGGAAATTTAGATTTTTATAATGTTAAAGGAGGAATTTGAAATTTTATTATGATAATTACATTATTTGGTTGCAGGGTTCTCTAAAATAGAGCCATCAATGAGAGGTTTTCCGCTACTTATAGAAAGATTCACAGTATTGGAAACAAGGTATTTTTCTAAATTTTTAATAAAAAAACTCATCTAGCCTTCATTAGATGTTTTAGAGGTAATTCAAAATGTTTATATATAACTATTATCCAATCAATCACTAACCACTATCCTATTTATAAACAAGAGGCAATGTTTTATATGGAGTACCAAAGTGTTTCCCCTCATAATGCTCAAATAGTTAATCCCATTAGAAGCATATAAAACCCCAAAAGTTAATTTATCTTCCTCTAAAACCTATTATAAATAATTATTTTAAAAAAAATAAATTTTGAAATTAAATGGTTACACTACTAAATAATCTTATGTTGTTACATTTTACCCCTATAAAAGAGTCTAATATTTGTGAAAAATCATTAGGAATATTACCTGAACAACATGGGCCACTATTCCAATATTATTTAACTTCCACTCCAATGATTAATCTTATAAATGATTTTACTGCAATAGTACTTGAACAAGTGGAACTATTTTCTATCATAAATAATCTTACACTAATCTATGATCCTCATTGGGAGCTCCATAACTATGCCTAATGTAATGACACAGACCCGAGCTGCAACCTGAACAGTGTTAAACGGGTCGAGTGTTACTACCTTAGGAACACCCCTTTAAATTCCAAAGGTTTTTTCTTATGAGTGAGTGTCTTTTAGGTATAGTGGGGAGGCCATACCCTCTCAGAGGATACTAAGATTATTTGACAGAGTATAATAATAATGATGCAGTGGAATAAATGAATCTTCAGACTCGAACTAGACCTGAAGAGTAGAAGCACATTAATTATCAATAAAATGTGTAAGCAATAAATATAATCAACAGTAGAAGAAGTAAACACAATAGTATGCTGATCACTAATAACAACTACTGAACAACAGACATGCATCCAAAGCCGGTCATACATATCCATATATAAGGGAGACAATGGCAAACCAACTATGGAAAAATAACAAGTAAGCATCCGGATACCATAAAGGAAACAAAACAATGTATAATCCAGCATGGAATGACCTCAAGGTCCATACCATCTCCATTGAACAGCTAATTCATCCCTTCTCCTGAAGATGAAACATTCCTTCATGTAGATCCATAAAGTCTACACGCGTCCTGAAGGGCCCGTGCAGTGTGTGAGACAAATCATAGTTGGATACCACCTAGTGGTGAATACCTAATATAAGTTTTTAAGCCGACATGCATTTATAAGGAAAATAGTAAACAGTACGATGCACAAAAAATAACATACTCCCCAGGTGCACAGCAGCCACCATTGAGTTTATCACGCTTCATCTAATGCTGGAATCTTTGTCATGTAACCCGATACCATGTTCCCCCTGACAGTGCATGTTTCGTGTACTGAATTCATGGAGGCATGCCCAAGAAATAGTATCTCGGAGGAACATTTATGTCTGTCCTCAAATAATTAACCGAATGGATAGTGGTTGTAACAACCCGATATTTTAGGATAAGTATCCTTTTTAATTTATTTGATGTCATGTGTTTTATGATACAACAAGATTATCGTGTGCTATAGACAACACCGTATTAGCTTGTAGTATATGCAACACTATTCATAGATTGTTTTACACACAATTTCAAGTTCGTTTGATAGTAGTCATTCTACTCAACATTGAGTATATATATATATATATTCAATGTATTAATGAAAAATGGTTGTATTCTGTTATAACAAAACAACAAAGGAGTATTTCACAACACGCAACCTTATATTGGCTTTTATTACATGCAATTGCGACCTTCCTCGATAGCGTCTGTTGTACGCAATACCGAGTTTAACTAAACAAGGATATGCTATTAAAATATTATTAAAACTAGCCGTTAAGAATAGTAATAACCACTTTTTAAAATTTTTTAAATTTCATCTTTCAAAATGGACTTCATTTTTGGATTCGGAATATCGAAATTAGCCTAGGGTGAAATTTTGGTATTTTTTTTAAAAACTATTAATTATTGATGAATAGTGAAAACACTAGCTTACTATTTAAAAACTGACTTTTTATTTAAATAATTATTTATTTAATTTCATTTCATTTTAGGTCAAAATTGATTCATAATACTTATATAAGTTCAAATTAATTAATTGGAGTCATTTTATAATAATTTTACATATATAAAAATTTTATTGAACTTTTCACCGTCTTTTACCCACCTCCTAGGAGAAATTCAAATTTACATAAAACATAATTTTACCGCTTCTGTGAAAGGAATTTCAAAAATTCGAGAGACATGGTTAATGTCAGTAAGTAAAATGTGGTTCAATGAGATAAAAATAATTTTTGGTGAATAGTAAATTTTTACTTTTTTTACCACGGTTACAAGTAAATAGGGTAATTACAGGTAAAATGATATTTTTATTACCCTAACACATGTTCTAACTCTATTGGATAATTGAAATTTGGCCAAAAACAACCTTAGGAATAAAATATTACCATTTGGCCCACTTGGATTATATTAGGACATTTATTATTAATTTATTTAAAGAAGGGTTAAAATAGTTAAAATCAATGTTTAATAAGTAAATAATATTTAATATAGGGTTATACATAAGATAAATTCGACTATAAATATTCATTAGAAATTTATAATTATTTCCTACATAATGGTATTTTATGTGTAATTTTTAGAAATTAAATAATTTAATTTATTTATGACACAAATATGATGCAGTAATTATCTTATTAATGAAATATTGACATAATTTATGTTATAAATACATAAATAAATGTAATTTGAGACTTTCTATGAAGTCCACTAATTTTATAGGTTAATAGGTAATGTTATTATTGATTTAATTAACTTTTTTTGAAGTAATCATTCTGTTATAATTTTCACAAAAATAAATTACTAAATAGTTTAAAATTTTACAGAAAATAGTTTTTAAAAAGAATATTATATTATTAATTATTATTTTATTACAAAAATATAAGGATTGGCCAAATGACTTAGATAAGGATATATATATTAATAATAAACAACTTGGGGTTCGTTTGGCTTGTTATAGTATGTTTATTAACCTTATATTATATGAACACAAAAAGACACGGTAGAAGTAAAATTATCTAACTTAAAGTTAAATCTAAATGATAAGGTTAAAATAGTAAACCAAACTTGTCCAAATTCTATTGGATGAGAGTCTTTCGACCCATACCCACCTTATCTTTGAAATAAATTAATTTTTAGCTATTTAAAACCCAATATGACTGTATGATAAATAATATATTTAGTTTTTCCAATGGTGCCCCTCTCCTCTCTTATAAAATGGAACCTCCTCCCTCTCTTTCTCACACCACTTTGAGCCTTCAAGATCGGCCAACCCCTGCCAATTTCTCATCTCCACTTCCCTAGAGACAACTTAGAGGTCCTTTTCTTATTCAAAGACAAATTTTAGTGCCCTAAAAGGAGGTCTCAAAGAGGCGCTTCAAAGAAGAGGTAATGTCCGTTACCAATTATTTCAACTTTATTTCTTCTTCCACTTCTTCTTCTTTAGTTATTTCATTATGAATTAATAACATCAGTATCACTCATATACTGATATGTTATTATATGTATGAAAAAACTCTATTTCACCATTTATCCATCCTACGGAAAAAAATTCACCGCGCGTGCGTACGTACGGAATATCGTCTCCACGCCATGGTGAAATCTATTTTCCACCACCACCTTACTTGGATCGGTATAATAGAGTAAAAATTAACTATATATAATTATTGTAAAGTGGTATTGATTCTGAAATAGTATGCATACACTCCAATACAATTCCACGATCATGGGAACGATATCATCACTCGTGCGTACGTACGGAATACTGTCTCCATGATGTGATGTGACTCGTTCTACAAGATTTTAATTTAATAATGATAATGTAATTGAATTGAGTGAAAAAATTTGATATATATTACACTAATACCATTCTATAAAAGAGGTAATTTTAACCTAAAATGAATAATAAGAATTTTTTCGAAATAACATGCATAAGAACAAAAAGTAATAAACACATGAATAACAAGTAACACTGAAATATTACTAATAATATGCTACGAATATGACCATATATGATATCATGAAAATAATTATGATTCGGGAATAAGTAAATAAAATTATTTAAATCATTATATAGGAGGTTCAAACACTTACGAAGCAAATCGGACCTAAGGTAAGTGAAAATATCACAATCTCATTTTAATCTGAGATTGTTTATACTTTGGTATTTACTGGGGGGTATTTATCATCCAAATCCATGTTTTCCCAATATTTAATATTATTTCTATCCTACTACAACTTTTTAAATATAATATTACTTGTTGGTGAGTTTTTAGTAAAAGATATGAAAAAAAGCTTTTTTCATTTTTAGTATGAGGTACTTTTTTACTTTTTCTACCAAAGTACAAGAAGAATGTTTTTTAACTTATATGGAACGAATGGATTTTATGATTTCCTAAAACATTATTTCCATGAAGCTTCCTTTATAGGTTTTAAAGGTTATTTTTAATCAACTTCTTTTAGTTTAAAATTTTATGACATGTTAATAAAGGAAAAATGTTTTTGAAGTAGAAAGGATATTTTCCTCAAGAATTGAGTTCAAGACTTTTATAAAAATTATTTTACATATATGATAATATAGTTTTTGTTTCTATCCCTATTTGTACATTGTTTTTATTATGTTATGATTGAATTATTTTTATGATTTCATTCTATCTTATATGGATTGTGTTATGATGGCATGACGTTTAAGAATACAATTTTTATTACATGAGTTATGTTATGATGTATGATTTATGATCTTGTGGAACACATAAGAATGGAATAATTATGAGTTGGGTGGGACCTATATCTTTGTCCAATTCGTTGGGTAATGATTTATATCTCATGAGATAGACATTTCTAGAACGGCAGGTTAAACCGGTTCAGTGAAACAGGACTGAAACGAGGAATGAACTCGGTTCAGAAATGGACTTTTTCCACTAAGATAGTCTTTGAAATGAGTCTTGACTAATAATAAATGATTCTCTATGATTTTGTGTGTATGCCACAAAGATTCATGTTTTATGTTATGATTGTTGTGATTACATTTCTCTACCATGATTTATCCCATGTTATGAAATTATGATCTCTTCTGCAGGGTAAGATTTCCAAAATATTATGTTCTTATGAATATGATGTGATTGATATTTCTTTTTTTTACCCTTACTGAGCATGTGAGCTAACCCTATTGATGTTTTCTTTACCCCCAGGATTAAAAGAAAGGTTTTAGGTAATGAAACAAAAAGGGGAGAATCATTATGGGAGATTTTGAAAATCTTTCAACATGATTAGAAGTTTATATTCCATGTTTCCAAAGACACTAAATTATTATGGTCCTTGTGTGTCTATTTTTGTTATGTATTAGATATTCCGAAAAATTAATGTAATGTCCATGTACGTCAAGATTCGCACCTCTACAGTTCGAATCAGAGGAAATTTTTAGTCAACCTTTAGAAACTAGGATGCAAAACGTTAGTGAGATCCCATAGATATTTCTAAGGTATGTCTAGGGATATCCCTAAGGATAAGTATACGTATAAGATATAGTCTTAGAACTACGGTAACTATCTTAGAATTTGACTGAAGATTTTAGATATTATTGGTACTCCGCCTTTATTATGTTCTTTTCACTAGCATTATTTTTTCCTCTTACACTATTCTTCTTCGGTTTCAGACGATGGCTAGAACCCGAAGGAACCGTGTTGATCAATGTAATGGACAATGCAATTATTGTCCTCCTGACCAAACCAATGTTATGGGATATGGAGTGAAAAATCTTATTTCTATACATACACAAGCTATGAATCATTCTTCACTTCCAAATGAGCAGAGAAGGGAACAATATTCTATTGATTCCTTCATGAGGCAACACCCACCTTCTTTCAGTGGGTCCTCCGATCCACTTGTTCCTAAACAATGGTTCAGTACCACTGAAAAGATATTTTCTATTCTCCAATGTTCTGAAAATGATAAAGTCATCTTAGCAGTATATCGTTTGGAAGGTGATGTTGATCAATGGTGGAATCTTATCAAGAATATGAGGCCAAGAGATGAAATTGAGTCCATGGAATGGGACGAGTTCAAGAACTTATTTTTCAATAAGAACTTCCCTCGTATTCTTCGAAAAATGATGGAGAAGTAGTATCTTGAACAAAAGAAAAAGGATGATGAATCTGTTGGTATATTCGAAGCGAATTTTACAAGGCTTGCAAGGTATGAATCTGGATTTATCATCCAACCTGAATGAAAATTGATCGATTCTTCAGTGGCCTAAAATCAAATCTTCGAAGTGCATTACCTATAAGAGACTTCAGTAGCTATGATGAAATTGTGCGTTGAGCTATCAAGGTCGAAATGGAAGTTGGTTTTACATATCCATCTCATGGTTTTGACAAGAAACAAATGTTGGAGTTCAAGGAGAAATCTCAGAATAATGGTGAAATGAAGATGAATGTTTCCTTATGCTCAAAGTGTGGAATGAAGATTGGTGGAGATTATATTAAAGGGTCTAGAAAATGTTTTAAGTGTGGAAAAGAAGGTCATCGATATTTTGAGTGTTGAAGTAATGGAATAAGGGTTGCTAATGATATGAATAAAGATAAGACTACAGAGAATGCACCACCAACACTTCAATGCTTCAAGTGCAAGGAAATGGGGCATTATGCTAATAGATGCCCAAATCCACGGGTTAATGATGATCAACGTGAGCAACCTCTTAACGAAAAGGATAATGGGAAGTCTCATGTGATCACTATTTGTGATGTTGAGTATGAAAATGAAGTTTTGTAATGATTAAGTGTTTATGTAATGGGATTCCTAAATAATGTTGTATATAGTATAATGGAATATTTGAATATTTAGGTATTGTTCTATTGTGGTTTTCAATAATTATATGGTACTGGTAACCATGAAAAGTGAATGTGATATTTTTTGAAAAAAAGATGATATGTGCATAATGAAGGGATAAAGTGAAAATGAAATTTTTGAAAGTATTCATGAGCTCATGATTGATATAAGGAAATAGTTATATCATGGTTTGAATATATAGAATTTCGGTTTTTGGTATGTGGAAAGAGTTAACTTTTGACATCACTCATGTTTTCACTAAGATTCAATGGGTATTCATTTTTCAAGAGAATACATGATTAAGGCCTTTGAATGTTTGGAATGTGGCCAACAGGACATATCTTATGATATATGGGGATCAATGATGGTATTAACATGCTTGTTATATGAAATCTCTGGTGATCGTCTTCACTATAATATGAGAATAGACTCCAATATTATGGATAAGCCTAAAGATTAAAATGGATTATGTTGGACATAAGTTAGTATTATTTAAGGATAGAACTTTTTTTCGATATTATTGATGGGATGTTATAGTAATATAGTTTTAGAAAAAGGACAACCTGCAGGACAGGCGACAACCCATCGCATCGGACCAGGCTATGGGAATCGAACCCACAACCGAAGTGCGACTGGTCTTTATCGCATAATACTGGCCTACAAGAAGTCCCTGGTCAGTAGAAACTAGTTTTATTTTATTATGTGGTCTGATATATGATGTATAAGTTCATTTTTGGATTTGTATACGATTAACCTCACCATAGATGAACTTATGTATATTTGATAACATTTTCTAAACTTTTGTTTGAAACTAATGGAATGAACCATCATTCTATCACATGATCTTTTAACACTTCACGAATAACAAATTCAACTTCATTTCTTTAAGAGATGAAGTGGAAATTGTTCAATGCACGAACAATAGTGAGATTGTACCAATATCAAGTAAGTGTTTCTTCTAATTAAAATTTTTTAACTTTAGGGAAATGATATTGAAAACCAAAAATGTTGTCCTAGTGATCTTATATCTGAGGAATCAGATGGTACCCTAGATCATCACAAATTTATGGCCTTTTGAATGTTGTCTTTTGAATATCAATGTTCTCTACCACTCTCCATCAGAACAAGATGGTTAGATTTCTCTTCCATATCCATATTTTCACCTATGTTCTCCTATGTGGAAACCCAGTGATTAGTTTACTTGGGTAACCGTTACGTTTTATACATTTATTTTTAAAGTTATGTTTTGGTATTTCATTTTATGATTTGGGTTTCAATTAAAGAAACTTTCAAGTATAACACCATGTATAACCCCGATGAATTTTGAGGGTGAAATTCATTTTAAGGGGGGTAGAATGTAACAACCAGATATTTTATGATAAGTATTATTTTTAATTTATTTGAGTTTATGTGTTTTATTCTACAACAAGATTATCGTGTGCTATACACAACACTGTATTATCTTGCAGTATACGCATCACTATTCTTAGATTGTGTTACACAAAATTTCAAGTTCATTTGATAGTAGTCATTCTACTCAACATTAGGTGTATATATATATATATATTCAATGTATAAATGAAAAATGGTTGAATTCTGTTATAACGAAACAACAAAGGAGTCTTGATTAACACAACACCATATCTTGGCTTGCATTACACACAATCACGACCTTCCTTGATATCGTGTGTTGTACGCAATACCGAGTTTCACTAAACAATGATATGCTATTAAAATATTATTAAAACTTGCCGTTATGAATAGTAATAACCACTCTTTGAAATTTTGTAAATTTAATCTTTCAAAATGGACTTCATTTTTGGATTCGTAATATCAAAATTAGCCTAGGGTAAAATTTTGGTATTTTTCTGAAAACTTTCATTTTTTGATGAATAGTGAAAATATTGGCTTACTATTTAAAAATCGACTTTTTATTTAAATAATTATTTATTTTATCTAATTTCATTTTAGGTCAAAATTTATACATAATATTTATATAATTTCAATGTAATTCATTGGAGTCATTTTATAATAATTTTAGATATAAATTTTTTTTTTTGATCTTTTCACCGTCTTTTACCCACCTCCTAGGAGAATTTTCAAATTTACATAAAACATAATTTTACTACATTTGTGAATGGAATTTAAAAAATACGAGAGACATGATTGATGTAATGAAGTAAAATGTTGTTCAATGAGATAAAAATAATTTTTTATGAATAGTAACTTTTTATTTTTTTTAACCACGGTTAAAAGTAAATAGGGTAATTACGGGTAAAAATGATATTATTATTACACTAACACATGTCCTTATTGTATTTTATAAGTTTAATTAGACCATAAAAAACCTTAGGAATAAAATATGACCATTTAGGTCCATTTGTATTAGATTAGTACATTTATTATTAATTTATTTAAAGAAGGGTTAAAATAGTAAAAATCAATGTTTAATAAGGAAATAATTTTATATATTGGGTTATACAAAAGATAAATTAGAATATAAATATTAATTAGAAATATAAAAAAATTTCCTACATAATGGTATTTTATTTGTGATTTTTAGACATTAAATAATATAATTTATGTATGACGCAAAGATGATGTAGTAATTATCTTATTAATGAAATATTGACATAATTGATGTTATAAATACCGAAATAAAATTAATTTTAGACTATTAATGAATTAAAATAATTTTTTAGGTTAACATGACATTTTAGTGTTGATTTTATTAACTTTTTTGAACTAATAATCCTGTTATGATTTTCATAAAAATCAATTACTAAATAGTGTCAAAATTGACATAAAATAGTTTTTAAAACAAATATTATATTATTAATTGTATTTTTATTCCTAAAAATATACGGTTAGGCCAAATGACTTATATAAGGTTATATATATTTATAATAAACAACTTGGGGTTCGTCTGGCTTGTTATAGTAGGTTTATTAACCTTATAGTATAAGAACACAAAAAGACATAGTAAAAGTAAAATTATCTATCTTAAAGTTAAATCTAAATGATAATGTTAAAATAGTAAAATAAACATGTCCAAATTCTATTGGATGAGAATATATCGACCCATACCTAGCTTAGTTTCGAAATAAATCAATTTAGAGCTATTTAAAACCGAATATGACTTTATAAGAAAATAATATTTTTTGTTTTTCCAAAGGTGCCCCTCTCCTCTCTTATAAAAGAGAACCCCCTCCCTCTCTTCCTCACACCACATTGAGCCTTCAAGATCGGCCACCCCCTGCCAATTTCTCCTCTACACTTCCCCAAAGACATCTTAGAGGTCCTGGTCTTATTCAAAGACCAATTTTAGTGCCCTAAAAGGTGGTCTCAAAGAGGCCCTTCAAAGAAGAGGTAATGTCTGTTACCAATTCTTTCATCTTTATTTCTTCTTCCACTTCTTCTTATTTAGTTGTTTCATTATGAAGTAATAACATCAGTATCACTCATTTACTGATATGTTATTATAAGTATGAAACAACTCTATTTCACCATCTATCCATCCTATGGTAAATGAAATCTCTACGCATGCGTACATACAGAATACCGTCTCCACGCCATGGTGAAATCTATTTTCCACCACCACATAACTTGGATGGGTATTATGGTGTAAATATTAACTATATATAATTATTGTAAAGTGGTATTGATTCTGAAATAGTATAAATACACTCCAATACAATTCCACGATCATGGGAATGATATCATCGCTCGTGCGTACGTACGGAATACCGTCTCCACGATGTGATGCGACTCGTTCTACATGATTTTCATTGCATAATGATTACATAAATGAATTGAGTGAATATTTATGATATATATTACACTAATACCATTCTAGAAATGATGTATCTTTAACCTAAAAATAATAATATGAATTTATTCGACAAAACATAAATAAGAACAAAAAGTAATAAACACCCAAATAACAAGTAGCAATGAAATATTATTAATAATAAGATAAGAATATGACCATATATGATATCATAAAAATAATTATGATTCTAGAATAAGTCAATAACATTATTTAAATCATTATAAAGGATGTTGGGACACTTATGAAGAAAATCGGACCTAAGGTAATAGAAAATATCACAATCTCATTTTAATCAGAGATTGTTTATACTTTGGTATTTAAGGGGTTGTATTTATCATCCACATCCATGTTTTGTAAATATTTAATATTATTTCTACCCTAATACAATTTTTTATTCTAATATTACTTGTTGGTGAGTATTTAGTAAAAAATATGAAAGGAATATTTTGTCGTTTTTATTACGAGGTACTTTTTTACTTTTTCGACCAAAGTACAAGAATAATGTTTTTTAACTTATACAGCATGAATGGATTTTATGATTTCATAAAACATTACTTCCATGAAGCTTTCTTTAAAATCTTTCAAGTTTATTTTTAATCAAAATCTTTAAGTTTAAAATTTTATGACATGTTAATAAAGGAAAAATGTTTTTGAAGTATAAAGGATATTTTCCTCAAGAATGGAGTTCCAGCATTTTATAAAAATTATTTTCCATCTAAGATAATATAGGGTTCAGTTTCTATCCCTATTTTTACATTGTTTTGATTATGTTATGATGGAATTATTTTTATGATTTTGTTCTATCTTATATGGATTTTGTTATGATGGAATGACGTTTAAGAATCCCATTTTTATTTCATGGGTTATGTTATGATGTATGATTTATGATCTTGTGTAAAACATAAGAATGGAATAATTATGAGATGGGTGGGACCTATATCTCCCTCAAATGCATTGGGTAATGATTTATATCTCATATGATAGACATGGCTGGAACGGAAGGTTAAACCAATTTAGTGAAACAGGACTGAAACGAGGAATGAACTCAGTTCAGAAATGGAATTTGTCCACTAAGATAGTCTTGGCAATGAGTTTTGAATAATAAGAAATTATTCTCTTTGATTATGTGTGTATGCCACAAAGCTTCTTGTTTTTAGTTATGATTATTGTGATTACATTTCACTACCATGATTTATCCCATGGTATGAAATTATGATCTCTTTTGCAGGGTAAGATTTCCAAAAATGTTATGTTCTTATGAATATGATGTGATTGATATTTCTTTTTTTACCCTTACTAAGCATTTGAGCTCAACATTTTTATGTTTTCTTTTCCACTAGGATTAAACGAAAGGTTTTAGGTAAGGAAAAAAAAGGGGGAGAATCGTTATGGGAGATGTTGAAGATATTTCAACATGATTATAAGTTTAAATTCCAAGTTTCCAAAGACACTAAACTATTACGATCCTTGTGTTTCTATTTTTGTTATGTATTAGATATTCCGGAAAAGTAATGTAATGTCCATGTACGACAAGATTTGGGCCACTCTATTGGTATTTTCCCTCAAATAATGTAATAAGGGGAACATCGATGTCTGCCTCCCAAATGAAGTAATTGGAGGGACATTGATGTCTTTCCTCAAAATAATGGAGAGCCTCTGCCCCTAACCCAACATACACAATGATATCCCTTAACGGCTCCTCACATTCCATTTGGATTCCTATGAAAAGAACCCTCAACCAATAGTACCTAAAATGAAACTAACTGGGGACTCTACGCACACGAGTAGTCAAAATAACTGCATCACAAAGTCTCTTTGTGTGAACAATACTCAATGTTTTGGGTGAGCGGTAATAACAAAAATACTACCCAAGATATAACACCTCTAACACCTTGTGTACCTAAGACCATGTCACTAGAGTCCAATTGCCTCTTCATTCATGTAACTTGGGCCTTGCAAACATGACAGTCGTCCAGCCTCAAGCCGACGTCCATGATGTCCAATCCCATGGTCAGAACAACCCAATGTAAATTCCTAACCTCTAATCTGCAGAACTCATGAATATTTGGGCCATGCCCAACACAACCCAAAGGGTTCCAGCATATAAAATTCCGCAATTACATATACTACACTTCTAAACAAGTAACGTAAACTGGAAAAACAATCTATATAGTTGAATTTGAATTGTCCCTATAGTTATCAGATAGCAATATTGAGGTCTTGAATGCCTCTAAACTACATAATCATGCTTTACTAGATTAATCATACCAATTCTAAACAAATAAGACCAATGATAATCATTTTGGAACCCATGCCCAAATGTCCCAATGAGCGTCGGCCTCTCACCTGACCTTGGTCAAGAAATATAGGTAATAATGGATGACCAATGAAAATCCCATGTGTTTAACAATTAATTCAATATGTAATAGCAGATAAAACAGGGTCCTGCTCAAATTACCCAAAGGTGCTTTATGTCATGCCACCCATAAGTCTATGAAAACATGAAAGAAGCTATGAACCAACTACCTGAGACTCCTAGACGTTGGCACATCTAATAATGACATCCAATTTGAAGCTGATTTTCATAGATCTATGTTTTTGTCAAATCCAGACAATTCAACTTGGATGGAAACTACGATGCATGAGGAAAGGAATATGGAACATAACTGGGTGCGCAAGTTTAGCCTCACTGTTGCGATCCCGCAGCCACTTACGATGTTGGCTGATGATTCTATGGTAGTAATTGTTTCTCAGAACATTAGAATGGACATGTTCTCATGTTGGGGAAGAAGAATCTATTTTCTGGAATAAGACGTGACACCCTTTCATTTAAGCGAATAAAAAATGAATACAACATGTATTTAAGAACTACACTCCGTGTAGTGTCCTTTTTCATACTTCTACTTAAGAGGACATTTCCACAAGGCTTGGACACTCCACAAGGGTTGAGACACAGCTTGAACCCAACTAGTACGCAGAAAGGAGGATAAACAGCGTGTCGAGAAATACAACACGTTATACAGTAGGAAATCCCTACATGGTCATCATACAACATTTACTCAATGGGTACACTATCGGTACTCACCTAACACAAACACAATTTTTATTTTTAGTACATGTTGTTTAGTCTAGAAATTTCAAGAACTTCCTATATTTTTCCTATATTTCTGAGAAACAAGTCAAAAATAAAAACAGGGTAAGGATTTTGACCCTTTCTTAAAACCCGGGTTATTTCCATCTTCCCACCATAAAATAGCTCATCCTCGAGCTGTGAAATGATACATGGAGATGGAACTGAACATACCACCCTTATAAAAATAACCCTGAATTCCCTGGTCTCAATGGTTATGTCTAAATTCCTCTAGGGGATCCCCACCTTATGAATTTCTTGACTCAGTCTCAACCCGAGAAAACTCAACAAAAAAAGGCTTCACTAACCTGGTTCTAAACTCATGGTCTTCATGTGATGCATCGTTACCTATGTGCCTATTTGGTGATCCCATGTCATTTCTGACACCCCAAACATCTCCCGCACCACATCGGTGTCTGCCTCCATGAGGTCCTGCATCCCATGAATGCTCAAAATGATCCTGGTGCCTAGATCTTCAAGTAACCTGCATCCTTTATTCCTCGATTCCCATGAAACCTTAGGTAAACCGCATCCTCGATTCCCCTCATTCTACGCATATCAAACATAGATATAAATATACCATGCACCAGATATGGCTCCAATTCCACTAACCAAAATATAGTCACTCCACATATGTCCCATGCATCATGTGAACTCAAAACTGACATGCCTCAACGTGTCATGCCAATAGGTAAACATGGAAATCATGGACACACCCATGGTGTACATCAAACCGTCATCAGTTCACCAACCTGGTCATCCTATGGTATCTCCACGGCGTGCACCAGGTATAATGTATGGCTACCTGATGTCTGACCTTTCTACGGTGCTACTCCAACCACCGTCAACTAATACCTCAACTGAATCTCGTTGTCTTTGTCACTTCCTTGACATGTAGTTTATCCTCAGCTTCCCTCACTTGGTACTGAATCTAGACCAACTTCAGATGTTCCTATCTATCATGGTCCCTATCTATCAGTTGTATGAGATTGCTGCCTACAGAACCAATCCAGATTCCCGACCTATTCAAATGCCTTGCACCTCATTGGAGGTCTATCGTAGTATGTCTTAACATGTCCTGGTTATCCATACTGATTGAAAACCACAAATGAACTGCAATGAGGTGGTTGAGCTGAGTACTTGGCATGAAATCCCTCCTAGAACTCATCCTATCCTCAGTTCTTGTTGTATGAACCGCTAGCTGAAACTGTTCCCCATCCAACCTAGGGCTTATCCATCCAGTTTCCCTCTCCTATGAGTGCCTGATTCACCACCTCTACGAATGAACTCTTCCTCAAGATATTCATATGGATCCGAATGGCTTGTTTAAATCCATCCTCAAAGTGCCCCACCCTTGCTGTGTCATCTCTTACCATACCAGGTGAAATGCAAGACAACTTAGTGAATGATTCTACATAGTCCATGACAGACATGTCTACCTGCTGAAGGCTCAAGAACTCTCGGCTTCTCTCATCCCTCAGTGTCTATTGGTAGAACTGCTCAGTGAACATGTCCTCGAAGTACTTATACGCCAGCCCTTTGTGTCTACGATCCTTCCACTACACATCACAACAATACATTGTTGGTCCTCACATCATGTACATCACCAGCTTGACCCTCCACCCCAGAGGCATCTTGAGTTCCTTAAACATCATCTTCATGCTCTCTATCCGGTTCTCTGTTTCCTGTGGACCACCCTCACCCTAAAAAAGTGACAAGTGTTATTAATTGAACTCCTACATCAGATATTCCATAGATGGATCGGTAGCATGTTCACCTTTGACGATCCCCTGTAAGACATATACCAAGCAAGTTCAGAGCTGCTTGTCGAGCCATGGTTTGAACGCTGCCAAACCCAGCTGCTGTACTACCTTCACTGGATCATGAAGCTGATCATTTCCCTGAGCCTTTACTTGTGGCTCATGCTTTGCCTGTACCGGATCCTAAACATGATCCTGCACCTGTGGCACTGTATCATAACCCGCCTGATGCTCCATCGAGACGTATAGGAAAAACCCACTGAAAACCCTAAATGGTAAGACAACCTATATATATATAACAATATATATTAAAAGCATATAAGGAAATCAGTTAGGAGGAAACATAATATAACTACCCTTACTCTCCCCCACTGTGACCCATGCCCACGACATCCCGGCCATATGGCCTCCTTACCAACCTTTAACTAAGAAAAGTATGAAAAGTTTCTTGGGCTAGGCCCATCCTGAAAACCAATTTTGCATCAAACCGACATCCTAGTCACCCAATCCTGGTGATTAAGATCACCTCAACCGTAGTACCTCTCTACTCATACAAGAGTAAGACCAAAATTTCATTCAATCTACAAATTTACAATGAATGACATGCCAAAATGTAATAAACAATAAATTTTATCAAGAATTTCTCCAATTCATAGTTAATAAGAATAAAAATCATGAAAATTGACTTTTTTCTCATGGTATTATTACATATAAAAGTAGACGTGTTGTTATGTAATTGAGATACCCAAAAATATTATTATCAAAATCTAGGCAAACCAGCCTTTCCATACTAGGCCAAGGTCCAATCCTTCCATACTACACCCGATCAAGGGGTACATATCACAATCAATAACATCACACACCATGTGATCCACCAAGGTGGAAATCATATAAACTATAATTTGAGCAAAAGAAAAAATCAATTCACACCCATGGAAACATGGATCATCCTTCGTAACTGGGGCTGCAAGAACCCAAGCACCGGCTAGAAATCCAGATCTAGTAACAACCTATCTCAAATCTACCATAACCCAAATAGTAAATCTTGTAGTAAATAAAAGGGATGTCTCAATCTCATTAGTAGCCATCATAAAACTACTATTAAGTACCTATCAAAAACACTTCAAACACCACTTTGTAACGACACAGACCCAAGCAGCCACATGAATAGTGCCAAATGGATCGAGTGTTACTACCTTAAGCACATCTCCATGAATTCTAATTGTAGCACAAAATCAGCGAGGATCATATACGTATAGTGGGGAGGATATACGCTCTCATAGGATAATAACAGAACTATTTCATGTATAATAATAAAGATACAGAAGAATAAACGACTATCTAGACTCGAACAAGACCCGGAGTGCTGAAGCACATTCAATATCGATATATAAAGGAATCAATAAATATAAATAATATTAGAAGAAGTAAAAACAACATCAAGATGATCACTTATAATAGCTACTGGTCAAAAACCCTACATCCAAATCTGGTCAAACATGTCCATATGTAAGGGCACTAATGGATAACCAACAATAGGACAAAACTTGTAAGATTGCTGATACATGAAAGAAAAAAAATGTAAACATCAACATGGAATGTCCTCAAGGAACATACCATTTACATTCAATAGCTAATACATTAGAGCTCCTGATGCTAACCTCTTTCTTGGGCGTAGATCCATAATGTCTACATGAATCCCAAAGGTCCCGTGTAGGGTGTGAGATGAATCTCAGGAGGATACCACCCCACAATGCATACCTAATATAAGTGATAAAAAAGGAATGAGTTTATAAGGAATACATTAAAAAGTACATAGCACAAATAATCACAAACTTCACAGGTGCTCAGCAGCCACCATTGAGTGTCACTTACTTCGACCAATGCCGAAATCTCTATCATGTAACCTAGCACCATGTGCCCCATTGACATTGTGTGTCTCATGTAACGATGTCCTGAAGGCATGCAAATGATATAGTATCTCGGAGGAATATTGATGTCTGTCCCCAAATAAGTAACTGGAGGGAAAATGACGTCTACCATAAAATAAAGTAACTAGTGGAACAAATATGTTTGTGCCCAAAAATAAGTAATCCGAGGGACAGTGATGTCTACCATTAAAATAATAGTGGGATTATGCCGCCAACCCAATATCCTAAATGCTATCCTCTGAAGGCTCCTCACGTTCCACATGGATTCATATGGCAAGAACCCACAATCCAATAGCACCTAAACCGCAACTAATGAGGTCCTCTACCCACACGAGTTGTCAAAACCACATCATCATGGAGTCTCTCTGTGTGCACACTATTAAAGCTTATGGGTGAGCGGTAATCCCCAAAATAGAACCCAATCAACAATACCTCTGACACATCATGTACCTATAACCAGGACACTCAGGTTCGATGGCCTCTCCATCCATATAACCTGATCCATACCAAACCTGACAGTCATCCTACCTCAAGCCGATGTCCCTGACGCCCAATCCCATGGTTAGAACCACACAATGATACCCAGCCCAAGCCCAATATGTGGTCAGCATCACTCAAGCATATTTATGCCATGCCAAACAGATCCCAAAGGTTTCCAGCAAATGAAATTCAACAATTACAAATATAACACTTTTATACAAGTCATATAAATAGGCAAAACAATATACATAGTTGAAATTTCACTAACCCAATGGTAATCACATAGTAACACTAAGGTCATTAATGCCTTTAAAAAATTTAATCATGATTTACTAGATTAAACATACTAGTTCTAAAATAAGCTGACCAATTTTAACCAATTTTGGCCCCCATGCCAAAGTCTCCCAATGAGCGTCGGCCTCTCGCTCGACATTGCTCGAGAAATATAGGTAATAAGAAAATCCCAAAGGCATCCCATGGGTCCAAAAATTAATTCAATATGTAATTGCTGAAAAAATAGGGTCACACTCAAAATAAAAAAATTCACTCTTTAGGTCACACAACACAAAGGTCTGAAAAAACTCGAAAAAAGGTATTCACCACCTACCTAAGACTCGTAGACATAGGCACTTACATTAATGAGATCCAATTCGATGCCTATGTTTCTATATCTACATTTACATAAAATCCCCAAACATCGACTCGAATGGAAACTAAGATGCTTCAGGAAAGTAATCATGAAAAGAATAGGGTTCACAGGTTTAGCCTCGCTATTGCGATCCCACAGCCACTGACGGATTGATGAACGAACGACAGATGATGATTCTAAGGTAAGAAACATACTTCAAAACTTCAGAACAAACCTCTTCTGATTTTGGGGAAGAAGAAGATATTTTCTTGAATTAGATGTGATGACCTTTCAATTTCCACGAACAAAAAAAGTACACAATGTGTATTTAAGGACTACATGTCGTGTAGTGGCCTTTTCCATACTTCAACTAAAGCGGATATAGCCACATGATTTGGCGGTTCCCCATGGGTTGACACACGACTTGAACCCCACATGTATGCAGAAAGGAGGATACAAAACTTGTTGAGAAACACTACACTCCGTGTAGTAGGGAATCCCTACATGGTCATCTCATGACATGTACTCAGCAAGCACATTATCGGAACTCACCTAACCCATAAAAGATGTGTACTATAGATTATATGGTGTGTAGTCTAAAATTTTACTTAACTCTTCATATTTTCCCATTTTTCTCAGAAACAAGGCAAAAATTCAAACCGGGTTGGGATTCTGACCCGTTCTAGAAACCTGGGTTCTTACACATAAATATCTCATTAAGTGTCCTCATTGTTTATCATATGCATATTATCATGTATTTACCTTTGAATTAAAGAGACATGAAACATTTCACGAATACAATTTTAATTAGATGGAAGATTCTAATGGAATGACACAATCCTATCTGACTAGGTAATCTGAAATGGTCCAAAAGACCTCAGAACTAACGTATTTTATAACTACAATAATGATTCCATGTTTGAGATGTCACAAGAAATAAAACTCCATCTCATAAAAATAAATCCAATTTTTACTTCATCATATAGAATATAATCACTTTTATGTCTCATAACTGATTGACTAATTCTATTTCTATTTCACTCATTCCATTGTTTCATATAACAAGATTGACCAAAAACTCACCCATAACACGCCAAAAAGGTGGTGTGTTACAATAATTTGATGAAAGATAGGTAAAAACATACATATATATAGGATCATGGAAGTGTTTTTTATAAAAAATATACAATCAGTTTTTGAATATTATCTCTAGATCCCCCAATGTCTACAATTCAGGATTTCATTATATGCTTTAAATCCTAATTTTACTCTGTAACAATCGATTAGTATGTGGAGGATATGTTACTCTCAGTTTTATCTTAGTACTCATGGCCTTATCTATGTCCAACCATAACATTGATGTGATGCTTGCATCTTTGAGTGATATGATACCCACAGGATTGCTATTTAAATTTATAAAAAACTTAACATTGTGATTCCTTAACTCATCCATTGAAAGAGACACTAGAATCGACAAGAAATGAGACAATTTATATTACCAATAAAATATCACCCAAGGGATAATGCAACTCATTTTGGTCATGTATCACTTTATAATTATAAATATTCACCTTTTAAATTCATTAAAATTTCATTATATTAAGAAACATTTAAATATACATTAGATCATTTGACATTTAGTTTCTTGGAATTTCTAATTATAATATTTGAGAAACATGAACATTCATCTAAATCCACATCATATCATTATTCATATATTTATCCTAGGTTTTATTTACTATGTCTCGTATGCTTGGGACATAAATCTAAATAAAGGGTTTTTCATTGATCTATCCCTGAGAATAATCAAAGGGGACATCTTATATGTAACCATTATGAATAGTAATTGGGAATAACTAGAAGAACATGATGTATAACATAATGGAATGATCAAGAACATTATCATGGATTTGTGGATATAAAAATAAAATGTGACATCCATAATAATATCACCTATGTAAATCTAAAAGATTTCATAAATTATAATTACAATGTTTATTCAGTAAGGTATCATAAAACGTATCATCTTATGAGATTATTCATTTACCCAATATGTTGGTTCATTATAATGGTACACTATTAATATGGATTAATTCATGTGATCCATATATATCACAGTATAATATTTCAATAATTACTAATGGAAAATAAATAATGGCTTTGTATAAAATAATTGAGTATATAAATTCTTAACGAACTCAACATCTCATGATTTTTAGCCCTTGAAAATTGAATGATTCATTCATCAATGTAAAAATAATAATAAATTATTTTTATTAATAGGAAAATTAAAATTGAAAAGTAATTTTATATTGTTTTCATAGTATAAGAAATTTGTTGGTAAAAGAGATAAATTCAAGAAATGAATTCAGCATCATGATGTACACATTATGGATTATGGAATGTGAATAAAAGGAGGGAATCATGGTCTCCCATTGATAAAAAATAATTTATATGTAATGGGATAAAACAAAATTATGATGAAGATAAGGTAATTCTACATTTATAAAACATGCCATAGAATGTCTTCTTCAATTGAAAATATGAAGTAGAGAATTCACCTATATTGAAAGTTACTTACAAGAACATGAGGATGAAAACTAATATCCAAAAAGAAATTAAGGGGGGGAACATTAAGAGAAAAATGAAAAAATAATCTTGTATAATTTTTTAGTAGTTGAAAAAAGTTATAGGATTGGAGAGTATTTATTTTAAAATATTGAGAATTTTTTAATAAAATCAAAATATTGATATTGGAATTCTAGGTTTTGGAAGCTGAAAAAAAACATAATAACCATGTATTGGTTATATTTTTTCATATACAGTGTCATGTTTTATAATATTTTAATCCACTATATATGAAATAATTTATAAAAAATTACATTGTAATCATTAATGTTCATTATCCAAAAAAATATTTTTAAAAACATATTTTCAATTATATAATTTGTAAATTACATTATTGGATTATAAATTGATTTACATCAAATAAAATATATAAATTTAATAAAATAAAATATATATTGTCATGAATTATACTGATTTATTTTTAAAATATCTATTAAATATATAGGAAATAATAAGGCATGTCAAAAAATATACTACATTATTACAATTTAGTGAAGAATATGTTATTTTAGAAAATTCCAAAAAATTATACCTACCATAATTTCCATGTGACTATTTCAAACCTAATTTTTATTTTTTAAAAATAGCCCCTGAATATGTGAGTTATATCATATCAATAAAAAAACCTTATTTACTAAAAAATTAAAATTCATTAGATACTGTCACCATTAAAATGAATATAAAATATTTCTATGAAATTAATAAATTTAAATATCAACATATATAAATATTTTATTTTTTAAATAACTACCATGAAACTAAAAATCATTTAGAATAATTTTGAATATTATAAAAGTATGAATATTTTTTAATGATATAATTATGGATCAAAGGTAGATATTATTCAAATTAAATTTATATTCACTCTTATTTTATTGAAAAAACAATTATTAAAATGGAACATGACGAAATAAATATTATATTTATACAATGGAAATTAAAAATTTTGGATACTATGTTTTAGATACAAATCCCCTTAGTACTCAAGAATATTACTTTGGGGTTTGGTGTGTGATTGTTGTTGATTCATTAGTTGTCTTCCATAACATTGACATAGTGGTGTTCTCTATAAACATTAAATTTTCATGTTTTTGATTTCATTTGAGACACACTTGGGTACGATCAACTAGGAATGGTAATGGAATATCCAAATGAAGCTACCAAAATTCAAAATTATGACCAATTGGATTCAAAATGAATGAATCTTATTGTTGAATCTATAATTTCTCCATTCTGTTATAATTGTTGGTTTCCATTTGCATTTATAGACTCCTATTCTAATAGTAATATTTTTACCAATGCTCATTATTCTCACCATTCATATTTAATAATGGTAATATTAACCAATATTCATATCCCAATGCCCATATCTCCAATTTCAAAATATATGTTTCCATCAAGAATCAATAATTACCACTTAATTTCCAAATGTATATATAATTCCATTTATAATTAAAATTATATTAAAAATGTTTTTTCATCTTATATTTTTTATAGTGGATTTATTCAACTTATAATAGTTTTCAACTATAGAGTATACTTTTTTAGTGTTGATATTATTTTTAATCTATATCAATGAACTAGTTTTGATATATTTATTGGTATTGTTACATTACATGAAACATTCTACATAATCTTTTTTTATTAATAAAAAATACATTTTTTTCTTCCATTGTGTAACAAAATAAATTAGAAACTTGGATGAAATATATTTTACTAATTAATATAAGAAATAATTTTTATGCCATTATACACTGCCATATTAGAGATTTTTTCATCAAATGGTTTTTAATAATTCAAAAAATTGTATTTTTCCTTCACATCACTATGTTGTACCCGACTAGCTTCTTTGATTATATGATTTCTCTATAACAAGTCATGTTTTCATGTTACCTATCACCCATTCTCTTCTATCCAGCATTTGGATTGTCTTATATTAATATAATAATTAAAATTAAAATTCCACACCATTATTAACAATTAAATGTGTTGGTTAAGACTTATACATTGAAAATATAGACACATAGAAGGAATCATAGAAATTAGAACGATTATGACTATGAGATAATACATAATTGAATCATATGTTATGATATAAAATATATAATGGTCTGAAAAATGTTATAACTAGATTCCTTAATAATTTAAACCTTCTAACCCATTACATAGTGATATTTTTAAGAATACATGATTCTTCAAATGAAAATATATAGTTTTACTTTATTTAGTGATGTAATTTTTTTGGTCTATTGAGGCCATCATATTTTTTATTACTTATATATTTTCTGTAGTCTCATTTAAAATGTTTGGTCACAATAGATTCTTTTTCCAAACATCATCCCAACATTCTGCATGTCTACAACTTTTTTAATAGGGATCTCAAAATGGTTCCTTTTAAATATTCGAGGGGAAATTTTTATTGTTGGTGAATTCATTTGGTTTAAGAAATTTTTACCAACTACCTAGAAACTCATGCGGTGTAGACCTTATCCAGACTTCCATTGTTTGAATTGACCCCTTAGGCATCCAATAATTTATTGTAAAATATGATGTGATCAATTGGTATATATGTATTCATATCCTTTCGGTGTTTCAGAACACAAAATAAAACAATAGATCTCGATTAAAATCATTCAATAATGGTATTCCTTTAAATCATTAAACAAGAATATAGTGGTTAGCTTAGTGATCCCTGGAGAAAACCGATTTTATAAAAATAAATTGGTATTATATTTCAATATATTTTCCATGACCCATTATTAATAATTACACTTGTATATCTTAGTAAAAAAGGAAAAGGTTAATATTGATGTTGTACTACATCCATACCATTATGGTTTATGGTTACAATACAAATTTATGATGCTTTCAACTAACATTTCATTATTGATACACTATGAATCAGGATTTGTATTCATGAATCTACTTTTCATATTATCCCACGAATAATGAATACAATGATACCTACACATTTAGTGCTTATGTTATGTATATAAATGTATATCTATGTGCTCCAAGAATCAAATAAGAATTTATCTCTAAAATATATGGATCACACATCCTTGTAATACATTTTTGTAAACAATAATATTATATATCAAATTCATGACGATTATAATTTTTAAAATGATTTATATTATTTTGAATCAAAGGATCAATTCATGAAGTTTATAGGATTTTTTTTTGTGAAACAATGGTTTATAAATTAATTGGGATATGATTGATATTGTCTAATCCCTTTTGATTCCCAGCTCTGACCTTACTATTTCATTTATCAATGTGTCTTCTTAAATCATAACCATTTCATAATCATTATAACCTTTACTTGTCAATTCAATAACAACACTACTTTCCCTTCAATTTTGAAATTTAATTGAAGAATCATTGTCATTTAGTTTCTCCAAATGTCTCATTTCTACCATATTTTGTTTTGTTTATTTGAATATATAAAAAAATAGGGATTTTCTATCTATATATTTCACATTTTACAGTATGTATAGTGTCACCATAATTTTATAAAAAAAGAAGTATCAAACTCTTGGTCTCGAGTTGAATAAGTCTTCTTATGAGCATTAACCACCAATAATCACTGGTGATCAACTAATAATTTTAACTAAGAACCCATCCTAATCCATTAAGGGAAGTTTACCGATATATAAAATATCATTTTATGTTAAAAGATATATTTATTAGAGGTTCACTACCACCCTCTTCATCAATTTAGGTATATTGTCTTCAAACATCATTGTTTTGATTTACTAAACTCTCATTAAAGCAAAAAAATTTACTGGTTTAGAATTCTGTTAAATTGTTTTCACCAATATTCATTAATATCCCACCAAAACAAGTTAACTATGATTCATAGGGACTATATTTTGATGGGCACACTAATCTATAACCATTTTCATGGAATGATCAAATGTGATTCTGTCACAAGGTACATTAATTACTGAGAGAAGAACTTATTTTAACAATAACATAATTTTATTGAATTTTCAAAACATAATAATTTTCCTTATAGTTTTTTATGATTATCCAATTTTAGTCCACATTCACTTAATGTAATATATAATATATCTAAATATCTTTAAAAAATAAAACAACGAATTTATCATGGTTGGGATTACATTTTTTATTTATAAAATCATTAATGATGGCATGATAATACGTTAGTCCCATGGTAATAATAAAAATATAATTTTTTGAAGGAAATATTTTGGATATACACCTTCTTTATAAACTAATGATACCAAGCTTATTGGACTATGTTGGAAAATAATTAATCTCCTCAAAGATAATCAAACAAACTATCAATCCCCATGAGAAGGTATTTTTATTTTTCAATGACTCCATTATGATCATTATTGTAAATACATGGCTACATCGATCCATCTCTCTTTTTCACCAAGAGGATAGGTACACCCTAATGAAAAACACTTGTACAAAAAAACATTCTTCCATTCGGTATTGTTGTTTCTTAGTAAATTACACTAACCACACATTTTTAATTTTTTATAAGGTTTTAAATATAGGCTTATATGTAGGTATAATTTCATTTATGAACCATACCTGTATTTATGGGGTATTTCTAGGTAATAGTACAATAAATACATAAATGTATTTCAAAAAATTTATTTTATCACCAATTGTTAATATGTATCATTCATATCATTGTTATCAAATTATTACCATAATGAAGGAACTAATATGTCGTTATTTAAATGAATCGTGTTGGGATATACAAATAATGACAATAATTAAAGCTTTTCCCTTTAGTTTAATTGAAATATCCTTTCTAATATCGCCAATCCTAGAGTTATACATTGAAAAACAATTTATCCCAAACATTATGTCAAATTACAACACTATAATGACCATCATTTTTGTGGATATTTTTTACTCAACATATTAAATAACGAATTCCCAATATATGATTGACGCATTAATAGTTTATGTAAGATTTATAACTGATGGATCCAACCCTATTAGTTTTTGTATTAACATGATATTCTTTGTAAGTATGAATGAAAATATTTATTTCATATAATAACAATCAATCAACTTATTTGTATTATTATAGTTTATCATCAGGGTATATTTCAAAAAAAAAAGTGTTGCCTCGACTTCGACCATTTTGTTTAAAAAATAACTACCTTTCTTCATTGGACTCTTTAGGGTTTTATGGTGTTCTTCATATATTATCATATAATATTGGAATTGATTGGTAAAATTTACATGCTCCCCATACATGAATCCTTTTGAAGAGTGTTGTGTTCCCTCTAATTTTCTATTGGAGTTGGAATTCAGATCTTTATTCTTAATATCAACATGAAATGTTATTGTTATATAGATATCTCATATAAACATGTTCCACAATACACTTTAGTACAAATAATTTTCCCAAATATTCTTCTGGAGTTTATGAACATTGTATTTTGTGATTTCATCTCATCTGTATTATTTCAATAATTCTTTTCAATATACATTTTTAAGGTATTTGTTCCATAATTCCAGTAGTTATCACAATGCTCTAATAAATATTTATATCACATTTTAAAATGTCTTAATAACTCTTTATGTTTATGATTTCCAAATGATTTACATAGATGGGGTCTCAATCTAACTATAAATTGATTAACCTTCCTATCTAAATTGATGAAAATTATAATACCTATCAAGATAGCCCTTTAAATGTAATCCTATAATTCCACACCGATCAATTTAATCATTGTTTTATCTCTAATAATTCGTAATCCATATTGGGTTAAAGGATAATAGAAAAAAATTATTTTAAAGGGAATTTATGATGTTTTCCAATTCTATGTAATACACATCAAGTCTTAGCTTCATGTTCTAGATCATTATATACAAGCAATATGATTATCCTTTTATGTAATATAATAAAAAAGAAACTTCCTTTTTCAATGAATAATGGAATTTAAAAAATCTTTTTTGTGGTACTTTTCTAATTTTTTAATATTAGTGGATTACAGGTTCTAAAAACATATGTGTTAGTAGACAAATGAAGGATTCACATTCTTGTTGTTACTTTGGGATTCCAGTCACTCCACATTGTTTATGTTTTTATCATGGCTCAAGTTAATAGATCATTATCATAATTATTTTTTAAACTCCATCTCACCCATATTGGGAAAGTTATCGTCACATTTTTTGTCACATATATTTGTTACATGTGTCATTATATTTCATATTTTTTTTCATGAAGAAGATAACCATTGTGGGATGTTTTTTATTTTTGGGGATATGATAATAAAAATACTTCTGGAAATATTTGACCGTGTTTTTTATAATATCATTGTTTATTAATTATATACTTTTACCTTTAATAATGTTTCATTATATATATATCATTCATAGTGGCCATATAAAATAATGTGATATACCAAAAATATCTCATCAGTTGTGTCAAAATAGATTTTCAGTAAGGCCTCCTTGTCATGAAAGAGGTGTTGATTTATTTATTATCCAACATTCCCTATTTAATTTTTTTAACCCTAGGTATGACTAGCCTAGAGCCACATTCACTTTTAGTATCTAGACAAGGATTTTATTTCGTATAAACCACTTCCTTAATACATGTCCAAACATTTAGAATGTTTTCAAATAATAGGATATATCATTAGGGTTTTAAATATTTTTTTCTAGTAATAATTTCCATAAATAGAAAAACTATCTATTGACAATATCTATTGAAAATTTCATTTTCAGTAAATAAAACATTCATTACGTAGTACAATATTTACTATTATAGAGGATTTGTTGATGTTTTTTTCCTAGTAATTAGGCACATAATACATTAAAAACTTAAAGATTCATCTAAATCAACATAAAAATATTAATCATAGGTGAGTTTAAATTCATTTCAATCCATGGGGTGATAAAACAAAAGAATGAGTTGAGTGTAATTTCATGAAAGGAATAAAAAAGGATATATTTCACATTAGATCATGAATCATAAAAATTAGGAATAAACATAGTAAAATGGGGCATTAAATTAGATAATGATCATGAATAACATCATTGAAATGTAGAAATAACAAAGAAAACGAGATTTTCATAAACATATAACGAATTACTCAAAAAAAGTTACAACCAAAGTTATTCACCAATGTATCATAAACCATGGGATATCTATAAATAAATTCATTACCCCATTAATTAGATCTATATCATGTTTAATACTTCATATTTCATAATTCATGTGTTCTAAAATCATTATAATTAATTATTTTCTCAATAACCCAAAAAAATGGTGAATTTGTTTCATTTAATATCATTGAGTTCATGGGTGCATAAAAAATTAAAAATATCTATATTTTTGACCCCAAAAATGGAATTTTGGATTGAAACATGTAATCATCCAATTGTTAATGTTTTCTTCAAGAAGAACACACCTGAATAAAGACATAGTTTAGGCATTCAATATATATTACTTTACCATTTAAAAGAGGAGAATTAACGAAATGATTTATGCATCCTAATAAAATACAACATGGATTAAATAATAGGAATAATATTTGAGAATAAGGATATCCCATTAATAGAGCATAAGGTTGAATGTATTGTGATAATAATATAGTTTACGAATATAATGTAATAAAACATATATAAAAATACCCCCAAATAGTTACTTGAATGGAAAAGCGGATGAACATATTTTCAATATTTTGAAGTGTTTCTTTTTAGACCAAGAGGATGGATACAAAAGTCTATAGGGAATCTATAGTGGAACTATTTTGGGGGGATTATATATATTAATTTATCAATCCTGGGTCTAAATAATAGATAAATGGAGGTATTCGTTGGTATTTCTAACAAAAGACGTGGAATTGTGTGATAATATTTACATATAGGTCTCAAAATTATAGGTTATTGAAAATGAAAACACATTACCCTAACCAATTTTTCCCCATAGATTTAGACATTTAATTCAAAATTTTAATTATTTTATATATTTAAAATATAAATCCTACTTCAAATATTTCATTCGACTTAGAAAAGAAATGTTCCCACAATGTATATGTTATAAAATCCAAATTTCATTTCAACACATTGAAATGTCATTTATGGGTTTGTAAATTGATTTAAATCAATAACAGTTTATAATATTAAACAAAATAACATATTTTAGGTTACATATTAAATTTAAATAATTTTAATCCATTATTATAAATATATTATTCTAGAAAATATATGGAAAACACAAAACTAAAATTTTTTTATTCACTAAAAAATATATAATTTTACAAAATTTTTAAAATATAAAACTATAATAAATTCAACATTCTAATATTAAATATAATAGTAAAATTATCAGAATAATTTTTCTATGTATAAAACTTTTAAATTTTAAATAACAAATCCTTCTTTATTAATAAATAATTACTTTTATGACATACTCAACATTATGACACTTATAAAAATTTGAATGGACATTATAAATCGATATTATAATTTATATTTAAATTAATTGTATTATAAAAGAATATTTCATGAAAAGAAAATTATTTTAGAAAACTATAGTTTATTATAAAACTGAATTTATTTGTTGAGGATAAAAATATGTTTTATCTGTATATATCTATCAAATTCATCACATATTCATCTTTATTTCAATAAATTTTGAAAAATGAGATGGATTTTGAAGAAATTATTATTTAATTCATTCAAATGAAAATTACAGTTTTATAGGATTATGGCCAATAAAAAACCCAATTATTACACAGGTGTATATATAAAGTTTAATCTTTACAATCGTGGTAGTTTGTTATGGTGGATTAACTAACAATGACCATGGTGTGATGTCCTCTCATAAAAAAGTTCATCATATAAAGTTTCATTCAATCCCCTCTTATGGAATCTCTACATGGTCTTCGTCAATGGCCATTCATAGGAACCTCACACACTAAACCATGTAATTAATAATGTGTTTCAAAAGGAAATATTATATTAGTTGAATAAATATTTTATCCTTTCTAAAACACTATAAATTGTCATTACGCTTTATTGAAACTAATTATAACAATAATACTACTACCAATGGTCATACTTAAAAATTATTTTATTGACCAATGGTCAAATTTTTGATTTCATCCTATATAAATTCCATCAAAAATCATTATTTACTAATTCATTCTCATGGGTTTTTCCAGTTCCTCTGATTAAATCTATTATATTCCTAAAATTTTATTTTATTTTATTAGTTTTCATTGAATGTGTAACATTTCTACTGTAGTTTAATCTTATAGATTATACCCTTGTGTGGTAAATATTCTATGGTTTCAATAGAATTTATCATTTCATAGTTTATTTAATTTTTATTAATATCTGAAATGTTATTTCATTATTCATCTTTTTTTATTTCATTCTTTGTAAATCTGTTGAGGAATATATTAAATTATTTATTAAAAATAATTATTTTAATAATCAATGAATTAATTTTTATTCATTTTAATCATAATTCCAATTTTCACATCACCCAAATTCAATATATGAAGTACACATGGTTGAAGAAAATCACTAGTAAATAGATTCATAACCATTCTACACTATAAACTATGGTATCACGAGACAAAACTAGTAACTTGTATCTTTCTAGATATACATAAACTTTTTTATTAGATATCATGGTTCATCTTAATCAACCCAATATATGAATCCAATTTGAATCATGAGATACAATAATCATATCTAATCTAATGGATGTTTCTATTATTACCATCCTAGGGTGGTAGATAATTTCAAAATCATATATGGAAGACCCTATATCTAAATAATCCACCTATAATTTTTCCCACATCCACACACACTTGGGATATGATAGTTTTCTCACCTTAAAACAATCCACTAAATAAGACATGATCAGTTGTGATATAAATCTCATCATAACAAGATATTATTATACATCCACTTGCCTCTCTTCCATAAAAAATATTGGATTAAATTCATCCTATGAATAAAGGTATCTGATATCCTATGTATCTTGTGATATTTTACAAATATAGTCATAAAAATGTTTTATTTCCCTTAATCACAAGATAACTAGATTTAAAATTTCAATATATACATTATCCAACCCATCATCATCATTTCGAAATCATACTAATATAATATATATGAAAATCTCTTATTGTTCATAAAGATAAAAATGTCTCAATGAAGATATTAAAGGTCCAACACACTATGGCATAGCCAAATTGTCAAAATCAGTACGACGGTTTATGTTGTTCCTATCATGGGGGTAAAAATTACATGACCCATAAGAAACTAACTGGCCCCCTATATCATCACATATTCTAATATAAATCCTATGTTGTCACAATAACCTGTGTACCTAATCACATTTTCTTGGATGGTCAAAAATGATGCTTTCTACAGTTTTCTCTTTAGGTCTAGAGATACTTCTTCATAAAGGTACCTTAAATAAATGTTCTATTATTCCTGATTATATCAATCATTTATTCATTCAAATTCACAAATTTATGATGTTGAATGAATAGTAACACAAAATACAAATGAATTTACGTAATTCAAACATGTTCAAGGTTATTTCGAAAAATAGAACAACATATACCCTCTCTTGGACCACAGAGATCTTTTCCATATAAATGTCATAGATAGGGATATACAAAGCATGAAACAAGAAGTTAGACTTTAACCTTTCTTATAAAGAGGATTCACTAGATGTGTTCTCAAAACGCTGTCATGGGTCCCATCATGTATATTATAAGTATTTGAATATAACAGGATATTATTCATGAAAATAATGTTGAATGTGTTAATATGTGGTTGAAAAAACCTATTCATGGGTTGAATGAATACCACTAAAATATAATTCTATCGAAATTAAATGAACGATATTCATACAGTCTATATCAATTCTTAAACACTATCTTGAGAACATCCTCCTCTCGGAACTCCAGTGAATAGTTTCCTAAATGAAGATACTTATAGATATACATTGGTATCCACATAAATGATAAAATATTTCACAAATTCATATTTTAATGTTTCATGTTCTTCACCTCTTCCTAATGTTTCTTATTCTAGCATATTAATATAAATATAATGTTGTCTTCTATCTAAGTAGACACAACTAGATCTCCTCAAGGAAATTTTATGTCTGAAAAATACCATCACATTCAAATCACCTAAAGTCTCCTTCAACAACCTCAACATATACACTGTTATTAAATAAAGTGTTATAAATTCGATTAAACCCAATACACAATATGAAATCTAAAAATAAATTCTATATTCTAGGGAATACCTCATAATTATTTTAAGAAAATACAGAAAAAACCTTACATTACTAAAGGGATGATATATTGGTTTACTAAAAATTACACAACAAGTTCCAATCCTATTAATTTTGTTATGATCACTATTTTTGAATTATAGTCTAGTATAATCATTGCTTCTCCAAGAATCACTTCACTGGTTATTAAAAACCAGTTCCCTATATTCTTGTAGAAAATAAGCATAATTTTTAAGCTGTTGAATTGTGCTCATTAAATGGTCAACAAATCCATTATTAATACCAAATTAATGATATTCTTATCTAGGATCATGATATAATACCTATCTCTAGAGCAAGTGATAATTATGGGACACACAATAATTCACTATATCCTTAAGATATTTGTTCTCAATTGCATGATAATAGAATATATAAAAGAATTTAACATAACAATTGAATCTTTTCAAAAATGACATGAGTAGATATAATAAAATGAGAATTATCTTTATCAAAAAATAGGTAGATACCATAGAGCGTTGAAAAAAATACCACAAACATGTGGTCCTCAATTCTTGACATGAAAACATAGAAAAAAAATCTTTTTAGATCACCCATATTTATGTGTCAGTGAAATTTATTTGTTTTATTCAAACATGATGAACTAAATTGTCCCTAAAATCTTTAGTTATAGAATCTAATGAAATCACATCATATAGATGGATTTGAATAATTCATACTCTGATCAGTCTATTTACCACATTGTGGTTCCTCCATAACCTACTTCTTTTTACTAATATTAGAGGCCCCAACTACCCCACTATGAAATACAATTATCATATCAATGTAATATACAGTAAAATATGTGAGGCAGACATCCTATAGAATCATTTTGAAATTTTATTCCCTTATAATGAACACGGTAATATGTCACCTATTTAATTCTTCCAACATGAACATAAATCTCATAATAAAAGAATATATCTATCTTCTTACATGAATTTTCGTCATTCTCATAAATATGGGTAGAATTTCGTAGATACTCCATGAAATTAGCTAAGTGAGTAGAAACTATCATCATCCGTTAGTGATGTTTTGTTAATAGTTGATAATTATCTAGATTCATTATCTATTAAATGAACTCTTTGAGAAAAATATCCTTGAAGGCCTCCCTAATATGATCCTCACTCATACCTACATAACGCTAGACATATCACCACCACCTAGTGGCTCTCTATAGTATAAAAAAGCATCATATTCCAATGATTCCCCAATTGATTAAATATGACATAAATGACGTCAATATAGTCCTTAGAATCCTATGGAACACTGGGCCCCTGAAATTATAGCGAATTATGGAGATGAAAATATCAAGAATAATTGACCATCGTGTTCTATAAGACTCCAATATTAGGATGGTTTAAATGATGAAACAATATACAATGTATTTGATAATCATCAAGTTCATCCTTCTACAAAACCTGTGGTGAAAAAGAAATTTGAACTTGATAATGAGCAATATAGATCATATAAGGTGGTATTTTTATGAAATACCAAAATCAAATTTATTATTCCTATAACATATTTCTTCTGAGGTTAACATAATTATTTATATGTTAGAGATAGGGAATTGTTGTGTGTAGGCATATCCTATGATTCACCTACACTAAGGGTAAAACCCTCCTAGTTATACACAATGATGTATGACACTCATTTTTAAACGCAATATTTATATATTTTCATTGATCCTTAATACAAAATATTAATGAAAGAACATGGCCAAATACCACAATATGGTAATAGTTATACAAACATTGGTATCTTAGAGTTCTGTTACATTTGAATAGGATGGACACATGGAAACTACCCAACCATAGTACCACACAACCAATCACTATTACATCATAAGAAAACTGAACATAAATGAATGAAACAAAAGATTCTTGATAATAATTTGGATCCTTAAGACACGAAACCCATGGTTAAGTTAATATTACACTTAAACATACAAACACCTCCCAATACACAAATGTCTTATGATTAATATAGAGGGTAAAAATAAATGTTTGGATACTATACCCTCTACAATATTTATAATAATAGTTTAGTAAAACATATCCATAGGTCAAAAAAATAGAAAAAATATAAAATAACATTTATATTTTCTATATTAAATTTAAATTTAAGTTATACAATCATACTCAATGACCTTCCAATGTGGAGAGACAAAACGTATAACAACACAACTGGAAATAAAAATAAAAAAAAAGTGTATTATAAATCATCTATAGTCTATCAATGTATAGTTTCTATATAACTTATCCATAGTAATAAAAACCCATCAAATGGACCTTTCCCTTTTATTGATCACTAGTCAAAAAATAATCACACTCATAAGGATACTCATGTTGGGTATGAGAATTGTCTTTTTAGGACACTACTAAAGAATAATTAATATTGGATCACATGTATATATATGTGTTTTAAATTATGTAATGTAAATTGACCCCAATAAATACAATTTATTTTTTATAGAATGATTAAGTTATATCCTAGGCACCCAAAACCTGATCATACATTATTCAGTGCTACACTAGAACAATAACATATATGTCCATCCATATATCATAGATTATACCATGTGACACATTCCAAATTTATAGACATTACACATTAAAACATTAGGACGCAACTCCATGCATTTATAAAATGTAAATTATCTCTCATATCACATGGCAATCACCCTACATTTGATGGTACACACACATTAAATGTATGAAAAATGGACTCTACCACATACACCATGATAACCCAATCATTACATCATAACGTCAAATATGAAAAAATTTCTAGTGAAATATGAAATTCACTTGATGAAAAAAATTATTTTAAAATGAAATAACCATCCAATATAGGGAAGAATGGTATGTGTTATGTCAGATGTGCTCCCATTTTAATAGTTAGCTAATTACATCTAGGAAACCTTTCAACCTGAACACTGAAACATAAATTCCACTAGCTCGGAAAAAAACCACATGTATGACATAACATACAAAATTAATCTATCACAATGATGAATTATATTAGGTTTGAAATATTATGAAATAAATAATTAACTTGAAAATGAATACCTTGAAATATATATAATCTATAGGTTATGAAATATTTCCACAATTACACCCAATATGTAAAAGAAAACATAATCTATCCAAAAACTGGTCTAATGGTCCACCCTATGTTTGTTAAACATACTAACCATGAATTTTTCACTTCCTATAACTAAAAAAACAATAAATTGAAAAGAAAATAAAATAATTGTTCAATAGGGTAATGAATTCATACAAATATCTTGTTCTTCCACATATTTCAGAACCATTGAGTGATGATATCAATGTAATGCCCACACACCAACTAGGTCAATCATACATTCTTAGGACCATTAGACCATGTAAAAATTTATTACAAAATTTTATAATATAAAAATATTTGTGAAGAAAAGAAAAAAAAGATATTTATTCTATTTACCATACCTAATGATATCTACCATCGTTGGAAAACCTATATCCCATAAATAAAACGAAAATCTATTTATAATTATAACTATTTTCCATCATTAATCCATTAATTCATCACTAAGTGAAATTATAATCTATATCTACTCTTGAAATGTTTTATATATAATTCATTTCAAGGTAATATGATTATAATGAGAAGAAAAACAAAAAATCATTGAAGAGTGTTTTAACACAAGATTTACGATGATCCAATGCCACTAAATCCCTTGGAATCCAACAAGGAAGGGATAACATTCCCCATGGAGAATCTGGGAGTTCCTATTTTCATTATATGCAATTATAGGTGGACTATTAAGAAGAAATTGATATTTAATTATATATAATGGAGAAATTTATATCAAAAATTTCCAATACAATGAGAATAGTTTCATAGAATTTAATACTATGAACAAACCATGTGAGGGTTTCTTCTACTTATTGGTACTCGAAAATTTTGGTTGTATAGTTTGATAAAGAATTCTTGAACCCTGATTTTCTCCTATATCTAAAGTCACATGATTTTTGGGGAATTTTCAATGGTTTTCTATTACAATTCACCACAATCTTCCCTTCTCTATATAAGTTGTTCATTTTATTAGGGGGAATCACATTTTTTACCTATCTATTCTAAAACAATAAACCCTTTAAATGACCACTATAAATCAATGAAATCAGCAGAAAACCCATAAAATAGACCAAACATTTTTCATATCCAAAATTCATTCATAATGGTTGAAATAACTCATAATGTACCTTAATAATATAATGCATCTAAAACTACTATATTTAATATTTCTTATTTTATAAAACACAAGTATCAATTCACTATGAATTAAAAATGACACGAATTGTTACCCATTTGACTTCTAATTCATTATAGAATATATCAACCTATAATTAACAACTGATGTGTCTAGGTTTAAGAGACCCATGTACTTCTATTAATATTGTATTTTGGAATTCTGATGGATTATTACTTAGGAGACCATGTGAGTATATTATTTCCAATATTGTCACATAATAATCATTAAATTTATAATATTTTTATTATTATTATCCACATGAATTGATATACAATGAATATAATTTTCTTGTGTGTTTTTATATAGTTTTTAAAAAAAATAGTAAATATAATATTGAAGCATGTCCAATTATTTGAATGTCAATATTAATAATAGTTATAAATAATGAATTATTCCTTATCATGTATAGAACTTATATAGTAGATAATAATGCTAGATGGTTTATGTGGCAGTATAAATTTTCTTATTATGAGGATTGTATAAGTCAGATTCGCTATTATGAATGATTATATTGTATTGGATCATAGAATTTACTCTACTATACACATTTATGTTATAAAAAGATATGAATGGGTTCTATATTATCCTAAATATATTATATACAGTTCCCAATGAAATAAAATTGGTGTTTTTCCTAATAGAAATTGGTATTTGTTAACTGGGATGGGTGAACTGATTTCCCTTACATATCATTCAATGATTATAAGATGAGGCATGATGTAAGTCTAAGTGTTATGGATCCATCAGTTATAGTGAGTTACATAATATATTTTTTTATGAATATATTCAGTTTTTCTTAACTATTCTTCATTAATTTTTTTCTACACCCATATCAAATACTTATTTTATCATATATTTCAATAATTTTTCTTATACTTTCTTTTATACACCAAATTATAAAAAAATTATTCAAGAAATAGGGGTTGAAACATAATGATTATATAAATTCTAACACCATGAATGAAAACACTAATCGATATAAAAATCAAATAATGCATCTCAGATATAACATGTTCATTTTCAGAGGGTAAGTGACCATATTGGTCCCCAAATATTTGTAAGGGTATAGGTATATCAATAAATTATGAAATTTGAATCAAAAATGTAATTTATATAGTTAGGATTACATTTTCATACCCAAATACCAAGGTATTGTGAACATAACTATCTCTATGGAAACATCCATATTCCTTCTATACGAGAGAATTCCCCCACCACTGTATCACTATCCTTTCTACACTCCCTCCTCACATACCCTAATCAAAGGGGATATGTCTAAAAAGATATTACCATTAGTAGCCTTACATCCAAAATAATGTTATATAAATAAGGACTCGTTAATCAATAATTTTGAAGTGAACAGTGTTTTGGATAATATTTTTCAAGGAGGAGGACTAACAACAAAACCAAAAGATACCAAGACTCCAACATCACTCTTATGAACTAAAACTAAGATCATTTTATACTAAAAACAATGGGTAATAGAATTGACTCAATGCTAATTATGTGTTTTGATGAATATTTTTTTTCAAAATAATTTCACCTCGGTCACGATAGAATCCATTGGGAAGAGCAACATTAAGCATATGATGTCAATGGACCAGGATATACCCACCAATCTCAAAACCATCACAAAGAGTATGCTCATTGAATAATCTCAAAGGACTTTTCCATGCACTCAGAGTATACATAACTTAATTACCATTTCCACCAGTCTCTATGAATGAATTGTTTTGATCCACCAATCCAACCTTCAAATAATTATAAATTTTCCATTGCTGGAACCAAACCCATATGTTTCCAATGGGGTGTTATAATTGTCACCATACTTAGAGAACATTCACAAATATCATCTGAATAGGTGGCCTATTTTCTAATTTAAAATTTTTGGGTACCCCTTTCAATCATTTCACCTATGTGCGTTCGCACCTATCAAGGCCTCATACAAGGACACCTCTGTTATATGAAAATTATATACACATTAGATATTTACCAATCAATCATGAATTAAATTTATTATCTATCATTCTCAAAATAATTCTGTAACCGATGGGAAAATCCTGGACTAACATTTTTATTTCAACAATAATAATGATCATAGTCATTTGAATATTTACGAATCCTTTCCTAGACAAAGATGGCCACCGTGAATATCTATATAATGAATCCAATCAACCAAAATATAAAAGAGATATCATTCAACCATTCTACAACCCATAAATATTGTATTATTATATAATTTTATATATCTCATAGACATTTCATTATTGGGAACTATATTTAGGGAATTATTTTACAATTATTCATTGTTCCATATTCATGGTGTACCAAACCCTCCATCATTATCAATTTAAAATTTAGGGAATCGATATTTGTTTATATGGGCCTCCTATTATGAAGAATACATGACAATATACTCCCTGGTGGTCAAATTAATATATGAAATTTTTGAGTCATACAGTCTATGGGCCTATAATTAGATTTAATTTTTGACCTTTCCTCATTGAGCATCCATTCCCAAGTTATACTAATCCTTCTTCTTCTTATTCCATATTTATTATTAACATATTCCTCCATACCAATAAAATTATTTATATATAAGGATTTGGAACCCACATATCGGAGACATACATAGTGTAAGGAATATTTATACCATCTCTTATATATTGAATAAA
Organism: Viscum album; assembly: GCA_963277665.1. Lineage (NCBI taxonomy): Eukaryota > Viridiplantae > Streptophyta > Magnoliopsida > Santalales > Viscaceae > Viscum > Viscum album. The sequence continues at coordinate 1,202,264,785 of OY728145.1, forward strand.
TAATTGAATGATCCAAAAAATTGACACATAATAAAAATCATTCTCGATCACCTATGGTCTCCTCGTTAACTACCAAGTTGTTCATTATTCATTATATTAAAATATATTCTCTAGTCATGAATATTCCCTTAAATTATGTAGATAAAATTAAATGGTATTCTTTTAATGTTAAATATTATACTTAAGAAATAACTCTATGGATCAATCACCAAAACCCATTGGTCCTTGATGAAAGACCATAAAATTAACTGCACATTATCCATGATGAAAAATCATAAACATAACTGCAATTTAAAAATGATTTTATTCATTAAAAGGAACCACATGGGTCAATGTCACAAGACCAAAAATTGTACCTCAAATCCTATTAATAAACCCCAAACTAAAAGTGTTATATTTATCTTTGCATATATATATATAGAATCCCGAACTCATTATCTTAGACAAAACTCCACAACAACAATCATATTCCTAAATGATATAAAATTATAAGGCACCCAACTATATTTTTATAAAACATATAGTTATAACTATAAAAACTATTATGATAAAACTATTATACATGACGATGATCAAATAAATGCATGGATTTGACTTATTTCATGGATTATTTTGTCAAATATTAATATTCTAATATTGAATGATTCAAAATAATGACTTAATTATTTTAGAGAGTCCCAGACATGTAAACAAATATACATGAGTAATTAGATAAACACTAATCAACTATAAAAATTTATAACCAATTTATAACTGTTTTTTCCGAGAGGCTAACTTTATTTAGAAAGATGATCCACACTACCTCATATCATTATGGTTTTTAGAACTATTTAAAAAATAATGAAAAACCTGACATAAATCCATTACCTATGAAAGTGATCCTTATAACATGAGATAAATTATGTTTTTATATTAGAAAATGTATTATTTTATATTTTAATACCTCTTAGATTCATCCTTTAATGGAAATCAAGTAACCAGACACATCAACTCACATCCAACTCTCTAGAAAACATAATATTGGTGACATGTCACTAATCGATGATGTTTGGAATCTACTAACACAACATACTTATTGTTCACCATTTATGGAATCCATCGACCAAAAAATTGATGTACACCAACACCAATATAATATTTCTAGAACAATTTGGTGATGGTAATGGTTTTGTATTACCACCATAATAGATTTGATTCAAATTTATAGGAGGCTCATAAGATCCTCATCGATATAATTCCCTAATTCCTATCGAAATAGTGATAGGTTATAGAGAAGTTGGTGTCTCCTTTTCCCATCCACAAACGTCAATAATTTATCCTAAAATAATGAAGACATTCCAACCCTACCATTAGTAGGCGGTATATGATTTCATTAACATTCCCACTACTACTCAAAATCATCCTAGGAAGGGTCACACAATGTTCCACCATCACTAGTTTCATATTACCTCAACATATCAAGAATATTCTTAGGAGATAACCCAAATTATCGTAATACAAAATTAACAATATAAAACCTCTAGGAAGAGGTTCCATCTGGATTATGATGCAATAAAAATTTTAAATTAGACCCATATCCTTGTTCCCTCTAAATTTCATGAGTACAGTCAAATTCATACTACCATTAAAATACAATATTGGTATAATAATCCAACATCCATACATAATGGTCCATAACATATTTTTGTGGTAACATATGTGATGATTCAAATTCCTAACTATATTCAATAAGAAATCAGCATAATGTAGCAGAAATATTTCATCAAACCAATATTACTTATAACAGTTAAGAATTTCATCTTTATACCCAATCAAGAATTAAATCATTTATATGGTCTCATTGAATTTCTTCCATCAATTTATATCATGGAAAATAATATTACATGCTAGTTTCATAATAATAGAATATTACGCCTCCTCTCATAAAAAGTTTTAAATTGATATATAATGATGTAACCTAGGGTAAAGGATCATATTTTTCTTAAAACCACATGGTTGATCAACATATTCAAGATGATGTCTTGGGAATTGATAATATTCAAACTAACTCTGAAGAATTTCATTAGAAAATTCCAGTAAAAACATGTGTTGGGAAAAAATCCCTCAAGATGTTATCTCGGTATGTTTTGAGTGTGGTTGTGATTGTTGACCAATCCAGATGATCGAAAATGAGTATGGTTGGTGTTTGTCAAAGATAGGTTTTATGGTGGTGCAGTTTCCAAGTGTTAATCAAAATTTTGGGCATCATAAATGGGGGTTTGATGTTGTCAAAGGAAGGAATTCTTCATAGGAGTGAATTGTATGATGAACATTGAAGAAATCGGGAAATGAGTGGGAAATGCGTACAATAATTCATGGGCCCCATACCATGTTCTAGGAATGGTACACGGAGTAGCAGTAACAGTATATAGATGTGGTTCACGAAACAATAAATGGTTCACAGTTGAGAGGCATTGAGGTAGATGAATGGATTATTGATTGACAGAGAGTATCATATTCATAGGAGAAATTTCAGTCTGCATATAACATGAAAATAGTGGTTCTTCGATGACATGCGGTTCATAACGGTAGATGAATTAGAATGTGATGGAGGCTGGATCAATGATTTGGTAAATCTCAATTCAGAGGATTAAGTAGATATATTTTCAAATTTAAGAATTTATAATCAAACTGATTATTGTGGAGAATGAACATCATTACAGAACACATTTATTCTCTTGGAATTTGGTGGTGACTGAAGAATGTTTGCAAGGGATAATCTCATGAAGGGTATAGTGGTTCGCGTAGAAAGAAATATTACTGAATGACTTATGTGGAAAGCTTTGTTTTCATAAGACTCGGTATGCGGAGGATGAATCTAAAGTACATCAGAGAGTGAATTCCGTAAGCGGTACGCGGAGTGAGAGTTATGGTATGTGGAAGAGAATCCAGTCCACAAATAAGAAAGAGTTCGATAAAAACAGGGGTATTGAAGAGGAGGTTCGGCGAAATGGTACATGGTAGTGATATGGGATTGCGAAGGTGGAGGAACATCACAGACGAAGGGCAGTTCACGGTAGTAGAAGTAGTATGTGAAAAAGAATTCATGTGTACCAGACCAGGTACTCAGTATACGGGAAGAGTTGGAGGTTTTCGATTTGCATAAGAAAGCCTGAAAAAGCTTCAAATTAGTTTGTGAATGTATTTTCTAGTACCAAGTAGTACCCGAGAAGGTCATATTCATCTACGGGTGAAAAATGGACTTCAACAAAACATCTACCTATAGTTGATGATGCATGAATTCAAGATAATGAAGGGACCTTCATGTCCATAAATTGTGTTTGACCTGCAAATTAATAAAACATTAGTTGATTCCTTTCCCAGGGCAGTGACTGATGGAAGAGGAAGACATTGACCCTTTCCACCCGAAGTGAGCCATAGAAAGAGGCAAAGGGAGTAACCCTTTGGAAAGCAGTGCATTGAACCCAAAATCATGTTAGGTTACTGAGCTTGGGCGTTGAATATATAGCCTGAACAATGCACTCCTTATCGGCCATGAGCATTACAAAATTTGGTATATCAGCACATTGTCGTTGAATGCTCCGTGGACATATCCCAGTGAGGATGAACCATGTAAAAAACATTGTTTCTTGTGCAAGATTTCATATTAGTCTATATATTTCCACGAGAGAAAGTGAGAATTTTGTTTTTCCTAACAACAAAATAAGATCTATAAGGGAAAATGTTTTAATATACCATACCCTGATTCACCCCCATAGGGTATTCGACCCAGTGGACCAATAAATATGGAAATAATAATATAAAATCTCTTATAAATTATCATAAACATTTTTCATGACAATTATATATGGATAGAATAATGTCTCTCTATTAGAAATATGGTGTCTATGATAAAGATTACATTCATTATATCAAAAATATAGGATATTATATTATATCTTCATTATCTTTTTATACAATCCCTAGAATCTTCCATCTCTTCATTAGTAAAAGAGGATAGATATGGCCATGAATCTGCCCCAATGTCACTATGATTAGAAACTCTAGAAGTCATGTCTAGAGTACATCATCTGAATATCCTCCTTAAAAAATATATCATGAATGAAAATTATATTTTTTATTATCAAAAAAAATTAAGGAATAATTGTGAATCCACGAGGTCAGACAATAGAGGAAATAACAAATCTATTAAGCTATAAATTAATTCTACCAAAATCAACCTCCCAAAATATCTTTAAGGAGAATTTGGTTACCAGTGTTTCTGAATCATCTTTTAAAAAATATTCCAATTGGTATTCTTGGTTTTCCCAAGACTGTATGTACTCTTATGGGATGAACTTCAAATCATTGAATTCTCTATTTAAAATTATATATTTCTTGTCTATCAATTTTCTATGTTTTTTTGTAATAAACCATAATATCCTACATGTCATCTTATTAACTTCTTAATTAGATTATTTAATCCCTAGAGTGTTTTCAACCACCTCTTATGGTGAGTGCAACTATATCTCCAGAGAATTATCCTATGTGGAAACTAATTAACTTGCACACTTGTCAAAGCATCGATGGGTAATGATCCCCCATAGATTATAGTCTTTTCTTGATCATAAATTTTAGTAACCATTAAATCAACATCCAATATATTGCCTTCTATTTCATAGATGATCTTATTTCCATGGGTAGAGGAAAAATTTATATTTGTTATTGACTTTATGATTGCCTATCATGATTTTCCTCCAACATAGTCTAGATATACAACAATCACATAGATCACATATAGTATCACTTGAAACATGGGTAGAATTCTTCTCATCATGCTCATACCCAAAGACCCCATGATCATTTGAGAAATGCACATCCTGATCTATACTATTTTCATGACCTGGGTCATCATTCACCAGACCCTCAAAATTGTTGAAAGGCTAACACCTACCAACTCCCTTATAGGGAATATCCTAATTTGAGCCTCACTCCATATGTCATGTTCCACATCTTTTCAACCTTATATGTTACACTACCTTCAAATAGTATATGAAACTATCCACCCTCTATAATTGAAAACGTTCCCTAAAAATCACCTCGACATATGATGTTTTTATAGAAGACTTGCAGACACCCTCAAAAATCAATTTTGATTCCTATAAAGGATTTATGACACTCTCAAAATTAAAATACCCTCCTTGGGGGCCCCAAGAGAGTTATATGTCTCCTGAAAGATACCATCCATCACTCCCTCAACATTCACTTTCCCTAAATGATCTTCTCAAGATGATTAGGGAATGTATTTCTCCATTATCTCGTGATTAATGATTAAGCCCACCATTGGATTACCCTCACATGTTCCTTAATGATACCCTTTTATAGAATTTAAGACCATAGAATCATGAAATCGTATCATTATAAACAAAATCGCATCATCATTATACAATGAGCACTTACCACTACCTCCTAGGTCCACATCCATTTGCATATCAATATTCTTCAACACCCCCCCCCCCCCAATGGATACCATTGAGTCTCTAATTCTCTTATATTATGTTGAAAAGTAGAACATGGACTCATAAACAACTGGATGAAAGCAAAATAATTCATAACTCACTAAAATCTACATTTAATCATTAAAAAATCATGACATATCAACATCAACAAAGATTCTAAGATTTATAGGTGGAAAAACAAAATGAGATCAACAATCAGGTCACAAGTATCTAAAAAAATGTTTTCCAAGAATTATAATGATCGAAGTATATTTAAAATGGTAAAGGGAGTTCTAGAATGAAATCAATATTTACACTGACAGAGATCCTTAATTTTTATAGAATTCATACATCCATTTGAAAAGGAATAACAATGTTCTTTTGTAGCAACATGGTGCACTTGACCATACAGCGATGGAGAATTCCATCAAGGAAAACCCAACCATAATGTTTCTATTTTAATTAAATCCCACTATTTACCTTTCATATATATAAAAAGGAACAAAATTGAACTTTTCAAATTCATCAGCTAAATCTTGTCTGTACGTGAACTGAATATTCATTGTCAGTTTTAGGAGTGTTGAATCCTTATTAAATACCAAGGTCGAAATTGAATATTTACAGATTTCATATAATTAATCAAGGAAACTTGGAGATATGGATATTTTTTGAAATAGGAAAAAAAGTTCAGGATTTTCAAAAATTATTGAAATGGATATACGCTAGTCCCTTGGTAGATAATGGTAGACACCCCCCCTGGTGGGGGAAGTTCCAACATGTTTCCCACCGCTATTAGGGAGTAAGGGTTGACATCACAAGAAATCTAAAGAACCACATAAGGATCCAAAAACACTGTATTTACATTATAGAGATTCTATCATATATTTATCCCCATTATAATAATTATTGTTATCCTTGAAATAATGTGAGAATAAACATTCTTGGAGGATCTCCATATTCAGAAATATTAATTGTCAAAACCATGGAGTACCACGTTATGAGAACAAATATAAGAATGTAGAGGTCTTCCCTAGGGTATACGTTGTAATAATCTCTGAATAATAAAATTAAAAACTAGAGTTACACCCCAATATAGAGATGATAATGAGCATCAATGGATTTCCTACCAACATTTCTCATTACAAATTAACTCTTCAAAATGAAAAATCTCATTAGTATTAATGTCCCCAGAATTCTGAATATTAATTTACATTATGCACATATCTTGAGAAAATATAGAAACCATGTTAATTGAAATAAATAATGACTACATGGATTAATAATTCATTAACCTAGTAGTTTACATCATGCATGATCATAAACCTATATAAAATAGTAGAGAATAAGTATTAATTTAAAAATATGATATAAAAACCACACTTAGGTATGGGGAGAATAACATTATTATGTGGAAGGATGTTTCTAATGAAAGAGTAAAAGTTAGGTGCTCTACTACTTTCAATTTTCATTGTGGAATTCAAGTGATGTTAAATGAATAATGCATACCTCATCTATATAATAACATTGTAGAGACTCTCCATCAAGGTGAGATGAGATACATGACTTTTTATAAGTATGCTAACCATGTCAACATGAAAAATAATTCCTTCTACAATGTTTTAACAACCACATTCTTAGATCCATGGACCCTAAATTATAAAAAATGGTTTGAGCTCCTCATGTATTCCTAACTAGTAATATAAAAAAGGTTTAGTTAATTAATGATATTTTAATTGATTTCGGTATCAAAGGGTAGAGAAAATAAGGAAGAATATATTTAAAACTGGTCATTTTACAACAAGTACCATTGAGAAAATAAACCAATATTAGTATCCATTTGTGACAAATATGAATAACTCATTCTTTATGTTAATTTTTTTTAATCCCAAAAGTTATATACTAAATAAATCACAATAATGACATCCTTAGTGTGATAAATTCAATTATATGGTTATATATCATGTTTTATATAAATTCAAAAATATATCATATATGAGGTAAAAAATTATTTCATCCATAGTGAGTCACAGAATAAAAATATTTTCCTACCATGAGTGCACATTGGATCCCATTTGATACAGAATAGTGGAATCAAAATCCATGAAATCTATGATTGCAGCTGATTAAGAATCTATATTAGAGAAATAGTAGCCTATAGGTCATGGGGATATTATTTTCCCCACCAACACCACTCAGATCATAAAACCCAAAATGAAACAAATATGTGATCATTAATGATCCACTTAATCCTTTTCCCATAGGAGTGGGGTAAATATTACATTCTCATCATCTATGCAAGTCATGGTTTTCTAGATTAGAAGGCACATAATTATTGGTGTCCACCAAATTAATTGAATATTTTGAATCATATACTTAATTAGTACAATATCTAGTCTAATAAATGTGATAATATCATATGAACAGCATTATTAAACAACCTCTAAGGGATTTTTGAGGAAAAAAGGTGAATCCTAACAGTAGAAGAAATCCCAAATTGTTAACTAAAAAATTAAATTTAAAACGGGAATAAGAGTATTCCATTGATATATATTTATAGGATAAAATATCCTTATATATCCCTAAGGATCATATGGATTCAATTGGATTATTTTCATCTATAAATATTCGTTATGTTATATATATAAATAATTTTGATGAAGAAACAAACATTGATAAATTCCATGAGGTGGAACCCATTAAATTTTTATTTAAAGATTAGTCCCAGAGGAAATGTTCTTACTAGGAACTCAATATATATTTATGAAATGGGATCTAATCCAAATATTTTATTATAATAATATCAGTGTGTATTCAAAAAATTTATGGGAAATAGAATGAATTTATCAATCCCACCACACAAAGAATCTGATTCCAATTCTATTAAAGGGGGGATTCATCAATATGGAATTGTTGAGGAAGCTAAAAAATCAATAGTGAATTAATCTAGGTAATAATTCCCTCTATGGAACACTCATAAACTATTTACAATAAATTTCCTATGGAAATAATCCTTTATTATATATTATTTATTTATAAAAGAGGCAATATTTTAGTAATTTAGTTTTGCTGAGAATAAGAGAAATGTTGTATCTAAATCGAGTCGTTGAGTACTATAATTAATTTTATCCTTTAGGAACAAAGTCTCTTCTATTATAAGTGATCTAGTATGGGAAAACTCAATATTTATATCAACAATAGACATGGGAGAGTAAACTATATCATCCACATCCCACTAAATCCACTCAAATGACTTCCTAGTAGAATGTTCTCCAGTAACACCATGACCCCATAGAGTAAATTACATATTTAATGGATATTATGGAGGGTTGGTTCACACATTTGTAGTCAAAGAGTAATATATAAAATTAATACCTTAACATGAAACATTCGTTAAAACCATTTGAGAATTCATTCATCTATATATTCAATTGTACTTGTGATGTAGAATATAATATCGAACAATTTGTACCTCGATGTGATTCTGTTATGGGAACACTACAGAAACAAGAGGTAGAAATGTGAATGATAATTATACCAAAACATGATGTACCAATAATGTTACCACAATCATCATATTGTAGAAGAATTACTAACACAACAAAGACATTCATCCCTATAAAAATAAAAGAGGTAGAACATGTCATGAGTAATATGATAATTGATGAAAATAATTTTAGAGTTTCTTATTCTTACATCAATAAGGTAAATGTAATCACCCAATTAATTATCAATAGAATTTGTGAATACCCCATGATGTGTCCTTTTCCTATAATTCTTCACTACCCTGTGGTCGTTGGGAATTTTTCATCCATGGTGTTTTCTAGTTCCTCAAAATATCAAATTCAAAGAACAAACTCCATTGGATTTTTGTTTGGTGTGATTCTCATAGTGTTTTTCAAAATACATATATATGGGTCTCACAAACCACCTTTATGTGTAACAAAAAATTCTGACCATTTAATAAAGTATATATAACTATTCATCACTTGAGAGAAGTAATATCTATATACTGTTTAGAGAGCCCTCATGACCCTCCATCATTAGATACATGCTTGCCCTATGAAAACTTTATGAGAGTTATGTTGACAATACTAGATAAATAATTAAACAAAAAATATATGGGGCATCATATCATTGTTAATAAGATATTATGTGGATAGATTAATCTAATTACAATGGTAATTAGATTTATACACCTTAGCCTTTACTTTTAAAATCATCCACATTTAAGGAGATCCACTTATAGTGTAACCTGAAATAGTTACAAAGAATAAATTTTGTGATAATATGATTTGATTATAAGATAAATTCATGCATTATCATAAGTAGATGCTACGTGAACAATACAAACCTAGATAGTAGGTTGTTATACACATAATATTCTACCTGAATCATCATCGACTAGAGATTAATTCTCAAATAGGATACTACTCAATCCTAGCATCCAAAAAAATTGTTGGGACCAAAAACATCTTGCCCCAAAATTTATGGGTGAATAGTGACGCACATTATCCTTTCATGTGAAATAGGATCCAATTCATATTGATAAAATATATTTATACATTACTAGGATATATTCTCAAATTTTTGTATATGGTGACCATCATTAATGTATGTATCTATCATAGCCTTACCATTTGGGATAAATTTAATCCTAGAGTTTTCCTCAGGAGTATTTAAGATATTTAACTTATCTATTGAGTGTGGAATGAAACAGAAAATGAAATGAAATAATACCAAAAAAATATTCAAATTTTGAGAATGAATTTTTATTAATAAATCATGTATTGTACTCAAATATATATTTACAAAACAATGATTATGCGGGAGGTTCTTAATAAGGACATACCAATATAGAAATCAAATATTAATATGTATATTTTCATAAGAATTATCATTTAAGATTAATAAAAATCAAATTCATATCAAAATTCCTCACTTCCATCTTGAAAACGTTTTGTATCATACTCATGTGAAAATATACGACATGAGACATATGCCAATGGATCCATATGGCCATGAAAATTAAAAAAATTGACTGAGGGCCCTATGTTTATGTTGACATTGTATCTCTATTACATTTACTAACATTACTAAAATTTTATTTAGTATGTTAACAAGGTTCCCATATTATATAATGTTGGTCATATAGTGAGGAACATTGAATTGTTTCCCATCCCTAGATTCACAAAGAATAAATTCATCCCACCTTCAGATTTGATAATATTACTAGGTCACGCCCCCACACAACATCCTTATCAGATACTACATTAGAGGATAAGCTAGTTTTTTCATCGGTTTGTATCCAAATAGTAGATATTTGTATTATTAATTCGTCATGAATATTATCATAGATTGGTTCCTTAATGAGTTTTTAATATTCCAAATTATTTTCCCCAATATATTTATTTTAATATTAGAATGTGTTTGTATTGGGGAAACAATGCATTAGATGGTCAAAGGGGATGTTTGTATTCCTCCAAATGTCTATCTGTCTTACAAATAAGACGTGTATATCACTAAATCCGAAATTTATTTAAAAAAGTTGAACAATTTAATGATCCTAGAATATTAAAATCATATATGTCATGATGTCACATTAGAGTTGATATTATTTAATCTAATACCACTAATGATATTGTTCGGTCACTATAAGATGACAGATTGATTGGTATTAGAGGGTTTGGGGCTCCGATTAAATATTGAAATATTCAACAGTGAAATTCAAGTAAAACATAATGTGTGATAGATGTGAAAATTATTCCCCAATGCACAAACCATTATTCATGTTTATTTCCACTAATGGTTTGAGTACTGGGTAAAATAGCATGATTCTATGTTGCTGTTTAACATAGGTATTGTGTTTTGACTAAATATCTACAATCTATATAAGTCTTGGAAATATAATTAGATGAATGGTTATGGATGACTTTGTAGAATACCTGAATAAAATATTCTATAATGTAGAAACAATTTTATTTTTCCTTATTCATCATTCTAAGTCATATTTTTTATCTATGTTGTTAAAAAATATAAGAGTTTATTTGGGATGAAATCATTTCCTACTTGGGAATTAAATATGTTATAAAATATTGCACATGTAATAAATCATATATAGTCTGCCTATGAATATGAATAGAAGACCATGCACAAAAAAAAATAGGAATAATGTGGCTGACATATTAATTTTCGCCAAACATGTTATTCATAGGTTGTAGTGATAAGGACATGAAACACAAATTGTTTGTGACCATATGTGAATTAACATGCTAATACTCCATACCATCCATGCCTAGATCATTCGAAAAGGGGGATAACACACTAGTAACAACACTTTTCCACTTGTTCACTTGTTCACTTATATCACACTCTATACATCATGGGATACATAAAATATGATGTGTCACGGATGACATACCAATTTAAATAAATGACTCTAGTTAATTGACTTTTCATAGTCATCAGGGATTCATATGTAATATATATAAAATTTATGTAAAATGGGATACCCAATAATTATCAGTTATGGTTCACATCCAATAATGGAAGGAGTGTGAATTATGTAAAAAATCGATCAATCCCACAACATGAACGCACACACTAATCCTAGTTCATTCCCATTTTGTCATTCCGCCTCTATCCAATGATACTGAAATGAGGGGAAATAGATAATGACCAACCCAGTCCTAGAAACAGCAATCCCCATGATGGGATCTAGCTCCAAGGGTATAAAAATATCATGTATTGGAGGTATTAATATCTATAATGTAAATGGTATTTGGAGATAAGATGAATAAATCACCAGAAACACCATGCGATAATATAAAAAAACAAGAAACCATCACAAAATTAATGTATAAATAAAACTGATAATGTAAAATGTATCCAATGTAAAATACCCAATATACAATATAATTCATCAAAAAATAACAATCCAATTTCAAAACATGTAACGTATAACATGGTCTATAAAGTATTCCTAGAAACCTAAAGATCAGTTTATATATATAGGATGAGAAAACATGCATAGTAAGTAAGAAATACAATGTCCCTCATGGACTTGTAAAAATTATATACTAATTAATCTATGAGAAATTAGAAGAATCCAATATCTCATATACATGTATACTAACAAAAATTCAATCCTCACAAAGTAACACTCACAAAATAAAGCATCAAACACTCACAACTCTTATCTTGGGTAATATGGTATCTTGAACTTGAAGGACAACAACCTCATGCCCTCCCCCTACCATGAATTACCCAACCGTAATCCATCTCGTCACATCACACCTGAAGACAGCTGGGCCCTCACATATCATCACATCACATGATGATAAAGCTCCTTTTGAAATTGGGATACGAGAACCCATACATATCACCATCACATGGAAATGGGAATATAAAAGAGAGGGTATCAATCCATCCTACATTCCATTGGGATGTTTGGAAAATCACCCCCAAAACATTTTTTTGGTTGTACATAGTGGTCGACGTGGGTGGAGAGTGTATATAAATAAAATAAATATGAAATTTATATAAATATATAGAAAGAACACATATACACTATTATAAGGGATCAAAACCCATGCCTAAAACATCTCTTGGTAACCTCCACATCCAAATACAAGAAAAAATTTACCAACCAAAATAAGAAAAAATCAATCTAAAATTCATATTTTAGACTTTAATAATCATTTAACCATTTTCTCGGTGTTCTGGTATTATCCCCACCCTTTAAAAGAGACACCTTGTTTACTATTTTCAACCCATTAGTGTATATAAAAAATAAATCATTCCAACTTTATATCCCATAATAATGTAATTTTTTTAAAAATTAAATTTTATATAAATTTTTATAATTTAGTTCGATTAATAATTTGGAAACTAATGTGACAAACCTCAATTACAACCTATCTTCACAACCACAAAATTACAACAGTTGCATCCATACTACAAAACTGCACTTCAACCACTATCATTGATGCTATATTAATCTATATACAACCCCCATCATAGACACAATGTATAAACATATCACAGCTACTTCCCACCACACATAACAACATACCAACTAGTGATGTATTTCATTTAAATTATTCATCCACAACACCGAACCAAATCCATAAACACATTACTACATATATCAAAAAACAAATTATATACTAGGAAGATTGTATTTCAAAAAATTTCAATTCACCATTTAAGGGTTTTATCCAGAGTCCATATATCCTCATGCAACTAATTATATAGCTAAGTATAAGGGGTTATTTTATTATTTATTGTGGTTTCGCAACAATCATAAATTACAGGATTAAAATCATGTATAAAAAATAGAAAAACAGGGGATATGAAATCCATGATTATCATCTAAGAATTACTGCTAAACAATCACAATATTAATAATATTAAATCATAAAAAATTCTGGTCACTCATATTCCACTTCCCAATTTTATATATATTTAAAAAAATTAATTATATTTTTTAATTTGTATGTAACCATTTGTAATTATATAAATATAAGAACCCCTCACTACATGATACACATAAATAAGAAATAATGAAATTTCTAAATAAATAATAGTGCATTAGAAAAATTTTCTGTAGAAAAAATAAGGGGTGTATGAACAAGAGGAAACCTCTCTAAGAGAACTATAACCAACTACAATAATAGTGCTCTTGGAATCCAAGATAAGAATAATTGGAACCTATTATATGAAGAGAAATAAGGAACAATGGAACAAATTATGTCTTATCTCTTGTGAATGATTACATACGTGTCCAAAAGGGTGACACAAATTTTTAAATTGTCTAATGAATTTTTATGTTTTTAAATCTAATATGTTTAACCAATTAAATGTTTTTTAGATGTTGAATACTTATAGGATATAATTAACCTCTATTAAAATTTCATAAAAAATTCAATATTTAAGATATTAAAATCATTTTTAATTAATGAAAATTTCACAAATGTAATTTTTTTGAAATTTTTTTAAATTTTAAACAATGTTCAACTGCCACCACTTGGGTTCCACTTCTAGTGTTCCACCACACAGGTGCCACATCTATGAGGTCATCGCTAGGGTACCACAGCAGGAGTGCCATTTCTATGTTACCACAATAAGGGTTCCACCTATCATTTTCCACCACCAGGGTTCCACCATCAGTGTTCCACTTCTAGGGTTCCACCGTTAGGGTTCCACTGTAGGGCGGAATCCCCAGGGTTCCACTACTAGGTGTACACCACCATGGTTCCATAGTGAGGGTTCTTCCAGCAGGGTTCCACTTACATAGTGACACTAACTTTGTGACATTTCAAGGATGCTACCCATAGGTTCCACTGTAAGGGTTATAGCATCTACTGAAATTGAGAGAAATCTACCACCATGTGCCACCATTAGGGTGAAAATTATAAGGGATAAAACTATTGTGGTACCACTAGGTTCTACCCCTATGGTTCTACCACTGGGTTCCTCCACTAGGGTGATATCTTTATAATTCCCATCATCATATAAAATAACCATTTTCCCTCCAAAAAACATCAAAATTCATTCCTTCCTAAAATAGAAAGCTTTGGAATTCTTCACACACCTCAAACATCATATTCCCTACAATGTAATGGTATTGAAATTTCAAGTCCATTACCAAAGATTACAATAAAACTATTCCAACCCTCATGAATTCAATAAAAACCTAAAAGTAATGGGAGATGGATTTTTTTAATAACCATCCTAAAAGATACCTCTTAAGTATATTGATAAATATTTGGAATAGAACAACCAATGGGGAAAATTGAATGTAAATATAAAAAACACATTAAATGATATATGTGGGATTATACCTCTAAAAAACAAGTAAGACTATTAATAAGGAATTACACCAAGTAATGTTCTCAATATCATATATAAACATGAGAAAAAATAATTAATCCCATCAAAACTGGTTTTTTATGTAAGGTAATATTGAGAACACATTTAGGACTCCAATACTCATGAAAGGCCACACAGATAGCCCAATTTATTCCATTAATACATACATATCATTTAATTATGAGAAAAAATTATATTTAAATCAATTAATCATTAACATTTTAAATTCATAACATCAATTTCAATATCTAATCTTAGTTTTTTATATAAGTTCTTTCCTTTCAAAATATTCATTCATTATAGGTCCATTTTTTAGTCTACATGAAAATACTTTATAAAATCATATTTCATTTTAAATTATATTTTTTATCCACCAATATTTTGAATTATTTAAAATGAATTTTTTATTTTACAATTCCTCTATTTTTATTTCAAAAATCATTTTTTTTTTTGAAAACCCAAGCATCGTATATCAAATATATTTATTCTAAGTTTCAAAAATGATATATGACTTTATACATAATCAAAACAAAAAAATGATTAAACGTCCATTTTACCAATATTAAAACATTTCCCAACTTTTCTATGGAATCATAATTTACCAAGTGAATACCATGATAAGATATCACACAGAATATCAAAACCAACAGAAGAACTCATTTCAACATAGAAAGAGCAACTGCATGCATTCGGAACAAAGTATCCCATCCACCTTACTATGATAATTTTCTATTTAGGAATCCATGAATCACCACAACGTCATTAAAATGTGTAATATTTTAACTCATATTGATGATTTAAATGTTGTATTTATCTTCATATGATTGATTCCATAAAACATTCCATCAACATACGATCTATCAAAACAAAGCTGAAAAGACAATCAGTAGTCAGAAATTAAAATACCTTCATTTATAAAAGGTTTTGGTGTTGGATGAAAGCCCATAATTTATTGTTTCATGATTTTTCAAAAAAACATTATTATTTTATTACTAAAAATAACTGATTAATCATTTTATGGAATTTTGGCCATTCCATGAATAAAAAAACATCAAAAAAAACACAAAAAATATTATAAAAACAACCTCACTACTCATCTATTACACATCACCAACATTGCACACCACATCATCAATCCAAACATAGCATAAAAATTAATGTTCAAAATAAATTTCACAATAACAGAACATGCCCCCACATTACCAACATAAAGAAATAAAAATATTCCATATATCATCATTCTCACTTCCCCAAACAACATTCACCCCTAAAATTACATCTAATATTCCCAATAACTATAATCAAGGAATTTCCACTCCTATGTATAGATTATATTTTCGTTGGTCTGATCAAAATTATCTAAATGTACTATAGATCAATGTTAGGTATCTTGTTTTCACCTATTTCTTTGGTTTATGTTTTTCAATCATACACCAAACAGGGAAACACAACATGAACAACCACACATAACAGATACACATTCCAAATTCAATAATTAATTAATGAATTGCATTAATTCAATAAATTTTTCACAATTGTTATTCTCAAAAAAAATTAATGTTTTTCATATGGAATAAGTTCATTAACAAAATAAAATTGATTTTATTTTTTTAATACATGGTGATCTAAATCACAAACTCACATAATGGTTCTCTTAATCCATGATAATCAACGATCAAGAAGGATTTCTAACAAATATTATTTTTAAAAAGGAATAACAACATCTCAGCACAATAGTAACAATAAAAATACAAGTAATTCTCTACATTTACAATTCATTTGGTGTAAAAAACCATGAAATGAATTGAAATGTATCAGAAATGTATCCTTGTTAACTATAAAACAACAAAATTAATTATCTCTGACATCATGATTAACATTCAAAAAAAGTCATTCTAGGTTCATTTTGTTACTAAAGAAATACACATAAAACGTCATTTTAAAAAACATTCAATATACATTTTTATATTTTATTAAAATAAAACATTACATAAAAATCATTCTATCATATTCATCAAAACAAAACATTCTTTTGAAAAAAAATTTAAACCAAACTTGTTGTATTAAAATATTTAATGCATTATCATGCTCATACAAATCCTTAGTTAATCATTTCATGACTAAAAAAATAATTATATTAAAAAATATGGATAGAATGTTTCTACCCACATAATTCAATAAAACATATTAAACATGGAACATGATCACGAATCAATTTATAGAATTTAACTATATACCAAAAAAAATGTTTTCATCTACAGGAATTCTTAACATTATAAACTACCTTGTACTTAAATCAAGATAAATTGATATTTCCTAATATAAAATATCATTATAAATTATAGAATAATATGATTAGGAAATTAAATAGTATCAAGTCTGTAAAAGTTTCCACATTACAAGCTAATAATATTAAAAAAAATTAAAAACAAATATTACATGAATTTTTAGCCCAACCCATGTTTAAAACATATCATTATATTAATATTTTTGAACTGAAATCCTTAAAAAAATAATGATAATGTTATCCTTTTTAATGTTATCAAAATTGAATAGAATTACAAATATTTATGATGGTTATTTTTTCAAAATAATTGAATTTAAATTTTCAAAAACATGTTTTAAAAGAATTTTCTTACACATTCTTAACACAATTTAATAATTTAAATACACACTTATAATATAAACACACTTGGTAACTAGAAGACTGCTTATAAGGGTTTCAAAATAATTCACATTTTCAAGCTATTGTGAATTCTACTTGATAAATGTTACTCCAAAGGGGTTTACCAAAAATTAAAACGTTTCTTACAAAAAAAAATACTCTATAGATGATTACATAACAATATAACACAATTGGAAAGGGAATATAAAATTTTATAAATATTATGAATTTAAAAAACTAATTAATTACTAAATAACCATTCTATAAAAATAATGAAAACAAAACATTTGATTTTAAATAATAATTCAGAAAAACCATTAAATTCATTTAATCACTATTTTAATATATCATTTGAAGGTATACTATTAATTCATAAAATAATAAGACTTAATTAATTTCAATTTTAATTTCAGAGTTTGAGAAACATAGAGAAAATTTAATTAAGTA
Organism: Viscum album; assembly: GCA_963277665.1. Taxonomy (NCBI): domain Eukaryota; kingdom Viridiplantae; phylum Streptophyta; class Magnoliopsida; order Santalales; family Viscaceae; genus Viscum; species Viscum album. Next base: position 1,202,283,244 of record OY728145.1, read on the forward strand.
TTTAATTAATTTCTATAACTTCTCAAAACCAATTTTTTCAATCACACATATAATAAATAGTGATTAATTTGCCTCTCCACGTTCCCTGTACAGAATGTAATCCTAAGTCACATGGTCATTATATAGGATTAGAGTCCATGCATCGGATAATAGGGGGCCTCAAAATACTATTTCTTAGTCAATATTCCCTAGTCAACATCACTCACTATGATCAAACGAAATCTTTTACCTACTAACCCAAGAAATACTAACAGTTCCAAAATCCCAAAACAAATCCCATATATCCCCCATAATAATCAAATACCACTTTTTTATAATGTAAATAGAATTGAGATATAAGATGATTTATCCACCAAAACACCATTAAACAAAATGAATGATACAAAAAACCACCCCAGAATGCATGTATAAATAAACTGATGTTTGTAAAAGTATCCAAAGTAAAATACCAAAAATAAAAACTAAAGTAGTGGAGTAAGAACTATCCAATTGTCTAAACTAGTAATTTTCATCATCATCTATAAAGTTCTCCAAGAAAATGGGGATTAGTTTATACCCATAGGTTGAGCATATATACATACTTAGTAAGTAAACCAAATACATCTTACACATGGGAAATTATCATAAAAATTCACCCCTATGAATGTAAATGAACACAAAAAAACCTAAACATGTTTACTAAAAAAATCCTAACCTCATCAAGGAAAACTCACTTAATAATGAATACATGTATAATAATATATTATAATGCATATAAATTATATGTACCCACAACACATTCAAATATATATTCCAATCTCATACCCCAACATCACATGTATTTGAACTCCCACCTCCTTCAAAAAAATCATATCACCTCAATATAAAACCCTTATACACTGAGGAAATAAAATCACATCACATCTCACAACCTATGTAAAAGTGTATCATAGACAATAAAGACAATGAAAATGTTCCCTACTCCTACCATACATGACTCCCTCCATAATCAACATCTCCCTAAAAGACACATGGGGAATAACATCTCATCATGAAACATGTTGATTGAAACAATTTTCTCTTCTTGCCAACACACCACATGAATATTCCAAATGCATAAATGAGTAAGAGGGGAAGAGTGGGATTCTAGCATCCATCTTACCATTGGGATGTGGGGACAAAGAACACAATAACATTTGGTTGTTGAAACATGGTTCTCTATGTGGGAGGGGTGTGTATTAAATTCAAAAGAATATAAAATATATATAAATTTATAGAAACATTATACAATCCCTATACTAATTGATCAAAATAAATACCTATAATATATCACATGATCCTCTATATCTTTCCTAAAAACTAATATCACCACCACTCATAATCCAAATATAATTATTAATTTATATTTTTGTCTTAAAGTTAAATTAATCCATTTTTCAATTTCTTATTATCAACTACTCCAATTATAATATTAATATAGTTTTATATTTCCATCCTATTAAATTATAAAAAATTTATCCATTAATACCAAACCACCCATCTTAAATTCCTTCATTAATCATACCCATTTTAAATCATTTTCATGAATTTAGTTCCATTTAGTCATTGGAAAGTAGCACAACCAACCACCATTACTATCCTGCCACACAACCACACTATAAAAGCTATAAAATCCCCACTACTCAACTACTCCACAATAACCATCCCTATAGTACTGGTCAAACATATTAAGTCCACCACGGTAGCCTTGGTCTACAATAATATCACATCTAATTCCCCACACACATCACACCATAGCCCCCACCCGTGAATATCATCACTAGACCATTCCATAACAAACTACTAGCTACATATAGAAATTATATCACATAATAAATCATTTTCAATACATGGAATATGGGATTAAAATTGGTATAATTTCATTATTTAAGGTCATTATCAAACAATAGTTTTATTCGTTTTCATCTATGTAATTATTTGAGAATATGTGTTTAACAATTTATGTACAATTGTTTCACAACAATCACACATAAGGGATAAAATAAAATATATTAAAAATAGGTTATTATAACATAAATTATTATTATCAAGTCATTACTTCTATACAATCACAATATAAATAATATTAAATCGTATATAATTAATGATATTTATATTCCCTTGGCCATTTTTAAATTTGTTTAAACATTTCTTTTAAAATTTTAATTTTTTTGAAACAATTTCCACCAAGAAATCCATAATAACTCTTACCCAAATGATATGAATAAATAAAAAATTAATAAATTCTTACTTATTGGAATCAGGATTTATAGAAGCAACAAAGAAAAAATATGGAGTTGCACGTACTGGGGGAAACCACTCCTGGGGAACTTGAACCTACTATAGCAACATGGCTTCACAAATAGAATGGATGAAGGATCTATAACCTCTCATATTATGAGAAAAATAATGAAATAATGAATAAAATATATTATCTATTGAATAATTAGATCCAGAACATGAAAGATTAGGTACAGTTTAAAATTATCCATTAAAGCAAGATGTTATTTGAACCATGAAATCTTCCCAATTAAAAATTCACCATATATTAAAAAAACTTGGGGACATAATTATATAACATTAAAAAGGATTTAAAAATTAATATATTAAATAATGAGAACAGTTGTTTACAATGAAACATAGAAAATTTAAGAAAAAAAAGAATCTTTTTAGAATGATGGAAACACAGTTTATTTCCCCTGCCCGGGTTCCACCACTAGGGGGATATAACCATGTTTCCACATCTAGGGTTCCATGGATAGTGTTCCCCTAAAATTTCTCCACTCCTTGCAAGTCACCACGAGGGTTCCACCAATAGTGTGCCACTACTAGGGTGCCACTATCAAGGTGCCACCACTCGAATGATACCACCCTCTACCTCTACCAGGGCTCTACCATCAAGTTCTACGGCCAGGGTGATACCATTAGTTTCTACCACAATGGTGATACTGCTATATGATATCCAAAGTTGATAATTTCATGTGCTTTAGACATAGTTCTTCCACCAGAATCCCCTAGAAAGGTTATACAAACATAAGTTTCTTTCATTCTCTAAAACACCAAATTTCTTCCAAAACATTAAAAAATTATTTACAGACATATCTTAAAACTTCATGTCTATCAATAGACTCCTTAGAATCATAATTTCTCATAATGTAACATTATTTAAGGTCCACACATTAAACATGTCATATTTTTTTATTTTATAATTATATCCTCTTCATGCTTATCAGATACAATTATGAGTGGTTGATCTTTTTGTAACTATAGTTTTAGAAACTAAATAGTTACTTCAATAAATACTATATATTGAATCTAATAAGACCATAATATTTATGGGAATCCATTTCCATGAACCCATCCTCGAAATGAACTCACACACACAACTATTTCATGGATCCCATGTTCCCTAATTACCATAGAACTATGCAACCAAGAAACCCAGCTATATTCCCCTCATTCATCTCATTCCCTATGTGAAGGAGCTATAAAAAAATATTCATTACTAGTGGGTACTAATAATATCATTACCTTTTATCTATATAAAAACCATTAGGAATTTAATTTTTAATATTATGGAATGGGATTGAAATATAAGGGGGAATAATGACTTCCAAAAAAATATAAGGGTCCAAAAATCCATACTCAAATTATCTAAGCTCCAATTATATTGAGTTTTTACACCAAAAATAGGAAAAATATGGAATTAAAGGGTAATTTATTCAATTAATTAATATTATTACTTATATAATAAATTATCTATGTTATAAAAAAGAATGTGGTAGTGGAACATTTTGGATCATTATATTATAGGTACTAGGTTGTTCTAACCTAGTTTCGTGCCAATCATATTTTGAGAATGCCCAATATATCCTCAAAGGAAAACACAATTCCCTTGGGGGATACCTAACTGAGCTTTATTTTAATAATGAATATATTGGAGAAATTTTCTCAGCATTTTTACCAAATTTTAATCCTTCTCATTTCACCCTTGGTATTTTTGTGTTGGTGGCATGTCAATGTGGATGCCCCCATGTTACCTTCCTAGGTCCCCATTCACCTAGTCTATGCGTTTCGGTGTACCATTTGAGTTGACAACATTATAAAATATTAAAATTCTATACCATTTTAGATAAATATTAAATTTATATCACAATGTTACATTCCTTAGTACTATAGTATTTTATTATCATTGGATATAAGATAGAAAAACCGTATATTTCATGAATTATCATCAAACTCTCCATAAAAGTATTATATCATTATACCCTGGTTTGACAATACCCTTTATATAATTGTTCATCCTTATAATTGGAAAATGGTCTAATTTAATGGGTGGTATTATACTATCATTAGGTTTAAACATGTCAGATATCAACCGATGATCATAAATGAACACAAAACAAGTGTAATTCTATGAAAATATTGTCATACAATAAAAAATTATTACAATATAATTCAATTATCATTAATAAGGAATATTAGAAAAATGATTTTCATATTAGATGACCTATTTAATAAGGTTGGGGAATTATCAATAATCATTGATCATCAAAGAGAAAATAACATAATCATTAAATATAGGGGTTTTCACCTACAAATAATTAAATAATACAATTTCCTTAGTTAATATCCACTCCCATGAGTATCATTTTGGAAAAATATCCCATTGTTGAAATACCTACCTAGTCATTTTCAACATTCTCTTAAGTGTAACTTCTTCTCCTTATCATTTTTATCACATATGTTTTTACTAACATCGACATATGTTAGGATTTTGTCTACTCTCTCATCATTACCCAATGCATTGGAGGGATATATAATTCATAGAACACACTTATCAGGATGAAACACATTCAATTGGGTTCCCCAAGATCATAAAAATTCATCATATTATCATATGATTTAAAATATAATGATATAAGGTTTCATAAAACTTTCATCATATCAACATTTACCCATATGAATGAATCTAATACCATGGAATAATTATTATTTATATTTATGAAATGATATGTTGAGAAAAAAATTTATGTTATTTTAAGATCACTTCCCCAATTAAAAATATAAATAATTATAATTATTAAAAATGATGAAAATATAATTGAAACAACATTTAAACATTTCTATGAAATAATGGGAAAATGTACTTTTATGTCGAAATCATTTTAACAAAAAGTTTCTAATAATTTGAAATAATAATTTCATTGAAAAATCATATGGAAACTTTTAATGAATACATAAAAAAGAATGTTCATGTTCGTAGGAAAATTGATTCATGTTTTATATTATAAAATTAAATAACCCCTTAAAACCATTTTAAAAGGTCAAAATGAATTTTTCCGAATAACATATCATTAAATATATCCCTTTGAAAATCATTATAAATAATGTCTATTTAAGTGAAATTTGGCCTTTATAAATCATTTAGTATATAGGTATGTAACATATTTTTATTACTTTCATGTATTCATAAACCCCTATTTTTATCATGAATCTATTGGGTTTTATTTAGCAGTGTTTTGGGTATAATATTGAAAATTTTTAAGGGATTTTTAGCTATGCATGTTTTGGGAATGATTTTCCCATACCGTGCAGCCCTCATTTTTAAAACATAAAAACCTTGGAAGTGTGGGTTTTCACAATTGGTGTACTATTTGAAAGGTCGTTCACCCACCAAGGGTAATCTATGAAACCCTCTCTGAAGGAGAACATTTCTTGGTCTCATGGTTTTTCTAACCATGTGTCCCTTCCCTTATAATTTTCAATATGACATTTAATTATTCGGATAATTATTTAAAAAAATTCCAAACAACATGTCCTAACCCCTTCTTTGACCTAACATTCCCTATATTGATTTCTAGGTTTGAATGTGAACTCATAAACAGATTTTGGATCCTCTATCCCCTTTAAAAGTGTATCAAATCTTGAAAATCATCATTTGTTCCTTGCACATATATTTCCTCTCCCCGTTATCTATATCCCACTCTCTCTTAAATCCTCCAATGGGTTTTTTAATAAAGATGTTATTTTAGGATCAAATACCCATTATTTTGGATCATAGATCCATGTTTTATTCTTGAATCATTATTGATTTCTTCATTATTAGAGTTTCATATTAGTTATTTTTATATCTTGATCACACGATCCCTGGGTAGGGGGTTCAATTTATGATGGCCAATTTGATTAACCATTAATCGATTGATTTAAATTATATTGTTTTATTTAAATTTAATTTTTTTAAATGGGATTATTTAAAACCTAATTACCTTGAAATATGTATTTGAATTTTATTAGGCATGAAATTGGTGGAAAACCCCAATTCCATTGCATTGTGGTGTGGTAGTGAAATTTGATGAAATATAGAATTTAAATTGATGAATTACATTTTTTTGAATATTTAATTGTAAAACTGGTTTGTGAAATTGTTTTCAAATTTATATTTTGTAAAAATAAATTATTTTTATATAAAACTGGATGTTTTCTCTTATATAAAGGAATAATTTTATTAAAAAACGTCTTGCCTATTTAATAATAAGTAGAATATTTTAAATGGAAAGATGTATTGAATTATATTTTTAATAGTTTTATAAAAATTTTCATTATTTCTTGTTATAAAGAACATTTAAACCTGAGTAGTTAGTGAGATATTTATGGAAAACAAGCTAGGATATAAATTCCATAGTAATGGATTGATGCTTTACAAATCTGAAATAAAAATAGTGCTAGATCTTATCATTAGTTGGAGGATGTTTAGTAATGACTAACCAATGTCAAAGGGATTTGTGTTCACATTACTGTTTTCAATATAGGAGTGTGTATAGATCACATGTCCTGAAACAATCATACATCATAGAAGATGACCATGTTGCTCATTGTTTGTATTTTTAAATAAATTATAATATTTGTAACCTATTTTACACCGGAATTATGAATTTATAGAATTTATTTTATATTAATGTATTATTAGGAAATTGGTTTAAAGTATTTCTATCATCTGAAATGTAGATGGTGATTTTTTTAAATATTCCTATGAACATATTTGACTCTTTATTTAAAATTTAATGCTTTATTTGTTTAATTAATTATGGAATATTTTTATATAATTTTATGTGTTAACCTCGTGGGAATTTATCTCACACCCAACATGTACCTATGGAAATATGTATATTTCATCCTTCTAGGTTCGATCAGGGGTAAATTTCTACATAGAGTTAGTTCTTGTAATTGATTATTGTGTTATGAGTGTTGGCCCATTAGGAAATGGGTTATAATATTTTTTCAGTTACTTAGTTTTTTTTTGTTTTATATACCCATTTTACATTATGGTATAGTTATCCACATGGAGTTTTTCGTGTATTCTGGATGGCTTCTTTTGATTTATTCTATTGTGTTTGTTGAAAATTAATTATGAATTTCATTTTTTTATTCTAGGTGATTTTAACCAGTGCATAGGGATCAGTGCCACTCTTTGGGTTATGTTAGGATGGGCCTGGTTATCAATGTAACATGGTTTCTATGATGGCTCATGGAAAAGTACTATAAAAGCTAGGTTAATCATATTTCATATATTCCAGTATGTAGTCTTTTAATCTTGTTAGGAATTAGACGTTAGTTGTGATTGAGTGGATGGATAACCCTCACCGTAATGAACCATATGTTACCACGGATGGATAGGTAAATAATTATTGAAGAATAGTTCTTGAATTTTCCAAACTTTTTATTTAGATAGGATGAAATAAAAATAATTTTTTCTTATTTATTGGTATTATTTATCCCTTTTTAATATGTTTGAATGTTGAAATTATGTACTCAATGTTTCTGATGTTGTTTTTTAGAATCATTTCACTGAGAATAAGTTGGAATCTTATTTAATTGGAAGATATTGAGGATGAATTGAGAGAAAAGCTTCTAGTGTACCCTAGTCTTGTGGAAGTGGTTATGTGAATGTTCCATTATCTGGAAAAGAATCCACTACTAGTTCATATTATTTATTCAATTATGGAACCATTGATTGATTTTTTCCATAATCATTCTATGATGTTCACTAAAAATAATCATAAGGAATTTAAATACTATAAATATACTCAATATGAAGTGTAATGCATGACCACAATTAATCATTTTTTGGAGTTCATAGAGGATCATGATGAAATGAAGGTGATGTATTCCCCATTCATTTCGGAGTTTCCTAATAGGACATCGTGGGACATGATTATAACAACAAAGAAGAATTGGGTCATATAGTGGAATGACATAAATTTTTTTTCACCAACCATCTCTATCCCATGTCTATATTTTTTCGAACACAAGTGTTTTTTAAAACATGATATAGATGAAAATAACCTTACATAGTATGAAAACTTTTTTGATGAGCCTGACCATTTTTTCACCTGATATTCTATCAAATTAGTAGATGAATACTCAATCGCTTTAGATAGATCATTGATCTAATATTTTAACTCAAGATTTATTGAAGTATAATCCGTCTTATTATGATGTAATGGATAGAGAATTAAATGTTTAAATAGACCTAATTTTAATGTTAGTGATTAAAAGAGTTCAAATTTCTCCCAGAAGTGGTAAAAATAAACTCTAAAGGAAAGTGGAAGCATGATGATTCTCATAGTGGTTTTGGACATAAGGGTTATTTCAAGAACTGATGTAATATCTTGTGGAGGCCCATTTAGTTTAAACATGTGTGTAAATCCAAGGTATTATAAAAGGGTTATAACTAAGGAACACATGGTATGTGTCTCTTACAAACACTCATTTAACCATCATAAGTTTTTCCATTTCTATTACACAATGTGGGGTGGCATTTTATCATCGTCACCATCTAAAATAATGGTGCGATCATATTCATCATAAAAATGTGGTTCAATCTATAATAATCTATTATAATGCATCTTTACTCTTTTGAAGAGTCAACAAATGATAAATACATGGGTCCAACAAATATGATATGTACCATCACTATCACATTGTCATTTGTGACAAGATTATTTAATATTGGTTCATCAAATTCATTTTTATCAACATGTATTATGAATATTCTTAATCTTAGAACAGATACATTACCTCTTATGATGGATATCTCAACACCACCTGCAGAAATGTGATTTAAGGTCTTCGTATTCTTGGTGGTCTTTTCACATTATAGGATATCTATTTTTCTTGTGCCTTTCTATTCCTCAACTTGAATTTTCTTTATATAATATGAATAATGGATTATATCATCACCAATAAATCTCTTTTTGAATTTTATATTAAAAAATACTCCTTCACTTCACCATATAGGTTTGTCCAAACGATTTAAGGAGAAATATACCTGAGCTAGAGAAGTAATGGACCATCATATCCATAGTATGTGAAAGTGTATTCAATATCCTATTTTGATCTAGAATAGGAATCCTTGAGTGGTGATATGCCTCCTCTTTTCATCATGTTTCTAATAATTTTCTTCATGAAATATCTAGTTTTAGACTATTAAGTGAGCTAAACTTTTCTTACAATTTAGTATTTGGTATTAAACTAGTATCTATTAATTCATACCACATTGCACCATCTAAAATGAATGATTTTATGGCTATGTTTGATTATCTTATAGATAATGTCTTTATTCACCCAATTATACAACATTGGGTGGTTCTTGTTCTCATGGATAAAAATCCAGTGGGATACTTTCCCATTGGGAGGATTACTCAAAACTCAATTGAGTTATGGTAAAGAACATATAATCAACACCACTTATTTATGATTTTTTCTGAAACATTAAAAGTTTTCAAGTGGTTTTATATGATTTATCTCTGATATATTTATCATCAATTAACATCAAATGAATAATACATTAAAAAATATATTTCAGAGATTGTATGATCACTATTAGTTCCATTTCAGGGAATCTGGCTTCAGCAATGATCTTGAATTCCTTACGGATTAATTGAATACGATCTTAAATGTGTATCATGATAAATATTTAGATGAATTTTTTTAATAAATATTATTTTTTCTTTTATTATAAGGAGGTTCTTGTGATTTATCATAGAGAAGTTTCATAATTTTTGATAAATTACCAAATTTTTAAGATATAAAAAATGTGAATTCTGGATATTGAAAGTGATGCTGATGAGGAAATTTGTGTCAGAACATGGTTTTTCAGTTGATACATAAATTTTTGAAGATTTTATGACCTGGTAACAAACCCAAAATGTTTTTTAGATTTAGATATTTTAGGTTTTACTTGGGTAATATCAATGGTTCATTAAGAACTTTGGAAAATTGGAATCTAGAATGAATTTGATTACTCAAAATTGAAGAAAATTTTCATTGAAGGAAGAATTTTATAATAAATTTTTTAGATGAAGAATAATTTTATTATTTTTCAAGTGTTGACACTTATAGAGGTTGACTAAGGCTATGTGGTCTTCTGTGATGCATCAAGATTAGGTTTTGGTTGCATTATTAAAATGAGTGATTATGTTGTTTCTTATGGACCTCATTAAATTAAAATGATTTAATTACAAATCACATGACCTTGAACTCTCATCTATGATGAATCCAATTAAGATTTAGTAGAAATAGTACATTATTTAATTGTTTACCATGTATTCTGACCACATGAACATGAGTTATATATTCTCAAAAGAATATTTAAATCTCTTCTAGAGGCATTGGGTGGAGTACCTATAATTATTTTACTTTTACATTGCATATTCCATAGGGAATGTAAATTTCCTTTTAGATGCATTGATCCAGAAACATCTAATCTATACCTTAAAAGAATAATCTAAAGAGTGAAACATGATAGATATTCTTGAACCATTCCATATTGGATCCTTGAAATTAGTGGTCGAGGTTTCCTTGGACAGTTTTTAGTTTCAATTACCATTTCTTGAGTTAATACTTGATGAAAAATATCTTGATGATGAGTTCTGTATAATAAGAAAATCTCTTTAAAGTTTAGAGACCATTTTAGATTGGTAACTCTCAGCAGAGGGAATTATGTGTAATCAAAATCATTTGCTTTTGGTGTTTTAATTAAGGAATGTTATTATGTGGGATATCCATAATTCTCAGTGTAATGTCCCCCGAGGAACCCTAAGGATGTTATATGACTTGGATAGTATATTATGGTGTCCATGTATGAGATAGTGAATGATGATTTATTCTTTTAATCTTTTACATGTCAATTGTTCATGGCCGAGAACCATAGACCATCATGTCTTCTTCATCCACTTCCAGTTCCAAAAATGGAAGTGGGATAGGATCTCTATATATATTTTGGTTGGGTTTCACCCTCCCCTTATAAGGAAGGATGTGATATGATATCTGATCATTGGGCTAACTAAATCATCTCACTTTATAACCATTCGTGATATAAACAATGACAAGGATTTGGGAAATCCCAATGTGATTTATTTATTTTTTACGTAGGTCTAGATGAAATAGCCTCTAATGGGGATCCTCAATTCACTTATCATTTTTAGAGAGGCCATCATGAGTCACTATGATATTGTGTCTGATTTATTATGGTATATTATACATAGTTTTATGGATATAAATAAATATATATATAGATTCTATAGGATATGTTATGTTCTTATTTTCTCAACATTTTTGGGGCTTGGGATGACAATTTGGGGGTTGTTATGATTTATTATATCAAAAGTCACTAGTTTAATATTAGAATGGATCCATTTGAGGCCTTGTATGGATGAACTTCTAAATAACTATTGTTTTTTGGATATTGGTGAAAATTTCTTGGTATTACTAAGAATGATTAAATATAATAAACAAATGATTCAACTGATTCTTCAGATAAGTTCAATGGATTATATCCAATACAGATCTAATACTAATCATCATTACATATTGTCGGAATTTTTAGTTGGTTCTAGGTGTTCTTGAATGATTCACTCTATTTGGTTCATCAAAGGATTAGGAGGAAAATGAATAATTCTCCTTGCTTTGTGGGACTTTTGAGGTTTTTGATGAGTTAGGGAATGTGTCTTATCATTTTTCACATCCACCACTGAACGAGCCAATACATAACATGTTGCATGTATCTCAACACCAAATTTATCTTTCTGATCCAACCAATTTTATAAGGTGGATTTATTTTAATATTGTTAAAGATTTATCTGGAAATACAAATCCATTCAATATAGTTTATTCTAAAAAAATACATAATGATATGATGATACCATTGGTTCAATAGATATGATATCATGGTTTGAACACTCATGAGACATTGGGTAGGGTTGCACTGATGAGAGAGTCATGGCCTTATCTTTTTGAAATGGATGCCTCTTAATATGCATTATGGTATTAGAATTCTATATATTGGGGAGGTTATAACAACATTGTGCTGTCTTCAAAAACATCTAAAACCATATTTTTCATTCATTGGTTAGGCATTATTTAGGGATGTTTCAGGTGAAATTTTGAAAATTGAAATGGGTTTTGGGCTATGAATGGATGGAACATGGTTTTCCAAAACTATGTACCATTATTTTAAAAATCATTCTAACCTTGGCCATGAGGTTTTCATAGTTAGTGGATAGTTTTACCAACTGTGTACCCACCATGTAGAGATCATGAAACTAAAGTAGTAAGGGTGCACAACTAGGTCACTGGGTTTGAATAACTGTGCGTACCATCCCGCTAACAATGTATGAGGGTATTAGTTTTTTAAAAAATTGAAAAATATACTTTAATACACCTTTCAAGAACCATTTGTTTGTATAAATTGATTTATATTAATTTTGGGGTTTGTGAGGGCTCTCAGGGATCGATTTTGGATCCTCCAAACACCTTCAACAGTACATCAAAGAAAATAAATATTTATTTGGTCCTTATTTGATATTTTTCCTCAACCCATTCTATACCTCACACTCATTATTATCTTTTCCCTACATTTATATAGATTATTTTCATTTGAGAAGATCTAATCCATGTTGTTTTGGATCTTGAATCAAGGTTTGATTTATGGATCATTGTTTTTTATGTTCTTTATTGGAGTTCATAGTTTTTGGATTTGTGTATTGTGATCCCATGATACCAATGTACGTGTTACCATTTATGATGTCCAATTTGATTGATCCTAAATATCATTATTTAAATTAAAATGCTTTATATAAATATAATTTCATTGAATTTGATTATTATGAACATAATTTATTTGAGTTATGGATTTTAATTGGATTTGGCATTAAATTTGGGGGAAAGTCCCAAATTACATTCAATTGGTGTAGTTTTGTCAAATTTTATGTAAAATTGAATTTATCTTGTTGAATTTATTTTGTGAAATTTTAATTGTGAAAGAGATTTGAAAAATTGATTTCAGATGTATATTTTTTAAAAATGGAATAAATTTTTTCTAAAGAAACCTGACTATGTTATCTTCGAAAAGGTGTGATTTGATAAAAAACAATTTTGGTTTTAAATGGATATTGGATAATTTGAATGTGAAGAATGGGTGGAATATTATTTTGAATAGTTTTGAAAAAAATTACAACCATTGAATATTCTAGATAACATGCTTATTAATGTAGTTAGTGAGTTATTTTGGAGAACCACACTTAGCTGGTATTTACGTACAATAGTAATAACTCTTTACAAATATAAAATAAAAAATTTTCTAGATCACATCCTTGGTATGATAATTATTATTCCAGTTTGTCCAATTTCAAATGGATGTGTGTGAACATTGTTTCTTTCATCATATGAGTGTTTAAGTATCTCTTGACCTAGAAATATTGTACCTATGAGGATTTGAAAATTTTTCTCATTAATTATAAATTAAATGTATTCCATTTCATAAAAATAATTACTTAAATTACATTTCAAATTATATAACCAGTTTTATAAATAAAATTAGTAATCCCTATGATTATATTATATCCATCATCTAAAAGGTAATTATTTATTTATTTTAAATATTATTCAGAAATTCCATGCATGTTTATATAAAATTGAATTCATTATTTGGTTAATTTATTGTTTTATTATATTATGGAATACAATGTGAGATCCTATAAAGATTTTGGATGACACCGTACAATTAATTTTGTGCATTTGTATATTTTCTCCTACCATGTTCGAGTGTGGTTAATGTTCTAATTAGAGGTGGTTGTGTTATTGATCATTGGGGATATAGTTTTTTTCATTATGACATTGGTTGTTATTATAACAACCCACTATTTACATACATATATATTTCTTAAAAATTTAATAATATTAATTAAAAAACATGACAAAACAACTCCATGACCATATAGCATTAGTTTTTTAATAAATGGGGGGAACCTAAAAAATTGTTTACTAGACATCAACATTGTCTCCAACTTATTTCTTCCTAACAAGACCATATTTTGACATATATTAATTAAGACCATTCTTCATGATCTGGGGAAATAAAACATAATAATGGGTGATCTTAGAAGATCAGTAAGGATAAACATGGGATATATAAATAATATGACCATAATAAGACATAATACCATTACCATTAATGATATAATCCTCTATATGAAAAATCATGATATCAGGTAATGGGATGAACCATCAAATTTCATAATGAATAAATGAAAATATTCCCAAAAGATATAAAATAATACAATGAATTTCGAGGCACACACATTAGCATTGAAAATCATTTCATATTATTCAAGGTTCTATTCCAGGATCATCATAGTGCACGAAGACTCTTGATGACCAGATTGAACTCCTCATTTAAGACCTATATTACAGAACCAATATCATTTCATATTCAAGACACATATATCTCAAGATATATAAATCATTAAATAGTTAATTGGAGGTATATATTGGTCCCAACAAACTCATAATGAATTCATTCTTATGAGTGAAAAAAAAACAGAAAACATCCATGATAGCATAACCCTAAGAATAAAATGGGTTTCTTAAACATATTTCCATCATATCATCATCCATAAAAAACAAAAGGATTTCTTAAAAATAATTACATTATCAACACAATAAAACCATATGAATAAAAGGTATAAAAAATTAACACTTTTAAATAATGTCTGCATATATGGAAAATAAATTTAATAGAACACATGAAATTATTTCTTGAGGGAAATATCCTTTCTTCTTTAAAGACATTTTCATTTCACAAAATTCCACACAATTTTAATAGAAAAAAACTTCATTGAAAATAAAAATGAAATATTGTTATGAAATATTAATGGAAATAAGGAATTCTGAAAGCCTAAAAATCATTTCATCCAATATAATAAAAAATAAATCATTCTTACCATACATTTTTTGGAATGTCAAAAAGTACCCCATAAAGAGAATGAAAAATGATTGCATTCACACCATTTCAAAAGAATGTTACCAATATGTAATATTAAATTGAAAATATATTATAATAATAAGAATAATATTTCATAATACATATACATATAACATGTACATAGATAATAAATATACCTATGTAAATAATAAAAAAAATATTGGATAATAGTTTTATTGAAAAATTATCCTTTACCACTGTTCTGATATGAATTGTATATATCTGAACATCTAGTATAAGGATTTAAATATTGTAATTTATTTTTCGATATTCAGTGTCATTTTGATGATATAATTCCTATAATTGTGAAATGGTATGGATGTGGATGCTATATATTTTATTATATAATCCATATCTTTTTATAATAATAACTTATATTTATTAATACCATCATTATACCCATCCAAAAAAGGTTGTGGATAAAATAGATTACACCACACCATGGAAAATATAAGTCTTACAAATTAATTTTTGGTGATTTAGTTGTTCATAGGATAGATATAAGGTCATGCACCATCCCCCAGATTGCCCCGAAGCTAGTGTGGTTTCATTGAAAACCTGGTGTGTAATATTTTTTAGAAAAACATAAGCAGAAATCACAAACACATTTTCCACTAGAGAGGGTCATTTTGGTTTAGGTCCTGGTGAATCTTATACAATTATTACAATTCCTTCAAAATTGAACAAAAATGACTTCATTAAGTAATCACCCAACAAAGGTACTCGACTCTACTGAACCTGTAAAAGGAAACAGATTGAAAATGCAGGGTGAGAATATGAATGCCTAGTAAGGGGTTTTAAAATAATGTAAAATATCAATTATAAATATTTTTAATAAATTCCATTAAACTTTTTCCTTAAAACAATTTCTTAAAGAATTCTATAACACATGTATCATAAAATAGTTTATAGTCTACTAATTATAAGAGCACATTTCATGGAATACCACTAGTAGAAATAATGCCTTTAGTGACTACCATTATCCATAGATAGTGGCCTATAGCAGCTACCTAGCATCCCCCAAATGGAGGATGCTTTAGGCCTGTTGTTGTTTCTTTTTGCATCATCAATTTTGTGGACCCTATAGAAAACATCAAGATTATTTATAGTGATCACCATATGGATGTCTCTATTTCATAATTTGGCAGGATCTATAGAGACTTCTAAATGGTGGTCACATTAGTCCTTCCATGCGGGAATATAGCGACCGCCATATAAAAACCACTATTGTTTTTTTAAAAAAATTTTTAAAAAATTACAGCAACATTAAAAACATACTATATTTCAAAAAAAATTCAAAATAACTAAAACCAAAAGAACATAAAAATCTTTTCCTCATCATCTTCAAGTTCCGCAACCATCATCAAATAAAACAACATCAAAAAATTGAATAAAATAATTATTTAAAAATTATATTTCAACTAATAATTGAAATGCAATTGAAACCACATATTTGGTCATCTCTGACAAACCACACATTTGATTAACCTTCTGTCAACTCATATACATCATGAATAATAATGAGACAATTTTCCAGTGATTTTAGGTCATTTTGAAGTTATTTTCAAAGTATTTGATTCTTAAACACATGTTTTTATTTTTTGTGAAACTAAATGTGTGTTTTGGGTTATTCTGCACAAATGGAATCTTTGATTGACATTCCATCTACTCGACCATTTTACAATTTACTCTATGGTTTTTGTCGTATGATTTCACCTCATTTAGAATCTATTTGACTATATTTTATCCCTAGATGCTCCTTTTTAAAAGGCATCAAACCATTAAAAACCATGTATTCGATAGTTACAGGAAGACCACACCATAGATTGGCATGTCGTCTCCTTATACTCATCAAAAATAATAATAAGTTATATTTTCTATGATTTCAAGTCATTATGTGGTAATTTAATATATCTCCTTGAATGTTAAATGCATGTTTTGCTGTTTTTTGACATTAAAATTGTGTTTACCGTCATCCCAGACAAAGAGCACCGCCAGTAACGACCCGAATCCTGAGCCCCCCCCCCCCCAATGGTGCACTTTACCCGTTTTTTCACATGACCTCAAGCATGTTTCCACAAACACCAGAGGCTACTGACTAGCATCGAGGGCCTTGATGAGTCGGTAGAGAAACTATACCCTCATTCGGTAAAGTATAGAGCGGAAAAACAACCAGACACAATAGTAGAAATACTCAACAAAATACAACAGTTTAAGTGAAAAGGGAAAGAAATGGATACATAATAATGATCAAACATGGTACATATATCAATGGAAAGTAGTAAACAAACCAACGTGATGAAGTACAACTAAAAACAATGTGCAAATGAAAACAAATTAAACTCCTCTGCATCGCAAGCCTCATCTCGGTACCACACTCTCCATCTCTTTTGAACCAAGAACCTAAGTAGAAGGGCTCTTGACCTTATCTATACCTGCAGCAACATGTTCTGCTTGGGCCCAAAACCATGGCCCATACAGGGTGAGAGATACAATCCCAGTAGGTAATCACCCAATGATATGTGCCTAACAGTCAATGAATACAAGGCAGTAATAAAACAGGAAGCTGTAAACAGAAACACAAGCAGCTAAAATCTAATGTTCTAACAAAAGAAGTGAATGAGTAAACAACCAGCAATAAGGAAAAACGGTAACCCTCTAGGTAGCTATCACAGCCTAACCCCTATGGTTCAACCTATATGTACTAGCAACACTCTAGGTGGCACACATTGTCTCACCCCTCTGGTTCATTTATGAAATTAATAAACTCTCTGGGGAAGGCCTCATTGTCAATTCCCCATATAGTCTCGTATCTTACTAAATGACCTCTGGGGAAGCACTCAACGTCAATTCACCATGTGGCCCACATTGAGGAACTATATACTCTTTGAGGAAGAACTCAATGTCAATTCCCCCTGTGGTCTCACATCATATTTAAAGACACACTAGAGAAGCCCTTATGTTAATCCTCCCTTTGGTATATTACTCTATGTTCTCACAGTATTGAGTGAAAATAATCATTCTCTGCACGTGTGTATCGTCAATGTAAATCTCAAGAACTACTTGGCTAGTAGTCTGAGGCTGAAAAACAATGAAGTAGTTGTTCCATTATCCTACGGCTAGGCATGACAACTGGAAAAACACAAAAAAGGTAGAACAAACATGGAAAAGAATCCTGAGCATAAAATAAATTATTCTATTTACATGCATAAACCTCTACTATATCAATCATGCAAAGCAGGAAAACAGCAGGGGAAAAACAGGAAACCCACAATTCCCCGCCCAAGGGAATTTGTGGAATTTTTCCAAAATACTCATTAACTTTCAATAGAAAGGAACAAACCACCTACCTTGATCCTAGTAGATTGATATATGTGAATCACGACGCTTGATTCCCCTTAGGACATCATAAATCTGAGAAAATTCACAAAACACTCAACCCACGATAACTCAGAAACAAAGAGGAATCAGAAAATGAAGCTCAAGCAGAAGGAAGGCCGTACCACTGCGATTCCCATGCAATCGAATGTGCTTGAATCAAAGAAAGAACAAAGGAGTGGGAGCTCGTTGAAGATTTGGCCATACGGGTCGCTCTCGGATGAACGTGACCTAGAAGGATGTGTTTCTATGTGTCAAGCATGACCTCGGTTCAGTTAGTAAAAAATAGAAAGTACCGAAATTTTACTTTTAGAGTACACGGCTTGTACTGAGTCTTTTCTGTACTCTTCCAAAATCGGCCTCCACGTCACCCCTACACACTGTGTGTGTGGCCCGGGCATGGCCAGCACACGAATTCGAGCTAGAGAAGAGTACATGGCGTGTACTCAGAAAGTACACGACATGTACACTGAAAATTTCTAGAAACTTTATTTTTTTTTTTAAACACCAGAAAAAGGAAAACCAAACCTGAAAAGAAGATCCGGGTTTGTACACCGCCGATTAACAAACCATCCTCGACTATTTCACATATAACTTTATGATTTTTTCCTTCGATTTCAAAACATTTGGTGGCCTTTTTTTGGTTTTGACCCCCCGCATGCTTTTAATGGGCGTAAAACCATTAAAACCAGCATATTCGGTCATTCTAGAAAAACCGAATGTCTGATTGACATTTTTTCTACTCTTACACAATAGAAATAATAATAATAAGGACTCCCTTGGATTTCAGGTTATTCTAAGGCTATTTGATATTAAATAAACTGTTAAATGCATGTTTTGTTGTTTTATGATAGTAAGAGTGTGTTTTTTATTATCCCATCCAAACAACTTCTTGGATTGATGTTCCATCTACAACACCAATTTACAATTCGCTCTAAATTTGTTCTCGTTTGATTTTATAGAATTTAGAGGTCGTTCATCGGATATTGACCCCCAGATGCAACTTTTCAAAGGCTGTCTGACCTTTAAAAACCACGTATTCAATCGTTGGGAGAATACCGCACATCCGAATGATGTTCTTTCTTTTGGTACACATCAAGAATAATTCTTAGATGGTTTTCCTATGATTTTCAGTAATTTTTAATTCGTTTGATATGGAATTGACCATTAAACGCACGTTTTGTTGTTTTCTGACAGTAAATGTGTGTTTTCAGTCATCTCGAGAAAATAAAATCTTGGATTAATGTTCTATCTACTCGACCAGTTTACAATTCAATATATGGTTGTTTTTGTCTGATTTCAGGCCATTCAGAGGCCGTTTGACTAGTTTTGACACCCAAACACGACTTTTTAAAGGGCGACATTTTTTGAAAAACCACATATTCAATAGATCTAGGCAGACCGCATGTCAAATTGACGTGTCACCTTCATGTACACTTCCAGAATAATAATAATAATATGGTCTTCCTATTATTTTAGGTCATTTATAGGTTTTTTGATATGGAATTGACCGTTAAACACATATTTTGGTGTTTTATGCCACTAAAAGTGAGTTTTCAATCTTCCCTACCACACAGCTTCTAGGATTGATGTTTTTTTGGTTCAACCAATTTTAAATTCACTAAAAGGTTTTTTTTATTTCACAGCATTTGGAGGTTTTTTGGCTTATTATGACCCCCAAACGCACCATTTTAAGGGGCATCTAACCATTAAAAAATGCATATTCGGTTTTCTTGGCAGATCGTACATCCAATTGACATTCCGTCTATTGGTACACATTATGAATAGTAAAAATATGGTTTCCCTAAGATTTTAGATAATTCTGAAGTCATTTGATTTGGAATTGACTATTAAATGCCCGTTTTGGAATTTTAGGACACTGAAAGTGTGGTTTTGGTCATCCTAGGAAAACAGAATCTCAGATTGATGTTTTGTAACGTCCCAATGTTTTTCAATGGAAATTACCTTCTTATAAATATGTCATAAAATCACATGAAAACACAACATAATGATCTACTAAGTGCTAAGTGACCTTAAAACATATGTTTGTCACTTATGTGTTTTGAATTTTTAAAATATGACATACACCATTGTGTTCAAGATGGTTTTTTTAATTTAATAAAACCAAAATAATTTTTGGTGAATAGTAACCTACTCTTATGAATAGTAACATAACCTTATGAATAATGATATACCGTAATGAATAGTAACCTTACCTATGAGAGTATTAAAATAAAATTCATGTGAAAGTATGATGGACCTATATTTTAGAATAAGTAATCGAATGTTTTAAAACTATTTTTAGTATTAAACCATGATTTTAATTAAATATTAAATTAATCATATTTAGAAAATTATTTTTGAAAAATGGACTTCATTTTTTTATTTTATACATCGAAAGAATTTTTGGGGTAAATTATTGGGATTTTTAGGAAATACTTGAATTTTTTATGAATAGTGAAATACCGTAATTTATAAAAATATGTTGAATAAGATAATTATAGAGTCATTCGTGATGTTCTAATGATGTAAGCCCACTTGTTTCAAGATCACATTGTAAAATTACTAGTCCTATTCAGGGAATAATCACTATTCCTTGACTTCTGAGGAAATAACAAACTAATTAATTTTATATTAAGAAAACCCCTCTCCCCTCCACTATAAAAACCACCCTTCACACCCTCATTTCCTTACACCTCTCAAGCTCTAACCCTTCTCTAAACTCTTCGCAAACTTCTTCCCTAGAATCTCTCCCAATTTCAAGAGTTATTGGACTCATCAAAAGACCAATCCTAGCATCCATAAAGAGAATCACCAGAGGAGGATTTAAGAGGTAATTTCTCTCCCTCTTCTCTTTTAATATCCATTCAAGTTGAAGTTCATTTGTTGATCTCTCTCCACATATCCTCATCAAAATGGTCTTTTAAATATAGTAATATACATATAATGTAATTTTATGATGATAATGGGATATTATATCATCGAACCCCCTTTCCCTCTTCCTTTTATTTTATTAAAGAGAAAGTTGTTCGTGATGTGTTAATTTATCACCTTCAAGAACGACATGATTTCTTCATACATTTCCACCTTAAGATCTAGTAACAAAACCTTTTTAAGGGTTGAAACAAATGTTTTTATTGTATTATTTCCTATTTAATGTTCTAGAAATTACTTATGGCCATATTACTACTGATATAATAAAACAAGTTCATTATGATCAAAAAACCATTAAAATTAACCCAAACAATCATCATTTAACTCTTATCTAATGACTCATCCACATGGATATAATATGATTAATTATAAGATCATTCAAACTCTTGTAATATCCTAGAATAACATGTAATTTCATTTCTGGATGTTTACCCATTTTCTACCTGAACATCAATTTAAGAATACAAGTTAACCACTCAAGAAATCAATAAAAAAACATTCTCGAACAATGATTGAAAAATCTATAACTCATTTTTGGCACCAAAATATGGCCCGAAATAAAGGATCTAAAAAGATGGTGGGCGCGCTGCCTCGCGAAGCACCGACGCGAAGCCCCGACGTGAAGCCCCAGTGCGAAGCGCCCCGATCATTGCAGCCTCGTGAAGCTCCAGAGGCGGTAACCCTCTGTGAACGCATTTTACGTTCGCGAGCCCGCCGCGAAGCACCTCGGGCAGCGCGGTCTCGCGAAGCACCAGAGGTGGTAAACCTCCACGAACGCATTTGACGTTGGCGAGCCCGCCGCGAAGCTCCAGAGGCAGTAACCCTCCGCGGATGCCGTTGACGCTCGCGAGCGCGCCACGAAGCACCTGAGGCAGCACACAAGTCCTGCTTCACGAATCGTGAAGCACTCTTTGCCCCAAGAATCATGAGCTCCGCGAGGTATTTCTACTTCGTGATACGCCTCTTCTTTGTCTCATTTTGAGCCCCTATTCTGAGTGGGATGCCCTTCGTGAAGCTCAAGGGAATTAGAGAAGGAAGGGGATTCCCAAGGGAACTCGGGAAGCCGCGGAGCACATATGCTTCGCGAAGCACCCAACCAATACTAGTGGTCCCTATGCTAAGGCAGGATCGCTACACATCGCGAAGCACACTGCTTCGTAGGACCCTGCTTCGCGAGGCAACCCTTCTTCGCGAGGCAGTGCCCCGTGAACATTGTTCCACTTCGCGAAGCACCTTCCACTCACACCCATGCCCCGTGCTATGGCCAAGGCACTCTACTTCGCGAAGCACACTCCTTTTCTTAGCAATTCCTCTTCCCGTGCGACCCTCCAGGTTTGAATGATTTGATTTCAAAGTCTCATGGACAATACCACCCGTAGCATTGCTTCGCCTAATTCTTCTTTGCATAGGCACGCTAACGGCTATTGATTCTTCGCATAGCCATGCTAATGTGGACCCCTTGATGGTTCGTTCCACAACCCCCCATTACTATGGCCTTACTGGTACCTTCCCTTCCCCAAGGACCAGAGGGTACCGGTTATGTAAGTCCTAGGGGTGTAGAGTGAACCCACCTCGTCCGAGCTGCAGAACGTTAAAATGTCAAGCACCACGTCCTCAACACATGACGTTAAATTGTGACTCGACCTCGTGCCCCAACGGATAGCTGCACCTCTGCATCTCCGTACTTCCCCACTACCATGGTCAGTGGAGGGCGTGATAGGGAACAAGTCACCCCCCATCTTTGGACCAAGGGACATTTTTCCTGCGCTTTGTTACACCATGGGCCTCCATCCTGGAGTAAGTCCCAACACCATGGGCCGCCTAACGCGTAATCCCCTCTTTTCTTCTCACGGACGCACCCTTCGTGACATGATCATCAGGTCCTTGCAACCTCTTGTTTCTCACACCGAGCATGACTAACATGGGCTTAGAGTGAGCACCGACCCTGACCCCCCACCCATAGCGAACTACGAGGGCTTTGATCCATGTCAAGGCATGGTACGTAGGAAGCCTCAATGAGGTTCAAGCCCACCCGTCATTTATTCACATTGGGTCTCATCCCCATCCAGCACGATGTTAAACAGCATTCCGGTCCAATGGCAAGCCGTTGCGACTCATCCCATTTGAACTATGAGGACTTTGATCCACGTCAAGGCATGGTATGTAGGAAGCCTCCATGAGGTTCAAGGCACATTGCTCAGTCGTTCATTCACGTCGAGTTTCGCCCTTGTCCAGCATGACGTTAAACTGTATGCCCCCCTTGTCCTGCATGACATTAAACTGCACACCCATTCCCATCTGAACTACGAGGTCTTTGATCCATGTCAAGTCATGGTACGTAGGAAGACTTCCAGAGGTTCAAGCCCACCACTCATTGGACCAAGGTCAACTTTCACGTCGGTTCGCCGAAAAACCCCACCTGAACTACGAGGTCTTTGATCCATGTCAAGGCATGGTACGTAGGAAGCCTCTACGAGGTTTAAACCCACCATCCAGTCGTTCCGACATCATTCACGTCGGTTCACCCCCGTCCCGAATGATGTTAAACTGCATTCCACAATCCGAACTACGAGGACTTTGATCCGTGTCAAGGCATGGTACGTAGGAAGCCTCCCTGAGGTTCAAGCCCAACAATCATTGTCCCAAACCGTCTCCTAGTCGATGTGCCAAGCCCCCCCACATTTTCAAGCCCATCTCTCATCGGACCAAGGTCCACCTTCAGGCCGGTACGCTGACGATGCCCATCGGACCAAGGTCCACCTTCATGTCGGTACGCCGACGATGCCCATCGGACCAAGGTCCACCTTCACGTCGGTACGCCGACGATGCCCATCGGACCAAGGTCCACCTTCACGTCGGTTCGCTGACGCATCAGACCAAGGTCCACCTTCATGTCAGTTCGCTGACGCATCGGACCAAGGTCCACCTTCACGTCGGTTCACCGGAACCATCCCGAACTACGTGGACTTTGATTCCCTGCCACGGGGATATGTATGAAGCCTCTTCAAGGCTCAAGCCCAACTTCACTGTCACCCCCCCGCGATGGTCCCATTTCACTCTCCTTCCACTCCATTCATCCACCTATCACCCATCCCGATTCTCGCCCAGACCGTCATATCCCGGTGAGACCATGTCGGTACGCTCTTCTTCACAACCGCCCATGGGCTGGCCCCAGTATCGGCATCCCTTCAAGGGAAAACCCTCAATCCGATCTATTCTAGCTAATGCTCTGATCGGGTTGATCCATCTCCGCTAGACGTTAAACTCGCGGCGTACCCTGTGTTAAACACGGGAAGCTTAGGAAAACCTCAGATATGTGTCTATGACATATAATTCCCCGCGCTCGATGTGGGATGCCTCGGGCTTCCACGCCCTCGAGAAGCCCTGTGACTAGGGATAATAGACAGACATTCCCGGTTCCCCAGCATCCAGACACGCTACTGATGCCTCAACGTGACTACTCCCCTGACTGAAGGTTGCTGCCCTGACCGGACCCTTTGGAATGTCCCGATAGAAGCAGTGTAATTAACCGGCGTCCATGGAATCATGGCACTGGGAAGAGTTTCACAAACTACATTTGAAATCTATGAGGGAGACCCGGACTAGGTGACAAGTTCTGAGGAGGAATCCACAGAAGGAATAACCGACATCGCATCATCCCATTTCGATCAAGGAGCATACGTCCCTGAATAAGGAGTGAATGATGCCCGCCTTTGGAAAGTGGGAATGCGGGGAAACAAAGCGTCGCGCGTCCTCCTCCTCCGCAGACGGATGCACGCGCGCCCCGGAGAAAGCGTCGGAAAAAGAAATGGTGAACCCGACGTGAAAGTATTTTCCCCAATGTGGAGATTAGTAGCATTCGGGACACCAGTAGATTGACGTGTCATCGGATTCAGATATCCGGCGCTTGGTCCCGCCAAGCAAATAGCGGGCCTGTCGTGAAACTCACCGGAAGTCAGGGCAGTAGAACGTGGGGCACTCCGTTCTGCAGCGTGTTGGAGTGGATCCTTCTTACAGAAATGGAGAATGGAAGGACGTTGGGGCACTGGTTGTCAATCCTTTTCCCTCTCAGTGCTGATAAGTTGATCCCTTCGTTTCTCAGGAACCAGGTTGCTGTTACAGAGATGCAATCACCGCCCACTAGCCTACGCAGGGGCAGGGGCAACATCGCCACAACCACCCCACATGGCGCCGCTACCACCACGACGGACACCACATCGCGGAATACGGGGCGCCCACGTCCCCTTTCCCCATCAAAGGTCATCTAGCGAAGGGTGATCAACAACCTCGTGCACAGGTACGAGGAGGAAGGGGTCATCCCAACTAGGGATATGGCCCGCCTGGACCTGGAGGCGTCCATGCCCCACCGTCAATGCCTCCCTAACAGGCCGCGCAGGGAGCCCCTGCTCCCCACACCAACGTTCAACCGTTTCGTGAGCCTGTCCCCGAAACGTCTTGACGACTCCTCGCCTTACGCCGATGAGGAGGGCGCCGTCCGGCTCAGCCCGCTCAGGGTCCCGACCCAAGTGCTCCAGGCGAGAGCTCCCACCCAGCTTCATCAGCGCCGCCGTCTGGCTCGGCAGGAAGAGCAGGTAGGCCATGCCCATGCACCACCTGCACCAGCTCACCTGACCCGACGTCAACGTCGGGCCCGGGCTGAAGATGCCCGCCCAGGCGCGTCAACGTCGACAGCTACAGTGGCCCGAGCCACCGCCAACGTGCATCATGAAGACCCCACATACACTGAGCAGGGGCACTCTTTTACCCAACCAGGATCGATACCCCAACCGCCCCAAGGGCAGGCTGGGTTGACTCTCCTGGTTGCAGGCCCAAGTGGTGATCGTCGCAAACTAACTCGCGATGGTGTCCCCCCGTACGAAGGTCCTCCCCGTACCACTACTCCATAGAGCATGGGCCTT
Source organism: Viscum album (assembly GCA_963277665.1). Classification (NCBI taxonomy): domain Eukaryota; kingdom Viridiplantae; phylum Streptophyta; class Magnoliopsida; order Santalales; family Viscaceae; genus Viscum; species Viscum album. Next base: position 1,202,309,818 of record OY728145.1, read on the forward strand.
CCCCGCTCTGAAGTCCTTCATGGAGGCATGCCTCGTGCTACCCCCATCCCAAAGGAAGACCTGCCCCGCGGTAGTGATGCTCAGCGGGGAAATCTTTCACACGCCCACTATACAGGGTATGGAGTCCATCCTCCTGCCCCTGACCGCCGATCTGAAGGAGACGTCCATCCGGTCCTTCTCCAACATGGGGGCCCTCCCTACGTCCTCACTGCAACCGGCGAAGGCCAGCCTTGCTCTGCCCGCACCGACCATGGAGGTCCTCCCTATGCTCCTTCCGGTTCCAACAGAGGCTTCGCACACATGGGTGCTGTTCATGGAGCTCCCCCCCATGTGCCCTTCGAAATTTTCCCCGGTTCCCCTCGCACCTCGGCCATCTCGAGTGGGGGCCCTCTCCGCCACGGTGCCAGCGCCGCCCCGAGACTCCATGATAGGGATCAACCCTGTCCCGAAGAGCCACCCCGGGGCAGGAGAGCAGGTCGTCGCCTCCATAAGAAGAGTCCTGGGAAAGCCCAGGTGGAGATCAAACCCGCCTGCTTCTCCGACTCTGAAGCGGAGTGCGACTCAGCGATGAAACCTTCTCTCTGCTCCTCCGTATCAAGGACCGGGGCAGAAACCAGACGCGTTAGCCTCATTCTCCTGGAATATGACGTTCACCTGATTCCCGTCTGTCTCCGCAGGTACATCCAGGAGGAAGGAATCTTGGGAATTCCGCATGTCTCGACCACGCAATCATCTCCATCGTCACCAGAAGCGCCCTCTACCTCTACCAGAGATCACAGAGAGTTGTTTTGGGGGCCAACGACGGTAGAGCGACGACATGACCGGTCCCCGGTAGCCGTGACTCCTGTGCCGGAAACTGTGGCTATCAGCCCATCGTACCGTGACATCGTGGCCAGGTCACCTCACTCTTCGGAGGATGCCCCGGAATTCGGCGGTCAGTCAGATCGTGCACCGTATTCTCCACCGCCGAGTTTTCTATCTCAGAGTTCTGCCTCAGAACCGCTACCGGTCCCTCATCCGCCCCCTGTTGATGAGTGGGGCAATACAAGGCTAGACCCCGAGTCCGAGCCCATGAGCTTCTGGAGTATTCTCGCAGCGGATTACTTCCCGGAAAAATTCTGGCCGACGGCGGCGCTGAATTTTCGCATACTGGAGTCTCTTACCCCTGAAGAAGTGGGGTGCTTTTGTCGAACCCTATGGGCGACACACATCCGCCTTCGTTCAGAACGGGTGGTGTACCCTAGAAGTCGAGAGAACATCGATGAAATCGGCAAGCAGTGCCGCCTGATCGATGTGGCCGCACTCCTTGTGGCCCAGCACCCTGAGTCGCCCGGCCGCCAGAGCGCCCTTCAACGAAAATGCATTCAGAGTTTTAAAACACTCCGCAGAATCATCAGGGAAGCTACCCCCCATGTGCAAGTCCATGGTTGGGGACACTATGTCTCTCTCATCTTCGACCCTATCTGACGGCCGCCCGATTCATTATGTGACATCGAGGACATGCCCTCTAGAGGATTCACGGTCCACATGACTGACATCGTGGACAAGGAATACGACCTTGAACTCCTTGATGGAGACTTCCCCCCCGAGGGCGTACCGCCACTGCTGGACCCATCAGGGAGGGTTACCCGTCTGGAGAGGAACCTGCTAGGCCTCCCCGTACCCACAAAATCGCTGGTAGTTGGTCGAAACGCCGGCAAGGGTAAAGAGCACGTCAGAACCGTCAAGCACTCAGACCCGTCCGCCTCTGTGCAGAAAACGGGCGAAGATCCCGAGAAGGCAACGTTACGCCAGCAGCTTGCTGAGCAGAAGAGGCTGGTTGACGAACTCTTGGCTGGGCGCGCCGCAGAGCGGCGACCCGACTATGGTAATCCTATGCCGGGGCAGCAGGGGCAGGAACAAGTTCCCCCCGGTGAGATGCCTCCGGGAAACCCTGATCATGATACTGCCGCAGACAGGGCAGAAGCCGGAATGTATGGCAAGAGGGCGCGATACGTCTCGCCAAACCCTCTCGTGCGACGGGACAATCTGACGAATCCAGCCCGGGTTCCCCCAGTCGCCCCGCAGGTCGTTCTGCCAGTTGATCCACGAGCGACCGAAGCTGTCTACCGTGTTGAAGAACCTGGAAATGCACTTGTGTTTAGGGATCCCCATCAAGATAGGTACCCCCATCCGGATGATATTATTGTGTCACTCACAGCCTTCCTCGAAGTGCTGGAAATGCGGCAGGTCGCGGTCCCACCGGATGGCAAGCCTTATCCCGCATGGGTGGATGATATGCCCACACCTCCGGGTTTTGGGAACCCCACTTTCTCGCCCTTCAATGGGACAGGGGACCCGCAACAGCACTTGGCACATTTTTCTTCCAGGTGTGGCCCCATGTCGGGGACCCCGGCTCAGCAAGAAGCCGCCAAACTCCGATGTTTTATACAGACATTGGAAGGTCCGACATTCATCTGGTACAGCCAGATCCCTATCGGATCGGTGACCGATTGGGAGGATCTTCACCAGCAGTTCTTATACCAGTTCACCTCCACCACGTGGAAGACCAGCATTGCAGACCTCTTCAAGTGCAAGCAAATGCCTGATGAGTGGGTTAAAGATTTCATCCCCCGGTGGAAGGGACTTAGTTATTCCCTCGATATGCCACTGACTCAGGAGAAATTACTGACGATGTGTGTGGGGAACGTCAAGATAGAGCTGGTACCCTCCCTGATTACCCAGAACTAACCTGGAGGGTTCAGAAATTTCTCAGATAAGGCTCAACGCCTTGAGGAAGCTCTGCAACAGGCTAGTCAGGCACGTTTGTTGCCCCCTATGATCCTAGCCAGGAGGACCGCCAGGGCTGAACCCGCTGCGGTGGCCCAAATGGAAGCCCCGAGGCAGCCGGAGTTACTTCTAGCGGCACCACCCCCGCAACTCGGCTGAGGTCCTCCACCTCAAGCACAGGCTCCTGCCCAGCAGCGACCGCCTCAGAACCGACAGGTTCCCCCACGCAATGCACCACCGCCACCTAGGCAATACAATCAGGCGCCGCCTCCCCAGAAGGCCCCTCCGGCCCCTCATCAGGGCCAGGCCCCCAGGGCCCCCTATCCGGAAAGAAGGCACCAGACTTATTCGTTTAACGAAAATCATGTCCCTAGCTATTTCCGAAGTGCTCTAGAGCAAGGGATCGTGTGCCTTCCCGAGTGCAGAAGGCCGGCAGAGGCAAATCTCACCGATCACCCCAACTACTGCCCTTATCATCAGATTCTGGGGCACACCCTCAAGCAATGCTAAGTGTTGAAAGACTGGCTTCATGACCAGGTCAATAACAACATAGTCAACTTGGGTTCGGCACCAGCACAAGTGGCGAGTGTCTTTGTAGGATCAGAGATCGGCAGCGACAGCGAAGGCGAGTGGTAGCAGGTCCCCAGCCGCGGATCCCAGAAATATGACGACTGGATGGCTCGAAAAACCATCGTTTGTGCCCATGGTATCATTCGGGCGCACCTGAAGCAGTCGGAACCTTCAGAAGAAGTAGCTGGTGCCTCCACATCGTCTTCGCAGTCGACCTCTTCCCAAAAGGGAAAGCAGCGGCGACGCAAGAAGAAGAAACGCGCACCGCCGGTTCCATCGTCATCCCGCACTCTCGGCGAATTTATGCCCCATGAAATGGGGATTCCTCCCAGAATCCGCCCAGCGGCGGATGACTCCTCGAGCGACAGCCAGGGGCATGATTTGGTCAACACCGTGGAGCTGGTGAAGCCCTATATGACCCCCGATGAAGGGGAACGCCAGGCGAACCTCCCCAACGTTTCTATCCGACGTCAACGTCAGCGGAATCTCAACCGCGCCAGTCATCGAGGTACGTCAGCAGGCACTTTCAGTCAAGCCGTGCATGCTACTGAGACCAAGTAGCAGGCTCAGCGTAGAGCTCAACACGCGCAACCCCATCTAACGCCCTCGGCTCTACCTCCACCGTCGTTCGTGCTACTAGATCGGGGAGAGTTGCCTTGTTCATATCACAGTGAGTCTTGCCCGGCTACAGGCCAGCCTCCACTGTCCAATCCTAGTCCGGCGACTACTCTCCAGGCTTCTACTAGTAGGCAGCAAGATGTGCCCAGTACTATCCGATCACCGGTTCAACCGGCAAGACCCGCAATGCCTCCAAATGCTGATCGACCTCCTGTAAGCAGAGGTTCGCGTTTGGCACGAAAGTATGATGTCCTAAAGCACAAGGGCGGCAATCCGGCGAGGCTCTCCATCCTTGAGGACTTTCGCCTGTCATCCGAAATGCACGAGGCACTTGCTGAGGCCCTAAGGAGCCCCCTCCAGTTTGAGACGGATGTAGCAGCTGCAGAAACCTTCCATACAGAGACGATTGAAAACGCCGAATGTCAGGCGGTTATCTAGTTCCCCGGCGAAGATGATGACCCTCCTATACAGGGGCACATTCGCCCGCTGTACATCACTGGACACTTCAATGGTGCGGAAGTCTGCCACTGCGTCGTTGAAACGGGTTCCCGAATCAATCTAATTCCGACCCGGACGTTGCGAATGCTGGGTCTGTCTGAAGGTGATTTAAACTCCCTCTGACCTCAGAATCAAGGGGTATGATAGGACCGAGAAAACCCCAGTCGGCAAGATCCGCCTGAAGACTCAGTTTGGTGGCTTAATTGCCAGCATCGAGTTCATGGTCGTCTCTCAAGACACTGCCTACAACGCATTGATGGGTAGGTCGTGGCTCCATCTGCATGCAGCGGTCCCTTCGTCGTATCACCAGTGCCTCAAGTACTCACTCAACGGTCGAGTAGGCATGCTCCAAGGAGATTCGTCCCCTTTCGCCTCTTGTGAGGCCCACTATCTGGATGCGGGTTATTACAAAAGTAAGGTTAAAAAGATCCTAGTAAGTGGGGATGAACCCGCCCCGGTCACAAGTGATCCCTGGGCAAGCATGGATGACGCCTACGTCCTCCCGATCCACCGGTTGGAGGCCACAACCCCCGACATGGGGCAATGTTCTGTTGTTTCGGGTACACAAGGAAGGCATGTTCCCGTGTCCAAGTGACATCGGAAAATCACCTCGTACTCCTACATCAACCAGGCTCAGGTGATCCCGGAACCCCCTACCCATGTACGGTACCGGAATGTCAAGCTTCTGAGAACGGCGTTACGTCATACGTGTCTCTTCCACCGGGCTGGAATCCACCGACTCAGGCCGACACATCACCACTGCTTTGATATCATCAAATGTGGCCCCTTAGGCTGAAGGCCAGATGGGATAGGATCGACTGCCTTCATTGTTATGGTCTCAATGGCAAGTGAGTCTCCCGATGTGATGACCACTACTGCCTGAGCCGGCACCAGCTGCCCCTCGGATTCGGATAGCACAGAAGTATCTCCCATCACGAAAAGTTCCCCCACGGGTGGGGAGGAAGACCTGGAGGATGCCCCCCGCCTTGGAAGAAGACGTCTCTACCACGGTTGATAAACTGGTACAGGTGAGCCTTGGTGGCGAGCCAGATCCGAGACCGACATTGATCAGTGCAGCCATGTCCCTCGATGAGCAGCAGCAGTACGTAGACTTCCTCAAGAAACACCATGACGTGTTTTCCTGGAGTTACAACGAGATGCCAGGACTAGATCCCCAGGTAGTCGTTCACCATCTGGGCCTCCCGGAAAAACACCGTGGGTTTAAGAAGCCCCCCACGAAAATGCACTCTTCTCATGGTGCTATGGTTGCGGCCGAATTTGAAAAGCTTATCAAAGACAACTTCATTAAGGAGGTCCAGTACACCAAGTGGCTCTCCAACATTGTGCCAGTCAGGAAGAAGAATGGGCAGATCAGAGTCTGCATCGACTTCCGCGATCTTAATCGCCACTGACCAATGGATGACTTCCCACATTCGGTGACGGAGTTGTTGATTGACGCCACGGCCGGGTTCTAGGATCTCTCCTTCATGGATGGATACTCTGGGTACAACCAGATCCGGATGGCCCCTGAAGACAAGGATTCCACTACCTTCAGGGCTCCCCAAGGTACCTTTTGCTACCAGGTAATGCCATTCGGTTTGAAAAATGCAGGTGCCACTTATCAGAGGGCCATGCACCGCATATTAAAACCGATCCTCGGGACATTGGTGGAATTCTACGTGGATGACCTCGTAGTCAAATCATGTCAGCTCCAGGACCATCTCAAAGACCTTGAGAAAATGTTCGGTTTCCTCCATGCCCGTCACCTAAAGATGAACCCGTTGAAGTGTGCCTTCAGGGTCACCTATGGGAAGTTTCTGGGCTTTTTTGTCAGATACCGAGGTATCGAGATCGACCCGGAGAAGATCAAGGCCATCATCCAAATGCCTCCCCCGATCAACATTCGGGAGCTTCGAGGCCTTCAAGGCCACTTAGCCTATATACGCCGATTCATCGCGAATCTAGCCAGCAAGTGTAATCCATTTTCCCGGCTCATGAAGAAGGGCGCCGCCTACGAATGGGATGAGGAGTGTCGGACCGCCTTCGAGGAAATCAAGCAGTATCTGCTCCAACCTCCGGTCTTGAAGCCACCCGTCTCCGGAAATCCACTGGTCCTTTATGTGACCACCCTGGAGAGATCCCTCAGTGCGCTGCTCGCCCAGAAGAATAACGAGGGTACTGAGAACAGTCTCTACTATCTCAGTCGCATGCTCCTCGATACGGAGGTCAGATACTCCCCTATCGAAAAGAGCTGCCTTGCGCTCGTATTCTCCGTGCAGAAGTTGCGACATTACCTGCAGCACCATGAGGTGCAATTGGTCTCCCGGGTTGACCCACTGAAGTACATCCTGAACCGCCCCATGCTGACTGGATGACTAGCATGGTGGGATGTGATTCTCTAGCAGTTTGATATCAGGTTTGGACCTCATAAGGCCGTTAAGGGACAGGCGTTGGCATACTTCTTAGCTTCCCATCCAAACTCCGCGGACCAATCCCCGGACCAGGATTTCCCTGATGAGACGACCCTCTCAGTCGATCATGATGTCCCGTGTTGGCAAATGCATTTTGACGGCGCCTCCTGTATCCCTACTGGTAGGAGGCTCAATGATCCCAAGCTCAACAGAGTGGGCCTGGGTATTGTCTTTATTTCCCCAGCGTAGGCCGTCCTGCCATACTCGTTCCTATTGTAAGAAGGTTTTACGAACAACGAGGCAGAGTACCAGGCACTCATCACCGGCCTCGAGCTGGCCCTTGAGATCCATGTGCCCCATCTACATGTGAAGGGAGATTCCGAGTTAGTAATAAAACAGGTTAATGGCAACTACGTCGTCAGGAAGCCGGAGCTTGCACCGTTGCTGGAGTACACCCTCCGCCTAATGGCCCAATTCTCTTCTCGACCAGAGGTTACCCATGTCCCATGGTCGCAGAACGGCCAAGCAGATTCCCTGGCTGGTTTAGCCGCATCGCTCGAAGAACCCGAGAAAGATGATCTAATCATACATGTGGCACACCGAAGAGTCATTTCCCCCGTCACCCAAGAGGACAATGACGGCCTACGGGTAGGTCATCTCACCGCCGGACCCCCTACGTCAGGGGTCCCGGGTTCATCAGACATAGTGGTTGAAGCCACTCCCGACTGGAGGACACCTTTTGTTGAGTATCTCCAAAATGGTCGCCTCCCAGACGATTGGGCCAAACGAGAGCGAATCTGACGCCGCGCGTTGCAATTTACCCTCCAGAGCGGCTCCAGTCTTGAACAGATCCTCTATAAGAGGAGTTTCGATGGTGTCCTCCTCTGTTGCATCCAAGGAGTAGAGATACCTCAAGTTATGAAAGAGGTTCACACCGGTTCCTGGTGCGCCCATCAAGCTGGGCCGAAGCTGTTCCATCAGATCTGGAGGTTGGGGTACTTCTGGCCCTATATGATCCACGATTGTATTGGATATGCCAAGAGATGCCATGCGTTCCAAGTTCACGCCAACTTCCTGCATCGGCCGCCGAAGCCCCTCCACCCCACGAAGTACTCTTGGCCATTTGAGGTATGGGACTTGATGTAGTGGGACCGTATCCACCGGCAACAGCCCGCTAGTGTAGGTTCATCCTGACTGCTATAGATTTCTTCTCCAAGTGGGCAGAGGTAGTTCCGCTCAAAGGGGTCAAGGCCCGTTCCATCGTTGACTTTGTGAGATCAAACATTATCCACCGGTTTAGGGTCCCTCATGACATCCTCACCGATAATGGAACCAACTTCCGAGCGGCTGAACTGAATAAATTGTACGCCAAGTACGATATCCGGTCGAACCATACCTCCCACTACTACGCGCAGGCAAATGGACAGATCGAGGCATTTAACAAACCCCTCTCTAACATTCTGCAGAATATGGTTGGTCAGAATAAGAAAAGTTGGCCGGACAAGCTCCCCAACGCCCTCTAGGCTTACCAGACGACGACTCGCAACTCTACCCAGGTGACCCCATATTCTCTGGTGTATGGAGCTAAGGCCTTCCTACCCATTGAGATATAGCTGTCTTCGCTACACACTGTAGTTTATGATCATCAGACATCAGATGAGGTAGCCGAGATCCGTCTAGCCGAATTAGAAGCACTGGACGAGAAACGGCTTCTTGCCCTGCACAATCTGGAAAGGCATCAGGACAAGATAGCGAGGGCCTTCGACAAGAAGGTTCATCTCCACTCTTTTCTACAGGGCGACCTGGTACTAGCCCTTCGAGCGCCAATGATTCCCAGTAGTAAGCCGCCCAAATTAGAACCCAAATGGGAAGGGCCTTATATCATCCATAAGGTTTACCCCAATGGAGCATACTCCTTGGTGACCATAGATGGAGAGCGTATAACCCCTCCCACCAATGCCAAATTCCTCAAGAGATACATTGCCAAGGGAAAAAGTGTCATGCACGACCCTAAACTGCAAGATGGTCCCGCACGACCTTAAACTACATCTTCGTCCTTACTGTAAGACGTTAAACTGCAAGCCAGTCAGGCCTTCCTGACCGAGGCTCAGCCTCAGGCCCCTTGGCCTCCTTGGGCCCCCGGCCCCCTGTCCTTACTGCAAGACGTTAAATTGCAAGCCAGTCAGGCCTTCCTGACCGAGGATCAGCCTCAGTCCCCTTGGCCTCCTTCGGCCCCTGGAACCCCGTCCTTACTGCAAGACGTTAAACTGCAAGCCAGTCAGGCCTTCCTGACCGAGGCTTAGCCTCAGGCCCCTTGGCCTCCTTAGGTCCCTGGCCCCTCGTCCTTACTTCAAGACATTAAACTGCAAGCAAGTCAGGCCTTCCTGACCGAGGCTCAGCCTCAGGCCCCTTGGCCTCCTTGGGCCCCTGGCCCCCCATCCTTACTTCAAGATGTTAAACTACAAGCCAGTCAGGCCTTCCTGACCAAGGCTCAGCCTCAGGCACCTTGGCCTCCTTGGGCCCCTGGCCCCCCGTCCTTACTGCAAGACGTTAAACTGCAATCCAGTCAGGCCTAGCTGACCGAGGCTCAGCCTCAGGCCCCATATCCTCCTTGGGCCCCTGGCCCCCCGTCCTTACTGCAAGACGTTAAACTAGAATCCAGTCAGGCCTTCCTGGACGAGGCTCAGCCTCAGGCCCCTTTGCCTCTTTGGGCCCCTGGCCCCCGTCCTTACTGCAAGACGTTAAACTACAAGCCAGTCACGCCTTCCTGAACGAGGCTCAGCCTCAGGCCCCTTGGCCTCCTTGGGCCCCTGGCCCCCTGACCTTACTAGAAGACGTTAAACTGCAATCCAGTCAGGCCTTCCTGACCAAGGCTCAGCCTCAGGCCCCATGGCCTCCTTGGGCCCCTGGCCCCCCGTCCTTATTGCAAGATGTTAAACTGCAAGCCAGTCAGGCCTTCCTGACCGAGGATCAGCATCAGTCACCTTGGCCTCCTTGGGCACTTGGCCCCCCATCTTCACCGCAAGATGTTAAACTGCAAGCTGGTCAGGTTTCCCTGACCACGTTCCGGCCCCAGCCCCTTGGTTTTTTTCACCGAATTACCCTCTCGCGGGATTTTATGGTATAGTTTAGGACTAGGTCCTCATTCACGTCGGATTACTTGTCGTACCATAAATGTCCCCAAATGAGATAATCCTCGTCCCGCATGATGTTAAATTGCATGCCAAGAACTACATGTGGCATGATTCCCATCTTTATGGGATACGTAGGAACGCTCGCACGCCTCGTCTTGAGCCCAGCCCCAAGAATTTCTCTTCTACTATCCCCCCTGGGGGTAGTTTCCTTGGAGGATCTTTGTGTATCAGGGAGTAGGCTTTCTTAGCCCCACTCATTCAACCCCCGTTCGCACAAGGACTGTATGGGTTACACCATGTGCCTACTCCCGTTCTTCTATCCTCCCACATCCTCACCGAACGACGCTAAACTGCATGGCCTTCAAGAACTACGTATGGCTTGATTCTCATCCTCATGAGATACGTAGGAATTCCCAGACATTTCTTCTGTTGGCCCAGCCTAAAAGCCAAAATCATCCCCTCGGGTGAAGACATGGAAGAGTGCACACTTTTTCCCCAACTCACATCGAGCAAGCCTCGACCCGGTTGCACATCCCCCTTAGAGATTTTTTGCCTCTTTCATGGATGTATACAGCTATGCTTCACCCACTCCTTGACTGGGATTCCATCATTTTTCAAACCTAGAGGGACCCTCAAGAACGGCCTGGATACTATGCCCAAGGGCTCTGCTACCGATACGGGCCAACGACCCCAAGGGTTTTCAAGCAACAAGCCTATTCTAGTCCCGCGTAGCGAATTTGGTCAGCGGTCGACGCTCATTTGTTGCTCCCATATTGGGTCACCATAGGAACGCTGTGTTTCGAACATTGTCAACAGTGTCCTGGATCTTCAGGTCCACCCCGAGATGTCCCAGACATCGAGTGTAGTGATTATTTCTGCCCCATCCCGAGGTGACAAACTTCCCCCTGGGTGGTGCTAGCAATCGGGCCCACGAACCTGATTCCCCGCAGGGGTGTACGGTTTGGTGTAGGACTATGTCCTCATTCACGTCGGGATCATGTACCATGTCGTACGCCCTCCCTTTACGAGGCCCAGCCTCATGCCACTTGGCCTCCTCGGGTCCCCGACCCTCATCCTCATGTAAGATGCGAAACTGCAAACCAGTCAGGCCTTCCTGACTGATGCCTGACCTTAGGTTCCTTGGCCTTCTCGGGCCCCCTGGCCCAGGTCCTCTCTTATAGGATTGTATGGTGTGGTGTAGGACTACGTTCTCATTCACGTCGGCTTCTTCGCCATACCGTACACCTCCCTCGTTTAGGGGTATATTACTCCCCTCTTCGTCCCGTATGACGTTAAACTACTTTTGGAGAACTACATGTGGCTTGATTCCCATCCTCATGGGATACGTAGGACCACCTGAATGTCTAGGATTCGGGTCCAGCCCCATCCTTCGGGAATCTTCATCCCATTTTGGCCCCTTGGCCTACCCTTCCTCCATGAGGGGATTATATGGTGTGGTGTAGGACTACGCCCTCATTAGAATCGGTCTCGTAATGACCACGCCATGTACCTCTCCCTACTGAGTTGTTTCGTCGATCCCTTTTCTGCGGGTCACCAATGTGCCTAAGAGTACTCTGGTTTATTACCTGGAATGCTAATCTTTACTCGGACACGTCCGCACCCACTTTCCAGGCTTTGTATATCCCTGCATCAGGGCTTCCATCATCTTTCACACCCAGAGGGACCCCCAAGAACGGCCTGGATACTACCCCCAAGGGCTCTCCTACCGTTACGGGCTAACGCCCCCGAGGGTTTTGGACAACAAATCGATAAAATCCCACATTGTGAATATGGTCAGCGGTCGATGATCGTTTGTTGTTCCCCCCTCAGGCTAACGCGATATGGACGCTGCGTTTCCACCCTGGTTAACAGTTTTCCTCTATCGCCACGCCAACCCATTAAGCCCAAAATGTCGGTTAGACAATTCACACCCATCATCACTTCATCATGTCCAAGTAGAGTCTCAGAACTCTTGGTACTTTTCCTTCGTGCACGTCCGCGCGTTGGGGGAACAAGCCGCGTCAAAGGTGTCCTTCGGGGCTCTCTTCCGACTCCCTTTTGATGGACGCCCCATGTTTTTCTATAAAGATACCCCCTTATTTCCCACACTGAGTTTAACTCACGTGGGCTTAGGGATCGGGTTGACATCTGTATTTACTTGGGAAGTTGTCACCATCCATGGTCCGAGCTCTAAGACCATAAACTATGAATCCCATCTGGAACTACGTCCATCTTGATTCCTATCTTAATAGGATACGTAGGAATGCCCAGACCCCTTGTCTTTGAGCCCAGCTTGAGTTCAGCAAATTCACCTCTCTGGTCCTGCCTTCAGGACCCTGACCACGGGACCGCGTCGCGTAGTGCGGGATTATGTCCTCATTCATGTTAGGTTTGCAATGGCTTCACCACGCACACCCCTGTTCTGAGAGTTAGCCCTCATATTCATTGTCCGGCATGACATTAAAAGGCACCCATTAGAACAATGTGTGGCTTGATTACCATCTTGATGGGATACGTAGGACCGCCCGGACGCCCTGCCATCGGGTGCAGCCCATTTGGGGAACCAGTCTCCCCCCCTTGTTTCAACTCTTACCTCTATATAGTCCCCTCGGACTAAGGTCTCCCTCTCCGAATAGAGTAAAATTTGATGTGGGATCAAGTCTCCGTCAATTGTGTTTTATGACATTGTGCACATTTCTCGCCTAGCATCGTCTCTACTACGTCTGCGCTGCATGACGATAAAATGCATGCATGGTCCTATCATATGACCCTAAACTGTGACATTATCGTCCTGGACGTACGATGAAAAACGGCACTGAATTGTGGTGACCTCGTTGTAGAGGACATCATGTTGGGTTTTGGTCACATTCCATGCCATTTGTCAATGCCCATCACGGCTTGATCCTTGTGGTGACACCACACCCTACAACTCTAGGCATGTCGCTTCACAAAAAAAACCCCATTCACCTTAAAGAACAAACAAGACTTATCAAATTCCGCTTCTTTTAGTGCATGGTCCATGACCGCACTCCCCCTTTTTTTCCCCTGGCACTGGTACCTTACCGTGACACCTTTCAGAACTACGTATGGCTTGATTCTCATCCTTATGAGATACGTAGGAGCGCCCGGGCACTTCCCTGTGGGCCCAGCCTAACCTGTGTGTTCGGTCCCTCGATTCGAGCACTTCTCCAGAGAATGCATGGTAAGTTGGGCTTAGGTCCTCATTCACGTCGGGTTTTGTAACCGCCTTGACATGTATCCCCTGCTCCCCTTACCCATCCATGGTCCGAATTCTACGACCCTGAACTAATATCTCCCTATGGGAAATTAATTTTCTCCCTCTATCTAATACGTCTTGTTGTCGTATTCAGATGTGTTTAGACAAAGAGTCCGAAGTGTGGGATTTTCATGGGGACATTCCCCTCGTCCTGTGACCAAGATTCGTGAGCTCGCTATTTTGATCCTCATCCTCCTCCACATCCAAAAGGACCCTCGGACGACATGGATACTAGGCTTAAGGGCTCTCCATGAATGCTAGACCTAAGGGCCCTCCAATCGTTTTGGGCCAACGTCCCTAAGGATATTTGACGACATTTGCGACATGGTCCCGTGTTTCGAACATGGTCAACGGTCAACCCTCATTTGTCCATCCCCATTTCAGGCTAACGCGATAGGATGCTGTGTTGCAAACATGGTCAGCAGTTATCCTCCATCGTCACCCTGCCATCATCGTGATCTGAATCGCGAGCGCTATGATTCACACATTTCCACTTCCTCGTGTTCATGTGTAATTCCATCATACTCGGCTCTTTCTCTTCGCGCATCTAGGTGCGCTAAATGATATTTCTAGTGTCATTGGTCTGGTATTCACCGAGCATCCCTTTGCCATAACCTTCCCCTTTTTGTGTCGGGAAATTCCCACCACAACTGCTTGTTTCCCACACCGAGCACGACTCACGTGGGCTTAGTAGTTTTGGCAGGATGTGTTCCAACACGGTCGGGCTGCTCCTCGTCCCGCACGATGTTAAACTGCGCTTTCAGAACTATGTACGGCTTGATTCCCATCATAATGGGATACGTAAAGACAATCAGGCATTTCACCTAGGGTCCAGCCCCAGAAATTGAAAAATCCCATTCCTCCCCATTTCCAGCCCTCTGGCCTGACCCCTCGGGGGGAATTATGTAGCTGCAATTTTGCCCTAAACAAGTTCGGGATGCCCCAAGATCCCATTGGTAAGCGACAGACCCTCTCACCAGAGAGGCCCTGTCCTAAAGAAGAAATGATCCATGATCAAACCAATGCGCCCATATGGCATACTCCCACCATGGTGGTTCAATTACTTGAGTGTTGGATTCTGTTCAGACAAACCATCACTCCATATTCCACGCTTTGCGTGCCCCTTATTCGGACCCTCGTCCTCTTTCATGTCTAAAGGAAACCCCTAATGGCCTGGTCTCATGCCGTATCGGCTCACCTACTGTCCTGGACCAATGTTCTGGAAGACCGGTCCTGTTTGGAAGGACCCCCTAACAGTATGGATGTTTGACCTATGGTCTTCCAACTATCCTGGGCCAGCGTCCTGAAGGATTGATCGACAACATTTGTGACATGGTCCCGTGTTTTGAACATAGTCAACGGTCGACCCTCATTTTCTGTCCCCGTTACAAGCTAACGCAGTAAGGTTACCGCTTCTCCTCCAAGGTTAACGGTTGTCCCTTATTGTCACACCATCCCCACAGTGTTATGGATTTTCGGTATCGTGATTCACACTTCCCATTTTCATCTGTTTGGACCGATTTCAGCGCCCCTGGCGTTGCCCCGTTCATGCATAAGAGCACGCTGAAGAAACGGTAATTCGGCTATCCTGAAAGTTCCTTCTCCGATCAAGCCTCTCCCTTCTTTCAGAAATCCGGACTAGTAATCCGAATCCCAGATGCCCGGAGCATGATCCCGACTCCCATGTTAGGTGGGATGAGAGGGAAACTATCTCATGTTTCTCACATCGGGCTCGACCCACGTGGGCTTGGGGAATTTTCTTCGAACATCCCGCAAACATTATGGACGCAGCCATAGGCACAGGTTCTGACGGTCTCGCGTCATCACCCGCCGAGGGGAGGGAACGAGGCCTGCGAACAAGTTCCTCCTGCATGGCTCAAACATCGGTGTGATGTTCATAGTGACCCAAGGACGGATCATAGGGAATGAAGTTTGGAATGCTACCTCGAGAGCCTCCGCGAAATCGTCGGATTCTGAGCCACGGTCTTCGACCTCACCCTCCTCCAACGAGCTCCCTCCTCCAGCCTCATCCTCCCAAGAGGAGTCCTTTGATTCTTCTGGTAGGGGGAAGCGCTCCCTCAGATCGGCAGCCGATAATTGTTGGGGGACCGTTTGATTAAACAGTACCCTCACCCGGTCTGTCATTGGGAGAGGGACACCACTGGAGTGGACGTAGTCCTCCAGCTCGTCCATGTACTGTTCTGACTCCGTTGGAGACGCCATGAATCCTGCCCAAACTGGGCCTATGCCCGGTAATTCCATCCCGAGGTTATTCAGGTGGGCCCATATCTCGGGTGGGCTGAGGAATTTCCGGTTGACATCCCAAATGTCCCAAGCATCCGGGAAGACGGAATCCTCTTCCATGTCAATATGACGTAGCCGCTTCCCCAAAGCCTGAGTAGATATCCTGTGAAATCCCCTCGGTGGCCGCCCCTCTGGATGACCCTGCTATTTCGAAATCACGGGATCCACCGCTGCCGCCATACCCTCGGCCGGCACAGACCTCGCCGCCGTGGAAGCCCCGCTACCGCGAGCGGCCCTAGCTACCCTCCGGCCCCGACCTTGAGATAGAGGAGGCCCACCGTCACCAGCCCGAATAGTTGGTTTCTTCAGCATCTCCCCTAGGTAAGCAGCCTCCCAACTGATGGCGTACTCCTTCACCAACCCGAAAGCGGCGGTGGATGGAGGCAATGCAATCCGCATCTTCCCATCTTCTCGTGTGAACATGAGCCACAACTTCCTCATCACACACGTGTGCTCCTCGTAACGCACCTCCCAGTAGACTTGCGGAGTCAGCCGCTCGAGGAACCGGAACTGCCTCGCAAACCAATGCGGGGTGTATGGTTCGAAGAGTGGCTCACGATCTATCTGTGCCACAAAAACTCCACCTCGAAAGGCCAGGAGGTAAGCCCAATGTTATTCCGTTCCCCGTCCATCATCAGTAAGTATCCCCGTTGGCAAGGGGAAGGGGTGGAAATTAAACTCGTCCGCCCTCCACACCCGGTTCAGTACCATCAGAACAACCAGTTTGAATGGGAAGCTCCCGACCGCGTTCAGGATGGAGGGGCGGAAATTCAATCCCGGTGGCGAAATGGGGTTTGGATACTCATAAATCCCCCTGATATGCGCTGCGATCCACCCATACTGAAGGTGGAAGGGCCCGCATATCCTTGGTGGCTTTTTACCCTCGCTAATATGCCGCAGCATTCTGTATAGTTTGGTGAGCATCAGAATCCCCAGATTGATCCGCTGCCCCATGGCCAACATCAATGCCATGATAAACGAGCTGGGCGGCACCCCCATGCTTGTATCACTCACCGGTAGGATCCAACCACAGATGAGAGCCGCGATGAACGACGCCAGCCTGACTATCAGCTGTTGTTCAATGCTGACAGTGAAACCCCAAGTCTTCCATTGGCTGTCCTCCAAGACCCTCCAATACGAGTGCCCCTTGCCCCGTTGGGCTGCCCTTGGACAAGTTCGAGGCCTCGGAGGGAACTCTCGATTCTCTGGGAAATTCGGGAAGCATTTGAATCATCTCCTAAAATGGACATCTCTCACTGCCTCCTTGTCCTCTCCAGGGACGAGTGACATCAGCGCTGACGCCAGTCACGACATTTGCTCCGTATCCTACCACGCGCTGATGACGGGGAGGAATTTGTTATACATGGCCCCCAAGATCGCAACCCCAGAAATCTGGTGGACATCCCACAGGCTGATGCCCACCTCCCCGTGATGCAGGTGAAAAGTGTTGGTCCTAGACGACCATCTGCTCAGCAATTCCGGCATCAGTTGCTTGGGTTGGTAAATGTGGAATTGGGAGGCCCACGCCACCTCATACAACCCCACTCTCCTCAGCTCGGCCCCGAACTCCTCGCATGAGGCGCCTACCCAGTAGTCCCAGGCCCAGTCATCAGTAATGTTGCCGCCCTGGCACAGGTCCCACTCATCGGACCATCCCTTCTTCGAATCCTGCAAAGCCACCTTCAGCATGGTACAGTAGAGGGGAGGGGAAGTCTCCGGCTATAGTGGCTTCCCGTCAATGTCATTCACATGGTTGTAGAGACAGTCAGCGGTGACGTGTGTGAAGTTCTCTTGTGCATGACCATTGGCCACCCTGAACCATTGGTGCTGGCATGGTATGCTCCTGAACCAGCAAGCTGGTTCATCCCTACTCGCCTCAGGGATAAAGACGTTATCCCTCAGCCCGAAGCCGTACAATGGAAGTTTCTTGCATTGAGGATAATCCTTCTGACCCTCCGATAGAATATCTGTCAAAGAAGTGTGGTCGGAGTGGCTTCGTACCATCTCCCCCAGGCCTGGACAGTTGGCCATCTCATCCCGACGAGTACATCTGCCAGCACCCCCAATACAGCCTCTTGATGGGCCATTTTAAATCAGGCCCTCAGAAAAGAATTTTTTTCAGATGGATCGCGAAGCTCGACCGCGAAGCTGAATCGCGAAGCCGAATTGCGAAGATCGGTCACAAGACCAAGCCGCAAAGTTGGGCCAAGGCCGGCAAGCAGAAGTTCGCTTGGCGCGGATGCGGAGTCAGAGACCCACGGTTCGCCGCGAAGCTCGCTTCGCGGAGGGCTCTCACGGAGTACGCGTAGCTTCGCGAAGTCGAGATCACAAAAATACATGGAATTCACGTGAAGACAAAAGAGTTCGACCCCCTATTTATAGGCGGTGACCCCAGAGCATCGCGGCGCGTCTCGCCCCCGCGGATCATCGCGGCGCGTCCGGATCGGTCGCCCCGGTGAGCACTGCGGGTCCCCTTCGCGTAGCGGCATCGCGAACCACCGACAAATTTTGGCGATTTTCCCTCAGACTTTGACCCTTCGCCCTCCGTGGCTCCAAGTCTGAGGGGGGGCATTTGATGGCGCCAAAATATGGCCTGAAAGAAAGGAATGAAAAAAGACGGCGGGCATGCTGCCTCGCAAAGCACCGACGCGAAGCCCCGACACGAAGCCCCAGCGCGAAGCACCCCGATCATCGCAGCCTCACGAAGCTCCAGAGGTGGTAACCCTCTGCGAACGCATTTGAAATTCGCGATCCCACCGCGAATCACCCCGGGTGGCGTGGTCTCGCAAAGCTCCAGAGGCGGTAAACCTCCGCGAATGCATTTGACGTTCGCGAGCCCGCCGCGAAGCTCCAGAGGCGGAAACCCTCCGCGGACGCCGTTGACACTCGCGAGCGCGCCGTGAAGCACCTGAGGCGGCGCGCAAGTCCTGCTTCACGGTGCCCCTTCCCTATAAATACTGGACTCCCCCTGAGTCCCGAAGATGGACAATCTGACCTTTCGGCTTCTCCTCTCCCAAATAATGAAGCAATCTTTTCCCCGGGAATCATGAGCTCCGCGAGGTATTTCTACTTCGCGAGACGCCTCTGCTTTGTCTCGTTTTGAGCCCCTCTTCCGAGAGGGATTCCCTTCGCGAAGCTCAAGGGAATTCGTGAAGGAAGGGGATTCCCAAGGGACCCCGGGAAGCCGCGGAGCACTTATGCTTCGCGAAACACCCAACCCATACTAGTGATCCCTATGCTAAGGCAGGATCGCTACACATCGCAAAGCACACTCCTTCGCAGGACCCTGCTTCGCGAGGCACCCCTTCTTCACAAGGCAGTGCTCCGCGAACATTGTTCCACTTCGCAAAGCACCTCCCACTCACACCCATGCCCCGTGCTAAGGACAATGCACTCTACTTCGCGAAGCACACTCCTTTTCTTAGCAATTCCTCTTCCCGTGCGACCCTCGAAGTTTGCACGATGTGATTTCAAAGTCCCCTGGACAATACCACCCGTAGCGTTGCTTCGCCTAATGCTTCTTCGCATAGGCAAGCTAACGGCTATTGCTTCTTCGCATAGCCACGCTAACGTAGACCCCATGATGGTTCCTTCCACAACCCCCCATGACCATATACTTACTGGTACCTTCCCTTCCCCAAGGACCAGAGGGTACCAGTTATGTAAGTCCTAGGTGTGTGGAGTGAACCCACCTCGTCCAAGCTGCGGGATGTTAAACTGCCAAGAACCACATCCTCAACACATGACGTTAAACTGTGACTCGACCTCGTGCCCCAACGGATAGCTACACCTCTGCATCTCCGTACATCCCCACTACCAAGGTCAGTGGAGGGCGTGATAGGGAACGAGGCACCCCCCATCGTTGGACCATGGGCCATTTTTCCTGCTGTTTGTCGCACCATGGGCCTCCATCCTGGAGTAAGTCCCAACACCATGGGCCGCCTAACGCGTAAGCCCCTCTTCGCTTCTCACGGACGCACCCTTCGCGACGTGATCCTCAGGTCCATGCAACCTCTTGTTTCTCACACCGAGCATGACTCACGTGGGCTTAGAGTGAGCACCGACCCTGACCCCCCACCGATGGCGAACTACGAGGACATTGATCCATGTCAAGGCATGGTACGTAGGAAGCCTCCATGAGGTTCAAGCCCACCCATCATTTATTCACGTCAGGTCTCATCCCCATCTTGCACGATGTTAAACAGCATTCCGGTCCAATGGAAAGCCGTTGCGACTCATCCCATATGAACTACGAGGAATTTGATCCATTTCAAGGCATGGTACGTAGGAAGCCTCCATGACATTCAAGACACATTGCTCAGTAGTTCATTCACATCGAGTTTCTCCCTTGTCCAGCATGACGTTAAACTGTCTGCCCCCCTTGTCCTGCATGACATTAAACTGAATGCCCCCCCTTCCAGAGGTTCAAGCCCACCACTCATTGGACCAAGGTCCACTTTCCCGCCAGTTCGCCGACAAAGCCCCACCTGAACTACGATGTTTTTGATCCATGTCAAGGCATAGTACGTAGGAAGCCTCTACGGGGTTCAAACCCACCATCCGGTCGTTCCGACCTTATTCACGTCGGTTCACCCCCGTCCAGCATGATGTTAAAATGCATTCCACAATCCGAACTATGAGGAATTTGATCCGTGTCAAGGCATGGTACGTAGGAAGCCTCCCTGAGGTTCAAGCCCAACAATCATTGGCCCAAACCGTCTCCTAGTCGATGTGCCAGCCCCCCCCCCCCCCCCATTTTGAAGCCCATATCTCATCGGACCAAGGTCCACCTTCACGTCGGTACGCTGACGATGCCCATCGGACCAAGGTCCACCTTCACGTCGGTACACTGACGATGCCCATCGGACCAAGGTCCAACTTCATGTCGGTACGCTGACGATGCCCATTGGACCAAGGTCCACCTTCACGTCGGTTCGCTGATGCATCGGACCAAGGTCCACCTTCACGTCGGTTTGCTGACGCATCATACCATGGTCCACCTTCACGTCTGTTCGCCGGCACCATCCCGAACTACGCGGACTTTGATTCCTTGCCACGGGGATATGTAGGAAGCCTCTTCAAGGCTCAAGCCCAACTTCACCGTCGCCCCCCGTGATGGTCTCATTTCACTCTCCCTCCACTCCATTCATCCACCTATCACCCATCCCGATTCTCACCCGGACCATCATATCCTGGTGAGACCATGTCGGTACGCTCTTCTTCACAGCCTCCCATGGGCTGGCCCCGGTATCGGCATCCCTTCAAGGGAAACCCCTCAATCCGATCTATTCTAGCTAATGCTCTGATCGGGTTGATCCCTCTCCGCTAGACGTTAAACACGCGGCGTACCCTGTGTTAAACACGGGAAGCTGAGGAAAACCCCAGATATGTGTCTATGACATATAATTCCCCGCGCTTAATGTGGGATGACTCGGGCTTCCACGCCCTCGAGAAGCCCTTTGACCAGGGATAATAGACAGACATGCCAGGTTCCCCAGCATCCAGATATGCTACTGATGCCTCAACATGACTACTCCCCCGACTGAAGGTTGCTGCCCTGACCGGACCCTTTGGAATGTCCCGACAGAATCAGTGTAATTAACCGGCGTCCATGGAAACATGGCACTAGGAAGAGTTTCACGAGCTACGTATGAAATCTATGAGGGAGACCCGGACTAGGTGACGAGTTATGAGGAGGAATCCACAGAAGGATGAACCAACATCCCATCATCCTGTTTCGATCAAGGAGCAGAGGTCCCTGAATAAGGAGCGAATGCCGCCCGCCTTTGGAAAGCGGGAATTCGGGGCAACCAAGCGTCGCGCGTCCTCCTCCTCCGCGGACGGATGCGCGCACGCCCTGGCGAAACTGTCGGAAACACTCATAAAAGGGCACACAAAATCACTTAATGAAACCATAATGAACCATATTAGTGTACACAAGGTTTATTCTTTTTAGTTAATTAATATAATGTAATTATACATGAAATTAAAGAGAAGGAAGCATTCAGATACAAGGTAAGGGGAAATTCTCAAACCCAACTGTCATCCTTCGGGTTCTCCCTCTTTTCAATACATTTGTGACATGGTTACTCCTTAAAGTTCATTTCTTTATCACTGTATTTACTTTTCTGGATTATACATGTTTCTCCCTGGTATTTATGTCAATCAAAATGTTTTCCAAATGAACACTTCTTTTAAGAACACACCGTTTACTTCTCTCTCAAAGTGGACGGTTCTTGTAACATGTATGTTGTTCCCTATTTCATTTTGGAACACAATGTTTATGAATGTGTTCCTATGATATGAAACCCATTTATTTTTCATGGGTTAGTTGTGTTCATTTATGTAATATGTTCATTGTGGCATGCTTGATAAATGATAATGTTATGATGTGATGGGTGCGCTCGAAAATATATTGCCCAATATGAATGTTTAAATGTGATGGGTGCACCTGGAATTATACAGCGCTCCAATACATTGGGTGAAGTGATGAATCTCATGAGTAAATGTGAAATGATGTCTGAACAAGTTTCTAGGTTGGATCAAAAGTATGTTTGTTAGTTTACCACTAAGACATGATGTTTCATTTTTTTATGCATTTCCATATTTCCAGTCTTTTATTTATGCTCCTCTCATATTCATGATCTTTTTCATATGTCATGAATATGCTCACCCCATGCTATATTGTTCTAATCTATCCTCTTACTAGGATTTTAGATCACCCCTTTTGATGTATATCCTCGGGTGGCTACATGTACTATGGAGAGGAAAAGTGCCAAAAATAATCTAGAGAAGAAGAAATTAAATAGATGTTTATGCATGATGTTGTAATTGCTATGTATGGCCCTAGTTTTCCCATGACACTAAACCATTGGATCCTCTATGTGTAATACTTTAATGTTGTTTACCTTTAATATGATGTAATATTAATGTATTAAATGGGTGGGTCGCTATAGTTAGAATCAGAGGAAAGGTTTAGTTAATTTGGAAATTAGGATTAGTGAACCCTAGAGAAAACCTCTAGCATGAGACTAAGTACAAATATGCACACAAGAATATTTACATAGGGATCCCATATTTTATGATTTTGGTATAAATTTTTTACATGAATAAGTTATTCATGAATTTTTTACTTATGTTTTGTTTCAACCCTTTTCTATTTTATGTAATGGTTGGAACTAGGAGAAATCCGGAAAACAACTCGTGTGAGGGACAATACAAGGATTACCCGAACGACATCCCCAATGATTTGGGAGGTGGGGTTCAAAACATCCTGGTGATGCTTAGCTAATTATATCAGGTTATATTCAATAACCATAATAATGGGGAACATCCTCCTTCACCAAAGATGGAGAAACTGGCTATCGAAGGTTTTATGCGGCAATGTCTCTAGACGTTTAGTGGATCTTTCCATCCACTTTCTGTGGAACAGTGTGTCATCTCCATAGAAAAGATCATTTTTGTTCTTCATTGTTTTGAGATGGAGAAGCTAAATATTTTCGTTTATCATCTAGTTGGAGAAGCCGACCAATGGTGGGCTTTGATTAAGAACACCAAGCCAATGGAGTAAATTGAAGTGATTGAATGGGAAGACTTTAAGATAATTTTTCTTAAGAAGAATTTCCCATGAACTATTCGAATGAAGATGGAGAGAGAATTCATAGATCTCAAGAAAAAATAAGTAGAATCTATCACAACCTATGAAGTGAATTTTACAAGGATTTCAAGGTACACTTTGTTTTATTGTTTTCAATAATTATAGAAAAATTGATATATTATTTATTGGATTAAAACCACACCTTCAAAAGGAACTTTCAATTTGAGACATTTAGATTTATAAAAATGTTTTTCTATATGCCCTCAATGAGGAGATGGAGTTTGGAAAATGGTCCCATGGCTATGGGGATAAGAAACGGAAGATGGAGTATCAAGCTGGAAGATCTAATGACAAAAGTGGGAAGAAAATTCAATGACCCAAATGCCAAAAATGTGAGAAGATACACCATGGAAACCGCCTTAAATAGACGGGGAAGTGCTTCAAGATTGGGAAAGAAGGAAACCATGCTCAAGAGTGTCGAAAAGACACTAAAAGTAAGGAGAATGTGGTATAATAAAGGAGCTAACCAATCATGGTTCAATGCGACAACTATATAGATCTAGGGCACTAAGTTAGTCAATGCACTAAACCCCGAGTTCTCGAGGGTAATCAACATTAGCAACCACCAAATCCAAAGGAACAAGGAATGCTTATGCCATCACTAATGCGATGGTGGAGCATGATAATGAATTCGTACATGGTATACATCTTATTCACTTAAGAATGGAAAAAGTTTTATTTGATTTTGGCTATATGCATTCCATTATATCTTGCATGTTTTCTAGAATTATATAATTGAAGCCCCGAAACCTTGAATTAGAGATATCTTTAAAAACACCAAGTGGTGAAATCAATGCAACCCAAGTGTTTTACTCTTCTCATGTTGGTGTATGTAGGATGTTTCGTTCCAAAAATCTCATAATACTTCTCTTGGTGGAATTCGACACTATAATGGTAATGGATTGGATCTCGTAATATATATCACATATCAACTGCTATGAAAGGGAAATAACATTTCATATTATGAACCATCCCATATTCCTCTACAAATGAAAGGAAGATCATGAATATCCATTGAAAAATCCTTAAATGGTGTGGGTTTTGATTCCCAATGAAGAAGCATACCTTGTAGAAATGGTTTAGTTGAAGGAATGTCCCATCCTTGACGAAATTCCCATTTTGAGGGAATATGGTGATGTATTTCCCGAAGGGTTACCTAGAATTCCCCTAGATCTTGAGTTAGAATTCCCAGTTGAACTCATACCTAGAGCTACTCCTATCTCGAAGTGTCCCTATAATTGGATCGTATCGAACTAGAGGAGTTAATGAAGCAGCTACAACAACATCTGGAAAAAGGTTTCATATGCCCTAGTTCATCAAATTAGTGTGAAGCAATGCTCTTTGTGAAGAAGTAGGATGGAACAATGCGGCTGTGTATTGATTATTGGGAACTAAAGAAGATCACCATAAAAAACAAGTATCCTCTCCAATGGATTGTTGACTTGTTCAACTAGTTAAGTGGAGATCAGTACATCTCAATGGTGGTTCTTCATTCTGGATATCCTCAGGTAAAGGTGAATAACGATGATATTCAAAAGACTTCCTTCTGTAGAAGCTATGGGCACTATGAGTTTTTGGTGATGCCCTTAAGACTTACTAATTACCCTAAAATCATCATGTAATTGATGAATAGAGTCTTCAAGCATTACCTAAACAAATTTTTAGTAGTTTTTATTGATAATATTCTCATCTACTCCAAGATCAAGGAGGAACATGAATAACATCTAAGACTTGTGTTGGCGAAATTGAGAAAGTATAAGTTGTATGCCATGATCAGCAAGTGTGACGTTTGGATAAAGAAAGTCATGTTCTTGGGACATGTGATAAAATGTGAAGGAATTTTTGTGGATCCATCAGAGACAAAGGCTATTGAGGAATGGGATAGGTCTTCTAGTGTCACAGAAATCTGTAGTTTTCTTGGATTAGCTGGGTACTATTAACATTTTGTGAGAAACATCTCATGATTGGTAATCCCTCTAACTATGTTAAAAAGGAAAGTGGAAAAGTATGTCTGGATGGAAGAATGTGATGGAAGCTTCAAGGATCAAAAGAAAAGGATGATCACTGCACATATACTCACACTACAGAAAAGTGGAAAAAAAAAATCATATGTAGTGATTCTTCAACGAAAGGATTGGGTGGAATACTCATGAAAAATGATAATGTGATTTCCTACTCCTCCCAACAGTTGATGATCCATTAGCATAACTACCTAACACATGATCTAGAGCCAGTAGACATGATTTTTACCTTGAAAACCTTGTAGCACAACCATTATGGTGAGAAGTGTGACATATACACCGACCACAAGAGCCTAACATATATATTCACATAAATGGAGATAAACATGAGTTAAAGGAGATGGTTAGAGATGATAAAGTTTTGTGATTGCTCTATTTACTACCATCTAGGAAAGCTGAACAAGGTAGATGATGCTCTAAGAAGAAAAGAACCTGCTACTCTATCCATGATGCGGTTTGAGAAAGATCTTATCTTCTTGGATATGCAAAGAATGGATTTGGAAATCATAAGGTCAGGGGATACATCCTACATCTCCCAAATTATTGTGCAACAATCCATCCTGGAGAAGATTAAGGAAGCACAAAGTAATAATGTGGAGATACAAAAGTGGGAGAATGCATTAAAGGAAGGAAAACTGCAAGAGTTCCATATTAACGATGATGGTGTGATTCAGTTTGGAATGCAGATTTTTGTACCTTCATCACCTGGGATAAAGGAGCTATTGGAAAATGCACATAGCTTGACATTCTCTATCCATCGTTGGAGTACCAATATGTATTGTGACCTCCGAGAACACATCGGGTGTGATAACAAGAAGTAGGATATTTCATAATATATATCAAGGTGCTTGGTATGTCAGCAAGTTAAAGCTGAGCGACAAAAGTCCAAAGGTATCATAAAGCCATTGCCTATACCCATTGGGAAATTGGAAAACGTTACTATCGACTTTGTCATGGGTCTCCTGAAGACAACTAAGGGATATAATGTGATATGGGTTCTGGTTGACCAACTCACCAAGACTGCCCATTTTTTAACTATTTGGGAAGATCTCTCTCTTTAACAACTTGTAAAGATATATGTGAAGGAAGTGGTGAGACTGCATGGTGTTCCACTATCAATTGTCTCTGACTGTGATCCATGATTCACATCTAAATTCTAGAGGAGCCTTAAACAAGTTTTTAGTACTGAATTAAATTTCAGCACAGCCTATCACCCCCAAACTGATGGCCAATCTAAAAAGACTACTCAAACGCTTGAAGATATGTTATGAGCCTGCTCTTATGAATTCAAAGGTTGATGGGATCATCATCTCCCATTGGTTGAGTTCTCATACAACAACAGTTTCCACTCGAGTATTCTGATGGCTCCATATAACGCTCTTCTTGTAAAGTGACGTAGAACTCCAACTTGTTTGGATGCAGTTGGAGAAAGAAAGCTAGTAGGAGCCGATCTTGTTCAAGAGATGATAGAGATGGTTCAAGTCATCCAGAAACACATCAATGCTGCACAATGTCAGCAAAAGATCTATGTTGACAACTATAGAAGGATCTTGGTGTTCGACGTTGGAGATAAAGTCCTCCTTCGAATATATCCATAGAAGAGAGTCGTGTGATTTAGGAAGAAAGGGAAACTAAGAACAAGGTATATTGAACACTTTATGATCCTTGAACACAAAGGATCCATGGCCTATTATCTTGAACATAAACATAATATGGATCATGTTTATCATGTGTTTCATTTATCACTACTGAGGAAGTACATACTAGACCCCTCACATGTACTAAACTCAGAGGTAGTGCAGCTGGAAGATGATATCTCCTATGAGGATCTGCCGGTAAAGATTCTAGATCAGAGAGATAAGGTTTTACACAACAAGACAACCCATCTTTTGTAAGTGTTGTGGAGGAACCATAAGTTTGAGGAAGCATCTTGGGAACCAGAATAGACAATGAAGGAGAAACACCCTCACCTGTTTATGTAAAGTGAAATTTCGGGGGAGAAATTTATTAATGGGGGAAGTATATAATGACCCAAAGATATTCAATGGAAATTACCGTCTTATAAATATGTCATAAAATCACATGAAAACACAAAATAATGATCTACTAAGTGCTATGTGAAAACTAAACATATGATTGTCAGTTATGTGTTTTGAATTTTGAAAATCTAACAAACACGGTTGTGTTCAAGATGATTTATGGAGTGTAATAGAACAAAAATAATTTTTGGTGAATAGTTACATACCCTTATAAATAGTAACATACCCTTATAAATAGTGATATACAGTAATAAATAGTAACCTCAACTATTATAGTATAAAAATAATATTCAAGTGAAATTATGATGTACCTATATTTTAGAATAAGTAAATGAATGTTTTAACACTATTTTTAGTAATAAACCATGATTTTAATTAAATATTAAATTAATCATATTTAGAAAATTATTTTTGAAAAATGGACTTCATTTTTGGATTCTACATGTCGAAAAATGGTTGGGGTAAGTATTTGTTTTTTCAGAAATACTTGAATTTTTTATGAATAGTGAAATATTGTAATTTACAAAAATAAGCTAAATAATCTAATTATAGAGTCATGTGTGATGTTTTGCAGATGTAATCCTACTTGGCACGGGATCACATGATAAAATTACTATTCTTGGTCATGGAATAGTCACTATTCATTGTCTTTTGAGGAAATAATAAACTAATGAATTTTATATTAAGAAAACCCCTCTCCCTTCCACTATAAAAACAACCTTTCACACTCTCATTTCCTCAAACCTCTCATGATCCAAGCCTTCTCTAGACTCTTCCAAAACATCCTCCCTATCCCCTCTCCCACATTCAAGAGTTTATGATCTCATCAAAAGACCAATCCTATCTTCCTTAATGAGAATCTGTTAGGACCAATAGGGGCCTATATACCCTGAGAGGGGGGGTGAATCAGGGTACGGATATTCTTTTTCAAAGTTCTTTCTGCCCCACTTGATCTTGACCTCTTTGTTACAAGGGTCACTTTGTTTGCACTTGTGTGGTTACTATGATTACTTGTCTCCTTTACCTGATGATGATGCTTTGAATACAATGTAGGGAAATAAGTAGGCAGACACAGATATTTTTACTTGGTTCACCGCTAAGGGCTACGTCCAAGGAGCATACGCCGACAAGTTTCCGGTCGTACCAAATTCCACTAATCTTCACTAGTTGTGGATTACAAGGTTCGGGCTAGATCACTTCTATGCCCAGACTCACTGCCTTTACAATTTTTAGGGTCAGCTCACTGCTTTCCCAAGGGTCACTCTCTGTCTCTCTCTCTCTGGCTCACTGCCGGTGGAGAGGATCACCTTCTTCCTCTTTCTAAGCTCACTACTCTTGGAAGGGATCCATTCACAGTTTATAGACCTGTAGGTCTCTTCATTTTCATGAAGGAATGAATCTTCCTCTGTATGTAGATGCTCTGTTGAAGTACAACTTTCACCCGCAGATGAATCTCACTTTTCACCGGATGTACCGGGCAACCTCAATTTTTACGCGCAACCCTTACGGTGTGTTGTGCGCAATTTCTATGATTTGCGCGAAATTCCTTTTTCGTGCAACCTCCAAATATTACGCGCAGCCTAGAAACTGCCTTGCGCGCAATTCACTACTTTTGCGCGATATCCACTTTTCGCGCAACTTTCCTTTTACGCGCCAACACCAACTTTCTGCGCAGCCTCAGCTTTTCGCGCAACAGCTGACATTACATGCAAACTTTAAGTTTACGCGCAACACCCTTTCTAACTTCAATTTCGCGCACCAGAGCTCGGGTATTTTCTATGTCTTGAACTCTACTGAATGGAGGAGGGTCACTTCATATTTATAGTCAAAATCGACCCCGCGCGAAAAACCCTCCTTGAGCACGTAATCCGCTCTGATCGCGAAATACAAATCTTCCGCGCACAACCATTTTCCGCGCACTGCTCCATAATTTCGTGCACCTCATGCCTTTGCCATTTTCCGAGCTTCGAACATCGAAACACCTCTTGCGTGAAAAACTTCATCCACTATTTCGCGCGCCACTTCAATTTTTCGCGCACGCTTCCAAAATTTCGCGCGCCTCATGCCTTTACCGATTTTCAAGATTTCGGCCTTGAAACATCTTTTGCGCGAAATACAATTTCGCACAACCCGCTGTTTTGCGCGCCACACTTCAAGATTTCGTGCAACCCGCTAATTTTGCGCGCCACGCTTAATTTTTCCGTGCACCTCTTTCATTTCTCTCTCCTCAACCTTTGCCAAAAACATATCACTCCATTTTCCATTGGTGATTTTCGGGCCCGTAAATTTGGCAAACACTGGAAAACGGCGCCACCTTGTATCTGCTCTTTTTGTACCGCCTCCAGATTATCCATTCCTTTGTCAACACACTCATTCACCATGGTTTGCTTTGTCAACAAACAACATAGATGTATGCTTTGTCAACAAACACAATAACCTCAAAAATGCTTCAATGATACCTTGAGGGATTTTTTCCCAACAATCTCCCCCTTTCGGTTTGTTGACAACTCTTCTATGGAAAGATACATCATTAATTATTCATCCACCATTAACCTCATTGTGATTCTGATAGCGAACAAGGATTTACTCAACACATACTCTAAGCCCACATGAGCAATGCTCGTCGTGAGAAACAAGAGTAAATGAGAAGTTCATCAATGAATCACTTCATCTCTGACATCTACTATTGACACCACACTGATACCAATTTGTACTAAACTGATACCAATTGTCGATGGACTTGTTGGAAGACCAATGTTTGGTTTGGAAGTATTCTTACCACTTTCCAACACCTCTCTTCTGCTTTTATCACGATCCTCATCTATCATGATATCTATTATTTGATCGATCACTTCTAGCATCGTCAGATTTAACACACTCCCCCTTTCTCATTGCTCCCCCTTTCTGGCTACTCCACCTATCAGCTTCTCCCTGTATCAATTAGGATATATCAAATCTCCACACTGTCTCCCCCTTGAAAAATCACTATTTTATCCTCCTTTAACAAATTAACAAACACTTTTCTCCCCCTTTGTCAACGAACCCAAAGGACACTCCTTTGTAGTCTGTAACATAGTAGAGAACACATGTCAGCATATTAGGGAAAAACACATCATACCTCGGGGAGAGGGGGGGTCCCACATCCATACTATTTCAAGTGCGGGGAATCGACTGAACTCCCAGAGCCAGTCGATGCCTCTCAAAAGCCTCCTTGGGTAAGGCCTTTGTCAGAATGTCTACAACCTGTAGCTCTGTAGGCACGTACTCCAACTTCACGATTCCCTGCTCAACCTTCTCCTTGATAAAATGATACTTAATCTCAATGTGCTTTGTCCTCGAATGATGGCCGGGATTTTTTCTAAGATTTATAGCACTTGAGTTTTCGCACTGGATTTCGATCGAAGACTTCACTTCAACTCCCATATCTTCACGCTGCTGCTTCATCCACAATAACTGTGTGCAGGCTTGAGTGGCCGCAATATACTCAGATTCTGCAGTGCTCAATGAAATGCAATATTTCTTCTTGCTTAGCCAAGAAATACACAATCCACCAAGATAGAATGCACCACCTGACGTTGATTTTCTATCATCCGCTGAACTGGCCCAGTCTGCATCAGTGTACCCCAATAACTCTGTCCGAGATTTGTCGTTGTATGTCAAGCCGAAGTCCACCATGACCTTAATATACCGATGTATTCTTTTCACTGCGAGCATGTGACTTTCCTTGGGATTACTCTGATATCTCGTTGCTTGGAATGTGGCGAAAACAATATCAGTCCTTGTTGCGGTTAAGTACAACAGACTTCCAATGATTTGCCTGTATTATGTGATATTAACTGCCTTGCCATCCTCATCTTTTGATAATTTCATTCGGGTTTCCACCGGTGTCTTCATCTCCTAGGAATTTTCCATTCCAAACCTTCTCAGGACCTCCTTGGCATATTTAGATTGAGAAATGAATGTTCCATTCCTTCCTTGTGTTACCTGTAGACCAAGGAAAAACGTTAGCTCTCCAATCATTGACATTTCAAACTCATTTTTCATGAATTCGGAAAACTGTCTGCACTGAGCTTCATCTGATCCACCAAATATTATTTCATCGACATAAACCTACACCATCATCCTTTGATTACTGTCATTACTGAAATATAGATTGTAATCAACTCCCCCACACTGAAAACCAAGCTTCTTCAAGTACTGATCAAGCCTTGAGTACCATGCCCTTGGTGCTTGTTTCAGCCCATACAATGCCTTCTTCATCCTGCAAACTTTGTTCTCATCCTCATGAATGAGAAAACCATCGGGCTGCTCAATATACACCTCCTCTTCCAGAACACCATTCAAGAATGCAGATTTGACATCCATCTGGAACACTTTGAACTTCCTTTGCACTGCGATGGCTAGGAATAATCTTATTGTCTCCAGCCTTGCAACCGGTGCAAATGTCTCATCAACATCAATTCCCTTGATCTGGGAGTACCCCTTGCACACTAGACGTGCTTTATTCCAAATCACTGTGCCATCTTCATTCATCTTATTGCGATAAACCCATTTGGTCCCAATGACATTCTTATCTGCTGGCCTCGAAACAATCTCCCATGTCTGGTTCTTCTCAATTTGATCAAGCTCTTCATTCATAGCCTGAAGCCAGTTTTCATCTTTAGCTGCATCGGAAAAACATTTTGGCTCCACCTGAGATAAAAATGATGTTTGCTGTAATGATTTCATTCTTCGAGTCTGAACAGGAGCTGTCTGATCACCAATGATATTATGCCTGTCCATTTCAGCTCAACTCTTTGTCTTTTGTGCAGATAAGAATTTTACTTCCTCATACTCATCATCAGTATCCTATTCTGAATCATCTACAGCCACTTCTTCTCTCCCTGAGTCTCTTACCACTTCATCACTTTTGACAGAAAACTTTTCACTGTGTCATTGTTTAATGATGTCATTTCTTTGAACATTTCTCTCAACTTCTTGGTATCCTGAAAATAGTTAGCTGATACCACAATGTTAGATCAAAATAAATAAGCATGAAATTCTTGATCACTGCTACTTCTCTCATAGTATGTCTTCTCTCGATAGACAACACTTGAGATGGGTCATCCAATTATTTCCTTGATGAATCTGGCATCTGATTTTGTTTTTGAATGCTCCCCCTGTGTTACACAACACTTCTATCTATAAGGCCCAACGGTAGATACCCATAACCATTCTTCTCCACGTGAAACATTTATACTTATCTGGCACTCCTCATTGAGCCATTAACAAAATCTGTAAGCCTACTGAGTTGGAACTCGGTGTAGGAAACAAGAGATAAAGCTAATAACACAATCACTTTTAATTGTGCTCAGTTGCATCTTTTCTTCTTCATCCCTAGTTCTTGATTTGAATCAATTGAACCTGTAGAGCATATCAGATCTTCACTTCGCATCCTTAGATGCCACTTCCCCTTGGATTGTATCTCCCTAAAACCTGAAACACATCAATCATCAGTTAATAGCATTTATATACATAGGGAGAGGGGATTTTCTTGAATCCTCAAGATGAGGATAGTGGTTGATCTTGATGGGTCAACCCTTTGATTTTTTCATGGAGCGCATCACATTCCTTTCGTGCTTCCTCCAGCTGCCTGGCCAACTTCAACTGCTCTTGCCATATGACTAAGAATTCATTACCTGCATGCTGAGCCTTTTTCTGATATGAAGGTTCTGTAGGCCTGGCCTTTCTCACCATTTGGGGTTTAAACCCACCAGTACACATTTCCATATTTGATGTTCCACTAAAATTCCATTTTTCTTTATTATTTCTATGAGCAGGAATCTCCTTTCTTACCATCATCCCTTGCTTCTTCCACCATTTCAAGGGTCTTTCTCTTTTCTCCACTGCTTGTTGTGGCGCATGGCTTGCAAATTTTTCAATGCATTCTTTGTTTATCTGCCTTTTATCAGATTTATGAGTCGCCACCCTATTTTTCATTGGTGGTGGGTCCTCCACTGAACGTACTTTCTCCTTACTCACAACTGTAGCGTTTCCTCCCTTTTCCTTCCAGATTTGGTGATGTTCTTTCTTAGGGAGAGGTTGTGAGTGTGACAGAGGAGCTAACTGATGCACCTTTCGTTCAGCTCCATGTGATTCCCATGAGGCTCTAAGCCTATTTTCCAATTTACCACCTTGTCTTCCAGTGTACGATTTCTCATTATACACTACTAGAGTCGGGAATCTCCTTTCATGTTTCTTTTCCTTCCCTGCATTCTTCTTGCTACACTGTCTGGCCAAATGCCCATGATCAGAACATATGAAACATATTCCTTCAAAGACATACCTCATTTCATCATTTCTATGTCGAGATGTTGATGTAGCTTGAGTTCTTCCTCTAAAATTGAGCTCTTGAGCTTCCTGACACATAGTCTTGGTGTGTCCCATTCTTCCACAGTAATAGCATCTAACAAATGCTTTCCTTTGAGAGACTCTTCTTTCTGATTTCTCATGACGCTTCATTTTATTCTCAGATTTTGTACATTTTCCGTTTTCACAAAACGAAATGTATTCCTGAGCCTCTGGAGAGAAGCTTGATCTGTGGCTGTGAATCCCACAGAAATAGCACATGTTGTCACTTCTTTTTGTAACTAACCTCTTAGGCCTATCTCCAGCACCTACAGGTTTTTCTCCACTCCTAGAACTGTTCATGGCTCTCTTCTTATCATGCACAGGAGGTGATTCATCAAATCCAATACCAGCTTTTTTGAAACTTGCTGGTCTTTGAGCTGAGAAAATATTCTGTTGTTTCTCTTCAGAAATAGCATATCTGTTCTTCATTTTATCATCACTTGTCGATGGATGGTCAAATAGTAAATGCAAGGCATCCTTCATTTTAGGCTTTCCTTTGGATTTAGACTTCTCTATTTCCTTCTTGACTGATTCTAGCTCTTCTACAAACTCTTGAATCTCCATATTCCTTGATTCAAGTTGGACATCAAGTTCTTCCTTGAGAAGCTTCCCTCTACTCACCTCATCTTCCAGTTCATGCTTCAGCTTATCAACCATGTCATTTTTCTCCTTTACCTTCAATTTTTCTTGAGCGATAGAGTCAGAGCAACATGCATTCTCTTGTTGTAGCCTTTGATTCTTCTGAACTTCTGCAGACAACTGTGCTTCTAGATCATTATTTCTGGCTTTAAGATTCTGTGCTTCATCTGACTTTTGACTCTCTTCATAACCACCAGCCTTTTGTTTTCCTTTCATTCTAGCCATCTTCTGCAGCTCTACAGCATTTGAAACATTCTTCTCTGTTAGGTCAGTAACTATATCAATAAGCCTTTGATTTAAGCCTTTTAGCTTGTTGACCTCAATCTCCAATCCCTTGATCCGGATATCTTTAGATTTGGCTTATTCAGTGTTTCCAACGTCACTTGGAATATTAGGTTCTTCGATGCTTTTGAATTGATCTTTCACATTTCTGTTCAAGCCATCGATATCCCTTTTCTGTTCTTCAATCTTAATCTTATACTCACTAACTGATTATGTGTTCTCTCATGTTGATAACTTGAGTTTCTCAATTTCTTCCATCAACTCAGACTTCTCTTCTTCCTGCTGCTGCATATAG
Source organism: Viscum album (assembly GCA_963277665.1). NCBI lineage: Eukaryota > Viridiplantae > Streptophyta > Magnoliopsida > Santalales > Viscaceae > Viscum > Viscum album. The sequence goes on from OY728145.1 coordinate 1,202,344,722, forward strand.
AGTTTGGCATCATGAACAACTTTGTTAGATTTCTTTGTTTTTGCTCTCCAAACATCTATCTCCTCAAGAGCAGCCTCCAACTCAGCTCGCATATCTATTCTTCCTTCAATTTCTTCTTCTGTTTCAGCATCACTCTGATGCTCATGTACTTCACTCATTCCAACATCATGATTGAGTGAATCAATCCTTTCCCTGTCAGATTCATCCAGACCTTCCTTCAGTAAACTCTTTGATTCTTTTAATTGAATCACACTTTTTCCATACACACTTCCACACTGAGGAATACCACCTGACTTATGCTTCTTCTTGGATGTTTTTCCCTTTGTCATGGCTCACCGAGATAAGAGAAGACTGATTCTATAAGCATACAGATCGACTACACCAAGTCAGAGCAAAAAAATCTGGTAAAAGCAACCTATCGCTCTGATACCAATTGTTATGACCAATAGGGGCCTATATACCCTGAGTGAGGGGGGTGAATCAGGGTATGGATATTCTTTTTCAAAGTTCTTTATGCCCCACTGTATCTTGACCTCTTTGTTACAAGGGTCACTTTTTTTGCACTTGTGTGGTTACTATGATTTCATGTCTCCTTTACCTGATGATGATTCTTTGAATGCAATGCAGGGAAATAAGCAGGTAGACACAGATATTTTTACTTGATCACAGCTAAGGGCTACGTCCAAGGATCATACGCCGACAAGTTGCCGGTCGTACCAAATTCCACTAATCATTACTAGCTGTGGATTACAAGGTTCGAGCTAGATCACTTCTATGCCCAGGCTCACTGCCTTTACAATGTTTAGGGTCAGCTCACTGCTTTCCCAAGGGTCACTCACTGTCTCTCTCTCTCTGGCTCACTGCCGGTGGAGAGGATCACCTTTTTCCTCTTCCTAAGCTCACTTATCTTGGAAGGGATCCATTCACAGTTTATAGACCTGTAGGTCTCTTCATTTTCATGAAGGAATGCATCTTCCTCTGTATGTAGATGCTCTGTTGAAGTCCAACTTTCACCCGCAGATGAATCTCACTTTGCACCGGATGTATCGGGAAACCTCAATTTTTACGCGCAACCCTTACGGTGTGTTGCGCGCAATTTCTATGATTTGTGCGAAATTCCTTTTTCGCGCAACCTCCAAATATTACGCGCAGCCTGGAAACTGCCTTGCACGCAATTAACTGCTTTTTCGCGATATCCACTTTTCGCGCAACCTTCCTTTTACGCGCCAACACCAACTTTCTGCGCAGCCTCAGCTTTTCGCGCAACAGCTGACATTACACACAAACTTTAAGTTTACGCGCAACACCCTTTCTAACTTCAATTTCACGCACCAGAGCTCGGGTAATTTCTATGTCTTGAACTCTACTGAATGGAGGAGGGTCACTTCATATTTATAGGCAAAATCGACCCCGCGCGAAAAACCCTCCTTGAGCGCGTAATCCGCTCTGATCGCGAAATACAAATCTTCCGTGCACTACCATTTTCCGCGCACTGCTCCATAATTTCGCGCACCTCATGCCTTTGCCATTTTCCGAGCTTCGGACCTCAAAACACCTCTTGCGCAAAAAACTTCATCCACTATTTCGCCCACCACTTCAATTTTTCGCGCACGCTTCCAAAATTTCGCGCGCCTCATGCCTTTACCGATTTTCAAGATTTCGGCCTTGAAACATCTTTTGCGCGAAATACAATTTCGCGCAACCCGCTGTTTTGCGCGCCACACTTCAAGATTTCGCGCAACCCGCTAATTTTGCGCGCCACGCTTAATTTTTCCTCGCACCTCTTTCATTTCTCTCTCCTCAACCTTTGCCAAAAACATATCACTCCATTTTCCATTGGTGATTTTCAGGCCCATAAATTTGGCAAACACTGGAAAACGGCGCCACCTGGTATCTTCTCTTTTTGTAACGCCTCCAGATTATCCATTCCTTTGTCAACACACTCATTCACCATGGTTTGCTTTGTCAACAAACAACATAGATGTCTGCTTTGTCAACAAACACAATCACCTCAAAAATGATTCAATGATACCTTGAGGGATTTTTTCCCAACAGAATCTCATGTGGAGGATTTTAGAGGTGATTTCACTCCCTCTTCTCGTATAATTACATTTCAAGTTCAAGTACATTTCTTGATCGCTCCCCACATATCTTCATCCAAATGGTATTGTAACTCTAGTATTATACATATACTGGAATGTTATGATGCTAATTTGATATTATATCATCCATCCCCCTTTCCCTCTTCCTTTTATTTTATTAAATTGAATGTTGTTCGTGAGGTATTAATTTGTCACCTTCAATAATGACATGCTTTCTTCTTCCATTTCTAACAACCGATCTGGTCATGAATCCATTTTTATTGTTGATCCAGAATTTTTTATATGTATTATTTCCTATTTAACGTTCTGGAAATAACTTATGTCCATATTACTAGTTATGAAATAAAACAAGTTCATTATGATCAAAAAACAGTTAAAATTACCCCAAACAATCATCATTTAACACTTATCTAATGATTCATCCACATGGATATAACAGGATTCATTATAAGATCATTCAAACTACTATAATATCATTAATAACATGTAATATCATTTTTGTATGTTTTCCCACGTTCTACCCAAACTTTAATTTAAGAAAACAAGTGAACCACTCAAGAAAACCATAAAAAAACATTCTTGAACAAAGTTTTAAAACTCTACAACTAATCCAAAGGCATATAAAATCAATTCTGATATGGTTACTCCATTAAGATCATTTTATCATCATTTTCTTTCCTTTTCTTGGATATACATGTTTTCCCCTAGTTTTTATTTCAAACAAAATGTTTTCCAAAATAATTCTTCTTTTAAGAGCACACCATTTACTTCCCACTCAAATTAGACGGTTCTTGTAACATGTATGTTATTCCCTCTTACTTTTGGGAACCAAATGTTTATGAATATGTTCTTATGAGATGAAACCATTTCATTTTCATTGGTTATTTATGTTCATTTATGTTATATGTTCATTTTGGAATGCATGATAAATGTTAATGCTATGATGTGATGGGTGCACCCGAAATTATATAGCGCAATAAGAATGTTTAAATGTGAGGGGTGCGCTTGGAATTATACATCGATCCAATGCATTAGATAAAGTGATGAATCAAATGAGTAAATTTTAAATGATGTGTGAACAAGATGGTAAGTTGGTTTACAAGAATGTGTGGTAGTTAACCACTAAGATATGAGGTTTCATTTTTTATGCATTGCCACTTTTCTAGTCTTTTATTTATGCTCCTCTCATGTCCATCATATTTTTCCTATGTCATGATTATGCTCATCCCATGCTATATTTTTCTTATATATCCTCTTACTGGGATTTTAGCTCACACCTTTTGATGTATATCCTCTGGTGGCTACATGTACTAAGGAGAGGTCAACTTCTAATAAGAAGATAGAGAATACGATATTAAATAAATGTTTATGTGTGATGTTTTAATTTCTATGTATGGTCCTAGTTTTCCCAAGACACTAAACTGTTGGATCCTCTATGTGTAATGTAATTATATTGTTTACCTTTAAAATGATTGAATAATTATATAAGAAAAAGGTGGGTCTCTATATGTTCCGTTAACTCAACCAACTTACGATTCACTATATAGTTGTTGTCGTCTGATTTCAGGGCATTTGGAGGTCATTTGATTGGTTATGACCCGCAAAAACATCTTTTTAAAAGGGGTACAACCAATAAAAATAGAATATTCAATAGTTTTGTGTATATAACACATCCTATTTATTTTTCATTTAATCCTAAACATCAATAATAATAACAATATGGTCTTCCTATGGTTTCGAGTCATTTTGACATTGTTCGATATGGAATTGACTGCTAAATGCACGTTGTGGTTTATTATGACAGTAAAACTACATTTTCGGTCCTCCTGGCCAAACGACATATCGGATTGGTGATCCGTCTACTTGAACAATTTAAAAATAACTCTATGGATGTATTTGTCTAATATCATGGAATGTGGAGGTTGTTTGGCAGATTTGGACCCCCTACCCGCCATTTTAAAAGGCTTCCAACCATTAAAAACAACATATTCTGTCATTTTGGGCAGACCACGAATCCAATTGTTGTTCCATATTATGGTACACATCACGTATAATAATAATATGTTTTTATTGTAATTTATTGTCATTTTGAAGTCTTTTGATATGGTTATGACTGTTAAATGCATGTTTTGTTGTTTTATGACACTAAAAGTGTGTTTTCGGTCATTCTGGGAAAATAGCTACTCGTATTATTGTTCCATTACTGGAACAATTTACAACTATCAATTTGGTTGTTTTCATCTGATTTCACCACATTTAGAGGTCGTTCTACAAGTTTTGATCCCCAAACACACAGTTTTTTAGGGCAAAAAACCTTTAAAAATCACATAATCAATAGTTTCAAGAAAAATCAACGTCCATTTGATGCGTTGTTGGCTCATAACCATCATAAATAATAATAATAAATTCTTATTGTGATTGCAGGTCATTTTGAGGACGTTTGATATGGAATTGACCGTTAAATGCATGTTTTGGTGTTTTGTAACACTAAAAGTGTATTTTTAGTCATCATGGCCAAATGACACCTCAGATTGATGTAATGTCTACTGGACCAAATCACTAATAACTCTACAGTTGCTGTAGTCTGATTTAATTGAATTCAGAGGTCATTTGGATGATTTCCTTCCCGAAGACACCTTTTTTAAACAGCATGAAACCATTAAAATTGTATATTTGTCATTCTGGGAAGAATGAATGTCTGATTGAGGTTCCATCCACTGGTACACATCATGAATAATAATATGATGGTTGGCCAATGATTGGAGGTCATTCTGATTTTTTTATATTTAAGTGATCGTTCAACTCATGTTTTAGTGATTCTTGACACTAACAGTGTGTATTTGATCATCCCAGCCAAAAGGAATCTTGGATTGATGTTCCATTTTCTTGACCAAATTACAATTCACTCTACATTTTTCTTCGTTTTATGTCATGGAATTTGGAGGTCATTTGACTATTTTTGACCCCCAAATGCATCTTTTTAAAGGGCATCCAACCTTTAAGAACTTCATATTCTATTGTTTGGGGCATCAAACATGTCCATTTGACATTTCGTCTACTTATACAAATCAAGAATAATTATAATATAGTTTCCATACGATTTTAGGTCATTAAGATGTTGTTTGATATTGAGTTGACTGTTAAACGCACATTTATAAGTTTTATGACACTAAAACTACATTTTGGATATTTCAGCCAAACATCACATTGGATTGATGTTCCTTCAAATTTAACAAATTAAAATTTACTGTACAATTGTTTTAGTATGATTTCATGGCATTCGGAGGTCGTACGACTGATTTTGACCCCCGTACAAACCTTTTTAAAGGGCTACCAACCATTAGAAACTGGATATTTGATTGTTTTGGGAAGACCATATATCTGATTGATGTTCTGTCTATAGGTAAACATCATGAATAATAATAAATTAGTTTTCCAATGAATTCTGGTCACTCTGAATTCATTTGATATGGAAATGACCATTAAACACATGTTTTGGAGTTTTATGACATAGAAAGTTTGTTTCCAGTCATCCCAAAAAAACTACATTTTAGAAAGATGTTCAGTCTACTTGAACAATTTACAATTCATGATATGGGTTTTTTTGTCTGATTTCACAGTATTCGGAGGTTGTTCGACTGGTTGTGACCCACAAACACACATTTTTAAAGGCGTCAAACCATTTAAAACCATATATTCAATAGTTCTAGGAATACCGGACATCAACATGATAGGTTGTCTCCTATTACACATATAGTATAAAAATAATACAGTCTTCTTATTATTTCAGGTAATTCTGGGGTCACATAATATGGAATTGATAGTTAAATGCACAATTAGGTGTTTTATGTCACTAAAAGTGAATTATCAGTAATCCAATCCAAAAAGAATCTTGGGATGATATTCTGTGTGCTCAAACAATTTAGAATTTACTATATGGTTGTTTTCATCTCATTTCATAGCTTTTGGAGGTCATTTGATTGGTTTTGACCCCCAAATACACTTTTTTATTGGGTGTATAACCTTTAAAATTCACATATTTAATATTTTTGGGATGAATGAACAACCAATTGATGATATTTCTATTTTCACACATCAAGAATAATAATAAGATGATTTTCCTATGATTTCAGGTCATTCTGTGTTCGTTTGATATGGAATTTAATGTTAAACTGTAGAGGCCCGAAGATTGATGTACATGGACATTACATTAATTTTTTGGAATATCTAATACATGACAAAAATAGACACACAAGGACCGTAATAGTTTAGTGTCTTTGGAAACATGGAATATAAAATTCTAATCACGTTGAAAGATCTTCAACATCTCCCATAAAAATTATCCCCTTTTTGTTTCCTTACCTAAAACATTTCTTTTAATCCTGGGGTAAAAGAAAACATAAAAAGGGTGAGATCAAATGCTCAGTAAGGGTAAAGAAAAGAAATATCAATCACATCATATTCATAATAACATCACATTTTGGAAATCTTTCCCATCAAAAGAGATCATAATTTCATAACATGGGATAAATCATGGTAGTGAAATGCAATCACAATAATCATAACATAAAACATGAATCATTCTGGCATACACACATAATCATATATAATCATTTCTTATTAGTCAAGACTCATTTCCAAGACTATCTTAGTGGACAAAGTCCATTTCTAAACCGAGTTCATTCCTCGTTTCAGTCATGTTTCACTGAACCGGTTTAACCTTCCATTCCAGCCATGTCAATCTCATGAGATATAAATCATTACACAAAGCATTGGAGGGAGATATAGGTCTCACCCATCTCATAATGATACCATTCTTATGTGTGCCACAAAATCATAGATCATACATCATTGTATAACCCATGTAATAAAATTGGATTCTTAAACATCCTGACATCATAAAAAAATTCATATAGGATAAAGGAATTCATAAAAATAATTCCATCACAACATAATAATATCAATGAAATAATAGGGATAGAAACAGAACCCTATATTGTCTTACATGGAAAATAATTTTGATAAAACACTTGAACTCCATTCTTGAGGAAAATATCGTTTCTACTTTAAAAACATTTTTCCTTTCTTTAGATTTCATACAATTTTAAACTAAAAGAAGTTGATTAAAAATAAACTTGAAAACTTGTAAAGAGATATTATTTGAAATAATGTTTTAAATATCCACTCATTCCGTATAAGTTAAATAAACATTCTTCTCGCACTTTTTCCAGAAAACTCAACAAAGTACCTCGTACAAATAACGACAAAGGATTCCTTTCATATCTTTTACTAAAAACTCACAGAAGGGTAAATTGGACTGAAAAAATTTAGGAGGATATAAATAATATTACATATTGAGGTCTAATGTATGTGGATGATAAAATACAACCCAGTAACTACCAAAGTATAACCAATCTCGGATAAAAATGAGATTGTGATATTTTCGCTTACCTTAGGTCTGATTTGCTTCGTAAGTGTCCGAACCTCCTGTATAATGATTTAAATAATGTCATTTACTTATTTCAGAATCATACATATTTTTTTTATATCATATATGGTCATATTCTTAGCTTATTATTAGTAATATTTCATTGCTACTTATTATTCGGGTGTTTATTACTTTTTGTTCTTATGCATGTTTTGTCGAATAAATTCTTATTCATCCTTTTAGGTTAAAGATACCTCATTTATAGAATTGTATTAGTGTAATATATATCATATTTATTCACTCAATTCATTTATGTAATCATTATTCAATGAAAATCATGTAGAACGAGTCACATCACATCGTGGAGACGGCATTCCGTACGTACGCATGAGGGATGATATCGTTCCCATGATAGTGAAATAGTATTAGAGTGTATGTATACTATTTCAGAATCAATACCACTTTAAAATAATTATAAATAGTTAGTATTTACACCATTATACCCATCTATGTAAGGTGGTGGTGGAAAATAGATTTCACCACGGCGTGGAGACGGTATTCTGTATGTACGCACGTGTGGTGATTTCGTTTTCCGTAGGATGGATAGATGGTGAAATAGAGTTGTTTCATACTTATAATAACATATCAGTATATGAGTGATACAAATGTTATTACTTCATAATGAAACAACTAAGGAAGAATAAGTGGAAGAAGAAATAAAGTTGAAAGAATTGGTAACAGACATTACCTCTTCTTTGAAGCACCTCTTTGAGACCTCCTTTTAGGGCACAAAATTTGGTATTTGAATAAGACCAGGACCTCTAAGATATCTCTAGGGAAGTGTAGAGGAGAAATTGTCAGGGGTTGTTTGAGCTTGAAGGGTCAATGGGGTGTGAGGAAGAGAGGGAGGAGGTCCGTTTTATAACAAAGGAGAGGGGCACCTTTAGAAACACTAAAAATATTATTTTATTATAAAGTCATATTCCATTTTAAATAGCTCAAAATTGATTTATTTCGAAGCTAAGGTGGTTATGGGTTGAAATACTCTCATCCAATAGAATTTGGTCAAGTTTAGTTTACTATTTTAACCTTATCATTTTGATTTTACTTTAAGATAGATAATTTTAATTTTACCGTGTCTTTTTGCGTTCTTATACTATAAGGTTAATAAACGTACTATAATAAGCCAAACAAACCCCAAGTTGTTTATTATTAATATATATAACCATATCTATGTCATTTGGCCCAACCATAAATTTATAAGGATAAAATATAATTAATAATATAATATATTTTTTAAGAACTATTTTATGTCAATTTTGACACTATTTAGTAATTGATTTTTGTGAAAATCATAACAGAATGATTAGTTCAAAAAACGTCAGTTATATCAATACTTACATTTCATAGTAACCTATAAAATTATTTGAATTCATAAAAAGTCTAAATTACATTTTTTTGGGTATTTATAACTTCAATTATGTCAATAATTCATTAATAAGATAATTATTGCATCATCTTTGTGTCATAAATAAATTAAACAAATTAATATCTAAAAATTACAAATAAAACTCCATTATGTAGGAAATCTTTTTTTATTTTTAATTAATATTTATAGTCGAATTTATCTTATCTATAACCCTATATTAAAAATTATTTACTTATTAAACTTTGAATTTAACTATTTTAACCCTTATTTAAATAAATTATTAATAAATGTCCTAATCTAATCCATGTGGACCTAAATGGTCATATTTTATTCCTAAGGTTGTTTTTGGTCGAATTACACTTATCCAATATAATTAGGACATGTGTTATGGTAATAATAATATCATTTTTCCCGTAATTCCCCAATTTACTTTTAACCGTGGTAAAAAAAGTAAAAAGTTACTATTCACCAAAAATTATTTTTATCTCATTGAACCAAATTTTACTTACTGACATCAACCATGTCTCTCGGATTTTTGAAATTTCATTCACAGAAGTGGTAAAATTAAGTTTTATCTAAATTTTCAAATTCTCCTAGGAGGTGGGTAAAAGACAGTGAATAGTTCAATAAAATTTTTATATATTTAAAATTATTATAAAATGACTCCAATGAATTACTTTGAACTTATATAAGTATTATGTATCAATTTTGACCTAAAATTAAATTAAATAAAATAAATAATTATTTAAATAGAAAGTCAGTTTTTAAATAGTAACCTAGTGTATTCACTATTCATCAAAAATTGAATGTTTTCAGAAAAATACCAAAATTTCACCCCAGGATAATTTCGATATTCCGAATCCAAAAATGAAGTCCATTTTGAAAGATGAAATTTAAAAAATTTTAAAAAGTGGTTATTACTATTCATAATGACTAGTTTTAATAATATTTTAATAGCATATCGGTGTTTAGTGAAACTCGGTATTGCGTACCACACACACTATCAAGGAAGGTCGCGATTTCGTGTAATGCAAGACAACATAAGGTTTTGTGTTGTGAAAGACTCCTTTTTTGTTTCGTTATAATAGAATCCAACCATTTTTCATTTATACATTGAATAAAAATATATATACTCAATGTTGTGTAGAATGACTACTATCAAATGAACATGAAATTGTGTGTAACACAATCTAAGAATAGTGTTGTGTAAACTGCAAGCTAATACGATGTTGCGTATAGCACACGATAATCTTGTTGTAGCACAAAACACATGACATCAAATAAATTAAAAATAATACTTATCATAAAATATTGGGTTGTTACATTCTACCCCCATTAAAATGAATTTCGCCCTCGAAATTCGTCGGGCTTATACATGGTGTTCTACTTGAAAGTTTCTTTAATTGAAACCCACATCGTAAAATGAAATACCAAAACATAACATTAAAAACTAAAGTATGAAATGTAATGGTTACCCAAGTTAACTAATCACTAGGTTTCCACATAGAAGAACATAGGTGAAAATATGGATATGGGAGAGAAATATAACAATCATGTTCTAATGGAGAGTGGTTGAGAACATGGATATGAAATAGAAAATAATCACAAAGCCATAAATTTGTTATGATCTAGGGTACCATATGATTCATCGGATATAAGATCACTAGGACAACATTTTTGGTTTTCAATATCATTTCCCTAAAGTTGAAAATTTTGAATTAAAAGAAATACTTACTTGATTTTGGTACAATCTCACTGTTGTTTGTGATTTGAACAATTTCCACTTCATCTATTAAAGAAATGAAGTTGTATTTTTTATTCGTGAAGTGTTAACAGATCATGTGATAGAATGATGGTTTATTCCATTAGTTTCAAACAAAAGGGTGGGAAAAGTTATCAAATATACATAAGTTCATTTATGGTGAGGTTAATCGAATACGATTCTAAAAATGAACTTATACTTCATATATCATACCTCTTAGTAAAATAAAACTAGTTTATACTAACCTTGGACTTCCTGTAGGCAAGTGGTATGCGATAATGGCCAGTCGCACTTCGGTTGTGGGTTTGATTCACAAAGCCTTGTCCGACGCGATGGGTTGTCGCCCGTCCTGCAGGTTGTCCTTTTTCTAAAACTACATTACTATAACATCCCATCAATAATATCAAAAAAAGTTCTATCCTTAAACAATATTAACTTATGTCCAACATAATACAGTCCAATCTTTAGGCTTATCCATAATATTGCAGTCTATTCTCATATTATAGTGAAGACGATTACAAGAGATTTCATATAACAAGCATGTTAATACCATCATTGATCCCCATATATCATAAGATATGTCTTGTTGGTCACATTCCAAACATTCGAAGACCTTAATCATTTATTCCCTTGAAAAATGAATACCCATTGAATCTTAGTGAAAACATGAGTGCTGTAAAAAGTTAACTCTTTCCACACACCAAAAACCCAAAATTCTATATACTCAAACCATGATATAACTATTTCCTTATATCAGTCATGATGTCATGAATACTGTCAAACATTTTATTTTCTCTTTATCCCATCATTATGCGCATATCATCTTTTTTTCAATAAATATCTCAATCACTTTCCATGGTTACCGGTAACATAAAATTATTGAAAACCACAATAGACTAATACATAAATATTCCAATATTCCATGATATTGTATACAACATTATTTTCGAATCCCATTACATAAACACTTAATAATTATCCAACTTTATTTTCATACTCAACATCACAAATAGTGATCGCATGAGGATTCCCTTTATCCATTTCCTTAAGAGGTTTCTCACATTGATCATCATTAACCCGTGGATTAGGCCATTTATTAGCATAATGCCTCATTTCCTTACACTAGAAGCATTGAAGTGTTGGTGGTGAATTCTCTGCAGTCTTTTCTTTATTCACATCATTATAAACCCTTCTTCAAATACTTTGACACTCAGCAGCTCGATGACCTTATTTTCCACACTTAAAACATTTTCTAGTCCCTTTAAGACAATCTCCACCATGCTTCTTTTCCACACATTTAGCATAAGGAAACATTCATCTTCTTTTCACCATTATTATGAGATTTCTCCTTGAACTCCATCTTTCGTTTCCTATCAAAACCATGAGAGGGATATGTAACACCAACTTCCATTTCTATATAGATAGCACAACACACAATTTATTCATAGCTACCGAAGTCTCTTATAGCTAATGCCCTTCGAAGATTTGATTTTAAGCCACTGAATAATCGATCAATTTTACTTTCAGCTTGGATGATGAAGCCAGATGCATACCTTGCATGCCTTGTAAAATTTGCTTCGTATATACCAACAGATTCATCATCCTTTTTCTTTTGTTCAAGAAACTCTTTCTCTATCTTTGTTCAAAGAATATGAGGGAAGTACTTATTGAAAAATAAGTTCTTGAACACGTCCGATTCCATGGACTCAATTTCATCTCTTGGCTTCATATTCTTGATAAGATTCCACCATTGATCAGCATCACCTTCCAAACGATATACTGCTAAGATGACTTTATCATGTTCATACATTGAAGAAATAAAAATATCTTTTCAGTGGTACTGATCCATTTTTCAGCAACAAGTGGATCAGAATACCCACTGAAAGAAGGTGGACGTTTCCTCATGAAGGACTCAATAGAAAATTGTTCCCTTCTATGCTCATTTGGAAGTGCAGAATGATTCATAGCTTGTGTAAGTATAGAAATAAGATTTTGCACTCCATATAGCATAACATTGTTTTGGTCAGGAGGAAAATCATTGCATTGTCCATTACATTGATCAACAAGGTTCCTTCGGGTTCCAGCAATTGTCTATGACCCAAAATGAATAGTGTGAGAGGAAAAAATCATGCTAGGGAAAACAACATAATAAAGGGGTAGTACCATTAATATCTAACGTCTTAGGATAAATTCTAATATTTTTAACGTAGTTCTAAGACTATATCCTATACGTATACTTTTCCTTAGGGACATCCCTAGAAATACCTTAGAAATATCTCTAGGGATCACACTAACGTTTTCGCATCCTAGTTTCCAAAGGTTGACTAAACCTTTCCTATGATACCAACTATAGAGGCTCGAATCTCGACGTACATGTACATTACATTACTTTTTCGGAATATCTAATACATAACAAAAATAGACACACAAGGACCGTAATAGTTTAGTGTCTTTGGAAACTTGGAATATAAACTTCTAATCATGTTGAAGGATCTTAAACATCTAACATAATGATTCTCCCCTTTTTGTTTCCTTACATAAAACATAAATTTTAATCTTGGGAGAAAATAAAACATAAAAAGGGTGAGCTCAATTGCTCATTAAGGGTAAACAAAAGAAATATCAATCACATCATATTCATAAGAACATAACATTTTAGAAATCTTACCCTGAAAAAGAAATCAAAATTTCATAACATGGGATAAATTATGGTAGTGAAATGTAATCACAATAATCATAACTTAAAACAGGAAGCTTTTTGGAATTTAAACATAATCATAGAGAATCATTTTTTACTAGTCAAGACTCATTGCTAAGACTATCTTAGTGGACAATGTCCATTTCTGAACCGAGTTCATTCCTTGTTTCAGTCTTGTTTCACTGAACTGGTTTAACCTGCCATTCCAGCCATGTCTATCTCATGAGATATAAATCTTTACCCAATAAATTAGAAGGATATATAGGTCCCACCCATCTCGTAATGATACCATTCTTATGTGTGCCACAAAATCATAAATCATACATCATTTCATAACCCATGTAATAAAAAAGGGATTTTTAAACATCGTGACATCATAAAACAATTCATATAGGATAATAAAATTCATAAAAATAATTCAATCACAACACAATCAAATCAATGAAATAATAGGCATAGAAACATAACCCTTTATTATCTTAGATGGAAAATAATTTTGATAAAACACTTGAACTCCATTCTGGAGGAAAATATCCTTTCTTCTATAAACACATTTTTCCTTTCTCCACATGTCATAAAATTTTAAACTAAATGAAGTTGATTAAAAATAAAATTGAAAACATGTAAAGGAAGCTTCTTGGAAATAATGTTTTAAAAATCAATTCATTCCATATAATTTTAAAAAAACATTATTCTCGTACTTTTGTCAGAAAAGTCAAAAAAGTACCTCGTACAAAAAACGGCAAAAGATTCCTTTCATATCATTTACTAAAAAATCACCGAAGGGTAAAATTGGATTTAAAAAATTGTAGGAGGATATAAATAATATTAATATCGAGGACACATGGATGTGTATGATAAAATACAAACTAGTAAATACCATATTATAAACAATCTCGGATAAAAATGAGATTGTGATATTTTCCCTTACCTTAGGTCTGATTTGCTTCGAAAGTGTCCGAACCTCTTGTATAATGATTTAAATAATGTTACTGAATTATTCCAGAATCATAATTATTTTTATGATATCATATATGGTCATATTCTTATCTTATTATTAGTAATATTTCATTGCTACTTGTTATTCGGGTGTTTATTACTTTTTGTTTTTATGCGTGTTTTGTCGAAAATATTCTTATTCTTCTATTTAGGTTAAGGATACCTCATTTCCAGAATGGTATTAGTGTAATATATATCATATTTATTCACTCAAATCATTTATGTAATCATTATGCAATGAAAATCATGTTGAACGAGTCACATCACATCGTGGAGACGGCATTTCGAACGTACGCACGAGCGATGATATTGTTCCCATGATTGTGGAATGGTATTGGAGTGTATGTATACTATTTCATAATCAATACCACATTAAAATAATTATATATAGTTAATATTTACACAATTATACCCATCCAAGTAAGGTGGTGGTGGAAAATAGATTTCACCATGGCGTGGAGATGGTATTCTGTACGTACGCACGCGCGGTGATTTCGTTTTCCGTAGGATGGATAGATGGTGAAATATAGTTGTTTCATACTTATAATAACATATCAGTATATGAGTGATAGTTATGTTATTACTTAATAATGAAAAAACTAAATAAGAATAAGTGTAAGAAGAAATAAAGTTGAAAGAATTGGAAGCGGACATTACCTCTTCTTTGAAGTACCTCTTTGAGACCAACTTTTAGGGCACTAAAATTGGTTTTTGAATAATAACAGGACCTCTAAGATGTATATAGGGAAGTGGAGAGGAGAAATTGGTAGGATTTGGCCGATCTTGAAGGCTCAAAGTGCTGTGAGGAAGAGAGGGATGTGGTACCCATTTATAAGAGAGGAGAGGGGCACCTTTGGAAAAAATAAAAATAATATTTTATTATAAAGTCATATTCAGTTTTAAATAGCTTCAAATTGATTTATTTAGACGATAAGGTGGGTAGGGGTCCAAATACTCTCATCCAATAGAATTTGGACAAGTTTAGGTTTCTATTTTAACCTTATCATTGAGATTGAACTATAAGTTATATAATTTTACTTTTACCGTGTCTTTTTGAGATCTTATACTATAAGGTTAATAAACTTACTATAACGACCCAAACGAACCCCAAGTTGTTTATTATTAATATATATAACCATATCTAATTTATTTGGACGAACCTTATATTTTTATGAATAAAATAACAATTAATAATATAATATTTGTTTTAAAAAATATTTTATTTCAATTTTGACACTATTTAGTAATTGATTTTTTTTTAAATAATAACTGAATTATTACTTCTAAAAAAGTTACTTAAATCAATAATAACATGAAATATTAAGCTATAAAATTATTTTAATTCATAAAAAGTCTCAAATTACATTTATTTGTGTATTTATAACATCAATTATGTCAATATTTCATTAATAAGATAATTACTGCATCATCTTTGTGTCATAAATAAATTAAATTATTTAATGTCTAAAAATTAAAAATAAAATACCATTATGTAGGAAATATTTTTATATTTATAATGAATATTTATAGTCTTATTTATCTTATGTATAAAACTATATTAAAAATACTTTACTGATTAATCTTTGATTTTAACTATTTTAACCCTTCTTTAAATAAATTAATAATAAATATCCTAATCTAATCCAAGTGGGCCTAAATGGTCATATTTTATTACTAAGGTTGTTTTTGGTCGAATTAAACTTATCCAATAGAATTAGGACATCTTTTAGGGTAATAATAATATCATTTTTACCCGTAGTTACCCTATTTACTTTTAACCGTGGTAAAAAAAGTAAAAAGCTACTATTCACCAAATATTATTTTTATCTCATTGAACAACATTTTACTTAATGACATCAACCGTGTGTCACGGATTTTTGAAATTCAATTCACAAAAACGGTAAAATTATGTTTTATGTAAATTTTCAAATTCTCCTAGGAGGTGGGTAAAAGACGGTGAAAACTTCAATAAAAATTTTATATATCTAAAATTATTATAAAATGACTCTAATGAATTACTTTGAACATATATAAGTATAATGTATCAATTTTGACATAAAATGAAATTAAATAAAATAAATAATTATTTAAATAAAAATTCGTTTTTTAAATAGTAACCTAGTGTTTTCAGTATTCATCAAAAATTGAATGTTTTCAGAAAAATGCCAAAATTTCACCCTAAGATAATTTTGATATTCGGAATCTAAAAAATGAAGTCCATTTTGAAAGGTGAAATTTACAATATTTCAAAAAGTGGTTATTACTATTCATAACGAATAGTTTTAATTATATTTTAATAGCATATTGTTGTTTAGTGAAACTCGGTATTGCGTACAACACACGCTATCGAGGAAGGTCGCGATTGCATGTAATGCAAGCCAAGATAAGGTTGAATGATGTGGAAGACTCCTTTGTTGTTTTGTTATAACCGAATCCAACCATTTTTCATTTATACATTGAATATATATATATACTCAATGTTGAGTAGAATGACTACTATCAAATGAAGTTGAAATTGTGTGTAACACAATCTAAGAATAGTGTTGCATATACTGTAATCTAATACGATGTTGCATATAGCACATGATAATCTTATTGTAGCATAAAACACATGAAATCAAATAAATTAATAAGAATACATTTAATAAAATATCGAGTTGTTACAAAAATGCACAATTTTTTGTTTCATTATCTCGTACACATTATGAAAAATAATAATATGTTCTTCCTATGATTTTAGTTCATTACAAGGTCATTTGATATTGAATTGTTTGTTAAACACCCATTTTGGGGATTTTGGACATTAAATGTGCATTTTTCAGTTATCCAAGGAATATTACAACTTAAATTAATGTTTTGTCCACTTGACCACATTACTCTTAACTATACAGTTTTTTAGTCTAATTTCACAACATTCAGATGTTGTTCGATAGATTTTGACACCCAGACGCACCTTTTTAAAAGGTATAGAATCTTCAAAAATCACATATTCAATCATTCCAGATAGACCTAACATCCAATTTACTTTCTATTGACATTTACACAACACGAATAATAATAATATGGTCTTCCTATTATATCAGGTCATTCCGAGGTAATTCGATATGGAATTGACTGTGAAATGAATGTTTTGGTGTTTTATGACACTAAAGGTGCGTATTAGGCCATCTTAGGAAAATGGAATCTCTGATTGATGTTTCATATGATCAAATCATTCTAAATTCACTCTACGGTTGTTATCGTCTTATTTCATGGCTTTCATACATCATTCAGCTCATTTTGACACAAGGACACACCTTTTTAATAGATGTAAAACCATTGAAAATCATATATTTGATCATTCTGGAAAGAACGAACATCTGATTGACATTCTTTCTACTCTTATACAACAAAAATAATTTGGTTGGGTAGTCTGACATATGAAAAGTATTCTGATCATATCAGGTTGACCATTCATTAACCATCTATTATTTTGTCATGATACAGTATGTTAAACATTTAAAGTCAAATGGGTTTAGAGGAGTGTCAACCTAATCTGAAAACCCAAATTATTATCTATAATCAAACATAATAGCCTAAATACAATATTAAGAATAAACCCAAATTCAATAAGAAAGCAACAATGTATGAATAATAGGGTGATGTTGTATTCTGACATGCCACACACTATAATGATTAAATAAAAATTTGATGTGATACAAGATGAAAAACACTTGTTGGTTGATACATATAAAATCAAGAGATCCAATTCCTCCAACTTTAATGCATGAATTGGTTACCTGAAATGATAGATGCATGTTTTTACCATCATTTAAGCCCCAAAAAACCCCTCCCCACAGTCAACCTCCTCACCCAACATTTAAGGGCATTCCATACTTTTTAGAAAATAAATACTACACTTGATTATTTACATTGTTTCTATGTCATCAAAAGTGTAAATTATTCCCTTTACAACTCGAGATAACCAGAATTCAAAAAATGAATGAATTTTGAAGAAAAAAATCAGGAGAATCATTTACCAATAGTTCAACACACATAGCTTGTTTATGAACATCAGGAGCATTTTCATAATCCAGAAAAAGTAATCAGTGTGGACGGAACCCGTGACAAGCCCACAGTTTTTCACTGCAGGAATACAAGAAAAATGAAAAACTTATAATAATGAAACAGGGCATTATAGATGTGCTATAAACTATTATAAATAAAATAATCTTCATATCATGACAACGACATGTAATAGTTTCCAATTGGAACCAAGGCGCATGGAAATATGCTTCAAAAGAATACTAGAAAATGGGATCATTAGAGACACAAAGAAACATCATGAAACACAATATTGTAGGCTTAGGTTCAATTATGTAATAACATCAAAATATATAAATTTGAACAAATAAATAATGTTACACCAATAAAAAAATGCAATAAAGAGAGTAAAGTTCACAAAATATTTTTAAAACACCAAAACCTATAATCTATTTTTGGGTTCACATTCAAACCACAAAATTTCCATTTCTATTAATATTCTCTCTTAATAAAATATATATATAAGATCTCAAATTGGATAGAGTTAGAAGCCAATAAGCACGACATGTCTGAACTAACATTATAGTAATGGATAAATTAAAATTCATATAAAATGTTCTTGAAAACAAGAATTGAGATAAAGCTACCTTTTCAAAACGAGCTCTCATTTTTTCATTCAAAACATGACACTGTTACTTTGTATATAGCTACATTGAAAAACATGATCATGATACATGAGATAAATAAGTTCCACCACCTCAAAAACATATTATTTAAAAATGAAAATAAGCACTCTGACAATGATGTAAAAAACATATAATTAGGTAAATCACTACCATAATCAAAAAATTATCTATGGGAGGAAGGGAGAGATAAAATTTATTGAGGTTGGTATAATAAATAAAGGGTAACACAATGCTTCATACACATAAATTCATACAATGTCCCTTCATTTTAAAGAGACGCTCAATGTTAGTAAATGCCTTCAAAATGAAAAAGCATTCTACAAGAAAGAACATTCTTGAGAAGTATTGTATAGGAAGAATAAATAAAATTAACATATAATGAAGAATGATTAACCATTCAATGAATGTCAACAAGAAATACATATTCATAAACCATGTTCTCTGAGAATGGGCCTTTATCCTTTAATACTTTACCACTATTAATCAATATTTGTTACCCACAAGAATAATTGTCCTTTAATTGTATAATTTCAATATTTTTCATTATTTACATAAAATAAATATGAAACATTGAATTCATCACATCATAATAATCATCAAATAATCCATCATTCATTACAAGTTACTTTCAACATGTTGTATAGCACTCATTAATTAAAAAAATGGCTTGAAAGGAAAAATGTAGCAGACAGATTTAGAAAATAAATGATGGTAAACAAACGCTTAAAATAAATAGTAAATGTCATGCACAAACAACACATCAACAACAACCACCTCAATCTGAGGCATTAAAAAAGGTGAAACATTAAAATATGACTAAATAAGAAAATTTTGGATGCATGGAAAAGGATTACATATAAATGATTTCAATATTTAAAAATCTAAAATACTAAATCAATGAACTAATCTCCTAGAGAATGCAGGTAAAAAAAGGACTAATTTTAATAAAGAAATTACAAATCATGTATATGATATAGTATGAAAGGACAAATATTGTATGTCATGAAACTAAATCCCAATTCATACCCCATCCACAAATATCAAATGTAATACTGGCTCCAAAATAAAAGACATTGGATGATTATGATATGGAGAGATACTCGACTATTGGAAAGATGAAGTACCCAAGTAATAATCACCTAATTTTCAAATTGAATACAAAATATAGAACTAAAATTTAAAAGAATCATTTGCATGTGACTCACTGCCGGTAATGTTGGATGATGGGATTTGGAATGCACTATAGGGGGCATGACTATGTGGGTTTGATTAGGGTGGGAGGCATTGCTAGCGGGGCTGGACAAAGGACAACAGGGCTTAAAAATGTTATCTCAATGGGGGTGGGTGGGATTAGGGGCGGTAGGGCTCGATGGTGAGGCATGTCCATGGTGAATGGGCTTGACAAGTGGGGGGGCACTGTAAAGACCTCGAAATTTCAAAAAAAAAATTAAATACTTTGGAATTTTACTAGTCTATGGTTTCTAAAGGCACTTGATTCCGAGACTCAGTGTGCCCGGAATCAATTTCGGAATTATTTTTTGGGTACATTAAATAAACGTATGTACGAGTATTTCTATCTTTTGAACTGGTGTTTGGAATTGAAATCCTAGGACACCAATGAACTCGCAGCGCTGGTTTTCGCTTAAGGGGACCTTTACCGCAGTTGCATTTTATGTGGGTCGATAGTTCATTTTTTGGGAATTTAGAATAAAATAAATAAAATTTGTGGAACAGAATTTTATTTATTTAATTTTTTAGTTATATCCTACAAGAGGAAGTTATGTGTGGGCCCACACTCCACATAACCACTCCTGAGAGAATTTAGTGTGGTGGGTCCCACACGAACCAGAACCCTTCCACCTCCCCTCAACATCCCATTAATACCCCTTATTTAATAGTTTTACAACTCCTCATATTTATTATGGTGGATCCTTTCCACCACCCACCCTTTAATTATTCCACCACATAAAATTAATAACTTCATTAATTAATTTCCACCCCTCATTCAATTTGAATTGCGTGGCAATTATTTTATATTGGAGAGGCCTAATATAATATTTTCATTGGCAAATATTTTTGTAGAGGAACCCTTGGAGGATTAGAAGATAGGTGATCCTTCTTCAACGAAGAACATCCCCGATGAAGAACGCGAAGGAATTCCTCCAATGACACTTATTCCTCGGATTCACCTCGACGTTAAGGAGTCTACATCACTTACGAGAAAGAATATTCCACCATCGTTGACAGAACGACACAGTTCTTCTGCGACGCCCGACTACCGTGACACTCGTCTTTTGTGAATTGATGGGGTGCGACATATTTTGCAAGGTAGGGGTTTATTATAATTTATAAGTGAATAAATTATCCAATTTGTGATGTTTTCTATGGATTACCTTCGAACATTTGTTATCGCCTAAGACAGAGGGTGTGGGCTGAACGATCATAGCCCGACGATCCTTCGATGTTTTCTAGAATTTTATTCGTGATGGAGGCGCGTTGAAAGGGTTGGCGATGACTAAAGATGATGGCCACGCGCCAGCCGCTTGTGAAAGAACCGGGGCTCGCAACCTCGGGCCGCTCGGCCGACAGAGAATCGGCTAGCAAAGCCGTCCGAACTGAAGAGACGGCGTCGCCACAAGGGATGTCGCGCTATGGTGGACCGCAGCCCGCGTTACGTGGGCCACTCGGTGGAAAAACCGGCCATCAGCTGGTTGGCCAGGATGGGAAGACCTGCAGCGCCAGGAGGGCACCACGCTGGAAGAAGCGCAGCCTGCCTGTGTGGGCTGCTCTTGCTGGAGAAGCCGGCCGGCTTCGTCCAGCCAGTTTGGAGGTCGGCACTGCTCGATGAAACCAATTTGGGGGAGCGAGTGGATACCCCCCCTTAGAGCGCTTGGCCACTAAGGCCGAGCCACTCTGCCAGCTGGGTCACGCCCTTCAGGACCGCGCCAGGACGCGCCGAACTGGGCTATGTCGTGTGAATCATTAGGCCGGTCTGACCCTTTGCTGGGTTAGACCCGCAAAAACCGGTTTGACCCGACCCGCCAGCCCACTGGGCTTAATAGGTCGGGCCTGTTTCACATAAAAATGAATAACTAAATGACCACTCTTCTGATCGACGCACCGTCGGTAGCAATGGGGCCCTCATGACGTATAGGTACTTCTGCGATATTCTATGTGAGTTTTATACAACTTTGGGAAATGGCCGGGTTTGGAAAGAGCGTATTTCCAACCGGGCCCCAGGAACAGAAAAGTCAATATCTCTCTGATCGGGCGTCCGAATGGCGCTCTATCTATCGTGTTTGTTTCCTTTTAACGAGACAGAACATTGGGGTACATCAACTCTAGTATTCATGATAGTTGATGTGATTATACCTTTTCTCAAGAAGCAAACCATATCGAAATCGTGCATGCTATGTGCAGGAATCCTAGAGCTGGCTGCGACCCTGTCGACTTCTGTACTGGAATCCTCAGTGGGTTCGACAATGATGACTATTGTGATGGAATCCTATATTGGTTCGATAGTGATGACTAATGTAATGGAATCCTCCATGGGTTTGATGATGATGACTACTATTCTTATATTCAGTGTGGGTCCAGCATTTTGAACTCTGTACTTGTATCCTGTGTGGGGGTAGAGTAGCTAATATTCTATCTTGTGTGGGTCTGACAGCTTGGCTGGTCTTGTATCCTGTGTGGTTCTGATAGTTTAGATGAATCCATGACTACATCTGATCATCTCCATCACTATACGAAATATCTATACCTGTGTGATATGATTCTTGAAATTCAATCATTATCATTGATGTGGTCGACTTCATTCCTGTGTGGACTGGGTTGTTCTTGGGCTCGATATTTGGAAACGAACTGAGATTGATGACTTAGGTATATGTATGGGAATATATCTATGTAGAGTTGGTTGATACATCGTGGTTGTATATTTTCATTGTGGTTTATCCTTCATGGATTCTGGGAGACCTTCGGGGGTCTCAGGGTCCCTACTGAGTATTGTTATACTCACCTCTGCACGGGCTATGTCTGTACTACGTTGTGTTGGATGCAGATGATAGTCAACACTGATCGTTTAATACATTTTTGGAGTCGGATGGTACCTGGAGGTGGACCACTTAGCGAGACATACATGGAGCAGACAGACGGACCTGATGTGCCTAGGAGACCATTTGTACCCACCCTTCAGGTGGGATTCCTGAAGGACAACTCGGTGGTTTCTTCATTACTTTACTATTGTTGTAATAATCATTCAGGTGTACTCTACTGCCAGTTGGGTTTGTATTCTGGCACATTTACCTTTAAACACTTACTTTTATATTCAGTATCACTTTGTGCTTACATATATTGTGTACTCTAATGTGTTGTTTACTATTATAAGGGAAATGCCTTCCCCTTTATTTGGATTTATGCATTTGGTGCCAGTCGCCAGCCCCTATCCTATGGAACGCGGGCTTGGGGTAGTCACGACAGGGGCCCCGAGGATAGGTCGTGACAAATTGGTATTAGAGGAGTCTGTTTTACCAAAGATCATTGGACTCTAGTCTATCTTACTATGAAGCAATAGTGTTTTGAATATTGATTGTGTTTTTTAGTCCAGGGAGACCAATGTTGGTGCGGCAGCTGACATATCCCTAAACCAGGACCCTGACCTCGGATTTACGACCCAGTGCACGAAAATAGTTATTGCGTGTGTGTTTCCTTTGAAAAGTTTTCATTGTGATTACTTAGTGTCAGCTCACCAGGTATACTGTTTGGACCGTGCCACACCTATTTCTTTTCAGGATGGCCCCACGAAGGTAGCCAGCTAGGGTTCCGAGTCACGTACGTGATGGAATCCCACCGAGCGATGAGGCCTCGATGCAGGGCCCCATCATAGCGAAGGCTCTAGCTATACCACTACTTGCTGAGCCACCGATATTAAAAGTCCCTGTTACAGAGAGTGCACGCCGCCTTAGTTCATTGCATGAGTTTTGGTGATAGAGGAAGACCTGGTTCCATGGAGAGATGGACCCTAATGCATCTGAGGATTGAATGGAAGTTTTCATCAGGGTTTTCAGATTATTAAGCACACCACCTGATCTTATGTTGCTCCTTGACATGTGTCACCTGCACTTAGCAGCAGGTAGATGGTGGAGCTTGATACTCAAAATGTAGGATGAGGCATCACTTCTTTGGACAGACTTCAAGAGTCTCTTCTGCTCAGAGTTTTTTCTAGACACCCTTCGGGTGGTGCAGATCCAGGAGTTGCTACATCTGCAGTAGGGCAACATGACAGTATCTCAGTACTAAGGGAGGTTTACTGACCTCTCAACCTACACCACAAATATGGTATGGGATCCGTTCTACTCGACTCGGACCTTTGAGCAGGGACTGAGGCATGAGATCAAGGCGTCGACGATTCCACTCAGCATCTCAGCGCAGGCAAGGGTGGTAGAGTGGTCTCTTCTAGTGGAGATATTTCTCTCTGAGTAGTCACCAGCAACGAGACCCACCATAGGGCGAGACATAGCGGAGTCTTCTGCAGCCGGCAGTAGATAGATGTCGCAAAGGTCCAAGAAGACCAGGCCATCAGGAGTGCGACCTTAGGATAATGGTTCGGTTGTGCGCATCACCTGAAACAGAGCCAGCCATATGAGGATTAGGTAGTTCGATGCATGTGGCGGGTAGGGACAGATGGATCAGGAATGCTTGACTCACCATGCTGCTGAGCAGCAGACAGTAGGGGGACCTCCCAGGAATAGGAAGAGGATTGACCGTGGTGGACCACTGAGAGCGGGAAAACGAGGTTGAGGAGCTAGCAGAGTAGTGTGTGGTGGAAGACGTTTTGAGGCTCTACCCCCACCAACACCACCAGGAGGTCCACCCCGACCATAGGGAGCTGGCAGACAGAGGCGGGTACAGCTCCAGGTAGTTGAGACCTACGACCATGGTACACCAGAGATGATTCAATGTACTATCTATGTCTACTCCACCCTTGTTGTAGTTGTTATAGACACAGGTACGAGTAATTCTATTATTGTCGCTACCCTTGTTCGGAGCTCGAAGATTCCGACGGAGCCGTTGGATCGATCCTTACATCTAGCGACTCATACAGGAGAGAACTCGATGATTACACACTCGTGACGACAGTGTGAGATTACTCTAGGAGGCGATGGCTTCGGTTGGGATCATCCTATAGTGTCATCGAGGCCTTACGACATCATCATGGGTATGGACAGGTAATCTATAGTTCATGCTTAGATCGATTGTATTTGGCACAATGTGCGGTGTGTCCATAGGGATGGGAGCATGTTCACCTTCACTGGTGAGATGGGAGCTTTGCAGCGTAGGATGGACTTACACAGAGGAGAGGGCATCCAATCACACATCAGTTGTCTAGTCTCATCCTTAGAGCGGTTGATGTGCAGAGTCCGAGTATTCTTGTTGTGGTGGATCAGTATGCGGATGTTTTTCCGGAAAACGTTCCAGGACTACTTCTTCGTAGAAAGGTAGACTTCTACATATATCTGTACCATGGGATTGCACTGATATCTACCCCAGCATATTGGAAGCCTTCTGCCGAGCTTCGTGAACTGTGGTTACAGCTGGTGGACTTGCAGGTAAAGGGGTTCATCCAACCCAGTGTTTAACCTTGGGCTTCTCCGATTTTGTTTTCCAAAAAAGAAGATGGGAGCTTGAGACTATGTTTTGACTACCATCGCCTAAATTAGGTGACCGTATGGAATAATAACCCACTTCTTAGGATTGATGACATCTTCGATCATCTCAAGGGAGCATGATGGTTCTCAATGATAGACCGCAGGTCAGACTATCACTAGCTCAGAGTTCTAGAAGAGGATGTGCAGAAGACGGCCTTCAGGTGTCGGTATGAACACAACGAGTTCTTGGATATTCCCTTTGGTGTGAAAAATTCTCCTGTATGGTTCATGAGTCTCTTTAACAGGATCTTCTAGCCTTTCCTCGATCATTTTTTTGTAATCTTCATTGACGTCATACTGATTAACTCGACTACTAAGGGGGAGCATGCCTACTACTTTCTTGTTGTACTGGATACACTCCGAGAGCACCAGATTTATGGTAAGAACTCGAAGTGACCATTCTGGATCCGAGAGGTTCAATTTATGGGGCATGTCATCTCAGAGGTGGGTGTAGCAGTGGATGTAGAAATGATCAAGGCAGTACTTGCATGGGAGCCACCCAGGAGCGTGATGGAGGTGCAGAGTTTCATGGGTCTGGCTGGGTAATATCCGAGATTTGTGACAGACTTCTCCAGAGTTTCAGCACCACTTTCAAAACTGAAGAAGATGAGAAATTCCTTTGTGTGGTCAGATAGATGCCCGCAAAGCTTCCATGAGTTGAGACAATGATTGACCAGTGCTCCCATCATGAGGCTACCGGAGGAGGGTGTTGGGTTTGTAGTTTACTGCGACACATTAGGGACCAGACTCAGGTGTGTCCAGATGCAGGAGTGAGCGGTCATTGTGTATGGTTTATGATAGTTGAGACAGTACGATCATAACTACACTACCCATGACCCGGAGTTAGTAGAAATAGTCATCTCCTTGAAGATGTTGTGGCACTATCTAATGAGATGACATTTACAGTCTACTCTAACCCCTAGAGTCTCAGGTACATATTCTCTTAGAAGGACCTAAAAATGAGACATTAGTAATGGCTCGAGTTCTTCTAGGACTGTGACTTTGAGATAGTCTATATTCATGGGAAGGGGAACTTTGTAGCTTATTTTCTTAGTATGAGAACAGGAATTCAGCTGCTAGGAGCGGCAACAGAGCAGGTATCCATGTTGATGTTATCCTTTGTAGATATAGATGAAGAAGCCTTTCTTCAGTCTCTCATAGTCACTCATCTGCTTCTTCAGTGAGTTATAGAGGCACAGTGACGGGACACTGACTGCGAGACACAACATGCTCAAATATTCTAAGGACTGGCACCCGATGGATTTTCTAAAGGAGGGGAGCATGTCATCCTCTTAGGGGATGTACCAGGGTACCAGTTTCACTATAGGAGGAGGTGCTAAGGTAGTTCAAAACATCCCCTCTATGGGTACATCTAGGAGTGGACAAGATGTATCAGGACCTCAGGCGACAACAATTGTGGCTGAGTTTGATGAAGGTTGTAGCAGAGTTTGGTTCATGATCCCTCACTTGTCAGTGATTGAAGGAGGATAACCAGGTACCAGCGAGCTTGGTACAACCCTTAGAGGTCCAAATGTGGATGTGAGATGGGATCTCCATGGATTTCATGATGGGGCTTCCACGTACATTTAGAGGACATGACTTTATATGGGTGATCATAGACTGACTCACCATGTCGGCCCACTTCCTACTGATCAGAGAGTAGGGCTCAGAAGAGAGTATGAGATGCCTCTACATACATGAGAACATACGGCTTCATGGTGATCCATCAACGATCTTCTCCGATTGGGACACATGCTTTACTTCCCGGCTTCAGAAGGGGTTACAGGAGGGATTTGGGACACAACTACATCTCAACACCACATTCCATCGACAGAAGTATGGCTAGACTAAGAGGACCATTCAAAATCTTTAGGACATGCTCCGTGCATGTTTCATATTCTTTGGTCGCAAATGGGAGGATCAATTACCCTTGGTGGAGTTTTTGTACAACAACAACTACCACTCCACCATAGGGATGACACCTTACGAGGAAATATACGGCCAACATTGAAGACCACCTCTATGCTAGACAGACTCAATGGAGTCAACACTTGTAGTGCAGAGATGGTACATGATACAATAGAGAAGGTGCAGATCATCTAGGAGTGGATGGTGACTACACAGAGCAGACAGAAGTCTCATGCTGATAGGAGATGGAGACCACTGGAGTTCGAGGATGGCGACCATGTTTTCCTATGGGTCTCACCTCGACGTGGTCAATGGAGATTTTTCCGTGGCGGTAAGTTATCTCCATGATTCATCATACCTTTCTAGGTCCTAAACAGAGTAGCAAGGTGGCTTACTTCATGGACCTTCAACCTCAGTTGCATCAGGTGCACGACGTTATCCACGTATCTCAGTTGAGGAGATACGTGCACAACCCGAACCACAT
Source organism: Viscum album (assembly GCA_963277665.1). NCBI lineage: Eukaryota > Viridiplantae > Streptophyta > Magnoliopsida > Santalales > Viscaceae > Viscum > Viscum album. Next base: position 1,202,372,948 of record OY728145.1, read on the forward strand.
CATCGATCACAGGGAGCTAGAAATCGATGAAAGGGCGACATTCACAGAGGTCCAAGTAGAGATCGAGGATCGATATGAGCGGGTCCTACATGGACAGTCGATTCCTCTAGCGTTTGTTCGCTGGCAGCACGAGAACAATCAAGAGAGCACTTTGGAGTGGGAGGCTTAGATGCATTCTCAGTACCCCTTTTTGTTCCCCTAGTTCATGTTGTAGCTTTACAGGGACATAAATCACTAAGTTGGGATTAATTGAAAGACCTGGAAATTTCATGGAATTTTTTTAAAATACATTGAAAGTTTACAAGTCTGCGGTTTCTGACAGCACTTGATTCCGAGGCCTGGTGTGCCCAAAATCAATTTCTAATGTTTTTTTCAGGTGTGTTCAGTAAACGTACGTACGTGTTTTTCTATATTTTTAACCGGTGCTTGGAATTGAAATCCTAGTAAACCATTGAACTCGAAGTGTCAGTATTCCCTTTAGGGGACCTTTACCGCAGTTGCGTTTTATGCGGGTTGACAGTTAATTTTTAGGGAATTTAGAATAAAATAAATAAAATTTGTGGAAGACAATATTTTTTGTGGTATTTATAACCTATAAGAGGATGTTAAGGGTGGGCCCACACCCCACATAACCTCTCCTGAGAGAATTTAGTTTGGTGGGGCCCACCTGAATCCAAACCCTTCCACCTCCCCCCAACTCCCCATTAATACCCATTATTTATTATTTTGACAACTCCCCATATTTGTTATGGTGGATCCTCTCCACCACCCACCCTTAAATTAAGACACCACGTCCAATTAATAACTCCATTAATTAATTGGCACCCCACATTCAATTTGAATTGCATGGGAATCATTTTATAATAGAGAGGCCTAATATAATATTTATGTTGGAAAATATTTTAGTGGGGGAACCCTTGGAGGATTAGAAGAGAGGTGATCCTTCTTCGACGAAGAACACCCCCGATGAAAAACGCGAACGAAATCCTCCAATGATGCTTCTTCCTCAGATGCACCTCAACTTCAAGAAGTCTATGTCGCCTATGACAATGACTCTTCCACCATCGTTGACGGAACGACAACATTCTTCCGCGACGCCTGACTATTATGATGCTCGTCTTCTGCAGCTCGACGACGTGTGATGTCTTTTGCATAGTAGGGTTTCGTATAATTTATAAGTGAATAAATTATCCTGTTTGTGATTTTTCTTTGGATTACCTTCAGCCATTTTTTATTTCCTAATTCGGAGGGCTTGGGCAGAATGAACACGGCCCAATGACCCTTCTATGTTTTCTTGTATTTTATTCGTGATGCATAAGGGTTAGAAGGGGCAACAATGATAAAAGGTGGTAGTCGCGTGTGGAAGAACTACAAACCGCAACTGCGGGCCGCTCGGCCAATGATGAACCGACCAGCTATGTCGGATGGATCGAAGATAATGCAGGGCCACAAGGTACATCGAGCTACAGAGGACCACACCTAGTGTTCCACAGGCTTCTTAGTGGAAAAACTGTCCAGCAGCCAACTGACCGGGCTCTGAAGACTCACGGTGCTAGGAGGACGGCGCGCTAGATTAACCGCAGCCTGCCCATGTGGGCTGATCGATATGGAAAAGCTGGTCATCCAGTTGGGGTGGCGGCACCACTGGTTCGAGAAAGAGGGGGTCATACCCACCACCTCGGACCGCTCGGCCAGCCAGCCGAGCCGCAGTGAGCTGGGGCGCACCCTACCGTGCCGGTCGCACACCGTCGGGCTGGGCTGCACCCCTCGGGCTGGGCTGCGCTTCGCATCGGTCTGGTCTGACCCACTACATGGTTGGACCCGCCAAAACCGAGTTGACCCTACCCTCTAGACCATGGGTCATAATGGGTCGGGGCCATTTTCACTTAAATGTGAATAACTAAAAGACCACATGTTCGATCGACACATGGTATGCGGCAATGGGTCCCTCATGACGTAGCGGTGCTTCTGCGATAATCTAAGTGAGTTTTTGATGACTTTGGAAAACGGCCGAGTTTGGAAGGAGCATATTTCAAACCAGGCCCCTGGAACGGAAATGTCAATATCTCTCAAACCGGGCATCCGATTGATGCGTAGTCAGTCACGTTGGGTTTCTTCTGATGAGACAAAACATAAGGGTACATAAAATCTAGTCTTCATGATAGTTGATGTGATGACCCTTTGCTCGAGGAGCAGACCCTCCCAGAATCGAGCGTGCTGTGTGAGGGAACCCTAGAACAAGCAGCGACTGCTTCGACTACTGTATTGGAATACTCCATGAGTTCGACAATGATGAATACTATACTGGAATCATCAATGGGTTCGACAATGAGGACTACTATACTAAAATATTTCTTGGGTTTGACAGCGATGACTACTGTCCTTGTATCCTGTGTGGGTCTGGCAGTTTGACCTCTGTACTTGTATCCTGTGTGGGTCCTGTAGAGTAGCTGGTCTTGTATCCTATGTGGTTTCGACAGCTTATCTGGTCTTGTATCATATGTGGGTCTGATTTCTTAGATGAATAAGTGACTACATTTGATCATCTCTATCGCCATATGAAAGATGTTTACCTCTGTGAGTTGAATCTTGATTTTCAATCATTATCATCGATGTGATTAAATTCATTCCTGTGTATACTGGGAGTTTCTTGGGCTCGAGAGTTGGAGTCGAACTAAGATTTATGAGTTAGGTATATGTATGGTCATATATCTAAGTAGAGTTGGTTGATACTCTGTGGTTGTATCTCTTCATTGTGGTTTATGCTTTGTGGATTTTAGGAGACCATTGAGGGTCTCAGGGTCCCTAATGGGTATTGTTATACTAAGCCATGAATGGGATATGCCCACACTACTTTATGTTGGATGTAGACATTGGACATCACTGATCGTGGAAGAGACTTGTAGAGCTAGACAATACCTGGAGGTGGACCACTTGGCAAGACATACACAGAGCAGACGGACGGGCCCAAGGTGCCGAGGAGACCATTTATACCCACCCTTCATGTGGGATTCCTAGAGGATGACTCAGTGGTTGCTGCTTTACATTACTGCGGTTATACTAGACATTCAATTGGGTTTTTTTCTGGCCCATTTACCCTTAAGAACTTATTTTTGTATTTAGCATCACTTTGTGCTTACTTCTGTTGCGTAATCTGTTGTGCTGTTTACTGTTATAAAGGAAATTCCTTCCCATTTATTGGGATGTACACCTTTGGTGCTATTCGATAGCCCCTAGACTATGGAAGGAGGGTTTGGGGTAGTCATGACATGGGCCCTAAGGACATGTCGTGACAGGCTCTATTGATGCAGGAGAGATCGGCAGCGGTGCCCGACGGGGTTGGGTCTATTCTAAGGTTGCATTACGGGGGATGATGCCTAATGGGGTAGGGGATATTTGATGATGATAGTATAGGGGATGATGGTGTGCCAAGGCAGGGTTGTTGGATAGTCGACTGTGGGGTACGATGGGGCTGGGTATGTTTGACAGCAGCGGTAAGGGGGATGACGCCACGCGGAGGTAGGGTCGCAAGAGGGTGAATGAAATGGGGTCATGGGAGGTGGAGGTCGTAGGGTGAGAAAATGTAGCGAGGGGTTAAAATATATAGCAGCCTTCATTTGGCGGTTGGTAATGTACTCAATATAGACAACCAAATGGAGGTTTCCCGAATCAACCCTTCAAGAATATTAAATTATCTAGTAGTGTACAAACAGAGTTATAATGAAACATGATTAAATTATAATCATGATCATTCCAAATAATAACTAAGAGACATTCTAACAATAATAAATATGACATGTGAATACGCATGTAAAAAATTAAAAACTATGAATAATAAATGTTCATAGTTTCTCATACAATAATAACATCAATTTCATCCTTCACTAGTGTGAAACATTCACTAGATGATAATTCTATAAGTGCTGAATAATTAATAAGTCATAAGATTTTACTTTCTCTGATACAAATAAGTACATTCCCTTTAACCAAGCATATTTTCTTGTCGAATACATAGTTGGATTATTAAATTCTATTAATATATTAATAAAACATATTCTTTTGTTGAATACACTCTAGATTAATTAAATTTTGTAGACAAAATTAAGGAACGTATAATGCCATTCCCCATCAAGACATTGTGTCAGTACCTGAATTGTCAATGCCCTTGGTCCATGAACTGATTATCTCATGAGAACTGTCAATGCATCAAGGGGCCTTCATTAACTGGTCCCCCAACCCATTATACCGAGTCTAATACATTCTGTATATTCCAAATAGGGTTGTATATTCAAAATGCCCCATACCACATTGAATATTTAATTTCTCATTTCATATTATTAAATGCTTCCCACTCAAATTTGAATAACTTAATTCTTACATTATAAAAGGTTATATGAATTTAATTCTATTCTCTAGTGTTTACTTATATTTAGTGGATCAGGCATATAAGGGTCAATTATAAAACATTCAACGGCAAGCCCACATAATTAGATAGAATGCTTGATAGGAAGAGTTTAAAAAATTTGAGGACAAATAATGAACATAAAGAAATACAAGTTTTGTCATATTAAATGATAAAATTAAATTATAAATTCTTATTAATCAAATGCATATTGGTATTTTTTCATGGAATGGATGCATAATTAATTAAATGATAAAGAAAATATTTCAAATGGGGTATTAAACAAATAGAATCCCAATTTATTTTTACTGTTATGCTGATGAATATCATATCACAAGGGTATACATAATGATAAAAATGAAAAGCATGGAATTCTACCATAACTAAAACCATTTAGTATAAATGAAAATATTTTATTCATACATATTTATATAAAGGTAGAAGACCCCAAATATTAATCTAATGAATTCTCTATAATTACTAAATGCATTAAAGTATAATATTTGGAAAATCCAACTATTAGGGTCAACTGTTGTGTAAACCAGTTTCTACACAAGGGTGTGTATAAAGAGTTGTATTTTTTAAATAAAAACCACTCTAACTTTTAAAACAACATGTTTTATTCTTTCATAGAAATCCTTGGAAAATTCTAAATAGAATTGCGGATTCGAGTTTATATGTAATCACTTATATAAACATAACAAAGTCTACATTATGTATTAATGGGTTTATAACAAAAATCCAATGACAACCATATGACTTTAATATATTTTTCACATTAATTATCTAGGGTTCTTAAAATTTTATAAAATTTAAATGGTTTATTTATTAAATATATCATATATGTGTTTATGTAACATCGATATACATAGATTAATTGGGAGTATAACTGAATATATATTGTATATATATATAATGGTATTAAATTGAGATTTATTCATACATAAATGTTTTAAATTATTAGGAACATTAGTAAAAACAAGGGTTCATAAGTTTTCAAACACACCATTAGTTATAAAATGTTTTGTTTAGGTTATATGTATACATATATATGCTTATGTATATTTCAATTTTTATTGAACCTCAAAACCACACATTGCTTTTGCATGATAAAGGATTAAAACTACATGTAGGGTTAAGTACTCACCAACTTAGAAGAAATCGATATTTCTACTCTCAGCCTAATATATATATATTTATATGCAAGTGTGTATATATATATATATCAAACTAAATCATGGAAATAGAACAAAGGACCGTTACATGGTTGGAGGTGGAAGATGGGCTCAGAGAAGCTCAAAGGAGGCATTGGATAACAATCTATAGGCTTGAGAGAAGAGGATCTGAGGGGGTTTGGGTGTAAATGATATATCTATATGTAAAAACTACCATATATATTTTCAAACTCCACTTTAAAGAAAATAATTGACCAACTTGGTTTATAAAATGGCCGAGGGTGACTATTTGTGGAATATGAGGGCAAGGGAGGTTCCATTGGAGTCACAGGTAGAGAAACAAATGGGAAAGTTGGGAAAACCCATTGGGTTTGCACATGGGGAGAAAGAAGAATATAGTGTGGGGAAGAAGATCCAAAAAAAGTATAGAAATTTGGAATCTAATGTGGAGTAGATCAGACGGCTATGGTGAAATGTGAAGATTTAATAAGGATTGATGGCCCAGATTTGATCCTGACTCGATCCAACAGCTACGGTGAGACACGATGATTTAAAAAGTGTATTAATGGTCACAATTAGATATATTGGGATCGAATGGGGCACAAAAAATGTGGAGGATATGCATAGACACTAGGGATCAAAGACCCACTGAATCCAATAGCTCGGATCCCACACGACACAATCGAATGACCTAGATGCGATCTTGACTGATTTTATTCATCCTACATCAAAATGGAAGATGTTCCTGAGCTCCCTTATAAGCCCAATGAACCTGTTATACCACCAGAATACTCCATCTCCCCTCCTAGTACTGCCCCATAACAGGTTCTCATACGAGAATTCTTTTTCACCTACCCACACCATTGTGACGCCCCACATGGTGGCATGCTCTGGTCATTGCAAACACATTGGTTCACCCTTAGGGGTATCTATGCCCCTGTGCGTGCTAGCCCTAGTATGCATGATCTATGCACACTGCCTATAGGCTATGTCCAGGTGGTTCTGGATGAGAAGACCCATCAAGGCATTGAGGGATACCATAAGGTGGCCCTCAGCAAGGTGGGGTACACAATTGAAATTTAACATTGTAAAAGTTTATATTTTAAAATATAAAACTATAATTCCATATACATATATATTGGTGTTTCCAAAAAAATATTAATTCTCTTTTATAACTATGCCAAATCCAAATACAATCATTTTCCTTGGTTTTATAAATAAAAATTATTTAAGACATAAATGATGAACCAATTTTCAAAACATCATTATGAACGTCATATAATTGTATTATAAAAATCAAATACATAGTTTTACATAATACCCTTTTTAATCATTAAGAATGAAATCATTTATAAAGTCTCATTAATACATTAGAAATATTTGAAAAGTATTTGAAATATATACCTCATTTTAAAATCATACAATATTAGTTTAATATCATTTTTAATTTTTATAATAATAGTTTATATATTTAAATTTATAATTTCAATAAATAACATAAATATTTCGGAAAACATCTTATACATTGGTATTTTAAATTAAAATATAGAATTATCGATGGATATACATATAGAGGTGATAAACTCAATGATAACCTAAGGGGAAATAGTCAAATTAAGGCCCTCATACATACATATATCAGGGTATCCCATATTCAATACAACTTGGTGAAAATGGTGCTCGTAATAAAACTGATTCTTAGTAAAGTTGTCGTGGTTCTGGCCATGATGTTTTTTGTTCTGACATACTTGAAGTATCTTCATTATTTATTGGGTCTCATTGTTGTGTTAGGTGGCCTCCCAGGGTATCTGATAGGGATTTTAGTAGGTGTTTTTGGTTGGTTGAATTCTCTTAGTTTTGATGAAATGTAATAAATTCAGTATTTAATATGAATGCCTTGTATTTATTTCATATGATTTGTTTGGATATCATGAAGATTAAATAGAATAAAACCGTAATATTATTATTACATGAGAAATTAGTTTTGTAGAGTCACATTATCCCCCCCCCACATCAACAAATTATATCCTCGCAATTCCAAAATACTCGTACAAAACCATAGAAACTGTCACGACCCGTCCCTGGGGTATGTGTCGTGACTACCCCATGCCCGTCATCCATAGGCAAGGGGTAGGTGACTAGCACCTAAGGAGTAAATCTCATAAACCTGGAAGGATTTACTTTATAAAACATAAACACATCCAACTAGAGTACAAGAGGAAGTAATACACAAAGTACAAAAGAATGTGCTAAAAAGTAAATGGGCTAGAATATAAACCCAAGTGAAAAGTACAGCTACAACTGAATGAAAGTACAATAGAAAATAATAACAGTTGGAAGATAGAATCATCTCCTGTGGTGTTCACCTTGGATCCTACCCGAAGGGTAGGTACAGATAGTCTCTTAAACGCTCTCGCCCGCCATCCTCCTCAAATTACCATCTCTTCATGAAGTCCACCGCCGGGTACTGACTCTCTGTGAGGTCCACCTCTGGTTACCGTCAAGTCCTTGAGCACTCGATCTCAGTCAGTGCTCTCTATTGTCTGCATCCAACACATCGAGGTGCGGCCATAGCTCGTGCATTGGTGAGTATACAATACTCAGTAGGGACCCCAAGATCATAAAGGTCTCACTAAATCCAACAAGGATAATCACAATGAAGTTTCTCAATAGATAATCCATACTGAGGTATAAGCCCATACTTATACCTAAGTAATCCAGTAACTCATCTTAGCCATGAAAAAAACACAAAGGTCATTAACTCAGCTCAAACCAGGATTTTCATTTTCGAAACCGCAACTGCTAAAGTGCTCCGTCTCTAACGAGTACCATGATCCTATCACGACTCTGAGGCACTGCTCACTAACCTAAGACTGCTGAGGTACTTCTCCTATAGTGTATTGCGGGTCATCCACCCAATTACAGTAGTGCTCTCACCGGAGTCTACCACCCAAATATTCAGCCGCGGATGAAACCCAACCTGCCATGGGTCTTGCGCACCCACCGCCTCTGGACAACTGTGCCTCCTGTCCATTCAATCATATCACTGGACCTCCGTACCAGCCACCTACCTATGATGTCTTACTAGTGTCATTATCCCAGCCTCTCCCTCACATTGGCTGCCCCGACTCTGCACACAAACGAAAAACCAGCGGTCGGTTGTTGGGCCGTGTTTGTTCAGCCCGCGCTCTACGCGTTAGACGTTATCAATTGGCAATAATCAAACACTTGAGTTCAACTATGACAAGAGTATAATTTATTCAAGAATAATTTATACAAACATCATATAAATAAACGCTCATTATAGTGAGATAAAACCACTTAAATGTGAAACAAAAAATATTCCCCTACCTCGATAATTGTGGTCGCACATCGGGCATCGCAGTGATCAGACGTCGGTTCCGTGGACGTCAGGGTGCGTCCAAGGAGGAATCTGCGTTGGCGACTTCACGTTCTTTGAATCTCAGAGCATTCTTCATCATGGTACAAATTCATTCTTTGTTGAAGAGAGGAACACTTTTCTCTCCTTCTCAAGAGCTCTCTCCCATTTATTCTTAACACAATGAAAGTCCCATACTAAAATAATAGACTATGGCAATTATTTTATTAACCCATGTTATTCAAAATTCAAACCACATTAATTAAATAAAGTGTTGGAATAATTAATGGGAGTTGATAATGTGAAGAGGCCTCTTAATTAGGGGGGAGTTGGCACATTTAAATGCAAGGGAGTTTTAAGGGGGGTTTAAGGGAGGTGGAGGTTTAGGACTTGTGTGGGACCTACCTCAAAAATATCCTCTCATGGGAGGTTATGTGGGTGTGGGCGCCAACCCTAACTACATCTTAGAGGTTATAACCTCCCAAATAAATTAAATGGTGCACAACCATTTTTTATATTTATTTATAAATCCCCAAAAATTAACTTTTATCCCATATAAAATGCAACAGCGGTAAAGGTCCCCCTAAATGAATACCGGCGCTGTGAGTTCATTGGTGTCCTCAAATTTCAATTCCGATCACTGGTTCCAATGTTATAAGAATTTCAATAATAAAATAATTTATTTAAATATTTTATTTACGGTTATTCCATTTTTTTAATTTCTCAACGGAGGCCCACGCCGACTAAACATAAGTCGCGCCTAGGGTAAACCCACTATCCTGAGCACAATGGTGCCCTTGGATTAATGATCTGAGTAACCATTCAAGAGTTATTCATCTTTTTCAGTAAAACTGCTAACATGCATTAATTTAAGCTTAACAAAACTTTAGAAAATTATTCCGGGCACAAAGGGCCTCGGAATCAGGTGCCGTTAGAAACTGCGTACTCATTATATTCCAAAGAAATTAAGTAAAAAAATTCCCTGAAATTTCCAGGTCTCTACATTACTCCCACCTTAGGGCTTTAAGTCCTTGTAATGCTTCAACGAATACTAGGGGAAACAAAAGTGGTACTGAGCACGCATATGAGCCTTCCGCTCCCATGTGCTCTTCTTGAGGCTCCTTTGCTGCATGGGGTTTCCTTTTCTCCAATCAAGGAAAACCCATCCCTTCATTGTAAGTGAACTACAACCCTTTTTTCCCAATACCATCAATCCGTGTAAGAACTGTGGTTGCCCAGTCCATACCCAATCTTACATCATATGGTCTACACACTACCACCAAGAGATTCCAACTGAGACACTTGCCTCAAGGGTCAGATCACACCTGTCAGTGTAAGTGTGTTCATCGAGTCTCCTCTCAATGGTATCTCCAGACATGAGGGTCAATTCAACAGTTTTAACCGAAAACTCTAGGTATGGGACAAGATTTGTGGAAGGAAGGAATGATTGGTACCTATTTCTATTGATATGGCAGCTCATAATAGACACATACCATACGTCAAATCATTCTTAGAGACCTTGGGTCACACTCCATGATAGCATGCAGCTATTCTATTCCCCTACCCTTCAGCTCCCTGAGCCCGACAGGGACTCCAAAGGCGGGTGGTTGTATCAGGTCGGAATGTACACCACCTCATACTGCTCTCCAAGCTCTGCATCCACGTCTTCTGCTCTAAAGATTCATCTGTCATTAAAATTTCTTCTTCTTGAAACATTTTACATGCCCAAGTCTCTAAGACTGACGCCAGTTTCCTGTTTCCTACAGCTTACATTCATTAGTTGTATTCGTTCAGCCAAAGAACCTTCAATCACAAAGGATTCCTCTAGCACACTAGCATAAGTAGGATTTCATAGAGGAATAGTGCTGGCTCAGATTTCCTTAAACACACCATGCTCGGAATTCTGAGCCCTAATGAACTGATCGTAATGTATTCATCGAGTACCCTGAATGGTCGGTACGCCTTGATGAATACTCAGCTACTGACATGTCGTCCGGATGAAGCTATATAAGATCTTGTGAACTCTCAGCCACCTCCTCAGACCAGTCCTCAACCACTTGTGAGTCGGGCACACCTTGGAACTTGAGGGATATCTGATGCTACAGCACGTGTAAGGAACTAATCCAACATGTTTAATTTACCGGTACTTCTGGTTGTAACTGATTTCCAATAGGTAGTGATATAGCTGGCACACTACCCGAAGGTACGATCTTAGGCATCGGTCCACGTACTGAAGCCTCATCACTATGCGGACCATCCTCATGGTCACTCACTGGAAAACACTAGCATCCAATTCCAACATGCACTCTACTGATGTCTCAGATAGGCAGAAAACTCTAGCAATCGCCTCCAGCCAGTCCTCTACTGTTTGGGAATATGGCTCGCCTCATAACCTCGGAGGCCTCTACTACTGGAACTCGTGCAATGTCCACTGTCAGCTTGCACTGTCTTCTAGTATGGAAAGTGGCATCCGCTTCCCAACAGGTGTTGGTGCTGCTGGTACACCACCCGAGGGTGCCAATATAGTAAAAAGGGCCCCGCACCGGAGCCTCGTCTCTCGGTGGGCCTTCATCGTGTACTATATCAGAACTCAAACTAACTATTTGCATGGAGACATCCTGAAGAGATGCAACACGGTCAACAATTTATACCTGGAGAGATGACCTGGTTTGAGCTGACTTTAAAAATCTTTGAAACACACAGGAAATCAGTGTTTTCATGCACAAAGTCTGAAATCGGTAGTCAGGGTCCTGGTGTATGGATACGTCGGCCGCCGCACCAACACTGGACTCCCAGAACTGAAGAACACACTCAGTACCTTTAACACTATTGCTTCACAGGAAGGAAAGATTCGAAACCTGAGTTCAGTGGTATAACTGACTCCTTTGATACCATTTTTTCACGACCCATCCTCTGGGCCTGTGCCATGACTACCCCAAGCCCGCCTTCCATAGGCCAGGGGCTTTCACCTATGGAGTAAATCCCGTTAACTGGGAAGGAATTGACTTTATAAAACATAAAAACATCAGAATAGAGTACAAGTGTAAGTAATATACTAAGTACAAAAGAAAGTGCTAAAATGTAAATGGGCCAGAATACAAACACAACTGAAAAGTACAGCTACTACTGAACGACGGTACAACAAAAAAGACTAATAGCTGGAAGATTGAAGCAGCTCCTAGGGCGTCCACCTCGGATCTTACCTGAAGGGTAGGTATAGATGGCCTCCTTAACACTCTCTCCCGCCAACCACCTCCAAGTATCTTCTCTTCGTGAAGTACACCTCCGGGTACTGACTCATTGTTTGATCCACCTCCGGGTATTGTCCAGTCCTCAAACACTTGATATCGGTCAGCGCTCTCCGTCGTCTGCACCCAACACAACGAGGTGCGGGCATAGCCCTTTCATGGGTGAGTATGTGATACTTAGTAGGGACCCCAAGATCCCCAAGGTATCACTAAATCCAACAAGGATAATCACAAAGAAGGTTCTCAATAGATAATGCATACTTACGTATAATCCCATACTTATACCTATGTTATCATGTAACCCATCTCATCCATGAAGAAAACACAAAGGCCATTCACACAGCTCAAAGTAGGATTTTCATTATTGAAACCAAAACTACAGAAGAGATCCGTCTCTGACTAGTAAAGTTATCCTGTCACGACTCTGATGCACTGCTCACTAAACTAAGACTGCTGAGGTACTCTTCCTGTAGAGTACTGCGGGTCAGCCACCCAAACATGGTAGTGCTCCCACCGGGGTCTGCTACCGAAATATTTAGCCACGGATGATACCCAACCTGCCAAGGGTCTTGCGCAATCACCGCCTCTGGACAGTTGTGCCTCCTGTCCACTCGATCATATCACCAGACCGCCGTACTGGCTACCTACCTACGATGTCCTACTTGTGTTGTTATCTCAGCCTAGCCCTCGAAATGGCCACCCCAACTCCGCACACAAACGAACAAATAGTGGAGGGTCATCGGGGCGTTTTTGTTCATCATGTGCTCTCCACGTTAGACGTTATCAATTGGCAATAATCAAAAACATTCTTTCAACTACGACAATGGTATAATTTATTCAAGAATAAATAATACAAAAATCATATAAATAAACACTAATGCTAGTTAGATAAAACCACTTAAATGTGAAACAAACAATATTCCCCTACCTCGATAACTGTGGTCGCACGTCGGGCATCGCGGAGATCGGACGTTGATTCCGTGGACGTCAGGGTGCATCCATGGAGAAATCGCCGTTGGCGACTTCTTGTTCTTTGAATCACAGAGCATTCTTCGTCGAGGTAGAAATCCATTCTTCATTGAAGAGAGGAACACTTTTCTCTCCTTCTCAAGAGATCTCCCCCAACTTTTCTTAACACAATGAAAGTCTCAAACTGAAATAATAGAATATGGATATTATTTTATTTACCCATGTAGTTCAAAGTTCAAACCACTTTAATTAAATAAAGTGTAGGCATAATTAATGGGAGTGGAGAATGTGAAGATGTCTTTTAATTAGGGGGAGTTGACACATTTAAATGCAAGGGAGTGTTAAAGGGGGGTTTAAGGGAGGTGGAGGGTTAGGCCTCGTGTGGGACCCACCTCAAAAATATCCTCTCATGGGAGGTTATGTGGTGTGTGGGCCCCACACCTAACTTCCACTTAGAGGATATAACCACCCAAATAAATAAAATGGTGAACAACCATTTTATTTATTTTTTTTACAAATCCCCAAAAATTAACTTTTAGCCCGCATAAAATGCAACAATGATAAATGTCCCCCTAAGCGAATATCGGCACTGCGAGTTCATCGGTTTCCTAGGATTTCAATTCCGAGCACCGGTTCAAAATATATAAGCATTTGAAAAATAAAATAATTTATTTAATTATTTTATTTATGGTTTTTCCATTTTGGGAATTTCCCACAGGAGGCCCGCGCTGACTAAACTTAAGCCGCGCCTAGGGTAAACCAACAATCCTGAGCGCAACGGTGTCCTCGGATTTCTAATCCGAGCAACCGTTTATTACTTATTCCACTTTTTCAGTAAAACTACATACGCTCGTTAATTTAAGATTAAAAATAATTTATTAAATTATTCTGGGCACACCGGGCCTTGAAATTAGGTGCCGTCAGAAACTGTGTACTCGTAAAATTTCAATGAAATTAAGTAAAAATTTTCCTTGAAATTTCCAGGTCTCTACAAAAAAACTTGATGGACGTCACTCCTAAGGTTCATATACCATGAACACCACCGAGGGTAGGGTGATGATGACCTCAGGTTGATTCCTAAGGTAATATCCAGCTCCTTGATTTCTCTGGCCCAAAAACAATGTTAATAGATGGGGTCGAACATGTGCCTAATGCACTCAACTGTCCATAGAGGGGCACGAGGGGTGTAGGAGTCGAAGAATTTAGAGTGGACTAAATCCCTATAAAATACACACACCATGTAATTATTGAAGATATTGATTTAGTATGGTTCCACTTATATACTAAAACTCAGGACCTAGATTAGGTAGGATTCCTAGTGGTGACCTTCCAAAGCATCTTCTATAAATTTACCCACATCTCTATAGTTATCAGCCAAAGTGAAACATAAAAAAAGTGATATGTGATACATTCCTCTTGGTCTATATTATGAAAATTGTTCATTTTGAATATGGTAATAGGCAAGATTGTTCGTTGAGTAAAGGTTGAGGATATTTGGGTGGTTAGACACCTGATAGAATTGTTTACATGTCAGACGTATGTTTTCATAGGAATGATATTCTTCGGATCATATCGTGACAATTATAATCTCTAAATGTTCGGTAGGAAGTGACATAAGATTGGTTGGTGAAATCATGTATTCTATTTGAAATTTAATGATACACATTTTTTTCCTCAATGAATTACTAAATCAAAACATGGACTTTATTTTATGTATCAAAACACATAACATTATTCTATCAAACAATTCTCATAAACCCAATGTATTACATAACTACTCGCTCACTCTAACTAAACTAGTATGGATTTCCTAGCATCCTCCAAGAGGACGCTTCACCAGATTCATCGGTGTTGGTGATTTCCCCAATTCCATATAAAATAGATTCCCAAAGCGATTCCAAAATCCTCAATCTATTGTGTCTAGATAAATCCATGATAGTCTCGATCAACCATATGTGGGCATCTAAAAATCCAACATAGGAAAGCATGAATGGTATGGATTTGGGCGACGTCTGCTTGAACTTGTTGTCCATAATGCCTATGGGTTGGCTTATCTACATGAATTTTGAAGTCCATGACCTGTCCTCAAAGTCCATATGTTATTATTTGACAGAGGTATAATAACTGAAGGTCACCCTCTTGTGCAGCATTATGGAAGTTCATTAGTGAAATTTAGTTGTCGGCCAAGGTGAAGAATCAGAATAGTCCTTCATTATACCATCCCCTACAATCATAAAAGGGAAGACAAACATGCAGCATCAAAAAGTAATCAAATCAAGATCCTCAGTGGAGTTAAAGTATGCGAGGAGAATTAGACACATGATATAGATGTTGACATGATAAAATAAGGTTATAAAATGTTTTATATCCTACTAAATATGCCCTGGCCTCAATGGTTTATAAAATCTCATTCTAAAGGGACATATGGAATGATTCATAATCCATATAAACTTTTTTTAATGAAAAACTCTACATAGTGAGACATAAACAAGCTTTTAGTATTGTTCAAATTATCCAGGGTTTTGTAAACCAATCCTCTGGTACTAACTTTCACACACTGTCCACTAGAAAACGTTGTAGCCAGTGTGATTTCATTGAAAACATGGAATGTAATTATTTTTTTAATAAAAAGATAAGCTGAAATCACACAAAAATGTTCCACTATAGAGGGGCGTTTTGGTTTAGGGCCTGATGAATCATATAAAATTATTAAAATTCTGTCAAAGCAGTTCAAAAATTTCTTCATTAAGCAGTCACCAAACACAGGGACTCAACTCTAATAATCCTGTAAAAGAAAACAGATTGAAAACATAGGGTGATCATATGAACGCCCAATAAGGGGTTTTAAAATTACATTAAATATAAATTATATCTTTTTGAAAACATTACATTAAAATTTATAAAAAAAAATTTAATAAGGAATGATGTAACACATGTATCATTAGATAGATTTTATTCTAAGAATTATAATACACATTTTATGGAATACTAATAGAGTTATAAGATAGCATGATTAAATTATAAGCTTTTTCATTCAAAATAATAAGTTAGAGACATTCTAAATTTAATAGTTATTATATTTGAATATGGTAGTACAAATTTAATAACTTAGACTAATACATGTTCAGTGTTTCACATCAAATAATAACTTCAATTTCATCCTGTACTACTATGAAACGTACATTGGCTGATGAATCTTTGAGTGCTGAATAATTAATAAGCCATAAGGTTTTACGTTTTATGATACTCATAGAAACATGATCTTCAAACAAGAATATTCCCAGTATAATACACACTTGGTCAATTAAATTCTATAAATCTCTTAATCAAGCATATTCTCCAATTGAATACACACTTGATTAATTAAATTCTGCAGACAAAATGAGTGAACATATAATTCCAGACCTCATCAAGACCTCATGTCAAGACCTGAAATGTCAAAGGCCTTGTGCTAGGACCTGATTGCCTCATGAGAAAAAACAATTCATCTAGGGTATTTCATTAACCGGTGCCCAACCCATTATACAGAGTCTAATAGATTCCTCAACTTCCAAATAGGGTCGTACATTCAAATTGTCCCATACCACTTTGAATATTTAATTTCTCATTTCATATTATTCAATGTGTCCCATTCCACTATGAAATACTTAATACTTACTCAATAAAAGGTCATTAACAATTTAATTTTGTTATTTTGAATTTACATATATTTAGAGGATTAGGCATATAAATTTCAATTACAAAAATATCAACTGCATGGATATGGAATTAAATGGAAAGTATGATAAGAAGATAATAGCATATGTGATGAAAACTAACACAAAAAATAGAAATACTAGTTTTGTCACATTAAATGCTATAATTAAATTCTGAAATCTTATTAATCAAATACATATTTATATTTCATCATATTTTTGATGAATAATTAATTAAAAGATAAACCAAATATTTCATGCGGGGTATTAAACAAATAGATACCAAAAAATTTATTATTGTTATGCTTATGTATAACATATCACAATGGTGTACATAATGTTGAAAATGAAAAGCATGAAATTCTACCCTAACTAATACCATTTAATATGTATGAAAATATGTGATTCATACATATGTATATAAGAGTAGCAAACCTCGAATATTATAGTCCTACATTCTCCATAATTACTAAACACATCAAACATATAATATTTGGAATATCCAAAATTAAGGTTTATTGTTGTGTAAATCCGTTAATACATAGGGGTGTATATAAAGAGTGGTATTTTTTAATTAAAACCTACTCATACTTCGAAAACAACATGTTTATTCTTTCTTAGAAATACTTGGAAATTCTAAATAAAATTGATGATCAATGTTTATATGTACACACATATATTCACATAACCAAGTATACATTACGTATTAAAAGATTTATACCAAAAATCCAAGGACACCCATATGACTTTAATATATTAGTCACGTTAATTAATAAGGGTTCAAAAATTTAACAAAATTTAAATTTTTTTTATTAAACAGATCATATATGTGTTTATGTAACATCTATAGACACAAATTATAGATTTGTATAACCGATTATATATGGTATACATTTATAATTGTGTTACACTGAGATTTATTAATACTAACATGTTTTAAATTATTAGGAGCAGTAGTAAAATCAAGGATTGATAAATTTCAAAATGTTTCATTAATTAAAAAAATATTTGATTACGAAATATGTATACATATATATATGCTTATGTATATTTCAATTTTTATCGAATCATCAAACCTCACACATCCTTTTTATGATAATGATTTAAAACTAAATATATGATTAAGGACTCACCATTGTAGAACAAATCTGCAGTCCAATACTCATCCTTATATATATTTATATATTCATGTAAATATATCTATATTTATATAGATATAAAAATTCAAAGACTAACATGGAAAGACAGAAAAGTAAACATACATGGTTTAAGGAGGAGAAGAGGCTCAGTGAAGTTCTAAGGAGGCATTGGAGAACCCGATGAAGGCTAGAGAGAAGATGATACAAGGTGTTTTGGGTGCGAACGAGATAACAATATATAAACTATACCATATATATTTTTAAACACCACTTTCATGGAAAGATGAGACCCACTCAGTTTATAAAATGATCGTGGTAGAGTCATTGTGGAAAATGGGAGCAAGGGAGGGACCAATATAGTCACGGTTGGAGAAAAAAATTGAGAAATTGGGAAAACACAATTGGGGAACTTCATGTAGAGGAAGAAGATGACACTGTGGGTGAAAAAATCTGGAAAAATAATGGATGGATGGGATCCAATGTGGATTAGATGGGAAGAAAATGGAGAAACACGAGGATTTAAAATGGATCGATGGCCCATATTAGATCGTGACCCAATCTAATGGCTATAGTAAGATTGGGGTAGTCAAAATTAGTAGGAATGGTTGTGATTAGATCCATCAGGATCAAATGACACACAAAAAAATGTAGAGGATATACGTGGCTAATAGGGATTGAGAACCGGATCGAGTCGGACGACCTAGATTGCGCACGACACAATTCAATATCCTGGATGTGATCTTGGATAATTTATGTTTCCCCACATAGATATAGAGGATGTTCTTGAGCTCCCTTATAAGCCCAGAGCTACCATAATACCACATGAATACTCCTTCTTCCCTCCCGGTTCCACCCCTTACGAGGTTCTTCTACGGGTGCACTCTTGCACCCACACATGCCTTAGTGTCATCCTGCACAATGGAATTCCCTATTCCTTTCACACGCACCTATGTGCCCATTGGTGTAGCAATATGCCCTATGAACACTAGCCCTAGCATACACGATGCATGCACACTGCCCCTGGGTTATTTCCAGGGTGTTGTAGGTGAGAAGCCCCATCATGGCTTTGAGAACTATCACAAGGTGGACCTCAGTAATGTGCGGTACACACCTAAATTTTAACATATTAAATGATTATTTTTTTGATAAATATAAAACTAGGATTCCATATACATATATATTGGTGTTTCCAAACCAATATTAATTCTCTTTTCTTACTAAAAAAAATCCTAAAACTAAACTTTTCCCTACTTTTATAAATGATAATGTTTAAAGACATAAGGTGATAAACCAAAGATTAATATCACATTAATAATGTCAGATATTAATATTATAAAAATCAAATACATAGTTTTAGTTTGAACCTTCTTTAATCATTACGAATGAAAAAATTTATAAAAGCACTTCAATATAATTGAAAAATTTGAAATCTCTTTGAAATTCATACCTCATTTTGAAATCATAAAATACTAAATCTTATTAATTTTTAATGTTTATAAAAAGAGTTTATATTTATAATGTTATAATTTCAATACATAACATAAATTTTATAAAAACCACCTTATACATAGATACTGTAAATTAGACCAACAGAATGACTAATGACTATACATATAGCAGTTACAAACCCAATGGTAACCTAAGGGGTAACGGTCGAATTGATGCCCTTATAAATACATTTATCTGGGTGTCCCATATTCAATAAATCTTGGTGAATTTATTGCCCATCATACCACTAATACTTAGTGCATCTGTCATGGTACTGGATATGAAGTTTTTCATTCTAAGTGACCTGAAAGATCATCTCTATTTATCGGGTCTCA
The DNA here is from genome assembly GCA_963277665.1 of Viscum album. Taxonomy (NCBI): domain Eukaryota; kingdom Viridiplantae; phylum Streptophyta; class Magnoliopsida; order Santalales; family Viscaceae; genus Viscum; species Viscum album. The sequence goes on from OY728145.1 coordinate 1,202,392,778, forward strand.
TTGTTGTGTTAGGGGTCCTACCTATTGCTATGATAGGGATTTTAGTAGTTATTTATGGTTGGCATAATTCTACTAGTTTTGATGTAATGTAATCAATTTAGTATTTAAAAATAATTCCTTTTGTTTATTTCATATGTTTTGTTTTGATAACATGTAGATTAAATATAATAAACTATAATATTATTATTATTATAATATTAATAAGTTTTTGGGTGTCACATATAAGGTGGAATATGGTTGTTACATTATCAAGATAATATATCAGAAAATAAGTGATATTATATATATATATATCTTTATAATGGAAAAACTAACAAATAGTTTATATAAGAAGAAATAATATTTAATGAATTGGTAGAGGTTATTGCATCTTCTGGGCCAACTCACTCTAGATCTCTTCTTAAATCACTAGCGTTTGTATTTTGAAAACAACAGATCCTATAGCATGTGACTAGGGATTATGAAAAATGAAATGTTCAATGGATGGATGATATTTAAGGATTAAAATGATGTAATGAATTAAGGGAGGAGGTTAACTTTAATTATTGAGGTGAGGGGCAGTTATAGACTCTCCAAATATATTAATTTATAATAAAATCATACCATGACCAAAAACCATGAAATATATAAATATATAATATTAGATGATATAATGTTTTAATATCATCAATAAATATTTTTTATAAATGATTTTATTTCAATTTACACTTTATTATTTTAATTACACTTAATTATTTTATATATTTCTTAACGAGGATGAAAAATATTTCACTAATAAAAGGGTCCAATATTTACACATCTATTGTAAATAAGACAATAAATAAATATCATTGAACATTATTAACCATATGAATATTATTATATATAATTAAATTTTATAATTATTTTTAAATCATTTAATAAATCATTTTTTAGATAAACAATCAATGGTTTCAATTTTAACGCATTTCAATCCATTGATTATTATAAATATTAATATAAGAATTTATCTTCAAATCAATTAGATTTTTATATTCCTCAAAGGTTGAGGTAGTGTAGAATATTATTTTGATATGTTAACTATCCCAAATTATATTTATTTTGACATTTTTAATAAAATAATTAGTGCTTCGATTTTTTAAAACTATCTAATATAAATAGTTTTCTATGACAAAATAAAAATAAAAAACTACGATGGATATAAATCCTTTATTTTTCCTAATATTATTTAATGTAAAATATATATTCTAGAAAATCCAACATCAAAATGTTATATTTATTAAAACATGTATGTGACATCTTTAAAATCACTATGAATAAAATATAATATATGTCATAATGTTTTCTATATAGATCCAAATGGTTAATAACGTGACTGTTGGATGATTACGGTAGATATATATTAAAAAAAGATTTGGTGATGTGATTAGGTATTTTAAATGTTATTATCAATTTTAAAACAATTATTTTATATATTGTATAACAATTAATAATTTTTTCATCATCAATGTATAATCCTTTTAGTGTATTTTTTATTTCCTAAAAATTAAAAATAAAATAACATTATAATGAAAATAATTTTACCATTCCAATTTTTATTTATAGTTGAATTTATATTATATAAAACATTACATTAAAATTTTTATTGTTATAATGATTTGAAAAATACATATTTAAATTTTTATTAAATAATGTAAATTAAATTTATTAATCACATCCATGTTTCTTCCAAAGGATACCATTTCAACCCAAAAGATGATTTAGATTGAAAGAAAACATGCTATTATATTAGTAAAAGTATTTGAATAATTTTATAATATTATTTTTACCTTTAATTAAATGATTTACCCTTTTACCATACTAATAAAAATTACTGAAGATAAATTTCATAATGATTTATTTTAATAGAATGATATTTACATAATTGAAACCTACTAATTCCAATTTTGGAATAAATTTTTTTATTCAAAACCAATAAGTTTCATTAATTAAATAATATAATTTTTGGAATGTGAAAATATGTTTTAAAAGTTAATTAATTTTCACAATATTGAAATGTTTTTACCTTTAAATTCAATGTAAAAATAATACCAAGGACCTGTGTTATATTAACTAATAAATATATATTATATTAATATAGTGAAACCATTCAATTATATAAATTTAAAATATAAATTATTTCAATTAAAAAAGTTGTTTTTAATTTAAATTTAGGATATCTTTTTTATTCATCATAACATGAATTTTATTAGAAAAATATAAAAACAAAATCAAATTTAATTTTTTATATCTCATTTAAAAAGAAAGAGTTTATTTTTTTCATATAATAATTATTAATGTGTCATGATTTTATTTTAAAATGGATTGTCTATTAAAAGCATGTAAAATTTCCCTTTTGAAAAATATTGGTATTTATATAGTATATTCATATTGTATTACTAAAATTTATATTTTATGAATTTAAAATGACAATTTATTAACTATATAAAATATATATTTCATTAATTTCATTTATTAATTGTAATTCAAATAAATTATTAATATAAAATACACTACATATTTCATTTACATTTAATCGGTTTATATATTTCATGATTAATTGGTTTCCAAGGAATTAACCATACATTTTCTTATGTTTGTTATACATATACTCGCTAAAAAATGACTTTGTTATAATGGTCATTTTATACCATGTTAATCTTGCGGTTCGTTTAAACTCATGATTGCATGAAATGTAAGATATTAAAGAATTATATTTATTTAAAGTAACTATTTAATTAAAATATACATCTCTTATATTATACCCACCATAAAATGAATATCCATATCCAAATACCTCACATGGATGCAACCAGATGAGGATAGTTCTACATCATCACATTCCCATGTTCCCACATAGCTTCCTCAAATTGGTGGTTCTCCAAAAAAAACATTAACCAAGTGATTTTTCATGAATCGTAGAACTTTTTATCTACCATCAAGAATTTCTATAGGTTGTTCTTAATAAGATTGATCTTTCTCCAGCATTATGACATCATAGTTTATTACATATCAGGGATCGGGTATGTACTTCATCTGGATAGATATTTAGAACACATCAATAACTTGATTGATATTCAGTGTAATCTCCAATCAGTCTGCTACCATCCAAACACAATCCAATATTTTATAAGGACTAATATACATAGGTCTCAAATTTCCCTTATTATAAAATCTCATTAATCTCTTCTTGGGATATAATCATAAAAATACCTTATCTCCCACTTCAAATTCCTGTCCTTTCATTTGGTTTTCATGATTGCATATATTTTGACTCTGATCTGGTCTGAGGTGTTATTCAATAGATCAGACCTAATCTATAATTTCATGAACAATATTAATCTTTCTTATCTTTATTTTCCCATTTTCATCCCATCAAGTTGGTTTTATAAACTTATTTCAATGGAGGACTTCATAAATATGCTTTTGACTGTAGGAGTGAACGCTATTGTTGTAATAAAATTATATCAAAAGTAGGTGTTGAACCCAACCACCTTTGAAATCCATATAGAATTCTGTCATTATATCTTCTAGAGTTTGAATTTTAATCATAGACTGGTCTTATATCATAGGATGATAAGTATTTATGAAACATAACTCTTTATCAAGATTCTTCAGATAATTTTTACAATAGTTTGAGGTAAACATCAAATCCTGGTCATATATATTGTAAATTTGTAACCCATGAAATCTTACATGATCCATTAGAATTGTCTTTTCTTGTTGATTAAAAGATAAATACAATGTAATAACAATGATGTGTTCTAAGGTTATAAGGACATCAACTATAACCTAGATAACATTTTCGACTTTATATGTTTTGTGAAGTCTGAAGACAAATTCCATATTGGTGTTATCCCATTTCTATTTTGGTACGGGTAAGAGTTTTAAAATCCCCTTATAATTTTTTCTTTAAGCCATAACCTCTTGAAAAACCATATTCCATGAGAAATATTTAGAAACATATATTTTCACTCAATCCCACAAGAAATACCCTTTCATGTCTGAATAGATCATTTTGATTTTTGGGTTAATTGATAATGAAGAACTATGAGCCTAATCAAATAGCCCCATTAATTATAGTATAGGTGGATTACAAACCTGGTTCTTAAACCATATTAATAAATTATAATCAAGAATAAATTCAGGAATAGTTATCACAATTTTTTCTAACTCTACATCTTCCATCTATTCCACAAAAATAATTACATCTGTATATGGTTGAACATTTTTTTGATAAAGTTAACATTTCTCCCCTCCCTTTAAAATTACAAGATACATCCTTCACAGAAAAATAAATTTTGGATCTTTTGTGATTCACATCATGGATAGGCTAGTATGGTATTTTAAATCAAAAGAATCTTTCTCCATTTTTAAATTCTGAGGATGGTAATGTGATTAGTACTCATAATCCTTAATTAACTCCAACAATCTTCATTGGTGCAAATTGAACTCATTTTCAGGAATATATACATGAATCATTTTTATCTTTATAATTATCAGAACATTAATATAGAGACCCAAGACTTTTATTAAAATACTATTACATCATTTAAATGATAAAAAAAATAATAGTATTACACATAGAGGATCCAAAGGTTTAGTTTCATGAGCAAACTAGGACCACACATAACAAGTACAACATCAATTATGAACATTTATTTAATTTCTTATTCTCTAGATTCTTAATGGAGCTGGTCCTCTCCTTAGTACATGTAGCCAACTAAGGATTTACATCAAATGGGGTGATCGAGAATCATAGTAAGAGGATAGATAGGAACAATATATCATGGGGTGAGCATATTCATGACATAGGCAAATCATCATGAACATGAGAGGAGCAAAAATAAAAGACTTGAAATGTGGAAATGCATAAAAATGAAACATCAGTTCTTAATGGTTAACTACCACACATACTTGTGAACCAAGATAGTATCTTTTTCACACATCATTTCACATTTACTCATGTGATTCATCACTTTATCCAATGCATTGGAGCACTATATAATTCCAAGCACACCCGTCACTTTGAAACATTCATATTGCGCTATATAATTCCTAGCGCACCCGTCACATCATAACATTATCATTATAATGCTTGCCACATGGAAAATACATCAAATTTTAACATAACTAACCCATGTTATGTAATGGGTTTAATCTCATAATAATACATTCATAAGCATTGGGTTACCAAAATAAAGTGGGAACATCATACTTGATACAAGAAACATCAATCTTGAATGAGAAGTAAAAGGTTTGTTCTTGAAAGAAGTGTTATTTTGGAAAACAGTTGGTTTTTCATAAATACCAGTGACAAACATGTATATCCCATAAGATTAAAGATAATTATGAAAAAAAATTATGGATAAACCATATCAAAAGGAGTGAAAGAGGGAGAACCCAAAGGATTAATGTTGGGTTCGAGAATTTCTCATTACATTGTATCTGAATGCTTCCTTCTCTATAATGTCATGTATAATGACATTATATTCATTAATTAGAAATTCCATAACCTTTTATAAATTAATAGGGTTCATTCTGGTTTCATTATATCATTTTATGTTCTTTTGAATGACTTATAGTGTTTAAAAACATTGTTCGAGGATGTTATATTTTATGGTTATCTTGGGTGGTTCACTTGTATTCATAAATTGATATGTGGGATGAACATGGGTAAACCTCCAGAAATAATATTACATGTCACTAATGATATTACAGGAGTTTTAAAAATCTTATAATGAATTTTATTAGATCCATGTGGATGAATCATTAGATAATAATTAAATGATGGTTATTTTGGTCAATTTGGTTGGTTTTTCGATCACAACGAACTTGTTTTATCATATCACTTAGTAATATGGCAATAGGATATTTCCATAACATTAAATAAGAAATAATACATATAAAATATTCTGGTTCAACCATATAAATGGTTTCTTTAATAGATTTAAAGGTAGAAATGGAAGAATAAATAATGTGGTTATTGAAGGTGATAAAATAACACCTCACAAACAACGTTCTCATTAATAAAATAAAAGGAAGGGGGAAAGGGGGATGGATGATATAATATCCCATTAGAATCATAAAATTACATTATATGAATAATAATAGAGTTAAAATACCATTTGGATGAATATTGGTGGGGAAATATCAAGAAATGAACTTGAACTTGAATGGAAATTAAAGGAGAAGAGGGAGTGAAATTACCTCTTGAATCCTTATTTTGAGAACCTCCTTAAGGACCTAATCATGGTCTTTTGATGATAACATCATCTATTGGACGTGGGGTAGGGTCTATGGAATTTCATTGGGTAGATTTTAGAGATGGCTTGGAGCTTGAGAGGTGTGTGGAAATGAGGGTGTGAAGGGTGGCTTTTATAGTGGAGGGGAGAGTGGTTTCCTTAATATAAAATTCATTAGATTAATAATTTCTCCTAAGACAAGGAATATTGATTCTTGAATGACCAAGAATATTATTTTTATCATGTGATCCCGAACCAATTTGGCTTACATCTTCAGAGAATCATCGATGACTCAATTAATCCATTATTTACCATTTATTGTAAATTATCGGATTCTACTATTAAACAAAAAATTCATGTATCTCAGAAAAATTACAAAAATTTACCCCATCCATTTATCAAAATTTATGTTCCAAAAATGAAGTCTATTCTAAAAAATAATTTTCTAATTACTATTAATTTTATATTTAATTAAAATCATAGTTTACTTAAAAAACTGTTTTTATGATTAAAACTGATTTTATAGTGCTTTCAAAAATTACGTAGGGTCTTCTAAAATTATCTAAAAACAATAATACATTGATTTTATAAAAAATTAATACATCTTAAAAAATAAATTTTCATTTATGTAATTTAATTATTTATAAATAATTATTTATGACTTACAAAATTTCAAAACGTTTACTAAGGTCAAATTTTCACTTTCTAAGATGTCTAAATTTTATTTAATTATTATTTGGTATGGTTACTGTTATGTTTCATGATTTACTATTTATAAGAGTCATATTACTATTCATAAGGGTATGTTCATATTCCTATAGGTACGTTACTATTCACCGAAAATTATTTTTGTTTCATTAGACTCTAAAAATCTTCTTGAGCACAACCGTGTATTTAAAATTTTTAAAATTCAAAACACAGAATTGGATATCTTATGTTTAAAGGTAACTTATCACTTAGTATTTCTTTATGTTGTGTTTTCATGTTATTTTATGGCTTAAATATAAGAAGGTAATTTCCATTCAAAAACATTGGGTAGTTACATTTTCCCCCCTTAAGAAATTTCACCCCCGAAATTTCACTTTACACAAACAGGTGAGGTTGTTTCACTATCATTGCCTCTTCTGGATCCCATGATGCATCCTCAAACTTATGATTCCTCCACAACACTTTGAAAAAATGGGTTGTCTTGTTACGTAGAACCTTATCTCTCTGATCTAGAATCTTTACTAGCTGCTCCTCATAGGAGATATCATCTTCCAGCTACACCTCCTCTGAGTTTAGTACATGTGAGGGGTCTGGTATGTACCTTCTCAGTAGTGATCCATGAAACACATCATGAACCTGAGCCATATTTGGTGTAAGTGGATGAAAAAAGGCCTCAACTTCCATACGGTCAAGGATCTCAAAGGGTCCAAAATACCTTTGGCTTAACTTCCCTATCATCCCATATTGCATGACTCTCTTCCATGTAGATATTCGAAGGTAGACTTTATCTCCAACGTCGAACTCCAAGTTCATTCAATGGTTGTTAGCATATATCTTTTTCTGACTTTGAAGAGATTTGATGTGTTTCTGGCTGACTTGAACCTTTTTTGTCATCTCTTGAACAAGATCGGGTCCAATTAGCTTCCTTTCTCCATCTTCATCCCAACAGGTTGGAGTTCTACATCGATTTCCATATAGAGTTTCATATGGAGCCATATGGAAACACGAGTGGAAGCTATTATTGTATGATAACTCAACCAATGGGAGATTCTAATCCCATCCATATATGAATTCTAGAGAGAAGGATCGTAGCATATCATCATGCATCTGAATAGTCCTTTCAAATTGGCCATCATTTTGGGGGTGATGGGCCGTGCTAAAATTTAATTCAGTACTAAAATCATGTTAAAGGATCCTCCAGAATTTAGATGTGAACCTTGCATCATGCTCAGACAAAATTGAGAGTGGAGCACTATCTAATCTCACCACTTCCTTCACATATATCTTTGCAAGTTATTTAAGTGAGAGGTCTTCCCGAATAGCGATAAAATGGAAAGTCTTAGTGAGATGGTCAACCAAAACCCATATCACATTATTTCCCTTTGATGTTTTTTAGAGACCCATGAAAAACTCCAGAGTAACATTTTTCCATTTCATCATGGTTATAAGAAATGGCTGAATCATGCCTTTGGACATTTGTCTCTTAGCTTTAACTTGCTGACATACCAAGCACCTTGATATATATTCCACAATCTCCGTCTTCATGTTACCCCACCAGAAGTGTTCTCGGAGATCACTGTACATCTTGGTACACCCAAGATGGATAGAGAATGTCGATCAATGTGAATTATCCAATATCTCCATCTTTATCCCAGGTGTTTAAGGCACAAAAATACGTCTTCCAAACCAAATAACACCATCAGCATCGATATGGAACTCTTGGAGCTTCATTTCCATTACTCCATTCACCCTCTTTTGTATCTCCACATCATCCCTTTGATAGTCCTTAATATTCTCTTGGATAGACAGTTGTGAATTCATTTGGGAAAGGAAGGATGTATCCCCTAACCATATGATTTATAAATCCATTCTTTTCATATCCATGAGGATAGGGTCTTTCTCAATCCGCAGCATGGATAGAGTAGCAGGTTCTTTTCATCTTAGAGCATCAGCTACCTTGTTAGCCTTTCTAGGATGATAGTGAATAGAGCAATCATAATCCTTGATTAGATGTAACCATCTCCTTTGACTCATGTTGATCTCCTTTTGCGTGAATATAAACATTAGGATCTTGTGGTCAATGAATATGTAACAATTATTTCCATAAAAGTAGTGCCTCCATATATTCAAGGAAATAAATCACCGCTGCCAGTACTAGATCATGCGTCAGGTAGTTCTTCTCATTGATCATAAACAGTGCTAAGTCATAGGCTATCACATTTTCATTTTTCATGAGTACACAGCCCAAGACATTCATTGAAGCATCATTTTATATCACAAAACATTCTCTACTTTTCGGTAGAGTGAGTAATGGTGCAGTGATCAGCCTTATCTTTAACTCCTTGAAGCTTCCCTCACATTCATTCATCCAGAAATACTTTACCACTTTCATTGTTATCTTAGTTAGCACGCTTGAAAATCATGAGAATTTTTTCACAAAACGTCGGTATTACCCAGCTAATCCAAGATAAATATAGATTTATGTGACACTAGAGAGCATGGCCCATTCTTTAATGGCCTGCGTCTTTGAAGGATCCACTGAAATTTTCTCACTTGTTATCACATGTCCCAAGAACGTGGCTTGCTTCATCCAAAAGTAACCCTTGCAGAACTTGGTGTAAAACTTCTCCTTTCTCGAGTCTCCAACACATGTCATAGATGTTCTTCATGTTCCTCCTTTCTCTTGGAGTAGATGAGAATGTCATCGATTAACACTACAAAAAATTTGTCAAGGTAATTTCTAAATACAATAATCATCATATCCATGAAGATTTTAGGGGAATAAGTAAGTCTGAAGGGCATCACCAAAAACTCAAAGTGACCATAACTTATACGGAAGGTTGTCTTCTGAATCTATTCCTTCATCACTTTTACCTGATGATATCCAGATTGAAGATCCACCTTTGAGAAGTATTGAGCTCCTTCTAACTGGTCGAACAATCCATCAATCCTTGGGAGAGGATACTTTTTCTTTATGGTGATCTTGTTGAGTTCCCGGTAATCGATACACATCTGCAATGTTCCATCCTTCTTCTTCACAAAGAGCACTGGTGCACCCCAAGGTGATGCACCATGGCATATGAATTGTAGATGCTATTGCAGTTGCTTCATTAACACATCCACATAAATAAGAGTCATCCTATAGGGATACTTTGAGATTGGAGTAGCTCCGGGAATGAGTTCAATTGAGAACTCTACCTCAGGATCCGGGTGATTTCCGGGTAACTGTTCTGAAAATACACTGTTATATTCCCTCACGAGGGGAATTTCTTCAAGGATGGAACTTTCCTTCTACTCAACCATTTAGGAGAGGAATTCTTCTTTATACAGAATCAACACCCACTCCATTGAAGGATTTTTCAAAAGATATTCAAGATCTTCCTTCCATTTGTAGAGGATCATGGGATTGTACGGAATATGTAAAGATATTTCTTTTTCCTGAAAGTTGATATGTGCTCTATATAACAAGAGCCAATCCATTCCCATTATAACATCGAATTCCAGCAAGGAAAGTATTACATGATTTTTTGGAAGAATATTCCCACATACGCATATAGGATAAGAGTCAAACATTTGGGTTGCAATGATTGCACCACTTGGTGATTTTACAAATATCTCTACTTCAAGGTTTTGGGGATTCAATTCTATAGTTCCTGAAAACATGGAATAGATAAAGGAATGCGTAGATATAGAATCAAATAAGACTTTTTCCATTCTTTAATTAATAGGAATTGTACCTTGTAATAATTCATTATCATGCTCCACCTCCGCAGTAGTGATGGAATAATCCTTCCCTTATTCCTTTGGAATTGGTGGCTGTGGAAGCTGATTAACCTTGAGAACTCGAGGTTTAGTGCACTAGTTTGTATAATACCAAATCTCCCTATAGTTGTAGAATTGATCTATGAGTGGTTATCTCATTTGATCAGCTAGATTCTCTTTTCTTTTAATGTCTTTTTGACACACATGAGCATGGTGTCCTTATTTACCACACTTGAAGCATTTCCACATCCCTTTGAGGTAGTTCCCATGGTGCAACATCCCACATTTTTTTCTTGTGGGTTGTTGATTTTTCTTCCCATCATTTTCAATAGTTCCACCAGCCTGAAACTCCATCTTTCTTTTCTTATCACAATAGCAATGGAACCATTCTCCAAAATCCATCTTCGGTTTTAGACCACACCGAAAAACTTCTTAATAACTCTCAAAATCTTGAATTGCAAGAGCCTTTCAGAGGTGTGATTTTATTCCACTTATGAATCTATCAGAATTTCTATAATTGTTGATAACAAAACCCGAAGAGTAACATGCATGCCTTTTGAAATTATCTTCATAGGTTGTGACCAATTATCCTTCTTTTTTATTGAGATCTATGAAATCTCTCTCCATATTCATGATAATATTTCGTAGGAAATTCTTATTAAGAAACATTATCTTAAAGTCTTCCCATTCCATCTCTTCAATTTCCTCACATTTCTTTCAGCTCTTAATCAAATCCCACCATTTATCGGCTTCTCTATCTATATGATAAATGGCTAGGGTAACCTTATCCATCTCCGAATAGTGAAGAATAAAAAATATCTTCTCCATGGAGTTAACACACTATTCCACAACTAGTGGATCAGAATATCCACTAAACATCGGTTGCCATTGCCACATAAAACATTCGATGCCCAGTTGCTCCGACTTTGGTGAAGTAAGACCTTCTCCATTATTATGTTTATTGTTCATAACCTAAGATAATTGGGTTAGCATCAACATGAAGTTCTGAACTCCACATCCCAAATCACTGGGGATGTAGTTCGAGCAATCATTACATTGGCCCTCACAAGAGTTGTTGGCATGGTTTCTCCTGGTTCCCACCATTTTCTAAAATAGAAAAGGTTAGAACAAAACATAAGTAAAAAAGTCATAAATTATTCATTTGAACAATTTATACTAAAATAATAACATATGGGATCCTTATGTAAATACTCTTGTGTGCATATTTTTACATAATCTCAAACTAGATGTTTTATATAGGGTTCACTAATCCTAATTCTCGAATTAAATAAACCATTCCTTTGATACCAACTATAGAGATCCGAGACTTTTCTTACATTAATATTACATAATTTTAATGATAAAAAACTAAATAGTATTACACATAGAGGATCCAAAAGTTTAGTGTCCTTTCAAAACTAGGACCACACATAACAAATACAACATCAAGCATAAACATTTATTTAATTTCTTCTTCTCTATATTCTTATTGGCACTTTTCCTCTCCTTAGTAAATGTAGCCACCTAAAGATATACATCAAAAGGGGGGAGTTAGAATCCCAGTAAGAGGATACATAAGGACAATATAGCATGGGGTGAGCATAATCATAACATAAGCAAAATATCATGAACATGAGAGGAGAAAAAATAAAAGACTTGAAATGTGAAAATGCATAAAAATGAAACATCATGTCTTAGTGGTTATATACAACACATAATTGTGAACATAGATAGAATCTGGATCACACATCATTTCACATTTACTCATTAGATTCATCACTTTATCCAATGCATTAGAGTGTGGTACAATTACGGGCACACCCGTCACATATTAATATTATCATTATCATGCTTGCCACATGGAACATACATCAAAAGTGAACATAACTAACCCATGGTAAGGAATGTTTTTCATATAATAATAATAAATTCACAATATTTGGGTTCCCAAAATAAATATGAAACAACATACTTGATACAAGAACCATCAATATTGAATGAGATGTAAAAGTTGTGTTGTAGTTGGGGTTTGGCGTAGGGGTAAGCACCCCTTAATCCTACATGAAAAATGGAGGATCAAAACACATTCGGCGCAGGTACTATAGAAGTACTGTAGCAGTGGCGGTACTGTAGCAATGGTAGACACTGTAGCAGCGGCGGGTACTGTGCGGCATTATAGCAGCGTGGGTACTATAGCAGTACTATTCACAGAATGGGATTTGGGCAAACAAATTGGGTCTATACGCCATGTAATGGGATAAATTCCCACTGGGACTTTGGGCTATTGAATGGGTCTCCCTATACCCATTTAAAGTGGTATTTTCTTTGATTTAATGATAAATGAGGCTTCATGCCCTACATTTAAAAAAAAGTAAAAGTTGTGTTCTTGAAAGAAGAGTTCTTTGGGAAAACATTTGGTTTTTTATAAATACCAGTGACAAACTTGTATATCCCAGAAGTGTAAATATAATGATGAAAAAAAAGATTTTTAAGTAGTAACCATATCAAAATAAGTGAAAGAGGGAGAATAGTAAGGATGAATGCTGGGTTCGAGAATTTCCCCTTACCTTGTATCTGAATGCTTCCTTCTCATTAATGTCCTATGTAATGACATTATATAAATTAATTAGAAATTAACGAACCTTTTATACATTTATTATAATGGTAAATTTATTCATGTAGATGAATTCTATAAAAATATTTTTTTAATTAATTTCTATTCTAATAAATCATTTGTATCTGATAGATTTTGATACACAGAACATTGTAGTAAGATGAAAAATTAATTAGTCTAGTAATGATGAAATTTACAATATAAAATCAAATCAATTATGTATTTACTAAATGAAACAGGATTTTGAAAATTGTGAAAATAATAAAACAAAAAATGAACAAAAATACTATAATATTTAAATATTTAATATCCAAATATTCCATGTGGATCATACCATTGATAACACATATGGAATAAAAATACCAAATAATACTATGATAAGAAATTTTATACAGGCAATGAGAGAATATGATAAAATATTTGTATGAAAAGTTTCATGTTATATAGAGGAATTTTATAAGAGTGATAAATATATAGTTGTTCATTATATTGTATTTATAAATATATTAAAACCTGAATTACCTATATATTGAGTTTATGATGTGGTTTGGAATTATAATTATTATTAATATAAACTAATGGACTAAAATATAATATTTCATACTCAGTTTAAATGTGACCTTGAAATTATATCCATAGAATTTGTGATAATAATTAGAATAAACCATGTTAAAAAATTCATGTAGAAAATGAGAAACAAAGAAACGATGTATTATAACTTTTAATCATGAGGCCCATTTTACTATAAATGGAATGGAAGCAGCATCCATTGGATTTTTTTTAGTGTAATCCCATGATGAAAATAAACAATCATAACTTAAGGAAATTTATTAGAAAGATAACTTTATGGTCAAGTATATTACAATGAGGTCCATGTTACCTGAGTCACAACTCACCATTACAAAAAATTATTATCTAATAAAAGGGCCCTCTCCATAGGTGTTAAGGTATTTTGTTAATGTAAGTTATGATGCTAAAAAATTATTTTATAATTATAAAATATAATATATTACTAAAGACAATTCATATTTTCTCACAAATAATTATACATTTGTAATATTTTGATAATGTAAATTCATTTCCGGATTTTAATTAAATTATTATGATTTATTTAATATAAATTTGTATGAAAAACTTATGGAATGGATATTAAATAAATAATAAATTTTAAATAATTATGTATTATACCATTTAGTCTCAATGATAGCGACTTTCTGATGATTTTTTTTCGTGTATCATATGTTTTGATATTTAAAAATTATTTATGAATAAAGAATATTTTAAATTAAATTAATTTTTAATATATTTAAATTGATTATAATTTATCTAAGGACTATTACTTTGCTTTATAATTGGTAAAAAAAAATTATTGATTTTTTTTCTATAGTAAATATTTACACATGTCAGAAATTTTTTTTAAAATATATTTTAATTAGTTTTAGAAATTTATTTCTAAATAATTGGAATTAAAATTTTGAATCATAATTTGAAAAATATATAATGAGTTCATTTACATTTATTTGATAAAAAATATTTTCCCTGGGTAATACTGAGTAACATAGTAAATTAAAGTGGGATTAGAGGGCCTAAATAATAGATAATGACATAAATTATGGAAAATAATGTCTCTAAATATTTTACAAACTTAAATCTTGTCATATCAATGTCACATTATCTTTATCAATCCCTGTTCACATACATATTACCATCCTAACACATAAAAGATTTCATATATATGATAATTATACTCTTTCTAAACTATAAATGGACTATCCTAGAACTGATTTCATCCCAAACCATTCCTATAATATTATGATTGTTTACTTATCATACACTTATATATATATATATATGATATTATTAATTTTAAATTAAAAGTTCTTTCTCTTACAATATTTATAACGTGTTTATGTTTGGGTTGGTTTTTATAAATATTCTAACAATGTTATAATATTTTCTTCTAGTACGATTTTCAAAATAGAAATAATTGTAATATGTTGTAATTATAACTTATTATATATATTTTTATGATTATTAAAATGAATATTTTTTATATTCCCCAATATATTAAATTATTTTATTAATGAAAATTTTAATAGAAAGTGAATTTCAATCTTTTCCTTTTGAACCATCATCGTGTCCTTAATGAAATAACCAAGTTAATATATAAATATATCAAATATTTCTATTAAATATTATTTAAAAGACTATATTATGATCATATGATCAATGAGAATGTATTGGTATTCATGATATGAAGAATGGAATGATCATTGTAAAATTGTGCTGATTCTTAAATTTTGTTAAAACTCAATAAACTATTATTCACTGGAAAGTATGATTGAATCCATGGAATGGATAAATAACTTTAACTGAGTGATCAAATTTTCAAAATAATATCCACTATAAATAGTGGGTCATTTTTTTTGAAATTTGAAGAATGATAGCAACAATACACAATGTTTTTTATTTTATTTTTAAATGAAATAATTTTAAAGAGAGCGATGTTTGAATAGGGTAATAAAGGTTAAGAAACTCGAATAGAGAATGACCTGAATCTAATCAATAAAAATATATAGTAATTATAACTCTTTTTGTTAATAAATGAAGTCTTATTCAAATAAAATTAACTGAATTCACACCCTAGGAAAAAGATTTCATGCTATTTCTCTCTCAACGAGATAAAACACATAGAAGGATGTGATATTAGGGTTCCTCGCTCCAAGATTCATCCAATAGTAATCAAAACTGAAAATAAATATTAACAAAATAATAAATATCAAAATATTCCAAATTCATGAAATTTACAATTGATGGATATAAATAAAGGTTAGTCATTCCAATTGATAATGAAATTTTGATGTTTAAAATAAAATTCATGAAAAAAATTAGATTTAAATCATAATTCATCTAGAAGAATGATTAAAATATTGATAAAACTAATTCATGAAGAGATAAATAAGATTAAATAGTAATATTAATAATCCCCAAACAATGAAATTTATCCAATAATAATGTTGAAAATATTGTTTTGAAACAAGTAATGTCTAAGGAAATTGAAATACAGAGAAAACAATATCCCTATCAGATCCCATTCTGCTCTTATACTCATGCTCTCCTAGGTCTATATGTCTCTAGTGGTTCTAGTCTCCAATAATGTACCCTGTACAATTCTCTCTCTCTCTCTCTCAGATGACTGATATATCAATGCAATGAAGGGGATGTATGTATCAGAAAAATCATGTGAATTATCTCAAATTTTATCTCTCGCAAAATATTATCATCAACTATTATCGTGCTATTAGTCACCAAATACTTCCCCTGAATTAGGTTGGTCTACCTATTTTTCACCATCCACATATGTTCTACTTCTACAGTACTCACAACATTCTCTTCTCCCTTTTAACTGACTTAACAGACCCATAAGAAGTCTGTTTTAGTTAAATTTGGGTGAAATTCGAACTCATATTTGAATATGTAAAAAAAATTAATTATAATAATTTGATGTTTTCTAAAAAGAAAATAACTTTTATATATAATAATTGAATTTACATATTTATTAGTATTACTTTTATAAGACTAAATTATTATATTAATTAACTTACATATAATTAATTGTTATTAATTGAATTATTATTTTAATTGTTTAATTTTATTTATTAATTTTATATATTAATTATATTATTTACTTATTGATATTTATAATATTTTATATCATTAAAAAAGAAATAAATTTTAAAAATAATTTATTAGTTATGGAATATTATTATCTTATTATGTTAACTACATTAAAGAAATTTATTTTATTTAATAATAGTATTAAGGTTATTATTTTTAATTTTTTTATACAAAGTTAAATTATTATAATTATAATTATTTGATTTATATTAGTATTAATGTTATAAAATTATTATTTATTAAATTGACTAAATTATATTATTTTAATAATTATTAATTATTAATTAATAAATATTAATTATTATTATTATTTAAATTATATTATTTTATCTATTATTATTATTATTTGCACCATATTTTATCAACTATGGAGTGTGGTTCTTTTTCATCCACTAAAGGGCTCCTCCACCACATCAACACCTCTTCCTACAACACCACCATAATGAAATAACATCATCCTTCATGTGATGGCATGTTTGTTGGAATATCATACCTCCACAACTGCTTAGACATCGATCTACAGCACCTATTGGCGACCTCAGTGGTGTTTCGTCATTTTCATTGATATATTTGACTTCAAGTTCCTCCTTTAGCTGTAGATCTCGACATGAATGAATTCAGTTCTTCAAATCTGGTGATTAATGAAGATGGAAGCAGAGAAATATTGATGAAGGTATTGACATTGATATTCTTTTTACTAGTGGGGTGGCTATTTCCATATTTGTTGGACAATCTAGTAATCGATTTTTTCATGCGGTGGTGTCTGATAGTGGATGAATGATTGAGGGGTGGCTCGTGCTGAAGGCATTGGCGGTGTGTCGAGATAATAGTGTGATGGAAGGTGGTTTTGTTTCTTGTGATGTACGAGATGTTTTGTTGTAAGAAGCTATAACGGTGACTCATTGACTCACCATTTTCCCGTGAAGGTGACTGTGGATAGAGGTATGAGATACAACAATGAGTCAGAAAATGAAATGTTCTGTGGATAGAGAGGTGACTCATGAGGGTCGAGGTCCTGGTGGTGTTTTAGGACAAAGTTATAGGCTAGAAGTGTGTGAAATGGAAATTTGTAAAGGGGGTTGGAATAACACACTAATGGTAATGGTTGTATCAGACTGTGGTGGTGATCAATTTTTTTATGTGGATGGGTCTTATGAGATATCATTGGATGTTGGATATATAGAGTGATGAAAATAGAAAATGGGAAAAAGATGAAATCATTGGTCTAGTGTAGACATAACTGTATTCTAAACATAAAATTAATAGATAACATCATAACAATTTGAAAAATAATGATAATCAAATTCATAAAATTGATTGATTAATTAGCTGCATGAAATTCAAATTTAAAATTGAAAAGGCACAAAATTAAAAACGATTTATTATTTAATTAATTTAATTATTAGAAAAATAATATTTAAAAAATAATACTAAATTAAATTTCTGATAGAAATTAAAAGCACTAGAGTTAAAACATTTTATATTAGAATTAAAATTTGAATTGAAACATTAAATAAAAAATATTTAATTTAATAAATTGAATCAAACTAATTACTTATGTTTATTATAAATGTTAATTAATTTCAATGAAATATTAAACGATTAAAAATAAGAGTATTGGTTCTGTTAATTAAATGAATATAATGGTTAAATTATTATTTAATAAAAGAAATTGATATTTTTGGAAGAATTAAAATATTAAATTAATTGTAAAATTAAATTAGGAAAATAGAAATTATGATATTAAATGATAAAAATAAAAAATTAATTAAAAAATTATTAGTTGAAAAATTATTCTAAAAATCACGAAAAAGTAATTATTGGACCAAAAATAAATTAAATTATTAATAAAATAAATAAATAATGTTGAAAATTATGTGATTTAAATCCCACATAATATTCCACCACACTAATAAATTTTTTTTCCTCATTTAATGAAATTGTTTTTTTTATTTTAAAACATAGATATGTTTTTCCATTTACAAAAATCTCAAAATAAAGCATGTCTTGCAGTTTAAAATCACAAGACCAAAAAAATTATATTATAATAATTTTCAAAAATGATTGTTAATAATCAAGAATCTATAAATCAAAACACTCCCTAAGTGATAAATGAAGAAAGGAAAAATATACTTCTGAAGATTTCATTCCTCATATATGAGGTCACATATTAACTTACTTCAATTCAAGTTACTGTTTTAAGGATAAAGATTGAAATGAGATATATAAAAATGGGAATAAGATCCTAAAAAAATGAAAAGTACACTTATACATTCTCCTTGGATCCAAAGTGAAATGTTGAAATTAATTTTTTTGAATCACATTTTTGGTACAACATAAATGATTTTCTTGTAATTCAATTATACCCTTCTTCATCTCGAGTTCAAAATTCCACCCACCTTAATGAATTTTTTTTGGAAAAATAAGAACGATATTGATTTCTTTTAATTTTACTATTCCATATAACATGTGCAAGGCACTGTGAACATGAACTTACTTAAATTGTATAGAGGGCTTACAACCACGCACACATAAAATTATTGAATAATGTCTTAGAGGCTCGTTAAAGGTTACAATTTTCCTATTTTACTCCAAATTCAAAATACATAAATAATTATCATATATGTTATCTTAATAAGGTGATTACATTTTAAATTTAAAAATGGAGATTCTTGTATGTTCCTGTCCATTTTTTATATTTACGTAAATTTATGATCAAAATTTCAAAATAAATATATTATGTATCACTCTGATTACAAATTTAAAACCATAAATTCATTCATATAATATGATACCTCACTCAAAAATTATTTATCCAAAAAAAACAGAGATTTAAAAAATCTCTCAATAACCAGTTATTAGCATTAATGAGGTAAGATGAATTAAAATTCGCAATAAAGTGATGTAATTTAGAAAAATTGACTATTGTTTATAAAAGTGTTTTCAAAAGGACTGAGAAATTTTAGGGAATAAATTAAATAACATATTATCACAATAAAGAAAGACTATGTCCCCTACCCTTAAACCACAACATTTTCATCAATGTTGAATAACAATGTTGGGAAAAAATGGACTATTAATAATAAAAAATGATTTTTTATAGAGAATATTGGTGACATTTACAAGAGTAATAGTGAAGTTCAAGATGAATGTTTCCCCAGAAAATTTTTTACAACAGTATCACATTAATTATCCTAATTGAAAGTGAATGTCATTTTTTTATTATGTTTAATATCTAGATTCTGAATATTACGTACAATGTGAAATTTTTTGTGTATATAACCAACTTTGATTCGAATTGAGTTTCAACAATTTAATGAAATGTATTATAAAAACTTAGAAAAGGAAAATGTATTCTCATAAATTATTTCAAAAAAAGGAAGAAACCCCATACTTAATTTAGAAAAGTGATTTGACTTTGATGCAACAAAAAACATTTAAAATAATAAATTAAATTATTTTGAAAAATTTATTACAGGAATAAAACATTAATGAATCACTGACACTGCCACACCATTGATTATATGATGTAGTGACACTCCCCCAATAGTTTAATAGTGAATAGTATTTTTATTAAGAATATAATAGTGAATATGAGAAAAAAATACTGAAATAAAAATAAGGATCATCATGATTAATAAATATTTTTTTAATGAGGATTTTTCATCTAAATAATTATGAGTTCAGAAACAAAGGGAATTATGATCCTCTATGAACACTAGAAAAGACCTTTTATAAAATCAATTACTCGAAATACCATGAACATGATTTTAGTATACAATTAGAAAAAAACAATAAAATAAGGAAATAATATATTAAAATATGGAAGAACAAATGAAAATTCAAATAAATTCCAAGGGATGACTCCCATGATGAACGTAATTTTAGTTCTTCAGTTAGAAATTATTGAAAGACCAATTGTTTTTATTAAATGTGATTTGATCATTGGATTACTCTGATGAAATAGTTGATTTAATTTCCCCAGTTAGACTACTCTAGAGTCTGAAAATAGTCACTATAATTTTGTGGTTTTTTATTTAAAAACGTGCACATGTTTTTTCCAATGAATTTTTAATAGTCGAATAATATTTTTGGGATTCTGGACATATGCCTTGAGGACCCGACTCCAGAAACCCAGGAGCTGGTTCCTTCTGAATAGGATGCATGTCTTGAAATAAAAACATGCATTGATAAACACACATCATTTCCCATACAGATTAGTGAGTGCGGTTCATGCCCTGGGAAACTGGAAACTTCTAGGATGTTTTATCTGGTAAAAGCTGTTACCTGAATATTTTAAACCAAAACATAGGGTGACTATAAACATACCCAAAAAGGGGTTTTTAAAAAGAATAAACAAAATTAACTTTTGAATGAATTATTTAAAACTATCCATAGAACATTCCCTTAAGGAAAACAATAATGCATATAACGAGGTATAAAAGTGCTCAGTCAAGATTTTCCAGGAAGTTATTTTTCAAAGGAGAAGTAAAGGTTATCATAAACAAGTATGACATATGATAATTTAATCTCAAATTAAATGGTTAAATGTAATACATAAATAGAGTTTTATGAGAGGGAAAAATCTTAAATTTCATAAGTTGGTAACCATTTTACTGAGAGATAAACAAAAATCATGCTCCAAACATATAGTTGCGAAATTAAAAAAATTTATAAAAAAACATAAAGACAATGGTCGTGAAAAAATGGACATAACATCATAAAAGAATATGTAACATAACTTGAATTATGTGGCATCAACATTTAACTTATACAATCATTTCTGTATCACCAAGGTACATCCCCAAGGTGTCATAAAATTACCAATGTTATTCACCAATCTATCGTTAAAAAGCCATATCTATAGATTAAGTCTTTACCCAATGCATTGTAGCACTATTATGTTTCACCCTTAAATTATCGTCATTATCATGTGAGCCAAAAAGATCATACTTTACTTTAATGGTGATTTATATTCAAGATGTCCCATACCACCTTGATATAATTCAGGATTTTTTTATATTACCAAAGGTGTCCAATACCACTTTGGTTAACTAAATTTTATAGTCCATTATCATGATATAGCATAAACATGCATTATGTACAAAAATAAATAAAATTAAAAGAAGTAAAACATTACACATTTTTCAAATACATGATAAGACCGATAATGTTGTAAATATGTACATAACTAATCTAAGGTACTCATAGTTTAGTGAGAAGTCTTTACAGACAAGCTAATAAAGAAAGCACATAAAATGATGATATAATAAATGATGAACCATTAAAATTATTATTTAATTGAAATGAAATGTTTTAAGAAAATACTTGCATCATTTATGGTGATAAACTGGCTGTTGAACTTGTTTATAAAATAAACCATAACCTGATTACTTAGTAACATTCACCAATGTAGGATCACTGTATAATAAGTCAATAATTGAACAAACATGATAACATGATGCTGTAAATCCTAAATCTTCTAATATATTTTAATCAAGCTAAAACACACATTTTATCATAAAACACATCATGGGTAATGTCAAATAAACTTCATTAATTAAACATGCCCATTTGTGTGTATTTATATAAAAAATAGATGTTGGTTTTGAAAACACCGAAATCATCATTTATTAAAATCTTATATGTATTAAAGCATAAATTAAGTCCTATCAAAACATCTATAATCACTATGGAAACTCTAAAAATAGTTCAGATTTGTGTTATATATATATATACACACAAAACCGTATATACTCATTATACAAACATACAAGTTTTATAGAATTAAACTGAATGAAGTTGATCCCCTACAAAGAAAAACAACAATAATATTATTTTAAAACATTTAATACCCAACATATTGATACAATATATATATATATTTATATAAATGTATATTTAAAAAAAATTATATATGTTTTGTAAAACAGAACCGTTTAAAAAAAGATAACATGCAGAACCAAAAACATGTAAAACTCCTTGTAAATCATAGGGAAATACCCTTAAGATGACATTAAAACATGAGGGTTGGAATTATATGTATATATATATATAAATAGTATATAAAATGACATAAAATAATAGGATGTTCTCAATGGAAAAAAAACATAGAATACCCTTATTGTGATTAAAGAGGATGCTCGGATCAAAAGGGAGCTCGTTGGTTTTGCTAGAGAGTTTGGAAAGAGTTCTAAATGAGAAGAAAGTCTGAGAGTGGGAGGGGTTTTTATTGGGATTTGGTACACTTAGGTGACTCTATCCAAGGGTTTCCTAGTGTGAGGGAGATAAGAAAATAGCGCCCTAGGTGATAGAGTGTGCGAGAGTTAAGGGGAGGAGTGCAATAGGAGAATGCTGAGGTGTCCTCGGGTGTAAAGGCCTACAAGTGCGGGACCCTGACTTAAGGAAGGAGATGACAGCGGGGTGAGATGTGGAGATGAAATGAATGACCCAGATTAGAATAGGTGATATCGGATGGTTGGAGGAAGAGAGGGAGATGGGTCGACCAGGTTTAAAGGACAAATGATCGGGATTAGATCTCGCAAGAGATCAGAGAGTCACGGAAATACGCAGGGGCGATCACACAATTAAGGAATCAGACGAATGAGATTGATGCAAGATTCGATCGAACAGCTCAGATCGCACGGATGTCGTCCCACATCAATATAAGGAGAAAAATATCTACGGCTTATAAGCATGGGTGTTCTACCCTCAGAGCAATAACACAAACGAATGCACACCAGGGCCTTATACATGGGTCCTCTACGGGCTTGGACCACCGTCACTCAACACGCACCACGAGCCTTAAACACGTACCCATGCGCAACCTGGTCGGAACCCTACTCGGCACAGACCTAGTTGACACCCTCTACATACACTCAGGATCTTGATGGTCGGTACCTCAGGTCCCTAGGGGATTAGTTTTGACCTTGAGGGCTTGTCCCCAAGGGATGCCCTTGGCTTGGCAGTGTCCCATTTTTTTACTAAAAACTTATTTAGATATTCAAAATAATTAGTACATGTATACTTAGTTTCAAAATAGTGTGAAATATTAATATTAGTAACATTTATTTTTTATACAATAAAAACAAATATATTTGACTTAAAATTTTCAAATCTAAAATCCCATTGTATATTATGAATAATAATTTATATTTTGATATAACCCTTTTAAAAAATATATATTTCATAATTAACACACAAGAATTTTATAAATATTAGGAACTTATATCTTTTAAAATAAAAAATACAATTTATAACATATTCCAGTTCATGATTCACAAAATTATTTTTAAAAGTGAAATAGTTTTCCCTAATTAAAAATAGATAGTTTTAGAGATCCAATAAGTAATATTTTTCAATTATTACAGATAGCCCTTAGCCACGAATTTTAAAAATTTTTAAAATAGTACGTTTTCCACCATATAGATATCATTAGGATTTTGTAAAATCAAATAGATTCAGTTTCAAGAATATTCTTTTATTTCAAAATTAAGATACTCGAAAATATAATTCTAATCTTTTGTACATATTAAAATATTGAAATACTATAAGATTATAAGAGAATTATAAAGACCAAATTTTAATAAAATGATGTACTTTATCCCGAGAAACACAACGGTAATATAACGTTCATAATTTCCTAAAGGACCATTATAAAAACAAAGGTAGGGTGTTCCACATTTTAAAAACACTTGACCCTAGTTGCATGGCTCTCCTCATTCCATTGGTGTTGAGTAAGTGTGTTGTGGCTCTGGCTGTTATGTTTTTCAAACTGACAGACACAAAAGATGAGTACTATCCAATTAATAGAGTTTTGATTCATAGCAATCTTGATGTGGCCATGTTAAGTATTGAACCTGGTGTTCTTGGTTAGTTTGGGTCTTTTTATTAATGTAACATTTTAATGTATACTAGCTCACTTTATTATCCTTGTTTTTAGTCTATTTAGTTTTCAATCCTTTCATTGGTACTAACAAAAAACAATGTAAAACAAGAAAAATCATTATAAAACATATCATTGTTTACACAGTCATGTTTATAAATATTGGGGCATTACATTATCCCCCTATTAAAAAAATTACTTCCTCACAATTCATTTCATAAAAAGTCACTAAGAGGATGTTCGTAGATGATTATACAATATTCCCCATCATGGGAAATCATCAGGTGTGCTCAGTAGAGGGCCCACATTGGTTCTCAGCTCCTCATGTTCTCTGATCCAGATCCACTTGGTGCAGAAGGGGGTGAACTCATGTGCCAAACACTTGGGCTTCCAAAGGGAGCTTCTAACAACACAATGTTTAGAAATGTCCATATTGACCAACTTATGGAGAACTCTCCGAATTATGTTTCATTCAAAAATATCTAAATCATAGATATTTTCGTATAGGTTATCACTGAGGAATTGGAACATATTGTTCACGCAAACATTTCCCTCTCAGGCACTATCTTGAAATTTTACTATATCCATGTATTTTTTCCTAGGGTGAAACATAGGAAGAGCCCTTAATGGTACTTACCCCTCTTCTCACGCTTCGCCAATTGTGCTGAGCCTATTCAGAAGAAGATTGAAGTGTTTCCTTGATAGGTGCGGAGAATCTCCAAACCATTTGTCACCTCAAACAACTATTTGCACATTCCTCATAGGTTTGTGAAGGGAAGATACCCGTCTTCAGATATTTTGATCGCAATGATCTCCAATATCATGGTAGGAAGAAATATCATGTGAGTACGTCCTTCTATCTGAATGTTTAAGATGAGAATTCAATTACATAAAAACCATTCAATGGTATAGACAAAGCTAATACAAGAAAAATAAAGGCAAAATTTCAATAATCATAAGTTTTTTATTATGAATCAGTACTTGAGTTTTCCCCTAATGACTCACCACACAAACTCCACACAAAGAGGAAAATCTACCTATATCTTCAAACCAAACCAAGGCTAAGCATTCAGGGTTAAACTCATGGGGGAAATTGTGAAGTCTATTAATTTTATAATGAAGGGTATGTAGTTGGGAGATATCAGAATACACTTTTTGTCTATAAGACATTCTGTTGGACTCATCTTATAGCATTCTGAATTTCAACAACTCGCCCCAGAAGTCGTAGTTCAAGATTTGATAGAGGTAAGCTGCTCAGAGGTCACCGGCTGCAATGGCTTCTTGAAAAGTGTTGTGGGTCATAAATGAAATGTCCTCACATGCCGTGAACACCCAAAAAATAACCTCATGGTACCTTCCTCGAAGTACATTGGAGTGAAACATGGTCATCATCATAAAGAGGTAATCTATTCCTAACCCACAGTGTTTCTGGAGCACCTGAGGTGACTTGTACATGTCGTAAAGGTGTTTTCGTATCATGCAGCAAAGGGTGATGTTTAGAAAATTCTCTCAGCTATCCAAATACACAATATTCTCTAGGGCCTCTGTGAGGAGAGATAAAAGATTAGTACCTTAGGTTTCCATCTGAAAATTAAGAAAACTCATTTTTTAGTAATACTAGAGTATATTTTTCCTTGTTTCAGTTACGGTTTTCCAGAGTTATCCAAACCTGACCATCTAATAGCAACTGTGAGGACCCAACTCTAGAAACCCAGGATTCAGTGCCTTCTGAACATGATGTGTGTCTAGAAATAAAAACATGCATTGATAAACACACATCATGTCCCATATAGTGGAACGAGTATGGTTCGGGATCTGGGTAAAAAGCAACTTCTAGGATGTTTTATCTGCTAAAAGTTGTTACCTGAAAATTTTAAATCAAAATGTAGGGTGATCTTAAGGATGCCCAGTAAGGGGTTTTTAAAAAGAATAAACCAAAGTATCTTTTGAAATATTTCTTTAAAACAATCCATATAACATTCCTGTAAGTAAAACTGTAACACATATAAAAAGGTATAAAAGTGCCCATCCATGATTTTCCAGTAAGATATTTTTCAAATGAGTAGTAAAGGTTATCATAAAATTGTTTGAAATAAGATCATTTAATCTCAAATTAAATGGTTAAAAGTAATACATAATCATAGTTTTACGTGATGGAAAATTATTAAATTTAATAAGTTGGTTACCATTTTACTGAGTGATAAACACAAATCATGATCCAAAATTATACATGAAAAATAAGGACTTTATAAAAGAAACATAAAAACAATGGGTGGTGAAAGAATAGACATACCATCTTAAAATGAACTTATAACATAAATTGAATTATGTTGGGTCAACATTTGACTTATATAATCATTTCTGTATCACCAAGGTACATGCCAAAGGTTTCATATAATTACAAAGGTTATTCACCAAGGTATCGTTAAAAAGTCATCTCTAGAGATTAAATATTTACCCAATGCATTGGAGCACTATCAGGGTGCACCCTTAATTTGTCTTTGTTATAATGTGAGCCACATAGATCATACATTACTTTAATGGGGTTTTATTTTCACGATCTCCCATTCAACCTTGAAATAATTCATTCTTTTTTTTAGATTACCCACGGTGTCCCATACCACATTGGGTAATTAAATTTCTTAGTTCATTATCATGATATTTCATAAGCATGCATTATGTAAGAAAATAAATAAAATGAAATGAAGTGAAGTGAACCATTACACATTTTTCAAATACATGACAAGACAGATAATGTTGTAAATATGACCATAACTATTCTAAGGCACACATAGTTTAGTGAACATTATTTGTACACAAGCTAATTACTAAAGAACATAAAATGATGATTTAATAATAGTTGAACCATTAAAATTATTATTTCATTGAAATGAATTATTTTAAGAAAATACTAGCCATAAGTTGTGGTGATAAACAGGTCGTTGAACTTGTAAATAAAATAAACCATAACCTTATTATCTAGTAACACTCACCAAATTAGGATAATTGTATAATAAGTCAATAATTGAACACACATGAAAAGATGATCCCCTAAATCCAAAATCTTTTAATATATTTTAATCAAGCTCAAATACACACTTTATCATAAAACACATCATGTGTAATTTCAAATAAACTTCTTTAATTAAACCTTCCCATTTCTGTGTATTTATATATAAAATACAGGTTGGTTTAGAAAACTCCAAAATTATCCTTTATTAAAATATTATATGTATTTAATCATACATTTAGTCCTGTCAAAACATCGATAATCAATTTAGAAACTATAAAAATTGTACATATTATATATATATATACAAAACCATATCTACTCATTATACAATCATTTAGGTTTTATATAAATAAACTAAATGAAGTTAATACCCTACATAGAACAACACAAATAATCTTATTTTAAATCATTAATACCCAATGTATTGATAAAATATATATATATTTAGAACATTGTATACATTAAAAAACTTATATAAGTTTTGTAAAAGAGAACCGTTTTAAAAAAAGATTTCATGCAGACCAAAATGCATTCAAACCTCCTTGTAAATCGAAGGGAAATACCCTTAAGATGATTTTAAAACATGAGGGTTGGCATTTTATATTTATATATATATATATACAAACCCTATATAACAAAACATAAAATAAGAGGATGTTCTCAACAGGAATTAAACCTATAACACCCTTACCTTGATTAAAGAGGATGCTCGGATCCAAAGGAATCTTGTTGGTTTTGCTGGATAATTTGGAAAGAGTTCGGGTGGAGAATAAAGTCCGAGAGGGGGAGTGGTTTATGTAGGGATGAGGTAAACTTAGGTTACTTGACCCAATGGTAGGCTGGTGTGAGGGAGACGAGATAATAATTCCCTAGGTGATGGAGTGTGTTAGAGTAATGGGGGGGAGTGCAACAGGAGAAGGCCGAGGTGTCCTCGGGTGTGCATGCCTACTGGTGCGGGACACCGACGCGAGGAAGGAGACGACATAGGGATGAGACATGGAGATGAAACAGACGATCCAAATTAGAATAGGTGAGATCAGACTATTGAAGTAAGTGCGGGAGATGGGTTGAGCGGGTTTAAATAACCAACGACCGGGATTAGATCTCGTGACAAATCAAACGGTCACCGAAATACGCGGGGGCAATTGCATGGTTAAGGAATGTGATGGATGATATTGAAGAAGGATTTGTTTGAATGGCTCAGATGGAACGAATATCATCCCACATCTAAACAAGGAGAAAAAGAGTCCCGACTTTTAAGTCAGGGCGCTCTACCCTCAGAGAAAAAACACAAACACACCCACACTGGGGGTCTTATACATGGGTCCACTGCAGGCCTTGGCCCACCCTCGTGCATTGCGCACCACATGCCTTAAACACGCGCCCATTCACGACCTGGCTGGAACCATACTAGGCTCAAACATGTTTGACACCCTCTACACATTCTCGAGATCCCAATGGTTGGTACCTCGGGTCCCTAGGGGCTCGGTCTCGGACTTGAGGGCTTTTACCCAAGGGATACCCTTGGCTTGGCCGGGACCAAAAAAAATATTTTTACTAAAAAATTATTTAGATATAAGAAATAATTACTAAAATTATACATAGTTTCAAAATATTGTGAAATATTAATATTGGAAAGATTGATTTTTTATAGAATAAAATAAAATATTTTTGACATAAAATTTTCAAATCTAAAATCCCATTGAAGATTATGAAGAATACATTGTATTTTGATAAAACCCTTTTAAAATATTTATATTTCATAATTAACATACTAAACATTTATAAATATTAGGATCATATATCTTTTAAAATCAAAAATCCAATTTATAACATAATCTACTATTGGATTCACAAAACTATTTTTAAAAGACCAATAGTTTTCCCCAATTCAAAATAAATAGTTTTAGAGATCCAATAAGATATATTTTTCAATTATTATAGATACCATTTAGACATGTCGTTCAAAACATTTTAAAACATTATGTTTTCCACCATTTAGATATCATCCAGATTTTGTAAAATCAAATAGACTCATTTTCAAGAATATTCCTTTATTTAAAAATTATGATATTCAAAAATATAATTTCCATATTTTGTAAATATTAAAATATTAAATTACTATGTGATTATAAGATCATTTTAACGACCAAATTTTTATAAAAAGATGCTCTTTATCCATGGAAACCCAATGGTCATATAACAGTCATAATTTCTTAAAGGATCATTATAAAAACATGGGGTAGGGTGTTCCACATTTTCAAAACAGTTGACCCTAGGTGGATGGATCTCCTCATTCCATTGGTGATGAGTACGTGTGGTGTGGTTTTGGATATTATGTTTTTTTCAATGACAGAACCAGAAGACGACTACTATCCAATTACTTGATTTTTTATTCTTATCAGTCTTGTTTTGGCCATGTTAAGTCTATAAATTTTTTTTCTTGGTTAGTTTGGGTCATTGTAGTAATGTATCATTTTAATGTATACTAGTTCAATTTATTCTCCTTGTATTTTATCTATTTAGTTTTAAATCCCTTCATTGGTACTATCAACAGACCATGTAAAACAAGAAACATCATTATAAAACATATCATTGTTTACCCAATCAAGTTCATAAATCCTGGGGCGTCACATATGAATATAGAAAAAAAAATTTAGAAAATAAAAAATTCCCTATATAAAACCCTTTATCCTTATGAAACTTCTTTGTGTAGTCATCTTGTATAACAGTAAATTCATCAACCAAATTATGTATCTTATTATTTTCATGATTTTTTTGTTCAGGTGAAAAAAAATTTGACCCTAAAGAACATACAATAATCTTTTAATATAAAAAATAGATAATGTTTCAAAAAATAACTATATTTAATAGTAGAATCCACATTAAAAATTGGTTCTTAGTTGAAAAAATTTAGATTTTTTAGGGGATAGAAGTTAATTAGGTGATTCTTGTGTCGTAACATTAATTTCTAAGCAATGTATCTCAAAATAATCCTTTATAAAATATAATTACTATTTTATTGTGACATTTTTGTAAAAAATGTGTTCATGAAGGGTAGTAATAGTATGCTGATAAAATTTAGAAGCATATAAAAAAAATAAAAACTCCCCTTATATACTACTCTTAACATCGATATGATATTTTCTCATGACATGGTTGATGAAGGTTGTGAACAACATGGAAGTGGATATATTTTACTATTATCATATTCATGCATTATAATATTTTAAATCTCATAAAAAAGTTCTTTCTTAGAAAAAACATTCTTAAACATTGCATGAAAAGAAAATACTCTACTTATATCATCACATCTGTGTTCATCCACTCCTTGATTTTAAAAATAAAAAATCTCACTCCCTAAATCATTGAATGGTGACTATTCAAGTTCAACATGAGAGGGATATATTCTTATTTTAATGTCATTAAATTCATATTCTATTATATTCAAATTTAAATAATTACCCCCAAAAAGGAATACACGACATATAAATTAGTAAAAAAATCAAAAGAATAAAATTTTGTAAAAAGGAAAGAGATATGAAATCTAATCAATCATTATTTATTAAAAATATAGTCATTTATATTTTTTACCACACAACAAATAAAATATTTTATTGTTTAATGTATTTAAATATAGATGATTGGTTTTCAATTATGGATAATAATTTTAGAATAAATGATTTACAATTTATTCCTCTCTTCTAACATATTCCCTATTTCATTTTTAGGTTATTTATTCCAAATTTCAAATAATTTGAGCGATTTATATTTATTATTCAATATCTCATTATCTACCTTGTACTCATCCAGAATAAAAGTGTTTTAAAGGACAATGAAATATAGAATTTTCTATCATTCAAGATATAATTCTCCACCTTGTACTCATTCTAAATATATTATAACTCAACAACACTTTTTTTAATGTATTCATCATTGTTTAATTATTTATTGAGAGAGTTAGTTATGATTAATTGTTTTATAAAAATATTATGATTCTATAATGAATTTTTATTGACCATCCACAATTTCAAACTGACAAACCACTTCACATTGTCTCTAAATTACACCTAAAAATTTTCTTTTTCATTTAATTTAATTTATACAGATTTCTTATTTTTTTGTAACTGACATATTTTTTTTCTGAGTTTTATAGTTTTTTATATTATCATGGTTATCTTTTTTTACATTAATGGTTTTGGTTTATCCTTGAATCTATCATAGAATTCATATTTTTGAAATAGAGGTCATCATTTTCTAGGTAATTACGTCCTGGATCAAAGAGATTTTCATTTTCTTCAAAGTGGATAATTTTTTAAGGTTGATTATAAACACACTTCTAGAAATTGTATACTTAATAACCACACCAATAAATGTAACATTATCATGAATCAAGATTTCATGTTCATCCATGTTTTTTTAATTCTACCGTCATATTTTAAAAGAATTATCACGGATGAATCAACAATGAAATGACTATAATTCAATGAGCATGGTCAAACAAAAACATTCAAGAAAATCAAGAAAAAAACTAAAATTATTCTCAATAAATGGAAAATAGGTCAGTGTAAGTAAATAGTTTAGCAGTTGACTAGTTTCATTAAAAACATTTATTTTCAAACAATAATTTTTATAAAATTATATGATTTTGTTGAAAATTATTATTTATTGTTTAAAGAAAACAGACCACTCAAATCCTTCTTCCAAAATAGTGCCAAAACATGAAATGATAATTTAAAAAATTTTATGTATCATACAAATTGGTAAACCCATTCTAGAAATTGTTATGTTGGTATATTTTGTGGAACCAAAGAGAAGTAAAAAATTATGTTTGAGTGGCCAGGTTTTTATAAAAATACCCACTATAAATAGTTGGTAAAATTCAAATTTTTATTATTTTTGATTTGTATATTTTCAATACTGAATGAAATGAGGATCATTGGGTTTTGTTTTTTTGTAAAATAATTAAATAAACTAGATCTATATTTGAAAAGGGTTAACAAGGTATGAAACCTGGAATACAGAATGAGATGAAACATATCAATAAATTCCTTGGAATCATAACACATTTGGATAAGAAATGAAATATTATTCATATAATATTAATTAAATTCTCAATGTGGGAAAAATATTGGTTCACTCTCCCACAACTAGAGATCCAAAAAAGAGAAGGATGAAATCTTAGAGTTTTCTAATCAAAGATTAATAAGATTTTAATGAAAACTGTAAAAAATGACAATGGAGTAAAACTCAACACAATATTCCAATGTTTTGAAATTTCTATATAAAGAAAAGAAATCAAGATCGATATAACCATTTGATCTGGAAATATTATAGTTTATTATAAATGATGAGAAATAATATAAAATATAAATCCCTATTGATATCACTCATCAATTTTGACATTCAAGGAAATAATTCATAATGAGGGAAATAAAACTAAATGTAATATTGGTAATCCCCAAACAATAATAATTAACCTATGATCATATTCAAATAAATAATTGGAAATAATTTATGAATAAATAAATTGAAATATATAGAAATAAATATCACCCTCAAATATCATACAACTTCTCTTCATCTTCTCTCCCAGGTCAATAGGTCTTTGGGTCTTCTGGTCTCCATGAAATCCCAAATACTTCTCTCTCTCTCTATGTCCTAATCTTAGATGAATGTTGTTTCAATGTAATGAATGAGATTTATGGGTTGCAAGAATCCTGTTAATCTTGTCAAATATGCTATACACCTCATTTTAAAAGTCATATATAGGCACACAATATATCACCAATCACTTCCACAAATATAGGTTGGACTTCTTATTTCGCACTATCCACATAGGTTTTATTATATAGTACTCATAAAATTATCTTATCCCTTGTAATAGAATTAACATACACACTAGTAATTTTTTGAGTTGAATGAGGATGTAATTTAGACTAAATTTTGAATTAAAAAAAATTAAAAATAATAATTAGACGATTTTTAGAAATAAAATAAATAAAATAAATACATATTTAATTATCTAAATATATAGTAGTATTTTTATAAGATCATATTATTAAGTTATTTAACTAAAATTTAGTTATTAGTTATTTCATTATTATTATAATAAATATATTCATTACTTTATAAAAGATAACTATTTTTATTATTAGTTTTAATTTAATAAATATTAATATTTTATTAAGTTAAATAATTTATATTTATTTATTTATTTAAAAATAGCATTGATTTTATTGTATTTTATTATTATGTTAACTACTTATAATAATTATTAAAAATAATTATTCAGATTATTATTTATTTAATTTATTAAATTATTAAAATATAATATTTTATTTTATTATTTATTAATTATTAATTATTAATTTTTATCGATTATTATAATTATTTTTTATTTTAGATTATTTATTTTTGTATTTATTTTTTTATTTTTATTTTTATTGCCTGGTTTATCCACCGCAAATAGGGGTTATTCATACTCTATCGAAGGGCTCATCCTAAAAAATGACATATCCACCTATTGCACCTCCACGTCAACATTGTAATGATATTCTAGTGATATTATGGGTTTCATTGAATTCATTGCTCATTGAAAGACCAACATTTAGATATATAAGCCCTGGTGGCAACCATGGTTGTCCTTCATTGTCAGCTTTGATAACAGCAACTTCAACCGACTCCGGTAGTTTCATATCTAGACCTGATTAGCTTCTATTCTACAGATAGGATGATAGACGAACATGAAATCGATGAGTAATTGATGAAGGTGGTGACATAAATTTAATTTTTGATGGAAGAGGATGATTAATGAAATAGTGAGTAGGTGAACCATGTATCTTTATTTTTTGGTGGAAATGTATTAGGTTGGTAGAAGAAAGAGTGGGGGGGTGGCACATGGGGAAGGAATTGGAGGTGTGTCAGGAGACATGAAATGTGTCATGTGGCTTTTTTACTAGTGGTTTGTGGAATATTTGGTAGTGAGAAGTTGCAACCATGATCCCTTGACTCATTGTTGCACTGTAATGGTTATATTGGCGTTTGGTATGTGCTACAATGGCGGTTCAGGCTTGGAAATATTTTCTATATGGATTGATGAATCACAATGGAAGAGGCCTTAACATTGTGTTAGGACACCACTTTAGTATGGAGTTCTGGGAAATAAAAATCTGTAAAAATAGACGGAATGAGTCAATATTGGCACTTGAGGTTTTAAACTATTGAGCTGTGTCATTTTTTTGCACATTGTTGTGTCTTATGTGACACCATTAGATATCGGATCTACTAAGTGATGAGATTTGAAAATGAAAAAAATATTTCACCATTGGTCTGGGGGTGAATTAACTAGAGACTAAATAGAAAATTAATAAATAATAGAGTAGTGATTTGAAAAATGAAATGAGTACCACATTAAAAAAAATTAAATGGAATTCAAATATAAAATTGAAATGATAAAACCAAAAAAATAATTGATTTATTATTTAATTTAATTATTATAGATTTAAAATTAAAAAACTAAAATTAAATTAATTTTTTGGAATAAATTATTAGCAAATAAGACAAATAATTTAGTATAAGAATAATAAAATGAAATAAAATGTTAAATTAAAAAAAATTATAGTTTGAATATAATTAATTAATTATAGTTTAAATTAATTATTACATATTTTAAAGAAAAAATATAAATAATTAAAAATTATTATTATATTTTTTAATTAATTGAAAATAATGGATAAATATATAATATATGAAATTAATATAAAATTAATATTTTCGGCATAATTAAGATAGAAACGGTAATTAATTAAATAAGAAAAAAATAGTAATTTAACGGTTAAAAATACAAGATTTATTATAAAATTTTAATAATTGTTAAATTAAATTATGAAATTACAAAATAGTAATTATTTAAATAAAAAATTATTAATTATATAAATGATTTTAAACGTAAAAAAAGATGTGAAAAATCATGTGATTTAATGGCCACATCAAATTATTCATGGAAAGAATGATAAATTAACTCACTAATATATATTTTTAATATAAATAAATAAATGGTTGTCAATAATGAATTATAAATAAATTATATTATGTGATATAATAATGAATACGGTGATGATATACATTTATAATAATACTCAATTTATTATACATGATGATAAACTTCATCCAATGAAGATATAATTTGAGGTACTGGTTTTCATTACTCAATATTTTCATCATTTGGTAACCATATTTCCCCTTTGAATTTACACATATATTTAAATTATATGTTTCCCATTATATAAATAATATTTTACTATATCCATTTATATTTGTATATTAACAATTTCATGTGAATATTTTCTTATTTGACGCATATAAATACAACAATGTTAAGAATTATATTATTTCATCATATTTGATATTATCATTCCATGTCTAAATTTTTTAATTATATAAATGATTTAATTTTTATTTTCTTTGATATATATCTTTTAAATTATTCAACATTCAAATTTACCTTTTCTCATCTTAAAATTGAATATTTTTATTTCAATTTTTTGATGTGAGTATTATTTTTACAACAATAAAAAACTATTTTAATGATAATTTTTTCTATTTCATGATAATTTATATCTTTTACTATTTAATAATTTTAATAAAATATGATTTATTTTCATTATTCCTTTTTCTGTATCTTAAAGTTTTTTTTCTAAAAATATTCTTCATACAATACCAATATTATTTTCAATATGACATGTAACATTATTTTTACTACAACTTCATTTTTATAATTGATCATTATATTTATTTTTTCACTTCATTTTTCATCTCTAAAAGTAATATATGTATCATATATAGTTTTCTTTCATTTATCACCATTTAAAATATCATATTATATAATTATTTTGGGTGATTTAATTTTTGGTATCATGCAACATAATTGCATAATCCTTATTTAAATAATTTCGTTTTAAATGTTTTATAACCAATTTTTATTTCTATAGTTAAATAATATGTGAATTATAATTTATTTTACATGTAATATATTTGAATTATTTATCACTATCTAATTTGTTGTTATGATATATCCCACCATCACATTTTGTAATCATTAATATCTCATGAGATAATTAATATCATGTTTGAACATGATTCAGTTTCTGATGTTCACATCATTGTGCATGGAAATGTCTCCATTGGCAATGTTCACAAATATATGGAGCTGTAGGTCATTGATTTCTATGATCATATATTATTCTTGGGTATGATGTGATTTTATATTATCATAAATATATGTATTCCGATTATATTACATTCTATATTCAAAATGTTATGATTTATTATGTTTTTTTTGTTCACATCCTAAGAATTATGCCACCATCGACAATGATTATTTCATCATTATTCCAAATTCATAAATATGGTATAAGTTAGGCTTTCATGATTACCCTTTGGGGGTCATGTACTCCCATGATATGTTTTATTTTATATTATTATACATTCTCATCATCTATTATAATACAATGTATTTTCCAATATGGTATTTCACTTTTGTTATTATTCTCTCATAGGATTATGTTTGAATACTTTATAACTTGTTGATATTTTTTTATTTTACTATCGTTTTTAAAACACCTAGTATTATGCGTCCAATTTTTCTAGGATCCTATATTTAAGAATAAAAATAAAATTATATCATATGTTGAGAGTTATTAATGGTGGTGTCAATGTACTATTGTATAATGATATTGGTTTTTATAATAGCGTTGTTATTTAGCTGTACTAAAAATCGACTAAAACTAAGGATCATGGGATTTTGTTTTGTATATGGGAAGTGATATTTAAATTTTTAAAATTATATATGATTAATGTTTGATATGTTATGTTAGTATTTTATAATTTTGTTGTGCATATTACTTAGAATTAGCACTTATGTTATGAATTATAAGTGATACCAAACATAAATAAAATTGGTTGAACAAAGAAAAACATATGTTGAAATGAATGTTTAATAGTGTAATTATTAATAGATTTTATTTCCCATATTAATATGACTCATTATAAAGATATTATAGGTATTTATTGAGATTAAATTTTATATTTTAAGATGTTGATGGAACCATGGTGGACTGATTAGATAATGATTGTGATGGACAAGGAATGAATTTTTTGTACAAATAAAAAAAATTATTAGAGATTATATAAAACATTTTATGGAAATTATCACTTATGTTGTTCATAATAACATATTTTATTTGAGCGGGGAGTCTCCAAGAGGCGGTAAAATTGATTACTTTAGAAAATTTTCAATTTTCCACTACAGGATATATATATTTTGATAATTTATAAATTAAAAACTATCAAAGAAAACCATAATAATAAACATATAAAAAATTATGAATTTTAAAATTGATAAATTATTAAAATTAACGATGTTAATAGTAAAAAATTTACCATATAACATTAAAATATATATATTGTTTTTGATAAAAAATACTTATATTTTTAGAAATATTATTAAAAGATTTCATTATAATTATTATGAGATTAATATAATTTTGAACCAATGTGGTTGGTGGATCAATTCAAATATCCAAGGGATACATTTTTGGAATTATTTAAACATTAATAATCCAAAATATCATATGAAACCACACATATCCCCACACTTCTATCACATGTGTTAGATATGGATAAATCAAACATTTGTGTGGCATCCTAATCCTTGTTCACTAATACATAACCAAACCTAATTTGAAAAACTTTTATCATGTGATCCTCTCCGTATTATTATTGCTACTAAATAGAAACAAAAAACTATGGGGTTTTTTTGAGTGCTTATACCCTCTTAACAAAATTGTCATAGTGAATTATAATAAATAAGAAGTTCAAAGAAAATCATGAAAAAATATAAATAAATTTTCCAGATGATAATACCATGGAATAAATATAACCAATGCAATATAAAAAATGTAGTTATGTTATACTAAAATGGGGATAATACATACATTAATGTACATTATATAAAAATTATTTAATGTACCAAAATATAAATTCCAAATGTATTACAAGAATTAGCTTATTAATCATCTCCAATATTCCATCCTAGAATAAAAAATGAATAATCCTATGATAGAAACGTCCCATAATCCATTTCTATATACATGAAGTTTGTGTGGGTACCAATCAACTTCTGGAACAATGTTTGTGTCATCCCCAGAGGTCTACCACCAATAATGTCTATAACTATTCCAGTATATGGATAAATAATTGACATTGTTTTGTACTGATAAATGTGGTATAATAATATATTTATCCCTGTTATTCCTAGTATAGTTAGAGAATCCCGAGTGATTATTCCTACATTAACCAATGGTATATTTTCATAACTGCATATCTTACTTGAATAATGTTTAAATTAAGGATTACTAGTACATGTATCTAAATGAGGCCCAATATTTCATTGATGACTTCCATAGTTAATTATTTGTAGAACCATACCCAACATCCTATTCCAAGGGGACATGAAGAATGATGTAGAAAATTATCAATAATTGAGTAATATCACAATGTCCAACAATATCAAATTAATAATGAGGATCTACAAGTCCAACAATTTCCAATAGGTAATATGGTGTTTTATTTGAAAAAATTTCCAATAAATAATTATGTTCCTATGCCCAAGAATTCTATTAAATTAGGTGCTCTATGTCCAATAATTCATAACAAAACCCAATTGTATCATTTATAAATGAAAATATGGGCTAAAATTTTTATCCTATCCATTTAATAATTCGATATATTTGATTACCTAACCAACTTCAATATATGAATAGGGTGTATGTGGTCTTTATTTATATTGTTTTTCAATTCAACAGTCCAATCATGTCAAACCCTTTCCAAGAGCTAAGAATTGTATTAAAAATACTTTTTATTCTAAGGTGTTAACTGAAAATATTTTCTAATATTATTTCAATTGGAAATGTTAAATGGTATTAAGATTTAGATATCATTTAAAAGAAATTAATTTAAATATTATACTAGAAAGAGTCAAATAATCACACTAAAATGGTTGTTTAATTACAATGAAACAATTGAAATCAAATAGTTTATAGTAGAACCCACCAAAGGGGGTGGTTCTGGTTGAATTCATAATCTTCCATCAATATATAATGTCAAGTAGAACTTATAATTAAATTCCTTATTTAAAATTAATGATATATTAATTTTAAAGACAACACATCGAAGATATGGTGTGTGTTAAAATGTTGCAAGATATAAAAAATAATATTATTATAGAAAGGTACTAGACCATATACCATTGATGGTAATATGAATCCTTGTCTAGTATCAGACTCTAATTTGGGAAGAAAATATAAAAACTAAATAAGATTCAAAAACTCACAATGATACGGTATCTAAGCACATAATTAGATAACATGGAATATGGCGATAGAAATAGAGAAAATAGAATGAAAATTAAATATTTTTTATTATCAAAACACATTTAAGGGAAAGTTATAAAGCACATGTTCTAACATTAAAAACAAAAAGAAAAGATAACAGATAAGAACATGTAAACTGGAGTTGCCCCTCCCTAGCAACTGCACCGTGACAAAAAGCCTTCACCAAAGCATGACATCTG
This sequence comes from Viscum album, assembly GCA_963277665.1. NCBI lineage: Eukaryota > Viridiplantae > Streptophyta > Magnoliopsida > Santalales > Viscaceae > Viscum > Viscum album. Next base: position 1,202,433,335 of record OY728145.1, read on the forward strand.
GCTCTATGTCCAGTGCATTAGAGCACGAGATCAAAACCGAGGACATATCCATACCATATCAAACATAATAATCCAAATGAATAGAACAAATGAAGGCTTCCTACTATAATTCATATCTAGAGAAGCACCAAAAAGAAACAGAAAAAATTAGTCATAGGAATCATCGAGTTATAGTGGGTTATCCAATGTAATGAACGAATTTCGAATCTGATATTGGATAGAGGAGAAACATTTAATTCTACATGGTAGGGGAATATTAGAGTTAAGAATATATATTTCTATAGGTTATTGAGATAATAAATTAAATAAAAATAGTTATTTTCATGATGTGGAATAAATAATTTTACCTTTTTAAATTGGGAGCATGGTTTCAAAACATAGTTTCCCAATTAATTATTCAACTATGTGGAATAATATATATTTGAGGTCATGCATCAGAAATATATATTTAAATATTTCACTAACAGTACATATGTTATGTGTTACTTCTATCTAAAGTAAACCCCAAAGACAGTTCATGTTATCGGTTAGACAATGACTACTAAAATCATGTGATACATAGTTGTAATTAATTTCAGGTCTCTTCAATCCATGTAGACCATGGTACATAGAATCCAAAATTTTGAATCACCATAACTGAGACACATGGTTGAGCACTACTATTATTAGTAATCCTGTTCCAATAATGCACCTTAGTAGGATCCTCTAAAAACTGGTACTTCTGGTTATAGACAAGCAAAAACATAACAAAATCCTTCCTTAATCACATATGAAATTTTTTATAGAAAAATAAGATATTTTTTTACTAATTTAATGAATATGTAACTTGTTTGAAATAATGGGATCATACAACCACCCCTCTTATTAAAAACACATCCCATTGTTTCCATGAGGTTAGTTGATCTCTTTCTAAGAATATCTCCATCCTCTAAGCATGTATGTGAAATTATCAATCACGTATATCATTATATACATGGTCATGCATGTGTAGAATATAAAATAGGTGAACATGCGGACCATTTAGAGACTTCAAGTTGTAATCAATGCTTCAAATAAGACACTCCTTAAAATATTCATTAGTAAATATGTTGACTTCCTCAGAATTAAATACACAAGACAAGTCAGAGTAACAACAACAAATCTATAAACCATGGAAGAAATCATACTAGACTTAGCTCTTCTATGGTCTCACTATCTTCTATGCTAATATATTAAATCTCTCTAATATCTCAAAATTACTGAAAATATAGGTGTAATCATCCCTTATATTAGAATCAATTGACAAGCCAATAATGGAGGATCATGAAAAAATACCAATTCTCTCACCTCTATCTAAAGAGATTAGTGAGAATAATTGGTATATAACTGATAGATTGATAGATACCTATCCATACATTGAATAATAAACAAAACATATTCTAAAGTCTCATGAATGAGATGTGGTCCAAATAATGTTTTCCCACCTACCTTCAACTAACACATTGGGTAATGACATAACAGAAAATAAGGAATCTCATATCAATACATTATAATAGATGATGGTAAAATATTATTATAACAAAAATCAACTAAATGTAAGTATTTTATACCAGAACCTACAAAATAAAGGAGGAATTACCTATGAAATTCTCCTACCATGTGTATGGTATGCTCTGAAATTCCATTGATGTTATGGTGGTATTTTTTACATAGTGTTATCAATGAACTGAAGTCCTTATACATTCCTTGGAAGAGTCATGAAATAAAATTAGTGTCTCTATTAGATATGATGGTGTGAGGAACCTTTGAAGTAATAATAATATCTATCATATAAAGTCATGTAGTATCTTACACAAAATAGAACTAACTAATAGTGATGAAATAATATATATCTGATAACATATATATAAAAACCCACAAAACATCACATCCCAACATGATTTTGGTAAACCCATTATAAAATATATAGTTATACTATCCAATTTTCTCTCTTCAATGGGAAATAGTTGTTAATAATCAGTGGGAAATTTGTGTTCTTCCATCACATTCTAATTGGTGGAACACTATGTAACAAAAATAATGGAATCATCATTTTATCCCTAGGAACCAATATTTGTTTCATATGTACTGGAACATATTGGTTACTACGGGATGCACATCTCTTTTAAATACATGATACTATAAAATGAAATTATTGTTCATTTTCTTAGGAACCATAAAAATAGAAAGAATTTGAATGATAGAATAATCATCAAAATCCCAACCATTCAGTGTTTCTGTTGATTCAATAAGGTTTCTTTATGACTTTTCTATTCCTCTATGTTTTGAAAATCACAAACACTTTATCTTATGCCAAATTATTTTTTCCCTAAGAATTACCTTAATAAGGAAAATATGGCTTCCTTGTGGATATTTTATAGTTACATATGTATTTAAAAGTTCATTTAATAGTTTCTCTAAATCTAAAACTTTTTATTAATAAATCATAATATTCAGTTTCATATATAATTCTGCAAAATCCTATAAAAAATTGGTTATAGGGTATTCTATTTTCATACTCTGAATTTTATGAAAATTTGAATCTGAATTCTCTGAAAATCAGACACTGAATTATCTAAAAATCAGATTTTGGAATCTCTAAAATTAAGTCTCAAATTCTCTGAAAATTAGACATTGAATTCTCTAAAATCTGGACTCCGAAATCTATGAAAATCGAACTCTAAATTCTATAAAAATTAGACTCTGAATTATTTGAAAATTTTACTCTGAATTCCTCAGAATTCAAACTATGAATTACTCAAAATTGAAACTCTGAATTCTTTAGAATTCATATTCAGAATTCCACCATATTCAGACTCTGAACTCTTCATAATTTAGACTCTGAATTTCAAATAATCCAAACTCCGAATTCATTAGAATTCAGCTTCCAAAATATATAAAATATAGGTTCCAAATTCCTTGTAAAATCAAATATTAATATTCAAGAATTATATAATCCATGTTTTTATTTGTTTAGACACCAAACATTATTTTTTTCTACACTCCGAACAATAGATTTTGTTATGAAACCTTATTTTACTTACACATTTTATAGTTATGAAATGATGTCATACATTATGTTTCTAACTAATCGTACTTTGAGTGACATGTGGACAGGTCCCAATAAAATTCAAGGAAAAATATGACTGTTGGAGGAGGTATCTTACCATTGGATAAGTTCCTATAAATATGTGCACATTTGAAGGAGCTCAAAACTGAGAGAAACTGTTGATCACTCTAGAGATTTCATGATCCTAAAGTGATTTTTAGAGAGAGATATTATCATGCTTTGTGCATACTTAACATCTTGGTTAGCCTTATTTGTGCGACTCTTAATGTTTCTATGTACAATCGAGGACTTCTGAGGATAGAAAGATGGAGGTTCCGACTACCTTAATGTTAAAGGAATTCCATGGATAAGAAGATCGAGGTTCCTACAATCATAATGTTTTAGGGTTGCGACGATATCAAGATGGATTCAGATATTTCTATCATGGGATTACCCTATTGTGGGTAAAATGGAAATTCTTGCATGTATAAATCAAAGGACCATTATCCATGTATGTTGGATTCCCTACTATTTGGGTTAACATATTTCATACTTTTTACTTGTTTTGATTCATATTTATTTACTCTATTTTTTTTTGATAATGGAAGAAAGTATATCCTTCTTATACATTCATGTTCTTTTGTATACTCTAATAATTAAGATTCCATATGCTTTATGGTAGAATCATTTACTTGTAATAATTCCTTATGTTTCATTTCCAAAATCATATTTTGGGAACCTATAATGTTTTTATAACTATAAGAGGCCTTGTAAATTTAACTTGTTTAATATTGTTAAGCATAGTTTTCCTTATGGTTAGAAATTAATTTTCTTAAATGTTCAATTCACCCCCGCATGTAATTGAGCATCTAAATTCATATTCCAATACTAGAATTGGTTTTAGAGGAGGTATCTGGAATACTTATATTAACATATATGTTTTCTTGTCCATGTTTTCATTCTTCTAAATATTTTCTTTTAGTTGGATTTTTATCCTTGTTTACAAACATTTAATATTAACAGGTTTTTGTGGAAATATATTTTCATCTAGATGGTAGGAATTAATGTTTGTTCGATAGAAATTCTAAATCCTACTAGGCCACCTATATTCGAAGGTAATGATTATGAATATTTGAGAGATTGTATAAATACTTTTTTTATAAATAATGGAGTGGATGACTTTCTTATGCTTATTGTAGATTAAAGGATTCCTAATAAGGAAGTCAGGAATTTTACAAATAATGAAAAATTAGAATATCAACTAAACTACTAGGTACAAAATACATTGTTTTTCTCCATGACAAGGAATATATGTTGTCATATTTCATTATGTGATTTTTCTAACTTTATTTGGAGGAAATTAGAAGTTATTCAATTTGGTACAACCCATGTTATAGAAACTAGAAATACTATGATTAGAGCATAATATCATGGATATCTATTTATTTATTGAGAACTAGTATGAAAGGTACAACAAAGGATTATGAATCTAGTAAATAGTTTAAAATACATGGGTGTGAAAGCCTTAGATGACGAGGCACTTGTGGAAAATATTATAGTTATCATGCCTAATGGGTCGGAATCTAAGAGAATAAAAATTGATGTAAATATAAAAGTAGCTCAAATTAATCTTGATGATCTTTTTAGAAGTCTTCATCCACATTATATAAGAATGAAAAAAGATGTTTATATGAATAGGAAAAAGAATATAAATGGAGGTTTAGCCTTTACTACTACAAAGGCAAAGACTCTTGAAAGTGTTTCAAGATTCATGTCAAATAAAGATATTGTTTTATCTAAATCATGTGAAAGTGAACATTCTGAAAATGAGATAGATAATATTTCTCAATGGATGAACAAGATATATGGTAAGAAAGACTTTGAATATATATCTACGAAGAATGAATTAATGGACAAGAAAAACTCAGAGGACAATTTTTTTGAATGCAAAAGATTATGGCATATAAGGTCGGATTGTCCAATTCTTAATAAAAAGGATTGAAAGGAAAAGCATTCTATGATGAATATAACGAATTACTACAAGGCTAATTATAAATTTTTTTTGAATGCTATAAACACATGGGGTGCTAGTTGTGGATATTTTTCTGATGAATCCTCATAGTATGAATCATCTGGTCAGAAAAATCTTCGTCAACATGCCAACCTACCGATTCAAAAACATTGTCAATTTCCAATGTACACAATGCTGACTCATTAATTAATGTATCCTTAAAAATTATAGTGATAATAATTAATATGAAACTTTGGATAAAGAATATCCTTCTGAAGATGATAATATATTACCTACTTATAAATATATATTTAGGTTTTCTAAAATTATTGAGAATGAAAATTATAAACTCATGAAATAACATGATAAAGAAAATTTTAGAATTTCAATTCTTACTAAAGAAGTATCATATCATTCAAAAGATCTTAATAAGAAAATTTATTATTTTTAAAGTATTTCAAAAAACCTTAAGGATGTTAATTTTAAGATGGATAAAGACTATAAGGATCTTAAAAATGTAATTTCAATGAAACATATTCCATAACTAACTATGGTTATAAATATAATATTTTTTGGATAAAAATATATTTATTAAACTATAGTTATAAATATTTCCCTTGAGGAAGTGTTTTTCAAACATTACTTTAGGTATGGAAACAATGATAAGATGTATAACCAAATTCGACCACTATGGAAGAATTCTGGATTTGGGTATGCTCATTATAAACCGAAATTTAGTTATAATTAATTCTTCCCTCAAAGTGACCCATTTTTCACTAAATGTCAGTGTGGTTTGCATTGGTGAAAAAATTGTTCTTTAAACAATACTCAGTCATTAGGTTTTCATAAAGAAAATTTTACAAAGATGAGATGGATTCCTAAAATATTTCATTCCAAAATTTCTAGATCTATCAAAATTTGGATTCCAATAGTCTAACACTATTATTATCTGGGAAACCTGATTGTACCAACAACAATACATGGTTCATTGATATTGGATGTTCCCGGCATATGACTAGTAACAAAAACTTTTTTGTAAAAATTATCAAGATGATGGTAGGAAATGTAACATTCAGAGATAATTCTTAGAGAGAAATTATTGGTGTATATAACATTGTTCTTATTCAAAAACATTGATTTTAAATGTTTTATTTATTAAATGTCATAAACACAACATCATCAGCATATTTCTATTATGTATGAAAGTTACCATATGAATTTTATGAATTAAAAATTCTTAGTACAAAATTCCAAGGAAGAGATTATTCTTTTATCCCATAGGCAAGAGAATGTATACACAGTAAACATATATGTCTATAGGTGCCAATATCTACCTTGTCATAGTGCATATGAAAGTTCAATATTGGTTATGGAATTGAAGGTTAGAGCACTGTAATCATACGAACATATGTAGACTCTCAATGAAATTACTTATTAAGGATATATTAGATCTTAAATATGATTCTATAAATTTTTTTGACCCCTTTCAATATGAAAAGAAAAAAAAATCAAGCATTAAATCAATCTATGAATTCTTTACATCCAATGCATTATTGTTGGGGCATATGGATCATTTGGGTCCAACACAAACTAGAAGCATTCGAGGACTATATTTTTTATTTTCCATGTTGATGATTACACAATAATTACATGGTTTTTTTTCTAGCCAAGAAATATAAATCTTTATATTATTTTAAAATCATTAGATCCCAAGTTAAAAATGATAAAACCAATTTGTTGATATCTATTCCTATTTATCACAGATGATAATTACAAAATTCTGATTTTGAAACATTTTGTCGTAGAAAAGGCATTACTCATAATTTATCATCACAAAGAACAGCTCAAAAAATGGTTTTTTTGAAAGAAGAAATCAAATTCTTCAAGGGATAACAAGAACCATGTTGAGTGTATATTTGATAGCTAAACACTTTTGGGCTGAAGCTGTAAGTACTTCTTGTTATACTAGAAATCATGTTTTGATTAGAACTTTTCATAATAAAATACCTTAATAATTGTGTAATGGTAGAAATCTAGACTTTCCTACTTCAAGGTATTTTAATGAAAAGAATTCATTCTGAATACTATAGATAATTTACATAGAATCACACCCAACAATGATGAAGTAATTTTCTTAGGCTACACCAAAACTTCTAAGTCTTATAGTGTTTTTTATAAAAATACCAATACTATTGAAGAAATAGTACATGTTAAAATTGTTGTAACTGATTATTTATTTTTAAATAACCTCTATATACATATATAGTTTGTTTATGAAAAACTAATTATCAACCCATGATAAAAGATCCTTCTAATAAGAAAAATGTTCAGGAAAATGTTTCTAAATCATTTACTCAAGATGATTTCATACCATATGTTGATGAATAAGTTATAAAAAATCAAAATATTTTATTTATTTAGAATTTTACCAGTGATCGTATCATTGATAATGTAAATCAACCTGTAAAGATTAGATATTTCTAATGAAATAAAGTAGAACATATAGCATACCTTTATCAATTTGAACAAAAAACCACCAATGAACATTTATGTGATGATGATTGGGTAAAATGCATGCAATATGAGAAAAATGAATTCGAAATGAATAATGTATAGACCTTGGTTGAAAGACCTTAGGAGAAATCTATTATTGGAGTAAAACGGGTCTTCAAAAATAAGTGTGATGACAATGGAATCATGGTATGAAATAAGGCTAGATTAATTAATAAAGGATATAATCTACATGAAGGAATAGACAATGAAGAAAGAAATACTCCTATTTCTAGACTTGAATCTATTCATATTCTAATTGACTTTGCAACATTCTGTTATTTTAAACTTTTTCAAATGGATGATAAATGTTCTTTCCAGAATAGATTTGTCCCAGAAGAATTTTTTTGTGGAACAACCTCATATTTTGGAAGATAAAAAACATCATTAACATGTTTTATAACTCAATAATGTTTTATATGGGCATAAAAAATCCCCTAGATCTTGGTATGAGAGACTTACATGATTTTAGTTATGAAACAATTATGTTAAGGGAAATGTTGATCAAACCCTCTTTATAAAGATAAATAATAAAAATGTTTTGATTATTCAAATTTATGTTTGATGATATTATATTTGGTTTAACTTATCAATCTTTAACTAATTAATATTGGAATATAATTAAATCTAATTTCTAAATGAGTATGATCGGTATGATAACATTTTTCCTAGGTTTTCAAATTAAAGAAAATAGAATAAACATATATAACCCAACATATGTGTTTTAAATTTCTTCTTAAAAATTATTCATATGACAAAACTAAGAGTATTAGTACTAACATTGGTACCTTAAATTCACTTGATCTTGATGATGCTAGGAAACTAGTAGATAAAACATCATTTTGAGGTATGCTTGGATGTTTATTATACTTGATATCTAGTTGTCCAGACATAATGTTTTTAGTATACATATATTCATGATATTAATACAATCTCAATGAAACTAATTTAAAGGAATTGAAAATAATTTTTCATTACTTATTGGAAACCATGGATTTGAGACTCTTTTATACTTTTTGAATTGATTTTGTCATAAAAATTATTTCAAATACTGACTTTGGTGGATGTAGAATGGATAGTTAAAGAAAATCTAGAACATGGCATTTCATATAACATTCATTGGTTTCATGGACGTGAAAAAGGAAACACTCAGGAGCACATTCCACTACTAAATCTGAATATGTATCTGATGGAAGATGTTTTTATCTTGTGTTGTGGATACAACACACACACACAAACTGTGCTATGAGTTTTACTAAAACACAAGTATTGGGTGATAATAATAATTCCATTTCTAGATCAAAAAACTCTTCACATCACTTTGGTGCAAAACACATAGATATTAGTCATCACTTTCTTAGGGATCGCCCACAAAAAGAAGATATCATTCATTAATTTATCAGAATGCAAGATCAATTTTCTTATATTTTCACAAAATCATTACCCTCAGATAGATTTGAATACATTAAACAGATGTTTGGAATGATAACTGTTATGTAATAATCCATATTAACATCTTCTTGAAACCTATATCCTTACAGTAAGAAACTCTTTTTCATAAGGGGAGTAAATTTGCTCCATAATCAAAATTTACAAAATCAAATTTTTTCATAATCAAATTTTCCGTAACCAATTTTTATTTCATAATCAAAATTTTTCATAATCAAAATTTCTGTAATCAAAATTTCTGTAATCAGAATTTCCATATTCAAAATTTACTTTAAATTTATTTTAAAATTTTTGATGTCTAAAGTACTTTATGAAGAATTTTACTCATTACGAGTAATAATCATGGAAATCTAGAAGGTATGTTTTTTCTTAATTTATCTTAATCATCTATTTACATGTATGTATTTTTTCATTTGTTAAGAAACTATTTCAGATTCACTTTCTCTTAAATATGAATTTTTATCATAAAAACCTCAAAAGATTAAAACTTACAAAATCCCTTCTTCAGCTATCATTTCAACTTTCAGACATGATAAAGATTTTTTTAACCATTGGACAAATCAAGGATGTTGAATCGTTGTCTCAAACGCCTATATAAATACCCCATATTGTTTGTCCCACATCAATCATCAATGCCTTTACGTGATGATGTTATGCAACATACTTAAGGTCATTCCAGATCTTCATGTTTTCCTCAGTACCAAATGTATGTTGAAGACTCTCCTTAGAAAGATATGTTAATTGAAGAAGAAATATTTGAATGATATATATACATAAAATGGTTAGTTGAACTGAATTTCATTTCAAATTATGATTTAGTTATTTCAAATAACAACAAGCTGAATGGTTAGGAAAGACTATGTATATCAAAAACAAATGTCACATGATCTGGTTCATCTGGGGTTGTTGGTTGAATGTTATGAATAAATAAGTTTCTTCAATGAAGGAGTGAGTGATATGTTTTCCTTCAAGAGTTATGGATAGACTTACTTCCTATCCTACAATATGGTTCCATGTATAATGGGAATTATATATGAAGGTGAAGATGAATTTGGTACTAATAAATTAAAAGATGTATCAGGTTTGTTTGAGAAGCAAATCACCTTAGAGTGTCGTGTCTTGAATGAATTAAATACTCCAATGATTATCCATATATCAAAAAATTCTTGAATTCTATAATTATGGGTTCAAAAGTTTATTATTCTATGAAAAAGAGATAATGATACACTGTAAAATGTGACATATATATTTTGGATTTTTTAGTAAACCTTATGAAGGTAAATCTAGTGTAGTATATCTTGATTGCAATTGAGAATATCAAGAATTGAAATTTGATTTCTTAATTTAACATGTATCCCAATATTCACTCCCAAATTATAGTTCCTTCATTAAAATCGTTCAAAAACTCTTGTAGTTCTAATCAATGAAATTTCATTCTTATGATTTTGAGTGACGATACCTTGAGTAGGATGAAGTCTGGTTACTATAATGATTCCAAATAATTTTTTGAGCTACATAAAGAAGATGTAGCAAAATTATCAATGAAATCAGAAGTGGAAGAGACTTACAATAAGAGTGGAAGGAAGAGGAAGGCAAAGGAAACAAAAGATAAAGAAAAAAGCCACACAGCTAAGGAAACTCAATCAACACCCCCAAAGCCAAAGAAGCAAAAGGCTTACAATGATGAATTAGTTGATAAGAGGAGAGATGACTAGAAGAACAAGAAGGAATGGGAGCCTAATTTTGGCTTAGACATTGAAGTGGAAAAATCATTAAAGATAAAGGCTTCTTAAGATCATGAGACTCAAGAGAATGAAAAGAAGAAAAGGAAGATGATGTCAGTGGTTGAAATCATTTAATCCCTTCTTAAGCCCCCTGAAAAAGCCTCAGAAAAATCCATGTAATAAAATCGTTTTTGTAAGAATCACTCCCTATGACTCCGAGAAAGAAGATGGTGATTCCAAAACCACTTCATGAGGATGAAGTAGAAGAAGAAGAATGAGAGCAAGGAAGTGGTGATAATGAAGATATGATAAGGTAAGTAGATGACTATCATGTGAATGAGAGTCCTTCTAAAAAACAACAAATCCAATAATCTAAAACCAAATCATCAAATCATGATACTTTAGGAAAAGAAGAAATAGTCTAGGAAGAAGTGAATTAGAAATATGAATAAGAATGCAGAAACCACGGATTCATTCAGCTTGAGGATATTGTGGTAGCGGATAAGAAAGAAAACCTTATGAAAGATATGATTATTCAGTTATCATATTGTGAGAATGAATCACCCAAAGCAGAAGATATCATTTTGGGGGCTGATAAGGGAAAACAAGGGATGGGTGATACACCTAGTAAATCTATGGTTAAAAATAATGATGTTGATGCTTCATCAAATAGGAAATATGAGGAGATATAAAAATAATCCTCACCAATCAGACACTCTAATTCAGAATCATCCTCTCTTAGACATGATTTTTTGGTAAAATATTTAATGAAGTTGGTTGATACCATTACCTTATTTCCTATTATAAGCTCGAGGTGCCAGATACTTCAGCACTCATTTAAACAGAAAGAAGATTCAGTCACCATGCTTATGGATAAATTTGTAAATAATGAGGCAGAATTGAAGACATTATTTATTGATTATTAATATCATAAAAGATCATGAAAAATTATAAAAAGTATGTCAAGGAAAATAATTACGATATAGGAGTCTTTGAGTAATTTCAAGATAATGTGAAGGATTATTTTAACTCCAAAGATGGGAGGAATAATGATCTAACTAAGAGTTTTGAGGAAAATATGACTCTCAAATAGAAAACCTAGAAGCAAGATGACAATGACTTTAATGGGAAGCTAAATTAAGTGGTTATGAATTAGAATAGACATAGCTATGTTAGAATTGATTTTGGAGAAAATCCTGTTAAGAAAGAAGAAGTTGTGAAGGCTCAGGTAGATATTCTAAAGCCTCAAGAAGAAAATATAAAATACATTGTGAAGGAAAATGATGATCAGGATCAACTACTCAAGTGTATAGAAGAAGATCACAATGAGAAATAAAATCTGAAAACCATTTTCAAGAAGTTAATGCGAAATGAGAAAGAAGGATTATTCTACACCATTCTGATCTTTTATTGTTTCATTTTTCTTTATAAAAATGTTATCAATCATAATGGAATTTTAGTTTTTCATCATATATTTTGTTATTTAGTAATAAATTTCTAGGTACTATAGTTTTTTCCTTTCCCTTTATTCCTTTTTGAAAATCACAATCTGGGGAAAAGGAATGATAAAAAAATTCTATGTAAAGTAAGGGGGAGTTTATCTAAGGAGAAGTTCTTATCAAAGAAGATTTTGGTATGCATGAAAATGTAAAATCTCATTCCGGGAATCATGATTACAATCCTTAGGGATTTCAATAACTAAAGGGGGAGCTACTTAAATTCACAATGATTTATATGTAACGGGATAAATGTTTTCTTTTATGTTCATAAAATAAAAACACTATGTCCTTATATTCATTTTTGTAATATTGAATGAGCTTTCCAAAAAGGGTGTGATTATTGATTCAATAAGGATTCCTTATGACTTTTCCATTCGACAAAGTTTTTAAAATCAGAAACACAATATCTAAAGGAAGATTATTTTTCCCTATCAATTATTTTAATAATTAAAATTTTCCATATTCAGGGTAATTTTATCCTTATATATGTTTAAATTGTTCATTTTATAGTTTTTATAAATCTAACTCTTTTAATTATGAAATTATAAAATTCAGTTTCATATCTAAAACCTCAGAATCCTATAAATCATATGTAATTGAGTATTCTGTTTTTAGACTCTGAATTCGCTAAAAATCAGACTCATAAATCTGTGAAATTCAGACTCCGAATTATCTAAAAATTAGACATTGAATTCTCTAAAATTCGGACTCCAAATTCAAAGAAATCCAGACATTGGATTCATTGAAATTCTTAATATGAAATCTCTAAAAATTAGACTCTTAATTCACTGAAAATCAAACTCCAAATTCTATAAATATCAGTCTATGAATTCAATGAAATATAGAATCCAAATTCATTGAAATTCAATCTCCAAATTCTATGAAATTGTTAATCCAAATTCATGAAAATTCAGACTCTAAATTCCTCAAAATTCAGAATCAGTATTCCTCTAAATTTAGTCTTTGTATTCCTCAGAATGTAGACTCAGGATTTCTCCAAATTCAGACTATGAATTGCATAGTATTCGGACCCTGTATTAATAATAATTCAGACAATGAATTCCTAATAATTTAGACTCCGAATTCATTAGAATGAAAATTCTAAAATATTTTGAATTTAGGTTCTGAATTCCGTGAAAAATAGAATCTAAATATTAATGCTTTATAGTCTCCATGTAAATATTTTTTTAGACACCAAAATTTATTTTTTCCTAGACTTCAATAAATATATTTGGTTAAGAAATCTTATTTTTCTTACACTAGTTATAGTTATAAAACTATGTCATACATTATGCTTCTAACCAACCATTATTTGAGTTACACATGTATAGGTCCATCAGAAATTAATGAGAAAATATGACAGTTAGAGGATGGAGACGACTGTTGGAGAAGTTATAATAAATAGGACTTCATATGAACGAGCTCAACACTGAGAGAAACTATTTATCACTCTAGTGAGTGCATGATCTTAATGTGATTTATTGATAGAGGAATACATACCTTGTGCTTACTGAACATCCTATCTAGCTTGCTTCACACGACTTTGATTATTTCTAAGTACAATCAAGGACTTCCATGGATAGGAAGGGGGAGGTACATACTACCATAATGTTTGGGGTGTTCTGTGGATAGAAAGACATTGTTTCCAACTAAAATAAATTTTGAGGGCTTATGGGGATAGCAAGAAAGATTCTGATATTTCTATCGATGGATTACCCAGGTGTGGGTAAGATAGACATTCTTGAATGTATAAATCAAGGGACCATTATCCAAGGTTGTTAGATTCCCTACTCTTTGGTATAAAAGATTTCATACTTGGTACTTGTTTTGTTTTAGGTTTATTTACACTGTGTTATGATAAAGGATGAAAGTATAACATTTCTTATACATTATTGTGCTTTTGTATACTAAAATAAGTAAGATTCTATAATCATTAATTTATAATAATATACTTGTAATATTTCCTTAAGTTTATTGATTGGAATCATATTTCCAGAATCTATCATTTTTGTAGAACTATAAGAAGGCTTGTGAATTTACCCTGTATAAAATTTTTAAACATACTTTTTCTTTAAGGTTAAAAATTATTTTTTTTAAATGTAAAATACACCCCCTCTTGTAATTATGAATATAAATTCATATTTCGATCATATAGTTTCCTCAACATAGAACATTCTCTTAGGAATAATAAATCTGGATCTAATAGTTTCATCTACATAAATTGAACAAGATATGCTGAGGTCATTGGTAATACTACAATTATAATTTTCAAATAAAATACAAAAACCACTAGATACATCTTATAAATCAGTGGAACAACTAAAAATTCAATACTACCTGTTAGAAGAGCTTGTTTCTTAGCCTCTCCTCACATCACATCAACAATGGTATTTAGTTTATGAAGAAAAAAATAAAGATAAAAATAAAATGGAATTAGGTATTCAATCCATATTCACTATATAATGAAAAATTAATACCAATTCAATATTTAATTGATACTTTTATGGTCTATGTTTAAAAATTGTTCCGACAAATAATATCTCAAGAAACTGAAATCATGAACAATAGATACAAAATCAAGAACATTCATTAGATAATTAATCTCATATGGCCTCAACTAGTGAGACTCATACACCTCAACTCACTCCCATTGTATATTAATGGATCTCAACCCCGTTCATGATGTTTCAAAATAAAATTTATATCTTCTTCAAGGATTCAGAAAAATATTTATCGGTGCTGAGGTTAACTTCCAATAACCTAATTAAAGGATTTATCACAAGCCTTGGACCATGTAAACATACCACATTTATTGTTGAGTTCTATAAGAGATGTCAAAATTTGTGAGAAATCATAGATTAGAATCAATAGTATTCAATTATCCCTAATAAACACTTCATATCAAAGGAATTCTTAGGATCCACTATGGAAAAACCAACCTCAACATCTCTTTTTCTACATATAATCCTAATTCTGAGATATTGTAACCAACAATGTGATATTTATCTATCCCTAAGTGGAATTTTTTAATCATATTATATATATATATATATCTTATTCTCTCTTAATGTACCCAATAAATTTTTTTTTTTTGGAATTATCATGTGTAGATTTAAATTACCCTCAGATATCATCCACAAAAACAACCCTAAAAGAGTCCATCTATGTGTGGGTATTCCAATTAGTGAAATCCATTATTATATTTAGTGGATTTCTAACACTATATCTCTTTACAAGGAACTCATACAAGCAACGTATTACTTGAAAATTCATATATGGTATATCCCATGCCCTATGTCTTTCTTAATGATATCATGATCGAAAATAAAAATTTGAGAAAACTGTAGATTTTCATAGCTAAGTAAAATGATATTCTTTCTCAAAATTGATTATTATCTTTTAACTATACGTGGAATTGACCGTTGGTAATATACACAATGTCTAATAGTTTCATGAACTATCCTAGAAAAGTGCGTTGGTTAAACCAATTAATAAATATAAGATCATATAAACCATTTTAATCTAGTTAATCTAACTATCTATTATGTTCCAGAGGCTCAATAGCGGCTATTATGTATGTTGGAATAGGTAATGGTTTTTCTACTAAAACAATATCAATGATGAAATAATCTTATCTCTCATGTAGTAGTACTAAAATTTCATAATTAAAAACATCTTTATATTTATTTACTTTTGCTAGAAATATAATCTGACTTACATTATAATATTCTATAATAATGATAGAAAACTCAAATTACACTCCAACCAACCCATGATGCTCTATTCTAGATCATGTTTTATTGAAATCTAATTTTCCTTTATGAATTTTGTTACAAACCACATGGGATATTAAATACACCCTCTATTGGTAATAATAAATATTGATGTAATGAGGTACTAAAAAGTTCATCCCTAATATTATATGGAGACCTATAATATTGAACCTGAAAATGATCAATATGTAATAGAAACTACTAATCTCAAGTGGGACCCCTATATCAACATGCACATTTTGACAAAACTACAAATTATGTATCTTGTTTAATAACTCCACAATAGTTCACAATTTATTATCCCATGATATTCTATGATTTACCCAAATATAAATGAATGTATAGTTCCAAATATTTATAAATAACACATTAAAGTCAAGACTACTAGGATCATAACTCACAATGTATATTTCATGAAACTCTTGTACATAAGTCTGGGATAAACCAATTGTTATTAAACTAAATCTATTCCTTGATAAAAAGAATGTCATACTTACTAATAACCTTTGTAATGGATCTATATTATGTATTTATAGAATCATCAATCATAACCACTACCTCATCCCAATCAGCCATGGGTACTCAATCAACATAACAAATGCAACAATATTAATCCTAACACACACCAAACAAGTGGATAGGCCATGAAAAAAATATATAAATATGACCCACCCAACCACATTGCCAATACTGAACTATGTCTCTTTCACAATGAGGAATTGTATGAACATGCTTCCCCCATTGGCGACATACCTCAAATCTACCTATGTGTATACCTTGACATCCAAATTCACTCAAAGGGCCCTAAAAGCAACACATTCTTCTTCATAATGAATCACATACCTATCTAGATGCTGAACACCATGCCCCAATCCACCCACATATTATAATTAAAAATTATTTCCTCGTTAACTATCTCAGAATCAATAGTTACTAGGAAAATTTTCATGTACGATAAGATGGAATACATGGTCCATACCTTAAATTCCCTCCCTCTCGATAGTTCTTTACATGTATGATTTAGTGTGAAACAATGAAGCATTGTGAATCAAGATTAATATTCCATAGTAAACATATTACCATTCACCGACACCATAAAATCTCCATTTAGATTACCCAAAAATGTTTTTGGAATGGTTAAATCATATATAGTAGGTTGTAAATCCCTTAAAAACATTCCCTAGTGATGATCATTATGTTTTATATCATCTAACCAATGATTTATAAAACATATATGAATATTAACTATGATCATGAATCTCTTTTATAGTTGTGTCTCAATATACATAGATATTATTAGAATGTACCCTTTCCAGGACTCAATACCCTATGGGCAAGCATCCCCAGATAATGTTATTAGATTGTACTACTAGTGGTCTTATTAATACTATTCTATATTTGGTACATATGATAATGATTCCTCCATCATCTTCATTAGATTAATAAATCCCTCTCTAAGATGATAATAAATTCCTAGCCATGTTATATTATGTGTTTTTACGTCTAGAGACTCAAGTGGATCTATTGTTGGATAATTTCTCACTATTTTTTAATCATGGTCATCAAAACCATTCTGGAATCGGAATTGGGTTCTTTATGGTTCCTTATCTTTATAATTTCAGGAATACTCCTTGAAAAAATATTGAAACAGAAGAAATTAAATTTTCATAATAAGATAGAAATAATAGCTCATTAACAATAAATCACCAACATTACAACCCAAATCTAAGCTTTTGGAATTGGAATGTTTTAATGTTTCAATCATTGAGGTTATATTATATGGATTATCAATTTCATGTAAAAGTGGGAAAATACAATAAACATTCAATTGGAATCCCCATTTGATTATAATAATTTCATTTATATCTTAAAATTTATGACTTAAAATTTTTATAATATTTTAGATAATGTAAATACCATTTCCTATTTATACATTACAAAACATTATAATTTACAATCAGAACATCATTTAATTATGGCGAGACATGTTACCTCTAATATGATGATATAAAAATTAATCTATGATATTTTTATTATTTGGGTCACCAATGCAAATTAATATATGCACAAAATTTATAAATTTCAAATGAAATACATTTAATTAAAAAAATCAATCATTTTCGAAAATTTAACTAATATTTCAAGTATGGAACAAGTGGTATTTGGTCTGTTAATATTCAAAATAAATTTACATTGGAAAACTCCATTTAGGTAGATGTAGATGCATTATATAACAAAATATATTCTCATTTTCCTACAAGAAACATTATTAAAATTTTCATGTATATTAATAAAGACCCAAGTGAAATGAAATAGAAAAAGCATGCTATAATGTATAAACATAATAGAATATGAATTAGACAGAACTCCTCATGATTATATAATGATGCATTATGTTTTCTCCATTGTTATACCCCACCAAGGGTAAAAGCTCAAAATCATATCAATGATAAAAAATCATGTGTTTCCCCAAATAGTTAAAATGTTGAACTATACTAGTAGAATAATAGAACATCAAGTCCTATAAAAGGACACATGGATTTTCTGAATACATTTGTTAGCTAATCCGAGGGAAAATATCATTTAATATTTGGGACACATCCTACTATCATGTTTGAAATCCAAAAAATAGAAATTAAATGAAATGAAACCATCTGATTCCACATTCAGATGTCTTGGATTGAGTTCACAAATTTGTAACGAAAACCAGATTCTCAAATGGCCTTTAAAACTGCTCCCAATACAACAAAGGTTGCTAACAAGTGTAGTGGTTCTAATATTTTATGTTTGGATTATGTACCATCCTTTTTAATGGGACATAATGGTGAATGAAAAATAAGAATAGGAAATATAGTGATGAAAAAATTGTGGACGTAAATATTCCAAATTAAAATAATCAGACGTAAATAATAATGAGTTTTGTATACAAAAGGAAATGTTATTATGATGTACACAAATTGAGAGAAATAATAAAATACATTATATTCTATAAAAAAATATTCAGAAAGAAATAGCTAATCCTTATCTATATCATGGGAATTATAGCATTATACATTACTCATACTATATCCTAGAATATAAAATATACCATTAATAACTCACACCTTCCCTTTTCCGTATATGCCTTTATGATTTATGTTTGGGTACCGATCGACAACCTGAATTGGGTGAGATTTAAATTTAATACGCCACCATCAATGGTGTATATGTTTATCTTAGTTCGTGGATATAAAATTAATAGTATAAATGAATAATAAAAATGAGAAAATATTATGTAGATCAATTTTGGAATTTAGCTCCACAAGGGGAACCTAGACTAATTTTCTCACATTAGAATAAGAACAAATTTTTGAACCATAAATCCTAAGGATCTCATAATCTAATTATGTTTAATCAATCCAAGAATCAATATTGTGGCATAGAATTTTATTTACATTATTTTTAATCATCAATTAAGATAACCATGTACAATGTCCTAAAACAATGATATGTGGATCTTCATGTACATAAATTATATATTTCAGATTATGAAGTCCATGTACAACTACAATAAATGAAAAATTAAGTTCCCAAAATCTAATAATTTCAAAAAATATATTGAAGTCACATTTACATTAATTTTGATGTAATAATGAAGAGTTTTAAGTAAAAAAATATCCAATTAATGAGTTGTTCCATGTAATCAAATCTTAACAATAAAATCATTACATCATTCTGAAATTGATTTGTTCTATATTATATAACATTTCCATTTAACAATATATAACGTTGTCTTAGTAAATTCTATATCAATAAATAATGTGAGGCCATGTAGAATGTATAAAAATCATATATAAAATCCAAATATCTATCATATCAATCCCTTTCCCAACAATAAGTGATGGTCCTTAAACAATTAAGAAATTCATTTTATTAAAATGGAAATTCCTTCAATTGAGTCATCATGACATAATTTTAAATATGGAGTTCAGGTTCAATGTTACATATTCTTGTATTTCAAAATTCACTTCACAAATGTAGATTTAATAATTCCATCATATAGAGAGAAATTGACACACTAAAAATGTTGTTTCATTATAATGAACTAATGGTATTTGTATATAATTTTATCTAACCAACCCAAGAGGTTTTTTGGGTTGATGCAATTAGATTCAAACAATGAGAATAGTATCATAAAGCTAATTAGTTGATTCATATTTATCAATTAATGTTATATAAAATTTATAGGAAACAAACAAAAGGTCTAGAATGTAGTACAATAACGATATATATAAACAAATACAATATTGAGTGAGAAGTGAAATGACACATAACATTCTTGGGAGGATGACCTCCCTTGCAGTATCATTTAACGAATTAGGATCGGAAAATATAAATTGGAGATATGAAAAAACTGCATAAAAATATGTAATAGAATCTTGTAGAGAGAAAACACTACATATGGAGAGGGAATGTGGGAAACTGGGTAAGAGGAATCATAGACATACCAAGCAAGAACCCAGTCCCTAAAAGGTGGTTGAATTAAAGATTCAATAAATGAGGATCATCAAATTATATAAGGGAGTGGAAGAGGATAGAACCCACAGTCAGCTATTGTGCTTGAATGGGGGATGAAATTATATGAAAATGGTAAATAACAGTAGAGGGAAAATTGAATTTCACCCATTTTAATGGGTTTCACAATTTGGAAATTATGTAATTAAAAAAATGTAATAATCAATAAATCTCTTATATATGGATGGATACACATTGTAGAAAGGGGACACATGATTAGACAAATTACATGAAAGAGTTGTTGGCATACTATCGAAAGGAACCCCACTTGTATAGTTCATGATAATTGTTAGAAAAACCCTATTAAAACTATGTATGTTACAACTATACATAATTAAAGGAATATCATGGACATGTGTCCCAGAGTGTATCATTTCCCAAATTATGATTCCCCTTACTAGGATACATAGTTGAGCCTCATGGTGACCACATACCTTACACCAACTAGGTGCCTCAATCATCCGCTAAATACCAAAACATTAGGTTCATTAAAATCCCAAGAACGCCTAAAATCCTTCCATAATACCTAATTTACTTTTATTGTGTTAAAATGGGTGGTTATTAATAAAAATTAACATATACATTAAGATAAAAATTGGGATCACATAACTAAATCATATCTTATATCAAATAATTTGGACCCATATTGTCCTTATTTCCATTACATTTCAAAAATGAAAATTCTTAATAGCAATTCATATCCATAAAAAAAATTCAACCCCACATGATAAACGTTAAATTATTATTAATGATATATTATATCATTTTCAGTGAATCCTCAAATAAATAGAAGCTGTAATAACACACAAATGACAAAATAATTATAAAAACTAATTTTCCATGGTCATTAATAGATCATGAATGTAATCATAGAAGTATTAACATTTATTTATTCCTAGAAACATAAATAGTATAATAATTCGAATTTTGTGTATCCGAAAGGAAATGGTAGACTCCATGTACTCTTGGTATTTCTATTAATTACAATAATCATGGAATATCTAACATGATCTTATATTTGATAAATGATACAAGTGAATTTAAAATGTTTTGTATGACTATGGATTGAAAAAAAATAGAACACCAAAATTAGATTCAGTAGTTAAAATTTCATTGTAATTATTAAAAGGATCTAGCTAACTCATGTTCATTAGGATAAAAAATGTGATTTATGAAGAAATCAATAAATAAGAAGACATTTATGATAAGGACTAAAAAATTTCACACACTTTTATATTTACAATCCAGATAAGGAATTATATTTAAAAAAAAGTGATTGATAAAACATGATATAATGAAAAACAACCCACCAATAATATATTTTTTAAAGGGGAAAGTTTCACTACCATAGAATAAAATAACTAAATGAGTAAAACATCAACAAATCTACACCCATGTTAAAGAAACGATTTGCACACCATCCGTTTCTATAACTTTTGGATTTAAAAATAATAATATTTGGATATAGATATAAACGATTATAATTTTTACTAATGATAACATTTATATATTCTATTCTATCAAATAAATATTAAAATATATGGAAATATTTAATTGATTCTTTTCAATGAGATTTTTTAATCCACTAATCATGAATACATACAATATACTATTGACTTATCAGCCTTTGGTATTTATCATCCATTCCCTTAATGAGATCATCATGATGTTTTTATATGTTTGTATTGTAATATTTTATATATTGTGCAAGTATTATGATGTTTTAGAAGTTTTGGTGACTCTCACATATTAAATATTATTGGTTTGTCATTATATGAACTTCATGATAAAAATTTTCTTATATGACCATGTTTATTTGTTGACACACACTGTAATTATTTAATACATAAATTTAAAATATTATATAGAAGTTAAAAATAGATTAAATTTCTTAGAGACTATCTATAGTCTCCTAGGTTTAACCATGTGTAATTTCCATTTTCTGAATTCTAATCCTCTCAAACTTTAAATCTTTTAAATTACTACCATCAATATCTTAAAGTGTATATTTTTTTATGAAAAAATGAATCAATATATATAAAAAAAATACACAACATTCCCATGTAATGAATAATATTAAATATAGAGTACCATATGGTGTTTTCATATGGTTTATCCCTATCCGTGGAAACCTACCCCATTGGGGTTTAGATATTGTGTTAAACTGTATATTCTTCAGTATATAATGGTTGTATTACAATATGAAATGTTATATTATTGTAGTTTATTTTTCATAAAATGTATACATAGAATCCCCAATAATTATATATTTCTATTAAACAGTACTTGAAATGTCCCAAACCTATCTCATCCCTTACTTTGTTGAATTCTGGATTTTGAGGTGTTTTGGGAGGTCATGGTGACTCATTCCCAACACATTTCCCAATTTCTAGTTCATGAAAATGGTTTCCAAAATAAGAGGCTATTTGTAACAGTAGGATTTTTCCGTTTCCAATTTTCTAATTCATGAATAGTTTTTCTAGAACAGTTGCCTATTTCCAAAAGAAGGATATTTTCATTGCCAAATTTCTAGTCACTAAAAACTATTTCTAGAATAATAGGTTATGTCAAAAATAATTCTTTCTTCTTTTCCCAAATTTTTATTTCATGAATAGCATTTCCATAACATAAGGCTATTTCCAACAGCAGGGATTTTCCATTGCCTAATTTTTAGTTCATGAATAGTGTTTCAAGAACAGTATGCTACTTCCAAAAGTATGCTTTTTCCTTTTCCAAATTTTTTGTTCATGAAAAGTTTTTCAAGAACATTCGTCTACTTTCAATAGCTAGATTTTTCATTTTAAAATTTCTACTTCATGAAAAGTGTTTCAATAACATCAGGCTATTTCTAATATCAAGTTATTCCCTTTTCCAAATTTCTAGTTGATGAACAGTGCTTCCAGACCAGTGTAGTTTCCAAACCAGGGAGGCTCTATAGTCTTTCCAGACAAGTGAGGTTTCTATACCAATGAGGTTCTATAGTGTTTTCTAGACTGGTGATGATTCCAGACCATTATTGTTCTACAGTGTTTCCAATCCTGTAATATTTCTAGACTTTTGAGGTTCTATAGTGTTTACATACCGTAATGGTTTCCAGACTAGTGAGGTTATATTATGTTTCCAAACTATTATAGTTTCCAGACTAGTGATATTTTACAGTCCATCTAGACTGATGATGTCTACAAACCAGTGAGGTTCTATAATGTTTCCATACCAGTGAGGTTTCCCGAATAGCGAGTCATCCAACACTTTGTCCAAATTAATTTTTAGTGTATAGTGTTTCCAGATTCCTGCATTTTCTCCCTATTAACTATTACTTTGATGTAAAAAAACATTAATTCCTTGTTTTAAGGAATATAATGATGAAAAACATCACATAACCCCAATATTAATTTCCCTAATGATATGGATGCTTTTACATGGATAAATCGTATAGTTTAATGTGATCTACTTTTAATGTAAAATATAGTGTATCATAGACCACTAGTCCATTAAATATTCTGATGAGACCAGATATATTCCTACCTTATTATACCTTATTATTCCTGGGTGAAAAATTAACGAACCATTCCTTTTTCTCTTAGGGGTTGTTTGATCGAACCATATTCTTCTGATCATTTCCCCTTGAAGACTCTTATTGCTTCATGTGAACCCCATGTTTTTGTGTAAGCAGCAACTGTGGATCCTTCTTCGATATAAGTTTTGATTTAGCTCTGTTCTTTTTTTTCTTCAATACTCCTCCTCATTTTCCTCCTTTCCATGATATGGAATGTGACCTCCATGATTCTAATGGAGTTTTCTTTGCAGTCGGATGGTGCGGTCATACCACAAAATCATAAGGTTGATGAAGTTGTCATAGGGGATGAGATCATAATCCGTTTTGTGAATTTTACTCCTATAAATAACATCCATAACTCATTGTGGTATGGTATTTAATTCTTCATTAATATTTTACATTAAAATGTAGTGTTTTCATTTTTTAGACCACTGGATCAAAATAAAATTAACATAATAAAGATGGTTATCGGATAAATAAATTGTTATCGATCGTATTTCATTACCTCATGTTTTTCAACATAGTGTAATATATATTCTTGATTATTTTTATCTTTTCAATCTTGATGAAAATGGTTAAAGAACATAATGCCAAAAAGTAATTGAAAATTTTTTGGATAATGATAATTAGGAATGATAATGTATCAGATTGTTGTTGTTGTTGTTGTTGTAATTTCATGTTAATCAAATTGATGGATTAAAAATATCTAATCAATTTTTGATAGCTATGATTGCGTTATGTTTATGTTACCCATAGTTGTGACTTTCAAATTATAAATTAGTAAATTATGTATTGATTAAAGAACTGGTTGTGTGATAAAAATGTAATTCCTCATAGGGTTCTGTTTTACCCTCTTTTTTGTAAAGGACAAGAGCCTTATGCATGGAGCTATGAGAGATCATTGTGTTTGAATGATGGAGCCTTGTTTACGGTCTGAGTGACCAATTGATTTTTTTTTCCTTATGGTTTTTTTATTTGATCCATGAAGGATATAATTATATGTGGGGTTAGGGAGGCCCATTTGATGTGGAATCAGTTGATTCCTAGAGTGGAATGATTCATCATTTTATTCATGTGTGCATCAGGGTGGACACCTGAGGTGATAGAATTGGTTGGGTGTGAATGATTGGATGCCTTCATGATTCTTATTTTATGTTTATCTTCTTTAATTTTCCTACTACTCAAGGGAGCAGTATTTCAGTCCCTCCTTCCAAAAGAAGCATAGATGTGTGGGTTATGCCAGCAGATTTCAGTTTGTTGCATCCAGAGAGTGGGTGGATCTACCCCTGGATATAGGCAGAAAATTCTTGAAGATTAGTTCATATAAACACCATGATGAGCCCCCTTATGTTTAGTAGCATATAATGATTTTCTAGAACGTCTATAAATATTGGAATGTAACAATTTTTTTAATAAATTATTGATAACATGATTTTACCCTATGGGATTGGAGCATGCTGGGATGCAATGTGGAGGTTGAAATTTAATAGAATAGTGGACATTGGGTTTGATGCGAATGAAATATATAGTGTAAATTGTTAATAAATAAATAATGTTTAAATAATTAATGAATGTAAAGTAAAACTAATAAAAAGTTAAATAAGGAATGTAATCAAGTTCTTTAAATGGTTGTGTTCTTATACGATATCTAGAATTAGGTGTGGAAGCTAGGAGTCTGATAGATGTTGGTTGCAATGGTGTTAAGGACTATGTCATTCTTGTTTTATGGTTGTGAGCTATAGTATATTCTATATTTTTTGTGTTTCTATACATTACACCTTCCTTTCAATTTGGGAAACTGACGCCCCAGGGATTCTAAGACCTTTGGTTTTTTACCCAACATTTCGGCTGGAGGATGGATGGATTACTATACCCTTTGGCCCCACAGTATTTTATTGGTAGTAACTTGTTTTGGAATGTAGAGTGGTTAGTTTTCACCATATACGTGTGTATGGGGATTTAATGGCTTGTGGTCATTCATACTCATATATTATGGATATTGTTTCTTATGGACTACTATAAGTGTAACATGTATAGGTTGTGATGTCATGTGGATCCTTACTCAGTGTGTGGGGTTTAATGGCTTGAGGTATAATGCCTGATGTAGGATACACGTAATGTGAGCTATGGTCCCTCCCAGAAACTACCTAGTAACTTTTCTTATGGGAACGTGGTGGATTTATTAAATGAGGTGCATGTTGTGGTGCTTCACCCTTGTGTCTGTGGGAAAGCCTTTTTGGAGATAAATGATTAGGACGTGCAACATTAGGGAGAAGCACCAAACCAGTCGGAAAGTGTCAGTGGGGTAACCTTGATATTTTTTATCATATTATATACTCTTTTATGCAATAATTTCTGCGAGTATACATGGAGAGTTTTATAACTTAGTATACCCATTTTGGTGAAGAGTTAATATCACATGTTGTTTAATGCGCTTTTACATGTTCTCATTACTTTTGCACGAGAGGATATCAGGAGGATCCTTCTGAGTATACTATTATACTCACCATATATATATAAACTATTTTACTAGTCACATGGACCAGGTGGGTGATCAGGCTGGTTACTACTAGCTTGGGGTTGCAGGAGCTATTCAGGGTTTTTGGTTGCTGATGTTTTTACATTGTATTGGTACATGCAGTTTTTCAGATAAGTTGTAGTAGTTTTGAATGACATTGCAGGTTTGTACTTTGGTTTTTCTTTTATATTCTGGTATGACTTGGATTTTATTATTTTCCATATTATCTCTAACTTTTTTATATTTTCTCATAGTGGATAATGCCTCCCATTTTTTTTACTATAATATCAGTGCTATTCACTATCCTAGGGCCTACTAGAGGCCGGACTCAGGGGTCATTATCTCTCTTCTCACATTTTCTGCCCTGGAGGTGTACACCTTGTGGGGATTGGGTCATGATAGAGTGGTATTGAAGGCCTGGTTGCGAGATAGGGTAGATTTTTCTACTAGTCATAGGTGAGGTTACATGTGTTGGTAGGGAAACAATGTTAGTCATTCTTAGCATGTGATGAAAACACTAAAGACAGGTTGAAACATAGGTGTTTAGGGCCCCATGTGATCTGATGCACGGAACTTTATGTTTTCAATGGCTACTAAAAGAGGTTGTACTAGTTGTAGGGTAGATTCCTAGGAACGGACCATGCATAATTATACATCGTTACTATGTTTGAATTTTTGTAGCATTGGATAGGTTAACCTAAAATTAATGAAAGAAAAAATTAATTAATTAATGTCAAGTCATCGATATTACAAGTTTTAGAGCAGTAACTATAGGTAATTTTTTAGGTATGGCTCCATGTCAATGTCATCATTAGGTTAGAGAAGAAGATGTCTAGTAGGCTATGATATGAGATCATTGTAGTGTAGAGGTTAATGATGAAGACACATGGAGGAGGACAGTTCAGGAGTATTAGTGCTAGAGTCTGCAGAAGTATGAGGGATTCATTTTATATTCAACTAGGGTTAGGTCTCACCCCTAAACATCACATTTCATTGGGTGTACAGGCTCTCAGGCCTATACTAAGGGATGAGGTTCTTTTTTTAGTGGACGGACAGGTCATAAGCAGTGAGAGTTCCCAAACTTTCAGAGCAGTCATCTTTCACCAAGTGTTCTACTATTTGATATTTCGTTGAGGTAGTTTCAGCCGAGGCAATAATAGAAGCTTGAACTAGCTTTGGGCCAACATAGAGCAGATGGGGAAGGAAGAAGACTTCCCAATGATCATCCTTTTCCTTATAGAGTGGAGAATTTTCATGTTTCTATTCATCATCATGGATAGAGAGGTCGTGGATGATATCATGGTCAGACTCATGTTTAAGAATTTCCAGTGCCAGAAGATGAAGACATTGTTCGAGGTACCCTTTTCATATTTCTATTCATCATCATGGATAGAGAGGTCATGGATGATATCATGGTCAGACTCATGTTTAAGATTTTCCAGTTCCAGAAGATGAAGAAATTGTTCGAGGTACCCTTTGATTCAGGAGAGACACAAGCCTTCATATCACCTACCGTTTTCCATGCATTAGGACTTGAGTTAGAGATGATTCCAGTGCCCTTGGTGTTACTACCCTAGTTGGAGGTCTAGATAACTTGTTTGAAGAATGTATAGACTGTGAGCTATTCATGGGATGACATGCGTCTTAGGGAAATTTCTTATGTTTATGGATACTTCCATATGATGTCATCCACATCACGGATTGGTTGTATTCAGTGAAGTATATCATGGATTTCTTCAGGAGGCATGGGGGTTTCTTCGATTTAGATAGAGATCCAATGATGTTTTTTGTCGAGCGAGACACTCGGATGGGTTAGAGGCGAGTTCCACCCATCTAATTCATGATGTCTGAGCTAATGCTAAGTTCTTCAGAGGATCAATAAGTTGTGTTTCCTAGGGTAGTAGATGAGTACAATGATTTTTTTTCTGGAAGAGGTTGTAGCATTACCCCCTCAATAAGAGATCATGTTTGGGATAGAGCTACAAACCAAAGCATCTCCTATCTCCATGTCTCTATATAGGGTGGCCCATTATGAGTTAAAAAATCTACTTATACAACATGATTTTCTATTACAGTTTTGTTTTGTTCTAATTAGTGTGACACTGTGGGATACACCAGTTTTGTTCGTGAAGAAGGCTGATGGATGTTTGTGGTTCTGTTTAAATTATCATTACTTAAATAAACATACAGTGATTAATCGGTATCCTCATCCACGGATTGATTATTTACTTGATCAACTGAAGGGTAAATGTAGTTTCTCAAAGATTGAATTGTGGTCAGGATATCATCAGATGCATGACAATGATGGGGATATCCTGAAGACTACTTTCTGTTATGATTATAGGAATTACAAGTTCGATGTAATGTAGTTTGTTGTCACACATGTTCTAGATGTGTTCATGTGATTGATGAAAACAGTGTTCCATGAGTTCCCAAATATGTTCATGGTGGTTTTCATCAACTACATCCTTGGGTATTCCATGTCTGAGGAAGAGCGTGCATAGCATCTACACACCGTTTTGGGAGTTCTTTGTCAAAATCAGTTGTTTGGGATGTTTTTGATGTGTGGGTTTTCATCTCGAGAAGTCCATTTCATTGGGATTGTTGTGTCCCATCAAGTAGTAACTATGGATCCATCATATATAGAATCATTTTTTTCTTGGAATCCCCCAAGATTTTGGTATAGGTGCAAAATTGCCATGGTCTTGCAGGCTACTATAGGAGGATCATAGCAGATTTCTCTCAGGTTGTGACTCGTCTGACGACATTGGCCAAGAAGGATCAAGCATTCATGATGACTAATCAATGTTAGGATGTTTTCAAGTATCTGAAGGAGAATTTAGTAAGTTGTCCAATTCTTAGTCATCCAGTAGAGGGAGTTATGTATGATGTTTTCTATGATTATTTGCATCTAGGTTAAGGTTGTGTTGTGATATTGCAACGATCTGTTTTTTATTATGGTTCTCAATAGTTTGATCCCCATGACCATAAAAAATTCCAACCATGATCATGAGTTTGCATCCATGGTGTTTTATCTAATGTTTTTGAGACATTACCTCATTGGTTAGTGATTTATGGTTTTTACCGATTTTAAGAGACTAAAGTATGTTTTCTCCCAGCATGACATAAACATGACACAACATCAGTGGATGGAGTTCTTATA
Source organism: Viscum album (assembly GCA_963277665.1). Classification (NCBI taxonomy): domain Eukaryota; kingdom Viridiplantae; phylum Streptophyta; class Magnoliopsida; order Santalales; family Viscaceae; genus Viscum; species Viscum album. The sequence goes on from OY728145.1 coordinate 1,202,463,199, forward strand.
GGAATACAACTTCCAAATATCATATAAACTTGAAGAGGTGAATGTTTTAGCTGATGCACTGAGATGGAAGTCATGTAGAGATACAGGGCATGAATTTGGTGATTCCTGGAGTGTAATGAACGAAATGTTAGAATTACTTCACAATATAGAGGATGTTTCGGGAAGATGTTGTTTTTTTAAGATGATGATGTAGTCATCCATGGTGAAGCAGGAGGAAGTGTCTCTGTTGGAGGATCTAGAGGTGGAGGTCTGTAGAGACAGAGTTGTTTTTGGTGAGGAGCCTCATGGTTTGACTGAGGGTGAACAACACAAATTATTGAATCACAGAAGGATATTTGTTCCCATGGATACATGTGTTACGTTTTTCAAATAGTTCCAATGTTTTCCTTTAGGATTGTATCCTATCATGAAAAAGGTATACCAAACCTTGAAGAGTCTAGTATGGTGTCCTGGGTTGATTTGTGTAGTTGCAGATTTTGTGTCATGATGTTTGGTCTGCCTGAAGGTCAAGGATGAGCACCGTGTCCCAGATGGTTTTCTCCAGCCATTAGAAATTCTTTAGTTGATGTTGGTGGACATCTCAATGGAATTTGTTACTGGTTTACCTCAAGATCTGCGAAGACATGAATCTCTTTGGGTGGTAGGGAATAATTTAACTAAATCAGCCCAATTAATAGTAATTAAGAAGTTGAGATTAATGGATTTCTTTTTAAGGAAATATCTGGAGTAGGAGGTGAGACTCCACAGGGTCCCGAGTATGATCATTTCTGATCGATATCCATGTTTTACCTCTATGGTTTGGAGAGTACTCCATCATTATTTTGGTTCTCATCTATTAATTTTCATTACCTTTCATCTGTATATGGACAATGAGAAAGAGAAGACTATCCTGATTCTTGAATACGTGATACACTCTAGTGTCCTAGATTCTATAGGATTGTGGATGAGGAACTTACCCTTTTTGGAGTTATCTGACAACAATAGATTTCACTCCACTATCAGTGTGATGCCCTCTGAGGCCTTATATGGATGACTATTCTGTTCATCATTGTGCCGGATTGGGATCAGAGAGTCTGCAGTTCTCATAACAGAACAATTTCAACTAAAAATATAGATAATTCAAGTGATTCATGAGAATATGATGATAGATAAAGATCAGCAGAAATCATATTCTGATCAAAGGATGAGACCTTCAGAGATTGATTTTAGGGATCACATGTTTTGGTCATCATGGGCAGTGAAGGTTTGTTTGTGGGAGTAATCTTTCTCACTGGTTTTTTTGGCCTTTCCACATGTTGGATTGTGTTGGAGTCGTGGCACATCAAGGATAACATCCCCCACATATGCTCTAAATAAATGTTGTTTTCCATGTATCATAGCACCGCCATTATCTTCATGACGACCCACATTTCATCGATTGGAGCATGATCGATGTTGATGATGATGTGACACTAGAGGAGAAGCCAGTAGAGATCTAGGACTCCATGGAGAATGTGATTCTTGGGAGTTCAATTCCATTGGATCATGTCTTGTGCTGATATTGTGGCATCGAGGATAGTACGTGGGAATGATAGTCTTGGATGTGGGTCTAGTAACCAGAGCTGTTTTAAGTAGTTATGCTTAGTTTTTCATTGATGATTTCTTTTTTTACCTTTTATGTGATGAAATGCTTGACTATTTTGGATATGGGATGATTGTTACCTTGTTCTCAGATTTTGAGTTTTGTTCCATCTTTCTATCTACTCAGGGAGGTATTCCCCTGGGAATAATCTTACAGGTTGGTTGTTCGGAGCCCTCTTTTCATCTGGGTTGGTTTTGAATTTTCTTGGATGATAATGTTTTGAAGGTATATAATGTAATAGCCCAAACCTCTATAGTTCATTACTTTTCTGAAATATGGTGTTGGAGGTGTTATTGGAGGTTAAGGTGATTTATTCCCAACACCTTCCTAAATTTCTAGTTCTTGAATATCATTTCCAGAACTGTAGGATTTTTCCATCATCAATCTTTTTTTTTCAAATTTCAAGTTCAATGACTGTGTTTCTAGAACTGTAAGCTATTTATAATAGCAGTAACATTCCTTTTCCTAAATTTTACTTCATGAAGAGTGTTTCTAGAATAGTAGGCTATTTCCAACATTGATATTTTTTCCTTTTCCAATTCACTAGATATTAAAAAATGTTTTGAGAAAACATGGATATTTCCAAAAGAATTATTTTTCCATTGCCAAATTTATAGATCATGAACAGTGCTTCCCATATAGTAGTGTATTTCTAAAACAAGGATTTTTCCATTATAAAATATCTAGTTCATGAGTAGTGTTTCTAGAACTGTAATCTAATTCCAATAGAAAAGATTTTTTTCCTTTTTAAAATTTCCAATTCATGAACATTGTTTCCATAACAATAGGTAATTTCCAACAGTAGGTTGTTTTCTTGGCCAAATTTCAAGTTCATGAATAGTTTTTCTAAAGTGGTGAGGATTCTAGATGAGTGAGGTTCTACAATGCTTCCAAACCTATGAGTTTTTTAGACCAGTGAGGTTCTATAGAGTTTCTAGACTGCTGAGGTTTCCAGAAAAAGAATGATCTATAGTGTTTCATGACTACTAAGGTTTCCATACCAATTAGGTTCTACAGTTTTTCTAGACTGGTGAGGTTTCCAGACCGATGAGTTTTCCAGACTAGTGATGCTTCACAATGTCTCCAAAGCAGTGAGGTTTCCAGAGCAGTGAGGTTTTAATGTGTTTCTAGACCGGGGATGGTTCCATACTAGTGAGGTTCTATAGTGTTTCTAGACATGTGAGGTTTTTAGAATGTTGAGTCATCCAACACTTTGTCAAATTTTATATTTGGTGTATTGTGGGTCTAACTTCCTACAGTTTCACCCCTATGACATTTCCTTTGTTGTAAATTTCATTTAAATCAATTTATTAAGGGATTTCATTCCAAATCAAATCCCAGAACTCCTATATAAATTTTAGTAAGGCTTAGGATTCCTTTACATGGTCAAAACCCATGTTTTAATGCGATCTACTTTAATGTAAAATCGATCATATCTTATAACGCTACTCTGTTAATTAGTCTAAAGGGATGAGATATATTCCTTCCTTATTCTTCCTTCATGTTCCCTAGTGTGAGATGATCGATCCTTTCATTCATCCCATAGGGGTTGTGTGATCGAACCTCAATCCTCAGACATTTTCCCCTTGATGTTTTTCATGCATCTTGTGAACCCCCGGTTTTGGAGTAAGCAACAAGTTTCAATACTTCATAAATGTAAGGTATGATCTACCTCTATTCCCGTGTTTTCTTCAATCCTTATCCTCTTATTTCTCCTTCTCATGATATGGAATGTGATCTCCATTCATTTAATAGAGCATTCTTTCCTATAGGATGGTGCGGTCGTACCATGACGTCCTTGGATAGATGTAGTTGTCACGGGGGGAGAAGATCATAATATATTGTGTGGATTCTCTTGGTATAAAGAACATCATTAACCATTTGATGTTTGGAATTAATTTATAATATATTATTTTACATGAAAATGTAGAGTTGTGATGTTTAATACCACTGGATCATGATGGATTTGACATAATAAAAATTTGAATCAGATAAATAAACTAATATCAATCTTATGTTATTTCCTCTTGTTTCTCTAGATTGTGTGATCTCTATGCTTTAATTGTCAATGTTTTGTTCTTTATGGAAATTAGTGAAGAACATAAAGCTGAAAAATAATGGATAATTTTTGGGCAGAAGATAATGAGGCATGCTAATGAATTTGGTTGTTGTTGTTGTTATATTAATATAATGTTAGTCAAATTGGTGCAGTAAGAATCATTAATCAATTTTTTATAGCTATGATATCTTGTGGTTTAGGGTTCCAATAGTTCCTACCTAAAAATAATAAATCGGTTAATTCTTGATGGATTGAAGAAATTTCTATTTGATAAAATTATAATTCCATGTAGGGTTTTGAGTTAACATCTTGCATATAAGATCCAAGATCCTTATGATTAGAGCTGTGAGAGATCGTTGTGATCGATGGATGGATTCCATGTTTAAGGTCCAAGATCCCAATTGATATAATGTTTCATTTCCTACTACTTGTGTTGTGATTTGAGACTAAAAGGTTGTTGTGTTTTGTGGGGGAAGGGAGGCCTACAAGTTTAGTAGAAGATGACACCTCGAGTGGTTAGAAGTATTGATTTATGCAGGTGGGTCTCTGGGATGACACTGAATATGATGGAATGGGTTGGTATGTGAATGCTTTGGTTCTTGTTATTTCTTATTGGTTGATTATTTTCATTACTTTCCACACTTCATGAGGCAGCTGTTTTTCTTACTCTCCTTCCAAATGGGTCAAAGACACGTGGGGTATGCCACGTGCTTTCCATGTTTAGATTCATGAAGGTTGATGGGTGTATTCTCTATCTATAAGTGTAAATGACTTGATGGTTAGTTCATAAACTCACCATGTTGATCCCCCTAGTGTTTAGTAGATTAGAATGTTTATCATTAAATGCTAAGAATATGGTAAATTAATAATGTTGTTAATAAATTATAGAATAAATGATGTTAACCCATGGGGTTGGAGCATGATGGGAGACAATGCTGAGGATTCAATTTATAGGAAAAATGTACATTGGGTGCGATGGTAATGAAATATAATGTGTAAATTGTTAATATTTAATTAATGTTTAGATAATTAATGACATATAGTGCAACTGATAAAAAGGGAACAATCGAAGGTAATCAATCTCTTTAAATGGTGGTGTTCTTATAGGATATCTAGTCATAGATATTACAGCTAGGAGTCTGAGAGACATTAGCTAGAGTTGATTATAAGATTGGGTTATGCTCATATTGTGGTTGTGAGATATAGTATATTTTGTATTATTTGTGTTTCTATACGCTACTCCCCCCCATCTGTTAAGGAAACTAACACCCAGGGGATTCTATGCCATGAAGGTGTTTTCCCCATCATTTTGGTGGATGATTTATGGCTAACTACCCCCTATAGCCCCACCATAATCTCATGGTAGTTACTTCTGCTGGTAGGCACAATAGTTAGCCATCCCCATAAATGAGTGTAAAGGGTTGTAATGGATTGTGGTAATTCACCCACATATATTATGGTATAGTTTCATATGGACTACAATATGTGTAACATGCATAGGATGTGATGGCTTGAGGATCATTAATTGGTGTGTGGGTTGTAATGGCTTTTGGTAAAATGTCTAACCTATTATACATGTTATGAGAGCTGTTGTGGTACCCCGAAACTACATGGTTAATTTTCTTATATGGAAGTGGTGGTTTTGTTGCGTGAGGTTCATGTTGTGGTGCATTCCCCGGTGTCTGCAGGGAATCATTTTTCAATAGAGATTCTTGTGATGTGCGAGGTTGGGGGAAAGTGGAAAACCAGTGGGGAAGTGGTAGTGGGTTACCCTTGATATTCTTTAAAAATTCTATACTCTTTTATGCGATACATAGTGAGAGTAGGGGTAGTGGGTGAGGGAACATTGTATACTAATTTAGTTGATGAGTTAGTTTCACATGTTGTTCACTATGCTTTAGCATGTTCTATTTACTATTTTCTGAATTTCTATAGGGAGGATCCTACTTAGTATACAGTTATACTCACTATATCTTTATAAACTGTTTTATAGGTCACATGGAGAAGGTCGGTGATCAGGATGGTTTCTACTAGCTTCGGGTATCAGGAGCTATTTGGGCTTATTGGTTTCTGTTATTTTAACATTGATTTGGTACTTATGGTTTTTATATTCAGTAGTAGTAGTTTTGTATGAAATTACATATGTGTACTTGGGATTTTATTTTATATTTCTTTCTGAGTTGGAGTTGGTTGGTGTATGTGTTATCTCTCTCTTTCACATGTGTTCTCTTAGAGGGTAATACCATTTATTTGATTGTTTATTATACCCTCATTTCTAGTCACAAACTATGGTCCTACTAGAGGTGAGACTCGGGGGGTCATTGTCTCTCCTTTCACATTGCATTCCCAAGATGGGTACACCTTATTGGGAGGGGATCATGATAGAGTGGTATCAAAGGTCTCGTTATGAGATACGATGTAGTTTAGTGTTAGCAATAGGTGAGGTTGCATGGGTTCGTTGGAAAATAGTGTCAGTCATGTTTAGCAAGAGATGTACACACTAGAGAACATCATAGACATAGGCGTTTAGTGCCTATTTTGATCAGATGCATGGAACTTTACATTTAAAATGGATATTAAACGAGGTGATACTAGTTGTTGGGTAGAGTCATAGGAAGGTATCAAGCATCATTTTTTCTGTGCTTGTGTTTGAATGGGTAGACATTAATATTTTTTAATCTAACATGAAAAAAGAAACAAAATAATTAATTTTTGTTGATTATTAAATATTTCTGGTTTTAGTGTTTTAACTATTGATTATTTTAAAGGTATGTCTCCGGGACTACGTCCTCATCAGGTTCGCACAGAAGATGTACAACAGTCTATGTTAGAATATCTTCATCTGGTAGTGGTAGGTGATGATGACACATGGAGGAGGACACTAAAGATGTTTTATTACCAAAGTCTGCAAAAGTATGAGGTCTTCATTTTAGATGTAGTCATAGAAGACTGGTTGGTGGAGGTCAAGATAGGCTTTAGTTCGAACAATGCATGGAATGAGCACCGTGTGTATTTTGTTGTAATGATGTTGTGTGGAGCAGCGAGGAAGTGGTGGTTCTTTTTCTTCGGGGAATTCAATGAGTCTACGGTCTCATGGGAAGAGTTCCTAGAAAGGTGTAGAGTCTAGTTTTTTTTCAACCTTGAAGGTTTCCAGTCACTAGAGTTTATTACCCTTAGAAAGGAGATATATATTGTGAGAGAGCGTGGAATCTTTTTTAGGAACCTTTTACGATATGCTTATGACCTATTTCCATATGAAGAGGTCAGAGCAACGAATTTTGAGGAGGGTTTGTGTCCATAGATCCAGTTACAATTCACCCCGTTTATGCTGAAGAAATATCATGAGGTGCTAGTGAGGGTAGAGGTCATTGCGAGGAAATTGGACAGAACATGATTGTCATGAGATGGGAGTCTTCATGGTTCCTCACAAAGCAGAACTGTGGTCCAGGGATCCCGGTTTTTAGGCTCGAAGAGTTTCTATTCTGTCTGTGGTAGGTCTCAGCCCTCAGCATCTCATTTCTCCCTGGAGGAGGCTCGAGGGCCTTTGCAAAGTGATCATGCACTTTTTTTCTAGTGGAGGGAGAATTCATCAGGAACAAGAGAGCTATTCATTTCAAAGCAGTCATTTTGCACAAGGAGTTCCACTCCAAGTTCTCCCATTGATGCAGTTCTAGCTGAGGCAACAACTGTAGGCTGCACCACCTTTGGGTCAGAAGAGAGATGATAGGGTAGGAATAGGATAGCCCCATGATGCTCCCCATCTTCAAAGAGAAGAGTTTTTCCATGGTGGTGGTCATCATTAGGGTCACAATGGTCAATGAGGATGTCACAATCATCTTAATTCTTTAGAATTATCAGCCTCATGTGAGCTAGATATCGTTCGAGGTACCATTTTCTTGTTTTCTACATTGGTGTATGCCTTGTTTGATTCTGTAGGGACACACTCCTTCATATAACCTAACCTTTTTCATGATTTGGGACTTGAGGAAGAGAGCCTTACAGTGCCTTTTTCATTGACTATGCCACTTGGAGGTCGAGATAACTTGTTTGATGTATATAGAGACAATGATCTAGTGCTGGGGATGCACAACTCTTAGGGAAATTTATTTTTTTTATGGATAAAACCATATTATTACATCCCTGGCTTGGATTTATTGTATTCTGTGTATACTATCATGGATTGTTTCAAAAGTGTGGTATTATTCAATGTAGACGAAGAGCCAGTAGTGTTTGTTGGAGAGAAACACACTTGGATGGGTAAGAGGCATGTTCCATACTTATCATCCTTGATAGAAAAGATGATGTTGAGTTCATTATAGTTTTTTTGGATTGTGTTTATGATGGTCTTAAAAGAGTACCCTAATGATTTTCTAAAAGAGGATGTTACATTACCCCCATGAAGAGAGATCGATTTTGGGATTGAGCTACAATTTGGAAGATCTCATATCTGTATGTATTCATATACGATGACCCTTTTTAAGTTACGATGTCTACTATAACATATTGATTGTCTGTTATAGAGAGGTTTTGTTCATCAGAGTGTGTCCCCATGGGGCGCACCAATTTTATTCGTGAAGAAGTTAGATGGATTTTTACTATTGTGTATCAATTTTTTTCACATTAAAAAGTGATAGTAATGAATTAATATCCTCTTCCATGTATTGATGATTTATTCGATCAACTGAAGGGTTCACATTGTTTTCAATGATCGGCTTGTGATTATGATATCATCAGATTCATGTGAGGGATGAGGATATCCCGATGACTTCTTTCTGCAATCATCGTGGGCATTAAGAGTTCATTGTAATGTCATTTGGTGTAATTAGTGCTCCAGCTCTGTTCATGGGATTGATGAATGATTTGTTGTGTGAGTTATTCAATAAGATCATGGTTGTTTTCACCGATGACATCCTTGTGTACTCCACATCTTAGGATGAGCTTGTAGAGCATCTACACACAATTTTGGGAGTTCTTCGTCAACATCATCTATTTGGTAAGTTGTCAATGTGTGTGTTTTTGGCTCGAGATGTCCATTTCATGGGGCATGTTGTGTCCCTATAGGGATTAGTTGTGGGTAAATTGAAGAGATAAGTAGTTGGGTATTGGTCAGACCATAAGATAGTGGACAAGATGTGATGTTTTATTAATCTTACTGGCTACTACAGGATGTTCGTTGATGATTTATCTCAGGTTGTGACTCCATTGATGACAGGGACTGGGAATGATCAAGCATTGATGTGCACTGATCTGTGTCAAGAAGTGTTTGAGTATCTAAAGGAGAAGTTATTATGTGTTCCAATTCATTATCATCAAACAGAGGATGTTCTATTTGATGTTTTATAGGATGCTTCACATCTGTGGTTAGGATGTGTTCTGATGTAGCAATAATCAGTTGTTTTTTATGGGACTCGACATTTTAGTCCCCATGAATATAACTATACCACCCATGATCTGAGTTGACAACAACAGTGTATTCATTGATGTTGTGGATACATTTCCACATTGGCATGTGCTTTATGGTTTTCACTGATCATAAGAGCCAGAGGAATTTTTTCTCCCATCATGACCTAAAATTGTGAGAACATCTATGGATGGAGTTTATACTGGAATTCAACTTCGAAATATCATATTCACCTGGGAAGGGGAATGTTGTAACTGATGCCCTGATCTGGTAGTCACATAGTGATGATGTGTGAGAATCTGGTGTTTCATGGAGAGTAATGAAAGGACTGTAGATATTATATCATGATATAGGAGATGTTGGGGGAATATTTTTTCCTTTTTATATTATTGCATAGAATTATATAGTGTTGGAGATAGAAGAGTCCTTGTTTGGGGATCTATAGGTGGAGGTATAGAGAGAGTGAGTAGTTTGTGGCGGGGCCAATTATTGTTTTTCTAATGATGAACAATATTGAGTGTTGTATCACAGTATAATTTGTGTTCCCCTGGAGGTGGACAAGACTATTGTCAAAGAGTTCCCTAGTTCACCTTTATCAGTGCATCTTGGAATGACAATGTTGTTCCCAACCTTGAGGAGTTAGGTTTGGTGGCATGGGTGGAAGCCTGTAGTTGTGGTGTTGGTGTCTCGTTGTTTGGTCTTATATAAGGTTGAGGTTGAGCATCGTGTCCCCGATGGTTATCTGCATCCATTATATTTTTATCAATGGAAGTGGGAGGACATATCAATGGAATTTGTTACTAGTTTACCTCAAGATCATAGAGAACATGATGCTATTAAAGTGGTAGTGGTCCATTTAACGAAATTGGCCCACTTTATAGCGATAAAGGAGGAGAGCTCAGTGGAATTTTTTTCATGGATGTATCAGGATGAGGTGGTGAGACTCAATGGAGTCTCTAGGATGATAATTTCTAATCGAGTTCCCCATTTAACTTCTAGGGTGTGGAGATGTCTCCAGTGTGCTTTTGTTTTTCACTAATTCCGTTGCACAGTTTTTCATCCATGGATGGATGGTGAGATAGTGCAAACTATCTAGACCATTTAATACCGGATACGGTCTTTTGTCTTAGATTTTGGAGTTTCATGGATATTGATCATACCCTATGTGGAGTTCACTTACAACAATTGTTTTCACACCCCCATCGGTATGGTGCAATTCAATGCCTTGTATGGCCGACCATTATGTTCTCCCTTGTTCTGGAAAAGGGTTGGGGAGTCCTCAATTCTCAGTTCCTAAATTCTATAAAATACAACAAAGATGATTTAGGTGATTCGTGAGAGGATTAAGACTGCATAGGTTAATTAGAAATAATATGTTGATCAATGGAGGAGACCATTATAGTAAGATGTATGGGATCATGTGTTTCTGAAGGTTAATCCATGTAATTGGTAGCGAATGTTTGGTCATCAGAGTAAGTTTATCCCGAATTTGTTTGGACTTTTGATGTGTTGGATCATGTTGGAGCCATGGCCTATAGAGTAGTATTTCCCCCATAGATTATCCAGTTACATGATGTTTTCCATTTATCACAGATTTTTCATTATCTTCATGAAGACTCACACATCATCGATTAATGTGAGATCGATGTTGATGATGATACGACATTCGATGAGCAGCCGATATAGATCCAAGACCTCAAATAGAAGGTGTTTCATGGGTGTTCTATTCCCTTTGGTTTTTGACATGTGGTGGCACGGTGGCACCGAGAAGAGAACATAGGAGCATGAGTCATTGATGATTTTCCATTACCCAGAACTTTTTTAAGTTTTCGTGCGGAATATTTCATCGATTCTTTATTTTTTTAACTTTTATGTGATGTTATGGTTGAATAGTATTGATATGGAATGGTTCTTACCTTGTTCTCGAATGTTGATATTTTGTTCCACTTTTTGAAAAACGCAGTATGGCTTTCCCCTGAGAGGTATCTTATGAGATGGTTTTTTGCACCCCTCTTTTCATCTGGGATGGTTTCGAATTCCTGGGATTAGAATATTTCATGAGGTATCTAATGTAATAGCCTAGACCTCTCTGATCAATTACATTGCAGAAATCAGGTGCATAAGGTATTCTAGGAGATCAAGGTGACTTATTCCCAAAACTTTTCCAAATTTCTAGTTCATGAATAGTGTTTCCTAAACAGTAGGCAATTTCTAACAGCAAACATTTTTCTTTTTACAAATTTCTAGATCATAAATAATGTTTTTTGAATAGTAAGATATTTCCAACATCAAGAGTTTCCTTTTCAAAATTTATTGATAATGAGAAGTGCTACTAGAGCAATAGGGTATTTCGAACAACATGATTTTTTTTTCCAAATTTATATTTCATGACCAGTTTGTTTAGAACATTATGGTATTTCCATCATCAGGTGTTTTTCCTTTGCCAAATTAATAGTTATTGAAGTGTGTTTCCATAAGAGTAGTAAATTTCAAACTGCAGGATTTTTCATTTTCCATATTTTTATTTCATGATTTCTATTTCCAGTGCAGTAGGTTATTTCCAACAATAACACTTTTCCTTTTCAAAATTTCTTGTTTTTAAATAGTGTTTCCAAAACATTTGGCAATTTCTAACAGTATGGAATTTCCATTTCCAAATTTTCAATTCTTGAATAGTATTTCTAAATAGGTTATGTTTCTAGACAAGTGAGGTACTATATTGTTTCCAAACTAGTGAGGTTTCTATACTAGTGAGGATCTACTATGTTTCCAGACCGTTGAGGTTTCCAAACTAGTGAGGTTTTACCGTGTTTCGAGACTGATGAGTTTTCCAGACCAGTGAGGTTCTATAGTGTTTCTAGACCAATGAAGTTTCCAATCTAAGGAGGTTCTATAGTGTTTTCAAATGAGTGGGGCTTCTAGAATAGTGAGGTTCTAAAGAGTTTCTAGACCAGTGAGGATTCCAGACCAGTGAGGTTCTATAGTGTTTCCAGACCAGTGATATTTCTAGAGGGATGAGTTATCCAACACTTTTTCTAATTTCATATTTGTTGAAGAGTGTTTCCATCATCCTATAGTATCTCCCCTTTTATGTATCCATGGACATAAAATGAATTTAAGGTTGTTTTATAATGGTTTTAAGGCCAAATAAAATTCCCTTACTCTTATATTAATTTTCCAATGGCTATGGATACTTTTACTTTGTCAAACTATGTAGTTTAATGTGACCTTCTTTTAATGTATAATCCAACGTATATTAATCCAATACTCAATAAAATATTATAAATGGAATAGATATATTCCTTCATTATTATAACATCTAGTTCCATGTGGAAAGTTGATCGATCCTTTACTTCTTGCCTTAGGTGTTGATTAATAGAACATTATTCCTCAAATCATTTCACCATGATGTTTTTATTATCTACATGTGCACCCCAAATTTTTGTGTAAGTAGTATGTAAAAATCCTTATTTGATATATGGTATGATCTACCTATATTCAAGTGCTTTATTTCATCCTTATAATCCTATTTATCCCCTCCAAGCTATGGAATGTGATCTCCATACAACTAATGATGTTTTATTGGTTGTCGAATGGTTCAGTTGCTCCATAACATCCATAGGTGGAAGCAGTTTTCAAGAAGGGGGAGATCATAATCTATTTTGTGGATCATCCACGTATAAAGAATATCAAAAACTATTTGAGGTTGAGTATTCGTTACTTCTCTATTATTTTACATGAAAATTTATATTTAACATGTTTTAGACCACTATATCACAATGGAATTGACATAGTAAACATTTAAATTAGATAAATATACTGATATCAACTTAATGTTATTTCCTATTATTTTCTGAGTTAGTGTGATATATATGATTTATTTTTTAAGATTTTTGTTCTTATTGAATGTTGGTAAGGAATATAATGATGAATATTAGTTGATAATTGTTTTGATAAATATACTGAGGCATTTTAATGAATCTAGTTTTTGTTGTTGTTGTAATTTGATATTAATAAAATTTAGGTAGTAAGAATATTTTAAAAATTTGTGAAGGTTATGATAGCTAGCTATTTAGGTTACCCATTGTTAGAACCAACAAATAATGAATCGATTAATTCTAGATGAATTAAAGAACTAACAATTTTATAAAAATATAATGCCTCCTTGGGTTCTGAGATACCCTATTACTTGTAAATACAAAGAACCTTATGCTTGGATCTATGCGAGCTCATTGTGTTTGTAGGATGAATGCCTTGTTTAAGGGCCAAGAGCCCAATTTATATGATGTTTTTTTCCATCTTCTTGTGTTTTGATGTGAGGCAAGAAGGTTGTTGTTATATGTGGGGGTAGGGAGGCCCATTTTTTTCGGCAGTAGTGGCTGTATAGAGTGGCGAGATACGTCAGTTTATGCATGTGGGTGTTGTGGAGGACACCGATGATGATGGAAAATGTTGGATGTGAATTTTTTGATACCAACTTTTACTTTATGGTTTTTTAACTTCCAATCACTACTCGAAATTTAGCCAATATCCATGATTTAAAACCGTGGATATTAGTCCAAAAACCCTGGATATATGTTATAGCCACTATTTTAGGAACTGTGGGTCATATTTCCATGTCAATATGGAATGATATATAGCCACAGTTCTAAACCATGGCTATAGCCCAATATCCAAAGTTCCAACCGAGGCTATAGCCATATAGACACAATTTGAATCGTGGCTGAATGAGTAATGAAAAGATTTGAAACCATGGTAGGATCTTAAGAAACATAGGGCTGTAGGCACAATTTTAAACTGTGTCTATAAGGATATAAAAATGGTAAAAACAGTGGCTATTGGATTTCAAATTTCATAAGAAAAACATCCCCCATACAACACCCCTTCCCCCATGAATATCCCCCAACTCAGATAGATACTACAAACCCCTGGACAGACCCAAGACCCCCCTCTTGGTCAGACCATGGACAACCCCATGGATAGACCATGAAACCCCCCAGACCATGGAAACCCCCTAGAAAGACCCTGGATAGACCCCACCCCCCAAGGATATACCATAGACTGATCCTCCCCCAGACCCAGGACACCCCCATTAGAGAGACCATGGACGCCCCCTGGATAGACCCCCCAAGGATAGACCCATTCCTCCACTCCCATAAACTTCCCCCCCCCCCACTAGGTAGACCCTAGACACCCCCAGACCCTAGACACCCAGAGACAGCCCCCCCCCCCCCACCAGGATAGACCATGGACATCCCCCACCCCCAGCCCCGAGACACCCCCCAAACAGACCCAGGATAGACCCCCCCCCCCCAGACCGTAGATTCCCCTCCAGACAGACCCCCCCAGGATAGACCAAGACCTACACTCCACTTGACACCCCCACCCCCTCTTGGACACACCATGGACACCCCACATAGTCCATGGAAACCCCAAAAAACCGACCCAATTGACCCCAGACACCACACAGACAGACCCCCCACACCCGGGATACCCCCTAGACAGACCCGACCACCCTAGGAAAGACCATGGATATCCCCCCCATGACCGACCCTGGACACCTCTCACCCTACCCCCAGCTCTTCCCCTACCAGTCCCCCTACCACCCCCAGCTAGTCCCCCTACACCTCCACTACAAGTCCCCCTTCCATCCCCCCACCCCCTAGCAGGCCCCCATGGTTAATCCATGGATCTTGGTCTATAATAACAAATTCAAAACCATGTAAAACAGACCCTACAAACATAGATAACAACCGTGTGAATTCATTCCTACCCAGCTATACTTAGTCACCAAATGCATTCATAATAGCTACACAATATTTTAGTACTGAAATCATCTAACTTTGAGTAAAAAAAACACCTTCTAAATTAAACTGATGTGAGGTATAATAAAAAATATATTACAATAATTCAAACATTCTGCAATATAAACAATAAAAAATTTCAATATCAATGTTATCATAATAAAAAGAAATATTTTATAAAATTAAATGCATATGCCAATAATAATATTTACATCTAAAATGTACCTCATTATCAACATCACCCGATCCAAAATTACCCTCATCATATTTTATAGACTCTGACTACATTATCACCTCCTCTCAGACCACCTCCACCACCACCACCACCATCATGATCCTTGAAATATTCATCGGGTTATACACCTATGTTAGTGAAAGTAGCAATGAATCCTGATAAACATAATGCGTACAAATGAAAAAACATTTAATTAATGAAAACATTCAATGATTATATGGTGATTTATATAATATCATTATGTTACCAAAAAAATAATCTGATAAAATTAATTCATACAGATGAGAAAACATATAATCAATGAAAACAATGTAATATTCTTATGTATGATGATTTGTGAACAAAGAATTTAAGAGAAATAACAAGGATATTTCAAATATGGAGAAATAGTAAGAGTCTTATGGCCTAAATGGAACAAAATTATAATGAGAGTGTAATAATGTTTGGAGACGATTAAAATTTTAATTCATATTTATTAAATGATTCCCCACCCCCTTGTACCCCCACCCCACCCATTTTGCACCCCACTTGCACCCTCCCAAATACCCTACAGACCGTCCCCTACCCCACCCCCATGAAACCTCCCCCTGCCCTATAGACCCCCTCCCACTGCACCCTCACCCCCTCTACCCCTTTATCCCCACATGCACCGTCCCACAGTCCTACAGTCCCCTCCCCCCTTCACCCTCCCCCACATCCCCCCTTTCACCACACCTGCACCCCCACTACCCAACAGACCTCCCTAACCCCTCCTCCTACAGCCTCCCCATGCCCCTTGCCCCCTCCCTCCAACAACCTCCATCACTTCCCCCCATTCACCCCACCTAAACCCTCCCCACTGCCCTATAAACCCCCTGCACCCTTCCCTCAAACACCCTCCCCAATGCCCGGCAGACCCCATTCCCCCTCCCCCCTGCACCCTCCCCCCACTGCCCCCTCTCACCCCACCTAAACCCTCCTCACTACCCTAAAGACCCCCTCTCCCCTTCCCCCTCTCCCAACATCCCCCTTTCATAGCACCTGCACCTTCCCCAATGCCCTGCAGACCGCCAACCCACCGCCCCTTTCAGTTTTCCCTCCCCACATTGCCCCCATGCATAGCTCCTACACCCTCCCCACTACCCTGAAACCCCCCTACACCCCATATATGGGTAATATTATAGAAGAAAATAATCATTTTAGATGATTTTAGGATCTTATAGAAACTCTAAAAAAATGAATGACATGGTTACCTATGTACGATGAACTCATAAATAAAAAGTATTTTTTTAATAAGATATGAAGGTTAATGTGAATAATAAATAACAATATAAGAATATAAATAAACATATTCTGAAGGATTTCATGGTTGTATAAATAGAAAAATTTGAAGAATAAATGAGGTTGGATAAAATAGAAAATAAGTATGAATGTTCATTTCTAAATTACATGAAGAAGAAAACCCCACACACAAAGAATAAAACATATAAAAAGAAGTCGATGAAGCCTATAATGATTAATTACCAGATAATAATGGGTGGTCAAATGAAGAACGATGGATCTAAGATGAAAAATGATTTTTTATTGAGATAATACTCTCATCACTATTACTCTAACTAATAAGTAAATCTAGATTGAATTTATTCCCTACTAGTTCTGTGATAGATCTTACAGTGTTATTTTTTGTAATAATAGGTTTCATGGGCCTGTATATGTAATCAATTAAGCCATACTAATCAAGCAGGGATCTCATATTATTTTTTTAAATGTTAAAGTCTTTATCACAATTGAATTTTTCAATATTAAAACTAGTTTTTGAAAAGTTTACAAGAAGAATAGATGTCTAGTTCGTGCATAAAACTCATTGTTTACACGCCTAAATTATGACCACTCTCAGGCATTAACTATGTAAAACAAAATATATTTTAATTGAAGATGAATTAAGAATGAAAATTTGGCTCTAATAAAATATTGTAGACAATAGAGGCAATTTATGAAGTGATTATAATGCAGAAATAACCATAATTAATTACTAACAAAAGTAATTGGTTTGATAGAAAAGGAAAACAAGTTTGGATATAATAAAACTTTTTGAGTGGAAAGGATGAAATTTCCAAAAGGATTGACAAACAAACACCTCAGGATTGAAATGGGGATTTGAAAGTAGCAGTCCAATAATGCGGAATATAAATAATAAAGATGCAATAATTTAATGAAAGAAGTAAGTAATACATATTTTTTGTTTTTAAGTACCAATGGACCCTACGAGAATAACAAGAACACCACCCAGACTCATGTATTTTAATAATATCAAAATAAGAAACATTTCTAGTATAAAATGATAAGGAAACATCAACTTGATAAAAAAACTACAAATTTAAAATATGTTTCAAATACATAAAATGCCAAAAAAAAAAAGTGGTATGGTTGTCCTGATAATACCCCCTCCCCCCCCCCCAAACACACCCTCTACCCCTGCCCCAGCACACCCCCTACCCCCCACCTACACACCCCTCCCCATACCCCAGCACACCCCCCGGCCCCAACACACCCCCACATTGACACCCCCTCCCCTTAACCCAGCACACCACCTGCCCCCACCACCTACACACCCCACTACCTACTCATCCCTCCCCCCATCAAACCCCATGCCCTTGCCCCCAACACCCATACACCCCCTTCCCCTGCACCCAGCACACCCCCGAGACCCCATGCCCCCACCACCTACACACCCCTTCCCACTCCATACCCCATAACCACACCATGCACCGCCATGCCACCAACCACAAATCATTCCACTTCAACCACAAAATGAAATATGTGTATAAAGGATCATTAGTGAGGTTTTTCTAGAAAAAACTTATTTTTCCCAATATCAAGATGATGTATGATTTCCAAGAATCCAATATTGAATTTGAAATGAGTAGTATTTTCCATTGTGGTTAATAAATATTGTATTTTTGGATAATACAAAATATGTTCCATGGATATGTATCCATTTCGTGGTGAGATTAAAATTACAAATATCGTTATGAGGCATATAATTCAAATGAAATTGAATTTTTAGTCACCAAGTAGTGAGAGTTTCATGAAGTGGTATTTAATTAAAATATAATTGTAAGGATATATCTTAAATAGTGTTTATTCATATTTAGTGGATCATGTTGTTCATGTGGTAATCAAGTATCAATTAGAGGGTTTGAAGTCCATTCCACATAATTTTAAGACACCTCAATTACCATTTCTAGGTACACTGGGTACAAAATCTAATAAATGCAGAAATAGTTAATTATGAGTTTTATAGTGGGGTATCCTCTAATGGGGATCTAGGTATGGAATACTGGATATACATGTTCTTAATTTATGGTTGTTTTCTCTATGTATTTCATACTACATTACTAAATAAAAGTATACCATGTCTTGAATGTGATAGTGGTGGTACGTGATATGATAAGAGACCTGGCCCAAAGAATATATTGTTGATATGAGATGAGATATGGGACATAAACCAATTTGAGTAGGTTAAATAATGAGATGAGAAGTAATACATGACCCCATGTGAGATGTTTCTTATATAAGATAAGATACAAGACCTCACCCAAAGTGAGACTATTTCCATTTGAGAGGGTTTATGTGATGTCACTATGAGTGAGTGGGAGGTGTTATTAGATAAGTTATGAGAACTCATCTTGATTGGGTGGGTGGGAGTACGAAATAAAACTTGGATCATAACTTGTTATGGGACCCCTCCATGAAAGAGAAGGTTCGAGCCTGAATGATTATTGGAAACTATGTGACCAAGACCACACAGTTAGTTTAAAAAATGTGGTTGCAGACATGGGAACCAAAATGTCCACGCGGATTGTCTAAAAATGTGTAGGCTTAGGTGCATAGCCATGTGGCGTATTTCATATGGGGGAATATCCATTTATCATAGTTTGCACAGAGTTTATGAAATGTGTTCTTAAACTGTGTGCATAGAGGTTTTTGGGATAAAATAGAATTTCCCCAATTTAATTATAATAAATATTTATCATTTTCCCTTACATACAATAGATATTCAAGGGGTTCATACTCCCATAGAGATTCCTCCTCCTCCATTCTTGTATATTCAACCAATTCTTCTAAAATCTGTTTTAAATTCCATTGGAAGCATTGGACAAAACAATCTCAACCTCAATGCGCGTTTTCTTTTTATGACAATAACTCAAATATTCATTTTTCCGGTTGCAAGAATATGAAAATAAACATATATATAAGGAAACCTAGACCTATGTACATATTTTCATGGCCAAATATGCAGAAGGGGGTCCTCAAATATATGTTTATACTTGCATATTCCCTTTTACAATAACACATGAATGCATTTTTCATATATGTATATGAGCACACCTAGCCCCAATATAATATATATATATATTTATACTTCCATGAGTGAATATATAAAAAAGTGGAACTTATATATGTATATGTCTACCTATGTGTACACATGTATGCCTTCATCAACAACGACTCGAATCCACCTCATCAAAATCCAAAACATACTACAAAAATATAATGAACCCGAAAATAAATAAAATCTCTAATTAAAATGTTGTAAAAGAATAAAAATGGAATAAAACTCAAAAAATCCAATGATGAACTCACTATCTTCGATGGTGGTTGATATAACTGGCCTCACATTAAGAATCCACGTATAAGAAAATACTGGGATAATAATGATATATAAGGACTTCTTTTTTTATAAGATGGGGCAGAGCCCTGAAATATTATTTAAAAAAGGTCCAAAGAGGTACAAACGAGACAACAATATACCACAAACTCAAATTCCCCTTTCCGGAGCACTGCGTTTTCTCCTTAGCTTCTCACCTATTATTCGTTCATTTTCTCTCATTTCTTTCTATATGTTAATATTTATCAGTCCCCAGACTCTTCCTCTACCATAACTCTCACTAATTTTCTTTGCTTGTTGTATGAGTGATTCCACGTCTTCATCTAAACTATCATTATACACCTCCTCTTTATATTCACTTCTCCTTTTCTTCTCCCTTTCTTTTGAATTCGAGTTCTTACCTGATGCCAATCATCCTCCTCTTTCTTTTTCTTATGATCGTCCATTCCTGGGGTTTCTGCCACCTGCACACTCATTGCAGAATCATGAATAATGGATTTTCCTTTACTCACCATCACATTTGATGTATCCCTTGGAATCAAATTTTTTTCTGAGATTCTGGCCACCTATGATGATTCCAGAGTTATCATCAAAAGGAGACGAGCCATAATAGCATCCCCAGGAAGTCTGTCCATGAAAGAAACAACCTCACAACTCTAGCTATCTATGGCAGAGAAAATAGGCAGATGAATATCATGCTGAAAAGTTTTAGCCTCAATTTGGGACTCCATATAATAGAATACCTGAATATTAGCTGAAGAAGAAACCTTAGGAGTAGAGATATTACCCCTGGTTGAACCAGTCCAAGCAGGAGAAATCTGGCCAGGATTCTTGTTTTTGGAAGCAGTCTCTTAGATTTTTTCTTCTGTCATAGCAGTTAAAGTTGTAGGGGAATTACCCCAGCCCGAACCATTATTGTCAGGATAATTCTGGACAATAGAATTCTTAGAATTACCATCCTGCATTTTGTTCACTTTCATAGCATAGTCAACATTAATATGACAAGAATCAAGTAAAGGTGCCTCTTCCACAGTGTCAACCCATGATCTTTTAGATATATTAGAGGTTATATTATCACTTATCCCCATTTCCATTATGGGAGTGGTTTATTAATTCCAACCATGTACATTCTCAGGGCTAGGAATACTAGTTTGAAGATTTTCCAGACAAGTTTTCATAGGTTTGAGGCATGATTTACTATCATGCCTCCTCATTGTACAATTTGAGCAGGTCAGGTTCCTCCTGCAATTATTAGAATCATGCCCAAGAATTTTGCAATCCATATATAATTTGGGAAGGTTTCCATATTCTATTATCAGTCCTATCTCCTCCACATCAGTGGATAAGAAAACCCTCTAAATCAAAGTGGAGGATAGATCCACTTCTACAAGGCATATAGCGAAGTGTCCATATCTAGCAAGATCAGACTCTATATCCATTCTAATGGGGACACCAATGGCTAAAGCAATATAATATAAGATCTTAAGGTGCCACAACATCAAATTTAAACCGAAAATTTTAACCCAAACCTGAGATGCAGTGTTACCAATCTTAGTTGGGTTGAAAGTTCTATCCTATTCTGTGATGTGCAGCGCCCCAGGCTTGACTGAGATAGATCTGAACCCCCATGCTCGCAGCTTGAGATCCTCTGAAGTAAATAGCAGATGGAAGAAGCCCTTACTGAGAGAAACAAATTGCCAAGATCCAAAACCTCATATTTCTAATAACTGTTGTTTGAGGTAATAAATCTTCCAAGGTTTTGAGCCCTTCGGCAAAATCAACATGGCGATTATGGAGTGAGCACCCAATTCCAATCTTTCAGCAACCGTGGTAGAATCC
This sequence comes from Viscum album, assembly GCA_963277665.1. Taxonomy (NCBI): domain Eukaryota; kingdom Viridiplantae; phylum Streptophyta; class Magnoliopsida; order Santalales; family Viscaceae; genus Viscum; species Viscum album. The sequence continues at coordinate 1,202,484,809 of OY728145.1, forward strand.
GCTTTAACATGAGATATTGATCCTTTCTTTCGAATTCCTGCATAAGAGCCCTTAAATTGAAAAAAGGAGTGGATTTCACTAACCTCGAGCACTTTATTTTTGAAGGATTCATGTTTCCTTTCATTCCCACCAATCGAAATGCTAAACAAGTGATTGTGAGAGTTGAATCTCTCTAGATTCAAGAAGGAATCTGCCATCTTCAGATGTATCATCGAGCATCAAAACCCCAGACTCCATACTGGGTCGAGAACACCAGCCAGTTTCTCGAGAGTGCCATCTCCAGGACTTCTTATATATATGTGATCAATGTGTCAATTGTACTTGATAAATGATTCATGAATCCATAACCATCAATGAAAATATCATATTCAGATTGATATGTACATCCCATTACTAGATAATATTATCTTTAATAATGCTCTTTATTTTCCAAACATCACTCATTTAGCTCTAATCATAATGATTTAAGCAATGATGAATAAACCAAGAATACAATTTACATCTGAATTTTACCTCAATATCAACATCCCCAGAATGATCAAAACCCTCATCATCTCCTATGGAAACCCCAATATCATTATCACCTCCTCTTAGACCACCTCCACCACCACCACCATCATGATCAATGAAATATTCATTAGTTTGTGCACCTAAATAAGTAGAAGGAGTGAAGAAACCTAATAAACATATTGCATACAAATGAGAACACATTTAATTAAAGAAAACATTAAATGTTTATATGTTGTATAATATAATATCACTATGTTACCAATAAAATTATCTAACATAGATAATGAATAAAAATTAGAACACTTTTAATATATGAAAACAATGAAATATTATTTTTTATGATGATTCAGGAACAAAAAATTGTTGAGAAATTAAAACGATGTTTAGAAAATGTAACCAAACTTTTTGAAATAAGATCATGACAACCCAAATATATGCTGATATTATTTATGTGAATATCCATAACGGTCAAACGAAATGAAAAAAACTTAATTAGAAAAAAAAATAACTGCTATTCGATAGATATAACTGAGATTTTAGCTTGAAATAAAAAAATAAAAATAGAATACATGTTTTTTAGATCAACTAAACAAAATTCCACAAAACACATGTTCTGTTATCTATAAATAAGAACATCATTAATACAATAATGTGTATCAATGAATCTATTCATAAAACAATACAATGGTATTTTATATAATAAAAAATCACACCTAATCAAATGAAAACTAATAATGTGTGGATAAACAAAGAAGACACCTCAATGGTGAAATAATCCTCGACACTAGCCTCTCTGATCGTATAGGATTTTTTGGTACCCATATCTACTCAATTCATGTGAATTTGTGCATATATTCAATATAGATTCTTAAATATATTTTATTTACAATCTCAAATGATATATTAAAAAAATAATAGAATTCAGAATTTAAATCCATGATGAAATACAATAGAGAAATATAGTTTCATAAATGTAATCTATAGTTGTGAGAATTAACTAAGTTATGGTGTCTAAATTTTTTGTAACAGCCTTTGGTGGTTTCAGAAAATGACAAGTTTAAATATCTACATGTGACAGAGAGTTCATCTGCTACAAAAGAGAAATCATCAAAATGAAAAGAAAGTAAATTAAAGAAGATTGAGTTGGGATAGATACAACATTTGAAGAATGAAATGCATTGAGGAAACACATCTCAAAATTCTAAACCTAAGCCATGTGGAATCTATAACCATCTTCATTGATATTTTGTAGAGTTAGACATGAAATAAACAAAACATTAAAAAGATTAATGATGGGTTTTTTGTTATAATTCTAAACATAGAAAGGAATTAATTTTTTATGAATCTCCCATACATGTATTTTTTCATTTTTCCATAGATGACTGTCAAATATTTATATTGAGAATATCTCTTCTAAGGAGCCTATTCATGAATAGTACATAATTAGAAAGAAACTCTTGAAGATAGAGAATTAAAGAATTAGAGAATTAATGATTTAGAAAAGACAAAGTTTCAAACCACAAACAACATATACAAAATCTAAATCAGTCAGTAAACTCCTGATATTCATATAACATTCAGATCACATACCATCAGATCAAGAGGAATGTTATCAATACTAAGATCCAAATAATCCTAAATTCCAATAAGGCCACTCATTTTCATTAGCTCATTGTTAAATGAGAACCTCTCTATGTCAGCATCCTGGTCATTTGAAGAGTCATGGATATTGGAATATTGAAGTGAACATTTTTGATAAATGAAAACCTGAAATAATACATATATTTTTCACTATCAACACACCATAACTAAAAATAATCATAAAGAAAGGGAAACCTATATAACTTATTCTATAAATATATCATTTCAATATTGGAACATGCTGGTATACATTGAATTTCCATAAAACCCTCTTTCAAGGAGAACCCATGAAGAAGCATCCTATAATTGAAAATGTGAATGTGAGAAATAATTACATATGAAATCATTTTAAGCAAGCTTCATAATGAAAAAAATTCTATATAAGCAACATCCAAACATGTATGTATAAAAATCTATAGAAAAATTCAATAGATAGCCAATTAAAATATAAATGAATTGTGTGTTTTAGTTATAGGCCTATTGGGAATGAGCACAAAAAAATGAATATTTTTCAATAATAATATTTTAATAAAAATAATAGTCAATCAAAAGTGCAGTTATATACCTAAGTGGCTGATTATTTAACACACCCAACGTTATTGAGTCCAAAATGCATGTAATCAATTATATTTATTAAGAAAAAATGACAATGACAAGAAATCTCCATGATTGAAACTACAAAAAATGTGTAGTGAATTAAATCAGTTTGACAGACCTAAAATCGAGGATGCATTGATTTGGTAGATGTAATATATATCAACACTAGAAAAAAATTTAGAGGAAAAAATATTGACCACGAAAAATAATTTCAAGAAGTAATCGGTGAATCAAAACCGATGATGTATTGTATTGATGTTTTAAAAATCCACATGTAGATGGAAAAACTAATTCTTAAAGAGAACTATTTTTTCATAAACATTTGAGAAGCCACCATTTGTGAAGAACTATAATGTATTACACCCTCCAAAATTAGTATGAACATAGTAAAATCTGGAACTATAGAGTAGATAAAAATGATAAGGTCATGCTACAAAACAAAATTTATGATTTTTATGATTCATTATGAGGTTAAAAAATCTACACTTAGGGAACATTTCTACCATATCATCTATTTCCATGAAGCAACATTAAGATAGATTTTTTTATGAAAGTAGTAGGATTCACTAATGGTGAATTGAAATATGAAGTGGGTACATGGTGTGCTTCACTGAGGCGGATCTCAAAGGAGACAGATAATACTAAGAACCCATGGAGTAGTGGATAGGAAATAGGTGTTAGAGGGAGATGTTGACCAGGGTAGCTGGGAACCCTAGCTCGATAGGTGGTGATAATCAAGCAGGAGGAGAAAACAAGGGAAATCGATAGTCGGCGTTGTTGTGAACAAATTCTAGAGCCACAAAATGAGGGTGACATCACAGTCAATAGAAGTAATTAGCGTGGATTGATGCGAATTATTATATCAGAGTAGAATAGCGGAAATAGTGCAATGGAATCCGAGGAGGAGTGGACGAGAACCTGGATTAGGATGAATATTACCATTGGGGTCTACGGTGACCATTGGTCGACCAAAGAAGAAGAATTACGAGCAGGGGGAGAAACCGAGGGAAACCATGTGCGAAAGGGGGAGTGACGAAATAGAAATGGTATGATTCAATGGAAGACGATGAACCCTAGATCGATAATAGATGAACCCCATGATGGAGGAGAATCTGAGGGAAACTGTATGCGGAGGAGGGAGGGAGGGAGAGGAAGGGATTGACGTGGAGATGGTATGTGGAAGTCAGGCGGAGAAGAAACGTGGGTTTCTAAATGTTGTAAATGTGGAATGGAGAGGAACCCATGACTAATATTGTTAGTACATATCATGTCTCTACTATGTTTTCTTTCAGTACTATTTATGAATGTTATAAATTTAACATATTGAAGAACATTAATTCACTCTAAAATGTTTAAGGGTTTAGTTTCTGAATTATAAAAATACTTATTATGTTTTGAAAAAAATATTATATTTGATTCCTTGAGGTATAGAGGAAGATGTTACATTTAGAATTTACCTAGTCGAAAGAATATCATTGGGCTCATGTCATCACATTGTAGCTTCAATGATGGTTACTTCATTATCACTATTGTGAATTTTAAATCTAATATTGATGAACCAAAAAAGAATAACCAATGGTTAAATATTATATTGTATCACTATAGGTAGATCTCTAAATTCCATGGCTTCACCTTTAGATTTTGGATGATTCTGGAACATCTATATTTTTAAATATAACACCAAAATCTGATTATGATACAAATTGGTCATGTTATCTCTGACCAAAATCCATGAAATATTACAATAGTAATAACATATAATCAATTAGAAATACTTTTTGGAGAATATTTATTCAGGGAATTAACCATGATAAATAATAATCATGATAGTAAATATATACAATATCAATTGGTTTGTTTTTTTGGTAATGATATCAAAAGATAAGAAATAATAAGATGACTTGAAATATTAGATAAACATGAGAATGTTGAAGTTAAATGTCATTGCACCACATTCTATGAGGGAATGCTGACAATGTAATGATTTCATCAAGGATAACAATAAAAGATATGAAATAATTGTAGTATCTAACATAGTGAGAAAAATAAGACAATGTTTCCATTTTCCACAATATTTCTTAAACGACAATGGATAAATAAATATTGGAAACATTGCCTTATTTTGTGATGGACGACCATTGAAAATTGGGGAGGACAATCTTAGGTCACAGTGACTAATCCACTGATCTAGGCTTTGCTTCGTTGCTGTGGTCTAGAGGTGTATGTAAAAAAAACTCACACTTATGACACCACTATGAAGACACGTGATAATGTTCTAATTTCACCATGTCTTGGTGAAATCTAAAATAAACCATACCCGAAAAAACAAAATATTAAATGATATGAATAATAAGGAATAATGGAGGTTGAATATGAAAATTTACCTCTATCCATTTGAAGTAGGAGAACCCCATAAGTCATTTTTATAGTTTGAATCAAGAATAACAATTTTGTTATCCTTAAAAAACAACACCCATTCATTCTGGGTAAACAATACACCTCTACTACGTACTAGATGGACCTTATAAAAGTTCAACTAAAATTTTCATCCGACTGAGTACCTGGTACCCCTCCATAGGGTACCTTATAAAATATGTAATTTTTCATATACCCATTATGAGGCACCCAATGCCTCCCGATTGAATACCTGATGACTACTATAGTTTTTTTTTCATTTGACAGCACCATAAGATTTGGAAAAAATCAATCTAAATTACCATTATCGTTAAGTGAAAACACATCCCAATGATGTACTAACTCTTAAAATTCCAATTCAAATCCCAATTATAAAAAATATATCTCGTTCTGGAAAAAAAACAAATTTCCTCTGAAATTACTGATCTTATAATTGTCTGTGTCATTAAAAACCCCCAACCATAAGAATTACAATCTTTAAGAAGCATCTAGGATGACCCGTTGATTCCCAAGATAACAATCAAAATTTGAATCCACCATTCATTATTGATTATAAATGTCCAAAACCCCCCATGTAGATTCTAAAATCTAGACTAAGTTGTGCTTTACTGAAAACCACCTTCCCCTCACTCCACACATATCAATTATAATCAGAATTATGTATCTATTTCAAAAACCTCTTTTCCATACCAAATCATGTGAAACTATACTAGTTTACTTGTACACACACTAATAACAAAATAATGAACACATAATTGTTCATAACAATGAGGATGAAGATTACCTTGAGGGGTTGGCCGCATCAGAGGCACACAGATGGAGGTGGGGAGGCCGCATAAGAGTAGCGTTGGTGGGGGAGGTGAGGGGTCCCGTGTTCGGTGGCACCGAATCGTGGTGGGGTTGCATTGTTTGGTTTCAGTGAGGGGAACCGTTGTGAGGGGAACCATTGGTGGAGGAAGATCAGGGAGAGGATAGGTTAAAATGGGTAAGGGAAAGAAGGATGTGCACCAAGGTTATTGGGAAGTAGGGTGCCACCAAGGGAGTCATCGACCATTCAGAGGGTCATGAGGGGCACTGTTAGTGGAGGAGGATCGGGGAGAGGAGTGGGCGGGATGGGTTGTGGAAGGAGGGTCTCAAAAAGAGGGTATCAGGGAGGAGGGAACTGCAGTTTGAGATGTTCTGTATTATGAGGGTCATGATTGGGGGAATATAAAGGAGGACCCCGATGTGATTAGAAAAAAACAGCATAAATATGTATCCATGATCGTATATACTACATCTATGCTATAAATAAGCTATATCCATGAGTCTATTAATCCATGGCTATATATCCCAAGCTATATCTTAAATTTCTAGTATTGTTTCTTTTCCCACTCCTCATTGAAACTGGTTTTCATACCCTCCTTCTAAAAAAAGAGGAGAAGATGCATTGGGTATGACATGTGCTTTATGTGTTTAGATTTCTAATGGAGGATTGGTCTACACACATTCTATAGATAGAAGAGACTTGGTGAGTAATTCTTCTAATCACTGGGATTTCCCCCCTTGTGTTTAATATCTCATAATATTGTTCTATAATTCTTTGGAAAATGGGAATCTAATAATTTTTTAAGTAAATGATTGACTAAATGATGTTATTCCATGTGGTTGGAAATTTCGAGGACATAATACAAAGGATTTAATTGAATGGAACAATGGAATTTGGGTTTGATTCTAATGAAATATAATGTGGAAATAATTAATAGTTAATAGGATATTAACTAATTAATGAACATGATGTGCTAATGTTAAAAAGGGAATTAAAAAATGTAATCAAGCTCCTTAAATGGTTGTGTGATTATAGGATACTTAGTCATAGAAGTGGTGGTCATGAGTCCGATATATGTTAGCTGCATTTGAGTCTAATACTAGGTTATGCACATAGGGTGGCTGTGAGATATAGTATATTCTGTATTTTTTGTGATATTATATGAAACTCCACCCCATCAGTTAGGGAAACTGTCACCTCAGAAATTCTGATCGTTGGGGGTTGTTTTCCCCAACATTCCAGTGGGAGGATAAATGGAACACTACCCTGTTTGGATCTTTTCTTGGTGGTTACATGTGATGGGGGGCACATTATTTAGTTATCAACATATATGTGTGAAATGGAAGTAATGGTTTGTGGTTATTCCCAAACATATATTCTGTATATAGTTATCTATGGACTACTATTGGTGTGATGTGTATAGGTCTTGATTTATTAACGATCATTACAATGTGTGTGTGTTCTAATGGCTTGAGGTATAATTACCGATGTTTGATACACGTAATTCAATATATGGTGGCTCTCAAAAACTACATGAGACTTTTCTTATGTATACATGGGGGGTTTGTTTCATTCTGTGCATGTTGTAGTGTTTGGACCAAGTGTCTTTGGGAAAGCATTTTTTGGAGAGAGATGCATAGGACGTGAGACATTGGGCCAATGCGGAAAACCTATAGGGAAGTGGTAGCGGGGTTCCCTTGATATTATTTATTATATTATATACTCTTGTGTAGTTTTATTGGTTAGAGTATCCACTGTGAGGGTGTGAACATTTTATAATCGTTTAGGTGATGAGTTAGTTTCACATGGTTTTCCTTATGCTTTAGCTTCTTCTCGTTACTTTTTCATGAGAGGATATAGGGAAAATCCTATTGATTATACTGTTATAATCACCCTATATATATAAAAATTTTTAAAGGTCAGATGGAGTGGGTTATTTATTTAGCACGTTACTACAAGCTTGGGGTTGCAGGAGCTATTTGGGTTATTTGGTTGTTGTTGTTATTAATTTGTTTTGGTACTTAAAGTTTTTCTATTCAGTTGTATTATTTTTTGAATGAAATTTAAAATGTTTACTTTGGGTTTTATTTTATATTTCTATCTCATTTGGATTTTTTTGGTGTTTATATTATATATCTTATTCTATTGTGCTCTCCCAGAGGAAAATTATTTTAATTTGTGTGTTTACTATACCCTCGGTACTAGTCGCCAACCTGAGGCCTACTGGAGGTGGGACTCAGGGGTCATTATCTCTATTCTCACATTGCCAGCCCAGCATAGGTACACCCTATGGGGAGGAGGTTATGACAATACTAGATACACAACATCACATATCCTATTATAATTTATTTCCCATGAACTAGTGAACAATATATACATTGATATCAATGATGTCACTACATCCACATTATAGATCTTTATCCTTAATTATGTCTCTTACTTATAGTTGATGATATAATATTATTATAGAACTCATTGTCTTCAAATAACTATCCATGCTGATCTTTTAAATAATTATATAAATGGATTATCTCAATAAAGTCATCAATGATCATGATTCCAATTGTTTATTATATTCCATACATGGAACATGGAATTCCATAACACTATTATTTCTTATTATTTTTTTGACATCAAATTCATCATATCTCTAAATCTATCTAATTATTATTTCTTGAAGATTATTTCTTTTTTTTCTAGAATAATATTTGATGATGTATATTATCTTCCTAGATAAACATGTCAGCTTCTTCTTCTTCATCCATACTCATAATGTTCTCATCTTATGTTAGAGTAATATCATGTCTCCATTATTAAAAATATTTATGGAAAAATAAATTCAATATAACTATTCTATTCATATATTTTTTTTAATTTGGATATCATAATATAGTCTCTATATAGTTAATATTGAAAATAGATCAAGCAATCCTGGAAGAATATTCTTCCATCAAATTTTCCCCAAAATATTAACCAGGGAACACTCCCTTGATTAGTGAATTTTATTTTTCCCTCACATTATTTTCTCAACTACATTTCCCATAATTTTCAATTCAACATTATAACTCATTTTATCATAAATCAAATTTTTATCAATTTAATTTTTCCAAGAAACATTATATTATTCTCTAGGATCATTTCCTATGATATCCAACTAATGAATTATTCTCTATTACTATACCAAAATAATAAAACGTTATTACTATTTCAACACGGATCACCTTTTCTGGTAAATCTGATATATGAATTTTAATATTAATAATTATATTTTATTCACTAATATAAAACTGCAATTCCATATATACTAAATTATAAGTAAGAATGAAGACCCGATTTTACATAATTAAATATCTATAAAATAATTAATGAATCATCAAATTTAATTTCCAAAATTTATTTATTATAGTTTTTCTTAAAATTATATTTATTTAAATTTTCATCATTTATTCATTATTTTAAATTATTTAATACAGTCATATAATCATCATAATAATAACCATTCTGGAATATAAACCTCAATTTTTTTGTAATCAATGAAAGAAAACAATATCATCACCCAATATAAATTCTTAGAAATATTTATTTATTAGTTTTTCCCATATTCGTAAACCTCACAGTTTTTCTATGTGTAATGGTCAACATAAGATGTCATATATTACATGGACAAAAAAATGAGATTAAAAAAATATTATAATCATTGTATCATAATTTCGTTCATGGAATCATTAATAAAAGGAAGAAAATATTATTTTTAATCAGAGTGAGACGAAAACATAATATTTATTTCATTATTTAATTCCCCTTTCCAAATCCTCTATGAACTCAACATAACATATCATGTACTATTGAAACACCTTAAATATTACATAATAACTCATAAATAATAACTCTCCTAGTTAAATTCAATCATCTTTGATAAGAATATATTACATAAAATATAAGAAAATTTATTAATTTCATTATGTTCTTCCAAATTCTATTTTGAGAGGGTTTTTTATATAAAATTATAGTTATTTAGTGATATTATCAATACATTATTATTTCTCTATATCAACCAAATAACATATTACGTATCATTAAAATAATATTTTATTTATATCATGAACAAACTAAGATAGAATTTTATATTTTAAAACAAAAAAAAATGATACAGATTAATCTAGAAATAATTAAATCTATTTATAAAAATTCGAAATAATATCAAGTCCTTCTAATGCACTTCAAAATAGTTAAAAAAATAAAATTACATTGTGATTTTTTCCAGTCTTGTTAGTCATTGTTATCATATATCATAATGAATTTAAAAAAAATATAAATACTCACTTTGAGTATTTCATATATTTAATTAATTATATTTAATATCAACTACGCAATGGATTTTTTAAACCTCAATCCAAGTGATATTCAATATTAAACACTGTTGTAAAATTTTATAATAAATCCTTTGATGGTTCGTCTATACATCTATCATTTTTTCATTCATTTAATTATATTACAAAAAGTGTGAAATAGTCATTATCTCCACCATAATAAAAACTATTATAGACAATCATTCTCACAAGAATCATCCCATGTCATTGATTTCTAGGATGTCTAACTCCCCTGCCGTCATATGTAATGGGTAATCACCATTTAACAAATTCACACATAGTTAAAAACTAATGTATGGAATTATTTTCTTTTCTTCATTGGGCTTATTTCACACAATTTAATTATACATTTAATTTATCTAACACATCTATTTTGAAATCACATGCAAAATATTCCATATTAATCAATTATGTCTCATTATCTATTTCTATAGTACTCTTTTCAAAAACCAGATCATCTTTAAGATCAATTTTATTCATATATGACTTATTTATAATAGATAAAATTATAATAATTCTAGATAATTTCTTCTCATATGATTTACTATACTAAATTGAATAATTAACTTCTCGCTTTTTTCACTCAATTACATCAATTCTTAATTTATTAATAAATTTGGAATGATATAAGGGTCTAGTTTCAATTATGAAAACAATTAGCCAATAATAAATTATCTTTATGTGAACATGGTCATTCTTTGGGATAGAAGACATGAGTAAAAATGATACCACTGTGCTACATATAAACAACAAATAGTGTGATACATAGATATCAATATAGGAGGCCCTTCTTGAGTGATCTCACTCAACATAGTAGCACTATTCAAAATCCTCTGTTCATAATTGGGGACACCAATTATATTTTATCCCCTAGTGAGAAATTGGGCCCTTCTCACTCCACTATTTCCTCTAGAGAATTTAATATTTCCATTGAAACTAATAATCTCATTGAGGTGAATTTAACTGGTGCCAAATTTTCCTAGTACATACACCATTAGAATAAGGTTGTGGATAGTATGCTTGATAGGGATTTTACGAATGATCAATAATTGTAAAAATGGGTCAAAATTTAATGCATCACCCTACTAAAAGTTTCCTTGGATCACCAACTTATTTTGATTTATTTTTCCCATAATCTCATCAAACCTAGGATTCCATTCAAATATAACAATGCATTGTCCTTTTATCTTGACTGTGTGATCATTATCAAAAACTCCCCTACTAATTTGTATGATCATAAAGACCAATTTGTTTGTCCTTAGAAATTGAAAAATCTCAATAATGTCTTAAATAATTTGTGTAAAAATAAATCTATAGAAATAGGAAATGAAATCACCCTCCTATGGAATGATCTCACTCAAATTCAAAATATTAATAACTCCTCAAACTGACCACCAATTACCAGCATGAAATCATCATTTCTTATAATATGGTCACATTACATAACTTTAAGGATAACCTCATAAAATAAATCATTAAAACCACATGGATCAATGATGGAGATAGTAACACTATGTTCTATAAATCTCATCATAAAGCTAAAAATGCATTTAAACCTCTGTCCTATCTTATAAATGAGGGGAATCTTATTGACACTGATGAAGGTATTTCTAAATTTGTGGTATCCCACTTATCTAATATCTTCAATGGTCCATGAATTGGTAGAAATATTCTTCATGATGTTATTCCAACTATGGTGTCTGGAGATGACAATTATTTACATAATAGAATCCCTTTGGATCATGAAATAAAAGACACTTTCTTTAGCCTCAACCCTGATAGTGCTCATGGACCTGATGGTTTTAATAATGGGTTTTATCAGAAGCATTGTTATATTATACATGAAGATGTCTGCATCTTGGTTAAAACATTATTTTCTAGAGGAATTCTCCCTCATGGTTTAAACTTTAAATTTTTACCCTTATTCCTAAAATGGAGAATGGTGATGAAATTTATCTCTTCAGAACCATTTATTTAATAAATTCTCTTTTAAAAATTATCACTAAAATTCTTGCTAATATAATCTCTCCGACCAGTAATATAATTTTCTCTTTGAACCAATTTGGTTTTATAAAAAGAATAACAATTCAACACTTCTTTCCTTTCCTCTGTATCCACCAACCTTTTAAGTAGAAAATATCACAGTGGGAATATTTCCATTAATATTAAAATTACAAAGGCTATTGAGACCATCAATTGAAACTTTACTTTTATGGTCCTTATTCATTTTGGTTTTAATGATACATTTAACAACATAATTAAAACAATTTTTAACTATTCTCATATTTCCATTCAAATAAATGGTTCCCCTAGAGGATATTTCAAATGTTCTAAGGGGGTCAAGAAAGGATACCCTCTCTTTCTTATTCTCTTCTCAATCGTTGAAGACTATATGAGTAGTTTTCTCACACAGTATGTGGAGTAAGGCAAGGACAATCTAATAAATGCCTCCAGAAACCTGAAATCCCCCTCGCATATTCTTTATGGTGATGACATTATTTTATTTCTTTAGGGGGGACAGAAGAAACATTAATAACCTTAAATGTAGTCTCAATAACTATGAATATGTATCTGGTCAGCATGTTAGTTGGCACAAATCTTTTATTTTTTTTAGAAAATTGATATCCCGTAGTAGAAAATGTGAAATTATCAGTACATTGGGATCAAGGAGGGTACTCTACACTTCACTTATCTTAGAGCACCTATTTTATGGGGATGGCTAAAGGCTATATATTTTTCTCTTATTATTGACTAGACCCCTTTTCAACTATCATCATGGAATGGTAAAAAACTCTCCAGGGCAGGAAGAATTTTCCTTGTCAAAACTATCATTATCTCCAAAGTAGTCCACTCCAAGATGATCTATAAATGGACGGATGGTCTTTTAAGATGCATTAATGTGGCCATTAGAAAAATTTTCTGTATAGGGAGAACTCTAAATAGAAACCTACTTATGGTTCCTTGCTCCTCTTGTTGCAAACCAATTGAAAATAGTGGCATTGGTATAAAAAACCTCAATAATTTTAATGATTCCCTTCATGATAAGTTCACCTGGAACCTCATCCAATGCAATTATCCTTCCATTAATTATCTTAGGTAACACTTCCTGATTAATTAAGAAACAAAAATATCATTTATTAGACCTCCTCTATCTGTCCCTCCACCAGGAATAGATTAGTTTATATTATGACAATCTCAAGATGGATTGCTAGGAAAGATTTTAGCTTAAATATTTTGCTTGATAACTGGACTGGTTCTCCCCTCATCTCTTTGGCGCCTAATACCCAACTTCCAAACCATACTAATGATTCCATCATAGAAATTTTAAAAATTAAAAATACTTTCTTAACCAACAATATTAGTTATGTTGTTGATAGTTATCCCTTCACTATTATTGAGGATCTTCAAATATGGGAACCTGCATATAATGGTATGCTTGACTAAAAAAGAAACTACAACAATTTATTCAACAATGAAGATAATAATTTATGTTGGTTAAATTGTTTTAATAAATAATGTTTAAAGCCCTCGAGATTCACTATCATTTGGCATATAGCTCATGGTAGGCTTCCCATTGAAAACTGTTCACAATATTTTGGGATTAATATCTATTCAAAATGTCATATGTGTATCAACATCCTGAGGATATTAATCACCTCTTCCTTTCTTGTGATACGAAAAATTCCCTTTGGAATTACATTTTTGATATTTTTGAGTGAAAATGGATACCTTATAGCTCAATAACATATCAACTTCAGTGATATGTGCACATACCTAACTCCCCATAAATCAGGAATCTCTTTATTTCAGCCACAGAGGAGTACCTACATGTGATCCGGTAAGGAAAAAATGATTTTTTTATGAAAAAAACACTTTTAAGGCTAATGAGGATAAAATTTGAATTATAATTTTTATTTGGGATGCCTCTCTGGTTCATAAGGATCATTGTAACAACTAAGTTAGAGATCTTTGGATTCTCAGACGCATCAGTGTAGATTGGAGGTATCCTTGTCCTAAATACACCATGGAGGTATTTTGAAAAGCTCCACGTTCTGGTTGTATTAAAATCAACATTGATGGGGCTTCTAAAGGCATCCCAGGTCCCACGGGATGTGGTTCCATCTTTCGAATACATTGGGACATGGTTCTAGGCTGTTTCTATGGATCATGCTGCTTCACATCATCCCTAGATGTTGAGATGATATGTGTGATTCATGCTACATATTTTTCCAAGCATCATAACTAGAACAACATCTGGATCGAGAGTGACTCAACTAAAATTTTCCATGACATTTGGAATGGCATCGTTCACCTAACATGGACTCTCACCCTCCAATGGATGGATAGTTTGAACTCTCAATCTGGTCTCAACATCATTTCAACTCATACATACCAGGAAGAAAACAAGCTCGTTGGTGGACTTGCCAACATGGGATTTAATCAAGAGTTCTCCTGGAGGGATGAACTTCCTCCTCAGTTACTTCCTCTTTATGTCAGGGAAGCTCAAAAAATTCCCTATTTTATACTCATGTAATCCTCTCTTGTTCATTCCTTTTCTATAAATTTGGTGTTTTGGACTTTGACCAGAACACCACATTAAAAATAATAAAAAACAGTGTGATACAAACTCAAATTTCAGATTTTCATGCAGGTGTATGTATATATCCTTGGATTATATGATCTTATACTTAAAAATAAAATAAAAGATAAAATAATAATGTTAATGATGTTTTTGTACCCATTTAATTTATTTTCAATTGAACAATCACTACCAACTAATACGAATATATAATGTAATAAAAAAGGGATATATGAATGTGTTCATTGTAACATTAATATATCTATAGTTCAAAATATTAAATCATCTTTTTAAATGATAATATAATAGGTTCTTCACTGATATCCCTAACAAGAAGTGAATTATGAAAATATTTATCATGTCTGTAATTCTCAAAAACCACCTCAAATAAATTATGTTAGTAGTTGGAAAATGATACTAAATATGATATTATATATGATATGTATCAATGATAAGTAATTAAATATTTTATAATTTATAATTCATCATGTTTTATATATATATAAACATTCAACATGTTCTCTAATTTCATGATTCAAATTCAATTTCTTGACTAATATTATGATAATTGACATCTGTGGGAGTATGGTGATTCTTTATCAAATTTTTTCCTTGTCCATCATCCATTGCACCAACTTCTAACTGCAACACTTATTTTTTATAATGTTTTCCATTGGGGTATGGAATTATATATATATATATATAATTACTATACTAGTGTATCTCTTTGATTATCCTTAAAATAAGAATTAAAATCATTTCCCGATTCATTAAACAAATCATTATGAAATCTAGAACATGTGTTAACATAAGAATCATTCTTAATAGATTTATATAAACAACCATATTGATTTTTAAAAATAATTTTCAAATCATCCATATTATTTGATAATTTTCTTGGATTCATTACATATATATTCATTATAATTTTTGGGGTTATAAATGGTTCATCAAAATTTTTATGAACATTAATATGATCCTAATAATCAATATAATTAGTTTCTAACAAATCAAATATATACATAATATTATTTATAAAATATCATCGTAATAAAATCTATATCTAATAGGTGGAAAACATGGTTTATTATAGTACTTGAGAAACCCAATTGATCATGTATTATCACATAAGAGTTGGTTCTGAATTTGTTGTGGCTTACTATTATCATACTATTATCCACGTAATCAATAATTTCATAGAAAATTCCACCCAATATATATATTATGATTAAATATTATGATATACATAAATATGTTTATATCTTTCCCAACTCATAGAAACCACAAGAAATGTGGAATATAAATTATGGAGCAGAACATAATGTTTATTCATGTTTTAATCCCTTCATAATAAACAAACTCAATGGTATGTTTAGTTATTATCTCAAGGTATATATTCAATAGTATATAAATAATGTATTTTAATAGGTATTTTTATTATATACTACCCATATTGAATCTAGAAATAACACTATATGTCCCTGGTCTTTTAAAAATATAACCTATTTTCTAAGATATATAACATAATGATATATTTTTCCATTTTCCTCTAAAAAACTATGAATAATATTATCTGTGATCTCAAAATATTCAATATAAAATATCATGATAATAATTTATCAAAAACTTATCCTTTAATTCAAAGGACTTATATATCATTACTTAAGTTTCCATGACTTAACCCATTGTACAGTCAACCTTCCACCCTTAGGAAGCCCTTGATCAGATTGATAAAAATATTTTATGTTTCCTTATCCTCGAGAACCCTTACTAAAACTAATAAAAATATGATTATGATTCTCTAACCATTGGATCCCTCAATCTAGAAAATAAAAAACTAATATTTATATAGAAAATATTAAGGCACGTATAATGAAACCCTTATAAACAAATGGATTATGTGGGACTCCCAAAATTTTAAATTATAGGATCCCATGTAAGAAAATGTTTCAAAAACATTAATGAATCATTACATAATATACTAAAAAATGTAAATTCCCATGAGTATGAGGCTTTATTGATAGTGCAAATAAATTGGTATATTCTACATTTCATTGTAGTAGTTATAACTGTGTAAGAAAAATGCATTGTCGTGTGAAATTTCTAACACTAAATATGTATCTTTTCATCATCATTTGCTATACTACTACAGTTTTTTAAATGTTAAATATGCACGAATTAAAAACAATATATAGTAGACTATGTATTGTTCCAAATCTAGTAGAAATTATAAAATTTCATCTAATAGATATTTAGGCCTTTATCAAAGGAGTTTGGTCTAATAGACACCATAGAGTGTCGTATGATGGAGTAAGTTTTACTATATTATATATCATATATAAATATTTCTTCTAAGGACCATGTTATATGTGTATATAACATAAAAATTAATTGTTTTTCTACTATACATCACAAATCAGAATCTAACAGAACTAATAATATAGTTCTAAAAAAATATAAAAATTCTCAAAAACACATATAGTATTGGAAAATATAAAATTTAATCCTAAGAAAACATATGGGGAGATTATTTTGTTATTAAAAATTTATGTATAGAATGTATAGAATGTTTTCATTCGACATAATAATTTCTATATATGACCCCAAACATCATCAACGTTTTTTTCTGATTCATGATTTTGTAAAGTCTATTTCCCAATTAATAAAATGATTATCATCATTATGAAGACTATTGGATATTTTTCATGGAGTTTTGGGGATAGAAATAGAGAAAGAGTGGCCATATAGTGCTTATTTCAGAGTTGGATTTTGATAATTGATGACTATGAACCATAATTGTACTATATTTGTATGAAGGTGATTTTTTTACTTCATTAATGGTTGTGGATTAGAAAAAAAATTGCAAGAGACAATCCACCTATCTATTTCAAATTAATTCAAACTCTGTGATCTTCCTAAGTTAACGTGCCACCTAGAATCCTTTTGAACAGAGGGTGGCATGTGGTTGTCCCACGGATTTTTCAATCTTGTCAGAAAAACATGATCATAATTAAACTAGAGTATTTTCATTAACTCCCATAGTTATTAATTTTTCTAACTCTCATTTACCCTAGTTTTAGGGTAATGATATTCATTCCCCCAGGATACCCTAGGATGATTATACTTGGATTTCTTTAAATTTGGAGTGTGTTTTGGATAAAATCAATGATCTAGTTGAGTATAACACTCTTCTTTCCCCTATTTTCATGAAAAGGATTTTTTCATATTTTAATCATCTTTTGATTCAATATAAACATTTTTTTTCTAATGTTTCAATGTTGAGGTTTTATGTTCATTTCATTTTGAATCAATGGATTAGGATAAGTGGGATTTCATCTATGTTCTTATGATAGTTGGTATATGTGGAATATCCCTTAGTCGTAATCCCTAATTAAATTGTATGTTTTTGTGTTATTGTACCTTCTTTAATACAATTTTTTGTTATTATAGTAAATTATGATTGTTATATTTGAATGATGATTTAGACCCTTCATGTTTTTTTTGGTTTCTTGTACACTTAGTATACATAGTCGAAGGATACCCATTGAGTTTGACTCTTACTTGAATTTAGAATTGAGTTTCTAAGTGATTAATTTAATGGTTAATGTGATATAACCCTTGATAATAATTTTATCATATCAACATGTATTTATATAAAGAATTAAATGATAACTGGGATAAATTTAATTAAATTGTATAAGGTGTGTTTTCCCTAATATAAATGTTTTGAAAAAGTTATTAAATATAAATGAAAATTTTAAATAATTATTGATAATTATTTCCCATGTAAATTAACATAATGGATGGGGTGTTAGAATGAGTCTCTACACCAATGAGTTAGTATTGACTTATTCTCTAGGAATCATTGAGGTGTTTCATGTATTAGTGGTTCAACTAAGGCTATGTCCCCATAACAATTTTAAATGCATTGAATTTGTAGAACTAAACATTGGGGAATATTGTATTATGTAATGTTTCTCAAAATGAATAACCATTTGAATTATGGAACATGAATCATATTTATATTCTTCATTCAACAAGAAATTTCTAATGATTTTTAATGAATATGGTTAATAAGTGTTATTACTAATGAAAGAGGATAATGTGAAACCTCTTAATTAATGGAAACTGGTTAATAAATTTGTTTATCTATTTTCATACAATACTTTATCATACTCTATTAATAGTAGAAAATTTTATGAACCATTTCGAGATTCATACTGATTTTTACTCACAATTTCTATGGGATATTCTTGTGTACATGAGAAATTTCAGGGTATTATGTTATAATAAGGGAAAGGTACTATTTATAGATGGTTGATATGGGTCGTAGGGATGTTCATGGATGAGTTAAATAGACTTGGTGTAAAGACCAATTAGGTTGATTCTTTAGATTTTAAATATTTTGGGATTTATTTCTAACATTTAGGATAGTTGGAAATGAAAGGGATTTCTTATTTATATTTTTTTGTTGGAATATATTATGTTTTTGGAAATTAATATATGATACATGATTATTATTTATATTTTATCCTTAGATTTATTTTTATATATTCTATGGGAAACTATGTTAAAGAATGTATAGTCTCCCACATGTCTCATTTAACCCTCTCAGGTAGTTAGATTCCTCAAGAATTCTAGGATCCACACATAAAGCCATGTGGTAAAACATATTAGGGCACTTGTTTAGTGGACCTCAGGTCGAGGTGTTACAAGGTGGTATTATGTTTTTTCAATTTATATAATTTATTTTATTTAGAAGGTAGACAAGAGATTTGTATTTGTCATGCCTTGGTATTGATATTTATCCTGACAGTAATTATCCAATGTGATGGGTAACACCCAAGTACCATTTCTTGGATAGTAGTTCTAAATATGTTTTTACAATTGAATTCTATTTCACCGTAAGTGATGAATTTAATGTGAAATGTTATTGTTTTAAGTACTTTTTCAAATGGTATGAAATAGAATGGGGTTTTTATATTCTTGATTAATTTTAGTTAGTTAGGAATATATGTGTCATGCATCATGTTAACAGATATGGGAAAATATTTTATGACAACATATATGAATTTGAAAATATTTTTGGTCCTATTTTGAGATTATGTAAAAGTAACTAATAAATATTATTAGCTGTGTTATAATTGGAATTACATTGTTGAATGGTTATAATTGCTTCTTAGGTAGAAAATGATTTTCATTTTCATAATTAATGGATGATAAATGAAGAATGATTTTTATAATTCATAATTTGAATTGAGTTTTAGTGTTCAAATTATGAATGTTTTCCAAAGCATATTTTATGGATGGTTAATGTGAGTGATAGATATTTGATAATTCCCCTTGGGATTGTGTGTGTGGAGTTGTTTTTATATGGCTAGTTGTGTGCCCTTTTTAAAAATGATTATTGTTTATTTTATGAGTATTGGGATGGGTTTTTTGAATTATAGATATATAAAACCATGATGATTCCTACCAATTGGGAGATATTAAGATATCAACATAATTGATACTTAAATTATGGAGAATTACCACCCATTAGATCTATGTAATATTTTGTAATAGTATTTCCATGAGAAAATTACTAATTTTATGTAGTTTATAAAAATATTTCTGTAGAGGGTTTCAAAAATATCTTCGAACTAATTATGGAGTTTCAGATGCATCACCCTATGAAGTTATTAGGAATGGGTAAACCTAATTATATTGATATATTAATAGAGTCCATCCATATTATTTATGATGTCATATGGACTCCTTGTTATTAGTGATTCATATTGGTATCTTATATATTGTAAGGACTATTACAGTGCATGTGAAATCTATTTGTTCAGAATGAGTAAGAAGATGGTATACAATGGAATTATTCATTTAAAATGATTCTAGATGACTTTTATATAGTGACTATAATATAGGAAAATGTTCAAGAGTTTATGAGGTCGGCATAAAGGTTTATGTCCAACATGGATTATGTGGTCCACTTAACTAGCATAGAATGCATTGCAATAGCATTGGTTGAAAATAAGGATACAACCATCATATTTTTTCTAGATGGGAGATGATATATGATAATTTTCCATGGGAATATCACGTTTTAATGAAGTTTACTAATTTTATAGATGAAACTATCATTTCAGAATTTAAACTCATTGAGTCCTCTATTAGTGGTCATGTTGTTTTAGTTGGGTAGTCCATGGGTACATCTTATGATTGTAGTAATCCCCATTTTGAGGGTAATCTCTAGTGTGGTGGTAGACAATGTTGAAAATGAAGTGGGTTTAATTGATTTAGAGGTAACTGATTGTTTTATTATTAGTGCATCAAGTCGGGATGCGTGTGTGGTTATTGTCTACAACCACCAGTGATGTGTCGAGCATGTGGAGAGATGTGACATGGGCCAAGGATATCTGAGATCAGATGGTAGGTGGGAACTGAAGGGGATTTCAGACCAATGTAGGGTGTAGGATTAAGGTCTCCTACTAAATAAATTATAGAAAATTTGATATATACTAGTAATACTAGTAGTGTGGGTGGAAATGGTACTCTAGGACAAAAATTCCTAGATCATCAATGTAGTGTAGAATAGGGAACTCAAAACAAA
Organism: Viscum album; assembly: GCA_963277665.1. Lineage (NCBI taxonomy): Eukaryota > Viridiplantae > Streptophyta > Magnoliopsida > Santalales > Viscaceae > Viscum > Viscum album. The sequence goes on from OY728145.1 coordinate 1,202,506,330, forward strand.
TCCCAAGAAATCAAGGTGGGTCAACATTATGAAGTTTTTTTTCTAAACAAGGAGAAGGGGACATTTCTCCATCAATGTTCTATCATATATTTCTTAAAGATTCAATTATTTACAGTTATTTAGTTCATATTGCTGCCTTTTATTATTTTATATCTCCATAATTTGTCCATGTTTTGTTTATATTAGGGATATTTATGTGTGTAGTTAGGATCATTTACACACCATTAGGTGTAGGAGTAAAAAAAATACTAATCTAAGGAGTGTTCTCCTATGGATGGTGGGAGATGCTTCCTTTGGCAATTGTTTGTGCTAAAGATGTAACTGGTTTCCCTGATATTGGGATGATTTGTTGGTTTTTATCAATCCTTAATCAATTTTTTTTCTAAAGGGTAACATTAATTTTTACTGAATGATTCACATATATTCACTATGGGAAATGGGATATCCAGTAAGGTAATGAAGGATAATATCATTAGCAGTTTAGTGATCTCACAATGCAGGTGTCTTGTTATATTCTAGACAATGGGAGGATATATAATGAAATATTTATTCTTATGGTAAGTTGATTTTCGGATGTAATTCATAAGGACTTCTCATGTCTACATCTTTAGCGATATATTGAGTTCACAATTGAGTTGATATTGGGAGATTAACTTATTTCATTTCCATTTTGTAGAGTAGAACTACATTAATATCTGGAACTCATGAATTTATTAGTGGAATAAAGAAATAATGATTTCTTTCCAAATGTGCGTCAACTTGGGGATCAATGGTGTTTTTTGATAATTACGATGATATGATGCTATATTGTGTGTCAATTAATGGATGGTTAATTGGATGATAGTTATGAAACTATATCATCTTCAATGTATTAGTTATCTTTTTGAGCAACTGAAAGGTTCCTCTATGTTCTCTAAAATGGATTTGATATCTGGTTATCATTAGGCAAGGTTCATATCATCTAATATATCATAAACTATTTTTAGGAGTATGTATGTGTTGTATGAGTTCACCACCATTACTTTCTGGATGAAAACCACTAAAAATATGTTTATTTATTTGAGGTGCTGAATATTTCACATGTACTTTATTGTTTTTGTAGATGGATTAGTACCCAAAATTTTTATCGATTTTCCATTATAGTTGTTAGACATGTGAGGTTAGTTTTGAGCATCCAGTTCATTATTCACTATAGATCTGCACATATTCCAGTAGGTGAATCCGGACTGATTACATCCTTGGATTTAATCTGGAAATGTTTAGGAAATTATTATAATTATATATTTGTATATTATCTATTACCCAACATCACTTGATTAATCATCTTTTCCTATTTTTCATGAACCATTTATTTTCATTTTTTTTATATCCATTTTTTTCACGTGGTATGATAATTTTTTGAGTTTCCATTTTATAAAATAGTTTTTGTAATATATAACCATTTTAAAAGGAATGTTCAGTTTTTACCTTTAAAATATAAAACCATACACTCTAAATATTCTTACTACTAGAATATTATTGCCCTATTTCAAGAAAAGTAAATTACAGACAGTATGGTACTTACCTGACAGTCCGTTTATACACACACCCAACTTGTGTTACACTACTATGGTATACTCAAACTGTTTTGTAAATTCATGATTCTTGTATAATTTTTCTTTTATAACATGTTTTTTTGGATGTTGGAGACCAAGATGACTGACCGGGATTTTGTTGGATCTATTTTTTTTAGTTTCATTTTGATTATTTTGTTATGTTCAACAATTGTTGTATCTTCATCTGGTTATGTATTTATTTTTGTTATTTTTTTTGAATTTCACATGCATTGTTTTAGTTTATTGTTCCTCATTTATTTTGGTATAAATCATTTCCAGTGTGATATCATTGTTGCACAATCATTTTAACCAACCAAAGATGATTGGGAATGCGTCTTGGTCCTTATCGTAGGCCGGATCGAGACCTGGGTCACATGGCAAACTCTCTTGGTTTATAAAAAATTGAATTAATGAAAAATAATATATGTTTGAAATATCCTCCTAAAACATAATATATAATTATTTGGTTGTAATTGTAAAACTTATCTTTTAGTTTATCAAATGGGATGATTTTTATGGAATACAAATATTTTAATATAATATCAATAATTTTAATTTTGACACTATTCATTTACATTGATATTAAAGTAATCGTGGTGGTTTCAAAATTCAAATATAAACCATTAAAACAAATATAAAATGTTAAATATTTATTCAAAATTCATTTAAAACAATAATTAACTATAGATATTTAAATTTTAATATTTTAAAAACATTTATTTTATTTTTCTATTAATTGAGTAAATAATTTGTCTATGTTGCACAAGATTTTAAGGTAAGTATTCAATAACTAAAAAGTAAAAATATGATCCATGATCAAAAAAAATTATTTATCTATTTATGAAATATTTATGTTTGAAGCTACCATATTTTTATCTATATGAATCAATTTCTAAACATTAAATTCTATAGTGTGCCTTTAGATAATATTCTTTAGGTAAAATAATTTTAAGTTCATTATCAATATAAAATTTGATAATAATTCCATATATTCTAATTTTTTATATATATAGTATAATTTATTAGAGAATATGAAATGAGGGAAAGTGTTGGGATGGTTTTGAGGCATTATCCTGTGATTTTATTCTTATTTTATGCATTTTAACAATACTATGATGGTTAATATTTATCAATATTAAAATTAAAAATTCCCAAAAATTAAAACAAAACAATATAGAAAAGAGTAACAACATAATTATAAATATGGTGTATACTTTTCATCATTCAATTAATAGAAGAATAATATATCAAATGTTTTCATAACATTGTTAAATGCAATGGAAAAAAGATGTTAGAAAAATTTACTTTATTAATATAAAGTATGTTATTTAAAAATTGAATATTAATAATAAAAATTGAAATAATTTAATTTTATTTTTTAAATGGGTCATATTTAATATAATAATCAAATATATAATATAATAGGTCTTTTAATGCACCAGAAGAAATTGATGTATATGAATAATTTGTAATTTTCTTTATTCACAAGAAAATCAATCATTATTAAAAAATATTAATACACCACAAGTGAAATATGAAATTATAATTTTAAAAATAATTTTTAAATTAGTAAATATAATTTGTAAAAGTGGAAAAAATTACATATAATATCCATTCACAAAATCCAATGAAAATCATTTTTGCATTTTATGCCTTTTTGACGCATAGAATTATATTAAAAATTGATCTCTAATTTATCAAGAATAAATATATAAATTTTTTATTTAGTAATGTCATTATAAGTATATTTCATAATTATATTAATCATATTATTATGTAATAGACCTTAATGGACCACCACGTTATGTGTTTTGGATGTTGGATGAACATGGAGGAGATTCCATCGAAGCTAAAGGGTAAATATAGAAAAGGGGGTTCAGTAGGAATTGTTGGAATTTCTATGGAATAAGGACATGGGATGATTAATAATCATATATTATGTGGCATGGATGTACATGATTCAACATTGGTGGTATCAAGGAAATTTGTTGATGATACACCCAAAATAGTAGTTGTTACATTATTGTGATTGGATGTGGTGTAGGCCCTTCCATAATTTTTTTCACCATGTTGTGGAGCGAGGAGGCTTTAGTGTAAGTGATTTAAGATGTTATACCAAAAAATATTAATTTAAACTACCAATTGTAGTGGGGTATTTGAGTGATGATATCTACAGTTTAACGTTGGACTTTTTTATTCTCATGGTGTGGTTGCGATCTACATTATATGATATATGTATCGGGATTTCACATGATAACCCACCTATGTGAGTAGGGAGAATGAAAACTAGTGTACTATGAGGGGGAGTCTCCATCATTATCTCGATGGTGATGACTGATGGCTAACTGACCCCTATGGCCCCACTCACTTCTCTATATAGTATGATGTGGTAGTATGCACAATGTCACATTTCCTATATATTTGTGTATCTGAATTTATTGCCTTCTGGTTATTTACATCCAATGTATGTCCTACTATAGTATATAATGGATTTTTATAGGTATGATATGTATATGTTGTGAAATATTTATGAAAAATACTAGGTGAATGGGATGTGATGGATTGATTTATAATTACCAATGTGTGATACACATTATATGTTTTGTGTCCGATCATGTAAATGGATTGGTTAATATATAGAGATATGCTATGGGATGATGTGAAAAAATTGGTGAATGTTTTGAAACATATACAAGGTTTCTATGGGATTCCTTAATTGAGATATGTATTTCTCATGATTTTTGATATTTGGGAAGAGTTGTAATCCTACCAAAAAAAGTTGTTGGGGGTACCCTTATTGTATTAATTAAAACAATACATGATCTAATATATGTGATACACAGTGAGAGACTACTAGGGTTAGTTTAGGAACATAGTGTGTCTATTTATTTTACTTCATAATTTCACTTATTATTTGGTAGGCTTTAGAATGATTTTGTATCTACTTTCAGAGAGAAATTCTTGATGATCTTATTGAAAATATTTTTCTTCTAATCCCACCTTCATTTAAACTATTTTAAGTCATCCATTGTATGTTGGAGATAATGTTGTAAATTATAATATCATAGATATGTTAGAGCTCTGTGGGAAGAAGTGTTGCTTCCTTTTTTTGGGTTTTCGTGGTTTTATGTTTCGTTCGTGTAATTAGTCTTATTTGAAATTACATGTATGCACATGGGATATCATTTATCTTTATGGGAAGGTGTTGATTTTTGTGTTTATATTATATATATATTGTTCTCATAGTCGTTAATGTGTTCCATTTATACGATTTTTATTCCCTCATTACTTTTCACAATCTGAAATCCTACAGTTTTCTGGACTCATGTATTCATCATATCATTTATATCATCATCATCCAATGAGGGGTACTCTTTTTGTAGTGGAGGTCATAAATGAGTAGTATAAAAGGTTATACTTGAGGGAAAAGTTGGATTTTTGTAGTAGGAATAGGTGAGGAATGATTTGTTTTGATGGGAAATGGTTTTATCAATGTTTAGTAAGTGATGAAAATGCGAGAGACTAGATAGTACATGGGTATTTATGTCCCATTAGGATCTAATACATGTATTGTTATGTTTATAGATCCTATTAAATTTTGTGATGATGTTTTTGGGGTTGGAACCTAATAAGGGATATTGATTGTTCATTATTTTCACTTGTATATGAAATTGGTTGACCTTAGAATTACTTTAACCATAATGAAATAAAATATAAATTATATAATGATTATTTTTTATTCCATATTCTATTTTTATAAACTGTAAAAAAATTTACTCTTAAATGAATTCCTCTAGGTTTACCTTCTCTTCATGTTTATATTGACGATGTTCAGAAAGATGTGAAAGAAGATAAATGTAGCGTAGAGGATGAAGATGATGAAAAGGAGGACATTATTAGACATTCAATGCCAGATTGTGTTGATGTATTTGTCATCAATATCAAAATTAGTCAATGAATTCAATTTAATAGGGTTTGAGATATCTTTTAGTTTGACCATAAATGATTCCAATCACAACTAATTTCCTACACATCGATAGGGAAGTTCATGGGTGCAGGAGTTCAATTCCCGGTTTGGACCCTTTGGCGATATGAATTATACCTATTTCTAAATGTGAATGTGATATCCCTACAGGAATTTTTAATTCCCACTAGTTTAGAAAATATTGAAATCTATAACATTCATTAGAAAAGTCACTAAACAATAGTGTAGTATTGGATATGAAAATCTGACGTTGAACCCACATAAATAGGTTTTGAGAAAGTATTAATTATATAAAACAATCCAAACCTAATTTTAAAGAAAATATAAACTATCAAGAATGGATTTTTGGTATAATGAGAGGGATAAAATATAAAATGGGTTTCAGGAATTGATGATTTTTATTTCATGAACTGACAAGGTATGAGATAATTAATTACCAATTATGCTATTGTTGGAATTGGGTTCATGAAAATTCAATTGTTATGATAAACAAACTAAATCCCAATCCCTGATTTTCCCTAGGTATGTTTCGTTGGTTTTTAATGAATGTGGAACCCAAAACCTGATTTAATCCTTGGTAAGTACAAACATAATGTCAATGGTTGAAGTCTATTCCTTGATCTCTAATTAAAAAAATGTTTTCAAACTAGTCAATGGTCATGAAAAATGACTGAAAATAAACAAAATCCACATCCCCACTCACAATCTTCTTACAAGAATAATTGTTAATTTTGATAGAATTGGATAGAAAATATGAAATACCAGCATCAACAGTATTAAAATATAAAAACATCTACATCTAATCCCATTTCACCACACTTTCATCATAATTGATAAATTACCAACTAATGCTAACAATAAGTAGTTCTTAAAATTTATATAAATTAAAACCCTACAGAAAGTGACAGATATGTTTTTCCTTCTTCTAGTAGGCATCTGGTGGTGGTACCCCTTCCAGAAGATTAACAATGTGGTTCCCCAAGGGGAAATATTTATAGTAACTGGAGTAGATCTTCCTAAAACCTATCATGACATTTACTAAGGGCACACATCATGTACTCATTTCTCATGTGCCCTCTATGTACGCATGGATCATGTGTGTATCACATTAAATTAATTGAGTTTTGACTATCTTATTGACATGTACCTCAGGTACACAATGTGTACTGTCTTAGTCTTCAGTTATGGCAGATCTCAACAGAATATTATCCAAAAATTTTCCAATAGACATCGGGTCATGTACTAAAGGTACACAACATTTACTTGTGGTTCACAACATGTTTCAATGTCACAACTTTTCTTGTCAGTGAAAAAAATTATTGATGTAGTAACGACATGTACTAAGAGTACAAGATGTATAATAGTGTTTTGTTCCTTATTTCAACTCACAAATCCGATGTCGCGCTACAAGAAAATCAAAGTAGTGAGAAGTGTATTCATTACTCCATATCCATATATTTTTGTCCATTTTTATAATAATCATTATTTCCTTACATAAAACATAAAACATCTCTATTAACTATAAAAATTGAGATATTACTCAATTAAATATAGAAATTATCACATTAAACACTCCAAAATAGATGCATGAAATTGACTTATTAGGGGGATATGGAGACTAATTATGAGATGTTTATGTATCTAGAGATCTAATTTCATGTCACCCCATTTATGAAATAAAATTATCTTATCTTACTAGACTTATTATCTATTTTGGATATTATGGTGCCCAAAACCAAATTATCCTGATAGGGGAGTTTTTAGGATTCTTCATGAATCATATCTATTATTCATGGTTTACATTTCCTTATTCAAAATATGTTTTTGCTAGTTTAGGGTAAGTATCATCCATTATTTTCAAATTTCACTAGGTTTAGTGGCTCCATATACCATGAAATATGATCAAATTAATTCATTTTTTAAGAGTTTGATGTTATCACAAAAGGGAGTACCAATCATTTTTGAGTAGGTATCATGTGATGATTATTATACTTCATCTTTATCCAATTAGGAAATTTTAGTCATTGTAGTAGTAGTAGCATTCTACAGAATGGGGTCAGAACATAGGAGATTTGATTAGCAGATAGGAAATTCAATATTTCTCCTTTAATCGGAAAAGAGAGCATGTTTCCGTAGGATTTCTTCCTCAAGGATTGAATGTTCCTGGATTTGGTCATGTCTATATTTTTTATAATTTTTCCAACACTGGGAGAGAAAAACATCATTTTGGGTACCCTTTTCATATTATTTACATACGTACATGCCTTATTTTATTAGGATTTGTGCACTCCTTCAATTCATTTTTCCTTATCCATAATTTAGGACTTCTTGTTGAGACGATTCATGTTCCCATGATGATAAGTACATAATATAGAGGGAGATATTATATGTATAAAGTATTTAGAAACTATGATAATGGGAAAATGTATAACTTCTATTTAATACACATCCAAAGATTATGAATAGATCATGATAGAATTATTAATAGTATAGACTAGTTGTATTATGTTTAGGATATTTATGGATTATGTGAGGGATATATTGTGTTCAATGATGTCGATAAAGATCATAATTTATTCATCCGAGAGTGATACCCTCATACAGGTCAGAGGAAGGTACCTTCATTTTTTTCTTTGATGGATGATATGATATTAAATTCATTATAGGATAAGCTATAGATGTTTCTTAGCGTTGTATAAGGGTACCTTAATTATTTTATTAACAAATTTTTACTATTAACAACTCACTAGGATATAAAGTTTGGGAAAGTTATCTAGTTCGGCTTTTCTTCTATCTCGATGACCCCCAATTGGAATGAATTTTTTTGAGTTGTGAGAGCTTCAGGGCTATATCAATGATTTATTATTGTTAGTTATTTTATAAAATTGTGTCACATTTATGCACTATACATGTTAATAGAGAATGATAATGGTATTTTGTGTCTTTGAATCAATTATTGTCTCTTGAATCTAGTTAATGTAAAGAATATATAACTTATTATATTGATTGATGATTTATTTTATTATCTAGGCATGGAAAGGCGGTTCTAGAAGATCAATTAGAGTTTAAGATATTATCTATTGTTATGGAACTATGTAGATATTATAAAGGATATTTCCCATTTTTTTATTGGTATTATGAGATCATTGTGTTTTCATACAATGTGATGAAAAAACCCATGTTCATGAGTTTGATTAATGTAGTGTTTATGGAGTTTCAAAATAATTTTATAGTGATCTTCATCGAGTACATCATTATGTGATATGATTCTGAGGTGGAGCATAGAGAGAATCTATGTATCCTTTTTTGGGTTATTTTTTGTCAGTATATATTCAATATTTTATTGATGTGTGTTTTTTATACTCTTGAAGAACATTTATTTTGTAGTTTTATTTTTGAAAAATAGTATATGTGGATATTTCAAAGAGAGATGTCATTTTTTTGTATTCCCTAAGAAATTGGTAGAGTTTAGATGTTTCCATGGTCGTGCAGGTTATTACAAGAGGAATGTAACTTATTTTTCCTTAGATGTGACTCCCTTTATAGACTAGAAAATAGTTTATTAGGAATTCTTCTGATCATAATAGTGTGATGTAGAATTCATGTACTATATGTAGATGTTTTTCATCACACTAATCATTTATTTTCCACAATAGTGAGTTCAGTTTATGGTTTTCCCAGAATCTGAACATCTTGGTTTTGGATGTGCACTAATTTTGTGGAGATGAAATTGATTCTTATGATTCATAGCAATTACATCCCTTTGATTTTAACTATTCCACCTATTATATAGTGATGGAAGTTGTTGTTTGATACTTGAATTGATCATTGTATTACCTTGTGAGTTAGATTATTATGGTTTTTTTCAATCATAAAATATTGAGTTATTCATTTTCTATAAGTGACTTGAAATATCAATTATCATGGGGGGTGTAATTCATATCTGGTTATAAATTTTATATTTAGTATGCATTGATAAATATTTTTCAACTTACAATCTTAGAAGAATGATATATAGAAGCATCATGCATTAATCTCATTATTCACAGATATTGATGGATGATCTCTCTAAGAAGAAAATATATATTAGAGTGGATGGAGGGGAATTATTCCATTTCATGGTGAAAATGTAGTCCCATTTGGTGTAGGAGTAAAATTTTAATGGATTTTGAGGTGGTGTTCTATACTGATCAATTAGTTTTTTATAATTCCTAGATTATTTATATTGAGGATGAAGAAGTGAAATTATTATTCTAGGAGATGTTTTACATAACATTGGAGGTATGTGAGATGGTTCTCACTATGTTTAATATTGAAAATTTGGTGGTACATCTATATACTATGATGATGTACCAAGATAATAGATGGTAGTTATGGTGGCCTTGGTTAATGTATGATGTTTTAATGATTGCGTCTCAATATTTATCATCCTAAAAAGTGAAGGTTATGTATCATGTTCTAGAGGGTTTTTCCATAAATTATATGTTCCACACATGAAGTGGGAGGAAATATTTGTGAAAATTGATACTATTTTAGCTATAGGCTAGGGAGGTTTTGATACTATATGGTTTATGGTGTATCAATTAATATAATAATCCAAAATTATGTACATATATGAGTGGATCTAAATGGTTGTTTTGTTGAGGATGTACATGGGGGATGTGGAGAGACTCCATGAAGTCCAAAGGATGACTATCTTTTACCAAGATCAAAATTTATCTTAAGGGAATGGAGAGGTCTCTAAATTCCTTTTGAATATTAGTTGTTCCTAGGAACTACATTTCATCTACAAATGCATGGTCAATAGAGTTGACTATACACACTATTGAGGATATGTTGTAGTATTGTGTCCTAGGTTTTCTATGTTATTGGATGTGGAATCATCATTTGTTCACATCTTCATAAAATAATATCTTTAACTAAACCACTATTATAGAACCATTTATTGATTTCTACAAACATCCCAGTTGTACTTGTTTGTGCGGGATGAGGGTCAAGAAGTCAACATTTGTTAAGACAAAACTAGTGTAGAATTAGACAACGATGGTGTGGGTCATTTGAAAAGGATTGAATGAAGTGAAGGATAATATGAAATACTCTTTTGGTCATATGAGTATTCCTTTGGAATATTATTATCGTGTTATCGTGTTTTAAGGTAACTCCACACCAAGGGTAGTGATTTTTTTGTAGTGAGAGTAAGTGTACAACCAGATTATTTATTTCATTTGATGTTTATTCTCATTTTGGTGTATCATATGTCTCTTACCCTATAAATGGGTGAGATATATGACATCATTCATGAATCAAAATTTTTTAATTACCTTCATTATGACTTTCACATCAGGGATTAGGGTGAGAGAAGTGTTTGAAATTATACAACCTTATAGAGGTAGCCTGTGGAGATCTAGGAAAAATAATAGAAGGTCTTGTGTGGTCAGGAAAGTCCCTTGAGTCATATAATGTGTGAACATTATGGAATATAGAATAATAATTTGGAACATTAGCCACAAATACATTCTTTGTACACAATTTTTTTTAACTCTCCTCCTTTTGTAAAAATTTTTGTAGATATAGGCCATTTTTTATATTTTAATATTCTTTCTCATTGTCTTATTTATGACCTTACAATAATTTGAGTGGTATCTACAATGATATAGTATATTGGTTGTATTATTTTATTCAAAGTTTTTTTCTAATTTTTTCAGCGTGAGTTAGTTATTCACCATCAATAGATAGACCTTTTAGAGGTATTTCATAGGCAGTGTTTAAGAAATGTTCTTCATTATCATCTCTCTTAGACTGATTTTAGATACACGAGGAAGAGAATGTTTTATGATTAAAATTATGTAATGGAATGTACTAGGGTAACTCCCCCTTCTTTGGTTATCTTATTAAAGAATTTAGAGCGTTCTCCTAAGAGATTTTACAGTAAACACGAATAAGGGTACTATTGCTACAATTTAAGGATAGGATGGGGAATAGAGAAATCTGTTACGTTGGAAATATGGAATCTAAATCATGGGATTCCATATTGTGGAATAAGAATGATCTAGTATATAATTTTGTGATAATTATAAAATGTTGGTGGTTGCATTAGGGTTGTTGGCAGTAGTGTCGGCCATTCCACAGTTTCGAGTGTTGTAGTCTGAATCGATAAAGTTGTAGCATTATGGTTATTAGTGGTTCATAGGTCATGGCCAAATGGAAACTCTAAAATATACACCTTTGGATTATTGTATCTACATCATGTATCCATCAACGGATATCCAACACTCGTTTACCTTATGAGATCCAACTTAGTCCCTTGGGTTGTCCCATAACACATACTTGGTCGGGAATTGTTTTATAGTCATCCACAAGGAAATATCAAGGACTTTTAAAAATATTTAAACTTATTAATACCCCTGATTCCCAGGAATAAATTTTTTTCCATGTTCATCCACTCAATCCCAATCCACCCCTGAGTTCTTTTTCAATTCCTCTAATGTCCCTTCTATTGAGGATTCATCCCCAAATTCTAGAAATTTGTTAATGGTTATCCATGAGAGGTTCATCATCTTCCCTTCTGATTTCTCCTTAGTTTGGTCAAATTTTCCTCCAATTCAACTATCTGTTCTTCTTAATTTGGTTTCCATTATTCTAAAATAGTTTAAAATTTAATATTTTCGTTTTTTCTTGGCATGATTTCCCTAGGTGATCACAGTTTCAACTCTTGAGAGGTGAGAAAAAATCAATGTTGGAAGTCCATTTCTTTTTAGAGAGTTTCAAAAGTGAGAGGTTGGAAATTAATTGTTCCTAAATTAATATTTATCTAATCCTAAATTTAAAATGGTTTTACCCTTTATATGGATGTGAAATAAAACATGTAAATACATAACCAGATTAATGAATGGAACTGATTTGTGTTAGTGGAGATAAAATATTTTTGTATTCCACCATTATAATTGTATTCCTCTATATTTTTTGGATAATTTGAAATCTATAATATGAATTTAATAGTATATTGTTATTATTTATTTTCCTTTCTGAAATTTATGAAATCAGAAAATATTGTAATGGTATAATGTTTGATGAATAAATAACTAATGATACACATTTAGAAAATCCACTATTTCTCATAAATTAATGGTAATGAAATTGATTAAAGTATGAATGTATTATTTAATATGTTATACAATGGTTTACTGAGAATTGATAATGAAATTTAATATGTCATTCTTATTGATGATAACAATAAAAGAAATGATAAACAAGAATTATTCTTCACACAGTTTGTTTAAAGTAGTATTGATCATACAGAGCATGTTTAAATGACATGACATCTATTTATATATATTTTATTAGCTTTCCCATAGTTGGAACAAATGAATTATGTATAAATTAATTAACGATGGAATAAAAAGTGGTTTTTTAATCAATATTAATATTTAGATTCATGAGTGGATGTTAGTTTATAATTGCTGGATGGATGATATTGGGGGATACACGATACTGTTTACAAGTGAAAGATGAATGCTGAGTTTTTAGAGACAATATATATATATCCCTATAAAATATTATTTTTTATCCTTTTTTGTTCTATATATATGGTCCTTCTAAATATATTTAATATATGGATGTATTATGTGTTATGGGAAGGGAGTCCCAAGGATGGGAATGTAATTGGAAAATAAAATGATGATATGCATTAGGATAGGAATGTTGTTTTGGAAGATGGAACCCATTTTGTTTTATGTTTTTCTATTTGGGAATAAAAAAAGATTTTATAAATGTTGTATTCCTTCTATATATAAGTTTATTTAATGTCTCAGAAGTCCATGTTTCTAATTTATTTACATTCCCTTCCCTACTATTGAGATAACTTCATGTGGTTTGTTTCATCTCTCATGATTGTAGCTTAGGATTTTTTCATAGAGTATCAATAATTTTATATTCATAAGGATATTATTTTGTAAATTTTTAACTCATGGAATTAGTTCATTCTGGAATGAAAATATAAGTAATCATTCTCATAATCTATGGCTAGATTGGATTATTCATGGAGGGTATGGACACCACATTGATGTTTTATGAAGTGTAATTAGAATAATGTTTATTATTCATTAATGAATTTTTTAATATTAAGTAAAATATGAAAATAAATAATAATATTAATGCATATCATTTGAATTCTTATATTCTTATAAAATTTGTAGTCCCTAATAGCAGCAGTCATGTGTTGGGGTTATGATAGATATAGTTGAGCTTAGGACTAGGTTATTACCATAGAATGATTAGAAGATATGTTACATATTTTATTATTTTGATATTATATTCTCCCTCACCAATTTTGGTAGAATTAGTAAAACCTATTGGACAATAGGATGGTTTTTTCAAAAATATACTAGTGGTAATGGTGCTTTGTTGACTACTCCCTATATCCTAATTATTTTTCTATGTCTATTATTATGTGTTATTATGATATGTTGTTAGTTAACAATATATTTGTGTAATGGTTTTTAATGTATTTTTTTCTTTCATAATAAGGTATCTAAAAATATAAAATGAAAAGGATTATTCAATTAATGATATGTATCTAATATAATTGATTGAGGTACCTTAGTCGAGGTATGTGCTGTGATGGATTGATATATAATACTCAATGTATGTTTCACATCATATTTTCTATTGTTTCTTTTGGAAACTAATGTATTAAAATATAGAGATGTGATATGTGATTATGTGATGCTTGTGGTCCATATTGTGATAATTATCCATGGTGTATATGTGATGGATTCTTTTATAGAGTGATTTCTTAGGATGTGTGACTTTTGGAAAAAGTGAAAGACCAATGGAAATGTGTATGTGGGGGTACCCATGTTTTTTTATTATTTGTTATACTTTTTGAAATATATCTATGGGGGAGGATTAGAACATTATATACCTATTTAGGTAATGATTTAGCTTCACATTTTATTCACCAACCTTTAGTATGATTTATTTATCTTTTATATGAGAGGTCGCATGTGGGAGCATAATTACTTTACTATTACTCTTACCCGAATAAATATATAAACTATTTTAAGGTGTAAAGGATTAGTTTGGAGAATGTTTGGATATTACATTACCATGGTTTTGTAGGATCTATATTAGAATCATCGTGCCTATTGTATTTACCATTTTGGCAATTTTTTGTTTCCATTATAGTTTTCTACTCTTTTACGAAGTTACATGTATGAACATAGGATTTAATTTCACTTAATGAGTTGATTCTCAATGGTTTTTCTTTCATATCCCTCATATATACATGCTCTCTTAGAGGTTAATACCTCCCAGTTTTGTTTTTATTATACCCTTGTTGCTAGTAGCCACCCACAGGGCTATAAAAGATGGGACTGAGATCGTAACCCTCTCTTATCCCTCATCGTCCTCTCAAGAACTATAATAATTTAGAGTGGGAGAGGGTGTTGTAACACATATTAATACACTTTAATTAAATTATCATATTTTAATGGTCTCAATTAAATTATAATATCTTAATAACATATATAAAATAACTCAATTCTCAATGTTGTAGGTTATGGAATATACCAAGATTATATTTATTTTAAACTATATATTCGGGGTGTTACATTCTCCACTAAATTAAAAAAAATTGAACAATCCAATTTTCAACTATATAATTAATTAGTAGATAATCAAAAAAACCATGTTTAAAATTCCATATCATAAAGTGGGATAATAAAACATTTTTGGAATGGTAATTCGAAAAAACCTAAAGATTGGATAAAATAGCTTATACTAATGTTTCAGGATAAAGAGATAATTAGTGGGATATATAATTATTGGAATGGAGGATAAAAATAGAATCTATGGACTAATATATAGTGATATAGAACATCATCATGAGAATGATAATACCCCAAATAAAACAAATTTATGACGGATGAAAAGGTAGTCAATTCTATAAAACTGAAGGTAAATATATTAAATTATTATTTCATGATTCTTTAGAAATATTTGGGGGATTAAATTACAATCATGATTGATAATATGATAATTTTTTTTAAATTTATATCATTCCATTTCATAAAATAGATTTCTTCATTTTGTAGTGCATTGATGAATTTCTACATCATCTCCCTCTCAAGGAAATGAATTTTCTAGAAGATTTTTTTCAGTCCTGATGTTGTAAATTTATATTCAAATTGATAATAATATTTATAAATTATTGATATATCATTTATTATATCTCTAGTTATTATAAAAAACAAAATGGTTAGTTAATGTTATCCAATATTATGAAATTAAATATATTATTCTCTAAGATATAAACAACTCCACTTATAATTCAATATAATATATAACATAAATAGTTATCCTCAAGGCTCCTAAAAAATGTTCTTGGACCAGACCAAAAACCTATAAATCTGAAAGATTTGGTTATATAATTTTTTTCATTATCCATATTATCATTTATCCCTATAAAACATTAACTAGATCCAAATGTCTCGAAAAAAACATATGTATACCATGATTTTCTAAAAACAAGTAAATAACATGAGTCACTATAAAACGTCATTGAATATATATATGTTTCCAAACCTTTATAATATAATTATTTCTAAATTAAATTCATACGTTGTTAAATATATTCCATAAATACCAAAATTCATTAATCATCATCAAATATGTTCTTAATTAGGTTTTCATGAAATAATTGAAAATATATCAAAGATTCTAATACTATACCTTTTACTTCAACAATTTAAAAAATCTCTTTTCATATTTAATAATTGTTCACTCTACAATAGGACCATATTAAAAGTTATCTTTCCCATAATCATGTGTCGTCCAAAGACATCACTATACAACTAAATCAATTTTCCAAGTTATCTAATCCAGTTATATTATGTTTTAAATCATCGAATAAATATAGTAGTAGAACAATACATAAATTTATTGGGATTTTTATAACTATAATATGATTGATATTAAATTTATACTAAATTATTATTTATTTTCAATATATATAAACATAAAAACATTCAAATAAATGATTTTCATAAAATAGGTCTTTTCATGCATGCCTCTTCCCTTAATTATCAAAGGGAATTTCTTCTCCAATTTTATTAAAATGTCATAAACCAACAAACTTAGTGACAAACTAACCATAAACATTCCATGATTTTATTCATTCACCCTAGAACCCCCAAAATTTTCCCAGGACAAATATATCATTGAAAAAGTTGTATGAAAAAATATTATTCTCAATAAAATGGTATACATTCATACCACGATCTTTTCAGATATTTTATTCAACCATATTCCCTAAAACAATTATATCAACCATTACTTTAATAGTAATGATCCATAAATATTTTTTTATTTTTTATGTTTCTAAAACCATTTCAACCTCTATTTAATTATATTGGTAATGAATGTATCCCAGAAGCATATCTGTTGACTATCATCTCTTGATAACAATGTCATTCATGGTCTATCAACTACTCACATTGATTTATAAAATAATTCATTTAATAAATATATGTGATATTTTTTATTAAATTATGATTTTTTAATGAAAAAATATTTTCTTACATTTCCTTCTTTCTTTTTTTTAATAATTCATATGAGTGGTCTTGGATATGTAAATCCAACCTTATCCACAAACGGTGTAATTAAATTGAATAAAAATTGTTTTTATAAATGGTTATAAATATTAATATAATGAAGAAAAATTATAGTTAAATCATTAGTAAAATTATAGAGATAATGGAACCATCATCATTATTCATTGACCATAATAGTACAATCAAAAGTAACGTGAACAATGAAAAAATTATCATCAAGAATAATGATTTTAATAAAGAATTATTAATGAATGCATGATAATATAATATAAGTAAACTATTAATGGTATTTTATGAATTAATATTCATATATTATAGATTTAAAGTTAATAATAATATATTATATATGACTATATATTGTTAATTAATTAATTTTAACAAGATGATGGGGTTTATGTTGAAATTACATTTTACAAGGATTATTTATAGCTAAATTTTTTATTATGAAAATATATGATATGTCTATAGAAAATTATGATTAATTTCTTATACTATTGATATTTTTTTAATTTAAAATTTACCCTTTAATTTAACTACCTCTATGTACTCAAAAGTTAATATTAATGATGAAAAATGTAACTTTTTGTTCTATTTGGTATGTAATATTTTTTTTCTATTTACATATTTTCATTAAATTATCCTATAAAATGTTTTTGAAAATAAAATTATTGTTTAAGAAATTTATATACATGATTAATATTATATTAAAATTATTAAAAAGAACAATCATATCATTTTCTATATTATGTACTTTATACTAAAGGTTTGATAAAAATCTATTTCTTAGCATACACAAAAAGATTTTATACTCATTTTTTCATAAGTAGACCTTTATATAATTATTACTTATATGATTATTTGGGTATAATAGAATAAGAATTTTTCAATAATATATTTTAATTATTTATATTTTAAATCATGTATATCCTAGTTAATATTGGACTATAATTAATAAATATTCCATTTATTTTTTGAAGTCCTTTTACATCTATAATAACATCCTTTGATGATACTTACGACTCTAAATGAATATGATTGTATGATACCTTCAATATTCATTCACTCTATATTTTATTGTTATTATGATGAAATATATATTTATCATGTTTTCTTTTCCATGAGTTAAGATATGATGTAATAATAATTTTTTTCATGATCATTCATTATACATTTAAATGAATTATTTTTATTATGGGATTAGTGGGACTTATATAGACCTCCTAGTAATTGGTTAATGAATAAATATTACATCATATAATGATATTTATGTGGTTATCAAATTAATAAAATAAGTTAAATCAGACTTTATCCCATCCTCAAAGAGGATTCTTGTGATTTTACTAAAGTCTGATATAGAGTCACATATGGTATGTTTTTGTCTAACACGTGATAAATTTATTGATTGCTATTAATCAAATAAAATTTCTATGATAATGATCCATCCAAACATTATTCCAATATTATTTTACAATATATATTCTGAATTTTATTTTTTAATATATCATATTATTTGTTTCTGCTATAATACATGTCCTATGAAATACTATGAGTTATGTTATGATTCATGATTTTATTCTATGAATTTATGCGTATGGTTTTCAAATGTTAATCACATGTTATTAGATCATTATGAAATTTTAATTTTGAAATTATCATTGATATATCCCATATATTCAATTAATGGTCATCTAATATCACCATTCATTATGGTCCATTAACCCATGATAGGAATAAAGGTTTTAACTGTGATTTTTCTATGATGGGTGCTTATTGTGAAGAACTTAGTGGGAGTTGATATTGATGTTTTATATAATATTTGTATATATTTTATTTATCAATAGAAATAATACTTAAAAATATGGAATTTATTTTATTCATATGTAATGAGTATTCTTCTAAAAATATTTAATATTTATATATATAATGTTTGGGTCAACTCATAATGTGTATATATCAAAAATATATACATATATATAAAATAAATACATATATACACCATAAAGAGTATATACAAGTACATATTAAAAATATTTAATAATATAAGTAATATTTATCCCACCTAAATAAATTGTAAAATATATGACTTTAAAACTAAAATCATGAGTAATAATCCATAATTGGATTTTCTGACATAATTAAATAAATTCAATAACATGAAAAAATAAGAATGCCTGGTTTATACTACATGTAAATAAAAATGTATATGATGAATTATATATATTATACATACACATTTGATACATATAAAATATATACATGGAATATTTTATATTAAAATTAATGTATTATATTCAATTCCCAAATAATAAAAAAATGATGACTTCTAACAAAAAACAACACATTTAAACTATTTAACTATTAAATTTTGTTTTCATAATTATATGTTAATATGTATTCACATGAATAAATATAAAATAATATTTTAGATAACAAATTGTCTCCTAATATGGGAATAATAGTATAGCTATATAGTTTAACAAATTATAGAAAAATATGTAAATTGATATATAAAGAAAAAAAATTGTAATGTTTTAAAAAAGTATTAATTAATAGATATCTTGATTTTAGTATAAATAAACTTTACACAATAAATAATTTATAAATATAGTAAAACATTTGTAACATAAAAAATACAATTTTTTTCAAATTTAATATAAATAATAAATATAAAAAACAAAAATAACATATTATGTATGAGAAATAATATACTATATTTACATAGTATATATAGGGGATTTACATCGTCTCATTTTGGGGTTCCCAACCTGACCATCAGGTTGGGTTTTGGCCAATGGATGGACGCCACTTTGGTGGAAATTTCTGGTGGAAATTTACAGTGTAAATATCCACTGGAAATTTGGCGACCTGTGGCCATCCAATGGCCAACATAACCCTAAGGTTCAACAGTGAACCTGAGATGATTTTTTCCCATATATAGAAGTCTTGAAATGCACTAAAATAATATATCACAATAGTATAAATATGAAATGAAAAATTAATGTTCTATCTAGTGTTAGGAAATGTAATACTAATTCATTATCATTGGGATATTTCACATTATCATTCAAAATGAAATTTTATAAAAAAAGAAAATTATATAATTGAAAAATACAAAATATTTATTAATATAAAATATAATTGAAACAAAATAGAATTAAATTATGGACTTTGATATCTTGTTAAGATCTACATATCTCCGTAGTTTCATTAATATTATGATAATTAGATTAAATAATATGGTTTTAAATTTATTGTGATTTAAGAAAAACCATTTCATCGTATGTTGATAAAAATTTGAAACTATGATCCTTCTTGTGAATCTTTGATCGATGGGGATCAAGATATGATGGTGTTATTTCATCTATAGTAGATATAATAAGTGTTTTTAATGAATTCTCAATAATGTAAAAATATGTAGTTTATGAAATGATTGGCAGTACGGAATCAGACCAATGGGTGTGTCCAAAAATTAGGTATCTACATTATTTAGAGGATCTTCTAGGTCAGGAATCAACAAAGATCATAATGAAAATATAGAACCCACGATGAATACTATCAAAGGCGATGGATACATTTCTTCCAATGCCCTGAACATCTTCATTTTTTTAAATTTTGATAATCAACAATTCAATGGGTGATGTGTCACCCTTACAAGTCTCGTAGGTTTAAGTATTACATGGCCCATAGGCCTTAGAGGAATTCATTTCCCGTAGGCCTCAAATATTACATACAACCCAGACTAACTACTTGGAAATACTCCTCCCTAGTATCTTCATCGTGAAATCAACTATCCATCATCACATGGCTATCCGGATAGGCTTTCCTATGCATGCATAGGCTTGTCCCGATGACAGGTACCATACCCTCTCATTCTTTCAATATGTTTAGCTTCTACTATAGTGAATTCTCTTTCCTCCTCCTCCTTGTGATGTTTGTTCCTTATTGATTTTCTGGTTTGCATCTGCAGTTAAGGTGGCCCGATGGTCTTGTGGTGCCCTGAAGTCATTACTGAAGCGAATTCATGGGTGGCCTGAAGGCCTTAAAGTACTCAGGAACCCAATCGGAGGCCTGAAGGCCCAAACAATGGAATATTCCCAGCTCCTATAGTGCCATAGTGCCTACTATAGTTCCCACTTCAGTACCTACTATATTTTTGCACAGTACCTAGTACAATACCTACTACAGTACTCATACATTACCCTGGATAATACCCTCCACCTATATTTGATCCCAGGTCTCTTGGATTCACTTTAAGAGTCCTCACCAAATGGGCTGAGGCTCATCTGTAATGAATACATTAACTAAATATAAATTAAGAATCAATTATTTAATGACCGGTGTTTAAAATTAGGCTATGTTGGTAGAATGATAATGTGAGAACTCAATTGAAAAATTATGACTAAATATTGAAAAATAAAACTAAGATATTACTAATTATATAATGTATAATGAATTTTGGACAATTGATAAGGAGTGTGTTTGATCTCACGTGACCTTTATAGTCTGTAAAGAGAGGGTTACAGATATGGTTTGTGTAAAACTATACATATTAGAGGGAATATATTAATGTAATGATACAATAATAATATAGAAAATAATCAATTGTATAGATAGAGGATATATATTAATAATGACGAATATGGATGACTGGAGAGAAATAGTTGTAGAGGTGAGTATTCTGGATGTATTGGGTTAAGAGACCCTGTATGTGGGTAGCTGGGGAGCTAGATTCTATGTAGGAGTATGTTGAGAGTATGATGTGAGAGAAAAGACGAGGAATAGGAGGACAATTATAATGGATCAGTTGATGAAACCGACATAATTTAGTAGATAATGTTTTATAGGGATAAATAATTATTTGAAGGATAAATGTGTAATCTAGAATACAAAATATTATTATAGTATTTGATACCTAGACATTTTAGGAGTTTATAGAAAAACTTCTATATGAACTTTGTCCTATATAAATACTCCTCAATGTTGTTGGAGATGGTGATCCATGAATCAAATAAATGACTGACGTGAACTATACTATTATCTGAATAAAAAAAGAAAACTATATGTTATTTAAATTGAATCATACTAATAGAAATAAAAAAACTAAAATATTTTTAATAAATTTAATAATTAACCCAATTTTATTATCAAGGACATTAGGAAATATACAATGTCAGATTGGATGATATATATTGAACCATTTGGACCACCATCATCAATTTTGGGTTATATGATCTCTTTATTTTTTATTATTATATTTATTTTAATATCATATATTTATTCTATAATCATTATATATATTCCTTACAGAAATACCTATCATACATTAACTTATATTTTTTGTAGAATATACATTCTAAATGACCCAATTATAAATCCTTCATTTTATATTAACTAGAAATAGGTGAACTATTATAATTGTTATATATTTTCTTATTCCACAAAATCAAATGTTTTTTTAAAATTTTATATTTTTTTAAAAACAATTATTATTTCTTGGAATGTAATATGGGTTTTTTTTGTTTTATTAAAATTTTATGTTCTCGCATTCTATAAAACATCTTTACATGTTTTTCATAACACTACATTAGAGGAGCAATTTAAAAAAAACATATACACTCTTTTTTTTATGTGTCATCGACAATTTTACTTAATTATCATCACATATGATTTATATTACATTTTTGTCCTTCAAAAAATACTTAAATTCAATCCTTCATGGGATTCTTTTTCATTTGTCATTTGGTTATTATCAAAGGTATGAATATGTTGTCCATTTTATTTTCATGCTATTCTCTTTTGTATATTAATTATTAATTATTTTATTATTTTAAACATATATGAATTTAAATGATTTGAAGTGATGGGTGGTAAGAAAATTATACTGGTCATAAAGCATTTTTCATTGCTATTATATCGGGGTTTAACAATAATGGTGTAGAGGAGGAATGAATAAAAAAATATTTTATGATTTTAATTTATTGATTCATGAAATATTATTATTATTACATGTTTTATGGTGCTTCCACATTCATATGATGAAATTATGCCATGTTATCCACTTATTTTCTCCAACAGCCTCATGTTATGATTCATGACTCATGATACTAGTTTTATTTGGTATGATTTATTTATAATGATTTATTATACCTTGGTTATTATCTTGGACACATATCTTTATCTTATTCCCAAATATAATCCTATTTAAAATTTTTAATATTTTCCAACCTATTGATCCATTGATCCCATATATTTATTAATTCATTCTATTTTTCCAATAAATTAAATGAAGAGAAACACATAAACTTTTTTTATATGTAATGATATATTATGGATGATATATGAATTATAAAAGGGTATTATATGTATATTTGTATATTTATTTAAATATTTCCTATGAAATTTTATGATGGGTGTTATGTAAAGACATTACCCTAGAATCCGAGAGTTGTTTGATTACAATATTTCATTGATACTATGAATAAGAGATCACATTTCAAAGGAAACTAATATTAGTATATTTGAAAAAATAGATAAAAATATAAGTTGTATTTTAAAACAAAAATGTTAAAAAAACATCTCAACACCATTGTAAAAACCCCTAAACTTCTCAATTATCCTAGAAAAGTGATTCCTAATAAATATCTTTTCATTATATAACAAAATAAAATATAAAAAAGGATTTGTATTTGATGCTCTGTAAGTGTATGAAATATATTCAAATCTAACATAAAATTTAAGGCATAGTGAATAACTAAAAACACAAGAATTTAATTTGTTTTCAATAGCATAATATGACAGGATTAAAAAATGATTAAATAATTCCAAAAATCATTACATGAGAAAAAACATAACCATGGATAGTATACTTGTTAAACAATAACATGAAC
Source organism: Viscum album (assembly GCA_963277665.1). Classification (NCBI taxonomy): domain Eukaryota; kingdom Viridiplantae; phylum Streptophyta; class Magnoliopsida; order Santalales; family Viscaceae; genus Viscum; species Viscum album. The sequence continues at coordinate 1,202,530,409 of OY728145.1, forward strand.
TATAGATTACTAATTTTATAATGAGGATATGAATAATTCTAGAAATCTAAATTATATTGCCACGCCACTGTCCAAAAAATATTAAAATAAATGGTTAAGGACTCAACCAAATCCATGTATTAAAATTAATGGTAAAGGCTTCGACCAAGTCTATATATGATTTTCTTATGAGAAAAACTGAGGCAACAAGTGGTTATAGCTGGTTGGACTAACAAATACTAAATCCAATGAATTACTCACATGAATTGGGTGATACATAAACAACATATTAATAAAATTTAATTATCTTTTTCCAATCAATAAATAAATTCGCTATCCATTATAACTTTTATGGTGAACGGTGTCATCATAGCACATGCACAGTCAAAATTATCACAAACCATTTAATGAAATATGGCCGATGATGATAATAATAATATATAAGTATCAATAAATCATAATATTTTATGAATAGTTTTAAATATATAAAAATAAAATAATAAAATAATCGATAAATTCTTGAGAGAAAGAGAATTTTTTATTTATCAAAGAATAATTATTTGGAAAAAACATTTTTTGGAATAATTGTTTGTATAAATACATAAATTATCCAATTTATTATTTCTATAAAAAAATAATTTATGTTATAAAACTAAAGGTGCATTAATAAATATTATGGCTGGTACATGAAAATGGGTATGAAAATGGGATGTTCCCTTGAATGAGGCTTGCTTATCAGGGAGAATTGGGAAGTGAACCTTATGAAACATAAATTCTCTCAACAGAAAAATAGGAACTGATCATTGTATATGAATTTGGAACATATTAATAGTGTTTAGAAAAGGTATTTAAATGGAATTAATAATTATATTTTAGTAGTAACAGATAGCATAACCTGAATGAATAATACATGTTCAAGAAGAAACCTTTAATATAAATCTGAATGTAATTTTCACTTGTTCTTAATGTCCTGAAAAATGAAATTGTATTTATTAATAATTTATTTAATAATCAATTATTATTTTATTTTAATATTTAAATGCTATTATGTTCATTTATGGCCACATCATTGAGTTATAACATTAAATTTCATCATTCGATAGTGTTCACTTCCATGGGATTAAGGATTATTTTTCTTTTATACGTATATGGTAAATCATTTAAAATGTAAATAGTTTTAAAAGATTAAAATTAAATTAGATTAATCATATTACGGTGATTAAATTTTTATATAGGTCATTTATTTATTTAGGGTGAGGTGGAATCATTTGAAAAAATGTTAGTGAAGACCATTTAGATTATTTTTGGTGGTTCTTCGATCATCACAAACAACTTTTGATTCTATAAATAATATTAAGAATATAAAATTTTCCATAACATTAATTAATATTTAATAAATATAGGATAATATTTATTAACCAAAATGCTAGTTTTATACCATCATTTAATGCTGAATTGAAAAAAAGATTCATCCCTTAATGAGAGAAATTGTATCATTATGGACGTTAGTTTCATATTTAATATAAAACGAATAGAAGAAGATACATTATGATGGATTTTTAATTGACATAATAAAATTGTATTGTATAAATTATATTGGACTAATCATGTCACATTATATAGGGGAGACAAGTGACGGATAATAAATGAAATGAAATTTAAAAGAAACCAAAAAAATGAATGCGGATTTTTACCTCTTGAATTATCTTAAATGAGAACCTCCTTATAAGGGATTGGATCCTTCCTTTTGATAATACTAGAGACTCATATACATAGCGGAGGGACAAGGGAAGAATACTGAAACAAATGATAAGATTCAAAGCTTGAAGGTGTGAGGAGAACATGTGGTGTGTGTGGTATTAAAAATGGAGGGAGGAGGTGTTTTTGGAATATTTTATTAATTTTTTAATTATTCTGGAATGAGGCTAAGAATTCATTGATAATTATAAAAAATATATTAAAATAGTGACAAAGATTCTATATTTTTGTTCATATTCCATGAATGATTTTTTAATTCAAGTACATGAATTATAATTTAAATACTGTAAATTATAATATTTCACTATTCATAAATAAATATACTATTTTAGAAAAATCCTAAAAATTTCCTCGATTAATTAATCAATTTTAAAAATTATAAAATGAAATAAATTTATTGAGAATAACCTTATACATATGTGAAATTTAATTATTTTAATAAACTCATCAATTACTCAAAAAATACTAATTTTTATATAATAAATGTATTTATCACACATTGAAATTGTAATTATGCTCTCAAAAAATTGTATTATAATCGTAAGTCAACAGAATGTTATTTTGTGAATTTATTTTGTGAATTTATTTTTTCAATCATTATATTAATAATAATATTTTAATTAAATATTTATGATTTACAAAAAAACAAACACTTATTTTATTAAATGATTTATTTATTAATTCAATGATATTAATATACTATTTTTTCATATATAAGATAAATATATAATATTTATACATTCATGGAAGAAATCTATATTCTATTGAATATATTACTATTCAAAATCATCACATTTCTATATAAACTGTATATTTAATAGTATATTATGTTTTTATTATCAATATTGCATGATTCAAAACTATCAGAGATATTAAATTTTAAAAGTGTAATACAATAAAATCATAGGGTGATTCATTATACCCTACCAAAACAATTTCATTAATGAACATTCCTAAATTTCACCTCATGAAAATATTAGGGAAGTTCAACATCATGAATTCATTTAGTTCCTATGTTGCCTCTTGAATTTGAGGAATTTTCTAAAGTACCATTACCAGCTAATTTATCCAATTCATCAACTCCTTTTATTTAATGTCTCGAATATGTGTATGATCTTCATAGTAAGATAAATCATATTCAGATTCAATTCTTTCAGAACTGAGAACATGCATTACCTGTAGAATTTACTTCCTTAACAAAGAGAATTGGAACATATTTTATAATTTAGAATCTTTAGGTGGAATAGTCAAATGATATGCCATAGCTTGAATCCTTTCTAGGATTCCAAATGTTCCAAATTACCAATGGAAAAATTCCAAATTATTTCTAATCCTTATAGAACCCTTCCTAGTGGATTCCTCAAAGAAGGAATAATATCCAACTAGAAACTCAAAAAATATCATCTAGTTATCACGATGGATATTTTTAATACATTGTGAAACATTGATTTTTGTCTGAAAAGTCCTTAATAATTTCATAGTTTCCTTCACATTTTATGGTCCAATAGGCCTCCAATCACCAACACCATTCCAAAAAGTATTTGTGTGACATCTCTTTCTATATAATGCTTCATATATTGATATTTGAATACATGAATCAAAATTAATATTATAGGAATACTCTAATAAAGTTTAATACTAATCCTGCATAACTTGAATGTCACATTTGCATGATTATAACATTTCTTATAATTTTTGCATGGTTCCTTCATAAAAACCAATTGTTTTAGGGTGATATGCTATGCTAAAATGAGCCTCCGTGTCTAAATATTCCCAAAGAATATTCTAGACTTTTTCTATAAATCATAGACTTTTATAAAATATATTTAAACATATACTCCATGAATTATTTAAACATATTTAAAATATTTTATTGTTAGGTGATCCAAAATAAAATACTCCTATACAATAATTAAATATAATGATATGGAATGTTGATTACAAATTACCCATATTGTATCACTATTTCCTAGTGTTTTGGTAATCAAATTACAAGACCCCTCGTAATGCCATTTAATTTTCATTTATTAATAGAAATAGGTTTCATTAATCCTATAAGAGTTTTTATTTCAGAATTCACTTGGGGGAAGACTAATTATATTGATACATAACAATAAATTTTCCGCTTCATATTTTCCCACTATAAATCATCCATTAAATCAATATACATATTAGTGCTACGTTGGTGTACAGAGAAATTAGATCTATGAGCATCATTCAATAATTCCATCCATAGCTAGATTTTTATAGAAACCCAAATCCTCTTTCAAAATTTATATGTTTTATCCTCATAAACAATTTCTTCCTACATGCCATTATTCACAGATTTATTTTTCCTTTAAAAATTCTAATTGTCATATTGAGATATTTCAATCCTTTACAAATAATGATGGTTAGTCAACCAATTTCTATAGGACAAATATATTCCCATTATTAATAATTCCCATATCCATCTTCCCTTGATCAATGTTCACATAATCACTTACAATCCTCATTTTGATTAAATCTCTATGATCATTCCTTCTTAATGCATCCCTTATATTAACTTCCTTCCATGTATGTTTTGGTGTTAAACAGTCATAATCATTGATTTGCTAAAGCCATCATATTTTCCTCATGTTGAGTTCATTACATAAGAATATATAAATCAAAATCATGTGATCTATATATATCATACAAATTTCACCATATCGATAGTGCCTCTATCTCCTCAGATACAGTTTTATAGTTAATAACTCAATATCATGAGTTGGATATTTTTATACATGATACTTTAACTTATTTATGCATAGTATATAACCTATCATTTTTCATAAAGACAAAACAGTGATCATTATATTATGCATCACTATAAACCACAAATCCACCATTTATTGATGTTAGAGTAAATAAGGTGTAATTTTATAATATCAACATCAATTATTCATAATATTATTCATATTAATTTTTCCATAAAAATTTAACCACATTACGAGTAAGCTTATTTAATGGGTATGACATTATAGAATTTTATTGAATGTAACACTGATAGTAAACTCTTAAAGTAAGGAAACTGTGTACCCTGATTATATTAATTTGTGTAGGAAATTACTATATTTTGTTTCAGGAGAACAACTTAGATTCCATCACTAGAGACAATATATCTATGAAAATAAATTACTTTAATCCATAATTCACACTTGCTAAAATTCTTCATGTAACTATATTATTCTCGTAGAATCTGGAACAACAAGAAATTAGTTTTCTTGGAACTGATATCATTTTGAATTTATCAATATTTCACCAATAAATAATATAAAAAATTATATTATTTTTACACTATATTTATTATATACATTGAAATATATGGTGAAATAGTTACTCCAAATGGAATTAATGTAAACATGTATTGTCTATTCAATGATTTAAATGTTGTATTTGAAATATATTCTATCCTTACAAAAAAAATATGATATCAAATCCGAAGTTCAATATTTGAAAAATATGGATCTCTGTAAAAAATATCAAATTAATCATTAATAAGAGGTAAAGGATATGTGTTATTTTTTGTAAAATGACTGATCTGTATATAGTCAATGCATAACCTTTTAGATCAATCTTTATTCTGGAAAATTAGAACAGGGTATCCCATTGGATAAAGAATATGATGGAAAAATCTCTTATCACTCAATTCCTCTAGTTGTATCTTTATATCCAAATATTTTATAGTGTACATTCTATAATAAATCATTGATATAGGTTTAAAAACATGAAATTAATAAATAAATAAATAACTAATCATCAAGCTCTTGAGCATGACCAGTTAAATCCCATAGAAATAAATCAATATAATATTTCACAATATGTACATCTTAAATTTTATTAATTCATTCCTAATCCATAGATGGTGTGTTTAATTTATCCCTAAGAGTTTAATTTAGAATATCCACTAGTGGTGGATCCAAACATGACCCATATAGGGAGGTCTCCACTTTATAGATGATAAATTATACACCTAAATCATGATTAATAATTTCATTCTCTTCACAATAAATATTTTCATCATATAACAAAATCTAGTCCATATAAGGGATTATATCAAAATCCACCATATATATGATGATAAAATAATAAATTACATCATGGTTATGTTTCATAATATGAACTACTTGGAACTTATTTATTGTAATAATGATTACAAAAAGAGTATTTACTAATAAATCCCCTGTTAAAATCCAATAATATTTTATTTATTTATTAAATGAAATAAAATATATAAGAAAAAAAATTTATTATAAAATTTTATTTTAAAAAATTATTTATTCTCATGATTTTTTGTATGAATTTATAAATTATTAAAATGTATTTTTAATTTTTTAGATTTCTTAGTTTTCATAAATTATAATATTTATATATATCACTTATGTCACAACACATTTTAGTTTCTTATTATAAGGGATACAAAATATTAAAACAATTCATATTTGAAGGAGAAACACCTAACCGTCAAATCACATTCCATGAATGTAAGATTATAGAAGCATGAATTAAGCTTATATCATTCACACCAAAGGATCCCATGTCAAGAATGACTGAATTTATTTCATATATACATATGTTTTTTATAAAATTTTATAGAACATCATATCTCCACTCAATTTAAATATCCTTCTCCTCTATAATGATATTATATTAGAATCATTATAATTCTAATAAAATTACAATGCATTATTTAACTAGAAATCCAAACATATTTACTTTTATAACATGTTATTTTTATGGTAGGATCAAACACCAACATGATGAAAACTATAAAATATTCATATTATTTCATCCTGAGGTATTTTAAAGACAATACTATTTGAAATATTTTACTATAATATATAATCAATTTTTTAAATTATTCTCTGAATCTTTGACAATAATATATTATTGATCAATATAAGGTAACTCACAATTTTCCTAAAATTTTTTATAAAATGTTCATATAAAATTGTAATCTCAATAAATATACCAATAAATTCATGAAAATTTAAATAAGATAACATAAATAATTTTAGAATTATGATTCCCCTACAATAACATGTCTTTTAATCACATCCATTGTATTAGATAATGCGTTTTGAAATCCACATTATGAAACATTTTAGAAAAAACTTGAAAATTACCAGAATTTGATAATGAAAAGAAACTAATAATTAATATATATTCAATTAATGATTATTTTTTATTAATATAAATGAATGTATATTTGAATATTTTTTATAAAATTATGTTCTTATTTTATTTACGTTTATTATACAAGAATATATTGATCATTCAGGGAACGAATGATTAGAATTAATATTATTAATATATCTACATCCACCTGAGATATTATGTCTTCATTATCTCTAAAATAACAACCATTTTAATCTATATATTCTATTAATGAAAGGAAATTCATATTGTCAAAATTTTAAAATACCTTGACTATAAAATTAATCGAATATATTCTTTTAATGATACTAGAATATAAGATTTTTAATTGGGAGTCATTTTTATCCATTCAAATATTAATTATTTTATTTAATTGGTGTCTTTTAATATACCTCTATTACTAGTTATGGTGAAATATTATTTTCATAAACATTTTTTAATAAATATTTAAGGGAATCCATTTTAGGTTTTCCAAATAATAAATTTTCTACAGACCATAACATTCATTAGAAATGTGCACATGTAATATAGTGAAAACATATTATATAAAAATTAATGTTCACACCATCTTCATTTATTTCCATTAATGAATCATGATTTATAAATTTTCATGGTATATGATCTAATTTATTATTCCAATTATTTTCATTGAAATATATATCAATTTATAGTAATAGATAATTCTTCTAAATTTCAAAAATATTTTTTATTATATTGTTATTAAGTTTTTTCTATATATTTAAACTTCCTTTAATGAATCTTGTGTACCATTTTCAATATTACTTAGTAATACCATCGACATTATTCAATGTGGAGGTGTATGGCCTTTTATTATTCAAATACATATAGAACACAATTCCTTTTCATTAGTTAATTAAGCTATGAATGAGATAAGATTTATTTTAGTTCTTATGGTATACATATCTATATGGAGTATTATATTTTTAATTTTGGATCCATTATATTCTTATAATTTATCTAAGAACGTTTTAATCTCAAAATATCTGAATAGGGAATGGGTTGCTCAAACATGTCAACTATTTTAACACAACATTTTCGGTTAGCATCCCTCAATGTTGTTGTGGGATGGTTGTTAGCCAATCATAATATGATATATGATTTTTAGTGGTCATTATTGATGTGTATTTTTATTTTTATGCTTCAATTTGTTCCAAATTGTTTTTTATTCAATTTATCTATAAAATATTCTATTATAATTGTATTATTGACTCAATATTATTCACTTTTATATTGGAATTTTATGAGATGGGAAGTTCACCATTCAAATAATCAAGATTTGTAAATAATGTTTTTTTAGTTTAACATCAAACCTTGATTTTTTCTTAAGACCTTATAATATTATATTTATCACATGTGTTATCATATTGAGTCCTATTATATCTACATTTACCAAGAAAATGAGATCTCTATAACTTATGTTTTCATTCCATAGGTAATAAAGAGGGTATTAAACATTATGTTTTATAAATGGGTATCACATGAATGAACTATTGGTGATAGATTTTTAGAACGATTTAAAAATGTTTATTATGTTTTTATCATCAAAATAAATTAAAACTATAACATTTTAACTTTGATTTATTATTATTTTTGTGAAATATTCATATTAAATAATGTATTTTTATGCTTGGAATTTTGTGGTCACGTCATATTGTACCACTATGGTGGTTATTTATTTTTATTTAATTATTTATGAATAATATGAGATATAACATATATTAACATATGATGAACAACAATTTATGTTTTATTCACCTAAAATATCATGCAATTTGAAGAAGGATTTATTATTTAATAAATTCATAGAGTTATATTTTTATATTATGATTTTATAATTTGATAATTTTTTCATGATACTTCACCTAACACTTAATGTTTTTGTAAATAGATAAATATGGGGGAATCAAGTTACACATGATATATAAGGAAAATGAATATATAATCATGATGTATATCTAAATAATATTTGACATTTTAATTTCTACAATCCGACACTAGAAAATCCAACAGTATAAATAACCATTAACAGTATGGCATTAATACCAATAAAATACTAAATGTTAACCATTTAAAAATATAAAATAAAAATGAAATACTGTAGAAAATATATACCTAAGGAAATTTTATTATTTCATTTTGATATAAAAAGGATAGTTACGAAAATAAAATCATTGAAATATTTACACAAGTTTCCAAAAAAAATCTACAACACCTTTATCTATTTTCATCATATCTAGAAAACATCTTTTGTAAAACATATGTAAAAACATTCTTCACAACCTATGTAAATTAAATAAATTATAATGGTGAGCTAAAATTATCAGTAAAAGTTACATACAATAGTTATGATCTTCATTAAATATGTGTTAAAGAATATATCAACGAAAATAACTGAGAAAGATATTTTATTCAATAAAAATAAATTGAATGTAGCATAACATTTAAGAAATAAATGATGATAAAATAATTACATATAAATATTTCTATTATCTTGAAACATTTCCATTGATATCATAACTATTACAATAATAAAATAGACATTATTAAATTATTTCATAATAATTAAAATTATAATTCTAAAAATCATATACTTGTTGTCAATGAATCATAATGAAATACCATTAACTTATAATAATGAATTAATTCCAAGGAATCATATATACAGTGTGAATCACATAAAATGAGGGATTTTATTACAAAACAATCATAAATATCCTATATTTTATCTTATTTTTTTCTTAAAACCTACATCTCTCCTAGGTTCATTTGTGTTGTTTTTTCACATCCAATGTAGTTGTCGATCTATAACAAGGTTTATTTCTTCTGTTCTAATGAGTGTGTTTTCTTTTAATACATTGGATTCAAACCTATCTATTGTGAAATAGAGTTAGGATATGTTTTATGGTTTTTTGATCTTATGATTTAATTATTTTTATCCCTTCTAGATATATTTTATGACCATTTTCTATTGTCTAGTCATACTATCTGTTATAGTGTGGCCCATGAAATTTTTGTGTTATTAGTTGATTTAACCTCTATTTTTTTTATTTTTTTTTAGATTTCAATTGTAATATGTTATTATTAATTTAGGTAAATATAAATTGCTCTCAGAACTAATTCATATGTGTGATGATCCTTTCTTAGGTGGTCTGTGTCCAAAGTAAGAGGTTGTCATTAGGTCTCTATCCTACATGAGATAAGCAATGAATAATCATCATTTATTAAAACGTATTATATATTAATTATCAGGATTATTTACTAACATATTTTTTTTTAAATGGTATTTTTAATTTAGGATTCAATTTATTTTGTTAATGAAATGTTTGCCAATCATTATGAAATAGATTAGGAAATTGGGTTTTAAAGAATTTTATAATGAAAATGGTGGTTTTTTGTACATTGAAATTAATATATCATTTATAAAATGATTTTTTAAATATAATAATGAATATCCTTTGATATATAAGTTGAGGGTGTAACATTGGGATTTTTCCATTTTGATTTACTAGGGATCTACTTTATAGAGTGCTCAATCATCATTAAACAAATATCAAAGAGATTTATGTCATAATATACATTTTTGGGTCCAATTTCATGGTTTTTTACTCAATTCTCTATATTAGACATTTGGGTTCTAAGGACATTATTTTTAATCTTTTCTATGGTTCAGGTACCAATGGTCTATCTATCTTGAACTATTGTGATCCTAGGAATATTTAATACTTCTTTGTACTTTTTTTCTATAATATATCAGTATTTATAATTTTCAAATTATTTTCAAATATCTCATTGAATCTTTTTACCTATATTTGTCTAGTAAATATTAAAATGGGATATTTTTAACATTAGTATGATATTAAAATGATTAATTGTTTACGATGAATTATTTTTCTAGTAGACCATGTTGTGACTATTTTTTTATAGATGTGGTCTTAAATATATGGGTTGGACTATACTGATTCAATTTGTATAACATTGTAAAAATTCTATTTTGAATGAGTATTCATTTTTTTATTAAACAATAGTAAAATCTGGGGCCTTAAAGTGAGGAGAAGAGGTATATGATAGTAATGTATAGGTTTCTAGTGGTGAGATAGTGGGGCATTTCTAATTTAGCACATGGAATTGTTTTTTTATATATTGTTTATTCATTTTTTGTTTTTTTTACATCTAACTTATAGTATTATCTTTTTGTTTCTATGTTTTATCACTACTGATATAAATTCATCAATTATAGAATATCTCAATTTAAATTATTCATTCCACATTGTTATATATTTTCCATGTATCCTGAATAATATTTGGTGTAATCATTAAATCTTATTCATGTTCAATGCCAAATTAAAACTCATAATCCTATAGGGATTACTAATTCCCTTCATGTTAGTGTAGAATAAATTTTGTTATATGATTAGAGGGTATCTAGTGTTGGATCATTACATATTATATCTTAGATGATCATTCCCATGTTTTTATTTTATATAGAGAGCTCGTAAATAAGAGAAAAGATTTTTAGGAGTAGAGAGGTATATTTTTAAGAGTATTAAGACATTTATTATTTTTGATGAGCCTCATGTTATAATAGAATATTTGGTTATTTATATCTTTTTCTAGGGTTTTGATCTTGATATCAATATATTTTTATGTTTTTCTAGTTTAAATTGATATTTCTTTCATTACATTAACATTTATAAATTGCTTATATAATTATGAATCATTTGAACTAGAAATATTACATGATTTTCACAATAGGTTAAAGTAAAAAATTCTTCTGAAGGGAATCCTCTTTTAGAATACAATATCCACTTAAGAATCATGAAGGAATTTTATTTCAGGTACTAGAATGTTCTATAAATAGTATAATACTAGATAGTAATGATTTTTATGGTCTAATAATTCATCGATACACCTGAGGAGATCATGGTAAAATTTCAATGTTCATGATGGGGGGTCCCAATAAGATGTGCTAATATTCTATAGAACTAGAAAAATTACATGTGTGATAAAATATGAAGGGTTTCATGACCCTCATTCTTCATAATTTATTTATAGAGTCTCTGATGATATAATAGTTTTTGAATCTCCTCTATTTTCATCATGGAGAGCACTCAGTGTCAAAATACAATAATAAGTTCCATGATATGGTTTGATTTTCACAAGTGGATGTGATGAATGCTCATCCGAAAGCTCAAAAATATGTTTAGTGATTTTAAAATTTATGAAATTTTAGTTATATATATTGATGAATTCTGAATCTTCAGAGATATATCAAAGTGATATTATGTTTGAAATGGATATTGTTTGAATGATTGTCTTATGTATATATTCACACCCACCTAATGATGGTTTTTTTTGTATGGAAGTGAAAGTGTCCATATAATCCCAATGGTGTCAGATTCATTTCTCAGCATAATGCTTCTCTACACCATCTGTGGTGTCCAGTATTATCCCATTGGAATTCTATCTATATTTTAGGGCAGGAAAAACCTATAATAAATTTCCAATTGAAGTTAATATTTTCAGTAAATATATATGTGGAAACATCTACATTAGTTATTACAATATTCATATATTCCCTACTATGGTATGGGTTCTTTATTTCCAATAGACACTTTTTCATAGTCACATTAATCAATATTTATAGGCCTCATCCCCAGGACATGTATTGAATCACCACCACTAATTATATGAGATTCTATAAGAGGATTATGTGGTCCCAACTAATGTCCAACATACCATTTTTATTCATTATCTATATAAATGGATGTGTTTAATACAGTAGAGTCATAGTCATTTGATTCTTCAATTTTATAATTACATGTTAAATCATCCAATAGAGATCATGAAATTTATATTGAGAGTTAGTGATGCCTCTCAAAAACAGAGATAAGAATATACTTTACATTATTATTTCTTCTTTATTGGTATACGGTGTAGGGATAGTTTACAATTTCATTGTTCATGATATGGAACTATTATACAAAAACAATGAGATGTAATGGTTTGTTTCTGATCATAATATAAATAAATTTTTATTAGAAATAAGTTTTTTTAATGTCTATGGGGGTAATCAATTTTTAATATGGATGAGAATAATTTTTTTTTTAATTTTAGTAACATCCCACATAGAGATATGATTTTTTTAACATTTCAATTGATCTTTATTATTTTCCTTCACATTGTGATCTTCCCTTCGGTGTTAGTGAAATCTATGATATTTTCCTAGACTACATCTCTGTTCATACAGTAGAAATTTAAAATTTAATGATTGAGATAGGGTTTCATAAATAGCCAATATTGATACCATATTATTTTATAGAGGTAGCTGAGCTGAAAGAGACCATTATCCATTTTGAGGGTCTCATGGCGATAGGTTTTATTAACACTATTTTTTCATCATGGACATCCCATATATTTTTATTTCTAATGATGCTAATAGTCCACCACATTTTTATATGGACTATAAATAATTTGAACATGGTGGCTATGTTAAATATATACCCTTTCTTTAAGAGAATCATTTTTTCTTCTAATAACATTTGGTGAAGTTTATTTCCAAATATAATCATCCATAAAGGAATCCTCAACATAGGGTTCAGGGGTGTTATTTTTTTATGACCAATTTAAGGAGAATGTATTATCAATATTAATATTTATTGAAACCTTATGTTTTTCAAAAAAACTCACACAAATATAATCTCATTGATGAAAATAATATTCTATTAATATCTTAATTTCTTTATTATGACGTTGTTAGACAAAATCCATGTTCATTATTGATACAATTATGTGTCTGAAGACAGACATTACTTAGTTATGGGAATTCTTAATTGGATATTCCTTCAAAGGAATCTTTCATAAAAAAATGTTAGGGTAAAATAATTGATGTTTCTGGGAAATTTTCTCTCTAAACATTGTATATCATTCAATCTTGAGATGAAAAATACTTTATTTTCTTATAATGATCCATGAAACATCTTTGATACCTTAATATTCTTTGATTTGGTTGGATACTATAATTGGGCGTCATGGATTTCTTAATGTTGGAATCACCCCTAACTACTCTTACCATAAATGATCTGATGTCCATAGGGGACGAATAATGTCATACATCTATTAGAATGTTGATATAACATCTGAGATCATATAAAATTTTGATATTACTTAATTTTTTTAAATAGTTTGTGGAATACTGTGATGCTTATGGTGATGGTTTTTGTAATGTTATTATGTTGAATAATAATGTAATGAATATATCTCTTTTCATCCTTTTCCAGATGAGAATAATTACCGTAATAATTATTTACATTTTATAATAGTTTTTTGTGTGCATTAATGTTGGTGTAACTATTTTTTTAGGAGAAGGTTCGAGAAAATTTCTATAAATAAGACTTATATCTATACCATTTCACTGAATGAATTACATATCATACAAAAAATAGTTGGTGTAATACATTTAAAACATCAACATTGAAATTAATCATACCCTAAGGATAGTGAATTTCACCAATAACACAATTAGTGGTAATGTTCAACAAAAGGATTTCCTAGAATAAATGGAATATAAACATTTGATAATATTCATTATAATGCATCTGGATGAATTTTGGGATGATTCTTTTGTGGTTTTGACCAGTGATCACATATCATAAACAATCCTTGATGTTATTATTTAGTGTTAGTAGAATTTAATTATTTTAGAGGAAATGTATGAAATTTTTATTGTGGGGTGACCATTTTTATTTAGCGTAGCTCATTCAATTGTAACTTCTACTCTAGGAATTAGGTTGACATCCCATCATTCATCAGGAAGAATGTGCTTAATGATGGTTATATTTCCTCATTAGACATTCACTTAGGAACTAAAAATACTTATTATGATATAATATGGTCTCTCTAGTTTCCATGTATGATTAATGACATCCGTGATAATGTATCCCACTATTACGCTATTTATCAGATAAAAAGAAGATCACCAAAAGCCTTGTGGTCTTCTATAGCCACATCAAATACCAATTTTGAAATGGGATGAGGCAAACATGGAATTCATCATTAGATTTCCCTAGACTCCCTAAGGATATAATTCTTTATAGTTAATGATTTATCTATTGATAAATTTGGATAATTTAATTCCGACTGAGGAAATTGATATGGTTGAATATTAAGGTATGTTGTACATGTAGAAGAATGTAATGTTTTATGTTCTTCCACCTATGATTATCTCATCCTAGATCATTATGTTTCTAAAAGATTCTGGAAGACCCTCAAGAAAATAACTGGGATACAGATAAAATTATGTACAAATTGACATCTTCAATTTGATATTTTGATATGGAATATTATTTGGATATTGGATGATATATACTATACTTGCATCATGTATTTCAATGGATCATGTAATATCCATCATGGAATGGTTAATATTTCTTATTAAAATATTTATCATCCATTTATTAGAATGGTAACCAGAGATAATTTTTATGATCTACAGTGAAGATCATCTGTTTATTGGGAAGAGGTTAGAGCATCCCATTTGGTGTAAATTTGTCTTACATTGAATATGTATGCAAGGATTGATGAAAAAATTTGAGACATTACATGTTATAAAATTTAATAAAAATCATATTTTGTTCATCATCATTGTCTATTTGGTGTTTTATATTGATGGTTGGATTTTATAGAATTCCCCTCATCAGTTGGCTCTCTTCTGGGAAGGGAATCACGGTATATTAGGTCAAGGATATGTTATACCATATGAGGTTATTTAGAGGATATAAGAGGTGACATATTTTTTTACCATCACATTTGATAATTAGTTATTATGTTTTTTGATATCTCAACTCATGAATTACTATCCTGGTATGTCCCATGTTCTGGGTTGGGACGACACTAATTTGGGGAATGATTTCTCTATTATGGATAAACCAATTTAGGTCATTGATTGTTAATTAAATATATTTAGTGGGAATTTAATTCCTTTTTTTCTATATATTTTTATGACTTGTATTATATTATGATTGTATTTTGGAGCTCAAATACCTAGTGAGGGACTAATGTTCGATCATCATTCAGAAAACCTATTATATATGTGACGTCCCCATGTTTTCATTTAATTTTGTTGTGAGAATTTTAATATCCTACTAAAAGGTATGATCCCTTTTAATGTATATGACAGTTTTTATCATTTTTTATGGTGTTAGAGATAAATCAAGAATTTATGATTTGTTTTTTAATAGATATTCAAGGTACAATTTTAAAAAAAGTTTATTCTGTGATGGAAAATAAAAAAAATGTTTTATAGAGTAGAACCCCTAAATTCATGGTTTATAGAATGAAAAATATTCAGGGCATGAACAGAATTCAAATCATGAATTAACCATAAAAATTCTAAAGAAGGATTTAGAATTTTTAAAATACATATAATGTGGGGAATTCTCATGACCAAAAGTGGATTCAAAATAATAATTCCCTTTCACAATGATTTTTATTTTGTTACATGTGTTTAAATCCACTTTTTTTTATTCCCTCACACATACCATATGTCTCTCTATAGAGTCCTTTTATGGGTATCACTATTCTAAGTTCAACCATTATGTGGTTGATCCCTGACATGGTTGGTTTCATCACTTCTGATGTGTGTGATTTTATTTATGTTAATGTTTTCATTTATTTTGGTATTATAGCATAGTAATGGTTAATTATTTGATCGAGAGATCATGCGATGATTCTACTTCTATCTCTTCTAGATCCGTAATGTGATTTTCCTCTAGAGGATACCTGTATTTTTGTTATGTTGTAATGTGTGGCCATTATAATTTATATCTTTAACAAACCATATAAGGAACACATTTTTTATGGAATTCAAGTATATTATTTCAAAATTTATTATAGTTCGTTATTTCAGTTTTCATTTGTCCATTTCAATTGTGTATGTATCATGTGGTTGATGGTCTCTGACCTGTGTGTGAGTAGGTGTTTCTATATCTATCCAAAAATGGATAAACCATGAAAATAAATTATGGTTTAACCAATTTTCATAAATAATTTTCATGATTCTAGATTAAATGATTTTTTCTGTTTTTGTGGGTTTTTTTAGAAATGGGATTCTTACCTCATTTTGGTAGAATAATGGGGTTTTCAAAAAAAATTTATATGTATCATAAAATGGGTTTTGAAACTATATTTTTATGTAAATTTTTTGTTTTATGTATAGTAAAATGTTTATTTCTATTATTTTATAGGCTTTAATAAATAAAACACATGGGCTCTATGGGTATTTTGGTGGAGGATGTGGTATTGGGCCTCATAATATAGAATAGATGTGCACATAATTTTTTTATATATAAAAGTTCATGGTCTATCATGACTTATTGTAAACCTAAAGATATTTTATAAATCGTTATTTGTCTTGGTATTTTTTTTATTTTATATATAGTTTATTATAATTGGGAAGTGATTTTAAAAATATAAATTGATATACATTAAATGAATTTATTTTGGAAATATGTTAAATTGGGAATGTTTACATTACTATTGAAGATATTAAATATTTCTAAAGATTTTATTATGTAAATTTACAATATTGATATTATTTATAAACTTGATAAAGAACACCTTGGTAGGATCCTACTAATATGTTCAAATTCACTCACTTAATAACCTATAAAAAAATTAATGTCCAAATTTAGTCTTTTGAAACAACTAATTGAAAAGAACAATAACGATTTGATGAGGACTATGTTTGATGGAATTGGGTTTTTAGTTGTGATAGGGAGGGACATTTCCCACATATCACATGGAGTAATAATTTCTAATTTCGGTAGTAAAATTATGATTGATAAAATAAATTGTGGAGTATTATTTCTCAACTTTTGAGTGGTATTACTAATGTTGTAACATTTTTTATGTCATTTCTCCCTTATTGTTATTATTTTTTATTATATATAAATATATTCCATGTATACAATTTCATATTGGAATAAATCATTTCCTCGTTTATGGTATTGATGATTAGGTTCAATTCCCAACCCAATGGGGAATCAAAATGACATTTAACTATGTCAAGAATTGGTTTTGGAGTTTGTGAAGAGTGAATCATAGGTTTGTTCCTGAAAAATTATATACATGGAGATATATAATCAAGATTCATTATCATGTGACATTTGGTATATATAATATATGATGATTGTTACAATATAAAATTGTTTTATTTAGTATATGACTAGATCTCAACATGATGAGCCTCATGCTACCATTGTATTTTGGGACATACATCTTCTATATTGATGTATTGATATTTTTCTCTAATTAAGATTATGGTATTATAGTTTAGGCTGATATTAGTTTCTTTATCTCATCATTTAATCTATTCTTGGTATGTAGAATAATTCCCCTAATATTTATTCATTGGACTCCACTATAGGGTGTCTTTAGAGGTTCTCTATAAGAGATTTAATTAGTCATTCATAATATTTTATGGAATAACATATGAGTAGTACATGTAATGGTCTAGAATACATTATTATTTTAAACACCTATTATTTGGTGGAATAATTATTTGAGAGGGAAATGGATCGAACTTTATAATTCCTACATGATATTTTGAGATTCGATATGAGTATAAATTAATCCCACATAAAAGAGGGATTTTTGAAAAAATAGATCAAATGACCATCTTCCTACATACAAAATAAAATTTAATGGTGTAATGTAAAATATTCATGCTCATGAATACCAACAGGAGGTATTATGATCTTATGGTATAAGAAAAAAATGAAATTAGATTGCATTGGGATGAATTCAAGACCCTCTTCATTTCTGATGTATGTCTATATTCTCAAAATATATAGTTATATTTGGAGATTCTCTCATTTTAAAATAGATTGAACTCAGTGTCACAATAGACCAATCATTTTCTATATATGATTTATTTTTTTGTAGAGGTGGTGAAAATTGAATAGATGAATGTTACGAATGACTTTAAATGCTTGAGAGAAGTCATCCAATCATGGGTATATAGGTTTTATAGTTAATCCAATTTATATAGAGATATTTATAAAAAACATTATTTAGTAAATGTGAATGATTAGAGTTATTATCCTATATTCCCCTTCTTATCCACAGAATGGCTATTTTTGTGGGGTAAAGTTACATATGAGGAAGTAGAAATGTAAAAAAATGTATTAAGGGTTTCTATTTCTTTCGTTTTTGTAGTCGATAGATGAATTATATTGTGTCTAGGATAACCTAGTCCATGATATTGAATGGTTAGATGCCATCCTAATGATATAATTTATAGTTTCATGTTGTATTATGATTGATTTTGATCATAAATTTTTTTATTTTTTTAATATTGGATCTCTTGGTTGTTTCATATAGAGTATCTTCTATGTTGTGGTCATGTAAAATATTGTCTAATAGATCTAATGATATTTATTTATACCATGGTATTTTATCCTATTGTGGTTCCTACTATTATAGATCCTAAATTGTTTGTTATGGATTTTTTTGATTTCATTGAATAATTTTTTTTCCTTCCCTCTAACAGGGATGTTCAGTTTACAATTGATATGGTTTCAGGTATATAATTGATCATGATTCCCACTTATCACATGCATACATATAAATTTAAATATCTCAATATCTAGTTGGATGGTCTGATGGAGAAATTTTTTATTCTACATAGTGTATCATCTAGGAATCCACTATGATCTACGACAAAAAGGAAAGCGGTTCACTATGATTGTGAATGTATTATCAATAGTTGACATAGGCTATTCCCAAGAAAAAGTACCATTTACATATGTTGGATGATTTGATAGCTCTGTTATATAGGGAGATGTGGTTTATTTATAAAAATATTTGGATCAAATATAATCAACTTTGGGTTTAGAATCCAATAATCCAAGGACTACATAAAAGACCATGTATAGTGATTATTAATATCTTATGATTACCAATGGTTACACTAATGCACCATTAACATTTATGGATTTGATGAACCAGTTATTCCTTCTTTATCTCGATACATTTGTCCTAGTTTTTTTTGGAGAAATCTATGTTTATTTGAGATCATATCATGAGCATGGGTTTTATTTAATTATGTTTTTAGAACTTAAGGAATCCCCACCACTATAGTAAGTTTTTAAAATACAATTTATTGATCTGTGCTTTTTTAATTACTGGGAGATTTTATTTTTGACCATATCATATTATTCATTCTTGGGAAATTGATGATTTTTATGTCATGGGAGGTACTATGAACCATATTTGAGATATAGAACTTCATTTATATTGATAAATAAAATTGATTATTACTTCAGGATATCTAAATGATGGAATCACGTTTTAACTCTCTTTACAATAATTTTGTGACATTCAAATGGGATGTTATTTGTCAAACATTCATTGATACATTTAAAAATATTATACAATCAACTCTTATTTTAATCTTACCTAATACTAGAATGGGTTATGTATTGTAATTTAAATATTATCTCACCAGTATAGGATGGGTGATTATGTAGGATGATCTAGATGTGGGCTATGTGGATCGTCCACTATGGTCAAATGAGAAGAATTACCCAAATATTTATTTATACTATTCTATAGTTATGATGGCACATAAATGTTAGATTAATAAAATTATTTTGGAAAACATCATTGTATTTATACCAAAAGAGTTTTTATATCCTTTATTAAAATTAATTTAATATACGTCAAATATGGGGGTGGAATTACATCGTAGATTCACCTCTGATAGCCCCTAAACCCCATGGAATTTGAATGATTTTGATGATTATCTTTTTAATATATTTCCATAACATGATTTATAGTATATGAATGATGAGATCAACTAAATGGGATTATTTAATAAATATAATTTGGATGGGTTAGGCGACAATTCATTTATAGATATAACTAGTGTTTAGTTATTATTACATCTAATGGAGTCCATTTTATAGTGTCACCTTCTTAATAATGATTTGAAAATAATCAAGTTATCTTTTCTTGGTTGGGAGACTATTTTTCACCCATATCTCCATTATTATGGTATTATCCTAATTTGGAATTATTTTCTTCATTTGCTGTCAAAAAATAAATAATATGTGAGTTTTATAGTTATTTATGCACTCTTAAAAAATTCACAAGAACAATGTATTATGATATAAGAATACATTTTCGGTGGATATGTATAAAGGACAATTTAATAGATTAAATGTCCATATATAACGCATGAAAATAGATAAAGAAAGAGAACATAGTACCTTCTAGTATACTCAAACCTCTTTTGAGGTAGTTTTGGAAATAATTTGATCACCTTTGGAAATAATTTAAAGTGTCCACTGACACGATCATTGGACTTCCATTAAATACTCAAGGAGATAATTCTATATGCATAGTGACTGATAATTTTATTAAATTGTCTCATTTCATTTATATTACATGAAATTCTATGGTATAATATGTATTTATTTTTTAAGTACAGTAGCTCATGTGGTTTCATGATGTTATCTCATATATTGGTCATATAGGGATCCTTGGTTTACCTCAGGATTTCAGAAGATATTCAAGGATGTAATCAATGCTAATAGTAGATTATATAAACCTTATTGTCTATAGAAATATGGTTAGATATAAAATACTATTGAAATCATATATGATATGTTATATGACAACATATTGGATATCATTAGATTGTGGGATAGCCTTCTGGGGCTAGATCAGTTTGATAATAATAATAATAATTTCTGATCATCAATATGAATAGATCCCTTGATGGAATTTTATGGCTACTCATATGGGCAACATAATTGTTGGGGGGACATGGGTGAATCCCATATTCAATCAACATGTCTCATTAGGGATACATAAATAAGGATTATGGTCATACATCAACACATTATTATATCTCAGAGTGAGCATAAATTTTCTGTGGTTTGTGTTAGTCTTCATATAGATTTTTCAATTATTGACCCCAGTTTCATGAAATTACCACTTTATTTGTGGTTCATTCAGTTTTCTACAATGGGGAATCATACTTTGAGATATATTTTACCATTTAAAATGACTAATCATGTTGTTCAAGATGATTATTAATTGGAGTTTCCATAATAATGGATCGTTATGAATGATATCTTCCACCTATATCTACTCAATAAGTATAATCTAGATAAATACCTTATAATATGATCAGAATATATTGATAATTATAAATAGGTTCATGTTGTGTTGAAACAAATGCGGATTTTTTATTATCATATGATGTTCCCATATAAGAATTATATTCTATTGGAAAGTGTTTTTTAGTGGCATTTATAAGTTTCTCAAGATAAATGGGATCATGAATCAACAGTGAGGGAGTAGTGGCCTCAAATTTTTCATGGGATCCATTTTCATTAGGTATTCTTAGGGATGGAACATTCGATGGTGTTACGATGTTTAATGTAGTATTAAAATATACACTCTCAATTAATGATTAATAGTGTGCTTCATTATTTTTTATGAGATCAAATATTATACAAGGAGCTATGGGAGTTTTCTATTTGGATTTATCTAGAAACTCTCTATAGAAAAAAATTCAAATCTAGAATTGTATTCATTAAATGTGTTAATTCAAGTAGGATTCCACGGTCCCTTATTTTTTTGAATGAAATATATTCTTGATATAAATGAATTCTAGATTTTAATTTGTTGTTTAGGGATTTGTAAAATATTTTGTCATATTTTTTTATGTTCATTAAATATGGGTGTATTGTATAATAATTCACTAATTCATAATGTTAACACCTTATTATATGTTTATTTTATTATAGAAAACATTCAAAAATCTTATCCATTCTTTTTTGTTTCCATTACTCAATCCGTATGTCTCTTTGAGGTGAATTTTGGGAGGTTTCCTCTATTCTATGTTACACTATATTTTGCTTGATCTCCATCATGGTTGGTTGATTTTATTTTCATCAGAATGTATAGTTATATGTAATTGAAATTATTTCTACCATTTTGTTAGTTTTTTCATGATTTTTTACAAGATTTATATCGTGTTATCATATTTCTTCTATTCATATCATATTTATTAAGTGATAATCTTCTGAGGTACAGTCTTGTGTTTGGTTTTGTGCAACATGCATGAATTTTGATTTATGACTTGTTATTATTTATACAATGACCATTTAAATTGTGGAATTCAATTAAATGATTCAAGAATTAATTCATAGGAATCAATTCATTTTTCATTTATCCATTTTTATAGGGTTCTGATCTCATCAATGATTTTGAACATCCCATGTTTTTGGTTATCGGTTCTATCTCAAGGCTATGTTTGAAGAACCATGAATATTCTTGATTTAATAAAAGGGTTTCTAATATTATTTTCATGATTATTGAATTATATTTTTTTTTTGTTTATGGGTTTTAGAGAAACCATTGTTTTTCAATTCATTTGGTAAAAAATTTTATTTTATATGCATTTCGAAAATGATTATGAAATGGGTTTTCACATCTTGTATTTAATATAAAATTTATGTTTTTTGGTATTTTGAAATGTATAAACTTTTTTTAAAAGGATTTATTAAATATATCAGTTGGGATCCTTGGGTAGCTAGGTTAATTGTGTGGTGTTAGTCCTTAAGAATTTTTATTGATTGAGGGTTCACTTTATAGGGTGTTATCTGTTCATGTACTCAAGATAAATGGTATTTTCTTCTTGCAATAAATTTTTCAGGGATCACATATTGGGGAGATCCTCTATTCCACTCAAATGATGAATGTATTGTATGGGATTGATGTTTGTAGTGGTCTGTGTTTATGGTATGATTTTTCCTACTAACAAGTCATGTTCTACCTTTGAGTTTCCTTTTTGTGGTCTTTTTTTATTGTTGATGGGTATTTACAATATTGTTTTATCATTATAATTTTTTGTTGTATCACATCCACTATTTGTTCTTTTATTTTTAAATAATCCACTTCTCATAATTCGTTCCACTATTTTATTAATCTAAGTCGTTTATCTTGTTCCAGGATGGCAGAAATCATTCCCTCGTATTTCTGTTCGATGACTGGGTGCGAGTCACACGTAATTGGGGATCTATAACTCCCATATGGTTATTATAGAATATATTTATTTACTAATTTTGAGGGTATCATTAGCCGATTTATTACAACCTTGGTCAAATACCATCCAAATTTTTCTCATGAGTAGTTGTGAAAAATTATGGGGATCTATAATTCCAATCCCCCACCAATTAGTTAATAATTACAATTCATCCATCATAAAAAATAAAACATCATAAAAATAAAAAAATAAACAATAACTATCAATATGGAACATCAATACATTCACTAGACAAAATGAACATTAAACATTGAATTAAATATTTTGTGTTGAATTAACACATCATATTCATGGTATAGCACAAATAATGGATGTTTTATTTTATCAATAGAAATATCATCAAATTATCATTAAAATATTCCTATGAAATATACTACTTTCACATTGAAAATATATTTTTAAAAACAAATTCCCAAAATAATATGATAATTTTTTAAAAATAAAATTTGAAAACATTTAAAATTATTTTTATGTATTTGATTGGATTGGATGGTAGGAATTTCAGTTAATTTCATAATTGTGAAAAGATATATTTGTTCACATGTTTTTTAATAATGTACAGTTTTAAGAAAACAAATTAAAATTCACATAATGTTTTTTTAAAATTTTAAAAATATAAAGGTAAAAAAATAATGTTTGAATAGAATAACCTTCAATGAAAACAATTTAGAATAACTAGTTATTGTAATAAAATTCTACCGAAAGTGGAGAAATAAGGTTAGATTTTACTAAAACAAATTATGAATATTATTGTGTACCAAAGGGAGATAATTATTAATAAAATGATACAATTAATGAAAAAATAAAATAGATAAAAAAATTAATGCGTTCATAAAATAAGGATCATATAATATATTCAATGTAAATTCAATACAAAATATTCCCAATTAAAATCCGATTTAAACAAAATCAAATTTCAACTTTGATAAAATTTAAATCATATTCCCCATCAAATAGTAACTAAATTGAAACATTCAATATCATGGAAAAATGAGATTCATTATTTTTATCTCAAAAGGGTCATTATAAAAAATTTGTAAATAATATAGGTGTCCAAAAAAATTATGTCAGAATGAAATAAAATTATGGACAAATAACCCTTACAAAGATAATGACATTGATTTGAAAGATAATTAATTTATATGTTATGTATTACATATAAAAATTCCCAAAATGAAGTGTAAATACAACATAAATACAAAAAAGTAATTTTACATATAATATGAAAATGACATAGTCAATGAAGTAGTGATATAACCGAATGATAGAAGATTGAGTTACAAAACACTTATGTTTTAATTTGTGTGGCCTCATATCATTTGATCTTAAGGAACTCTAAGGAGAAATTTTTAATCACCATAATTGATATGGGATATGGAAATGGATTTTTATAGTGGTATTTTTGAAGTTTGAGGGGAATAAAATTCAGTTTGATTTGCTTGAAAAATGATAATTTGAGTCCCATTTTACAGTCAAAAATAAATTTTTCATAATTGTTAATATTTATGGGTGATAAAGGTTGTAATAAAAACAAATAGAACACATAAGGACCAAGAATTAAATTAACAACAATTTAATATATATATATATATATATAATTCATTTTTTTATTTTTTTATATTTTTTAATGATATTTCTGAATCAATATAAATTAGTTTTAGCAGTTTTCATCACTATTCCCAATACACGACCTTCAAGATATCAACAAAAATAAAAATTTTGAATCAAATATATTATATCATATAATATCATTAATAAATATATAAAAACCAGGATACCATAAGTCATTTAAAGATCAAAAATTATAATATATCAAAAAATTGATTATAATTATTTTTCTATTTTTAAAAACATTGCTTCATCGCATCAATAATGTTTTAGATAATTTTAATAATTTTGATAATTAAAAAAAAATTTATAGGAACATTTTTATTATAAAAATTTTAAAAATTAATAATCCATCAAAAAAAATATTTATTCCCATTAATATGATGAAATACATTTGATATATTTGATTTACATTTTTTATCTTATAGAAATGGTAGAAAAAAAATTTAAATGATTATTTTCATATAAATATGATGATTGAAAATTTCCACAGTAATCATCATTAATATTTTTTTGATGTAAAAACATCATGGAAATATTTTATCCTTATTAATTAATATCATTTTGAAACCAAATATTATGTTTAAAGTTTTACATAATCAATATGTCAAAACATAGAATAATTTTTGAATAAATCAGGAAATAAATACTAATTTATATTCTTTCACTTAAATTTAGATTATATTATAATTATATAGTCATACATGATTTTTTACAGGTGTTATAATAATTTTTATAACATATTTTTTTATGATAGTGTCATAAATTTCTATTTATCTCATAAAATATGTATTTTTCACTATTTATTAAAATTTGAAACTAACCACTAAATAAAATAAGGGGAATAAACCATGTCTTTACAAAACATTTATATAAGTTTATCTATCCCCATAAAAATTATTCAATACAATAAATAATTTATTAGATACTTAATTTAATGCATTAATATATATTAACATCGGTTTTTTACGATCTTGTACAAGTGCTCCATTAGCAATGTCTAAGTAATCTCAATGATTATATACTTAATAAAAAATAAATATTTATAACCATTTAGGGATATTATAATATAAATTTAACAAATTTATATTATTAATATATTTTATTAATCCTTCTGATAAAATATTAATTATTATTAAAAAAATTATTTGCATTTTTTAAAATTTATGTAACAAATATTTGTGCCATTATCAAAGACACATGTAATAACACTTCCAAATTTAAATAAATTAAATATGTATAAAATAAAAAATCATATAATTGGATTATGGAATTTTTTTTGTGATTTAAACATCTCACCCAATTTTTCTAACTTGGTTTTTCCCATTTTACAGTTACATTGATGATAAATATTCATTTTATTTTTATTTATAATGTCCCCAAAAAAATGATACCAATATACCAAATATTTAGCCACCTTGACCCCAATAGCCAACAATTTCAACCTACTACCATTGTGTGGCATAAGATATATGCACCCACTTCCTAAATGGCCCATCAATTTAGTATTCATGGTAAACTATTTACATACATGAGACTTACATTATATTTGAATAGACAAAATACAAACTAATTTTTTCCTAAAAGGAGATCTTTTTTCCATCAAGCATATCCTTACATATAGTTCATAGTAAAACTCAAGTAATCTTGAAGAATGGATGAAAAATAAGGGTGTGAAAAAATTCTACATAAGGGATTATTATAGTGGAAGTGATAATGAATCAATAATACTAGTCGACATAGAAGGTCATATATTTTAAAAAAACATTCCACATAAACATATATATAGTTTTATTAATATAGTGAGATAAATATTTAGAAAAACATTTCTTTTTAAAAATAAATGAAAAATAAATGATTCATATGTTATTTCATTGTGGAAAAATAATTTATAATAATAATTACCGAATACTACATGATTAATGTGCTTAATTTTTGGACACTGTTTTTTCTAGGTATGTGAAAACTTTTTCGTTATGATCAACAAAAATATGGTTTAAAACATTCTATGTAAAAACCCATATGAATTTTTCAATTGATATATATAATGAAACAACTAATTCATAGAGGGGATCAAATTAACAAAACCCGAACCTAGGTTATACCATTATAATTCATTCTTCAGATATAAAATCATATATATAACTCATAATAAAAGATACCTATTAAATATTTGTATTTATTCTCGGATACAGATTATTTAATATTTTCTTACTTAATAACATATAATTCAATGTAAACACCATACATAAAAAATGGTATTTTTGTATGTAAATAATATAATTTATAAGAAAAATGATATTTGAGAAAAAAATAATTTCCAATTTAAAATATTTACATTAAGGAGAATATTTTAATAGAAATTTATTAATCACAATAGAAAGTGAGATTTCATACATAGTTTTTCCTAAAAAGTTATTTAAAGACAATTTCCCTTTAAAATAGATTTTTTAAATTGTAATATAACATACCATGTTGGATAATGTTTTAATGAATGCAAATATCCAAGGGTAATTATATATACCAAATTAATGGGAATTTTTATATGATATCAAATAATCCTCAATGGAATGTAAATTGAAATGATATACGTAATTTACAATACATTTTGGTTTAAAATTCATTAACCTCAATTATAGTGGTTTTATAATTGTTATTAAATTATTAAAAATATATATTTATATATATGATATCGTATAAAATATTTATATAACATATTATCATCATTTCATTTAAAATATTTCAACATTTTCATTGGTTCTGGTGATAATTGCATTGTTTTCTCAAGCATGTTTTGTCATACCCAATACAGTTCATGCATATATTATATAGAAACATCATATTGATAAAAATAATGATGAAAATATTATCATATTTATATACAAATAATATATTTAAAATCAATCATTAATGATTTTTATGAATAATGTATTATGTTGTGATTATCGAGATGGTAGGTCATACAAACATATTAGTAATATATTCCATTTTCAATTATCATCATAAAAAGGAGGTAAGTAATATTTTACTTTTTATAAATTACCATAATATTATTAATATAATATTTCATATTAAAAAACAAAATTTATGATGTGTGGTGATGAAAAGAGGGTCAAATGTCTTTGTGAAAGCAGTAGTCCCCACATACACATACGAAATTAACATATTTCATTGAGTGAAAAAAGAAAGAAATTATAATTATATATTATGTTTCCAAAAAGAAAAATATTTAATTAATAACTAATTATTTAAATAATTTCTAGAAAAATCATTAAAATTAACATTGTCAACTTCCATGTGAAGCGTTAATGAATGATGAATCATATCGATTAATGTGGCAGTAGTTCATTGTACACCTGAGAAATGTTATTTAATCTCCATCGTAATGGATGGTTAATGGATATATATTATATAGTTAATAAAACATTATAATTATTTAATAAATATTATATATATAATTTATATCTATCATCAAACCAAATATTGAGATGTAGTAATGGAAAAACGAACAACACTGGTTCGTGTGGAATCAATCTACCGCATACCTGAATGATGATTCCATAATACATTTGATGGAATTGTGTTTGAGGATATAGGTCTTATCGATAATGTGAAAAAAAATATTACATGGATGATTTTGAGGTTATTATAAAATCATATTATATTTATAATTAAAATATTTAGAGGAAGAAGTAAAATAAAGATGCTCAATAAGGAGTATTTCATCTTTTTCAGGTATCTCCATTTACATAAAACTATCACCCTCTTTCAATGGAGTTAGCCATGAAATAAGGATTCCAGGATTATGGTCGTTAAGCTGTTAATTAAATTGTTATGGGTTTGGATGTGCCAAATTGATTAAGAGGTGTGAATATGTTAGGGGAGTGTCTGCCCTTTAATTGGTGATGGGGAGTGACACTTTTCTAAATACCCAAATTTAATCACTATTAGGACGTAAATAATAGTTATTGTTTTCTAAAAAATTTATAATATATCATTTTTATGGATGATATAGCTGATTTAAACCTTAAATAAATGATAAATCCCAAGTAATAATCATTTTTCCCAAATATTCTATTTTTATTTAATTTTTTTTAATTTTGGGTTTTCACTAAAGTAATTATTTTATTACAATGGTAATTTATAAATTAAGTTTTAATAAATATTATAATTATTAGTCAATATGTATCTGATGATTCTATATATTATTTATAATTAATAAAATAAAAACATCATATTTGTTGAGAATTAATATTAATAGAAGCACATATAATATGAAAAAATATGATTTAACCCTAAACTCTCTAATCTTATTTTTTGTTAAGGATTCAATATGAATATTATTAATAATAAAATGGAACATGAATGCAAAATATTTTATATTTATTTTCATTTAAAATTCACTTGGAATAAGAATGTATTTTTAATTATTTCAAATCATTTAAAAAAATATGATTTATTATAAATTAACATTATGTTCTATATTAACATTATTTAATTAATTTTAGTTAAATAATATAAAAAAAAATTAGATTTATAATATATATAGTTTATACCTATATAACATGATATATTAATTAAAAAATTAATGGAATTCCATAATTCATTAAATTTATTTATCTTTAAATATTTTTATAATTATTAATTTCTATTTGTTATTAACTAAATAAATATTATTTTAACATTTCATCTATATTTTAATTACCTAATACACATTAAATAATTTATTATAATTTATTATGATAAAAAATATTTATCTTTCAAATTAATATCTATAATGAAACAAATTTTCTTCTCCTCATCCCAAATAACTATAGAAATTAAAGTAATAGAAGGATCCCTTTTTATGCCTTTAATAAATTAATTTATTATGTAGGATATATTCATGCAATTGTATACCAATCACTCCTAAAAATAAATCATATTTTTAAGGGTATAAAACTTTCTATTTAATGTGTACTAAATAAATGTTAGGTCATTATTACACCTTAAATTATTTGTCAGGAAACTAATTATGTTGTTTTTACTCCAATGACAATAATTAATTTGATTTTTTTCAAGAACCATTATGTTCAAAAATTATATTTAACTAATTAAATAATATAAATTCTTCTAATTCCTAATAATGGATTCATTTGGAAAAATTAAATAGAAAATAATGGATTAATATAATCTAAAATTAATCATTTATATTCAATGAGAAATAGAGTTTTTAAAGTGAAAATGCTAAATTTTTTCAATGTTTTCATATCAAAATTACATATAGAAGATTATGTCAATTATCTAAATAATATTAAATGATATTAAATTTTTATAATTGTACATTAAAATCAATTTAAAATTATATTTCCTAATAAATATTATTTAATTGAAAAATAATTTTTTCAATTAAAATCCGGTATTTTATCCTCTTAAATAAAAAATTAATCTTCTCTAAAAAAAAATCATTGAACCTAAGTTAATATTGTTATTCCATATTCCAAAACTGAGTTTATTTTTTTCATAATATATTTTTAATAGTTATCAAATTTATTTTTAATTAATTTGTTATATGCATGGTAAAACTGACATTTATTAAATATCATATTTCTGGAAAAAATTTCTATTTTTTTTATAATATTATTATTTTATAAATAATAAATATGATATTTAACAACAATGTGCAATATATTTGTTTCTTAAAATTATATAATCTTATTCTATCCCACAATTTCAATGGATATGTAATGAATTTAATTTTATACAATAATATTATAAATACATTATTGTTCATTAAAACTCATCCAATATTATAATGAATGATGTGGAAAAAACTCACTGATTAGTGTAATAAAAGAAACAATTGAGGTTTTTTTCGTGGAATATAAACACAATGACTCTTTCTATATACCATGTTTTAAAAAATACTATTATTTTATGGATTTTATGTGTTACATTCTCCCAACCTTAAAATAATTCATATCCTCTCAATTTAAACATGATAATAGTAATCTACTATCTGATATTGGAAAATTACATTGTTTGACAACCCATAAAATAAAAGGGACAAAAAATATACACTTAATAAGAGAGAACATGAAGATCAATGGTTATATAGAATCACAAAATGTCTATGATTTTGAGTAAGAGAACATGTGTGGGACACGAAAACCTTATTATAGAAGAGATTTCTAACACCAAAATACTAGTGGTGAGTGAAAGAGAACATTTTTTATAATAAAGTGTGTGATTCAGAGAAGATTAAAAAAACATAAACCGAAAATGTGTAAAAATGAAATTGATGTCATTATAAATTAATCTAATAGGATAATATTTTACATTAACTAAATTTTTAAAAATGTTGATGAACATTTATGAGATGATATACATAATTAATATAATTAAAAATCGTAATAGAAATATCTTCCTTTAGTTATTCCTTAATAAATTTATAATTCATCAATTACTAAAAATTAATTTTTTCCATTAATAAATAAAAGTTAATTATAAAATATTTCATAATCTATAATATAATGGTAAGTCATTCCTCTAATCACTATTTATGATTATGAAAAAAAACAATTTTCCTAGGTTATCCAAATATCATAAATATTTACTTGGTGAATTAATATAATAATCAATAATTTTTGTTTCATAGATCAATATAAATTATTTTATAAATGGTTGACCATATAATCTATCAGAAATTTTATGATCGAAAGAAAGGATTTAGTTCTAGGTTAGATACAAGTTTTCCATTTACATTATCTATATAAATCATTTATTTTTTAAAAAAATCATTATATCAACATCAAGAACATATTAATGCTCATCTCTTAATAATCAATGAGTTTTCCAAAAAACATCGTGTCTCTAAAAAATCACATTTCTTATTATCATTCAATGTACTCTTTCAGATCATCAAAGAAGCATCACTCTAGTATATTCCTTATTTCTTTCATAATTTATATAACTATTATATCATTGATAAATAATAAAATAGAATAATTTTTGAATCCAAACACCATAACCTTATTCATTCCTCTTTCCTTGTGTTAAAATAATAATCTTATAAATTATCTAATACATTCATTAAAGGTATGTTTTTTTCAGTCTGGGGTATTTCAGTTACATAATTACCCATATCCCTATATTTGAAACATTAAAAATGTGAAAATTAATTATTTCCCTTGAAATAATGATAAAGGAAACCTTTTTATCCCCACATAAAGTTTTGCTCTATTTTTTGATTATGAATAATCCTTTTTCTCCTTCAATATATATCACACGTTGGAAAATCCATTATTCCTGACTTCACTTTCTCAATATATTTCTCTATCATCCTATTAATGTATATATTTCCTTTAAGATAATAAAAAATTTATAATTTATTATATTTAATTTTATAATATATTATTATTTCCTTGAATGATGATAATATTTGGGATACATTGTCCCTTCAAAATATTGGCTTAAATCTATATAATAAATGATCACTACTACACATTAGAATAATTTCATAGATATAAATCGTATTCATTCAATTAAGAACCAATTATAAAAAATTTCAAATTCAAGATTAGCTCATAAAATTATTATTTGTAAAAAATAATTTATAATGCGATATACAGTGTAAATATTATCATAAATTAAAATTAATTATATATACACTCAGAATAATAAACATTAACTTCATTGAGGGATATATTGTGCATAAAATCATTCATAATTATTTGTAAAAAAATGTGACTTATCCTATGAAAATCTTCTAGGAGTGTTAATACTTCTGTATATTGTGGATACTTGTCGGGTACTGTAACAACCCAATGTTTTTCAATGGAAAATTTCCTTCTTATATTTATGTCATAAAAACACAAAATAATGAACCACTAAGTTATAATGTACCTTTCAACATAAGTTTGTCACTCCTTTTTTTGGAATTTTGAAAATCCGACATACACGGGTGTGTTCAAGATGTTTTTTGGAGTCTAATGAAACAAAAATAATTATTAGTGAATATTTACGTACCCTTATGAATAGTAACATACCATTTTGAATAGTAATATGACCCTTATGAATAGTAAATCATCCATCATAAGAGTAACATTACCTATGAATATTTAAATAAAATTTAGACAACTTTGAAAGAGATAATCTGAACATAGTAAACATTTTGGTATTTTGTAAGTCATAAATAATTAATTATAATTAATTAATAAATTTAAAAGATTATTTATTTACCTAACATTTATTCTAAATTATTTAATCAATGTTTTATAGTTATTAAATAATTTTATAAGACCCTATGTAATTTTTGAAAGCACTATAAAATCAGTTTTAATCTTAAAAACTGTTTTTAAAGTAATTTATGATTTTAAATTAAATATTGAATTAATAATATTTAGAAAATTATTTTCGAAAAATGGAATTCAATTTTTGACTCTACACGTCGAAAAATGGTTGGGATAAACTTTTGGGAATTTTCTGAGGTACTAGAATTTTTTATGAATAGTTGAATCCAATAATTCGCAATAAATGCAAAATAATGTATTAATTGAGTCATTGATGATGTTCTACTGATGTAAGCCCACTTGTTTTGGGATTAAATTATGAAATTACATTTCTTGGTCGTTCAAGACTCACTATTTCTTTACTTAGGTGAAATTAATAAACTAATGAATTTTATTTTAAGGAACCCCCTCTCCCCTCTACTATAAAAGCCACCCTTCACTCCCTCTTTTCCTCACTACTCTCAAGCTCCATGACTTCTCTAAACTCATCGCAAACACCTTACCTAGCCCCTCCCCCACGTCAAATAGCTTCTGGTCTCATCAAAATAGCATTCCTAGGCCCTCATGGACGTTCTCAAGAGAAGGATTCTAGAGGTAATTTCCCTCCCTCTTCTCCTTTAATTTCCGTTCAAGTTCAAGTTTCTTTCATGATCTCTCCGCACCAATATTCATCCAAACTGATTGGTAACTCCAGTGTAGTACATATACTATACTTCTATGATTATAATGGGATATTATATCACCCCAAACCCGTTCCCTCTTCCTTTTATTTTATTAAAGTGAACGTTGTTAATGAGGTGTCAATTTGTCACCTTCAAAACAACATGCTCTCTTCTTCCATTTCTACCATCAGATCTGGTCATAAGACCATTTTTATGGTTGAACAAGAATATTATAAATGTATTATGTTCTATTTTATGTTCTTGAAATACCCTATGGCCATATTACTAAGTGAAAAGTTAAAACAAGTTCGTTGTGATCCAAAACCCGCTCTAACTGACCCAAATAACCATCATTTAATTCTTACCTAATGATTCATCCAAATGGATCTAATTTTATTCATTATAATATCATAAAAACTCCTGAAATATCATTAATAACATGTAATATATGTTCTGTGTGTTTACCCATTTTCTACCCAAACATCAATTTAAGAATATAGGTGAACCACTCAAGAAAACCATAAAAATGAACATCCCCGAACAATGTTTTTAAACTCTATAAGTCATCCAAAAGAACATAATATGACAAAATGAAACTAGAATGAACCCTATTAATATATAAAAGGTTCTTTAGTTTTTAATTAATAAATATAATGTCCTTATACAAGACATTAAAGAGAAGGAGGTATTCAAGTACAAGGTAAGGAGAAATCCTGAACCCAATTTTCTTCCTTCGGGTTCTCCCTCTTTCATTACATTTTTGATATGGTTACTACTAAAATATCATTTTTTCATAATTTACTTTAAATTTCTGGGATATACATGTTTGTAACTGGTTTTTATGTCCAACAAAATGTTTTTCAAAAGAACACTTATTTTAAGAACACCCCTTTTACTTCTCACTCAAAGTGAACGATTCTTGTAACATGTATGTTATTCCCTCTTTCTTTTGGGAACCCAAATCATATGAATATTTTATTATAAGATTAAAAAAATTCCTTTTCATTGGTTCATTGTGTTAATTTATGTTATATGTTCATTGTGTAAATCATGATAAATGATAATGTTATGATGTGACGGGTGCGCCCGAAATTATTAGCACAATTTGAATGTTTAAATGTGACGGGTGTGCCCGGAATTATAAACCACTCCAATGTATTGGGTAAATTTATGAATCTAATGAGTAAATGTGAAATTATGTGTGAACAAGATGCTATCTTCTTCCACTAGTATGTGTGGTAGTTAACAACTAAGAAATGATGTTTCATTTTTATGCATTGCCACATTTCAAGTCTATTATTTATGCTCCTCTCATTTTCTTGATCTTTTTCCTATGATATGATTATGCTCACCCCACGAAATATTGTTATTATCTATCGTCTTACTGGTCTTTTAGCTCACCCCTTTTAATGTATATCCTCAGGTGGCTACGTGTACTAAGGAGAGGACAAGTGCCACTAAGAAGCTAGTGAAGAAGAAATTAAATAAAAGTTTATGGTTGATGTTGAATTTGTTATGTGTGGTCCTAGTTTGCCCAAGACACAAAACCTTTGGATCCTCTATATGTAATACTATTATGTTTTTTATCTTTGAAATGATGTAATATAAATGTATGAAAAGGTTGGGTTTTTATAGTTGGAATCAGAGGAAAGGTTTAGTTAATTTGGGAATTATGATTAGTGAACCATAGGGGAAACCTATAACATGAGACTATGTACAAATAAGAACCTAGGTATCCCATATGTTATGTTTTTGGTATAAATTGTTTAAAAGAATATGTTATTCATGACATGTTTACTTATGTTTTTCTCTAACATTTTCTATTTTAGGAAATGGGGGGAACCAGAAGAAATCATGCCAACAACTCATGTGAGGGACAATGAAACGATTGCCCGAAGAACATCCCCAATGATTTGGGAGGTGGAGTTCAAAACATCAGGGACATTCTTACCTAGTTATCTTAGGTTATGAACAATAACCATAATAATGGGGAATTTCCTCATTCACCAATGAAGGAGAAACTGGCTATCGAATGTCTTATGCGGTAACAACCAACGACATTTTTAGGATCTTCTGAACCACTAGTTGCAGAACAGTGGGTCAACTCCATGGAGAAGATTTTTTCCATGCGTTAGTGTTCTGAGATGGAGAAGGTGACTCTAGCCATTTATCGTCTAGATGGAGAAGCTGATCAATGGTGGTCTTTGATTAAGAACACCATGCCATGGGAGGAAATTGAAGAGATGGAATGGGAAGACTTTAAGATAATGTTTCTTAATAAGTACATCCCACGAACTCTTGGCACAATGATGGATAAAGAATTCATAGATCTCAAGAAAAAATAAGGAGAATATGTAACAACCTATGAAGTGAATTTCCCAAGGCTTGCAAGGTACACTTCAGGTTTTGTTATCAACAATGATAGCAAAATTGATAGATTCTTTAGTGGATTAAAACCACACCTTCGAAAGGCTCTTGCAATTCGAGACTTTGGGAGTTATGAAGAAGTTTTTCGGTGTTCTCTCAAAGTCGAGATGGATTTTGGAGAATGGTCTCATGGCTATGGTGATAATAAAATAAAGATGGAGTTTCTTTCTGGTGGATCTAATGATAAAGGCGGGAAGAAAAATCAACAACCCACAGGCCAAAAATGTGGGAAGTTGCATCATGGAAATTGCCTCAAAAGGATAGTTAAATGCATCAAGTGTTGGAAATAAGGACACCATGCTTAAGAGTGTTGAAATGACACAAAAAATAAGGAGAATATAGCTAATGAATGAGAGAACCACCCATGGATCAATGCTATAACTATAGGGAGCTAGGTCACTATGGAAACCAGTGTACTAAACCTTGAGCTCTTGAGGGTAATCAGCGTCAGTAGTCACCAATTCCAAAGGAACAAGGGAAGGCTTATGCCATAACTATTGTGGAGGTGGGACTTGATAATGAATTCGTAGAAGGTACACTTCTTTTTCACTCAAGAATGGAAAAATTAATATTTGATTCTGGTTCTATGCATTCCTTTATATCATGCATGTTTTCTAGAACTATAGAATCGAAGCCCTGAAACCTTGATGTAGAGATATCTGTGAAAACACCATGTGGTGCAATAATTGAAACCCAAGTGTTTGACTCTTCTCCCATAGGCGTATGAGGGAGGATTCATCCGGAAAATATTGTAATACTTCCCTTGATGGAATTCGACGCTATAATGGGAATGGGTTGGCTCTCATTATATAGAGGACATATCAACTATCGGGAAAAGGAAATATCTTTACATATTCTGAACCATCCCATGCTCATCTATAAATTCAAGGATGATCATTAATATCCTTTTAAAAATACTTCAATGGTGTGGGTGTTGATTCCTTATGAAGAAGCATACCTCTCTCAAATGGTTCAGTTGAAAGAAAGTTCCAACTTGAGGAAACGCCCATCGTGAGGGAATACAACGATGTATTTCCTGAAGAGTTACCTAGAATTCCCTAGTATCATGAGGTAGAGTTCTCAATTGAACTCATACGTAGATATACTCCTATCTCGATGTGCCCTTATAAGATGTCTCCTATCGAACTGGAGGAGCTAAAGAAGCATCTTTAAGAGAATCTGGACAAAGGGTTCGTACGCCCTAGTGCATTGCCTTGGGAGGCGCTAGTGCTCTTTGTGATGAAGAAGGATGGAAAAATGTGGTTTTGTATCAATTATCGGGAACACAACAAGATCACCATAAAGAACAAGTATTCACTCCCAAGGATTGATGAGATGTTCGACCAGTTAAGAGGAGCTCAATACTTCAGAAAGGTGGATCCTCGTTCTGGATATCATCAGGTAAAGGTGAAGAAGGAAGATGTTCAGAATACTGCCTTCTGTACAAGGTAAAGGCACTATGTGTTTTTGGTGATGCCCTTTGTAATATCTAATGCCACTTTAATCATCATGGATTTGATGAATAGAGTATTTAGATATTACCTCGGCAAATTTGTGGTATTGTTTATCGATGATATTCTCATCTACTCCAAGAGAAAAGAGGAACATGAAGAACATCTAAGACTTGTGTTGTCGACATTAAGAAAGGTGAATTTGTACACCATGTTTAGCAAGTGTGACTTTTGGATGAATCAAGTCACATTATTTAGACATGCGATCACATGTGAGGGAATTCTTGTGGATCCTTCAAAGAAAAAGGCGATTGAGGAATGGACCAGGCCCTCTTGTGTCACAGAAATCCGTAGATTTCGTGGATTAGCTGGGTACTACCGACGTTTTGTGAGAAACTTCTCACAATTTTCAAGCCCACTAACTATGATAACAAAGAAAGGGGTAAAGTATGTTTGGACAGAAGAATGTGAGGGAAGCTTCAAGGAGCAAAAGAGAACGCTGATCACTGCACTTGTACTCACACTACCGAAAAGTGGAGAATGTTTTTTGATATACATTGATTCTTCAAAGAATGGCTTGGGTTGTGTACTCAAGAAAAATGATAATTTGATAGCCTACACATCACGATAGTTTAATATCCATGAGCAGAAATACCTGACACATGATCTAGAGTTGTCAGTCATGAATTATGCCTTGAAAATCTGGCAGCACTACCTTTATGGTGAGAGGTGTGTCATATACTCTAACCACAAGAGCCTAAAGTATATATTCACACAAAAGGAGCTCAACATGAATCAAAGGAGATGGTTTGAGCTAATCAAGGATTACAATTTCTCTATTCACTATCATCCTGGGAAGGAGAACAAGGTTGATGATGCTCTATGAAGAAAAGAACCTGATACTCTATCCATGCTACGGATTGAGAAAGACCCTATCTTCATGGATATGAAAAGAATGGATTTGGAATTCATAAGGGCAGGGGATACATCCTACCATGCACAAATGATTGCACAGCCATCCATCCAAGAGAAGATTAAGGAAGCACAAAAGGATGATGTGGAGATACAAAAGAGGGTTAACGTATTAAAGGAAGGGATGCTTCAAGAGTTCCATATCGACAATGATGTTGTGATTCATTTTGGAACGCGGCTTTGTGTGCCTTCATCACTCGGGATAAAGAAGGAGCTATTGGATAATGCACATAGCTCAACATTTTCTATCCATCCTCAGAGTACCAAGATGTACTGTGATCTCCGAGAACACATCTGGTGGGATAACATGAAGAAGGAGATTGCAGAATATATATCAAGGTGCTCAGTATGTCAGCAAGTTAAAGCTGAATGAAAAAATCCCAAGGGTATAATGCAGCCATTGCCAATACCCATGTGGAAATGAGAAAATGTTACTATGGACATTGTCACTGGTCTCTCGAAGACATCAAAGGGAAATTATTCTATTTGGGATATAGTTGACCGACTCACCAACACTACCCATTTTATCGCTATTCAGTAAGACCTCTTGCTTGAACAACTTACAATTATATATGTGAAGGAAGTGTGAGACTGAACGGTGTTCCACTCTCAATTGCCTCTGATCATTACCCATGGTTCACATCTAAATTTTGGAGGAGCCTTCACCATGCTTTGAGTACTAAATTAGATTTTAGTACAACCTATCACCCCCAAACTGATGGACAGTCTGAAAAAAGTATTCAGACGCTTGAAGATATGCTAAGAGCATACTCTCTTGAATTCAATGGTGGTTGGGATCAGCATCTCCCATTGGTTGAGTTCCCATACAACAATAGCTTCCACTCAAGTATTCAAATGGCTCAGTATGAAGCTCTTTATGGGAAGTGATGTAGAACTCCAACCTGTTGGGATGAAGTTGGAGAAAAAAAAGCCACATGGGCCCGATCTTGTTCAAGAGATGACAGAGAAGGTTCAAGTCATCCAGAAACACATCAAAGCTTCTCAGAGTCAGCAAAAGTGCTATGCGGACAACCGACGAAGGTACTTGGAGTTCGATGTTGGAGATAAAGTCTTCCTTCGAATATCTCCATGGAAGAGAGTCATGCGGTTCGGGAAGAAAGTGAAGATAAGCCCAATGTATATTGGTCCTTTTTAGATCCTTGATCACATAGGAGCTGTGGCCTATCGACTTGCACTTCTACCATATATGGCTCAAGTTCATGATGTGATTCATGTATCACTACTGAGGAAGTACATACCAGACCCCTCACATGTACTAAACTCAGCGATGGTGCAACTGGAAGATGATATCTCCTATGAGGAGTAGCCAGTAATGATTTTGGACCGAAGTAATAAGGTTTTACGCAACAAGAAAACCCATCATGTCATAGTGTAGTGGAGGAACTATAAGTTTTTAGGAAGAAACTTGGGAACTAGAATAGGAAATATAGGATAAGTACTCTCACGTGTTTGTGTAAAGTGAAATTTCGGGGGTGAAATTTCTTAAAGGGGGAAGAATGTAATGATCCAATGTTTTTCAATGGAAAATTATTTCTTAAATTTATTTCATAAAAACACAAAATAATGAACCACTATGTTATATGTGACCTTTCAACATAAGTTTTCCAATCCTATGTTTGGAATTTTGAAAATACGACCTACACGGGTGTGTTCAAGATGTTTTTTGGAGTCTAATGAAACAAAAATAATTTTTGGTGAATAGTAATGTACCCTTATGAATAGTAACATACCCTTATGAATAGTAAATCATCCAACAAAATAGTAACATTACCTATTAATAATTAAATAAAATTTAGACATCTTTGAAGTGACAATTTGACCTTAGTAAACATTTTGGAATTTTCTAAGTCATAGATAAATAATTATAATAATTAATTAATATAATTGAATATTTATTTCCCTATAATTTATTCTAAATTATTGAATCAATATCTTATAGTTTTTAGATAATTTTATAAGACCCTATGTAATTTTTGGAAGCACTATAAAATCAGTTTTAATCAAAAAAATTGTTTTTTATCTAAAATATGATTTTTAATTAAATATTAAATTAATAATATTTAGAATTTTTTTTTGAAAAATGGAATTAATTTTTTGAATCTTCACATTGGAAAATGGTCGGGGTAAATTTTTGGGATTTTTCTGAGATACTTGAATTTTTTATGAATAGTTGAATCTGATAATTCACAATAAATGCTAAATAATGTATTAATTGAGTCATCTATGATGTTATGCTAATGTAAGCCCACTTGTTTTGGGATTACAACATTAAA
Source organism: Viscum album (assembly GCA_963277665.1). NCBI lineage: Eukaryota > Viridiplantae > Streptophyta > Magnoliopsida > Santalales > Viscaceae > Viscum > Viscum album. The sequence continues at coordinate 1,202,572,145 of OY728145.1, forward strand.
TTACTATTCCTGGTCATTCAAGAATAACTATTTCTTGTCTTAGGTGAAATTAATAAACTAATCAATTTTATATTAAGGAACCCCCTCTCCCCTCCACTATAAAAGCCACCCTTCACTCCCTCTTTTCCTCACACCTCTCATGCTCCAAGACTTCTCTATAATCTACCCAAAAAACTTCCCTAGCCCCTACCCCACGTACTAGAGCTGATGGTCTCATTAAAATACCAATCTTAGGCCCTCATGGAGGTTCTCAAGAGGAGGATTCTAGAGGTAATTTCACTCCCTCTTCTCCTTTAATTTCCTTTCAAGTTCAAGTTCCTTTCTTGATCTCTCCCCACATATATTCATACAAATTTTTTGGTAACTCCATTATTATATATATAATATAATTATATGTTTCTAATGGGATATTTTATCACCCCACACCCTTTCCCTATTCCTTTTATTTTATTAAAGAGAATGTTGTTCATGAGGTGTTAATTTATCACCTTCAAAAACGACATGCTCTCTTATTCCATTTCTACCTTTTGATCTGGTCATGATACCATTTTTATGGTTGAAAAAGAATATGTTTTTTTTATTATGCTCTGTTTTATGTTCTGTAGATAACATATTGCCATATTATTAAGTGAAAAGTTAAAACAAGTTCGTTGTGATCCAAAAACCGCTCAAAATGACCCAAATAACCATCATTTAATTCTTACCTAATGATTCATCCACAAGAATATAATTTGATTAATTGTAAGATCATAAAAACATCAGAAAATATCATTAATAACTTTTAATTTCAGTTATGGATGTCTACCCATGTTCTACCCAAACTTCAATTTAATAATACAAGTGAACCACTCAAGAAAACCATAAAAACGAACATCCCTGAACAATGTCTTTGAACTCTATAAGTCAACCAAAGGAACATAATATGATATAATGAAACCAGAATGAACCCTATTAATGTATAAATTATTATGGACTTTTGAATTAATCAATATAATGTCATTATACAGGACATTAATGAGAAGGATGCATTCAAGTACAAGGGAAGGGGAAATCTCGAACCCAATTTTCTTCCTTTGGGTTCTCCCTCTTTCACTCCATTTTTGATATAGTTACTCCTCAAAGAACATTTGTTCATCATTTCCATTACTTTTTTCGGATATAGATTTTTGTAACTGGTTTTTAGGTCCAAAAAATGTTTTCCAAAAAACTCTTCTTTTAAGAACACTCCTTTTACTTCTCACTCAAAGTGAACGGTTCTTGTAACATGTATGTTATTCCCTCTTTCTATTGGGAACCCAAAGCTTATAAATATGTTATTATGAGATGAAACCCACTCATTTTCATGGTTTCATTATGTTAATATATGTTATATGTTCATTGTGGCAAGAATGATAAATGATAAAGTTATGATGTGATGGGTTCGACCGGAATTATATAGCGCAATATGAATGTTTAAATGGGACGGGTGTTCCTAGAATTATACATCGCTCCAATTCATTGGGTTATGTTATGAATATCATCAGTATATGTGAATGATTTATTAAAAAGATACTATATTAGATCACAAGTATGTGTGGTAGGTAACCACTAAGACATGATGTTTCATTTTTATGCATTGCCACATTTCCAGTCAATTGTTTATGCTCCTCTCATTCACATGAAATTTTGCCTACATTATGATTATGCTCACCCCAAGATATATTGTTATTATCTATCCTCCTACTTGTCTTTTAGCTCACCCATTTTGATGTATATCCTCTGGTGGATACATGTACTAAGGAGAGGACAAGTTCCACTAAGAAGCTAGTGAAGAAGAAATTAAATAAAGGTTTATGGTTGATGTTGTATTTTTTATTTGTGGTCCTAGTTTTCCCAAGACACTAAACCTTTGGATCCTCTACGTGTAATAATATTATGTTGTTTGTCTTTAAAATGATGTAATAGTAATGAAATAAAAGGCTGGGTCACTATAGGTACTAGGTGATTCTCAAGTTAATATCGATAACCCTTTATTGAGTCATTACCACTAAGAACCATAATTCCATCACCACTTAATTTTTTATTATAATTTCATGGATTTATTTATATAAAAACACCATAATAACAAACCTTAACATTAAATTAAGATGTTTCAATATTCATATCAAAAACATTATCTTATAGAAATTACATATAATATATGTTCTCTTAAATATAGTCCCCAAGGTTACAACTAAGAGTTCTCTAATATCAACAATAATTAAGCCAACTCAAGTAGCCCAAATTCAATGCTTGTTACAATTACAATGGAATAAGATACAAGGATTCATATACCAATTGGAAGATAATTTTTTAGTTATGGTAAAATAGAAATATAAATTCTTACTAAATTACATTTGAATACAATAATTAAAATATATTTTTTTTTCATGCATAACATTATTACTTTTAATATATCATTACATTACATTCACTGTACACTTCATGGAATCCTACAGAAGATAAAAAACAATAGTGATATCAAAATTATTTTACAAGTTATGCATAGTTGAATCTATCAGTGTTAAATAGTCATAATCAACCTGTAATGTAATATAAAAAACACATATTCCACATTAACATATGGACAAGGAATAATCAATTTAGATAGTTTAATAACATAAAACAAAATTCTTTTATTTAATTACTAAGAATGAAATTCATCTATAGAAAATTTCATAGTGAAAATATGATGGGTTATAATAATAACTAAATTCTCAATGAATTAAATGATTAATTTGTTGAATTCATGTTTCCAAGGAAGACGAATCATTTTCCATAATGCACTTTGACTAGATGTTTTAAAATGATCTATGTAATAACCCATCTTCTTGGTTGGATGTAGTGATAAGTTTAGGTGATGATATCAACATAATGACATCTAATTATATTGAGGACTCGAGACATATTATTTTATTATGGATGGTAAATATTTTAACCAGTTGGTAAAAGAAGAAACCAAGCACAATAAAAAATGATACTTTCCCTTTAAACAATCTCCTTTTTCTAAAACCTTAAATCCATTAAGGGGGTGTTATTACAAAATTAAGATCTGTATATTGTGGATAGGGGTTATAGTATTAGGTTTTGGAAAATCATTAATGAATAAATAGTTTTTACATGTGAATAAAAGAGAAGAAGTGGTTCCATTTTATAATATTAAGAAGGGAACCCTAGTAATTTTTCAAAATAACAAATTATTCTCAAATTTTTTTATATTCCAAATTGCATAAAAAAAATTATATATAAGTTAAGAAGATGATGTGTTGATATCTAATACTGGAATGAAAAGTAGACAATTTTTGATAGCATTGAAATAATTATTTATTTTTTAAACTTATTTAATATCTTAAACACTTACCCTGATAAATTTTTCTTTTACCCATTATGTATTAATATATATTTTTTAAAATATAACTAACATCAATTTTTGTTGTATTATATATATTAACAATTATAATAAAAACTTTATATCTTAATGAAAAGAATTCTAACACATAAGTAAAATGTCAAAGAAATCCACAAAATTTTTGTGCGACATTAAATATTCTAAAATATAATTATTTTAATATTTTTGATATCATTTATTTCATATTTCCATTAATTAAAAATGCATTCCATCATAATTGGTCCATCATTTTATGTATTATTTTATAAAATAAAAATTATAAATAAATTACCATGATTTAGATACAAAATTTATCTTTTAAATGATGATTTATTATAGACAATATATTCAAAATTACCCAATAATAAAAAAGATATATTTATTAAACCATAAGTGTGAAATCACTGGATTTTATTTAAAATCAAACACCATAATGGTATTAAAGTCATTAAAGTGGCTCCAAGATGCTATAAGATCATGATAGGAATGACTTTTGTTGAACATAACACATCCAATTAAATGTGGTCAATGCTTAGTGTAATTTTATTTTAATTTTTAGATTATATTTATCCTTAATTGGTTGATTTACTTTCAACCATTGTAACAAGTCTAATTAAAGTTACTATTCATATTGTCGAAAAATAAAACCGACATATTTATTAAATATAATCCATAGGATTCAAAATATGGAATTTATATTTCAAAATAAAAAAACATTTATTTAGCAAAAATAAAAATAAAATTAATCATATTGACAGAATGAGAAAAACGTTTTTAAAGTGAATACATTGAAAAAATTGAATCTCTTTTATATAAAAATGTAATGTAATAACTTTTTTTAAAAAATAAAATTTTTAATAAAAGATTTATTTATCTAATAGCTCATTAAAATAAATATAATTTTCATTTATCATTATAAATTATTTAGATGAAATGTCAGTTTACAATTAAAATGCATTATTTTTTACTAATTCATCAAAAAAACAATCTTATCAGAAAAATAAAAAATGTTGAAAAAATTATGTATCATTAAAATAATATGTTTCTTATTTAAAATATAATTTATAAAATTTAAAAAAAAACATTTATTTATAACATGTTCACCATCAAAAGGATTCAAAACATTAGTTTTAAAAAATTTAACTTTTATAACTAATCATGGATTTGTTATTATATCATATATAGAAAACACATAGGAGGAATGTTCAAAATTATATTGAATATATTTTATATAAAAATCATTACAATAATCCAATATTTCTGATTTGATCGTTTGTTGGTATAAAAAACACTAGTACAAATTTAAATATTTTTTAGAAAAAAATATATTTTATTATAAAAGTGGTTTTATTTTAATTTATAATTAACTTGTAAAATAATTCAATATATATACATGAAAAAGATATTTTTAAAATTCATTTAATCATATTAACACCCACCATTCTAACATATTTGTTTTATTAGTAAAATTTTATTAATAATATTTAGTTGTTCAGTAAATCTCAATGTCCCATATCATGTACTCTATAAAACTTAGTGTTTTATTTTGAAAAATAGGGATGTTATATCCACCTAATAATAAATTTATTAATCCCAATTTGAAATCAGGATTGGTAACTATTTTTTGAGTAATCAAAATAGATTTTTCAAATCCCGCATAGGAGAAATATTAATAAAACATTCACTTACTAAGAAAAAAAAGAAAGATCAAATATCACCAGTGTTAAAAAATACTAAGATTATATTTAGTAAAACATACACATGGTAGTGAAAAATAACTCTCATGGACTAATATATAGTGATATATAACATGATCATTGGAAATTTGACAATTAGGAAACCAAACAAATGTCATAGGTTGAAAGGCCCTTGATAAAAGTAAACATGAAACTTTTTGATTTCAAATGATTTTTTTTTAAATGTTAAGGAATTTATTTACATGATATATTAAAAACATAATGAAATATATATACATGATATTTATATCTTCATACAATAATCGATTTCCACATAAAATCATTATTTACTCCAAATGATGTGTATTCAAGATGAATCATTCACGACAGAATAACTAGATTGATATTTTAGAGAATCCATAATCCATAAAATATTAACTACCTATTTATCCTATATTAAAACATTAATAAAAAATAGTGGTTATTAAAATATCTGATAATTCAATGAAATTTTATTCCATTATATGATGTAAATTTACTTCGATCTTCAAAACTGAATAGTGTCATCCAAAATTAAACATAGATCATTTATCTTATAACACTCTAGAAAATTCCTCAAAATATTCAACAATATGTTTGAAATGAAAAATTCAAATGGATCTTATCAGATTGTCTTTGATGAAAAAATTTATGAATAATATTCAAATAACTTCAATCCCCGTGAATGTCTCAAACCTATAATTTAATTTCTTAAATAACATAATCTAAAAGAACAAAATTCATTTTTTGTAAATAGCATGAATAAAAATAGATTTATTTCTTCCACTAAGACGTAATTCATCCTTTATTGATCCAATAAAATTCCAAAACATTATATTTAACATAATAATTTAAATTTCTTAAAATTGAAAACATCTACAAAAATAATATTATTAACCTAATGAACAAATCATTTTCATATTTGAACGTTATCTATTCAACAAAAATTCATTTTGGAAAGGAAATTAATATTATACAATAAATTTTATATCTAATAAGAGAAATTCATTCTAATAGGGACATCACTAGTCAAGGGGTAGGTGATTCGACCTTATAACCCTTTTGTTGTTTGTTCAAAAGTCTCAGCCTCGCCAGATGAAATTGGATGTCACATCATTTTCAGGTTTTCTTTTTTCTAAAACTATATAATTCATATAAAATATATATTAATTTTATAAAATCCCTAATTTTTAACCTAATATAGTTTAATAATAAAAAAAATTCATACTATTAATTTTTTATCACCAAATGTAAGAACACATAATTCCCTCAAAATGGATTTCTTCAAAAATTTCAATCGTCACTATAATATTTTAAAAATAAATCCCCAAAACCGGATCCAAATATATTGGGATTAGTAAAAACATCAAAATAATACAATCATGGGGGTATCCAAAACTATTTATTTTACCTCACATGAAAAAATACTTTTCAAAAATTTTGTCTGAAATATCCCGTGATACAAACTCTAAGGAACTAACCATAAAAAAAATATATTTTGGTTGTTTTTTAATAAATTTCACATTATATGATATTTTTTGATTAATTTTTTAGACAATTAGGTGAAAATATTAAATGTAAACATATATATTACAAGTTGACACATAAACATAGTATCAATTTTTTTACACTAAAGGAATCATTTTTAAAATAATACATTGTTACATTCAGTGAATAATTATCACAATTATCTTTGTGATATCATACACTTTTGTGTGTGTTTTTTTTCAAATTATGTGATTATAATAAATGATCATTATAGGATATAAAAAAATTTAAATAATTAGTTTCATATAAAAACAATGAATCCCATGAAAAACTCTTTTGTTGAAAACATAAAATTTAACCCATAATGGGAAATATCATTCATTTGATGAGATTATATATTTTACCTTTGGAAAAAATTGTATTTCAATTTAAACTACTTTAAAAAATATATAAATTTAATCAATATACGATGGTACATCATCACATACACCTCTTAGAAATCCCTTACATAACCCTTATGAATCGAATAATCATTCAGTTGACTTCTATCTTCGGATTACCCATTTAATTTGGGCACTATGTGGAAACACCTATAATTTATAATTTCCAAGAACCCCAATATGAATAAATTCTATTACAATGTGAATAAAAACATTAAATTTATATGAAATACACTTCCATATAATAAAATAATATTTTCATTCATAAAACCATTTTCAACAAAAAAACATTTATTATGAAAACCTATTTCCAATACTATAATTCCTTATAAAAAAAGGTAGTATATTTTTTAGTTTAAGAATAATATTATTATTTAAACCAAATATATACAAAATTGAAAGGGTTTTTTCATTGTATATTAAAATTATGAGACTTCTGTTAGGTCCACTAGGTTGAATACCCTGAGAGGGGGGGTGAATCAGGGTATGACTAATTAAAAATTAATGCCCGTTCTGATCTTGTTTCGCTGTTAAGAAAAACACTCTTCTCTCTCTTTCCTGCTACACAATATAAACAGAAATTAAAGCAAGCGCAGGACACTTCAATTTTACTTGGTTCACCACTAAGGGCTACGTCCAAGGAGTATACGCCGACAGGTTTCCGGTCGTACCAAATTCCACTAATCTTCACTAGCTGTGGATTACAAGGTTCGGGCTAGATCACTTCTATGCCCAGGCTCACTGCCTTTACAATGTTTAGGGTTAGCTCACTGCTTTCCCAAGGGTCACTCCCTGTTTCTCTCTCTCTGGATCACTGTCGATGGAGAGGATCACCTTCTTGCTCTTCCTAAGCTCACTGCTCTTTGAAGGAATCCACTCACAGTTTGTAGACCTGTAGGTCTCTTCATTTGCATGAATGAATGCATATTCTCCTATATGTAGATGCTCTGTTGAATTTCAACTTTCATCCTTAGATGAATCTCTCTTTGCACAGAAGGAATCGGGCAACGTACCAGCTTCCACGCAGTCTGAGAAGCACTGCTGGAACAAACCTTACTTGGCACGCAAGTCTACCTCGGCGTGCAAGTATCGGCGCGCAAGTCACAACGGGCGCGCAAGTCCTCCTCAGACTCTTGCGCGACTCAAGCTTCCTCAGCTCCAAACTTGCGCGACTCTCTTCCTTTTACGCCCAAACCAATATTGGCGCGCAACTGCCAACCGGCGCGCAACTTCTAACACCGGCGCAAAACTTCAACCTTTGGCATGCAAGTCCCACCTGCGCGACCACAAACACCACTTGCGCGACCACCACACCTGTGCGACGGGAGCTCTGATTTCTCAAAGAGTTGAACTCCAGTAGAAAATAAGGAGGGGTGATCTAGTATTTATAGGCAAATTGACCACCATTCGCGACGGCGTGCAAGTCACCTGCGTGACAGAGTCTTGGCGCGCAAGTCTTCTCTCCTTTTAGACATTTGCACGACCAACTCCCAAACTTGTGCGAACCTATTTCCTTAGCCATATTTTGATCTTCTGATCTTGAAAAACATATGGCGCGCAAGTTTCCTGTACACCAAGTTCACGGCATGCAAGTCCCTTTGCCAAAAACACATTTCTTTATTTGCCGATTTTCAGGCCCAAAAATTTGGCAAACACTGGAAAACAGCGCCACCTTATATCTGTTCTTTTGTACCACCTACAGATCATCCATTCCTTTTATCGACGTTCTTGAAACAAACATGGATCGTTGACCTCAGCCCTTGAACTTGACATTCCACCATGAAATCCTCTTTGTCAACAAATTTGTATGTTATAGTTATGCTTTGTGAACAATCACCACACAGATGTCCACTTTGTCAACAAACACAATCACCTCAAAAATGCTTCAATGATACCTTGAGGGATTTTTCCCCAACAATATCCCCCTTTGGGTTTGTTGACAACTCTTCCAAAACAAAGATTCGTCGCTGATTCTTCAGCCTCCATTCGACTCATTGTGATTATGATAGCGATCAAGGATTTACTCAACACATACTCTAATCCCACTTGAGAACTGCTCGGTGTGAGAAACAACAGTAAATGAAAAGTTCATCAATGAATAATATTCAAATGACTTCAATCCCCGTGAATGTCTCAAACCTATAATTTAATTTCCTAAATAACATAATCTAAAAGAACAAAATTCATTTTTTGTAAATAGCATGAATAAAAATAGATTTATTTGTTCCACTAAGATGTAATTCATCCTTTATTGATCCAATAAAATTCCAAAACATTATATTTAACATATTAATTTAAATTTCATAAAATTGAAAACATCTACAAAAATAATATTATTAACCTAATGAACAAATCATTTTCATATTTGAATGTTATCTATTCAAAAAAAAATCATTTTGAAAAGGAATTTAATATTATACAATAAATTTTATATCTAATAAGAAATATTCATTCTAATAGGGACATCACTAGTCAAGGGGTAGGTGATTCGACCTTATAAACCTTTTTTTGTTTGTTCAAAAGTCTCAGCCTCACCAGATGAAATTGGATGTCACATCATTTTCAGGTTTTCTTTTTTCTAAAACTATATAATTCATATAAAATATATATTAATTTTATAAAATCCCTAATTTCTAACCTAATATAGTTTAATAATAAAAAAATTCATACTATTAATTTTTTATCACCAAATGTAAGAACACATAATTCCCTCAAAATGGATTACATCAAAAATTTCAATCGTCACTATAATATTTAAAAAATAAATCCCCAAAACCGGATCCAAATACATTGGGATTAGGAAAAACATCAAAATAATAGAATCATGGGGGTATCCAAAACTATTTATTTTACCTCACATGAAAAAATACTTTTCAAAAATTTTGTCTGAAATATCCTGTGATACAAACTCTAAGGAACTAACCATAAACGAAATATATTTTGGTTTTTTTTTTAATATATTTCACATTATATGATATTTTTTGATTATTTTTTTAGATAATTAGGAGAAAATATTAAATGTAAACATATATATTACAAGTTGACACATAAACATAGTATCAATTTTTTTCCACTAAAGGAATCATTTTTAAAATAATACATTGTTACTTTCAGTGAATAATTATCACAATTATCTTTGTGATATCATACACTTTTGTGTGTGTTTTTTTCAAATTATGTGATTATAATAAATGATCATTATAGGATATAAAAAAATTTAAATAATTAGTTTCATATAAAAACATTGAATCCCATGAAAAACTCTTTTCTTGAAAACATAAAATTTAACCCATAATGAGAAATATCCTTCATTTGTTGAGATTATATATTTTACCATTGGAAAAAATTGTATTTCAATTTAAACTACTTTAAAAAAAATATAAATTTAATCAATATACGATGGTACATCATCACATACACCTCTTAGAAATCCCTTACATAACCCTTATGAATCGAATAATCATTCAGTTGACTTCTATCTTAGGATTAACCAATTAATTTGGGCACTATGTGGAAACACCTATAATTTATAATTTTCAAGAACCCCAATATGAATAAATTATATTAAAATGTGAATAAAAACTTTAAATTTATATGAAATAAACTTCCATATAATAAAATAATATTTTCATTCATAAAACCATTTTCAAAAAAAAAACATTTATTATGAAAACCTATTTCCAATACTATAATACCTTATAAAAAAGGTAGTATATTTTTCAGTTTAAGAATATTATTATTATTTAAACCAAATCTATACAAAATTGAAAGGGTTTCTTCATTGTATATTAAAATTATGAGACTTCTGTTAGGTCCACTAGGCTGAATACCCTGAGAGGGGGGGTGAATCAGGGTATGACTAATTAAAAATTAATGCCCGTTCTGATCTTGTTTCGCTGTTAAGAAAAACACTCTTCTCTCTCTTTCCTGCTACACAATATAAACAGAAATTAAAGAAAGTGCAGGACACATCAATTTTACTTGGTTCACCGCTAAGGGCTACGTCCAAGGAGCATACGCCGACAGGTTTCCGGTCGTACCAAATTCCACTAATCTTCACTAGCTGTGGATTACAAGGTTCGGGCTAGATCACTTCTATACCCAGGCTCACTGCCTTTACAATATTTAGGGTCAGCCCACTGCTTTCCCAAGGGTCACTCCCTATTTCTCTCTCTCTGGCTCACTGCCGATGGAGAGGATCACCTTCTTCCTCTTCCTAAGCACACTGCTCTTTGAAGGATTCCACTCACAGTATATAGACCTGTAGGTCTCTTCATTTGCATGAATGAATGCATCTTCTCCTATATGTAGATGCTCTGTTGAAGTTCAACTTTCATCCTTAGATAAATCTCTCTTTGCACCAAAGGAATCGGGCAACGTACCAGCTTCCACGCAGTCCGAGAAGCACTGCTGGAACAAACCTTACATGGCGCGCAAGTCTACCTTGACGTGCAAGTATCGGCGTGCAAGTCACAACGGGCGCGCAAGTCCTCCTCAGACACTTGCGCGAGTCAAGCTTCCTTAGCTCCAAACTTGCGCGACTCTCTTCCTTTTACGCCCAAACCAATATTGGCGCGCAACTTCCAACCGGCGCGCAACTTCTAACACCGGCGCACAACTTCAACCTCTGGCGCGCAAGTCCCACCTGCGTGACCACACACACCACTTGCGCGACCACCACACCTGTGCGACGGGGGCTCTGATTTCTCAAAGAGTTGAACTCCGGTAGAAAATAAGGAGGGGTGATCTAGTATTTATAGGCAAATTGACCACCATTCGCGACGGCGTGCAAGTCACCTGCGTGACAGAGTCTTGGCGCGCAAGTCTTCTCTCCTTTTAGACATTTGCACGACCAACTCCCAAACTTGCGCGAACCTATTTCCTTAGCCATATTTTGATCTTCTGATCTTGAAAAACATATGGCGCGCAAGTTTCCTGTACACCAAGTTCACGGCATGCAAGTCCCTTTGCCAAAAACACTTTTCTTTATTTGCCGATTTTCAGGCCCAAAAATTTGGCAAACACTGGAAAACGGTGCCACCTTATATCTGTTCTTTTGTACCGCCTCCAGATCATCCATTCCTTTTATCGAAGTTCTTGAAACAAACATGGATCGTTGACCTCATCCCTTGAACTTGACATTCCACCATGAAATCCTCTTTGTCAACAAATTTGTATGTCATAGTTATGCTTTGTCAACAATCACCACACAGATGTCCACTTTGTCAACAAACACAACCACCTCAAAAATGTTTCAATGATACCTTGAGGGATTTTTTCCCAACAACTTCATTTTTCATTTCTCAAAATGTATAATTTCAAATATTTGAAAAGTTCCATACAAAAACCATTAAATGAAATTAAAAATAGACATAAAATTTCCATTTAAATCCATTCATTTCTATAAAAATGATAATATAAAATTATATCAATAATATTTACATTTTGAAAATTATTTTGAAGATAATTCATTATTCATTTAAAATGATAATTTTTAATCAAACTGTCACATACCACATAAAAATATTTAATTCATAATCCCACTAAAATAATAAAAATTATAAAACGTTTAATAACAAGATAATAACTAGATTAATGATATGTTATGTCAATGAGGTTGTATATACACCACATGAATGATGGTTTTTTATAACATAAAAATACTACTAAATGAAAGGATGTTGAGATGATATCCAATAACATTAGTTTGATTTGACACATTTGTCCTTTGACATCCATAATAATAAAAATATTGTAATTATTTACTTTCAAGAGAACCATTTTTATGTTTATTATTCCATCAATATAATTTTTTATAATGTTATAACAATTAGTTTATTATTTATATTCAAATTGGATGTTTTGACGACATTCAATACATGACCCCAAAAAGACTTTGGATAGATGTATATAGTCAAAGTGGTCATTATTCCATCATATCAAGTATTATATTAAATAAATTATTTTAATTTCATAAAAAAATTCTTTTAAATAAAGTAATTTTTTATGGTTATAGAAAATGGACTATGTTATAATCATGTAGGTTGTAGGTCATACATACACATGAGTAACATTTTAACTTTTTAATGATCATTATAGAATGAATGTTGTAAGAATCTGGTTCTTCTCTTTGAGGTACATGCTTCTTCTTTTCTCTTTTCCTTATTTTTTTTAATAAAATATGGAAAATGGGGAAAATCATAAATTTTGGAACTACACGTCATGTACTTTTCCACATGTCGTGTTCTTCTAGCCGTGTTGGGATGAGTACACAGGGTGTGTATCCATGTCGGCGACAAAGGGAGTTGGAACCGACTACATGTTGTGTAGTGGTCCTTCACACGCTGTGTAGTCAGTTGGCAGGCCAAATCGTAATGCGGTGGAGCAGCCCCCAGCTAGGCGGCAGTACATGCCATGTACTAAAGAGTACATTCTATGTACTCATGTCTGCTGGCGAAAGATGTCGCGCTGGTGGAATCCCGCCAGAGAAACAGTTAAATAAAAGGAGTACACACTGTGTACTTGGAAGTACACACCGTTTAATTTTTTTCTTCAGTTTAAAACATGCAGTAGACTCCTCATTTGGTTTTAGAGGCATTTGAGCCGTTTTGGAGCCAAATGAGGAGGCTGAACCATTGAAGATCTGCCAGGTGTTCGTCTGGAATCGTTTTTTGTCTCAATGGATCTCATTGAAACCGCGCGGGTAATCCCTTTCTTCTACTTAAGCCGTGCTAACCAATTATTTCTTGAGGGAAAGTTATTTACATTTGAATGAGTTTTCTTCTTCGTCAGATCTACGCCGTTCTTGGGAATTTCTAGAGTCGGCGTTCGGGTATATCATTCGTTGGTGTATAAGGTAGGTTGCATAGTGTTAATTTTTCCAACTGATGTGTGTTTTGTGTGTTTTCTGCCATGAACCCATGTTGGGGTGTCGTGTGGCTGAGGTCATTGCTATATTTAACACCTAGAATTGATTAGTTATTTTATTATGATATTAATATTCTTGGTGGTATCATTTCCTGGATCTGGAACCACCCTGTGGGTGTGTTCCACTATTTAGCCATTTGTCCAGGATATCCAGGGGTATGACTTAAAAGTAGTATTTGTTGAATTTCCTCAAGAGGAATTTCTTGTTTACTGATTATTTACATGTTGGGCATGGCCCAGTTAACTATTTAGCCTGGGGGAAGTGTTCTGATTAGCCTCTGGGTGTTGTTCTACCTAGCCTGTTGGCAATTTCTTTTGAGCCTGTGGGTAGCTGATTTTGTTCTTGTGGGTGACATTTCTTACGCCTGTGGGAAAATACCTTGTGCCTGTGGGAAGATTCTTGTATTGGATACTCTTTACCTGAGGGTAGGAGATTACATGTCTGAGGACATTAGCTGGATATTTTGAATATTCACTATGGTGGTATTTTAATTTAAATGGATTAAATGGATAATATAATGGAAATATAACTAGTAATTAGTTACTTTTGAGTACTGCTTACATTATATCATTTTACTACTGCACACTATCATTGCATGCTTACACGCATTTGGGCACGATCCTTTGGTGGGTGCCTACTGGGAATTTATTTCTGAAACTCTATTTGGGTCACACTTTGCGGCCCAAACAGATTACGTTTCTGTAGGTGTAGATATGGGCAAGATTCCCTATTCAGGTACTTAACTGTTTCTGAGGAGTGGGAGGGAATTGGACCGATCCTAGGCTTGTGATGCCACTACCAGTTGTTTTTCTTTGTTTTGTTGTACTCTACTTTTGGGTGTACTGTATTGATGTATAACATGTTCTGGATGTTTTCATTGAACTTGTGACATGTAGAAACATCATTTAAATACTTTTGGTTATCTCCCATGCCTTTGTTTATTTCAGTTGTGAATGATTTACTTCATACATTGTTCATTGTATGTTTTACAACACATGTTTTTACTATTTAAGAGATAATATAGTTAGAATAAATTTAAAAATTGTCTATAATTGAATATTTGATGAAAATGGGAACATTATTCCAAATATATTTTTTAATTTTTAGTTTTTATGACCTTTATATTGATTATTATAATATTTTTTACTATTGAATTTCATTGATGTCTATTTTTATATTTTTTGTTTTTTGACTATTAAAAAAATAAAAAACATGATATCCTAAAAATATATTATCAAAATTCACTAACATGTCTTCATAATCTATAAAATTCCTGAATGATATTAATTATTTCAAAAAAATGTTTATTTAAATATTTTTAATATCATTTATTTCATATTTCAATTAATTAAATAATTTATGCATCGTCATTCTGTCATCATTATAGTTAACTATTTTATCACCTACAAAATATAAATGAATTAACATGATTTAGAAATATATATATATATATTATATTTAAAATTAATTTTTATTTTATAAGATATCTTTTAAATAAAACTATATTAATAATATTTTTGTTATTAAAATTAATGTACGACATCAAAGGCTTTTAAATAAAATAAAATATAGTAAATGGTATAAAGGAATAAACATGGGTAAAAGTGGTCATAATATTTTCCGAAGGACTACATGGGTAGAAAACTTTGCATCCAATAAATTATTTCACGTGTTAGGGAAATTATCTAATATAAATTATATTATTTTTACACATAATCATGGTATTTACCCATAACTGTTTAATAAAATATATTTTAGATGATAGGTTTCTGGGGGCCACAGCGGAAGCCAGTTGGCAGGGGATATTAAAATTTTAGTCCGTGCAATGACGGTACTTGTCGTTGCTGACGATCCGAGCCCTGGAGAGGTCCGAGAATCTCACGTAGATTGCTAAGAGCACAAAAATAAATGAAAAAACATACCCATTGCATATCTGAAGCCGTTGTCGACCGCTACTTTTCAACGACGATCGTTGCACGAAGGATCCATAGAAGGATCCCTCTAGATCATTCACACGCTCCTAAAAAATCCATGGGAACTCCAATCATTGAACTCCGCGTGCTAGCGTGGCGATTCAACGATATCTTCGACATCCCGATGATCACCGCATCATCGATCATGTGATGCGTGAGGAGATACTTGATCTGAGCTCTTGGATCTTCAGCTTCTCCCCCTAGGAAGTGGGAGGAGAGATAGGCTCTCAAATTTCATTCCATAAATGAATGAATTGTGATGTTTACACCAAGAGAGACACCCTCCTCTCATATTTATAGAGACTTTGATAAATACCCGGTAAGGATCCCCGACCCCCATTAATATCAAAGTTCTCTAAATAAATGATTTTGACGTACATTACTGCGCCAATATTATTTATTATTTTATCACATACTTGTAATATATATGAAACATATTACTTGATAAAATCTGATCCATTTAACTCGACTCGCTATCCCGCTTTATATTAAACGAACCATGAATGTTATAATAACATTTTTTCGATTAATATTTTTCTTGTATTTACTAAACTCATAAATAAATTAAATAAATTCAATCCCAAATATTCTTAACTTGAATAATAATGAATTTATATAATGAATTTTTTGATCGAAAACTTTGACAACCATTGGACTTCATGGCGGGGCCCACTCTATCAATATTTCTATTCCACTGAATTTGTAAGGATTCTTGAATACGCTGTTGTGTGTGACCCTCTAGGCCCTTATCTCTATAGTAGTGAAAAAAATTCACAGACCAAGAGTGGGTTCTAGCAACGACTACCATCCTACAAACACTGACTGTGTAATATAGTCTATTTGTCATTAAATATCTCATAATGCAGGACCCATTCTTGTGTCATCGTCTTTATCTTGTTTTAATATTTGTTGATCTATCCGGATGGATTTCCCATTCTACTGCTTTGGCTAAAGACTTATGATGGATACACCATCCTGATCAACCAGTCCTGAGATATAAAACTTCCTAAACTTGGAAGGGACAATTTCTTTCTTGACCATTTAACCAACACTATAACACTAACGACGCACCTGACACAATCTACCTCGCCACAACATCACTGCCATGGTTTTCTCCTTATATCAATGTATGTAATTAAATGATATAAACTGGTAATGGTCTCAATTCAAGAGACCATTACACATGTATGTAGATAAGAACAACCAATGACACCCAAAACATGTGGTGTTCCTATTGGTGGGTCTGTCTTCATGATCTCACTACTAGAGATCACCAAGTGCAAACTTAATGAGAAGAAGTCAAAATGCTTATGATCCCCCAGCACCTGATAGTCAGAAATCTACTGTGTCCAGTCAGTAAAATGTATCTAGAATATAGAACATATATTTAAGATCAATGTCATTATATCTTGAGGTTCTCATTATAGCCCGGGATCTTCTATAACCTGTCGACACAACAACTATCCTTTGGAAATTGCCATTATTATAGTTGATATAGAAATGTCTGCACTATAATGGTAAGAAATCAACATGCATATCTAACTATACACATGATACGGTAATCAAATGTACTACATAGTTGGGTCTATGGCACCCACTATTTCAACACTCCCACTTGCACTAGAGACAACTTGCTAACTAAACTTGTTAGCTACTCACATGATAAATACCATGCTTCTTTTGAGTAATGGATTTAACTGATGGGCCTTCCACGTTTTCACTGAGTGGCATATCTGCTATATGCATCCTCACTGACTAGAGTTAAACTCCTCAAGATAAGGTATCCCCGAGTAGATTACTTTTTTCCATTTCCATAACATGAAAACATGGCTAGTAAGAATAACATAATTCTCATTATGATAATACTTTTCTCACTTTATTCAAATCAAAGAACTGGGACAAATAGTTGTTATTTATAACTGCTTCTTACCTGCCTTAGAAGCTGCAACGTACTCAGTATTCATAGGTATGGCTACCTCAAGATTTTATGAGCTTGACTCTCTCATCTCCATTGGCTAACGATGATACTAGATCAATTTGATCTAAGGATTAGTAGATTTTGTCCCACAATAACTAGTATACCTTCCTCTCCATATTCCAGGTACATATCATTTTTACTTTCCGAAGTACAAAAGGATAGTTCTGACTGCATCACTTACTGTGCTGCTAGATATAATTGATATCTGCCTATAATAAATTATATCCTAGTAGTATCAATTATTGTACATATTATGACATTTTTTATTGATCCATTTCTAAAGAATATGGTATCAATTAACAACTTTATTCTGTACACATGCTCCAAACATGTTAACTTGGGATGATTAAGCCATGTGACATAGGCAACAATTCTGAACTTGGATTGTTCTAACAATGTCACTATATATATGATTGACTAGGACCAATAATCATTTGGATCTACCTGAGTGGATCCTGTTCCATTGAACTTAGGTTTCTACTTGAATTCAATCGTTGGAGAATTGCTTTTAACCTGATCTTATCTAAGTTTAAGATCAAAATCTGTTTTCCATATGTTGCCAATCATATATCACTTGGAAATACATTAGTGTTCCTACTATCCTATGGTAGACACAAGGAAATGATTCATTTATAATGAATTCTCTAAGATCATTTTTCTTACATTAATCCAGTATTGGATTTCAGTAACTTGAAACCCTTATTGGCATCATTTGATGTCATCGTATCTTTTTGGCTGCATTGTAGAGACACCATCCACAAAAGATGAACTTGACATCGAATGAACAATAAAAGAAACTTAGAAGTTTGGATATGACAAGTAAAATTCTAATAGATTTAGGCATACCGACTTGGTATAACCAATCGAGCCTTATTGGTACCATACATGTATCATTCCATTTGAATACCCACCACAGTATTCAATTTATAAGCCCCTTTTCAATATGATACATGGAATCTATTATTGAATTTTAGTTGATCTTGTCAATCTTAGCTTGTTTCAATATACTGCTTACTTGTAGGATTTATTATTCTTAATTAATAATATATCACTGACCGTGTTGAATATAAAACTATCACCATGGTTTTATTATTCCTACGTAGTACGTGTCTTGGGAACATTCATATTCTACATGTACTTGTGGAACTTGTTCCCTATCCCAACCATTTCTGTGTCTTGAGCATTGACTAAGTCTAAGTAAATTCAGCTCCCACTATCTCTAATAGAGAAGTTCACCCTTGTATAGAAATGTATTCTAATGCTTGACTAAATCATTTATATGTTAGGGATTTAGGTAATATCATAAGAAACTGTTAGGATAATTACCTTAGATGCACAACATGTTTAACTTGATGCATGTTTGTTTAAATCCTAACAAAAGATTTACATCTAAACATGTCCTATGAAATAATGGTTTTTCTATCATACTATTACTCGTATGATATCCTTTTTTCATTTTAGTTGGAATATTTGCTATGGGTTTAATCCGTTATTTGCAAAGAACATCAAGAAATATAATGGAAGTTTCTGCAGGTTGTAACACTGATACAACTTATATCATAAATTTGATGTATAACATATGTGATTAGGAATTTCTCCACTCTACATGTTTGTTTATCAATGTTAATATGTAAGACATTATGATCGATCCTCCTTATGAACATCAATACGATGATGTAGATAAGGTAACATGCATTTAAGAATTACTCCACGCTACATTACCATGATCGATGATTACTTGGTCAATATATTCTTCGGCCTGCCGATCACAAGCAACTCATATCTTTTGACCAAACTTATACTTCATTGGTACATTCCTTAATGACATAAAGGAATATAATGAAGTATCTTTACCTCTAGCATTATTTGGAATAGTTCAAACTCTCGTGTTGAACTATCCTCAGATGCTTTGTGGCGTACCTTTATTTCAAAAGGTTTCTTTGTCTAAACTAAAGATGTCAATTATACCATAGGTGTTTAGCTATGCTGAGCCTAAATACTATACTGGGTATATAGTTGACGTCCAATTTTTGTTTTACATGTCAAATAATCACATTGCCACAACTGGGAAAGTCTTACATTTTCTATTCATCATGTATTTCCATTAATTCAAATAGTAGTGAACTATTTGTTGAGTATGTCACCTCAAACAACATTCATTCCAGAACATGTAGTAATATCTCATCATATCAAAATGGTCACATGAGATAAATTTTTTTGGTTATACTCCACATCTTTTTTAATTTGAATCAATCACTTGGCAATTAGAAGTTATGTGTTTCTCCATGCTGACTTAGGAATCACCTTTTCTCAGCTGCTTGGAGAAGACAATTTATTATAGTAATGTTTCTCTAATTGCATGGTTATTTTATTTAAATACAAATATGTGAAGAGAATATTGTATTTCAATACCCAAGAAGTATGATAGAAAAGAATACTTTTATTTGATGAATATTAACTAAACAAGGAGCATGACTTGCTTCCTGTATTTCTGTTATTAAACATCCATGAATTTATTTCATTATGTGATGAAAATAACCTCATGTTAAATAACCAACCAATTTCCATTTAAGGACATGATGAAGGTTCCTTTGGCTTAACATTCCATATGGATATTTTCCTTGTCATTCAATGTATTCTCCATAAGAATAATAGATGGCGTTATCTCCAATATTCTTATTACATGGAAAATATTACCTTAAAATTAATTAAGCACTTACTCTATACTATTTTTTTGTACCTTTAAATTAAACCACAGTAATTATAACGCCCCGACCCCAGCTACCCAGAGTCGGTGCATTACTTCGTAACATTGGCATGATCACAAAAGATCAAGTCTCAAAAGAACGATTAGTTTAGTAGCCTTGGAAACACTAGATACATTCATAAATGTTACATTACATCATAAAGTGATAAACTAATAAAAATTTCTTCATAGTCCACACTCATATCCTCTTCTGACTATCCCTGCAGGTCATTCATAAAATACTTCTTCACATCTTGGAAAATATTAAAACATTGAAAGGGGTGAGCTCAGATGCTCTGTAAGGATAACAATATTGCGGAAGCTTTCATCAATAAACATAAACATTTAAGGCAATGTATAACTAAAACAAAAGCCTTTTAAACTTGAACTTCAATATAATATGGAAAAAGTAAAATGAGATAATGTCATTCACTTCTTCACATGGATGTTGTACTGGTCGAATAATCACATGCAATATCAATAACCACTTTCATAATGATGGAATGCATAATTCCAGACTATCATAACCACATAGCCAAGGCCTCGTGCCAAGACCACATATAATATTTGGTCAAGGCCTCATGCCAAGACACTAGTTTGTCTCATGAGACCTGCAGATGCATCGAGGAGCTATAGCGGGCTCCACCCGTCACTTATTAAGTGCAATGCATTCCTCTTATGAATAGGTTTAAACATATCATGAACCATAACATAATCATATCACATAAAACATGCATAAAGGAAACATAACATTTCCACATTTCAATCACAAGATATCATTAAAACACATTGATATAATAAAAATGCTTTCAAAACCATTTTTGATACCAAAATAAAAGAAAAGTATAACATGGTATTTATTTTTCATTAAAAAAAGGTATGGCTTGTAGAGGAAGCCGAAACTCAAATAATGGTCACGGCGGCAGAGAAGTCGTTGTCTCCGCATATGTACGGAATGAAAAACATTCCCTTTTTTCCGTTTAGTAAAACTCTTCATATAAAAAATATTCCTTTTGAATAAACGTAAAAGTCAAAGGGGTTTATACACCGTGTAAAAGAAAGTTGTGTATAAAACCAAATATGCCTCAATGAAAAGAGATTGAGACGAAGTCCTTAAAAAGATCATTTTTAAAATAAAAAAGATCTATTATGTGTATTCACTATAGGTACACATAAAGAATACAAAATAAGACATAATAATATCTGACATAATTTGAAAGTAGGAGATTAACCCAAAGAATGGAAGTTGGGTTAAGAAATTCCCTTACCTTGCGTCATGTCCTGACTCGACCGTTCTTTAACCTCCTGAATAATAAACTAGAGTTAATTTCTATTTACTTAAGAACCTTTTCATGTTCATTATTCATTTTATATCCATTATTACCATTTTATGAACATTATGTAATTATTTACGTTTATAACGGTCATTTTATCGATCTTAGGTACTTGAGTCAAAAATAAAATTCTTATAATTACAAGTTGTTCATGTGGTGATATATCCATTATATCCAGAATTATGTTCATGATGTAGATATCATATATATCATATATATCTAGTATATACATTCATTTATAATATTACATAACATTTAGAGGTAATAAATGAAATGCAGCATTCATGGAGACGGTAAGCCGTACGTACGCATGAACGCTACTTTCATTTCTATTTTGTATTTAATGGAATGAAATCATAATTATATAAAGGTATTATATAGTTCCAGTATAATATCATATATAATATCATTTACTTCATCTTTTATACATCCCACATATGGCATTAACGATTCACATCACTTTGAGGGGGCGGTAGTCCGCACTTCCTAAAATGAAATTATCGCGTTTACCCATAATGGAAATCATAATGTATGCCATAAATGAGAAATACAGAAGCATAAGTAAAACATAAACATATTATATATCATATATAAATATAGTTACATCTTAATGGCCACCTTTGAAGGTGTTATATGAGTGTTGAACAATCATTGTTTCGTGAGGCAGAAATTCGCCATCCACAGAAACCGTATGTTATTTAACCATTAGATGTAGGTTTGTGTAAGTGTAACTCGAATACTTATTATAAAAACATCCTAGTATATTGAGAATACTGGTTTTGTTACAAAATAAATGAATAAAAAGTGTTTAGGGGGTTGGAGAAGAAAAATAAAACAAAACAACATTAGAGAAGACATTACCTTAAAATCGGGTAACTCTTTTTGATTTGAGCCAAAGGCTTCCTTGGGAAGCGTTCTGCCCAATTTGAGTCTTATAGGAGTAATAGGGGAAAGTTGGGAGAGTATTTGGGCAGAGTTTGGCTGATCCAAATGGCTTGAATGTGTGAATGAGGTGGTAGAGGTGGGGGCCTTTTATAAGAGGAGAGGAGGGGCACTCTTGGAAAGTAAGGAAATGTTACATTATTATACAATGATTTTCGGATTATAAAGGTCCCACACTTATATAATTCGTGGCTAAGGTGATATGGGTTCGAAATCAACCCATAATATAGTCTTTGGACAAATTTAAGCCTTGGATTGTACATTATCTTTTCATTTTATTAAAATCGTTAAATAATGAGGTCATCGCTGCATCATAATGATGTCATAAATAATTTAATTTATATAATGTCTAAAAATTATAAAAATACTACTATGATGTAGGAAATCTTTTTAGCTTTCCAATGACTATTTATAGTCAAAAATATGACTTGTATTACCCCATGTAAAAATTGGTTTAGTAAAACATTTCATGTTTGTGTCATTTTTTACTTTAACATTAAATAAAAGGTATTTATGTCATTTTCCAACTAAAGTGGCTCCATGGGGTCCCCAAGTTGTACAATGGATTTTATTGGTCGTACATGGCACATCCAATGAGGGTAGGACATGTGTCAAGCTCATCTCATATTATTAAAACATTATTTTTACCTTAAACTACACTAATTACCTCTAATCGCGATTAAGAACTTAAAAGTTACTATTCACCAAAAATTATTTTAATCTCATTGAACCACATTTTACTTCTTAATGACAACCATGTATGTCGTATTTTTGAAAATCAAATCACAGAAGTGGTAATATTTCATTTAAACGAAAAATCAGTTATTTAACTACCACTTAGTGGTTTCACTATTCATCAAAAATTGAAGTTTTTCAGAACAATGACAAAATTTCACCCTAAGCTATAATTGATATTCTGAATTCAAAAATGATGTCTATTTTACAAATTTACAAACATATAAGTTGCATTAATTAATTTTATAATTAATTCCCGCTGTCACAACAAATAGCGTGTTTTTAAGAAACAATTTATATTAAAAGATTGGCAATTGTTTATGTCCAATTTCAATGTTAAATTAATTCTAATGAACACCATTGGATAAAATGGTAAAAATATATTCTAATTATACTTTAAACACACTAAATAGTATAATTTATCACTATAAATTATTTTGATTAAAAAAGTTGTTTTTAAGTATTTTTCACTATTCATAAAAAATTAGAAGTTCTCAGAAAAATACCAAAAATTCAACATAGGCTAATTTCGATATTCCGAATCCAAAAATGAAGTCCATTTTGAAATATAAAATTTCTATAATTTTAAAAAGTGGTTATTACTATTCATAATAGCTACTTTGATTAGTCGCGGTGTTTTAGAACTCGAAGTTGTGTACAATGCAAGCTATTGCATTATTGAATGAGAAGCGTATCGTGGAAGCTCGGGGTGTTACAGTAATTGGGTGTAAAAGGTATAATAAAAGGGATGGTGTGAAAGATTTTGAACTGTGATTCACTTTACACAAACCGAGTGTGACCATCACATTCAAATCATGCTTCACTTTCTTATTAAAAGGATCTTGGAGGTGAGACTACATGTGTTCATCATCCATGTCTTGATGTAGCGACCAGAACTAACATCAGAATTTGATGATTGCATTATGAAAACCCCATCATATGATATATTCATGAGTCTCCTGAAAGTAGTTTTACAACCTTGCTTCCTGAGTTGGGTTAACAGGTTGGGACATAAGCACCTTGAATTTCCATTGTAGTAGTAATGTGCGCAAGCGCCTACACTACATTCAGGAAATTCGTGATTAGTTTAGACATTAACTTTGTCTAATATTTATTGCAGTTATATTATTTTATTTCATGCCATTATCTACAAATATAATTTAACAGATTGTACTTTTATGTGATTACCTAATTTGACATTAGTGATTATTTAATCATTTAATGTCTCTCACTAATTTTTTCATATTCTCGGACCCCTCCGTACTAGAATCGGAATACTTTTGAGTATTCTAGTGGCAAGGATCCCTGAACCTCACTCATAGTCTACAAGCTAGGGATACACCACTACTCGGAGTGTCCAAGGTAGCCTTGGGGCAAGCCAACCGCTTTAAATTGCGGTTCCATGATCTGTTGAGTGAAATCCCAGCTTTAAAATCATTTAATAATTTACTCCATGCTTGCCTCTAAAATTACAAAAGACTAGATAAGGCTATATCTTTGATTCAATTTTAGTTAAGTCAACCCACCACACAAATAAGAACTCCCCGCTAGTAAGAGGCACCCTCAGCTAAGGCATGAACCGGTACCTCGAGCACTCGTTTTTTTTCAAACATGAATGATGGAAGGTTGTCTGTGACTTAATATTTTCTTTGAGGGTTTTACTGGTTTTCTCTCCCAATGAATGTAATCCATTCATATTAATCTTGTTTATCTATGTTGTTGCGCTCATAATTGAACATCAATAGAAAAACACATGCCGCTTATTTATGCATTTTATTATCTATTATTTTATGTATTTTCCCGCTGTTGTAAAATGCATGAAATATTAAATAAATTCATAAAGATAAAACTACTACCCGGCTGGTCTTGATTATCCAAACAATCTAAGGGCATCATACCTGAGTCAAAGCTTGAATCAAAATGCAGCTTGCCCCTTATATTGTATGTTTGATGGTCTTCAGTAGTGTCGCCATGTCTTGGCGGGGTCGACATCATTTCTTCGAATACCACCACACCTTAGTGGAATCTACACATCGTCTTGCACCGTGTTACACCACCTCATCTTGGTGTGGTCTTCGTCACTCGTCGTCTTTGTCCGAAGTACGAAGGTACTCGCGCGTAGGCGAGGGGAACTAATGTATAAATGTACATAATATAAATTCGGTGTGCATGACCTTATACATTATAACCGAAAAAGAATGACGATGTGAAGACTATATTTAATTAATTACAATCATCGCACGCAGTTTAAATAATCAATTAAATAAATAATTTAAAATCATACATACATGGGTCGATGCTCAAGACCAGACAACTGGTAATTTATAATATTGCGCTATAAAAATTAAAATGCATAAATTAAGTACGAGGTATATATAATAAAATTAAATGAGTTACTAAATTCAAATAATTTGATTAAATAATGGTATTTTAAATAATTTAAATTTAATACTTAAAATTAAATTTATTTAATATCCAAATTAAATTAATTCCAATAGAGTATTAATATTTATTTCACTACAATTAATATATTTATTAATTGAATTTTATTAATTAATTAAATATATTAATTATTTTAATGAAACATGGGTCAGGCATTAGCTACCCGCTAGGAGGACCGGGCGGCAGCCAGGCGAGGTTGGTCTACTATTGCTGGAGGCGGGGACTCTATCTGTAGAGCGCTGGGGTTTCGCACGTAGGTGATCCGACTGCTGAAGTTGACCTGTGGGACACCTGCTGCAGATGGGAGGAACCCAGATGTTGTATGTGGCGTGCATGCCAGGAGAGGGACGACCATCATGTGAAGGTTTCTTGGATTTTCGTAGAGGATGCTGCGGGGATCTGCAGGTAGAGCCGGAGGGCAACCGAGGTGGTGCGGCATGGGTGTGGGGTGCGACCATCACAATGTCTTGGTGCTGCAGCGGCAGCACTGGACTCCCCTGGCCGGTAGGGTGATGCAGCAGTCCGCGCCTGTGCGCTGCATATGTCGCGCGGGAGGAATGCCTGGGCTGGAGGGGATGTGGCGATGTGGCTGCAGACTCTAGCGGTGCAGCAGGTCCATGCGGAGGAAGTGGCGCTGCAGTTGGATGCGTGCTAGGCGGCATGGGAGTGGTGCAAGGCCACAGAGGAGAGGAGGCTGGCAGCTGGAGTGTCACGTGCGGAACGCTACAGAGGGAGAGCCAACGCTTGCATGGGGAGCAGTAGTAGGGTGAGGGTCCAGGAGGTGCTTGGGTTGGGAAAGGCAGAACGACAGGGCGCCCCGTGCTCGGCGTCGTGCATGAGGTGGTCGTCAGTTACTGGTGGGGCGTGGTGCCGTAGGGCGGGCTCCTGTGCGCCGCATGAGAGGACCCCCCCCCCCTTTTTTTGCTGCTGCTTTTTTCATGGGCCGCCCTCTTGCCCCTCCTTTTTTTCCACACTGCTACCCCCATTCCCCCTTTAATTTTTTTATTCTCTTACTATGACTTTTAAGTGTTATTCATTTTTTTAAAAGAAAGACTTATTTCTAAGTCTTTCTCCCGTTTAAAATTTTTTCCAAAAGGCTATATAGTTTCCTTTTATTATAATAATAAATAAATTATTATAATATAATAAATGATTATTATTATAATCATAATATAGTAATAATTAATTATATTATTAGTATTATATAAATAATTATAATTATAGTTATAATGATTATAATTATAATAATTATAATTATAATGATTATAATTATTATAATTAAAATTTCTCAAAAACGTATATTATTTCTGATTAATGGAAACAATCAACAACAATTAAAACCCGAGTAAAAACAAGAACACGATCCATTCCAGAAATTTCGAATGACCATATCTTGGTCGTTCAAAATCAGATTGTAATGTGGTTTGATTCGTTTTGATCGTTTTTAAACCCTCTAATTAATTTTATTAAAATTATTTTTTTGGCTCAGAAAATCTACGCGACTCCCTTAGATACAACTGTTAGGTTTCTGGGGCCCGTAGCGGAAGCCGGTGGGCCAGGATTTAAAAATTTTCGTCAGCACAATGAAGGTACTTGTCGTTGTCGTTGATCCAATCCCCAGAGAGGTCCGAGGATCTCGCGTAGATTGTTAAGTGTAGAAAAATAAACGAAAAAACATACCCGTTGCATATCTGAAGTCGTTGTCAACCACTACATGTCGACGGTGATCGTTGCACGAAGGATCCATAACAGGATACCTCTAGATCATCCACACGCACCTCAAAAATCCGCGGGAATGTCGATCGTGGAACTCTGGGTGCTAGCGCGACGATTCAACGATATCTTCGATGTCCCGACGATCTCTGCATCGTCGATCTTGTGTTGCGTGAGGAGATACTTGATCCGAGCTCTTGGATCTCTAGCTTCTATCTCTAGGAAGCGGGAGGAGAGTGAGGCTCTCAAATTTCATTCCATAAATGAATGAATAGTGATGTGCACACCAATAGAGAGAGACTTCTCTCTTATTTATAGAGTCATTGATAAATACCTAGTAGGGTTCCCCGGCCCCCATTAATATCAATGTTCTCTAAATAAATAATTATGACGGAATTAACTGTGCCAATATTATTTGTTATTTTATAACATACTTGTAATATATATGAAACATATTATGTGATAACATCTGAGCCATTTAACGTTACTTGCTATCCCACTTAATATTAAACAAACCTTGAATACTAAAATAATATTCGTTCGATTAATATTTTTCTCATATTTACTAAACTCGTAAATACATTATATAAATTCAATCCCAAATATTCGTAACTTGAATATTAATGAATTTATTTATTTCATTTGGTGGTAAACAACTTGGACAATGCTCGGACCCCAAAAAGGTCCCACTCTGTCTATATTTCTATTCCACCAAACTGGTGTGGATTCTTGAATACGCTATTGTGTGTGACCCTCTAGGACCTTATCTCGATATCAATGAATAAAATTCACAAACCAAGAATGGGGTGTAGAAACCAGTCATGGCCCCTAAAGATATAAGGATAGTCATAGAAACGACTATCATCCTATGAACACTGACTATGTACTATGGTCTCTTTGTCATTAAATATCTCATAAAGCAGGACACACTCTTGTGTCATCGTCGTTATCCTGCTTTAATATTTGTTGATCTGTCTAGATGGATTTTCCGTTCCACTGCTTTGGATAAAGTCTTATGATCGAGGCACCATCATAATCAACCAGGCCTGAGATATACAACTTCCTAAACTCGGAAACGACAAATTCTTTCTTGACCATTCAACCAACGCCATACCACTAACGACAGACCCGACACAAACTACCCCGCCACGACATCATTCCCGTGGTTTTGTTCATACATTAAAGTACTTAATAAAATGATATACATTGGTAATGGTCTAAAGTCAAGGGACCAATATACATGTCTGTAGATAGTAACAACCAATGACACCCAAAACATGTGGTGTTTCTATTGGCAGGTCTGTCCTCATGATCTCACTACTAGATATCACCAAGCGCGAACTTCACGAGAAAAGTTTCAATGCTTATGAGCCCCCAGCACCTGATAGTCAGACATCTACTGTGTCCAGTCAGTAATATGTATCAAGACTATAGAACATATATTTAAGATCACTTTCATTGTATCGTGAGGTTTTCATTATAGCTTGGGAACTTCTATAACCTCTCGACACAACACCTAACCTTTTGACATTACTATTATTATAGTGGACACAGAAAAGTCTGCACTATAATGGTATGAAATCATCATGCATATCTAACCTACACATGATAACGTAATCAAAAGTTCTACATAGTTGGGTCTAGCGAACCCACTATTTCAACACTAGATACTATTTATATTGGTTTAAAATAAATTACCACTATTTAATATATTTATTGCAACAGATTCCAAATATGGATTTCATATTTCAAAATTAAATAAAAAAATGGATATAATTTATTTTTAGTTGATATGGTTTTCTAGAAGGAGAAAACTTGTTTTTAATATGAAATAATTTAAAAGATTGAAATATTTTTAAATCCAAATTTAATTTGAAAAATACAATAATTGTGTAAATTGAATTAGTATATTTAATACTTATATAATTTAACATTATAAATAATTTAAAATATAAATTATCATTATAAATTATTTAGTTGAAAGTAATGTTTTAGATAAAAATGAAAAATGTTTTCAATATATGTCAAAAAAGTAAACATATTAGAAAAACGCTTAATTATAATTCAATTTAAATGATGATATTTCTATTTATAGTGAGAATTTCTTTCCCAAATAATTTATGAATGTTTTAAAAATTGGATTTAAAACAAGGGTACCAACAAAAAGTGAAAAGTCTTTATTTTAGAAAAATACATATTTTGTTAGTGAAATTAGATATTTACATATACCATATCTATAAAAAAATATGATGATTGTTACAAATTTTATTTAATATATTATATATAAATTTCATTAACATAATCCCAGAATATTTATTTTCTTATTTAAATTTAAAAAAAACATGTGCATATTTAAATATTTTTTTACAAAAACATTTCATTTCTTTATAAAAAGTGTTTTATTTTCATTTATAATTAATTAGTAAATAAAATAAATATATATACCTTTTAAACCATGTTTTATTAATTAATTAATTCCTTTTCATACCATCCATTCTATCAACTAGGTTAAAATAGTAACATTAATGTAATAATATTTAGTTGTATGTTCAAAATCGATGGGGAATATCATTTACCAAATCAATAATAGTTTATCCTATTAAAACCTAGAGATGTGACAAAAAATGGGTTAAATTTTTAATGATTTGACTTATGTGATTAGAATTTTTCAATTTAACTATAAAATCATTAAACACAGTGAAATTAATGTTTTTGAAAAATGTGTTTTTAATCAATGAAATAAACTTATTCAGAAATCTGGTATAATAATGATTAAAATTTAAATCATTAAATTACATAAATTAAATAAAAAATAAATTAAATTAATATAAAATTTATTGTATAATAAGACATTAAAAGGAAAATGAAATATTGATTTACAAAAACTGGTGTTTTTTCTTATTGACTAAAATATAAATCATTTAAAAAAATCTCAAAATTTATTCGTAAGATAATTTATATATGGTTATTAAAAAAAATTATATCGATATTAGAAATAATATTTATATAATTTGAATAAATTAATTTATTTTCATGCAAAAAAATAAATGAATATCATTTAAAAAAAATAATGCAAAAAGTGAAAATTCAAAAAAAATTGATGAATTATTTATTATGAATTAACCAAAAAAAATTTATTCAAAAAATCCTTGTAGATATTTTTTATATGTTAATTAATATTAAAAAATATAAAATTTACTTCTTGGTTATAAAAAAAATCCATTAATGAAATAATTCAAAAAAAAATTATTTAATCATATTATAGTATATTGTATATGTTACTGATCAAAATGTTCTTTTTTTACTCCTTGGTTTGTTATAGAGGTTATGTGAAAGATCTGATGGACTTATTCAAAACACACTCTCAATATAATTTCAGTAAAATGAATAATTGTGTACCTCTATACATTCCCTATAAGGAAAAACATTTCATTTATTCCTTTATATGACAATGGACACACGACTTTAGTGAGTATTATAACACAATTATTTATTAGAAATATGTCAAAAAATTGAAAATTTAATTTCAATTCTATAATTATTATAGAATAAAATGAAATTTATATGTATTTATTAATGTGTATGTTGATTTTATGTAATTTTGTAACATAATTATGAATATGAGGTAATTATAAGAGATATACCCTAATAAAATGAGGGATATTAAGAAAAAATTTGTAAATAATTATTTCACTTAGAATATTCATATGAAAGAGAATAAGAAATTCAATGTTATTTAACAGAATGATGATGTATCAATTTTCTACCTATAATGAATACATTAAATACATTTTAAGGAAATCTTTGGGATTTTTCATTGATCGTGATAGTAAAATCGATTTTTTCTTTAATATATTTTTAAAAAATATTTAGTTGAAATTGCATATAATTGAATTTGGTATCTATGGGGAAATTTATTGATACGATCCCATGGTGAAAATATATTTTATATAAACATATTATTAAAATTTATTTTTGGATGTTATGGGGAATTATAATTTCATGGTTAATCAAATGATAAAATACATGGAGGAATTATGATAAATTGTTCTAGATGGAAATGATGTGGGTTGAATAATTGTGAAAATTGCCTCCAAATTATGGAAAATGTTTTTATTTTTATAAAAAACTGCATCAATCAGGTAAATTTCAAAGAGATATGAATATGAAATGTAATGAAATGGATGAAGATAATGTGATGAATATTGCACATCCCACACGTTAATGCTTTAATGAAAAATAATATGGACATAATTTCTACATGCCCACAAAAATAATTATTAATGATGATATTAAATGTTTGAAACAACAAAATATTACATATTAATGAATATCATTTTCAAAAAAATATGATGAAGTAGTTCAAGTAAGTGAAGTTGTAAAAGGTAAACATATCATAAAGTAAAAAATTCTAAATAATGTATTTTCGTTAGGTTCTACCAAATATTTTTAAAAATTTATTTTTTATAAGGATATCAAATAAAAAATAATATATCTATATATTGATTTGTTATTGGAAATTCATAGAGTTATGATGATTTAATTCAACTTCTATCACTCAAATCCAACTGGTATTTATGGGAATGTGCATATAAAAAGTATTAATGTTCTAATTTTATTATAATATTAATCAATTTAATATTTTTATGATGTTGTTTATATATACCATGTATATGTTCAAGATATTGAATTGAAATTTCATATCCAAAATAAATTTATTTTCATCCAAGAATAACATTTCGAATATAAACAACTTATATATATTATAGCCAATATATTGATCTTAACAACATATAGTGATTTTAATTTAATCAAAACATTTGGGGAAGAAAATATATTTGTGGTATAACTTTTTTTAAGTATTATGTATATGTGTTTCTAGTGTAGTTATATAGTATTCCACTTGATCGTGATTATTTTTTTTCAATAAAACAAATTACTTGCATTAAACTAGAATCGAACACCGATTTTAAAACATTCCCAATTGAATTGGAAGTATTCTCAGAGAATATGGATAAAGGGATTTATACAACCATATGATTCACCATCCGGTGCACCAATCCTATATTTTTATAGAAGATGGATCAATGTTATATAATATTTATTATTTTGAATTTAAAAAATACATTATCCAAAATAGGTACCTTAAGTCATATATTGATGACTTGGTTGATAAAACAATATGGTCACAATATTATTATATGATTTAAATTTCATTAATATTTCATCAATTAATGTTCAATAGAGATCTTGAACACATATATACTTTTTTAAAAATATATGGGTATTGTGTAATCTAATTGTTTAAATTTAACCTCAAATATTCCATTTCTATCTAATGGGATATGATGAAATGTATAAATTTATATAACCTTGATAAAATTATGATATTATTTATATATTATATTTCAAATTATCTTACATTAAAGGAAGACCATATATTATATTTGAGGATTATGACAGAGACCTTGAAAAATAATAATAATCATGTCAAATTTAGCATTTCTAATTTAGTGCTATATAATTTATGACACACTAATCATGTAATATAACATTGAAGGGTATATCTATAGTTCTATCAAAGATATAGGTGATTGTAAAATATCATATGTTATATAATATAAAATTGATTAACTAATTTCATATATTTTAGAGAAAATATCTATTTGTCTTTTGAAATTGAAAAAATATTCTTATTCTATTAACCATGTAATCATAAAATGAATTCAAGATTGAATGGATAGATAGAAGTGATGGAATTTTTTGACAACTCAAGATGATGTTCGTAATTGATCGAATACATAAACTAACATATAGAGAAGCATGATTTATAGTATATAGTTATTCATCAAATAAGTTATTGAGATATGTTCTGATGTACAATTCTATTGTATATATTATTATTCACATCAATTAAATATTCATGAGGATACTTACATAATTCACAATTCTAAGAAATCATTTTTAATATTTTGAATGACTTTATAGATGCCTTACATCTATCTTGAAATGTATGAAATTTATGTTGTTCTGAATACCATCAAGAATATAATCAAACAAATATAGTTGAACATGTTCAACTTGTGATGGTTGGTGTTGATAATGGACTATTACCGCCAGATATATTGCAAACTATGGAAGTAAAAATAAGTTTACAAATCTCACAGTATGAAGGATGAAGATACCCCCTACATGATGTTTGTTTAATAAAATATAATATTAATGTATTTTCAAATTTTAAACCATAAATATAGAGATATGGAGAGGTATTATATCATCCCTTAATCATTAATCAATAATCCATCAATGTAATGACCATGGAGTAACAAACAGTGGACATAGAGCTATATTACAATGTTTATAGTATTTTAGAGATATAAATAATCAATGATTGAATTATAAGATTCATTAAATGAATATTTGTTAATTCAATACCCATATTAAATAAGGTTATTTTTTCTGATTCACATAGATCATCATTTTATATCGATCTTGGAAAAAAACATGTTCAAAAATATCAGAAAATTATTCTGGCGTGACATCATCATATTGAATATAAAAAATTAAGTATCTCATTCCCTACAATCCAATTAGGTTAATGTTTAATTGAACTTTTTTATGGGGATAATGTAACTAGTAATCATATCTATATTCCAAAAGTATAACATCACATGGAATTTTAATTATATATATTTTAAGATATAAAAGGATATAATTTATTTTTTGGTTTACTTTATAACCATAAAAATTCATCCCATTTCATTATAATTATGACTTCTAATGTGATTAAATTATAATGGAATATATAAATATATATGTAAATTTATAAATATTACCACTCGTAATTGTATCTATTTAATTTTCTAATTTATTCCAGTCATTTATATAAGTCATTAGGAAGTGTTATATATAGATCTAAGAATCAATACCAATTATCCTCGTCATTTTTTGAACAATATGAATAGACCCTTAAAAATATTAGTGATATAATTTGATAATATTTGCTGGAGTTTTTTTATTGTTTATATTAACAATATATCATAGTTTCGTTCATAATATGAAACAGTTTCCATTATTTCAATAAAATGAAAAAATATATGTCTCTATATTAGAATAAAAGGAAAACTCGAACAAGTTTGGATGATGAAAGAAAGCATAAAAATATGGAACTAAAAAATAATCCTTAACATTTAGAAAATATTAAAAAAAAAGTGGTATATCAAAAGTTCTTATATATTATTGAATACTTAAGTTTGTAATCATAAGATATATTTGTTGCTTGATGTTAGAGAAAATGAATCTACCAAATATCACTATATAATTTTGTTGTGAGATTTAATAGAAGGACAAAATCGATCCCTAGATATTTTGATACTTTAAAATAACTTTTCAGGTTTATAATGTATAAAATAAGATTTCAAATTTTAGTACCCCTATTTTCTTGTAACTAACCCATGTTTTATGTATTTTAATATAATAGAGTGTTTGGTTGATGTTTGGGAGGGTTTAGCAAAAATTTATATTTTTATGGATTTTATATAGTTTCACAGTAATTTTATGTATTTGAAATTTGTGAAAATCACACAGGAACCCATGTATAGTGAGACTTCGTCTAATGGGAGGGCTCAAAGGTTGGGGCACAATCATTCCACACCATGAAACCACATGAAAGAAACCATGAGAAGAGGATAATGATCCTTTTCATGATTGGTTATTGGTTTGGTTAACCATGTGATCTAACCATTAAAGGGGATGCTTGAGGAAGAGTCTAGATCATGGTTAGAACATGATTTTCTTAACCGTGAGACCAACCATGCATAGTTTAAAAACATGTTCCAAAAAAAGGATCTGTTTCAGGATTAATATTAAAACCCTCATTTCTACTCCATTTCTACGCAAACTTTATATTTCCTCACCCAAATGTCTATTATTTCGTTCCACATCAATCCAGATGTGATCTGAAATATTTTCCTGGTGTATTTATACCTAGTTACCTTGGTTGTCCTAATTTATGGTATCTTTTCATGGTTATCTTATATGTATTTTGTTTCCTCTCTTTGATTCGTTAATCAGTCCATGCGAATATTTTTATGGTTTCATATTCCCTTCATGGATAGGATTGATTTGTTGATTTTTGGAGAATATATTTAAGGTTTGTTGATTGGAGATTTAACATTGTTTTGTAGGTGTTTTTTGTGATGTTATTTAGTTTCATCATAATGTCAGATGTATGTGGTTTCACCCATGACTACCATTTTTTAAAAAAGAAGGATTTTTGTCAAATATATAATTTTTAGTGAAATTTATTGTGAAATTGTGGTCAAATACATGATAGAATCCTACGATAATAAAGATATAAGAAATTGTGAAAATTTGGAGTTTGAGTGGAAACTTAATTTGGTAACATGATTTTAAAATTATAATTTTAAATGTTTTTCTGTATTTGGGGTATGAAAAATCACTTTTAATAAAATTTTGGTTTATTTGATGTGGTTTTTGGTAATGGTTTTCAGTAAAAGAATTTTTTTAATAAGATGATTGAAATGGTTGATTTTATATTGTTTTTAGGATAAATGGTAGGTGTGCATTCAAATTAGATGTTGGCCTGGTTCAAATATATCATCATTATCAGTGCCAAATGTGTAATTGAAAATGCATTATTGGTTATATTATGAATATATGGTAGTTCGGTGAGAGAAATATCATTAGTATGGAATTATAAATTTTTCCTTAATGTGTGAATTTGTGCAAATGTGGAATGAAATGGGAACAAAAAAAATTTTTGTTTGTGAAAGGGATTTAAATCTTTGTTTGGATTCTTTTTATTAAAAATTATTCTTGTACGTAAAACTATTTTGGGGTTAAATTGTGATGATTTGATATAAAAAGATTTCAATATATTTATATGAATTGTTTATATTAATTTTAAAACATGTTTTTTCCTTGTTGGTGAGTAGGGAAGTCATTTGGGGAAATCCTACAAATTATCATTACTCAGCCATCCATTATCACTTCGATGATTTTGTGGATTTTTTATAGTGAAATATGCAATGTTAATTTATCACACCTCATTATTGGTTCCTTGTGATACATGGGATGTATTGTGGAGTTGGAAAATGGATAATTTTTAGATTTTTGGAGTTATTTCTTCGGAGTCCTTGTATTTTGTTTCTTTTTTCTTCAAATTTGTAAATACCTATAAGTTGTCTTCCACTATGGTTTTTTTTGTAGTTTTTTTTTCATATCAACATAATTACATATATATATATATTACATTTTTATGATTTTTCATTTAGTGGTATTTGGTTTTGGAATGTTTGGTTGTGTTGATTTATTTCTAAAATGGAATCTTATCCTCGAATTTTATTGAAGCCCTTGAAATTATTTCTATCCTTTGGAACCTTGGGGGTGTCACTAATGTCCATTTAATGTTCATCAAACTTCTTAAGACAATGAGGAGGGGTAGGATCTTAAAAACGGTATTAGATTTTTGGGTCCATTAAAAGTCATATCTTTCTTATTATGTCCACGGTATAAATGTAATTGGCTATCAGTGTTAAAGTTTATATTGATTCTAGATTAATTCCTCTATATTGACGATAAAAAATAGTTAGACCTTTTTACTAGAAATGTAAATCATAAATATATATATATATATATATATATATATATATATATATATATATATATATATCCTATTACGAGGAGCATAACGGTACCTAGAAGTTTGGTACAAAAAAATTTTAGAGACACTTATAAGAAATGAAATCTCTTTGTCATGGGTTTATCCAATGTGAATAGAATGACATGAATTATTGAAATGAATTCCCACTAGGAGAGCATATTCCATTTTCATATGGATTTATCGTTTCCCTGTGTTAAGGATGAATTTTGAAAAGTATTGAATTTTTTTTGAAATGTGATATTTTTAAAAAAAATGATATGGGTATTTTGAAAGTGTGTTGATTTTCAAAACCATTGATTAAGTTTAAAAAATGGTTGAATATGGAACATTTTGAATTTTGGAATGAAATTATGAGATATATGATGTGGTAAAATTTTAAGTTGTTATGACATCATTTTCTTTAGAGTGATATTTATAGAATTAGAACTGTTTATAGTAATGGAACCATATCAATGTCATAGAAACCATTTGAAGAAATTACAAAGAATGTGGTTGCACTTGAGAAATATTTGAACTGACAACTAGTTCAGAGTATAGTGCATGATTTTTAATATTTGGGTAGAGAAAACCATATGGATAATCCAAGGAATGTGGATCATTCTGTCTAGTTCCAAATGAAAAATCCACCCATCGTTTTGGGTGATTTGGGAAAAGTGAATTCTTTTGTGTGGTTGAAAATAATTTTAATAATTCTTTGACTTAAAGAGCACACAAGTAGATGTAAAACTGAATATGGGTACATATATTCCAGAAGATATTTCAGGAAAGGGGTGAGATTTAGTGGTTTAAGAAATATTATAATATTGACTTCCCTTAAAGGATTGGGAAAAAAATTTCCACAAATAGTTCTATCCATACACATTTGGAATCATAATAATGAATGTGTTATTCGGAGTGAATCTAGAGAGACTGACATAAATAGAATACACAACTAAATTATCAAATATAGTCCATATTTCACCGGAAGTATCTTCATGGGGGCCCTTAAAGGTAAATTTTTTTGATTTGTGGATAACTGATGAGATTCACTGTAACACCCTGAGATTTTATGAAAAATATTCTTTTTAATTTCATAAATGTCTTGTGTTGTACGCTACACCTAAAGGAGCTTGCAAAACACGCATCCTTGACTTGCCTTTCATTACACGCAATCACGACCTTCCTCGATAGCGTGTGTAGTACGCAATACCGAGTTTCACTAAACAATGATATGCTATTAAAATATTATTAAAACTAGCCGTTATGAATAGTAATAAACACTTTTTGAAATTATTTAAATTTTATTTTTCAAAATGGACTTCATTTTTGGATTCGGAGTATCGAATTTAGCCTAAGGTGAAATTTTGGTACTTTTCGGATAACTTTCATATTCTGATGAATAGTTAAAATTACTAAATTTTAATTAAAAACAACTTTTTTAATCGAAATAATTAATAGTGATAAATTGTTAATTTTAGTGGTTTTAAAGTATATTTAGAATATATTTTTACAATTTAATACAATGCTGGTCATTGGATGTAATTTCACATTTAAACCAGACATAAACAAGTGTCAATCATTTGATAGATATTGTTTCTTAAAAAACGCTATTTGTTTTAACAGCGGGATTTAATTATAAAATTAATTAATGCAACTTCTATGTTATGAATTTGGTAAAATAGACTTCATTTTTGAATTCGGAATATGAAATATATCTTAGGATGAAATTTTGGCATTGTTCTGAAAAACATCAATTTTTGATGAATAGTGAAACTACTAAGTGATAGTTAAAAAAACTGAATTTTTCATAAAACATAATTTTACCGCTTCTGTGAATGGAATTTCAAAAATCCGAGAGACACGGTTGATGTCAGTAAGTAAAATGTGGTTCAATGAGATGAAAATAATTTTTGGTGAATAATAACTTTTTACTTTTATTTACCACGGTTAAAAGTAAATAGGGTAATTAAGGGTAAAAATGATATTATTATTACCCTAACACATGTCCTAATTCTATTGGACAAGTGTATTTCGACCAAAAACAATATTAGGAATAAAATATGACCACTTAGGCCCACTTGGATTAGATTAGGACATTTATTATTAATTTATTTAAAGAAGGGTTAAAATAGTTAAAATCAATGTTTAATAAGTAAAACATTTTTAATATAGGGTTATACATAAGATAAATTTGATTGTAAAAATTAATTAGAAAGATAAAATGACTTCCTACATAATGGTATTTTATTTTTAATTTTTAGACATTAAATAATTTAATTTATTTATGACACAATGATGATGCAGTAATTATCTTATTAATGAAATATTGACATAATTGATGTTATAAACACCAAAATAGATGTAATTTGAGACTTTTTATGAATTCCACTAATTTTCTAGGTTATTATGATATATTAGTGTTTATTTAATCAACTTGGTTCGAACATATAATTCTGTTATGACTTTTACAAAAATCATATATCAAATAGTGTCTAAATTGACACAAAATAGTTTTTAAATCAAATATTATATTACTAATTGTTATTTTATTCCTAAAAATCTAAATCTCGGCAAAATTACTTAGATAAGGATATATATAGTAATAATAAACAATTTGGGGTTCGTTTGGAATGTTATAGTAAGTGTATTAACCATATAGTGAAAGAAAACAAAAAGACACGGTAAAAGTTAAATTATTTAACTTAGAGTTAAATCTAATTGATAAGGTTAACATAATACCATAAACTTGTATAAATCCTATTGGTTGATAGGATTTTGACCCATCCCCACTTTAGCTTCGAAATAAGACCCTTTGGAACCATTATAAACCGATTTTGACTTTAATATAAAATAATATTTTGAGATATTCCTAAGGTGCCCCTCTCCTCCCTTATAAAAGGGCACCTCCTCCCCCTCATCCTCACACCAATTTGAGAACTCAAGCTCGGCCAACCCCTGCCAAAATCCCTTATCCACTTCCCTAGAATAATCCTAGAGGTCCTGGTCTTCTTTAAAGACCAATCATAGTTCCCTAAGTGGAGGATTCAAAGAGGCGTTTCAAAGAAGAGGAGCTTCGGACACGTACAAAGCAAATCAGACCTAAGGTAAGGGAAATATCACAATCTCATTTTTATCCGAGATTTTTTATAATTTGGCATTTTATGGGGTGTAATTTATCATCAACATTCATGTTTCCTCAATATATAATATTATTTCCATCCACCTACAATGGTTTAAATCCAATTTTACCCTTCGGTGAGTTTTTAGTAAAAGATATGAAAGGAATCTTTTGTCGTTTTTCGTACGAGGTACTTTTTTGACTTTTCCGACAAAAGTACGAAGAATGTTTTTTTTAACTTATACGGCATGAATGAATTTTTAAAAAATTATTTCCAAGAAGCCTCCTTTACAATTTTTCAAGTTTATTTTTAATCAACCTCTTTTAGTTTAAAGTCGTATGACATGTTAAGAAAGGAAAAATGTTTTTGAAGTAGAAAAGATATTTTCCTCAAGAATGGAGTTCAAATGATTTATCAAAATTATTTTCCATATAAGATAATATAGGGTTCTGTTTTTATCCCTATTATTACATTGATTTGATTATTTTGTGAGGGAATTATTTTTATGAAGTCATTTACCTTATATGATTTTTTTTATGATGTCATGATGTTTCAAGAATCCCATTTTTGTTACATGTGTTATGCGATGATGTATGATTTATGATTATGTGGCACACATAAGAAAGGATTCATTATAAAGTGGGTGGGACCTATATCTCCCTCCAATGCATTGGGTAAAGATTTTATATCTCATGAGATAGACATGGCTGGAACGGTAGGTTATACCGGTTCAGTAAAACAGGACTGGAACGAGGGTGACTCGGTTCAGAAAGGGACTTTGTCCACTAAGATAGTCTTGGCAATGAGTATTGACTAACAATAAATGATTATCTATGATTATGTGTGTATGCCACAAAGTTTCATGTTTTAAGTAATGATTATTGTGATTACATTTCACTGCCATGATTTATCCCATGTTATGAAATTATGCTCTCTTTTACAGGTTAAGATTTCCAAAAGTTATGTTCTTATGAATATGATGTGATTGATTTTTCTTTTGTTTACCCTTACTAAGAATTTGTTCTCACCCTTTTATGTTTTCTTTTCCCCAGGATATAAAGAAAGGTTTTAGGTATAAAAAAAAGAATATCTTTATGGGAGATGTTGAAGATCTTTCACCAGGATTAGAAGATTATATTCCGAGTTTCCAAAGACACTAAACTATTACGATCCTTGTGTGTGTGTTTTTGTTATTTACTATGTATTCCGCAAAAGTAATGTAATGTCTATGTACGTCAGGCTTTGGGTCTCTACATTTGGTATCAGAGGAAAGGTTTAGTCAACCTTTGGAAACTAGGATGCGAAAACGTTAGTGAGATCCCTAGAGATATTTTTAATGTATGTATAGGGATGTCCCTAAGGTTAAGTATACGTATAGGTTATAGTACTAGAACTACGCTAACGATCATAGAATTAAACCTAAGATGTTATATATTGAGGGTACTCCCCCTTTATTAAGTTTTTTCCCTATCATGATTTTTTCCTCTCAAACTATTATTTTTGGGTTTTAGATGATGGATGGAACCCGAAGGAACCGTGTTTATCAATGCAATAATTGTCCTCCTGAACAAACAAATGTTATGGGAGATGCAGTGCAAAATCTTATTTCTATACTTACACAAGATATGATTCATTATGGACTTCCAAATGAGAAGAGAAGGGAACAATATTCTATTGAGTCCTTCATGAGGCAACGTCCACCTTCTTTCAGTGGGTCTTCAGATCCACTTGTTGCTGTACAATGGACCAGTGCCACTGAAAAGATATTTTCAGTTCTTCAATGTTCTGAACATGATAAACTCATCTTAGCAGTATATAGTTTGGAAGGTGAAGCTGATCAATGGTGGAATCTTATCAAGAATACGAGGCAAAGAGATGAAATTGAGTCCATGGAATGGGACGAGTTCAAGAACTTGTTTTTCAGTAAGTACTTCCCTCGTATTCTTCGAAAAAAGATAGAGAAAGAGTTTCTTGAACTGAAGCAAAGGGATGATGAATCTGTTGGTACCTATGAAGCAAATTTTACAAGACTTGCAATGTACGCTTCTGGTATTATCATCCAACCTGAAAGTAAAGTTGATCGATTTTTCAGTGGCTTAAAACCAAGTCTTCGAAGGGCATTAGCTATAAGAGACTCCGGTAGCTATGAAGAAATTGTGCGTTGTGATATCAAGGTAGAAATGGAAGTTGGTGTTACATATCCATCTCATGGTTTTGACAAGAAACGAAAGATGGATTTCAAGGAGAAATCTCAAAATAATGGTGAAAAGAAGATGAATATTTCCTTATGCACAAAGTGTGGAAATAAGCATGGTGGAGATTGTATTAAAGGGACTAGAAAATGTTTTTATTGTGGAAAAGAAGGTCATTGAGCAGCTGAGTGTCGAAGTAATGGAAAAAGGGTTTCTAATGATGTGAATAAAGAAAACACTGTAGAGAACGCACCACCAACACTTCAATGCTTCAAGTGCAAGGAAATGGGTCATTATGCTAATAAGTGCCCTAATCCAAGGGTTAGTGATGATCAACATGAGCAACCACTGAAGGCAAAGGACAAAGGGAAGTCACATGCGATCACTATTGGTGATGTTGAATATGACAACGATGTGGTGTAATGATTAAGTGTTTATGTAATGGGATTCCAAAATAATATTGTATCATGGAGTATTGGAATACTTATGTGTTGGTCTAATGTGGTATTCAAAGTGATTGAGATATTTTTGGAAATAAGATGATATGCGCATAATGAAGGGAAAATGAGAAAATGAAATGTTTAACAGTATTCATGAGCTCATGATTGATATAAGGACTAAGTGATATCATGGTTTGAGTATATAG
The DNA here is from genome assembly GCA_963277665.1 of Viscum album. Taxonomy (NCBI): domain Eukaryota; kingdom Viridiplantae; phylum Streptophyta; class Magnoliopsida; order Santalales; family Viscaceae; genus Viscum; species Viscum album. The sequence goes on from OY728145.1 coordinate 1,202,615,606, forward strand.
AATTTTAAGGATTTTGGTATGTGGAAAGTGTTAAATTTTAACTGCATTCATGTTTTCACTAAGGTATTCAAGAGAATACATGATCAAGGACTTTGGATGTTTGGAATGTGATCAACAAAACATATCTTATGATATATGGGGATCGACGATCGTGTTAAATCTCTGGTAATCGTTATCACTATGTTATGAGAGTGGACTGTAGTATTATGGATAAGCCTAAATATTGGAATGGATTATGTTGGACATAAGTTAGTATTGTTTAAGGATAGAAGTTTTTTTCGATATTATTGATGGGATGTTATAGTAATATAGTTTTAGAAAAAGGACAACCTGCAGGACGGGCGATAGCCCATCGCGTCGGACAAGGCTGTGGAAATCGAACCCACAATCGCAGTGCGACTGAACTTTATCTCCTACCACTAGCCTACAGGAAGTCCTTGTTTAGTAGAAACTAGTTTTATTATATTAAGCAGTATGATATATGAAGTATAAGTCAATTTTAGGAACCATATATGATTAATCTCTCTATAGATCGACTTATGTATATAAATTTTGCTAACCTTTTGAGACAGATGGAATGACCCATCATTCTATCACATGATCTGCTAACACTTCACGAATAATAAATTCAACTTCATTTATTTAAGAGATGAAGTGGAAATTTTTCAAGGCATGAACAATAGTGAGATTGTACCAAAATAATGTAAGTATTTATTCTAATTCAAATTTTCAACTTTAGGGAAATGATCTTGAAAACCAAAAATGTTGTCCTAGTGATCTTATACCTGATGAATCAGATGGTACCTTAGATCGTCACAAAGTTATGGATTTGTGATTACTGGATTTTCCATAGCCATGTTCTCTACCACTCTCTATCAGAACATGATGGTTAGATTTCTCTTCCATATCCATATTTTCAACTATGTGGAAACCCATTGATTAGTTTTTTTGGGTAATCGTTACATTTCATACTTTAGTTTTTAAACCAAGTTTTGGTATTACTTTTTACGATGTGGGTTTCTATTAAAGAATCTTTCGGATAGTAAACCATTTATAACCCCGACGAATTTCGAGGGAGAAATTCATTTTAAGGGGGGTAGAATGTAACACCCCGAGATTTTATGAAAAATATTCTTTTTAATTTTATTAATGTCTTGTGTTGTACGCTACACCGAAAGGAGCTTTCACAACACGCATCCTTGACTTGCCTTTCATTACACGCAATCACGACCTTCCTCGATAGCGTGTATAGTACGCAATACCGAGTTTCACTAAACAATGATATGCTATTAAAATATTATTAAAACTAGCCGTTATGAGTAGTAATAACCACTTTTTGAAATTTTGTAAATTTTATTTTTCAAAATGGACTTCATTTTTGGATTCGGAGTATCGTATTTAGCCTAAGGTGAAATTTTGGTACTTTTCGGATAACTTTCATATTCTGACGAATAGTGAAAATTACTAAATTTTAATTAAAAACAAATTTTTTAATCGAAATAATTAATAGTGATAAATTGTTAATTTGAGTGGTTTTAAAGTATATTTAGAATATATTTTTACAATTTAATACAATGTTGGTCATTGGATGTAATTTCACATTTAAACCAGATATAAACAAGTGTCAATCTTTTGATAGATATTGTTTCTTAAAAACACGCTATTTGTTTTAACAGCGGGATTTAATTATAAAATTAATTAATGCAACTTCTATGTTATGAATTTGGTAAAATAGACTTCATTTTTGAATTCAGAATATGAAATATAGCTTAGGATGAAATTTTGGCATTGTTCTGAAAAACATCAATTTTTTATGAATACTGAAACTACTAAGAGGTAGTTAAAAAAACTGAATTTTTCATAAAACTTAATTTTACCGCTTCTGTGAATGGAATTTCAAAAATCCGAGAGACACGGTTGATGTCAGTAAGTAAAATGTGGTTCAATGAGATGAAAATAATTTTTGGTGAATAGTAACTTTTTTACTTTTATTTACCACGGTTAAAAGTAAATAGGGTAATTAAGGGTAAAAATGATATTATTATTACCCTAACACATGTCCTAATTCTATTGGACAAGTGTAATTCGACCAAAAACAATCTTAGGAATAAAATATGACCACTTAGTCCAACTTGGATTAGATTAGGACATTTATTATTAATTTATTTAAAGAAGGGCTAAAATAGTTAAAATCAATGTTTAATAAGTACAACATTTTTAATATAGGGTTATACATAAGATAAATTTGATTGTAAATATTAATTATAAAGATAAAAAGATTTCCTAAATAATGGTATTTTATTTGTAATTTTTAGACATTAAATAATTTAATTTATTTATGACACAATGATGATGCAGTAATTATCTTATTAATGAAATATTGACATAATTGATGTTATAAACACCAAAATAGATGTAATTTGAGACTTTTTATGAATTCCACTAATTTTCTAGGTTACTATGATATATTAGTGTTGATTTAATCAACTTGTTTCGAACATATAATTCTGTTATGACTTTCACAAAAATCATATATCAAATAGTGTCAAAATTGACACAAAATAGTTTTTAAATCAAATATTATATTACTAATTGTTATTTTATTCCTAAAAATATAAGGTTCAGCCAAATGACTTAGATAAGGATATATATATTAATAATAAACAATTTGGGGTTCTTTTGGCATGTTATAGTAAGTGTATTAACCATATAGTGAAAGAAAACAAAAAGACACAGTAAAAGTTAAATTATTTAACTTAGAGTTAAATCTAATTGATAAGGTTAAAATAATACCCTAATCTTGTCTAAATCCTATTGGTTGATAGTATTTCGACCCATCCCCACTTTAACTTCGAAATAAGACCCTTTGGAACCATTATAAACTGATTTTGACTTTAATATAAAATAATATTTTGAGATATTCCTAAGGTGCCCCTCTCCTCCCTTATAAATGGGCACCTCCTCCCCCTCCTTCTCACACCAATTTGAGCACTCAAGCTCGGCCAACCCCTACCAAAATCCCTTCTCCACTTCCCTAGATTAATCCTAGAGGTCCTGGTATTCTTCAAAGACCAATCATAGTTCCGTAAGTGGAGGATTCAAAGAGGCGTTTCAAAGAAGAGGAGCTTCGAACACGTACAAAGCAAATCAGACCTAAGGTAAGGGAAATATCACAATCTCATTTTTATCCTAGATTGTTTATAATTTGGAATTTACTAGGGTGTATTTTATCATCCACATCCATGTTTCCTCAATATGTAATATTATTTCCATCCACCTACAATGTTTTAAATCCAATTTTACCCTTCGGTGAGTTTTTAGTAAAAGATATGAAAGGAATCTTTTGTCGTTTTTCGTAAGAGGTACTTTTTTGACTTTTCCGACAAAAGTACGATGAATGTTTTTTTAACTTATACGGCATGAATGGATTTTTAAAACATTATTTCCAATAAACTTCCTTTACAAGTTTTCAAGTTTATTTTTAATCAACCTCTTTTAGTTTAATGTCGTATGACATGTTAAGAAAGGAAAAATGTTTTTGAAGTAGAAAGGATATTTTCCTCAAGAATGGAGTTAAAATGTTTTATCAAAATTATTTTCCATCTAAGATAATATAGGGTTCTATTTTTATCCCTATTATTACATTGATTTGATTATGTTGTGAGGGAATTATTTTTATGAAGTCATTTACCTTATATGATTTGTTTTATGATGTCATGATGTTTCAAGAATCCCATATTTGTTACATGTGTTATGCGATGATGTATGATTTATGATTATGTAGAACACATAAGAAAGGATTAATTATAAGATGAGTGAGACCTATATCTCCCTCCAATGCATTGCGTAAATATTTTATATCTCATGAGATAGACATGGATGGAACGGTAGGTTATACCGGTTCAGTAAAACAGGACTGGAACGAGGGTGAATCGGTTCAGAAAGGAACTTTGTCCACTAAGATAGTCTTGGAAATGAATCTTGACTAACAAGAAATGATTCTCTATGATTATGTGTGTATGCCAAAAAGTTTCATGTTTTAAGTTATTATTATTGTGATTACATTTCACTTCCATGATTTATCCCATGTGATGAAATTATGCTCTCTTTTGCAGGTTAAGATTTCCAAAAGTTATGTTCTTATGAATATGATGTGATTGATTTTTCTTTTGTTTACCCCTACTAAGCATTTGAGCTCACCCTTTTATGTTTTCTTTTCCCTAGGATATAAAGAAAGGTTTTAGGTATAAAAAAAAGAATATCTTTATGGGAGATGTTGAAGTTCATTCACCAGGATTAGAAGATTATATTCCGAGTTTCCAAAGACACTAAACTATTACAATCCTTGTGTGTGTGTTTTTGTTATGTACTAAGTATTCCGAAAAAGTAATGTAATTTCCATGTACGTCAGGCTTTGGGTCTCTACATTCACTCAAAAACTATTTTGCTCAATATAGAAGCTTATATAGGGATGGTCAATCTAGATATAGTGGAATAAATGTACATCTCATGAGATATAAGTATAGGAGTCATGTTGATACATATGAGAAATGTTGGGAACTCGAACAATGGGATTACGGGGAAGAGAAAAACGTATTTACAATGTGGAGGGAATGTACAAAAACAAACAGATATATCAGTAAATCATCCTCTACAATCCATGATAAAATAGAGATGTTTCTAATGTGGTTCATTTGAAAAAAGAAAGTGAGTGTGTATGGAACCAATGAAATAATTCAAAATTTTCAACTATATGGGGAATCTCAAATACTGTTTTCATGTTTATTTGTGGTTGAGGATTTGGGAGACTCTTTGGGGTCATATGCGTGATGTGCTTTGACTGGATGAGGGAAGTAGAGCACTCTGATATTTAGAACAGATAAATTCCTAGTGATTCTAATATTAGCATGACTCATCTGTAAGGGAAATCTCAATTGTAAAATAAAGAAAATATTGAATCATTTAAATAATTAAATGGTTTTGATCATGTTATTGTAGATGATCAACTTTGACCATCAATGGTTTGAGGTATGATTCTATAAATTCTACACTTATTTAATCTATTATTTTATATTAGTCAATTCCACTGCTTTTTTCTTCTCCAATTGTTTACTTATTGGGTTTGAAATATTATATGATGTCATCAGTGTAGAAAATTCAAACTCTTCTTTGTAAAATATAATGTCGATCCTTTATATGTAGAGCATGTTCTCTAGATTTCGTTTGATCTATAAAAATATGAGACATCATTGTTTTAGATATAGATGATAATGATATAATATTTTCTATGGATGGGTTGAAAAACTCTCAGCTTCACATTGACTATTATACCAGAACGGTTAGTATAATGGTAAATGATTGAATCGTCTATATTTTAGAGGACAACATAATTTAATGTATGGTTCAACAATAATGTCGGCACTAGTAGTCGAAATGATCTCTTTCCAACTAAATGTGTTTAATTTTTCATTTATTGAAGAGATCATGGATATTAGTTTTCCAGCAGCTACTGTTTAGTTTCTGGATGTTTTTACACATAAATTCTCATGGTTTCCACACAAAAGGTAAGTGGAGTTTAAAATTCATATCTTTTCAGGGACTAATATTTTATTACATCCATCATTAGAACATCAAGAAAAAATAATGGTAATTAAAATTGAATTCAAAAGAACTTCAAATTATATAGTTCATTCGGACAATCATGTCATTATGGGGCACATCAGACTTGTTTATTCAAAAAGGCATATATAACTCTTCAGTTTTGAGTAGATTACTATAATCATAAAAAGAATCAGTATCCACTTACATGAATTAATTAAATATATAATCAATTGAGGGGATCTTAGTGGTTCTCTACAATTTAATTATGATTAAGATATCATCAATTACGAGTTTTAAAAGAGGATTTTCCAATGACCTAAATATATAGTAGATATCAAAATTATTAGTACGTTGTTATTACATTTCATCTTACAAATTCACTATTATTTTTTATGAAATTTTTCAATAATATATTTCAAAAATATCTAGATATTATTGAGTTCATGTTTGTGAATTACATATTGGTGTATTTTAGGATAATGGTTTGTCATGAGAAACAGTTGGCACCAATGTAAGGAATATTGAGGAATCATCAATTATATGAAAAAATTTTAATATACTTATTTTTTGAATTAATATGTACTTTACCTTGGAAAAGTAATCTATACAAGAGTTGTTTCTATGGATCCATAAATGATAGAGGTTGTTATCTCTTGTTAAAATCTATAGAATATCATAGATATATGTTGATTCCATGGACTTGTTGGATATTACCAATACTTTGATCCAGAATTTTCATGATTATCAAAATCTATGATTTCGATGATGACGATGAATGTCTCATTCCAATTGAAAATTGAATATTATAAGTCTTTCCTAGTGATGAATTTTTTCCACACAACCACACCAATTCTGATTTTTCAAGAATCAGCACAAGAGTATGTGGTATATTATGATACTTCCGGATCTATGTTGGGATGTGTATTTCATTACTGAGATCTTGTTTTTACTTATTTATCATGGTATTTATGATTTCATGAGAATAACTAACCATAACACTATTTGGATTTAGACATCATAGAACATGATTTGATTTCATTTCATTATTTCCTTTTTAGTAAGAATGTTATAGTGTTATTGATCAAAAAAGAATGAAACATATATTATCAAAAAGTGATTTTATACTGAGACATAGAGGATGGATTTAGTATCTATAAAATTTTATAATTTATTTAATGTATATTCTATGTGAAGATATTATGTTGGGAGATTCATTAAGAAGAAATTCATATGAACAATTTGAAAAGGAGCCTTCAAATTAGTGGATGTAGATATCGGTCACCAATGACATGCACATAGATAGTGAAGACCAAGGTGATGTTTCAATTTACATTCCATTTTATTTTTTTCCTAATTTTGTTGTGGAAATTATAAAGGTATAGTCGTTAGATTCATAACACGTTACTATGATGGCAGAACTCAATAGTATGGAGAACATTGAGTGATGGAAGACAGATGAGAGTTCAGTAATTTTATTCCAGATTGGTTTCCCAAACCATTAGATTTTTCTTGAAAAATATATTCATTCTTACTAACATTAGATATGTATTTTTCATTCTACAAAAAAATATGTATATGAAATTTAAAGCATTGTTTTTGTGGGTTGGTATAAAAATAATGGTGGAATAACTTGATTCGAGATACTTAACATGTAAGAAGGTTCAATTAGGAAATCAAATCCTAGAAGGAATGTTTCAGTCCTAACGTATTCCGATTTTGAAATGGGGGCATATGGCCATGTATTTTTAATAGGTCTCCCATGAATGTTTAATAATGATGATAGCATATGGGTGCCAGTGGATCATTTCCTGATGTCGTCCCATTTTATCCCCATTAGCGAATCTCATAATGTGGAGATCATCTCAAAAATTTATATGTGGTAAGTGGTAATGTGGCATTCCATACCTATTTCTATAGTTTGTAAAAGAGATATTGGGATGAGGTATAATTTCTATAAATCTGTATAGAATACCATTAGAAATTACTTGACTAGGAGTATAGTGTATCATCCATAGATGGATGTGAAATCTAAAAGAACAATACAAATGTTTGATGTCATGATGCGGTCTTGTGTAATAGATTTTTATTGAAAATTGGAATATAATATATACTCATTGGATTTCTCATAAAAATATAGATATGATGACTCAAAAAAAATTTCTCATTTTGAAGCATTTTATAGGATTCATAGTCATTCTACACTTTATTGGGCGTGAATAGGTGAGACATCACTGGTGTGGACAAGCCTTTCCCATAAAATAATGGGAATGATTTAATTGATTACAAAATATATTGATAATAAAATGGTCCTTAGAAATATTATATTATCATCATTAATAATCATTATCATTCTAGGTGGGTGGTAATGTGTTCTTGAGGATCTCTCCATGCCTTTGAAATAATAGTTTTGGGATGTAGGGAAAATTATCTCCTAGATACATAGGACATTTTGAGATAATTGATTGGGTTGGTGACATGGAATTTCATTTTTCATTGCAACCATAGTTTAGTATGGGGAATAATTTCAATCAGGTATCTTAGTTGAATAATTACCATCAAGATCTTGAGCATGTGAGTTGATGGAATCAAATTAACTTAATTCATGAATCTTTATTGGTGCATATTCTAGTGTAGATTCTAGATCGGAAAGATAAATTATTACATGGTAACAACATTGGTCTAGTGTGGGGTTTGTGGATACACTGATAGATTTACAAGGACAAATGGGTATGAGAGAATGAAATTTTCGAAAAATCACATGAACTCATTCAGAGAAATAATGGTTTTCTAATTTTAGGGGAAGGAATGGCCAATGGTTTAAAGAATTTAGCACAATATTTTCCTCTTACGTAACCCATTTTATTTAGTATATTTATATAAATTAATTGGATAATGTTTGGGAGGGTTTTAAAACATTTTAGAATGTTATTGGGGATTTTTATAGGTTTATAGTCTGATTACTATATCTAGAAATCATGAAATTCCAACATGAATCCATGGAAAATGAGAACAGGGAATATGGGAAGGATAACTGGTTGGGGCACATTTTGTCCAAATTGTGTGCCCAACTAGAAGAATTCATGAGAAGTGGGATAGTGAGATTTTGTGTGGTTGGACCATGGTTTTTTCTAATATATTGAGGTGCTCATTAAGGCATAGGCTACTACATTTTATTTACAGAGTTTTCCTAACAATTTTACTAACCTCACATTTTTTAAAAACATGACACTAAATCATGTTTTTTTTGGATGGGATTAAATTGAAAAGCCTCATTTTTTACCTTTTTTTCTCCTCATTCTGGATTGATTACTCCAAATGGTTGTTCAATATTTTCCTATTTATATGGATTTGATATGAAGGCCTTTCTTAGTGTGTTTGTAACACCCCGAGCTTCCACAATACGCTTCTCATTCAATAATGCAATAGCTTGCATTGTACGCAACTTCGAGTTCTAAAACACCACGACTAATCAAAGTAGCCGTTATGAATAGTAATAACCACTTTTTATAATTATATAAATTTTATATTTCAAAATGGACTTCATTTTTGGATTTTTAATATCAAAATTATCCTATGTTGAATTTTTGGTATTTTTCTGAGAACCTCTAATTTTTTATGAATAGTGAAAAATACTTAAAACAACTTTTTTAATAAAAATAATTTATAGTGATAAGTTATAATATTGAGTGGTTTTAAATTATAATTAGAATATATTTTTACCATTTTATCCAATGGTGTTCATTAGAATTAATTTAACATTGAAATTGGACATAAACAATTGCCAGTCTTTTGATATAAATTGTTTCTTAAAAACACGCTATTTGTTGGAACAGCGGGAATTAATCATAAAATTAATTAATGCAACTTATATGTTTGGAATTTTGTAAAATATACATCATTTTTTAATTCGGATTATCAATTATATCTTAGTGTGAAATTTTGGCATTGTTCTGAAAAACTTCAATTTTTGATGAATAGTGAAACCACTAAGTGGTAGTTAAATAACTGATTTTTCGTTTAAATGAAATATTACCACTTCTGTGATTTGATTTTCAAAAATATCACATACATGTTTGTCATTAATAAGTAAAATGTGGTTCAATGAGATTAAAATAATTTTTTGGTGAATAGTAACTTTTAAGTTCTTAATCACCATTAGAGGTAATTAGTGTAGTTTAAGGTACAAATAATGTTTTAATAATATGAGATGAGCTTGACACATGTCCTACCCTCATTGGATGTGCCTGACTGACCAGGAAAATCCATGGGTCAACTTGGGGACCCCATGGAGCCACTTTAGTTGGAAAATGACATAAATACCTTTTATTTAATGTTAAAGTAAAAAATGACACAAACATGAAATGTTTTACTAAAACAATTTTTACATGGGGTTATACAAGTCATATTTTTGACTATAAATAGTCATTGGAAAGCTAAAATTTTTTCCTACATCATAGTATTTTTTTTATAATTTTTATACATTATATAAATTAAATTATTGATGACATCATGATGATTTAGCGATGACCTCATTATTTAACGATTTAAATAAAATGGAATGATAATGTAATATCTAAGACCTACACATGTCCAAAACCTATTGGATGGGTGGATTTATATCCCTTATCACCTTAGCCTCGAATTATATAAGTGAGGGACCTATAAAATCCGAAACTCATTTTATAATAATGTGACATTTCTTTACTTTCCAAGAGTGCCCCTCCTCTCCTCTTATAAAAGGCCCCCACCTCTACCACCTCATTCACACTTTCAAGCCATTTGTCTCGGCCAACCTCTGCCCAAATACTCTCCCAACATCTCCCTATTACTCCTAGAAGCCTCACTTTGGGCAGAACTCTTCCCAAGGAAGCCTTTGGCTCAAATCAAAAAGAGTTACCCGATTTTGAGGTAATGTCTTCTCTAATGTTGTTTTGTTTTATTTTTCTTCTCCAAACCCCTAAACACATTTTATTAATTTCTTTTGTAACAAAAACAGTATCCTAAATATACTATTATGTTTTTATAAGAAGTATTAGAGCTACACTTACACACACCTACATCTAATGGTTAAAGAACATACTGTTTCTGTGGATGGCGAATTTCTGCCTCACGAAACGATGATTGTTCAACACTCATATAACACCTTCAAAGGTGGACATTAAGATGTCACTATATTTATATATGATATATAATATTTTTATGTTTTACTTATGCTTATTTATTTCTCATTTATGGCATAATTTATGATTTCCATTATGTGTAAACGCGATAATTTCATTTTAGGAAGTACGGACTACCGCCCCCTCAAAGTGATGTGAATCGTTAATGCCATATTTGGGATGTATAAAGGATGGAGTAAAAGATATTATATATGATATTATACTGGAACTATATTATACCTTTATATAATTATGATTTCATTCCATTAAATATGAAATAGAAATGAAAGTAGCGTTCATGCATACGTACGGCTTACCGTCTCCATGAATGGTGCATTTCATTTCTTACCTCTAAATGTTACGTAATATTATGAATGAATGTATATACTGGATATATATTATATATATGACATCTAAATCCAGATTATAAATCTGGACATAATGGATATATCACCACATGAACAACTTGTAATTCTAAGAATTTTAATTTTGTCTCAAGTACCTAAGATTGACAAAATGACCGTTATAAACTTTAATAATTACATAATGCTCATAACATGGTAATAAGGGATATAAAAGGAATAATGAACATGAAAAAGGTTCTTATGTAAATAGAAATTAACTCTAGTTTATTATTCAGGAGGTTAAAGAACGGTCGAGTCAGGACAAGACGCAATGTAAGGGAACTTCTAAACCCAACTTCCATTCTTTGGCTTAATCTCCTACTTTCAAATTATGACATGATATTATTATGTCTTATTTTGTATTTTTACTTTCATTATGTGTACCTATAGTGAATACACATAATATATCTATTTTATTTTAAAATGATCTTTTTATGGACTTCTTCTCAATCTCCTTTCATTGAGGCATATTTGGTTTTATACACAACTTTCTTTTATACGGTGTATAAACCCCTTTGACTTTTACGTTTATTCAAAACAAATCTTTTTATATGAAGCGTTTTACTAAACGACAAAAAGGGAATGTTTTTCTTTCTGTACATATGCGGCAACAACGACTTCTCCACCGCCGTGACCATTATTTGAGTTTCGGCTTCCTCTACAAGCCATCATTTTTTTAATGAAAAATAAATACAAAGTTTTAACTTTCTTTTATTTTGGTATTGAAAATGGTTTTTAAAGAGTTTTTATTATATCAATGTGTTGTATTGATATCATGTGATTGAAATGTGGAAATGTTATGTTTCCTTTATGCATGTTTTATGTGATACGATTATGTAATGGTTTATGATATGTTTAAAACTAATCATATGAGGAATTCATTGGACTTAATAAGTGACGGGTGGAGCCCACTATAGCTCCTCGATGCATCGGTAGTTCTCATGAGACAAACTAGTGTCTTGACACGAGGCCTTGACAAAATCTTATTTGTTGTCTTGGCATGAGGCCTTGGCTATGTGGTTTTGATAGTCTGGCATTATGCATTCCATCATTATGAAAGTGGTTATTGATATTTCATGTGATTATTAGACCAGTAGAATATCCATGTGAAGAAGTAAATGTCATTATTTCATTTCAATTTTTCCATATTATGCTAAATTTCAAGTTTAAAAGGCTTTTGTTTAAGTTATACATTGCCTTAAATGTTAATGTTTATTTATGAAAGCTTCCGCTATGTTGTTATCCTTACTGAGCATCTGCACTCACCCCTTTCAATGTTTTAATATTTTCCAGGATGTGAAGAAGTATTTTATGATTGACCTTCAAGGATAGTCAGAAGTGGATATGAGTGTGGACTATGAAGACTGTGTTATTAGTTTTTCACTTTATGATTTAATGTAACATTTATGAATGTATCTAGTGTTTCCAAGGCTAATAAACTAATCGGTCTTTCGAGACATGATCCTTTGTGATCATGCCAATGTTACGATGTAATGCACCGACTCTGGGTAGCTGGGGTCGGGGCATTACAGTTGGTATCATAGGAAGTTTAGTACTAACCTTGGAAGCTAGATTTAGATAAACTCTGATTAGAGCACATAGCCCGAAGATAGACTTTGAGGATTAGTATAGAAGAACTTCCTAGAATTTTGGTATTGTAGAGATGTTGTGGGTTTTCTGAGAAATACAACCCTGTCTGGATACGAGCAGTTAAGGGCGGCTCTGGCACAGATGTACCTAAGGGTAAAACCCGAAAACACTACTTTGAGCTAGACTCGAACGAGAACTGGTGCACGACAACGGGCCTTGCTGCACTATTGGTTACGACACTCCTAGGGGATATGCTTTGGATAATTCTCTTTTTCTTTATAAACCACTATGAAGGGTTATGAGTATATACTTCCTCAAAGAAAACATTTTTATGGATTATATCCATAAATAGTTCAAATTATGTTAAATATCTTACAAGTATGGAATTATGTATTTTGATTCATAAGCTAATATAGTTTATTCCATTGTTTAGAAATGGCTCCTAGTGGAAGGAATGGAAACCGTATCAATGCTCGCACTCCGTGTAGGGATTGCCCTCCTGCTCAATATAATTATTGTGGAGCTGGAGATACAACTGGTGCTGATCAACTTATTACCATACTGGGAAAACTCACTCAGTTTATGAATAATAACCTTACTCGTATGGAGCACCCTGATCCACAACGTGGAGGATCAATGTTAGACCGCTTCATGAGGAAATAACCACCAACATTTAATGGGGGTAAAAATCCATTAGTATCCAAGCAATGGATAAATTCCTTATAATAAATATTCCACACCATGGGGAGTAGTGAAAGGGAAATGTTATCATGGCAGTCTACTGCCTCACTGGAGATGCCGATCAATGGTGGTCATTGATTCAAAACACAAAGGAAGATGATTAAGTATCAAATATGGAATGGAGAGAGTTCAAAGATCTTTTCCTAGAAAAATACTATCCTCGCGACCATCGAGCAGACATGGAAAGACAATTTTTGAGTCTGAGACAAAAGGAGGATGAGAATGTCGCAAAGTATGAGGCCAACTTTACAAGGTTAGCGAGGTATGCTGCAGATTATATACGTATCCCAAGAAGTAATATTGATCATTTCATTGATGGGTTAAAACCATTTCTCCAACAAGCTCTAGTATCACAATCTTTCTCAATATACGAAGATATAGTCTCATGTGCTATCAAGACAGAAAAGGAATTCTATAAGTCTTATGACAACAAAGTAAAGCAAGAGAAGAAGAGAACGGTGGAACAAGAGACAAATAAAGGCAAAAATGCAAAGAAGGATTTTCCATTATGTGATAATTTTGGGAAGAATCACCCTGGTACTTGCCTAAAAGGAATGATAGTTTGTTATAAATGTGGAGAAAAGGGTCACCAGGCTCGTGATTGCAAGGGAAAGAAAGAGGCTATCAATGTTGAATGCTACAATTGTAGGGAAATGGGGCATTATGAAAATGAATTTCCTAAGCGTCAGGGAAACATACCTCAAAAAAGGCCAAGGGATCAAGGACAATCTTATGATGTTACTACAGTTAAAGTAGAATAACTAATGTATTGGTGCTTTTGGACTCATGGATTATATTTTGGTTATAAGGATAATGTGATATATATATATATATATAAGGATTGTACTGTAGTACATGTTGTTTTCATTAATGTTTTAATATGATGAAGGTAATCATATTTTTAGTATGTTACAATAAGAGAAACATTACCTTGTTTGAGGAATCTGATGATACAATTGATTTTGGAATTTAGAGACCTCTTAGAGAAAGTCTGGATGGAGGTATGATGGATAACTATAAAGGATGGAATGGATTAAGTTGAACTTTGGATAGTATTGTTTAAGGTTAAAAAATTTATGAAGATAATTTTTGGAATATTATAATACTATAGTTTTAGGAAAAGGACAACCTGCAGGGTGGGGCATAACCCGTCGCGTTGGACAAAGCTGCAGGAATCGAACTCACAACCATAGTGCGACATGCCTTTATTTCCTACCACTAGCCTACATGAAGTCCCTGGTCGTTAAAAAATAATTTTACTAATCTAAATGGTATGTGTTAACATTTGGAACCTTATACAATTAGGATAAGTATAATATTTTTGAGTTCTATTATCTTTTTGAGTGAAAGATGAGTTGAAGGTTGAAACTCTAATTGTCAAGCATAAATATATATATACCTATCTCTTATTCAATGAATAAATTAATTCTTAAACATTAGTAAAGGGATATTGAAACAAAAAAACTTGTTATCCTAATACCTTATGTCTTGTTGAACTGATGATATTTTATATCAACATAGATTGAAGGCTTTGAGGCCCTCAATTTGATAGTTGATTGTAATTGATGACCTCAATCACTACCTACAAATATTTAAGTTTTTCCTCCAATTATATTTCTCTAATTTCCACCAATGTTCTCCTAATCGAGATCATAATTGGGTGGTGACTTTTTCATTTCTCTTTCCCTCTTATTAAGGATAAATTGTATTAATCTTATTTCCAATGTGGGTTTTCCATAAAGGTATTTCCCCTTTTCAACATTTTATTTTCAAAGAAAAATTTCAAATTGCGAGGACGCAATTTATTGAAGGAGGGGAGAATGTAACACCCCGAGCTTCCATGATACGCTTCTCATTCAATAATGCAATAGCTTGCGTTGTATGCAACTTCGAGTTCTAAAACACCACGACTAATCAAAGTAGCAGTTATGAATAGTAATAACCACTTTTTAAAATTATAGAAATTTTATATTTCAAAATGGACTTTATTTTTGGATTCGGAATATCGAAAGTAGCCTATGTTGAATTTTTGGTATTTTTCTGAGAACTTCGAATTTTTTATGAATAGTGAAAAATACTTAAAACAAATTTTTTAATAAAAATAATTTATAGTGATAAGTTATAATATTTAGTGGTTTTAAAGTATAATTACAATATATTTTTACCATTTTATCCAATGGTGTTCATTAGAATTAATTTAACATTGAAATTGGACATAATCAATTGCCAATCTTTTGATATAAATTGTTTCTTAAAAATACGCTATTTGTTGTGACAGCGGGAATTAATCATAAAATTAATTAATGAAACTTATATGTTTGGAATTTTTTAAAATAGACATCATTTTTGAATTCGGAATATCAATTATAGCTTAGGGTGAAATTTTGGCATTGTTCTGAAAAACTTCAATTTTTGATGAATAGTGAAACCACTAAGTGGTAGTCAAATAACTGATTTTTCGTTTAAATGAAATATTACCACTTCTGTGATTTGATTTTCAAAAATATGACATACATGGTTGTCATTAATAAGTAAAATGTGGTTCAATGAGATTAAAATAATTTTTTGGTGAATAGTAACTTTTAAGTTCTTAATCACGATTAGAGGTAATTAGTGTAGTTTAAGGTAAAAATAATGTTTTAATAATATGAGATAAGTTTGAAACATGTCCTAACCTCATTGGATATGTCAGGGACGACCAAGAAAATCCATAGGTCAACTTGGGGACCCCATGGAGCCACTTTAGTTGGAAAATGACATAAATACCTTTTATTTAATGTTAAAGTAAAAAATGACACAAACATGAAATGTTTTACTAAAACAATTTTTACATGGGGTTATACAAGTAATATTTTTGACTATAAATAGTCATTGTAAAGATAAAAATATTTCATACATCATAGTATTTTTTTTATAATTTTTAGACATTATATAAATTAAATTATTGGTGAAATCATGATGATGCAGCGATGACCTCATTATTTAACGATTTAAATAAAATGGAAAGATAAGGTAATATATAAGACCTAAACATGTCCAAAACCTATTGTATGGGTGGATTTAGAACCCTTATCCCCTTAGCCTCGAATTATATAAGTGTGGGACCTCTAAAATCTGAAACTCATTTTATAATAAAGTGACATTTCTTTACTTTCCAAGAGTGCTCCTCCTCTCCTCTTATAAAAGGCCCCCAACTCTACCACCTCATTCACACTTTAAAGCCATTTGTCTCGGCCAACCTCTACCCAAATACTCTACCAACTTCCCCCTATTACTCTTAGAAGCCTCACTTTGGGCAGAACTCTTCCCAAGGAAGCCTTTGGCTCAAATCAAAAAGAGTTACCCGATTTTGAGGTAATGTCTTCCCTAATGTTGTTTTGTTTTATTTTTCTTCTCAAACCCCCTAAACAATTTTTATTCATTTCTTTTGTAACAAAAACAGTATACTAAATATACTAGGATGTATTTATAAGAAAGATTCGAGCTACACTTACATAAACCTACATCTAATGGTTAAAGAACATACTGTTTCTGTGGATGGCGAATTTCTGCCTCACGAAACGATGATTGTTCAACACTCATATAACACCTTTAATGGTGGCCATTAAGATGTCACTATTTTTATATATGATATATAATATGTTTATGTTTTACTTATGCTTCTTTATTTCTCATTTATGGCATACTTTATGATTTCCATTATGGGTAAACGCGATAATTTCATTTGAGGAAGTGCGGACTACCGCCCCCTCAAAGTGATGTGAATCGTTAATGCCATATGTGGGATGTATAAAGGATGGAGTAAATGATATTATATATGATATTATACTGGAACTATATTATACCTTTTATATAATTATGAATTCATTCCATTAAATACGAAATAGAAATGAAAGTAGCGTTCATGCGTACGTACGTCTTACCGTCTCCATGAATGGTGCATTTCGTTTCTTACCTCTAAATGTTACATAATATTATGAATGAATGTATATACTAGATATATATGATATATATGAAATCTAAATCATGAATATAATTCTGGAGATAATGGATATATCACCACATGAACAACTTGTATTTATAAGAATTGTTTTTACTCAAGTACCTAAGATCGACAAAATGACGTTTATAAACTTTACTAATTACATAATTTTCATAACATGGTAATAAGGGATATAAAAGGAATAATGAACATGAAAAAGGTTCTTATGTAAATAGAAATTAACTCTAGTTTATTATTCAGGAGGTTAAATAACAGTCAAGTCAGGAGAAGACGCAAGGTAAGGGAACTTCTTAACCCAACTTCCATTCTTTGGGTTAATCTCCTACATTCAAATTATGTCCTGATATTATTATGTATTATTTTGTATTTTTACTTTCTATATGTGTACATATAGTGAATACACATAATAGATCTATTTTATTTTAAAAATGATCTTTTTAAGGACTTCGTCTCAATTTCCTTTCATTGAGGCATATTTGGTTTTATACACAACTTTCTTTTATACGGTGTATAAACCCCTTTGAATTTTATGTTTATTCAAAAGGAATATTTTTATACGAAGCGTTTTAGTAAATGACAAAAAGGGAATGTTTTTCTTTCTGTACATATGTGGCGACAACGACTTCTCCGCCGCCGTGACCATTATTTGAGTTTTGGCTTCCTCTACAAGCCATCTTTTTTTTAATGAAAAATAAATACAAAGTTTTAACTTTCTTTTATTTTGGTATTGAAAATGGTTTTTAAAGAGTTTTTATTATATCAATGTTTTGTATTGATATCTTGTGATTGAAATGTGGAAATGTTATGTTTCCTTTATGCATGTTTTATGTGATACGATTATGTTATGGTTTATGATATGTTTAAAAATATTCATATGAGGAATGCATTGGACATAATAAGTGACGGGTGGAGCCCGCTATAGCTCCTCGATGCATCGGTAGGTCTCATGAGACAAACTAGTGTCTTGGCACGAGGCCTTGACAAAATCCTTTTTGTGGTCTTGGCACGAGGCCTTGGATACTTGGTTATGATAGTCTGGCATTATGCATTCCATCATTATGAAAGTGGTTATTGATATTGCATGTGATTATTCGACCAGTAGAATATCCATGTGAAGAAGTAAATGAAATTATTTCATTTCACTTTTTCCATATTATGCTAAAGTTCAAGTTTAAAAGGCTTTTGTTTTAGTTATACATTTCCTTAAATGTTAATGTTTATTTATGAAAGCTTCTGCTATGTTGTTATCCTTACTGAGCATCTGAGCTCACCCCTATCAATGTTTTAATATTTTCTAGGATGTGAAGAAGTATTTTATGAATGACCTGCAGGGATAGTCAGAAGAGGATATGAGTGTGGACTATGAAGAATTTGTTATTAGTTTTTCACTTTATGATTCAATGTAACATTTATGAATGTATCTAGTGTTTCCAAGGCTACTAAACTAATCGGTCTTTCGAGACTTGATCTTTTGTGATCATGCCAATGTTAAAAAGTAATGAACCGACTCTGGATAGCTGGGGTCGGGGCGTTACAGTGTTGAAGGTAGATTCTCTTAGCAAGTCCCAATGTGTGGTATATTATGTTGCTTTTTATTAGATATTGTATGCTTCAAGTTGATCTACAGTTGTTGGTTCTAATCCAACATAGATTTTGATTTTATGGTGTAAGTGTAAGAGAACTAAGGTGGGTTATTGGAGATTAAACTAGGTCATGTGGTTGTATTGATGTTGGTCTACATTTTCAACATAATTTATGAGGTATGTGTTGTACACTAGATTACTGTCATTAAAACATTAAGGCTTTATTTTAAATTGATTGTTTTTATTAATGTTGATTTTAAATTTTTTTTGTTATTCTGGATGAATACCCTTATTATATATTATTTAAATAAACATGAAAATTTATTGTTTTGAGAGAATTTGAATTTTTTAACACGACTTTAAAAGGATGGTTTCAAAATGGTTTTTTCAGTTTTGATGCCAATTTTTTTTTATAAATTTAATGTTTGGTTTCATTTAAATATATTATTGAAATGGTTTTTTTAGAGATTAGTTTTATTGAAATGTTTCAATTGGTTGACTTGGAAAGGTATTTGAATTTATGAGTTTTGTGCACTCATATTTCATATGGTTCTAGTTGAAATATTACATGGTGCTCGATACTAAAGGATTAATGGACTATGTTATACTACATACCTTATGAAAACCTGGTATATCAAAAGAGAGACCTCACATGTATGGATCTGGCACTTATGAATCCATGTTGGAATATTTGGATATGTGGAATATAATGGATAGGCCAAAATATAATTCAATGAATTGGGTTTTAAATATTTTTTGGTTTCTTTTACTTGGAAACTCGATTCGAATAGAAATTTTTTTAGTGATAAACTACACGACATGGATATAAATATTATTAAATATCATTTTATAAGTTGTTGACATAAATTTGATAACATGTTCAATACTATTGGTTTTAGTAGGTATGTAATTTGGGGTAGCTTCATAGATTCATTACTCAACCCAGCATTGGAATTTTGGTTTTTTTGCAGATATTGTTTTTCAGGACACATTAAAAGGTTATGTAACACCATTATTTAGTGTTGCATAAAGATATGTGACTTTTATTGCGGAGTTGGATCATGGAGCATGTTTGTATCTATATATTTATGTCTCTAGAGTCCTTATATTTTTTAGGGTTGTCTTCAACTTTGTACTCTTATATTACCTGAATGGTGCAGGCCCAGGCCGAATGCCCAGTCCCATATAAATTTATTAAAGAAAATAATGCAGTACAATATACAAAGTTAAGAAAATGAGATTACCCCCAACAACACAGCCAATCAAAAGATGTAGAAATCTATATCATCACCATCCTCCGGGACGCCTGGATCTGCCGACTCCCACTCAGAATGTGAAGCATAGTGACTGAGTATATTGAGATATTTCTCCCTAAGATTTAACTCTCTTTCAGACAAGGAGTTCTTAGTCATTGAATTATTCTGTCCCTTCATTACATTTATTTATTTCCCTTTTTCTTTAGTGCTAGAGGACCTAGTAGATACAGTCTTTTTCATGTTGGAGTAGTCTCTCCTTGGCTTCTTCTTAGTTGAAGGAGTTAGTGCCCCCAAGCTTACATTCCCATTTTTCCCTTGAACAATGTCATGATAAGAGACTTGAATGATATCCCCATCATTTTCTTTACCTCCACTTGTGATATTTCCCCAGTTTATAGGAGTTTCCATTGATCCCTTGGAGTAGTAATTTCTTCCATCCTTTAATGTTTCAGCCATCAAAGATTTCCTATTGATGCCAATTGGGGTCAAACACTAATTTTTCATTTTTCTTCCTTATGATTTTACTTCCTCATCCACTACACCCTCCTGATATCCCAAGTCCATGGCCCATGAATTTATGATGCTTACACACGTCACCAGCATCAATAGAGTGATTACTCTACACCGCAACACCATCATACACCTGCACCATTGACAATGGTTCACCAGACAAAGAGCTAAGACCCAAATCATTCCTTAACCAACAAAAAACTGCTACAACAGAAGGCCCTGACTTCTCTAGAGAAACGTTCTTCATAGCTCCCAATGAACCTCTGTTACCCGGTCCAGAAGGGACTGTTATAGAGGGAGGGTCAGCCTATTCCATCCATTCATTTACATGACCTGGAGACTTCTGCACTTAGTGATGCTGATTATCCTCAGCCGGAAAATCATGAGCATAATGTTTCCCTGATAGATATCCCTCTCTATCAACCCATTAATTCGAAACATGATCATTTCTTATGACACCAAACATAACCGAGGCCACATGAAAATCTTTTAAAACACCTGGTTCCACAAGACACTTCTGCATTTCATTCTTATGAAAAACAGAAAAATCATGCCCATGTTTGAAAAAAAGGAGCAGAAGTTAATCTACGATTCAAAGTAGATCGGTTGAGCATACTTGTATTCCCCCTCAATGAAAACCCACACCATCTCAAGAGGAGGCCGTGATGGTTCCATTTCAACAAAAAACATTGCGACACATGGATTCTTTAGGGTAGTCTTCAGCTAATCAAGACATAGGAAACGAACAGTAGAATTCCCAATTGTGCGTAACAACACTATATTTTAGAAAGGAAAAGGCAAAGTAGGGAGTTGAATCCAAATCGATGAGGTAGAAGAATTGCAGTTTATGTTGAAATCAGAAGACCAAAAAAGAAGATGAAATCGAGAACCTTGAACGGATCTACTAAAATTGGACCAAGGAATACAATAAACCTAATTTAATAATTTTAAAAAAGTTAGCAAAATAGTAACATGGTATAATCGTAATGTGATATGTAATTTAATAGGATGGATAAAATGAACAGTATTATAATTAAAATAGATTCATATATCAATAAATATATATGGTCATTGTATATATAAGAATTTGGAAAAATATGGTTATATATATTTCAATTGGATATATCTAATTGGTATTTCATATATTTCAATAAAATATACTAATGAATACATATTTACTCCCAAAAAAATTATATTTATTATAATATTTTATTATAAAAGTTTCTTATTATGCTTTAAATTTAATTTATAAATAGTGATTTTTATATAAATAAAATTGAAATAATGTTTTTTTGGAAATTTTATTAAAAAACCAAATTTTTAGGAAAATGAATAAATAATATTCTTTGGAAGTTGTAAAAAATGATTTAAGAAAAATTATATTTCCAAAAAAAAATAATTCTTAGGTACTATGTATTTTAATCTTTACAATATTTTAATGATGATCCAAATATAATATTTGAGTATAGAAATAATTTTCTCAACATGCATTTTATTATTAAAATATAACAAATAATATTATTGGTACTTATTATGATTATTTCTATAAAACGTTCTCTTCTATTATATTATGTTTTCAATTAATTGTAAAATTATTCATATTTAGATTTTATACAATATTAAATGGATATTAAATATATAATGCTGACATCACTATGAGGTATTAACATTATCCTTCTATTTTTATTTTTATAATTACTTTCCATGGTAAATAATTAAACATCTTAGATTGATGTATATAGTGTAATGTCAAACTGGATTGAATTTTTTGTAATGAAAATGATATTTTTTTCAGTATAGAAATACTTTTTTTAGTTTTGTGAGTAAAAAATAAATGTGTATCTTATGTTTCTTCATCTAACATACTAAAATATCAAATCATTCCATCATTACCCTTTATATTACAAATAGTTCAAGGAAATTCCCATCATTTTCAAGTATTAATTGATCCCCCAATACCCATTTTGAACCACTAAATTCCAAAATAATGCATCAATAACTACCTATAAATCAGCTCCCAAATCATTCTTAAATTTCTAATAGATTCATATGCCTAAATCCTTCATTCTAATGAAAAATATGTCATTAGGTATTTAATTTGGAAACTAATTATCTATGTTAATTTCATTCATTGTCAATAACCTTTTCATCTATAATCATTATAAATAATATAATCCACTGTAATAATTTTATATTTACTTAAATATTCTTTGGGAATGATGTTACAATTATTTTATAACTCTAAATTCATACTCGTTCACTTTCAATACATAGTTTTATTTGGTTCTATTCCACAACAAACTTGAACTACACAATGCCAACATCTAAAAATTATTATCCTGATGATGTATCAAAAGTTTTAAATTTGTAATTTTTGATTTCCTTATATAAATATCTATAAGAGGGATCTATGAATATATTGATCAATATAATGTACCTCATTGTTATCAGTAAATTACCCAATATGTTTTGGTCCTCGATTTCATTCTCAAAAAACAAACTCATTCTATCAAAAATACGAAAATGGGAATGAATGAATAATTTTAAAAAATTATTCCACTACGATAACTTAACAAGGAATTATTAATATGTTATCGATGAATGATGATAGACATCTTCAATATTAAACTATTAGAGAAAATTATATTTTTCTAACATTAAATGATTAGAGCACAGAATAAAAAACTAAAATATATAATATGAATTATGATCATTAAATAACATAAAATGTAATAAATATTAATAAGATTTTGAAAGATATTATTAATATATTTGTGTTTACTATAAAGTTTTTTAATGTACTTTTTTTGGAAATATACAGTGATGTAAGGGGTTATCTATTTTAATAAGATTTTAAAATATTGATTTTACATATTAACAAATCTATATAGGGGAATATTGTATTCATTATTATAAAACCCCATACATTTTCTTATCAATTGGATATTCATGGGGTTCACATGGAATAATACAATTTTCCATTTTCCATTTTTCAATAAATGAATTCAAAAGTACCTGTTAGTGGAGGAAATGATCCCTCTTTAATTTGATAGGGAATCCATCTAACCCACATCCATATTAATTATTATTTTTAATTAATGTCCTTGTCTTTTCATTTATAATTGAATAATTTAATTTTTAATATCACATAGTTCTAATTATGAAAATATTAGAACAATATTTTTTTTTCAAAACAACTCATTTTTTATAATCATTTACATTAATTACAAAGGTTTGAATAGGGAGTATTTTTAAAAAAATTTCCAAATGATTTCAGTTTTTAACAATTTCCATGAATATTCTTTTTTAATTATACTAGCCATTTGTTAATTGTTTTCATATATAACATAACTTTTCTATGCCTTATAAATTAATTTTTATCATAAAATATTACTATATTTAAATGAAGTTCTTGTAATTATAAAAATTAAATTTTTAATATTTTATAATGTTTTTTAAAAAGTCTATATATATATTAATTATTATTATATATACAGTAATATTTACCATAATGAAATCACTATGATTCTTCATCCTACTATATTATTATCATATTTGGTTGAATTCATAATTGAAGTTGTTTCATTAGGACATTATAGTTACATAGTGAATTAATTTTTAATATTTTTGTTATTGTGGAACACATATGAATTTTTTTCATTATATTTTCAGTGGCTATGTAATACAATTATAAGTTATTAGTTAATATGTTATATCTCATGAAATCATATCGTGATACTGGTAATCCTATGTCCATTATGTCATGTTACACAAGTGGTAATCTAAGGACACTATATTATGAGAACATAGGTAGAAAATCCATCTATCATATGATAGTTTTTATGTCTAACATTGAGATGGGTTATTATTTATATTCATATGCTTATGTAATATTCTTATGTAAATAATCACACCTTTGTTATGTTCTCATGGTTCATGACTATTGAGTCATGACTCCACACTTCTATTACTCTTGTTTTAGGTTATTAAAAATGATTTATAACATTAATTATGTCATATGATAATGTTTTATTATGTATGGGTATCTTATATTTTGATCATGAAAGATGACAGTGTTATCATACCTAAATTCTCATCATATTATCAGTTGTGATAATAAATTAATATATCATATATTTACCCATACATATGTTATATTTCCCTAAGATATATAGTAAAATATAATTCATGATGTGTTAAAATGTTTATCATATTAGAATATTATTTATTCTATATGATGAAAATGTTTTGATAAATGATGTGTATGTATGTAATCCCCAAAGAGACAAAACATATTGGGTTTTTGGTGTCATTTATTGTGTTATTTTTATAGTAATAATATGAAATGATATATTATGTATGTATTATATGATTTTGTGTCATTGTGATTAATCTTAAAATAATGTTAATAAAATGTATCCATATATAATTTCATATTTAGAGCTGAAGGAGTTATGAATTATTATTGATTACCTATTTAAAAATGTTATCAAAAATACCAATTGTTCTCCGTGGGGAGATATCAAATCATTCATTAAAAAAGTCAACAGGGGGCCTAAATTGTGTATCAATTACCATTAGTTCAATCTAGTGATATTGTAAACCTGCAACCCCTCTCAAACATTGAGGATTTGGATAATTATTCAGATAGAAATATATGGTTACAATATAATTATCCATGCTTTAGGAATCACATGATTTTCATGAAGGGTGAAGATACTATGAACATAATGTTAATGTTTTATAGATATTATTAGTATGTTTTTATATATTTTAATGTCATGAAATCTCTATTTATTTTATCAAGACATATAAACATGGTATTTTATAAATTTTTAGATTACTTTTCTGTTACTATTCAATTTATTATATATTTTTGTTCAATTTATGATCATTATATGAATATTCAGACTCTACTGGATGTCATTTGACAACATCTGATATATAAAAGTATCATTAAGACTATATTGTTTTGGAGGTCTTATGGGTTTTTGAGCATTTTATACTCTATTGAGGTGTGGATGTTTATCTGTTGATGGTTGTGGAGGGTGTTTCATAGGTCGTTCACTAGAATACTATATATTTATATAGCATACAATTTCTTTCATGCTATTATTATAGTTTTGTGACAAATTTTACATTTATTTCAACTGTTTTTATATTCCTAAACATGAAGGATAATTATTCATCATTGATATATTAGTATCCAAAAAACATTGAGTACATACAATATATATTGATCAACGATCATATTTAGCATCTTCAATTCAATATGTAGAATATTATTTCAACTATGATGCCTATAATATCAACATAAATTGTTTTTCAATCCATAATATAGTATTGATAACCTTTGGTGCTTTTAATCATATCCACTTGAACATAACATTGATACCCATTATCATGATCTTATTAATATTGTCTTTACCTTAATAAAATTGAATTTTACCATCATCGTTATGCCGATATAAACATTAAATATAATAGTTAATGTGATATATATTTTACTACCATGATTGGAGTATATATCTGTGGAGGTGGATTGATTTCACTCCAAAAGGTGAATATTTATTTAATTTACACTACTGAATAGAAATTTCATATAAGATTCACTAGAATGAAGTGTAACAGTGATGTTTCGTAAAAATAGGTTGATACATGAATGATAACATGTGTGATAATGTATCATTAAAACATGATATAGACCAAATTTGACATTGAGTTTTTTTATATAAAATAAAAATTTCATTCTTCTTTATGCTTGTGGGGATGAATTCTTATCTAGTAAATTTTATGTTTGGGTTGTTATAAGATCATATTGGTCAAGGAGATTAACATTTATGATGGAAGTAATTTTATATTGTATAATAGAAGTTGTTCATACCATAAGATATGTAAGAGGTTGTACTCGATGAGTTTTTTTATATAAATATAATTGAGAAATAATGTAATATCATTATGTAAAATTATTTTAAAAGTATGAAATGTTGTTTATATATGATTTTATTGGTGGTGTAGTTTCTTTAATTGCGTATGATCATCCAAAAGACTAATTTTTTTCATGGATTTACTTTAATTTTCTATATTAATTTGATGTTCCCATGTAAAAATTTGGGCAAATATAAAAAAAGTTTACATCTTAAAAAATGAAAACCTAACTTCATTAGGGTTAGCATTGATCATTTGATGATGTAGGAAAATTACATAGCAATTTAGGAGTAATGTATGAATAATTATTTACTGAATAAATAATCATATGATGTGTAGAATCAATATACATTATCTATAATTATAATCTCATATGATGGGCGCATGTTTAGATATAGATTGTTGAAGAGACTAAAATTATAAGGCCCCCAGCCTTAAACCTTACTTAATATTGAATTAAATGAATAATTCACATTGAGGATCTTTTCAGGTTTAGAGTTTTAGGGAATTAGGTCATGAAACTTGCATTACATTCCACATATAAACAAAGTGGTTACATAAAGATAGTATTCTTTATTCCCATCAATGGAAACACATTTAAAATAAAACATGGATTATTTCTTGACACATCCTTGACTCTAACATCTTATCATGTACCTTTCCCTTGACCTGTGAAAAACATTTCAAAAACATGGGATGAGCATAAAAACTCAGTATGGGTTATAAAAAAAACATGGAAAGGAAACATGAATTCATATATACATAAGAATGAAATCATACTTTACCCATAAAACATAGGCACTTTAACATACCTCATAAAATCATGAATAAATCATAGAAATCATAAGACATATAGGTAACTTGAGGCATTCATAACATTCTTACGTAGGGAGTAACCCTCTTGGTTACGTTTGGAATACCCATCACAGTATATTCCCTAAAAATCTCTTCGGAGAAACCTTAACGTTTCACTCCTTCGCGTTACCCAATGCATTGGAGAGCTATAACGGGCTCACCCGCCCTTAGTTTATCACGGAACCACCCGTTCTTCATAATAATGCCCAAGAACCTCAACATAATCGTATCACATAAAACATGCATAAAGGAAACATAAAATTTCCACCATTCAATCACAAGATATCAATACCACACATTGATATAAAAATATTATGAAAACCATTTTCAATACCAAAATAAAAGAAAAGTAAAACATGGTATTTATTTTTCTTTTAAAAAGAAGGAATGGCTTGTAGAGGAAGCCGAAACTCAAATAACGGTTACGACGGCGGAGAAGTCGTTGTCGCCGCATACGTACGACAAAAACATTCCCTTTTGTCGTTTAGTAAATGCTTCGTATAAAAATATTCCTTTTGAATAAACGTAAAAGTCAAAGGGGTTTATACACCGTATAAAAGAAGGTTGTGTATAAAACAAAATATGCCTCAACGAAAGGAGATTGAGACGAAATCCCATACCTCGTATCTGACTTGACCCGACCGTTCTTTAATCTCCTGAATAATAAACTTGAGTTAATCTCTACTTGATTATGAATCTTTTTCAAGTTCATTATTCCTTTTATACCATGTTATGAACATCATGTAATCAGTTAAGTTAATAATGTTCATTTTGTCGGTATTTGGTTCTTAAGTCAAAAATAGACCTCTTACACTTACATGTTGTTAATTTGGTCAAAGGTTCATTATATTCAGAATATTATTCATGATGTAGATATCATATATGTCATATATATCCAGTACATTCAAGCATTTATAATATTACATCACATTTAGAGGTAAGAAATGAAATGCACCGTTCATGGAGACGGTAAGCCGTACGTACGCATGAACGCTACTTTCATTTCTTTGTCATATTGATGGAATTAAAACTAAATGAGACTTATGTATATTTTAATTCCAGAATTATATTCATCATTTAGATATATCATTAATTATATATATCCATTATATACATGTACTTTTAATAATAAATTACATTTGGGGATAAGAAATGAAATGCACCGTTCATGGAGACGGTAGTCCGTACGTACGCATGAACGCTACCTTCATTTCTATCTCATACTTTAATGGAAATAAATGATAATTATATATATAGGTATATTATAATTCCAGTATAACATCATATATAATAACTTTAAATCCATCCTTTACACGTCCCACATATGGAATTAACGAATCACATCACTTTTAGGGGGCGGTAGTCCGCACTTCCTAAAATGAAGATATCGTGTTTTACCCATAATGGAAACCATAAAGGTATGCCAAAATGAAAAAAACAGAAGCTTAAGGAAAACATAAACATATTATATATCATATATAAAAATAGTGACATCATAATGGCCACCTTTGAAGGTGTTAAATGAGTATTGAACAATCATCGTTTCGGGAGGCATAATTTCGCCATCCACGGAAAACGTATGTTCTTTAACCATTTGATGTAGTTGTGTGAGAGTGTAGCTCAAATAACTCTTATAACAACATCCTAGTATATTGAAGATACTGGTGTTGTTACAAATGAAGTAAATAAAAAGAGTTTAGTGGGTTGGAGAAGCAAAATAAAACAAATGAGCATGAGAGGATGAATTACCTTAAAAAGTGTAACTCCTTTTGATTTGAGCCTAAAGGCTTCCTTTGAAAGGATTCTGCCCAAGGGGAATCCTCTAGGATGAGGAGAGGGATGTGGAGAGAGCAAATGGGCAGGGGTTGGCCGAGCCAATGGCTTGAAGAGTGTGTGAAATGAGGTAGAGGTGGGGGCCTTTTATAAGAGGAGAGGAGGGGCACTTTTGGAAAGTAAAGGAACATTACATTATTTGAAAATGTGTTTCGGTTTTAAAAGGTCCCACATTGATAGAATTCGTGGATAAGGTGATAAGGCTTAGCAATCCACTCATCCAATTGGTTTTGGCCATGTGTAGGTTTTAGATTTTACATTATCTTTCTGTTTTATTTAAATCGCCAAATAATGATGTCATCGCTGCATCATTATTATGTCATAAATACTTTAATTTATTTAATTTCTAAAAATTATAAAACAAATACTATGATGTAGGAAATCTTTTTAGCTTTCCAATGACTATTTATAATCTAAATTTGGACTTGTATAACCCCACTTAAAAATTGTTTTAGTAAAACAATTTATGTTAGTGTCATTTTCACTTTAACATTAAATAAAAAGTAATTTATGTTATTTCCCAACAAAAGTGGATCCATGGGGTCCCCAAGTTGACCCATGGCTTGTCTTGGTCGGACATGACACAACCAATAAGGTTGGGACATGTGTCTAGGTCATTTTATATTATTAAAGCATTATTTATTCCTTAAACTACACTAATTACCACTAATCGCGATTAAAAACTTAATAAGTTACTATTCACCAAAAAATTATTTTAATCTCATTGAACCACATTTTACTTCTTAATGACAACCATGTATGTCGGATTTTCAAAATTCAATACACATTAGTGGTAAACTTTCATTTAACTGAAAAATCAGTTTGCTTGATTATCACTTAGTGGTTTCACTATTCATCAAAAATTGAAGTTTTTCAGAAAATTACCAAAAATTCACTCTAAGCTATATTTGATATTCCGAATTCAAAAATGAAGTATATTTTACAAAATTCAAATCATATAAGTCACATTAATTAATTTAATAATTAATTCCCGCTGCCAGAGCAAATAGCGTGTTTTTACAAAACAATAAGTATCAAAAGATTGACACCAGTTTAAGTCTAATTTCAAAGTGAAATTGATTCCAATGACCACCATTGGATAAAATGGTAAAAATATATTCATATTACACATTAAGACCAATTCAAAAGATAATCTAATCATATAAATAAATTAGATTAAAAAGCAGTTTTGATGTAAAATACAACATTTTACACTATGCATAAAAAAATTAACTTTATCAGAAAGGTACCAAAAATTACACAAAGTAAAATTTGATGTCCCGATTCTTAATAAGAGTTTTATTTGGTCCAAAAGAATGTATAAGAGTGATCAAAACTATATTTAATGACGGTTCACCATTAAAAGGTGATAAGTGAACCTTTAGTGAAAATTAGAGTATAAAAGCCTAAAATTGAACTCTTTCCGTATTTTAAGCCTTTATCTTTTATTGGGTAAATGTAAAAACATCTAAAAACATATCTATTCATATTTTAGTTATTTCTATTCATTCCCGCCAGTACAACGGCTACTTGTTAACTAACATTTAAAATAATATTATTATATTACTAGTGTGCTACGTAAGTTTCAAAGAAACTCATCGTTGCGTATCGGGTACGCTATCGAACATAGCAACCCCTTTTAATTAAAATTCATATTTAATTCTCAAATATTAATAAATATGAAAATTATTTATTCTTTAATTACCTGGGATGTTACATCCTTCCCCCCTTTTGGGAATTGCGTCCTCGCAATTTTATTCACTTATCAAAATAAGTGGGGGTATTTATCCCTCATAGCATTTTTAGATTCCCACGTTGCCTCTTCAATCACATGGTTTTTCCAAAAAACCTTTACCTGATGAATCACCTTATTCCGTAACACTTGCTCCTTATGGTCAAGAATCTGGACCGGTTGTTCCTCATAAGATAGGTTCTCTTCCAGCTCAACTACCTCTGGACTCAAAACATGAGATGGATCTAGCATATACTTTATCAACATCGAAACGTGAAAAACATTGTGTACCTGAGATAAACTCGGAGGTAAAGCCACTCGGTATGCAACTGATCCAACTCTCTCTAGAACTTCGTATGGTCCAATGAACCTTGGACTCAACTTTCCTTTCTTACCAAATCTCATCACACTTTTCCAAGGAGAAACCTTGAGAAAAACATGATCACCTACCTCGAAAGATAGATCCTTCCTCCGGTTATCCGCATAACTCTTCTGCCTGCTCTGAGCTGTTCTCATGTGTTTCTGAATCAGCTGAACTTTTTCTGCCATCTCTTCTACCAATTCTGGTCCCATCAACTTTCTTTCACCCACTTCATCCCAGAAAGCTGGAGTTCGACACC
Organism: Viscum album; assembly: GCA_963277665.1. NCBI lineage: Eukaryota > Viridiplantae > Streptophyta > Magnoliopsida > Santalales > Viscaceae > Viscum > Viscum album. Next base: position 1,202,647,421 of record OY728145.1, read on the forward strand.
GCTTCCCATATAATGCCTGGAATGGTGCCATCTGTATACTGGAATGAAAACTGTTATTATATGAAAACTCAACCAAAGAAAGATGCTGGTCCCAACTTCCCTGATAATCCATAGAACAAGCTCGTAGCATATCCTCCAATGTCTGAATTGTTCGTTCTGACTGCCCATCTGATTGAGGATGAAAAGCTGTACTAAAATGTAATTCAGTACCCAACGACTTCTGAAGGCCTTTCCAAAAGTTAGAGGTAAACCTGGGATCACGATCTGATACAATGGAGAGGGGAACTCCATGTAACCTGACTATCTCTTTAAGATACAAACGGGAAAGTTGATCAAGAGAGAAAGTATCTCGTATAGCAAGGAAATGAGCAGATTTGGTCAAGCGATCAACAATAACCCAGATTGCATTATTACCTCGAGATGTCTTCGGTAATCCAACAACAAAGTCCATGGATATATTCTCCCATTTCCACTCTGGCACTGGTAAAGGCTGAAGCATCCCTTTCGGTAACTGCCGCTCAGCTTTAACCTGCTGACAAGTCAAACACTTCACAGTAAAATCAGCAATATCTCTTTTCATTCCATCCCACCAGTAATACTCCCGCAGATCTCTATACATCTTAGTACTGCCCGGATGAACTGAAAACGGAGAACTATGAGCTTCACATAACAACTCTCTCTTCAACTGTGAATCAGAAGGCACACACAATCTCTTCCCAAATCTCAAAACACAAACACAAACTTATCCAAGAACTCATGGAAAATTCTATTCATAAGGTCCATGAATACAGTAGGTGCATTGGTTAACCCAAAAGGCATAACTACAAATTCATAATGGCCATATCTAGTACGGAACGCAGTCTTCGGAACGTCTGCTTCTTTTACATTCAACTGATGGTACCCCGACCTCAAGTCAATCTTTGAAAAATACTGAGCTCCCTGGAGCTGACACCACTTCATTCGATGGCCCAACATCTGCTGAAGTAGTTGCAAAGGATTTCACCACCCCTTTCTGCTTGTAGTCTAACTGCTTCCCATCACTCAAGCTCCTTGTCGGACACTCGTTTGCATAGTGACCCATCTCATTGCACTTAAAACATTTCACTAACTGTAAATCAAATTTGTTCTTACCTTCACCTTGATCCTTTTCAGTGCAATCACGAGCCTTATGTCCCATCTTACCACATCGGTAGCACTTCCCAGAATTCAGAAGACATTCCCCAGCATGCCTTTTGCCACATTTATCACAAACTGGAAACTTAGTTTTCTTACCATCAGACTTTTTTGAAGAATTCTTACCTTTCTCCTGCCACCTCGGTCTCTTCTTCTGCTGGTTGCTATAGAACACTTGGTCATCGGCAAACTCCATTTCCACCTTCTCAGCACATCGAACAAGCTTTTCATAACTTTTAAACTCACGAGAAGCTAATGCCCTTCGATACTTTGGCTTTAATCCTGAGTAAAAACGATTGATTTTACTATCAAGGTCCCGGATAAAATTTGGAGCATACCTTGCCAATCGAGTGAACCTTTCTTCATAGGCAGCCACTGAGTCTTCCTCTTGCCTCAATTCCAAGAATTGATTTTCCATCCTAAGTCGAACAGCCTTAGGAAAATACTTCTCAAGAAACATTCCTTTGAATTCATCCCAATCAAGAGCATCAATCTCATCGGCGTCCCTGATATTTTTAACCATAGACCACCACTGATCTGCTTCACCCTCCAAACGGTAAATAGAAAGACTAACCTTTTGATTGTCTGAACACCCCATGACATCAAAAATCTTCTCCAGTGCTTTAATCCACCCTTCAGCTAGCACAGGGTCAGATGATCCTCTGAATGATGGGGGATGTTGCCTCATGAAATGTTCCACCACTGACATGTTCCTCTGCGGTTGATCTGGCTGATCTCGTGCATGGATACCACCGCCATTTATCGCTTGAGTCAACTGCGCCATTACTGCAACAAACTGTTCAGTTCCGATTCCGACCATCTCAGGTTGCTGATTTGGAAGGTTTTCTTCCTCCTGATGTCGTCCCAACATAGCTGCTTTGTTTCCTCTGCGGAAAACCATTCTGAACACCGAAATATCTTAGGCGAAGCAACATGGTAATCCGTAAATGCTATATCATTTCAATCATATTATAATTTAACACTTTTCTAACTCCTAAAGTTGTCTAAACCGACCTCTGATACCAACTATAAGGCCCCCAGCCTTAAACCTTACTTAATATTGAATTAAATGAATAATTCACATTGAGGATCTTTTCAGGTTTAGAGTTTTAGGGAATTAGGTCATGAAACTTGCATTACATTCCACATATAAACAAAGTGGTTACATAAAGATAGTATTCTTTATTCCCATCAATGGAAACACATTTAAAATAAAACATGGATTATTTCTTGACACATCCTTGACTCTAACATCTTATCATGTACCTTTCCCTTGACCTGTGAAAAACATTTCAAAAACATGGGATGAGCATAAAAACTCAGTATGGGTTATAAAAAAAACATGGAAAGGAAACATGAATTCATATATACATAAGAATGAAATCATACTTTACCCATAAAACATAGGCACTTTAACATACCTCATAAAATCATGAATAAATCATAGAAATCATAAGACATATAGGTAACTTGAGGCATTCATAACATTCTTACGTAGGGAGTAACCCTCTTGGTTACGTTTGGAATACCCATCACAGTATATTCCCTAAAAATCTCTTCGGAGAAACCTTAACGTTTCACTCCTTCGCGTTACCCAATGCATTGGAGAGCTATAACGGGCTCACCCGCCCTTAGTTTATCACGGAACCACCCGTTCTTCATAATAATGCCCAAGAACCTCAACATAATCGTATCACATAAAACATGCATAAAGGAAACATAAAATTTCCACCATTCAATCACAAGATATCAATACCACACATTGATATAAAAATATTATGAAAACCATTTTCAATACCAAAATAAAAGAAAAGTAAAACATGGTATTTATTTTTCTTTTAAAAAGAAGGAATGGCTTGTAGAGGAAGCCGAAACTCAAATAACGGTTACGACGGCGGAGAAGTCGTTGTCGCCGCATACGTACGACAAAAACATTCCCTTTTGTCGTTTAGTAAACGCTTCGTATAAAAATATTCCTTTTGAATAAACGTAAAAGTCAAAGGGGTTTATACACCGTATAAAAGAAGGTTGTGTATAAAACAAAATATGCCTCAACGAAAGGAGATTGAGACGAAATCCCATACCTCGTATCTGACTTGACCCGACCGTTCTTTAATCTCCTGAATAATAAACTTGAGTTAATCTCTACTTGATTATGAATCTTTTTCAAGTTCATTATTCCTTTTATACCATGTTATGAACATCATGTAATCAGTTAAGTTAATAATGTTCATTTTGTCGGTATTTGGTTCTTAAGTCAAAAATAGACCTCTTACACTTACATGTTGTTAATTTGGTCAAAGGTTCATTATATTCAGAATATTATTCATGATGTAGATATCATATATGTCATATATATCCAGTACATTCAAGCATTTATAATATTACATCACATTTAGAGGTAAGAAATGAAATGCACCGTTCATGGAGACGGTAAGCCGTACGTACGCATGAACGCTACTTTCATTTCTTTGTCATATTGATGGAATTAAAACTAAATGAGACTTATGTATATTTTAATTCCAGAATTATATTCATCATTTAGATATATCATTAATTATATATATCCATTATATACATGTACTTTTAATAATAAATTACATTTGGGGATAAGAAATGAAATGCACCGTTCATGGAGACGGTAGTCCGTACGTACGCATGAACGCTACCTTCATTTCTATCTCATACTTTAATGGAAATAAATGATAATTATATATATAGGTATATTATAATTCCAGTATAACATCATATATAATAACTTTAAATCCATCCTTTACACGTCCCACATATGGAATTAACGAATCACATCACTTTTAGGGGGCGGTAGTCCGCACTTCCTAAAATGAAGATATCGTGTTTTACCCATAATGGAAACCATAAAGGTATGCCAAAATGAAAAAAACAGAAGCTTAAGGAAAACATAAACATATTATATATCATATATAAAAATAGTGACATCATAATGGCCACCTTTGAAGGTGTTAAATGAGTATTGAACAATCATCGTTTCGGGAGGCATAATTTCGCCATCCACGGAAAACGTATGTTCTTTAACCATTTGATGTAGTTGTGTGAGAGTGTAGCTCAAATAACTCTTATAACAACATCCTAGTATATTGAAGATACTGGTGTTGTTACAAATGAAGTAAATAAAAAGAGTTTAGTGGGTTGGAGAAGCAAAATAAAACAAATGAGCATGAGAGGATGAATTACCTTAAAAAGTGTAACTCCTTTTGATTTGAGCCTAAAGGCTTCCTTTGAAAGGATTCTGCCCAAGGGGAATCCTCTAGGATGAGGAGAGGGATGTGGAGAGAGCAAATGGGCAGGGGTTGGCCGAGCCAATGGCTTGAAGAGTGTGTGAAATGAGGTAGAGGTGGGGGCCTTTTATAAGAGGAGAGGAGGGGCACTTTTGGAAAGTAAAGGAACATTACATTATTTGAAAATGTGTTTCGGTTTTAAAAGGTCCCACATTGATAGAATTCGTGGATACGGTGATAAGGCTTAGCAATCCACTCATCCAATTGGTTTTGGCCATGTGTAGGTTTTAGATTTTACATTATCTTTCTGTTTTATTTAAATCGCCAAATAATGATGTCATCGCTGCATCATTATTATGTCATAAATACTTTAATTTATTTAATTTCTAAAAATTATAAAACAAATACTATGATGTAGGAAATCGTTTTAGCTTTCCAATGACTATTTATAATCTAAATTTGGACTTGTATAACCCCACTTAAAAATTGTTTTAGTAAAACAATTTATGTTAGTGTCATTTTCACTTTAACATTAAATAAAAAGTAATTTATGTTATTTCCCAACAAAAGTGGATCCATGGGGTCCCCAAGTTGACCCATGGCTTGTCTTGGTCGGACATGACACAACCAATAAGGTTGGGACATGTGTCTAGGTCATTTTATATTATTAAATCATTATTTATTCCTTAAACTACACTAATTACCACTAATCGCGATTAAAAACTTAATAAGTTACTATTCACCAAAAAATTATTTTAATCTCATTGAACCACATTTTACTTCTTAATGACAACCATGTATGTCGGATTTTCAAAATTCAATACACATTAGTGGTAAACTTTCATTTAACTGAAAAATCAGTTTGCTTGATTATCACTTAGTGGTTTCACTATTCATCAAAAATTGAAGTTTTTCAGAAAATTACCAAAAATTCACTCTAAGCTATATTTGATATTCCGAATTCAAAAATGAAGTATATTTTACAAAATTCAAATCATATAAGTCACATTAATTAATTTAATAATTAATTCCCGCTGCCAGAGCAAATAGCGTGTTTTTACAAAACAATAAGTATCAAAAGATTGACACCAGTTTAAGTCTAATTTCAAAGTGAAATTGATTCCAATGACCACCATTGGATAAAATGGTAAAAATATATTCATATTACACATTAAGACCAATTCAAAAGATAATCTAATCATATAAATAAATTAGATTAAAAAGCAGTTTTGATGTAAAATACAACATTTTACACTATGCATAAAAAAATTAACTTTATCAGAAAGGTACCAAAAATTACACAAAGTAAAATTTGATGTCCCGATTCTTAATAAGAGTTTTATTTGGTCCAAAAGAATGTATAAGAGTGATCAAAACTATATTTAATGACGGTTCACCATTAAAAGGTGATAAGTGAACCTTTAGTGAAAATTAGAGTATAAAAGCCTAAAATTGAACTCTTTCCGTATTTTAAGCCTTTATCTTTTATTGGGTAAATGTAAAAACATCTAAAAACATATCTATTCATATTTTAGTTATTTCTATTCATTCCCGCCAGTACAACGGCTACTTGTTAACTAACATTTAAAATAGTATTATTATATTACTAGTGTGCTACGTAAGTTTCAAAGAAACTCATCGTTGCGTATCGGGTACGCTATCGAACATAGCAACCCCTTTTAATTAAAATTCATATTTAATTCTCAAATATTAATAAATATGAAAATTATTTATTCTTTAATTACCTGGGATGTTACAAAAATATAATTTATTCACCCATTCATACCGTTACACTTCATTTTATCATAAACTAGTCAATAATATTGAGAAGTTGATCGAAATATATGGTGATATTCTTCATGTATCTATTCATCAATTCATAGGTTCCTTGGTTAAATTTTTCAGTTTTATATTTTTAACTATAATAATTGTTTTTATTCATCTATTGGTATAGTATATTTGAGGTTTTATATAGTAAGCTCTATATATCCTTATTATAGACCAAGAATGGAGAGCCACATGTTTTACCTTATATGGTGTAGGTAATGATATAGAACGAGTTTTTGATTCTGGGGGTGGGAAAGGGATTGTGAGAGTAATCATAATAGTTATTTTTATAATGGAATAGGTTTTTGATGTTTGATTTTATAAATCATTTGTTTTTATAGTATTCACTATATAATCGAGTGACAATATTATTTTTAAGATTTATGATTAATCAATGTGATTTTATTAAATTTAGGTTGATAGAATGTTTTGTGTTGTCGTATCATTTCCCCATTCCTCTCTCAAGAGAATACATTTTTGAAATTTTATTTTTGTAACAACATCAATGATATCTTTTTGATGAATCTCATTTCATTATTTTTTTCTAGATGATATTTAGTATTTGATGTCATTGAATGAATATCCATTATATATTAAGGATAATTGGGATATTTTTTATGGATCCATCATCCCATTAATTCTTATCATATTAATTTATAACTGCTTGGGTGGATTTATTTTTGGGTTAGTATCGTATATTTATGAATTTTGTTCTAAATTATTTGATCATTTTATTCATTTAGAGGTTTTCAATTTTTATTATAATGATATATTCTATTAATTTTTTCTTTTTTATTGAATTTTACAATATTAATGGACATATTCTTAGTTGAAAGGAATATCATAGGTTTTATCAAGTTTAGAGATAACATAGGTTAGAAAAATTATATTCTAGGGGATGAGAATGATTTTAGTGGTATATATTATATATAAAATAATTTTTTTCGTCCAATAATTTTTTTGATATGCTGAAAGGGGATGATTGGATTTTTGGAGTTGTCGTAGTGGAAGGATTAATATTTTGGGTTTCATAAATGGAACCATAATATATTTTTTTCATAATTAAACCATGGTGATAATGTGGTTTTATATAGTCTTAATATCAGTTTTTATGTCTATATTTTTTAATATATTTAATTCTCATGGTCTGTTTACTGTTTTTGGTGATATTTTATGTTATTTTTGGGTTTTATTATGTGAACATTGTCAGTATTGTCGATGTGGTTCTATATAAATCTCTAGACACCATGGGGATGTTTTAAATTTATTTTTTGTGATTAAGGGTCTAAAATAATATGTTCTATGGAATATTATGCCATTGGGATGTTATGCTTTCATTACTTAAATGGTGAGTCCAATGTGAAATATGTTATAGTAGCATAAAGTTCATGTTTTGTGCATGATTTTCCCATTACAAGTGTAATTTCACAATGAATTGGATTTTTATCAATCCATGGTATGATTTAAATGATCTATGATGATAGGGGATGTGGTGATCTTTTTTTTCTAGTGTTCTAAAATATACATTAAATTAAATTCCTTGTGATGTGTTCATACCCACAAAACAAATTTATATAATCATGGTTTTTGTTATATATTAATTCAATCTTATTACATTCAATGGATTTATACATCCACTATTGATCCCTAAAAAATATAGGAGTCATTTTTGAAAACCATTTATATCCCTATTTGCAACACTTTTGTAACTGAGGCGGGAATCATCTTGGTGACAGATGCTTGTTACCCCGCATTACCATTTTCCAAAGGTGGGTATACTCTACAACCATTATTGGTTATATTGTCTCTATTATCAAAATGGGATGGGGGTGTTTGTTCCTCATTCCATGGATTACTCCATGGAACTAGTCTCCTAATATATGTATCCCTTATATATTTGAGTCGTGTTTTATAAATTCATTCTTGATGCCATTCCTTTGTGTTCACTTGATAATTACACTACATATGTCTAAACCCACAAAGGGATATTGAAATAGAAGCATCCTTCTATTGGTAAATATTATAACTTCAATTATGTTTGGGAATCAATCTATATTGGGTGAATAAGAGTCATTTATTATTCTTCATAATAGGGAATGTCATGGGTTTATAACTCGAGGAATCCTGGATATATCATTGCATTAATGATTCTATACGTATACCATCTAATGTTTTCTTCAGGAATCAAATGTCTAACATGATGTAGGAGTGTGATAGGTTGTGCGTTTAACATCTAATTGAGACAGAGTGGGACTAATCAGAACACCCCAAGGAGAATTGTCAAGGTGGTACATCCCTAAGAATTATCACCTAGATTATTTAATAATGGACTGATTAGAAATCCACATTCATACAAATTAGGGGTGACGTATCCTCTAAAGGGATGATGTCAAAACATGAAGAGGTACATACCTCGGAGGGAGGCACCAATGTTTACTATATGGATTGTTCAGAACACCCAATGAAAGCAGACTTGGTGTGGTCTATCCCATAAAAAGAAAATGTGACAATATGAATGGGTATGTCCATTAGAGGAGACACCAAGGTTTACTAGATTGTTGTGTATGAATTACCAATGATAGTGTAAATTGAGTGTTGTGTCCCATAAAGGGATGATGTCACACAATGAAGGGGTATGTACCAATTAAAAATGATCCATGGATAACTTGATGGGTGTGTGAGAATTCCAAATGAGAGACGACCTTGTGTGGTGTGTTTCATAAAGGCGGTTTTTTCACAACCTGAAGTGCTGAATTACTCTATGATAGGAACCATGGATTACTATTTTTTTTGATAAAATGACCAATGAGGGTGGACCTGGGGTTTTGTGTCCCACAAAGAAAGATTCCACACTATCACGGGGTGCGTCTCTAGGAGGGAAGAACCCTGGTTTACCATTGTTTAGAATTGAACATCATGAAGGCATATAATGTACCCTATTTATGATACATGGATCAAAAAATGAGTTTTTATATCTATGGTGTGGGGCATCGGCATGAGAGAGATACCCTTTACTAGATAATTTCACTTATTTGGAGTGTATTAGGTTATGAAGGGATTAGACATGAGATCTACCTTGGTGATTATTTCATTAATGATGAAATAGAAAGGAATTACTTCTACGGATGATCCAAATGGGTTGAATGATCTCATGTGGATGTGGTGGAATAGGTAAAAATAATTTTATACTATGGATGGAATGAGTTAAATTTATTGAATGGGTGGGATGGTGGATGTGTTAGGTTTGAACCTCTGAGTGGTTTCCTATGATCCCCATTATGTTTAATTTAAAATTCAATGTTGTTCTAGATTGGGTTCAAGGGCTTACACCCAATTATAAGGCCCTTGAATGTGTTTGAAGGATACACTTTTAGTTTGGACGCTATAGATATGTGGCATGATACGGGATTATACATGTAAATTTCATGATATTCAGGAAGATTATTGGGGATTATATATAAGGGGGAGGTCAATTTTGTGATTTGATGGATGTGATGGAATATATTGACCTCTAATCCAACATGAGTCATGATTGCTGTATGAAATAGTAGAATTGGTATTCCTAATGAGGAATGGATTGGGGAATATTAATGGGAGCTACTGGTGTGTTGAATTTGGTTGGGGCCTATCCGTAGGAGTGTCCCTTGGGCTGCTAGGTTTTGTGTGGACATGGTTTGGGATTTCACATGGGAGCCGACTAGGTCCTGCAATGGCATGGCAATGATGTGAATGGGGATTAAATATTGAATCTTCTTTTTTTCTCCAATTTAGTGGAAGTGATGTAAATGTTGATTATGCATGCTAACTTTCTATGTATTGTATATAATCCGGGATTATGAATGAAATATTCCTATGATGAATGAGAATTTGTGTGACTTAAAAAAATGAAAGTGGTTCGTTTTAGGATTTTTGGGAATTCATGGCCACTACTAACCTCTATTTCCAATGGGATTCATTCTAGATGTGAGAAACTAGAGGAATCAGTAGATGTAATGGGAGATGGTGTGATTCTTATTCATGAGAGCTTCTCATGGTGTGAATATGTTTGGGGATTATACATAGGATCATCCCATGTTCTTTTCAGGGCAGTGTGGATGTGGATGGATATTATGGGATAGAGTGGACCAACTATAACTATGGAGAATAAATAATTTGAATAGGGATTAAAATTTGACGTTTCCTGGTGGAATATATGATAAATCAATAGTTTGAATATGGATTTCACATGGAAGTTGCATGATGAGTTAATATTGTTGGGGCTTACACATGGAATCTTCCCATGTGTCATGAGGACTATTTGGGAATATTCATATGGAGGATGCATATTTGGGTATTGTATGGATGTCATGGCCTTTACATAACACTATACCCAAGTGATTAATGCTTGGTGCGGGAAACAAGAGGAAGTAGTATACCAGATGATAGATGGTGTGGAGATTAGACATGGGATCATCCTATAGAGAGAACATGGTTTGGGATTACACATAGGAGTGACACATGGATTGTTTTGAGTAGTGTGGATGTGGTAGGGGTTATGCATGGAAGATTACCAGGTGACTCAATGAATTGGAAATGATGTGAATGGGGCTTACACATTGGAGCTTCACTAGTTCCACTGCAGAACAGAAATTGTGTTAATGGGGAATTATCATAGAATCTTCAAGTGGAGTGAATATGGTTGGGGCATACTCATGGATGTTTCCCATGATGCATGAAGGTAATTTGGTATTATACATAAGGAGAAGGATCATTTAGGGATTGGGTGGATTTTCATGTCGCTACAAGCCTGTTATCCCACGTCATTCATTCACAGTGTGAGAAAAAAAAGAAAAATCAATAGACATTAAAATAGATGGTGTGGGGATTACACATTGGAGAACCCATAGAGTCAATATGGTTGGTGCATACACATAGGATAATATCATGGGATATTATATGTATCATGGATGAGTTTGGGTGGTATTTGTAAGAGAATCCCATGTCTCCCTTTGAATCAAATATATTGGGAATGGGGATTACACATTTATGTTACTCGAGTGCTGTTATAGAGCAACAAAGGGGGTAAATTAGGATCCTACATGGAATCTTTCTATGGAGTGAATATGGATGGGTATTATGTATGTATTTTTCCCATTATTCATGAGGATTATTTTGTATTATAACTAAGGGAGAGGCATGTTTGGTGATTGGATGGATATAATGGCCACCATAACCTCAATTTAAATGCGGTTCATAATCAGTGTGAGAAAAAAGAATAAATAGTAGACTGTATGAGAGATAGTCTGGGGTTATTCATGGAATATTCTCATGGAGTGAATATGGTTTGGGATTTTGAATAAGGGAATCCAAAGGGATACTTGTATTATTGAGGATGTTGTTGGATCTTATATATGGGTATTTATTTGGTTCCATTATAGAGCCAGAATGATTTGAATGGTGCTTACGCATTAAAGATCCATGCATGTATCTCTAGAGTGGTAATGGTGTGAATGAGAATTATACAATGAAGATGGTCGTGGATTTAATATGTCTATTTATTACACATGGAATATTCCCATGAGGTATGAGGATGATGGTGGGATTGTACATATGTAGGAGATATTTTGGAGATTGGATGGATTTCATGGCCACTACTGACCTCTGAGCTCATGTGATTCATGAACGGTGTGAGAAAAAAATGGAATTAATTAAACTAAAAGGGGATGGTGTGGGGATTATGCATGGGAGTTTAACATTAAGTTAATATAGATAGCTATTATGCATTAGAGTATCCCATTTGATGCTTGGACCAGCATGAATACAGATGAGACTTCTGTGTGGGAGTGGACTTGGAGTATCTATATATAAGAAATGATGTTAGTGGGTATTACTCATTGAAAATACCCAGGAGTCTCTATAGAATAAAACATTTATAATTTTTTATTATGAATATAAGTTTCCCATATTTTCTTCCCCATGTGATTCCATGAGGGAATACAGATTCACTACTAGACCAGGGAATCTTGTAAGTGATTACACCAGATGGGAAATCCCAGGGTAACTATTTTGTGTTCTTATCATGATAATTGAATTTTAAATATTGATTTATAACATTAGGATTCTCATTTATATCATAGGAGGCATCATATTTTTTTAATATAGGGTATTATACTATTTAAAGTCATGTAGTAGGGAATATTAGGTAGAAGTTGCATACAAATGGATATTGTGAGACTTATGCTAGGGCGGCCTATTCTGGTTCAACCCAATAGTGGAGGTAAGTGATGAGGCAATATGATATTCATGAGTAATGGTTCTAGTAATGTTACTCAAGGAATTATAAATGATACTCTCAACTCATGAATTAGGAGAGGGACTAAGAGGATTATTTCTTCTTTGGTTATTTCGAAATGTGCATTGAAGTATCTTTAATCATGGAAATATAGTAGTTGAAGTGCGGAAAAGGGGGAGAAAGAAAAAATTTCCTCAACAAGTGTCAAAATTTTTTTGGTGAGAATATATATTTCTTATGAGGTATGTGATGTTAGGGAAAGGACATGGGTTGGATGGCCGAGACTACATGTTGGTAGTGATCCAAAGTTGCTGTGTGGGTGAGAAAGCCCCACCATATGGGCATGCATGCATAAATCCTGACACTGTTTCATGTACGATTTGGCTATGTAGAACTAGTGAATAATTGATTTTAGTATTTTATTCAAGACTGAGAAACTAATCAATGTGGTGTGAATGATTGGAGGCTAGTGTGGAATATGGTCTATTAGAAATAGGGGCTTTCCATGCACATGAGATATGGAAAAAAGTGGGTGGTGAGGAATAACCAACTCTATGTCCACTCAAAGAAGTACCAACCTGGGACCTCTTGTGAATCATATCACTCTTAAAGGGTTCCAATCTATATTTATGTCATGTAAGATCAATCATATATGTGGAAAAGTGAATACCGAGCATAGGAGCATCCTCTGAAGAAGGGGTTGAACTTCAACCTATAGAATCTATATTCCATGATGAAAAATAAGATTGTGGAAATGAAATAGGTCTTCATAGAATCAATGTATTATGAAATAATGTGTACTCATTGAATGTTCCAATTCATGATACTATGGGAATGAAGGAATCTAGTTTATTGATAGAAATTCTTACAAGCAGACAAACCCACAAAAGTGTGACTTACTTAGTTGTTTTCATGTGTATTGGGTGAAATATTCCCATTGGATGTCTAATTGAGAGTTGAAAATCCTTTCATGAATATATGAATCATACACCTAAGACTCCCTAACTGCATTCTAGATCTCAATTTGTTGTGTCACTTCTATACTTTTCCTCATAATCGTCTGAGCTAGACATTTTCACCAGTCTGACATTGAATGACCATAACCACTGATTAGTATCTCTTTTTTGCAACAAAACTAGACAAATAGAAGAATGTGAATTTGGATATACTCCTTGACCATGTTTTATATTCTTTGGTTCATTATGTGGATGTGTTTTTTTGGTTCCAACAAATACCACATATAGGAATGAGGTCTAATGAGGATGAGGAGGATGATGCAAACCACATTCGAAGGAAATTCTAACCATGGGGCCCACTGTATCTTGATTGTATTTAGGAAAAATAAAAATAAACCTCAAATACCTTGTGAGTAATTCACTATGTGGGAAAAAACAGAAAATACAATATCATTTACATGTACCAGAGTGACAAACAGTGGAAGATGTGATAGCATCAGAATGGGACATCGATCACCATTGGGATAATCCTGAATAGGAACGCCTATGAAAGAGAGTGGAACAATAGACATATGACCATCCTCTCTAGTGTAATGTAGTGAAAAAATGAGATAACACTGAATATGTAATCATTCTATCCCAAAAAATGTGAATGGAGATATGGGAATTAAAATGCACAAAATGCCGAACACAATGTGAGTGATGTCATGATATTGGGCCACAACTGACCATGACAGAAAAATTTTATCTATATCACATAGCCAGGAATGTGGATACCAAAATGTGGGTTAACCATTGAAATTTATTGAAATATAAGACATATCTTGATATATTATCTGATGTCTTCTAGAGTATTGCTCTAGAATCGTAGGTGGGCCATTCCCAAATTCCATTATATTAGGGAATCCCTTCAAATGTTAAAGATTATGAGGATCCAAATGACGGTAACATGAATCATGATAATGGTGTAATGGAATGTTATAACGGATTCAAAATCCATTATAATTACACCACCATGGATTGGAACCCAAAGGGTGTGGGTGTATTGGTCTGAAAAAATGGTAATTTTTTTTCCATGGGATCATCTTCTTGAATGATGAGAAATGGCTGATGGTTAATACAATGTGGTAGATGAAAATCACTAATAGAGATGAGATCTCAGGTGAGGGAATGTGATTTCTTACAGTTTTGTGTCATGAAAATTTGGATTATGACCATGAAATTTATCATCATAAGTTTAGGATGATTCATGGTACATTTTAATGTAATATGATCAGAATGTGTCCCATAGTTTAAAATCATGTGACTACGACTTTTCAAATAGATTACGGTTGTACTACATGAAACATTGAAAAAATTTAAAGCAAGTTCCATGGAATATATTAATTTAACTTCCTCAAATATTTTCCATCCATGGTGGAAATGATCAAAAAATAAATGATCTAGTGAGGATCATGTACATCACATATGTATTAAGGAACTGACAGAAATAATGAATATTTGATGTGGAATGAGAGAACCATCATGTGAATGAGGAAAAAGAATAGCTCAACACCACACCACATATCCCAATGAGGATCCTAGTTTATTTTCCTAGAGATTCGAAGGATGATCGATTTTTTGGATCAAACTCACTGGTACCCACCCTACCATCATTTTTAAGCATAGGTGAGCCATTCTCTATGTGGAAAAAAGGAAGGGTATATGATGTTAACATAACATTTGGGAGAGTTAATTAGGAATGAAACAATGAGTGTAATCCCTCAATGATACAAGAATGATGAAATGATGTATGTTGAGAGTTCAGTGGTTTGAAGGGTTGGGAAAATGGTATGAAAGTTCCAACCATTAACCATGTTCAAAATAAGGGGACCACAACCGTTCCAACAAAGAGTGGTGAAAGAAAATGGATGATCAACTATTGGCTAGGTTCGAAATACATGATTCACTACCTGCTATCAAAAAAGAATTATGTTGTTGGTCTAGGATGGGAGGTCAGAGAATGATAGAATGGGACCACCACTATTAGTGGATCTTTCTAGATGGGAAGGATTTTGAAAATATGAACATAGAAACACTCGAAGTGTGGAACAAGTGTATTAACGAGATGGACTAAAACATGAGATTTTGTAACAATTTAAGGTTGTGTTTTATTGACTATATGAGTCAGTTTAAATACATGTTACATGTTCTATATGATCATATTTTATGGCCATAGGAATGGGACAATGCTTTCATGTTATTTGATATAGTGATGTTATGGTTGTAAGTGAAATTTACATTAAAAGGGTTTTTATGTGAAAAAATGAGATTAAAACCAATTTGAATGAGGTCTATGGTGCCCAAGTACCACATAGAAACCGTAATATGAACATCCTACACTATAAGGTCATAGAGGATGGAAATTAAATTTCAAAGCGGCCAATGATTGGGAGGAGATTAAAGTTGGGTATTTGGATGAAATGTATGGCCATCTGTATGGGTCCCATGAGGTTGGGAATCTTGACACACATAGTTCAATATAACTCATTTACTTTTATACAATGTAGTATGATGGAATATGTACAGATATGAAAGAAGTAAAAATCATTATTGGGTCTGAGATTGAATTTTTGGGTGTCACTACATATCATTATAATGCATGAATTAAACAACATGTTGTGATTGATCATAGTTTAGAAGAAAGAAAACACCTGTAGGGGGAATCTTCACTTATGAGGGATGTCTAGAATCCCACAATTATCGTCAGGAATCCTGAAGGTCCTTATAGAATGGATGAAATTTATTATCATGCATAGATGAAGTTGTATTTTAGTTTAATGAATTATAATTAACACCCTGTGGGATGGTATCTCAAATAGGTTTGATTACTAGAATTTAATTAAACCAACATTATTGGGGACTAAGGAGGCCCAAAACCACAAAAAACATCATATAAGATATCATAAAACTGTTTAAATTCATGTTGCTTAGAATTTTTATAAACAGTTTAAGGAAATGATGCATAGACCATCAACTCTATGTTTAGGCTCATAGAGTTTGGATCTTGGGGTGATCAATCAAATAGAGGATACATGTATAGAGGTTAAAAAACAATCATGACTTTAAAGAAGACCACAGTGGTCCTAATTCCACTCACACATTGCTTATGTTGATTAAATATAATTTAAATTCATGATGATTAGACTAT
Organism: Viscum album; assembly: GCA_963277665.1. Classification (NCBI taxonomy): domain Eukaryota; kingdom Viridiplantae; phylum Streptophyta; class Magnoliopsida; order Santalales; family Viscaceae; genus Viscum; species Viscum album. Next base: position 1,202,664,095 of record OY728145.1, read on the forward strand.
ATTCTCATAATTTAAGGACATGGAGTTTAGTCCTGGTTAATGAGGCTTCCCAAAATAGGAACATGTGGTGAAATGGATTAATGAATCTGATGTGAAAAAGGACTCACGAGGCATTATAACCGACAAGATTTTATAGAGGGGGATTCTATTGAAATCGACCATAACGACACCAATATGTAATGGTTAAATGGAACATATGACACAAGACATACAAGAATGATTATCCACCTAAAATGGGGCCCTTGTATGAATGAAAAATGATGCGGTGATTTTGATGATAAGATCAAATTAAAAATTTTGTGGTGTTGTTATGTATCCCATGATGATGATAATAAAGTGATACAAATTTATTGAAGATACAACTACTCAATCTAGTTTTTAAACCATGCACACATAGGTAAAGATAGAGTGGGGGGGGGGGGTTGTGTTGTTTCCATTTTTTTTGAAGATGTACAATGATTGAAATACCAATCATCACTATATAACATGTTTTGAATGAAAAAATCCATATGTGGATCTTGATTGGTCGGGTGGTGGTTAACCATTAAAAAATATGACGTCCCCTAAGGAGAGATTGCAATAATATTGGGATTTTTTCATCATGTGTTTAGGATGATGATGAAATGTTTTATGGTCATGTTATAGGAGTAGTCCATCTAGTTTTTCATCATGCATTAGGGACACTGGTTTCTATTTGTTTTAAAATCATTTTGATATGATGATGATTGTAATGAAATTTATCATCATTCAACTATGACATTGTGGGATAAGAGTGTTCACTAGGGTGGTGCAAGGAACAACTATTATAACCAAATTTGAATGAAGTCAATAAAGAATTCATTCCGCAAAATGAAATCCAAATGGAAACTCATGCCAATAGGCCAAAAATTGAATTTATCGATAGTCCCAAAGTTGAAATTTCTGGGTATTTCTACATATCCAATAAGGATTCGAATCAATCCACCCATAGTTGTATAATAAGACATGGTAGATGACTAGTTCCAAAAATGACATCCCCTCATGTTAGAACATTATAATGGTGATATGCATAATATTTTCAAACATATAAAACTATATGGTTCTTAGTATATGGTCATTGAATTTGGTCTATTGGGTGTGCCTATCAAGATGGTATACATTGAATATATATGTAAAAAATAGGGCCTAAGTAGGACCTAGAAGTATAGTCACCACACAAAATAATTCTAAGTATACATGCATGAAATATTGTGTACTGATGCATGGACTTGATCTCCTAGTTTGTGTTCATTATGTGTGGTCCAATGGTTATTAGTTTATAGTCAATGAATTTAGATATAGAAGAAAATTTTATTTATTGAGCACATTGGTACACACACTACCAGAACTCTTAGGTCCACAACAGTAATGCTTGGTTGGGGAATAAAGAATTGTTTAGGGTTTTCCCGATATCTGGGAGCACATGATAGTGGTGAGGAGATACAGGTTTGATAATTTCTTAGTGACACAAGACTTCTTACTCGACAAACACAAATGAAGTATGGGTTGACACTCAGGGTGTTGGAATTCCAATGAGATATAAGGATGTTAAAATTATGTAAATTGTGAATTCTGAGTATTGGGTAAAGGGTAACCTACTGTGTACAGGTCAACTATTTACCATGTTCGAAACACAAGGCCCGTAATTATACTAGTCAAGAATATCGAAACAAAATACAAGATTCACTTTTTATCATGATTAAATCCCATAATCTTCTATTTTCTATCAATGATCTATTAGGGCATTGACCTAGGTTTTTTTGTGGGAAAACATGGCATGATATCATCCCATTAGGGTATGGTCTACATCTTAACATCCTATGTGAAGAACATCTGTTTTACAATTTATCATCTTGTTTAATGGATGTTGGGGAGGAATTGATCTAGTGGAATGTGCATTGAAAAAAGATATAACATGATATTAATGAGGGCCTTGTAAAACCAATGAAATACAAATCATTCCCAAGGAAATAATTCACACATTTTATATTAGTGATTCCTAGACATGAACATTTATTTTTAGGCCATAATGATCAGACCATAAACACTTAGATTAAGGTTATATAGTTTTTACCATGGGGAAGGGACCTAATTTCAAATTAATGTACATATACTGGTAGAGTAATGAAACTGGATGTGGATGGGGGTCTTGGAGTCCTACCACCAGAAAACATATTCCAATGATAACATGCATAATTTAAAAATTCATTATGCTTTGACTGAGGCTATGTATTTTAATGTCATACAACATGGACTGCAACAAAAAAAATTAACTTCATTTTGTAGGGATGATAGAAAAATTGTTTAACATCATATGATAATGTTTTTATATAAAATAGTTTGACATCATTTGTTTTAGACATGTGGTTGCTGCTGTTTCAGTTCAGATTGAATTTATCAAGGTTTCTTCGGTTTTAGGTTGCATAACATTGAAATCTTCATATAGTTTAACATCATCTGACCAAGATGTTTTCTTAATGTTTACCATCATGAAACAATGAAAATAGATTTTGTCTAGTTTAACATCATGGAATATGATGTGTATTCCACATAGTTTATCTTCATGCGACAAGGAGGAATTATAACACAATTTTTCATCATTCAACTATTGAACATAAGAACTATGGTGATAGGGGAGTAATCATCGCTAAAACATCTTATTGGTATAGGATCCTTGATGATCATGGGGGAATCCTTATAGTGGTATTACCCAATAAGTCCCCCATCATACACAAGGATGTTATCAAAACATTATGTGTGCTATTTCATGATGAAAATTCCATGAGTTGGTGTTGAGGCTGTAGGTATAACCTTTGTAGTTGGTGATCGAATAAGTTGTAGGTGAAGTCGACCAGACTTTCCATAAATTATGTTCGGGTTTTCAACCTAGATTGATAATCACACATCATCGGATATAAATTTAGATGACACAATGTTCCCTATGGGTCGTATGGGACACACTAGCTACTGATGTGAGGTGGACTGTTGCAGAGATGGTAGCATGTACTTAGTCCAATGAGACGATGGAGATAAGGGATTGGATGCCTAGAATGTCGGTAAGATGGGATGATGGATCCCAAGAAGAGTGGAATCCTAGAATGGTTTTATGATGGGGAGATGTATATTTTAAGGTATTGAAGAGAAGAACATTGGTACGATGGGGAGATGGAGCCATAAATGCATGGACTCATGTTTGGTCGGTACGACAGGGTGACAGATCCAAATAGTATTGGAATGTAGAAATGTCGGTATAACCAAGTGATGGAGCCCAAAAATCATGGAAGCCTAAAAAATTGGTTTAATGTGGTGATGTTTCTTAGAAGGTTTGGATGCCTCAAATGTCTATACAATGGGTACATGCTACCATAAATGCATAAAGGCCTAAAATATTGATATATGGGTGGCTGGAGCCCAGAAGGCTTGGAAGACAAGAATGTCAGTAGGCTGGGGTGAAGGAACCTACGAGGTCAGGAATACTACAACGTCTGTATGATGGAGATAATTAGAATGAAATGGGTGTAATTATCTAATGTGAGTAAATTGGGGTAATGGATACCAAAAGGGATGCAATCCTCAAACGTTTGTACAACATGAAAACGGATCCCCTAATACATGCATGGTTAGAGTGAAATCTCACAACAACAGAGTAACCGGAGCATGGATATGATTGACATTACAATATTTTGGTTCATCAGTACAAGGCATGTCCTGAGTATGGTGAGACCCTCCATGATGACTTGTGGTGGTGTAAAGGGGATGATCTACATGTTATTTAATAATGGAAATAGGGAAGACCACCATTTTGAGTGATATCGTTTTGTTGAGTACCACCATAGTGGATGATGATAGAAATGCAGAGGACATACATGCAAGATAATAGTGGTACATAAAGGACCTATGCATTGGATGATGATTGAATCTAAGAAGACCACCAATCATGCTGATAGTAGTGTAGGGAGGACATCCACACTTGTTAATGCTAGAAATGTAGAGGATCTATATGTTGGGTGATAGTGGCATTGGGACCAACTCGATAGTAGATGATTATGGAAATGGGTAAGACCACTGTGATGGATTTATAGTGGTTTAGGTATAAAATCCTCACTGGTTGATGATGGTGTTGTGGGGGACCTCCATACTTGATATATTCTTATCATTACAGTGTATACATTTCTCTATAAGCTATTGGATGGTAATTTCCTAAATTAATAGTCGTATATAATTTCTATAGTAGATAATAGGCTGTAATGGAAACCTCAAAATACTCTGAACATTACCATAATTGAAGGTTCTATTGTCTAGATGCATCATACCAATTGGACACAGTTGATGTATGACGATCAGGTGCTGGGGGCTCGTAAGAGTTGAGACTTTTCCTCATGAAGTTCAGACATGGTGATCTCTATTAGTGAGATCATGAGGACATATCCTCTAATTGGAACACCCCATGTTTCAATTGTTATTTTCTATTTGTATCTACTGACATTTATATTGGTCTCCCAACATGAGAGAATTTCCAATGTGTGCCGTTGGATTGTGTACATTAATGAAGGGAAAAAACAAGGAAATTTAAATAATGGTCGTGTAGCTTGTGTTGGGTGTGTCGTTCATGGTATGAATTTTTTGAATGGTGAAGAAAAAAAATTAACTTCTGGGTTATGGAAGATTCATATCTCAGTCCTTATTGATTACAATGGTTCTACATTTATATGTCTTTTTTCATGGAAGTCTAATGGTAAATCCACCTATATAGATCAAATAATAACCTGAAAGAAAAGAGAAATGACACAAGTGTGCGTTCTAAATTATGAGATATTTAAAGACAAATAGATTATAGTAAACAGTCATTGTTCGTAGGTTGGTAGTCACAGTTATGACTATCATTATCTATTTGTGGGCCTTGATGGGTTTCTTGACTGTGCTCTTGATTTTTGAATTTAAATCCCTCCTATCGAGATAAGGTCCTATAGGGTCATCATAATATTGTTTTCAAGAATCATCCCTATTCAATTGAATAAGTATTTTGGACATAGTGTGACCCACCAAAGTGTCAAATTATTGTCCTTGTTTTCCATCACTAATAAAATAAGTAAATTCATTATTATTCAAGTTATGAATAATTGGGACTGAATTTATTTAATGTATTTATGTGTTATGTAAATTATAGAAAATAATATTGAAATGAATATTAATTTAATATTCAAGGTTAATTTTATGTAATGTGGGAATGAAGAGTCATGTTAAATGACTCAGGTTTTATCAGGTAATATATTTTCTATATAGGACAAGTATGAGAAAATTATTAATAATATTTATTGTACAATTTAGTTTGTTATAATTATTATTTTGTGGTCATTGACATAAATGGGGTATCGGGAACCCAACCAGGTATTTAACAACTCCACTATAAATTGAGGGATAATATGTCTCACTATGGTACTATTGATTCTTTTATAAGTTAGAATCCATCTCTTTCTACATTATAGAGAGAGTCTCTCCCTCTCATGTTGTGATCAATGACCCGTCTTCATGTGTCAAAGGAAAATGATTGGGATGGTCATTGGGATGTCAAACATATCATTAGATAGCCATGATAGCACCAATAAATCAATGATTGAATCTCCCATGGATTTTTGAATCATGTGTGGAATATTAAGAGGGGTCCTTAAATGGTCCCTCAAGAAATGATCTTGGGTGACGAGTTTCAACAGAGTGGTGCTACATTTATTAGTAATTATGTTAACTGTTTTAATTTTTTTCATTAAAATTAACATGAGATTCTTGAAACATATTACGACTTAGTTCTTCGATGGGGACAACTCCCATTATCTCATCAATTCGAAATTTTAAATTCAACATCACATCGGCTTCAACTATGGGCCATGGTACCTATAAAACATTGAGGTAGAGTAACTCTTATGTGAGGAACATTGATACCTTGAATTTTATGACATTTAAATGAAGTAGTAGAATATACAGTTTAATATCATACGATGTGGACAATGCATGGTACATGTAAACTTTGTGTTATTAGGATTCAACCTATAGTTTAATATCATGTGACTATAATGATTCACATAATTTAAGGTCATACTACATGGACCCTATAAAATAAATTAAATTCATGTTGCATGAACAATTGGAATGCCTATTCCAATAATATTTTATTTTTTCGGAAGAAATAAACCCAACATGAATGATTCAATGTGGTTTCTATGCATTAAAAATGTATTTGGGAATAGACGAAAGAAATGCATATGTGATTTAGAAAGAGACAAAAAAAATTTCAGTTAGATCCATGGGATCTGAATACACCACTGTATTTCCCAAAGAGGCTCTAATATTTTTATAGAGTCTGGACTAAGAATCTCCCTTGTGGCTCAACAACATTAGCACCTATCCTACAAAAAACTATGAATACTATGTGATCCATTCTCTTTGTGGGAATCATGAAATGGTACATGTGGTTTACCAAACTTGTGAGAGTTCTCATTATTAGTGATTCCAATATTGGAATCCTACCTTGTTACAATATTGAGTAAAGGAGGTAATTCAATACATCCTTTCTTTGAATAGAGGGGAGAATGGTAGGAAAGGTTTTACCATATACCATGATCAAAACACAAGTATCATAACCATAACAACCAATAGTGTGGAAAAAATGTACGAAAAACTTGTGACTAGGTTTGGAAATAGAATCCACAATCAGGAACCAGAAATCCATTAGGGAATTGGCTGAGGATGAGAGGTTATCCAATGTTGTAATGAGTCCATCACCATTAGGGGGTCTATATATATGTCAAATATGGTGAAATTATGAACACCAAAATACTAAATGTTTAGAATAGGAGTGTCAGGTAAAGGGAATATAAGATGGGATTTTCAAAAAGCCTTTGTTTGAATGTCAGGGACCCTTGAAGGTAGTTTAAATTCATGTTCCATGGACTATAATATAATATTTTAAGGTCATATAACTCAGACCATGTTTTCATATTGTTTATACATTATGATTGGACTATGAGGGAAATGATCATTTGGAGGGCGCTTATATGGAACGTAACTAATTAAATCCAATGTGAATGATGGAAAAGGAGAAAATGTAATACATAAATAAAATAACATGAAATACATACTATTAACAGTCATAGAAAATGGACACTAATTTCAATGGGGCCAATGATTTGTAGGAGTTTGTGGATGGACACACTGATGAAATGTCTAGACATCACTACCTTTTCCATGAAGATGTGAATCAATCGACATGTTGTTCTCAATATATCATGATGTATTCCATCATGTAGTAGGGTAGAAAATTTACAACCATGAAAGAAGAAACAATTATGGATCAACCTGAGATTTATGATGCGGGAATCACTATATACCTTCCTTAAGCATGAATCTAGGCATAAACAATTCTTGATATCAGTACAAGAGAATTCAAACACTGGTAGGGAAAATATTATATGGCGAGGGAACTAGGGCATCCCATAATTATTGTGAGGCATCCTAATGTATGTCAGGGTATTGTTGTTTTTTATAGTCACTCATTGTGGACATGGGTTCATAGTATATGGTCCTATAATATTCACCATGAGGGAATAATATCTAAAATTGGTCTGTTCAGTTTGGTGTAATGATAATCAAAATATGAATTAGGGCCAATAAGGCCCAAATTCACACAACATATCCCGTAAGATATCTACACATTGTATAAGTCCAGAATATTTTACTTGTTGTTGGAAGCTTAACGTCCCGCTTCCTAAACCAACATCTCTTAATTGGTGGGGGGGGGGGGGGGTCATAGAGATTGGACCTAGTGTTGAGCACTCTAAAAGAAGATTAAATATTTGTTCTTGGAATAAAAATCCAATGTATATGAGGACCATGAATTCTCTAACGCCACACATAATTTCATTATGAGGATTGTATACAATAAACATTCACGATGGTTGTAATTTAGGCTCATAGTTTAAGGTCGTGGCCTTTATACCTAAAGAAGGAGGCTCCAAGAAATATGTATTTTTTGTGTGGATGAGTAAAGAATCCAACATTAATGAAAAACTATGAGGCTGTATAATGAAATAAATTTTTCTGGGGTGGATGCTTTTAATTTACAATCTAAAGAAAAAACTATGTCATGGATGTATTGAACATCTGATATGAGTGATCCAAGAAGGCTCATGTGCCATAAATATGGGCTATGGAGGAAATAAAAAAGGGGAGATGAATTTGAGACTAGGACAAAAGTTAAAATGTTTGGGAATCACTAAATATAATATGAGGATGCGAATCAATTTTAATGTAGATCTTGAATTTAGGATATCATATAATAGGTCTAAACTGTATAGAGAGACAGAGAGATAGACTTTTTGGCTATTTTTTTGTTGTCTTTTCATCTTTATTGGCCTGTTTAGGATGGAAAACACATTAATTAATAAGTATCTTATGTGTATAGGAAGAAAAGAATATGTGGTTCTTGATAGGTGTCCTGGTGGACAATGAGTGTCAACGACGATTTCTTCCTAAGAGAGAACACCACAATGATGTGTTGTTTCTCATAATTTATTGATGATGATGATGTCGCAGTTTAAGGTCATCTGACAATGCCAGTCTATTCAATTTATCATCATATAGTAAAGACATAGGATGATATTCCTGTTATCATCATACAACAAGGGTGATGATTGTAAGGAAGTTTATCGTCATGTGTATATGACATTGTTGGTGAGGATTTTTCCAAAGGGATGTAAACAACATGACTTTTATAACATTATTTGAATGTGAAAAAATATAGATTAATATCCCCCACAAAATCCCATTGAATAATCAAGACAATAGGATGAAATGTTTAATTTACAGTAGGGCCCAAATATAAAATATTTAATAATTTTCAAGTAGCCAATAAGGATTGGAATCAATCCATAAATAGTTCTAGATTTTGGAATGGTTGATGACCAGTGCCGGAAACAATTTACATTCAAGAGAGAACGTTATTGAGGATCTATGTAGTTTAATTTAATTAATATTGGACTATATGATTCATAGTTTATATTCATAGAATTCATACCACAGTGTGTGCTTCTCAATGGGGTATATATAGCATGGTTATGTGATTAACCCTATATGAATGAGGAAATAAAAGGTCAATCACCACAACACATATTCCTGAGGTTAAATGTATAAAATATAGAGTTGAAAATTTCAGACATCAAATACTAGTTTACAGTCGCATTGTTTTTACCAAATTTTTATATTTTTAGGTCATAGAACATAGAAAAATAGGTGATTTTTTCCATATAGAACACATCAGTACATAACTTTCCAAAACTCATAAGCCCATTAGAGTCATACTCGATGTGGGAAACATGAAGTTCTTACTATTTTCCTTACATGTGGGAGCACATGATAGTGGTGAGGTGTTACAGGGCTGATAATTTCTTTGTGGCACTATTTTGATTACTCATTGAGATAAAATACATGATAGGGTGACACCCAGGGTGTTGTAATTCCACACAGATAGAGGGATTTTGAAATCAAGTAAATCAAGATAATAAATATCTAGATAAATGTAAAAAATGGTGAGTATGGATAATATTTTGACAATGGTTGAATCACAGTGACCATAATCATACTTGTCAAGAATGTGGAAAATAAATTAAGATCAACTATTTACTTTGATCAAAATAAAGGATCCACTATTGTCTAATAGTGATCCATTAGGTTGTTGTCCTAGTATGGGTGGTGATCCAAAATGGAATGAGATCATGAACATTAGGGAGAAATTATGGATTTGAAAGGTGTTGGAAATATCAACCAAGAGAAACTCAATGAGTGTACATGAAATGATGGAATAATAGTGTATGGTTAAACATTCTATGTTACGCAAACAAATGAATTCACGTACTGAAATGTAGTACATTGAATCATGGGATTGAAACTTGGATTAAATAAGTATGTTATGTTCATAATTCACTGAACATGAGCTATTATTATATGTTTATTGATATTGAAACATCAATTAGCTGTTTAATGTCATAATGTTTGGACTAGGAGCTCATAGTTTAATGTCAATTAGTTGGGACCACGATCATTAGTTAAATGTTTTGGAGTTTGGACATTAGGGGATAAGTATTCCATAAAGTATATTCAATAAATTATAGGAAAAACACTCCATGAATGAGGTCCAAAGAGGCCCATACCACATAATAAATTCCTATGGATGACTCACCTATAGTTTAAATTACTTATGCATACACTGGGAATCCTATTTTATGGTCATAGTGTTTGAAACAAATGCCTAGTTTATGGTTATGTGACTAGAAATTATAATTTTTGGTGGACCAACCATATCAGTACACATCCTACCAAAAAATATAACCTATGCGAGCCATGATCTATGTGTTAAAAATGGTATAGTGATAATTTTTTCCTGACACATGGAAGCATAAATAATGGGAATCAATATTACGGGTTGAGAATTTACCAATGACACTTTTCCACTTACCCAACACACGTAGATGAAATTTGAGATAAAAATAAGAGTTTTGGAGTTCATGATATCATGGCTGATATTCTCCTATTGACCGATCAATGTTCTGGTGCTCTTCTAATGTGTATAACATCAATCAGATCGAATCCTCATCTATGAAAATTTTTTATAGTTGGTTGTTTTTAGTAAATTGTATTCTAATTTGGGGGGGGGGGTATTTATAGTGCTTATGAAATAATTTATGGATGATTATTGATTTAAAAAATTGATAATGATTGGGGTGAGTTTATTATTGGGGATTTAAGCTTATGATATCCTTGATCTTTGCTTTATATTGCATTAAATAAATACACACTTCACAAGATGATTTTGATCATAATTCACACGTGTTAACGCTTTAATCCAAGATGTAACATAAATTAGGGTTCTAATACTTACAATAACTTGTTTATAGTAGTGTATTTTTGGTTCCAATAAACCATGTAATCGTCTTATTAAACAAAACATGTAATTATTACATGACATATAAAGTTCAACATACACAATATTAACTCAATGAATACTCATCGAGCAATGGATCTAAATCACTTAATATCTCCAAATTATAACTCCACCAAATGGTATATTTACACATCCATTTAAATTATTAGTAATATGGTTATAATTATTTCTAAGATAAGTTAAGAAGATAAGAAAAAGATAGGGATAAAAAAAGAGGGGTGCGTTGAACACATACACAAATGATGAAGGAAATTTAATATGGACTTTAGATTGAATGATAAATTAAAAGAAGGGAAAGGGATTTAACAATATTTAAACTATTTTACAAAAATTAATAATAAAATACACAATGAGGATGATAAAAAGTGATATTGAGGAAAAATCTCTCATTAAAATAGAATTACAAAGAAAGAGACTTACAAGATTATGAAAATGAATAACACAAAATAAAATGAAAAAAAAGAGATGTGGAATGGTAAATCAAGTGAAAAAATGAGCATGGAAGGTCCACCTAATCCCTTGGAAATGATTTGGTCATACCAACAAGTGTTCCTGTTTTCTGAAAAGACAACTCCTTTGAAGGAGAGGAGGGGGATGTATTTATAGCCCAAGGAAGTGGACTGTTGGTATTCCCAATCATTCCCTCCAATTGGCTCAACGATTTGGACTTCTAGACAGCCAAATATCAAGAAATATTCTTCTTAGGAGTTATAGATAATAATTTTGGCCAACCTCTATTAACAGTTGGTGTCATTTTGACCTATAGAGCCAATGTTATAGTAGTTTGATTAATCAATGTTAAACTGTCAATTTGAATATATTCTTTTGTTGAAGGAAAAAATAGGTTTTAGAATAGGAATATTCTTTGAAAGCCTAATTCTATCTTCAAAAAAATCAGCCACCTATATCTCTTATTTCACACTAGAAAATCTCATCTTTATTTGTTGAATAGATTAAGAAACATTTCATAAATATTATACTGATTTTAATTCCTGGCTAGAATGGTGGGTGAAGATTAAATGAAATAGTTGGGGACCTTGTATTTTTATTTGGGACTTGAAATTGTTATCCAAGACTCATTACATTGCCCCCATACATTTGAGGAGAATGAAGTAATTTTAATTTCTAAATTAAGCCCATTATTTCAATCTTCATTGATGGTCTAGTTTTCTCACATAACTTTTAGGCCCTATTATGTGGTCTATATGATCCTCAAAATTATAGAATTGGCCCATGATCCCTTCTCCTGAAATTTTATATAGTGAATTAAGAATCTTAAAAAATAAGAGCCACATAATTTGGATCATTATGGGGAGAGTTATATAAAAAATAAAAACAGACACATTTGAGAGACTTCTAAAAGTGCTAAAAAATTATAATTTTTATTAAAATAATAATATTTTACAAAAATTATTCACATTTCATAAAAATCAGTAATGGGAGTATATAATAAGTTATGAAAATATCAATAAAATTAACTCCCCCACACTTTATCTTATGCATGTACTGATGCAAAAAAAATATAAAAACTTGTCAAAATAATTTTCACTCACCAAGAAATAGTAAAATTGTGTCTACCCCAATCTAAGGAGGTTTAGACAATTTAACTCATCCATTTTCAATTCCACCACATGTTGTTATAGAAACAATGATCCAAAAACAATTCATTTTTTCTATGCTCAAATTTAGAAATGGAAAATGGTGTTACAAAAAACATACTTCTCTCATGATGATAAAATTTAGTCATTGAGATTCTCTCAATCACTAACCAAAAGTGAAAATCATAAATTTTGAAAGAGCTCTCAACTTCAATTACCTATTCTAATGTTCTCATAAATAATGAGGTATTTTAGGGTTTTTTGTGGCTATGGGACGGTAGGAAAATGATATCCAAAATATTAGAAAAATGGGGTAAACACCATCATAGAAAAAGCAATGCACATTTTTTAAAATAAAACATGGATGGAATTGAAAACACATATTTACAAGGGAATGATTGTGTGAAGAAAGAAAAAAGATAGGAATAAAATTTTAAGTGGATGAGAAGATGAAATATTTAAAAACAAAAAACTACACCCAATGACATAATATTATAATGCAATTGTTATTTTTTTCTTTTTTTGAATGTTTAACATGAAACAGATATCACACTACTATCCCAACACATGATTGATCTCCTCACAAAACTAATTTTAATAGTTATAACAAGATCAAATGTATAGAAATAGTGATTTTTGACCTACCCAAGACACAACCCAATTTTGTTTTGAATTTGTTTTTTATTTTTTTAATTAATTATTTTTGAAAAATTTTCATTAATGTTTTAACAATATTTCATAATCATATATAAATTCCAAAAAACACATTGAATGATAACCTCTCTCCCACACTAAAATGGATTCTTTCCCTCAAGCATATGATAACATGGTGAAATCATCAATGGGTACCCAAAATGAAATCCATTCCCCACACACATAAATTTTTTAAAAAAATGAAATGAAAATTCCATGTTGATATTGGGTGGGATATGGTATTGGGATTGTAATGTGGCTAACAATGAAATTATTTTCATAGGCTCGAAGTGGATTTCAAAAGGAGGATTATTGTAAGGGAAATGAGAGGCTATTTGGCCATTCTGATTCTCATGTGGTTTAGAAAATTACTCTATCATATTAATGGACACTAAAGTAGGAGATTCAGCTCAAAGATCCACAAACTAAAGACTCACAAATGGGGGTGGAAGAACCACATTTTGAAAATATGTACATAGGTAGCCTTTTCATGGAAGCAAGTGGTTTTCCTCATGGGAGGGGAAAATCATATTCCAAATCAAAAATCGAGCATTCAAAATTTGTTGGATTTCACACAATATTCTTTATCCAAATATATGATGAAAAAACAACATTTTTGAGATGAAACAAGGTCTTTTGACACTCCAAAATGGTTGGACAGAATATGAAAATTTATGGTGAGAATGTATGATTCTTTTGTATTTCATTAAAAAAAATTTAATTTTTTTTAGTTTTATTTTAAGTAAACAACCACACAAAATATAAGGAGAAAAATAAAGGGTTTGATGATGAAAGTGGTAAAAATAAAATAGTAAGGGAGAAAATAATGTGTAAGAGAGATGACGAGAGAGATAAATACAATTAAAGATAACGAGGTTCCCCCTAGTTTGGATTTGGTGGGTCGCTGTCTCCATCCAGTGGTGGGTAAACTATTGAAGTTGGGGATCGAGTGGAATTTAATGTTGTTCTCAGATTGTGTGTCCTCTCATGGTGATCCTTTAACTGATGTCCATTAACCGTGTATGTTTTTTTAGAAGAGGGGTTATAGACTTGCACTTCACAAAATGGGTAAACATTAGTAATAACAAAAGGACCTTCCTAATGAGAATTATGCTTACCTAGGTGAAGCCAAAATCAATAATTGAAGAGCATTACCTTTTCAACTTCATGAAATACTTTTCATAGGATGTGTTTATCATGTAGTAACATGGATTTTTCTTTGAATTTATTAGAATTCTCATAAGAATCATGTCGATGCTCCTCCTGTTTTTCCAATTGCAACAATCGTTCTTTAACATATCTTTTATGGTCAAAATTATAGGTTTTCACAGACCAAAATGAATCATGGTGGATATCAACTGGCACAAGACAAGGTTTACCAAAAAGTAGCCAAAATGGAGACATACCAATGGGTGTTTTATAGGTAGTTAGATAAGTGAAAAGTTCATCACAAATTCCTTCAGGACAGTATTTTATAGTGGGTTTTACAATTCTCTCATGCTATATTTTCACTTTTTTATTAGAATGTTCAGCCATGCCATTAGATTGAGGGTGATATTTAGTAGATTTTTTATGTACAACCACATTCATTTTAAAAAGAGATTCCATGGTTCTATTACATAAATGGGTTCCAAAGTCACAGATCAATGCATGAGGTGTTCCAAATCAATTGATGATGTGTGTATTTTGGAACTCACTAATAGTATGTGAATCCTCCTTTCTAGAGTGTTTTTCCTTGAACCACCTAGTTACATAATCTACCACAAGATAAATGTATGAGAATACATTGGAAAGGGGGAATGGTCCCATGAAATCTATACCCTAAACATCGAAGATATCACAGGAAATTAAAGTCTTTTGGGGCATTTCATTTCTCTTGGAAACTATTCCAAACCTTTGGCACTTGGGACATGATTAACATAACTCATTTGTGTCCTTGAAGGGTGAAGGCTAGAAGAATCGCGATTCTATTTCCTTTTGGAAGGTCCTCTGTGGTCCAATGTGGCCACCACTAGGCATTGAGTGATAAAATTATAAGATGGAAGAATGTTAATTTTCATGGAAACATATCCTTATAACCATGTCAGTCTGAGTTTTCCAAAGATTATTTTCTTACAAAAAATAGTATTTTGAATCACTTTTCAACTAAATTTTTTTCTTTTGAAAACAATTCTTGAAACATACCAGAAACCAAGGAATTCAATATTGGGGCATACCATGGTATTTTTGGATTGAGAGATGAAAGGTGCTCTGTGGGGAATTCAGGATCGATGATTTAAGAATGATTAGAATTAGAAATTCTACTAAAGTGATCTACCAAAGAGTTTTCCTTTCCTGTTCTATCATTGATATCAAGGTCTAACTCATGTAGCATTAGGATCCACCTTATTATCCTTTGTTTTTAATTAATTTTATTGATTGATAACTATATAGAAGAATGGTCTATGAAGATAATGATTTTGGCACATGAGAGATAAGGCCAAAATTTATCTAAGGCAAAAACAACTGCTAAATGTTCTTTTTCAGGGATAGTGTAGTGTGATTGAGTTTCATCCAATGCTTTTGATGCATAATCGATGACATGAGGAATTTTTTCTCTTCATTTAACATAAACATCCTCAACGGTTCTATCTGAAGCATCACACATAAACTCAATTGTAAGGACCAATCTCGGGGTTGGATTATCGAGGTAGATGTAAGAGCAGTTTTGAGTTCAATGAAGGCTCTCTTGAAAACCTCATCGAAATGGAATATGACATCATGTTGGATCAACCGAGTGAGTGAGAGGGAAATTTTACTAATGTTATGGATGAATCGCTGGTAGAAACCATCATGATCAAGGAATGAATAGATGTCTCGATCAGAGATGGATTCAGTGAGTGACTGGATCACTTAAATTTTTGATGGATCAACATTAATACCCTATTTTGAAACTATGATCCCTAGATTAATCCCATTTTCAACCATGAAGTTATTTTTTAAAAAATTTAACCCAATGTTACACTTTAAACACTTTTTAAGGACTAGAGAGAGTGAATTCATATAAGATTCAAATGAATAACCATAAATGGTATAGTCATTCGTTAAAACACCCATGCAGTGTTCAATGAACTTAGAAAAGATACTCATCACACACCTATAGAATGTTGTAGGAGCATTTCAAAGCCCAAAAAGCATTCTTGTATATGTATATGATCCAAAGGGGTAAGTTAATGTAGTCTTTTCTTGGTATTGAGATGCGATTGAGATTCGGATGTAGGAAGTGTATCCATCAAGAATGAAATATTGTGACTTTCAGGATAATAATTCTATAATTTTATCAAGGAATGGGAGATGGTAGTTATCGTTTATTGTTTCAATATTAAATTTATTATAGTCGATGCACACAAGCCATTTGTTCTTCACTCAAGTTGTGACTACCTATCTATGTTCATTTGTGACAAAAGTTATCCTACTTTTCATAGGTGCAATATGAATTGGACTAAACAATTCACTATCAGAAATTGGGTTGATAAAACTAGCTTGAAGAGGCATGGTGATCTCTTCTCTAACTACCTCAAGTATGAGTGGACTTAGTCTTCTTTGTGGTAGTCTAATTGGTTTGGGCGATTCTTCAAGATGGATGTGATGAATTCAAAGGGAACGGTTGATTCCTTGTATGTCATCTTTGGTCCTAACTAAGGACTTATTGTTTTCCTCTAACATTTGAACACATTTGGAATCCTTAGTTTCATTTAGGGAAGAAGAGAAAATGACTATATAATAGTGATCATGGAAATGGAATGCATATTTGAGGTGTTCAAGAAGAGGTTTCATATCAGTCTCATCATTCATTTGTGGGTTAGAAAACTCAATAATGAAGGGACTTCAGTTGCTTCAGATTTATTTTCCTTTATATTTTTCAAGGTGGAGTAGTAGAGATCAGAGTTGATGTGGGATTCAAGAGAGTTTTCTAGTTCATCTAGATTGATGTAGTCTATGTATGAGAGGTCTAGATAAACTTCACTATTTATGACTAGGATAATCATGTTGTAGATTTTATAAGATCCCTTATCTTCAGAATAGGATGGAAATGATGGAATGGAGTTCAATTGACTCTTAGAAGTGTCCTTTGAAGTATGGATTGAGAATGCAGAGTGATCCTCTGATGTGTATCACATGGCTTGTAAAATGATGAATTTGACAACTTGGTCACCAAATACCATGGATTTGATGCTTGATTGGACATCAATCATGGTACTAGATATCATTAGGAATGGTCTTCCTTGAATTAAGGGAGATCATAAAGAGTTCATCTCACCTTCCATGTCAAAGACATAGATATCGGCTGGGAAGATAAGATCATTAACATGAACAAGTACATCCTTGATTATTCCCTCATGACTACTTGTGCTTCCATTGGATTACTGAATGACAAAACCTATTGGATGTAAGGGTCCTAGACCAAGGATAGAGAATATGGATTTGTGCATGACATTAAATCAGGTTCCTAGGACTATGAGTGAAACATCGAACTTAGAAATTCCAATTTGTCATGGAACCATAATCAGCCCTGGATCATTACACTTTATGGGAATAAAATTCAAGGTGGAAACATTTTTAAAGGTCCTAAGTTGCCTCTTACGGGTAAACAATTCCTTATGAATCTTGGACATATATAGGGATTTTTTAGGGCGTCTAAGAGGGGAATGCAGACTTCAATACATCTAAACATGTCTATCATTTTAGGATGGGGTTCAAAGGATGTGTTTTGCATAGAAACAGGTTGAGGAAAAAGAATTGTGTTCCTAATAGGAATAGATGGTGGTGAGGGAATGGTTTCAGATTCTTTTTCATGTTTCATTTTCTTTTCATTATCTAGGTCATCATTTAGAGGGAGTTGGATGACTTATCTTGAGGCATAGAGATTTGTTTCCACAATCTAAGTGAAATTTCACTTACATTACCCTTTGGGTTGGGTAATGGTTGGGCTAGAAATTGGGAAGAACTGGATGGTTTCTGTTGACTATGGTGGGATGCATGTTGACCAATTTGGGTTTCAATTTTCATGAGGCAGGAACGGGTGAAAGATGCAAGATATTCCACTGCACTTTCCCATGGATTCATGGATAAGAGGCTTTCCCCAAATTGGTATTACCTAGATTTTGGTTCTTGGGAAAGTGATTTTATTGGTTTTGAAATTGGGATGGTTCACTAGGATATTGAAATCCTAGATGAGGATTTCTCCTTTGAGGTTGAGGAATAAAAGTATATGGTTTTTGGAAGTTACTAACATCTTGAGTGCATTAGAAATAGTTTGGGTTTTGATGGGGGAATTGTGGGGCATGATAGATTGGATTACCATACCTCAGGACTTGGTTACAGGAAGAAGAGAAGGGATAATAGTGAGGTTGGTTGAAGTATCTAATAAACTGACCTGATTATTGAGGTATGGTGTTCCTCTGAGCATATGCTGCATTGAGATCCATTGGTCAAGATGAATTGGATTATTCCTCTTGAAGTTGTATATAGGTGTCTATTGGATGAGCTGGTGAGTTGCATATTCCATAGTTTTTGACAGGTCCATGAAACATTGATTGTGGAGAAGTTGAGGTTGGGGCTTTGGATTCCACAACTAGTTTTCGCACAAGACCTGTAAGTTCACTCATTCACTCAGTCATCTTGTTTGGCCTTATGGATTGATTATCATGGAAATGTTTTACTTGAGCATGTGCTCGAGTATGAAATTCTTGAGTGTGTTCAGCCATGTTTCTTATAAGATATATTTAATCTAGAGGAGTTTTATAAACAAGAGCACCATCACCTTCGGCATCAGTGAGAGGTCTCTCCATAGCCAATAACCCCTCATAGAGGTATTGGATCAAGTGTTGGTCAGGGATTTGGTGGTGTGGGTAGGTAGCAACATTCTATTTGACCCTCATCCAGTATTCATGGAGTGATTAATTTTGGAATTGATGAATACCACTTATTTCATTTCAGATAGAAGCAGTAAGATAAGCTTGAAATAATTTCTTTAAGAAGCGTCGCTTCATGCCATTCCATGTGGTTATGGAACCTGGTTGGAGGAAGTAAATCCATGACTTGGTGTAGTCAGCTATGGGAAAAGGGAATGCTCAGAGTTTTATTTTTTCCTCAGACACCCCTTGAGGTTTCATGGTAGAGAACACCACATGGAACTCATTAAGATGAAGATATGAATCCTCACTGTCTAGCCCGGGTAAATGATGGAGAATATGAATAAAAAAAAAATGGAGTTTTAATTCATCCCCAATGTTTGGATATTGAATACCAATAGGTTATAAATTCATATAAGGGTATGTATGTTCTTTAAGTGTTTGTTCCCTACGATTTCCCATATCTAATCCAATTCGTTGGACAATGACTGGTTCATGAAATATTTGTTTATCTCTTAACTTACTCCTATGTTGGTGAAGTGTTCACTCAATTTCAGGGTAAAAAAAATATGAGGGATTATTTGGGAGGCAACTGTGCATTCAGAAAGATTATGGATGAAAGTGTAAGATTGTGTTTTCTATGTGTTTTTTTCATTTATGATTTATATGAAAAGGTTGGTTTGTCTTTTTGTTATTATATTTTTTTGGTTTATTTTACTATAACCATAAACTAATGACTACATAAAGCACCATCCCCAGCAACATCTCTATTTGATAGCATGCCCGTTTGTCTCCAATCGATCAGTCATGTTTCTGGTGTTTTTCAAATGTGTATTGTATCACTCAGTTCGAATCCTCAGCGATGATACTTTTTTATAGTCTGTTATTTTTGGTTAATTGTATTCTGATGGGGGGTTTGTTTGCAAAGAATATGAAACAATTTATGGATGATTTTTTATTTAAATAATGGATAAATATTGGGGTGAGTTCATTATTGGGGATTTAATCTTATGATATCATTTAGCATTGCTTTATATTGCATTAAATTAGTACCCACTTCACATGTTGATTTTGATCAGAATTCACAAGTGTTAAAACATTAATAAAAGCTGTAACATAACATAGGGTTCTAATAATTATCATTAATTATTTATGGTGGTGTATTTCTGGTTCCAATATTCCATGTAATCCACATATTAAACAAAACAAGTCATTAATCCATGACATATAATGTTCAACATACACAATATTATCTCAACGAATACTCATCGAGCAAAGGCTATCAATCACATAATATCTCCAAATTATAACTCACCCCAATGGTAGATTTAATCATCAATTTAAATGATTATTAATATGATTATAATTATTATGATGATAAATTAATAATATAAGAAAATGAATGGGATAGGGAAAGAGTGGTGTGTCGAACACACACACAAATGATGTATGGAATTAAATACCGACTTTAGATTGAATGAGAATGAAAAATAAGGGAAGGGGATTCAACTGGATTTAAAATATTTTAATAAAATTAATATTAAACTAAATATGGTGAATGGGAATAAGGGATATTGAAGAAGAAACTTTCTTTAAAACAGAATTACTAAGAAAGATACATAGAAGATTACAAAAATAAAGAACACAAAAGAAAATTAAAACGAATATCTGAGGAACAGTATATAAAGTGAAAGAATGAATATGGAATGTCCTCCCAGGACTTTGGAAAGGATTTGGTCATGCCAATATGTGCTACTATATTCTTAAATACCAACCCCTTTGAAAAAGAGGATGGGGAAGTATTTATAGCCCAACGAAGTGGACTGTTGGCATTCCCAATATGTCCCTCCACTTGGCTCGATGATTTGGACATCCGGACTGCCGAATCTTAAGATATATCATTATTCAAAGATATAGATAATAATTTTGGCTAACTTATATCAACATATGGTGTCATTTGGACCTATTAAGCCAATATTGTTTTTTTATTAAACAATGTTAAACTGTCCATTTCAATCTATGCTTATTCGATGGCCAAAATAGATTTTGGAATAGGAAGATTCCTTAAAATTAGAAATATTTCTTCAACAAAGTCATCCACCTAAATCACATCATACACATGAAAAATATATCAGCATGATTTGATGATCAGGATACATGTCTTGAATAATGTATTGATTTTTATTCCCTGCCAGAATGGTGGGATGAGTTTAAATAAATCAGTTGGGCCCCTTGTATTTGGATTTGGGACTTGAAATTTTTATCAAATACTCCTTAAATTTTCCACTGATCCTTTGAGGGAAATTTAGTAATTTTATCTTCTAGATTAAGCATAGTAATTAAATCTTCATGAATGGTCTAGTTTCCTCACATATTCTGTAGGTCCTCTTGTGTGGTCCCTATAAGCCTTCAAATGGAAGAATTGGCATGTGGTACCTTCTAGTGAAATGTTTTATATTGAAATAGGAATCCAACTAAACATAATCCACAGAATTTGGGTCATTATAGGGAGAGTTATAAATAAAGTAATAAATTGGCTCAAGTTGACTACTTCTAAAAATGGTTAAAATATATAATTTATATTAAAAAATTAACATATCACACAAATTAAATACATTTCATATAAAATACGTAAAGGGAGTATAAAATAAGTCATGAAAATATTATTAACATCTGTTCTCCTAATCGTAGTGAAGTGTAAAATTTGAATCATCACACCTAATATCTAGATGAAAAAGATAGTGGGTAGATGATGAGGGATAACTACTTAATCTGTTTGAAACACAAAATTTATATCATGTTTCATGGGATGGGTAAAAAAATCAAGGTTGATCAGTTACCACATTAGAAATGTTGGACTTATCTCAAATTTCTCCAAATAATTCTAGGGACATGGACCAATATGGTATGTAAGGCAATGCGGCATGAGACCTATCCATTATGGGTCCCTTCAGATGTGGTGGAATAAGGTCATCCAAATAAAGGCTCACAAATCCTGGAAAGGGATTGAGAGAATATCTAATCAGACTCCAAAACCCTTGATTCTATACCACAGGGCATTATAGAACATCAATGGGGTTTGTCTAATAGAGGGATTCAAAACCGTTATTGAGTAAGTGGGTCATGAGGTAGCTTTAGAATTTGGTACTATTTCAGAACATTTCCAAATGCTAACCACTCATATTGGAGGTCCGGTAATTAAATAGTTTTATTCCATGAGATGAGGATTTGGAGTCATCTCATAAATAATTTATGAGGTATATTATGTTTGAATCAAAAGGAATGGTTATAGTTTAATATCATGTGCAAAGGATTTTTGTGACACTATTTAACATCATGTGGAAGGGGTGATGTGGAATAAATGTTACAAGTGGGATGCTTATTGTGTGTTAGTGATATCCCGATGTGCAAGAGTAACTATGAGACTAAATTACAAACAACACATGACCATGGATGACATGAACATTGTTTTAATTCGTGATTAGAGGAAATGAAATATTATTTTTATTTACTAGGGCTTGAACCATCTTCTCTTACTTTATGGTCATAGATATTGGACCATAGTAAAGAGACATGATTACAATTGAATGTATGTTGTGTGGTAGAGTACCAAATCCTGTTGTGGATGATGTCCTAGGAGTCCTGACTCCATAAACCACATTTCAAAGTATACCCACATACAGTTCAATTTCATGATGCATCTACTAAGTCTAGGTAGTTTAAATTCGTACAAATCAAACTTTAGAAACAGTATTTAACATTGTGTTATATGGAATATGGACACATTATTTCACATCATACATTATGGACATTGAATAATGCCATTTAATTTTTTGGGATGCAGAAAAGATGTTATTGTCAATTAAGGTTAGATATCATTGAATATCATGGATGCCATTTTATTTTTCATTGTTTTACCAACACATTTGTATAGTTCAACATCATGTGACAAAGATGCTTTGTTAGAGTTTGACAAGGTTGAATGGAAAAAATAATATGTGTGTTGTTTAAGGTCATGAAATATGGATGTAGATGCTACATAGTTTATTATCATACAAATTGAAAACATCTAAATAAAATTTAACACCATTCAACTAGAATATTTCAATACAAGTATTAGGGTGACATAGGCATAATCATCTTATCCACACCTAGTTGGTATATGTTTTTTGAGGATCAGTGGGGAATCCTTTCAATTGGATTATCCTAAAATTACTCCATCATATGTGCATATGTTCTCTAAGCATGAGATGGTATATGTCATGATTAAAATTATAATAACATGTGTTGAGGTCGGAGGGAGGACCTCAATGGTCGAAAAGGACATTAAATGTAGGGAGAGTTGACCTCACATGATAGAATGGAGGTTGGGTCTTGATCCCAGTCAGATGAGACCATTTATTCAGCTAGTAATTAGGATGACACATTTTTTCCCAAGGGAGGCAGGTGCCAAGCGATGTATTGATGTGAGGCTGATTATGGGGGAAATGATTTAATGGCCTCAGTCTGACACGGTAATGGTGTCTCGTAGGTATGGGAGCATCGAACGTAGGTATGATGGGGTGATATATCATGGGAGTAATAGAATCCTTTAATGTCAGTACAATGGGGTGATGGAGACCTAATGTCATGGATCCCTAGAATGTTGGTATGATAGGGTGATGAAACAATGATGTCATGGAATCATGCGAGTGTTGGACGATGGTGCGATGGATCCAAAAAGGCATGGAAGCCATGAATGTTGGTACGATGGGGAGATGGAGGTTGGAATGCCTTGATTCCTCGAGCATATGTACAATGAGGTGATGGAGAATAGAATATGTGGAATCCTGAAATGTTAGAGGATGAGGTGATGGATCCCATAAGGTGTAGAATCATTGAATGTCGATATGATGTTGTCATAGATCAGAGGACGTGTGGAATGTTGGAACATCAGTAGAGTGGAGGCTGACCTACAAAGCATCCTTTTGAAAAATGAGGTATTCAATATATATTGGAAGTCTTCTACTGCATCACATAAGATTTTTGGAATAAAAGTGGTATAACCACCAACTGTGTCTTGAGACCCAATGGGAGATCAGAAAAAGGGCCATTTGATGTCTCATGAGGCATGTAGTGTCCTCTATATGGATTTAAATAATCATACACATAAATACACGCTAATGTGCACCATAAATAGTCAGTTCTAGGTGCGTGAGGAGGAAGACATACATATTATTTTACATTTTGCATGAAATATCCTTTCATGTGAATATTAATCTAGAATAAATGCTCTCTTATTGTGTGAAAGACATCACTTTTTTCATGTACTACAATATTATTCCCAAGAATCACTCTGGGTAGAAATTTTCTAAATTATTAATTCAAATGGCTATACAATCTGACCTATAACCCCATTCAACTTCCAAGACAGGTCAAATTGAATCCTAAGAAACATGCTATGCTCTTGAATCATTTATGATAGAATTCAAGGCATTTATATGTTTAATTTAACATGTCCCAACAATTCTAATAGAAACCAAATAAATTTATCTCTACTGACCAGTTCATTTTGACCTAACATACAAATTCATCTCCATTAGTCATTTAATTTTCGGATGTTAATCCTTCTCTTTAGGATTGAATTTGGTTTTGTATTTATCTTTATGATTAGTTTCATTAAGGAGTTTATAACGAATTATTTTTATAGTTTTCGAATGATTCCCATTAAATAAATCATTCTTGATATATTTTCTCTGTCATCCTTTTTATATAGTTGATGATTTTCCAGAAAAAAATATTTAGAATTTCTCTACATTATATTAATTACAAGGTGGATTATTCAGTAGTGACTTATCTATGATTTAATATTTGATATTTCCATTGTCAATAAGAAATAAAGAATTATTTATTTAACATGATGTATGTTAAAGATTTAATTGTATGATTTCAAATATTTTTTATTGTACGATAATTTTTACTTGAGTTGCATAATGAACATGATGTTCTGATTTTTTATTTAATTTTTATGAAAAAAATTAAATCTATAAAAATAAAAATATAATCAATATAATGAAACTTTAATTTAAGAGTTTTTCATTAATTTATTTGTGTTTTTTTTGTAAAAAATCAATCATTTAAATATTGAATTAGTTATTTTAAAATGTGGTCGATTTCTATTCTTATCATGTTATTGTTCTAGAAATGAATTAGAGGTCCAATTCATATTATTAAATAAGTGGTATATATTTCATTATTTTTACATTCATTATATGTTTATTTTTTTATATATTTGGGATAATTTGTGAAATGTTTTCACCAATGGAATGGATTCTAATTGAGTGGTATGGATAGGATTATGTTTTTTATGAAATTGATTATTAATAATTGAGAATGTGATGGGGTTTATAGTTAAATAAATTGATTAAATTATTCATAAACTATTTATGTAGTGATACTACTTCATTTTAAGTATCCCATAATGTGTTATTGAAATTATATTTTGTATATGTATTATATAAGTTATTAGGTGTTATAAATAGGGGTGAGAATTTTTATTAGTTGATGAAATATGTGGTCACTATTTTATTATTAATATTTCATAAATATATAATTATAAAATATGATTAATATAATTTATTCTTATAAATTTGTGAGGTATTTTTATAAAAATATTGGATATTCTGTGGGTGCTATTGGAATAAGGTGTATGCATTGTTCATACAGTTTTGGTATGATTATGGGAAATTGTTATATATGTGTTGAGAAAGAGAGCAGACCAAATTGTTGGTATTCTATAATTTTTTTAATTTTAATTTTTATTATTCTTTATAATGAATCACCCAATAAGGGTAATTTAATCGAATCCCCTAAATTTATTTGGGATTCATTTCAATTTCCAATAACAATAATGTTGATGATGTGTTTTGTTGACTAATCCTCTTCCCTCCACCCTCATACACATATAATATATGGTGTGTTGTAATCAAGTAATAGTATATGTTAATGTAATAAACATATATGTTATGATACTTTTCACATTACATTATTTCATGTTTCTTGTTATATTTAATTACACACAACAATGATTTTAAACGAACTAACATATACTATTGATATATTATTTATAAATTCATTTGGTATAACCTTGAAATTATATTGATATTATTAAATAAAAAGATATATTAAAAAAATAGTTCTACAAAGGAAGAAATTGAATTCACAAGATATCAACTAGTTATATAAATAAATTAATTCATTTAAATGAAAAAGTGATGTTTCCCTCAAAATAATTGTCTATGAAATTAGTTTCTATATTAATAAATTATAATAACCTCTATTGATTAATTTTATTCGATATTTGAAGATAATATATTAAATCAATTAATTTTGAATAATTTTTTTATATCGGAAAATAAACTGTAATAAACTAAATTTTATTATCAAAAAATTATTTCAATGAAAAAAATTTCTCTATATTTTACAAAAATAAAATAAAATAAATTCACCAAATTATAGAAATTTATTATGATAAAATAGTTCCCATATTTGGAACCATCTTATCAAAATTTGGTACGGAGTTGGTTTTTTTTGACATTATGAATTGTGACTAAGGTACAAATTTGTTATAACGGTAAAGGGTATAATGGATAATGTGGGTATAAAATAATGAGATATGGGATAAAATGACATAAAATCTTATTTAAAAATATATTGATAAGTCCATTTGACACACATTTATATTATTTTATAATTTATTATTCATTTTTACGACATTAAATTTAATGGGATATTATTATATATTAATTTTTGAATTATTTCCATGATTTACACTCCCCTCACTCTGATAAAGGGAACCTCTTATAGTCACTTATCCACACAATAATACCCCATTATCTCAATAATGATCTATAAAAATACAATTTAATTTTCATATATCTCATATTTAGGTGTTATTCTACATAATTAAACCAATAATAGAAATATTATGTTTATTTTAATTAGTGATCCCAAATAAGAGGTATATGTTATTACCTATATATTTCATGTTTATTTCTTCTAAGAACTCCTCAAAATGTTATATAGCCATCATAACATGATGGAATCTATATCTTCAAAAATATATGTTTTTAATATTAATTACTTGTCTTTCTTATATATCATTACCATCTATTGGAAAATGTTGACATCCTTGTGTGTGTAATGAAGTCAAACCTTGTATCCTATCAAAAGTGTTTAAAATATTAAATTGCTAATAAATTTATAAATTCAAATCCCAATGTACTGAATAGTTTAGTAGTCTTGGAGAACTAGATACACACATAAATTTCACATTATATTAGATAACATAAAATAAATAATATTATTTTATTTTATAAATTAATTATTCCCAATATTCTATCCTTTTATATCAATAATTAAAAATTCCATGGAATCTATGAGAACAGAAACATAATAATCATTTAACATTTGATGGAAACTAATGGAATGAAAAATATTTGAAACTAAATAAGTCTTGAAACATAATGAAATTTATTGATGATCATAAAATAATTAAAAATATAGTCCCATGAGGGAATACATATTCATGTAAATACAAACTATTTAAATAAAAACACAGATAACAATAAATGATTACATTATGATTTAATTCATAATATCGAACAACTAAAACATATTGCCAATGTATTTGTTAAATAATTAATTAAAATAACCTAAATATATTATACTCTTGCATAATATATAAATGGGTAAGGAATTATGAAAAACACACTCTCTCATTTGACTCATGAGACCAAAAAATCCATTGAGGGTATGAAATTTTGGGCCCCACCTATCTTATAATAAGAAAAATTCATTGCACATTTGAAATAGATAAATCATAATCAAAATTGACATTCATATTTAAAAACAATATTAAGAGAGGTAAATACATACCCAAAAAATACATAATCCTGAACCATTTTGAGTAATTCATCCAATGTACCAAAATAATACCCAAATAGTAAAATTGATTGTAAACCATCTAGAGAATCATGGGGAATTGTATAAGACCAATACATGCAAAGTCAAGCTAATCATAAACTATCCATTGGAACATGGTGGAAGGTATAATTAATCTATATTATCAACAATTGATTATTTAATGACAGTCTATGAAGGCCCAGTCTTTTTATACCTAAATATCTCATCATATTAGATGAATATTCAATACATTTTATAATATCATGCATGATGACAATAATAGTTTAGTGTCTTTAGAGATTATATAATCAATATTATTATTTAAATAATGATATCTAGATAATAGAATAATGATAATCCCATATGTTAATATTATTAGGAATATGATACATAAACAATTTTTCATACCCTTGGAATTGAAACATAATAAATGTTGAGATCAGATGCACAATATGGGTAAAAATTGGAATACATAAACATAATTTTAGCATAAGGGTATGAGAATATGATAAAACATATTGAAAACATTCCTTATATATCAAATATCAAAATCATGTTTCATTTTATAAATATTGGAATTTCTTAATACATCAATAATATTGGAATCTAATAATAGTATCTCGAAAAACCAAACATTGGAATAATACATAGAATTATATCGTACACATAATATTATAAAATTTTGTATATTTATAAATATAAACTGGTCCAATAATTATGTTAAGGACATGACTTGAGGCCCTCTAAAAAACTTGTGGTCATGAAACTAGGTCTATGAATATCCATATATAAATGGGACACATGTCCATAGATAATATTATAAAAATTTAATAAGGTTCACAATGACTTTTTGATCAAGTATTCAGATCCACAAATAATAATTTTAACATAAAATCATGTTAAAACATATACTATTTACTCATGATTTATGAATTTTTATCCAATTAATTATAGGTCAATTTAACTCCCTCCCATCATATAATCCATACATCTATGTGCCATAATATCATTAGACAAATGTCCCATAATAACACATGAAAACATTTATTGTACCATAATCATTTCATGATAGTATAAATTGTTGAATTGAAAGTGTTTCATAAAAACAATATCATAATCCTATACCATACATTGAATGAATCATTATGAAATAATTACATCATATCCATAATAAATATTAACAAATTTTAAAAAAAATTCATCATAGAATGAAAATTATATTTAATACTGACATGGAACATTTATTGAGGAAAAAAACCATTTATCATTGAAAAATACTTCATAAATGATTAATTTATAAATTAATTTCATTGAAAATAACCTTGGAATATTATAAAAGAAGATTTAAAATGTTGAGTAGTCATGATAGTGGAAAATTTCATATATATGAAAATAATGATATCAACAATTTTTTTTCTAAAATACATATAGTTCTATCGTTTAAAATTATAAAAATATTTATTTATTAAATACAATGTAAAAATGTTAAAATATGTAAAAATTCATTAATAAATTATTTGGTGAATGTAAAAAAATTAAAAACAATTATATCAAACAATTATATGAATGAAAAAAATTCTTTAGCCGATGATATAATCACAGATAGCTTTCTTAAAAACAATACTTAGAGATCTTGGGTACATACTGAGTGGAAAATGAATGGAAAAAATATAAAATTGTTAAATATTAATATTAGAATAAAATTAAATATTTTATTAGGATATGGATCATTATATCTCATAATTGTAATCATAAATAAAAAATTTCTTGATAAACTATGAGATTGTATCATAATACCCTTATCACATTGGAAATATTGAATTATATTAACGTGAAATGAAAAATAAAATATCATTAAAATAAATAATTTTATGATATTACATGTCATATTTGGTGTATAAACACCTCATAAATTACTATAGGTTATTAACAAAACATATATCTAAATAAATGAAAATTGAGACAAAAATATCATTCCACACAGGTAACTTTTGAGCCATAAAACCCATGAATGAGTGATCATAAAATGGATAAAAAAATCTCAATAAATTTCAGGAATTTAATAATAAAATATAATTCTTGTGAATTCTATACAACACCTAAAATAAATAGGATCTGAATATGGTGTTTGTTTCATAGAAGTAAGAAATGTTAGATGAAAATATTTTAACATAATGAATCAGCTTCTGTCATTAAATTTAAAACATAATGTATAGTAAATATATTTTTATTTTAAATTTATTAATTAAAAATAATTTTTTTATAACATAACATATATTATTTAATTTTTAGTTTTTATTACCCATATATGAACAATTCATTGTTAAAATCGCATTTCAGACTATAAATGCTTCTTTTTCAATATATTTTTTTGTTTGGTATTTATTATCATTTTATATTTATCATTGACACAAAATCTAAAAACGTTTAACCTGATATAAATCTTATATTTATTAACTATATTTATTATTAAATTATTCTATAATAGTTACTATTAAAATGAAATATATCATTTATAGAGACGGTATGGAATGCATACGCTGAAGTTATGTTTCATTTTTTAATAGAGGGAAAAAGTTAAATAATAATATAAATGTCTAGTAGTTTATATATATATAATAATCACCAGATTTATCCATACTAACTTCTATTAAAAGGGTTAATAAAAGATGAATCACATCACTAAGTGAGTTAGTAATCCACCATACCAATAGACGATATTATCACATTCCCCACTGAATAACATATAATAAGGAATATGAGATATAATATATCCATATGTATAAATATTTTAAAAATATTATCTATATTAATTTAATATATCCTATTTATAATCCTTGAAAAATAGAAATTATAATCACATTACATCGGTTCACAAGGCTGTAGTCCAAGAGTAATGTTATTGTTTTGCGAGATAAGAAGATAGATGTAGTATTATAATTGAAAATGTATAATAATATCATAAATATATCATGTATTAATTAAATAAATCATTATATCCCGTGATGAGATTTTGGGATGGATAATAAATAACATAGGTTCGTGAGGTGGTACACTACCGTACACACGAATGATGATTTTGTATCTTATATCATGGAACATGATATTGATGTTTGTTAATCAATTGAACAAATAAAATATAACTATAAAAAAGATAAAAATATGATTATTTTGACATATTTGGAAAATGTTTCACATTCTTTGAAGAATAAGTAAAATAAAAAACATATAAATAAAAAAGTTACATCTTCTACAGACTACCTCTTTAGGCTAAACATAAAGCAAACCCATATATATTTATGATGTTAAAAAGGCCACTAGGTTTTGGAAAAGTTTTTATGAACATTATTTGGGTATATTAGGAATATACTAATGTATTTTTAATAATTTCAGATTATATTAGTTGGTGTTTTATTTGATATGTTATGTGAGTAGCACACTTGAAAAATTTGAATGAAAATAGTGTGTCGTGTTTTTTGCATGATACAAGGCTCCAAAATAGATCATTATAGATAATATAATATATATTGTAGAAATATGTATATAAAAGTTATTTTTTAATATTTTAAGGTAATTCTAAAGAATTTATTTTGTATTTAACTCCATAAAAACTCATTTTCCCATTAATAATGTCAATAAATTTTTAATTATTTTACTATTCATAACTGCAATAAATTACTCTAAAATAATTAAAAAATATAAATTATGATATCTAAAAATTTGGGATAAATTTTTTTAAATCCAATTCACATAATTAGAAATACACAGTTTAAATTTAATATTATTTATGTGAGGAAGAAGTTGTTTTCCAAATGGAAAACTATCAAATGATTAAAATGCTTGTAAATAAATATTCGATATTTAATTGATTCTAATTAGCTAAATTGTATAAATATATATAATTTTACTAATTTTACATTTTAAAACATAATCATATATAATTTACCTAGTAAATAATTTGAACGAAAATTATGTTTTCAATGAAACTCATATTTTACACTATTCAACATAAAATTTTCCTTTCCAATAAATTATCAAAAATTATCTTGAAAATATTTATGAAATTTATATATAAGAAATAATTTATTTCAACTATAAATTAATTGTATTGAAAAATAATCATTAATATAATTTTTCAAAAAGGGGGAAATATTTGACTTAAAACCTTTGTATTTTTAATAATAAAATTGTATTTATTATTATCATATTTGTAAAAAAAAACATAAAATTAATTATAATGATTTAATTGAAAATATAATATATTAATTTCATTATAATCATTTATCATTTTTTTGGGTTTAATTTTGTGTGGTAAAATGAATTTGAGTGAATGAAAATAGTTTTCAGAAAATTCTTTCCTTTAATTTCAAATTGATATTAGTTTAATTTATAAATAATTGGTATCCAAAGTATTTATTTTATGTGTATGGGTAAAACATATATTATCATAATTTAGTAAATCATATTCATAATATTTATTTCAATGTGTATGTGAAAACTTTTGTTACATTTTAATGTATTGTCAATTTTATTTAAACATCATGTTTTGTGTAGAACATGCTAAAGTAGGTGATGTGTGAAACGAATTCAACTATTTAAGATTCTTATAAAATATTATTTTGAAAAAAATTAATTTATTTTAAAAAAATATTTCCCAAAATATCAAGGTGTCATATTCTACCTCTTTAATAAATTCCATCATAATAATTTGATATTTTGTTTTGTAATCAATTGTTAAAATTTAAAAATCCATTGGTAGGAATCCAAAAAAGTATAAACAGTTAATTAAAATACCTCTAAAAAAGAAAATGATAAATGTGAATGTAACGATGAATAATAGATAATGGTTTTTTAATATATGGGAACATTTTTTAAATGTGAAAACATGTGAATGAAGATAAAACTCTAAACAAAATACAGATAGAGGGTGATGGGGAACATTTTTAGAATAGATATAATTACAATAAGTCCATAAATATGCAATGATTGAAAAAATTACTAGATCCAAAAAAATTAAAGTACTATAGTACCATTTTTTCAATATCCTTTTTCCTAAATATGAATAGTTTTCATGAGAGTATATTCTTAAATGATTTCATTCCATTTAAAATGTACAATATCATCCATTTCTTATTTTTCATTAAATATTTGAAATCATCTTATACACTAAGAGATAAATATTTTGAAACTAATGAAATAAAAAATTATAATATATATAAAATAAGGATAAGAAACCACATTTATCAATAGGTAATATAAAAGAAATTTATACACATATTATGAAATAATAATAACTCATCATGGAGTGAAATGAAAAACTAATCACTACAACATTTTCAATGGATCATCTTAAATAATTCCATAAATTATCAACCATATAAACAAACAAAATTAAAAATATATATAATTAAGTTCATTTTTATTCTAAAAATAATCATAACATTAATCAAAAGAGATATAATACGGTCTCTCTTAATTATAATATACCAAATATTTGAATATATTTTCGTATATTTTCCTAAAACATGGTGATTAATATAATTACTATCAAAGAATCATTAAAAAATGAATTCCTCCTCATTCATTGATTGAAACTATAAATTATTTAATATATTCTTCAAATTCATTAATGTTGTAAACAGAATCAATGATCATAAAAAACATTTTTCACGAATTAATTAAACCACTTTAATGTCATAAGTACTATGAAAGTTAATTTATTCATATCCACTATCTATTTATCCCAATATAGTTATCTCAATATCAGAGATATATTAATGATTATCTCCCCTAAATCATTTTTATTCCACTAAATATCAAAATGAAATTAAATAAATTTACCATTTGATTAATAATATTGAACATAATATTGATAATACATACTGAAAAACATAAATTAAAATTTCTTATAATTTCTATTATTCTTATAACATGATTATTGAATTATAATTCATCAAGGAAACAATCATCATGCAACATCATTAAAAAACCACAAACTTGGATTCAACATAATATTCCTTAATATTAATTTTATATAATATAGAATAACAATCGTGACATATCATTCACGAAACCAAATATATACATGATTATTACATATAACATAAAAAATACTCTTATAATATCCTATAAAATTCGTACATCATTTAGGGTGTATTCATCATAAGTAGAACCATAATAACTCATACAACCATTCAAATTTTAATATTAATATTTCCCCACAAGACATCGATCTATAAAATTCCCATAAATTAAATATTTAAAATATACATACACTAATGATATATTAGGGAGTTCAATATTATCATCCATGAAATTAACTAGGCCATTCATTTTCCCCAGGAATTGATTAATCTATTGCCTTGTTCTCCATAAATAAAATAACATATAGTTACATTAATATATTTAATTTTTTGATTCTTTCTATAATATTAGCATACAGAAACTGAATAATCTATCTTCTATGGTCTCCCCCACCCATAATCCCCACAGACTCTATCCTAATATTCTTTTTTGAGTTCAATATATTGTTAATGTGTATGTTATTATTCATATATCAGGATCACTGACTATGTCTAATCATTATATCCTTCAATCTAGTCATCATCCCATTTGGTTTCTCAGAAAAACATTTTTTTTATCACATTATACATAAATTTAGATTTTATTGTTTCTTCTTTTGTATAAAACAATAAAAATAGTATGAGAAACAATAATCATCATGTCAAGCCATAAAAAACTAGAAATAACATATAGGATATCAAAATAATGAAAATATATTTTCAATTTACGTCATCTTATGCTTAACTAAGGTCATTTATGGTCATTATTTAAATCATTCATGATGGTTCAAAAAGAATTTTATTTTGGATTTACAAATGAAATCCCTAGTAGTGTCAATCCATTTGTTCAATAATTTCTATTATCTTGCACATTGTGGTCATTAAGTCCAGCTTAGTTCAACCTTTTCAATTTTACCAGCTCTATATGTCTCAAAGTTAATGCTAGACAAAATTATCATATCCACAGATGGATGTAATTTATATTAAATACATTCACCTATCATTCACTAATATTATATGATATTATTAATTTCATAGAAATATACATTTGTTTATCCTTAGAGATATCCATAGATATATTCTACTAAATAACCATAGACATATCCATTGTGATATAACTTATTTTTTTTCAAATCCTAATATCCAATTACTGAATAAATATTCCATTGACAAAAACTGTAATTAATCAAGAATTCATAGTTATATTTTCATATTTATTGACGAATATTCAATAAATTCCATAAATAGCCACATGATGACCATAATAGTTAAGTGTATAAATAAATTATTAACGTAATCTTATCATTTAATGAACAATATTAAACAGCCATCAAAAATATATTCCAAAAAATTAATCCTATTTGGTTTCCACAATTTATTGTCTCCTTCATTACCTAGGAATGGAATCATATATAAGGGTGAGATTAGATAAAAAATGATATTAATAATGGGAAAAATGTTAACAAATATTTGCATTACAGTATGAGAACATTACTATAACATTTGAAAAATTAACCCTACATATTAATGATATAAAAATATATCATATTTTAAATATGTTATGTCCTAATACAATAATCCGAATAAAATAATAGACCACGATCCATATGAAACATATATTTTCAAAAAACATGTATTTGGGGAAGAAATGTTATATTTTAAAATTCTGAACAGATATAAATAGAAACATGTTAAGTCATTAAGTTAGGGAACTCAAATTAGGCCCTTAAATAAACATATGGGAATGAAATTAGTTCAATGTATAATATTATGGGCATGAAATAAAATTCCACACATAACACTATGATCATGTGATCATGTTCACACATAACATTTTGAACATCTCATCACATTAAAGGGTATGATTTTAAAACATTAATAATGTTCTTATGTGTAATATTAACTCCTCAGTTGGCCATGTTAACCATAATAATTTGAAGGACATATAGGTCCTACCCATCACATAATCTATATATCATGGTTCAAAAATACCATAAATCATTTTTCATATCATAATCTATGAAAGGGGTCACTTTCCACCAACATTTCATTATAGTATAAACCATTTAATGAAAATGGGTACAAAATTGGCTTATCATAACAAAAGTCCATCCTAAGTAAGAATAATTATGGTATCATTGGATAATATCCATAGTAAATCATATATAGCATCAATATATTTTATATTATAAGGAAAATGGTTTCTAAAAATAAAATATTACATTTCCTTTGGATAATAACCTTTACACATTGAAAAATAATTTTTAATATATAAAAGGTTTTTTAAAAATTCATTTTAAAATAATCCTATAAATTTAAAATGGAGGTATTATATCAATGTGGTCCTGATGGAGGAATATTCACCACACATTAATCTAATGATTAGATTAATATTTATATCAGACGGAAAAAAAACTTTCATTTAAAAATGGTATGATGATTCAATTAAGAAAACATTTTAAAATTTTGAAAAATCATAAACCATATTTACTAAATATTTTTTGGAATGTTATCATAATTTATTAATTATTTTTATGAAAAAATTATATGGAACAAAAATGGGTTAAGACCTAAGAGGGAAGTAAAGTGGGTTTTGTGAAAAAACATCATATTAAACTACTAAGTACATAAGAAGATGAAAATGAAGCTAATACATATTTAAATGAAATAAATTGAGTTGAAAAAATAAAATATTTCTAAAGAGATGGTTCATAATATTTCATTATCATAATCGTAATATTTAAAAATCTTGATAAATGATGAGATTCCGTCATATATCCATAACCAACTAGTTATCATTGAATTGTATGTCCCATAAAAGAATAACATTAAATGAAACTTATAGAAACAAAATAATAAGTAAATTAATCTTACCCCTTTTTAAATTGTCTATATATACACCTATAATATCTATTGAAGCCAAAAATGAAAAATGTATCAATGAATGAAAATTGAGACAAAAATCCCTTATATCTTTAAAAACATTTCAACCCTACTCCCAATAAAATAGGGATCCTAAATATTATATATTATTAAAAATAATTTTCTACAAATTCTTAAATAATGTAATTAATGGATAGTCTATACACTGTATAAAAGAACTAATTGTTGAATATGGTCTGTGTCTCATATATGTAAAAAAGAGGCATGGAAATTCCATACCCAATGTCTAAAAATCATTCAAAATCTTTAAATCATATAATATAATAAATAAACATAAATTATAAATATACTAAATCAACATATTTTTATATCTCATATTATATAATATTTACTTTGGACATTCTCTACTAGTTTATTCTCAATTACATGTCAAAATCACATTTCATGTAATAATGGTATTTTTCAAGTATGTTTTTGTTTTGTAATTTTGATCCTTTTTCATTGACCACTGTTAAATAATATCTCAATTTATAACCCTGATATAAATATCATATCACATCATCATATATTTATTGATTTTATGAAATAAAAATTTAGATATTCAAAATAAAATATGCTATTCCTTGGAAAATATAGTCATATGAATGCCTGATGACTATTCACATTATTTTAATGGATAGAATAAATAATTTTAATAAATAATTAAATTTTCTATTATAATAATTATTTAATATATATCAGTTATATTCAAAAAAATTATCTGTATTTCATTTTTGGTAAACTATTATTAAAAACTAAATCACGCCATTTCAAGAGGTGATAGAAAGACATAACCATGAATGATGTTATCGAATCACCTATGGATTGGAATGTAAGATGGTATATGTGATATAATAATTTAAGATATATAGGTATTATAAAAATAATAATTATTTTTTAATCAATCATTATTACCATCATTGAAAATATAAATACGGAACAAAACACATTGGTTTGTGAAGTGCTAATCCACCAAAAACATAGGTGACATTATTAATTATCTACATTATGGGTGGTAGGAAGGAATAAATGGAATTATAATTCAGTAGGTTTAATAATAAAACTCATTTAAACATTTAATATATTACATTATCATGTTTTTATTTGTAGTGATGGAAAATGAATAACGTAGTTTCATGAGGCGGTAGACCATCTACACTTGAATGAAGATTTCATATAACATTTGACAAAAGTGGATATGGATTTACGGTATATATAAACAAAATTATATCATATGTTATAGAAGTTATAGTTTATTATTACTTTATAATAGGATTAAAATATTTAATTCTATTAAAAAATGAATTAAAACAAACGCATAGTTAAATTCATGTCCTCTTTTTCGGACAACCTCAAAATGTTTAATAAAAACAATTTAAAAAATTGTTTAGAAATATTTAAAATTCCAATAGGATGTGGGTAGATGTTAAATGAATTTATATTCATAGGTCTTCTATAAACTATTGGGGTTTTGAATTGTGAATAAGAGAGGAGTGTGGTGGTATCTTATAATTATGGTGAGTCATATAGTTCTAATTTTTGAAAAGAAAAACATGTACCAAATTTTTTCATATTGTAATATCCTACAAAATAATCAATATTCAATAAAATATGAGTTAATATATATATATATGTCAATTAAATCTGTTTTTTATAATTTTATAGGTTGTTTTACCCATTCTTGTATTTATATTAACCTCGATAAACCTATTTTCAGCAAAATTGTTGTAATTTTTTTTTCAGGTTTTATTATTAAAAATGTTAAAAAATTAATTTTACCATATAGTAAAATGAAAATTTTTATTATATCAAATATTGGTTCCATTTTTTTATATTGAATTAAAAATAAGTGAAAACATTCAAATATTAAAAATGTTTTATATAAATAATAATAATTTAATTGATTCAATTTATCTAAATTTTATTAATATATATTTAAATGAGTTTATTTTTATTTTAAATAATATTAAAATACAATTTATATTTTATAAATATATTTTTATTTCTCAAATATGTTTTACAAAATTGGAAAAATAAAGATTATAATATCTATCTAAATGGTGAGATAAATGGTTTTTAGAAAGAAAATATGTTTTAAGAAAACAATTGGATTTCTTTTAATCTCATGTCAATAAAATCTAATAAAATACTGTTAAAATTTTTATTGATATAAAATATTTATATTTCAATAAAATAATTTAACCAATGTTATTTCCTTAATTCATTGTGGTAAAATGTGAATATGTACATAAATATTATGTTTTAGAATAATAATCTATTATTTTAAAACAGTTATTATATTAAATTCTAGTTAATACACACCCAAAAAGTATTGTTTATATATATATGTGTAAAAATATATTTTCAAAATTTATTTCACTATGTTACTATCAAAAATAAAAATGGATTGGCAATAAAAATATAAATATTTTAATAGTACATAATGTTTTCTATATTCTTGAAGTTACATGTAATGTAAGAACAACTCAATGTTTCGTATAATGCAAGAAAAAGTAAATTCTTTTAGAAAATAAATCTATCAAAATAAATTTATATTTATTTGAAAAATATATTTCACCGAATCTATGGTAGATATAATGATAGAAAAATTGAATATTTATTAAATATACCACTAAAAAATTTCGTGTGGAAATACACTTTTTTTACATTAAAATGTATAATATTTCCAAAATATTAAAGATAAAAATATCATTTAAAAAAACTTTGTAAAATTTTAATGGAAGAATCAAATAATTTAATTTTTATAATGGTGAAAAATCATTTTCTTTTCATATATGATATATAATATCCCTTTACCACATATATAAAAAGTTAAAATGTTACTAATTCATAACAATACACGGAAATTATTTTACAAAATTACAAATTAGTGAAATATTTTTAATTTATTTTATAAATAATTTTTAATTTTAACTACATTTTTTAAATAATTTTTAAAAAATATGGTCCTTTATTGAATTTTTTTGACTAATAAGAGGAAGGAAGTTGGTCATTAAAAGAAAACCCCTTAATCATTTTATGTTACAAAAATGGGAACATTTTAATACTATATAACATATTCATGTGTAATAATAGGAGAAGAAAAATAATTATTTTAGATAGAAATGTTAATCACATTTATAGTGGGAGAATTATTCGCATATAATCTTATATAATATTGAAATGTTGAACTAAACCCTTACTTAATATTAGACTTCATTCATATGTTTCCAATAATATTTCAAAATAAATATAGAAGTATTAAATCTATATTACAAATCCGTACTATATATACATATATATTACAATATTTGACTTACTTATAATCATTTGAATCCCATATATTATTAATTCAATATTAAAAGAACTATTTAGGGTAATAACATCTTCATTTAACATACATGTGTTGTTTCTTTTTTTTTTTAAGTTATTAGATAATAATCAAGAATCCATTATATTAAGAAGATGAATAATGATATAGTTATCTTATATATTCATTATAATTTTTTTATAATAATCTTCAAATTGTTAATATTGAAAAATTAATTACACCATTCATATATATTGTATGTTATATGCACTAATGGATAATATTTTCACTTTTCAAAAACAAAAAATAAGAGTTGAATATAATTATTCACATTTAATGATAATTATTATATAAAACTAATCATTTATATTCATAAATATTATCATCATTATGATCAATGTAAAATATAATGAAAAAATGAATCACATCGTTTTGTGGTGGTGGTAGAATATACATATGAGAAACATTATCAATTCCAAAGGGTTTTTAAGGTAAATATTTTGGTAAGATATTAAAATTCCATATGTATAATTATTTCATAAATATTATATATGATATTTATACCCATAAAATTATAATATATAAAATATGATTATTATAAAATAATTGTAATGCTACATGGATATGGTAAGAAACACATATGCATGAGTGATATGTTCACATCCCCATTAATTGTATTGTCAGAAAAAATATTGATTTCATTATATGATAACATTTAAATATATTAAGGGTAATTTAATTTCAATTTCTTGATAAATAAAACATATTTTATTTTTTTAATGATAGAGTAAAATAAATTCTATCAGTTATGCTGATTACATATTCTTTGGAAATATGTCATTTGGATATCCACATGAGGACCCCATGATTTGTCTTTTGATAAGACTAGAACCACTAGAATAAGTCTATAGATGTTTGTAAAAAATTTATTATTTTTTATAATATAAAAAGAACAATTTGTTAAAAATATGAGAAATGAGGGTCATCCATTAAAAATAAGTGGAGATGAAAAATAATAAATTTCATAAATGAATAAAATAATGGAAATCCATTTTCAAGAAAAATTATTCGAAATGGATTTTTGTTATAATTTTTTATCATTTAATGTTGTTACAAAACAATCCAATATAAATTATTTAGGTTTATGTGGTGTTTTAAACCATGTCATTCGGTTTAACCTCGTAGTTAACCCATTTATCTATTAACCATGGAAATTAATTTTTTACTCTTAATGTTAAATAATAAAAATTATAATGTAAATATGTGATCCACAATGGAATATAGATTATATAGTAGGTTATATATTACCCCCAAGTCCAATTTAATGGTTTTAATAATTCTAAATTAATTTAATAATATTTTATTTTTCTAATAAACCATTATTATAAAAATCTTCAATATACTAATTTAATATGACATAAAAGACATAAATAAATATTTAGAAATAAAATATAATAAAAAAATATCAATTTTCTATAATCATATATAATATTTAAGTAGACTATAAATAATTAAAATTATTTACTTTTAATATTTTTATGATCACTTATTTATTTTTTTTCTGTAATTGAATGAATACTATATGGTAATTTCATAAAAATTTAATGTAATTATATAATTGCTAATAATTAGAAATACTTTTCCATAATTAATAAATTTAAATATTATACAAATATAAATTTATATTGATTCAAAACCATTTTATAATTTTATATGAACACATAATAAGTGTGAAAAATAAATTGAGTGAAATTTTGTATTTATCATTGAAATAAAATTTTTTTACACCATTTTCATATATCTTATTCCCTTAAAAATTTATATTTATATCTTATGTTAATAAGGGTAAAATATAATTCATCCATTATGAACTTATATGAAAATTTTTGGCCTTATAATTTATTTTTACCACATACAGACCAGATTTACCATTTTCCGAGGTGACAATTTTTACCATAGTTACAACTCCTCAAACATAGAATCCAACAACCATATTTACCAAATATTTACCTCAGATTTCATAATATATAATCCATTTTATCAAACTAAATCTCTATCATTATAATAAATGTTTTTCAACATAATTTTTCAATGCACATGGAAAACCACATTTTGAAAATTTTAATATTAAGCATAAAAATAGATTTATGCTTATCCCATCTATGGTGAAAATATAAGATGAAATTTGAATTTTTTTATAATATATATTAATTTCATTGATATATTTAACTATTATTTATTTTATAAATTATTTTTTATAAAAAAATTTTGCATCAAAAAAAAATTCAAAAAAATACATCTCATATATCTTCTATTGATTTTTAATTCAATTCCTATATAATTGATAATAAATGAATTTATTTTTGTTGATGTATTACCCATAAAGTTTTATACTTTATTTGTTTATTTTTAGACATTCCTTCCCAAAAATAAATAGATAACTAAAAAATATATTTTCAAAGAAGAATGATGGTCTTGTAGACATGATCTTTTGTGTTTTAACCCTATTGAGCATAATATTAATTTAGAATATTTGTGTGATACATTCATGCCATTAATTAAATATAAACCTTGTAATTTGAAATTATAACAATTAGTAATGTGATTTTTCATTTAAATAATTCCGTTTTGTGGTCCCCACAACATTAAATGTTTTAAAAATATTTATCTTAAAAATATGAGAAACTAAATACGATGGTCTCCACCAAACAAGGTTTCCAAACATGAGAAAAGTAGTGTGAAGAAAAAACATGGACATGGAAGACAGTACTGTGACCCAGTGATTGTTAAAAAATGATATAGAACATGGTCTTGTGAAATTTAACCTACAAAAAACTATAAACCTAAGAAGGGTTAATGTACTGTGGATTAATCTGAAAAAAAAGAAAAAAGATACACATCACAACCCACCTTCTCCAAGATGGGGTAATGAACATCAAAGTGAACCTCCCATCCTTATTCAAGGTGAAAGGAAGATAATTACCCCATGTCCTGCCTTCTATAGGCCCCAGGGTAAAGACTTGAACCAAGGGAATATAATACCACATAAATGGAATGAAATACACTTTTTATAAAACAACATCCAGAGATAAGATGGTAAATAACCGCAACTCTAAAGAATAAATGTAAAAGTAAACACATGAATCCATTCCCACGTGCATTTTCAAAATTTAAACTAACACAAACTAAGAAAAAATAAATAGGTAATGTACCAACTAATTGAAACTAAGAACCAACAACATCTATCCTAGCACCTAAGCTAGTAAGGTCCATAACGATCCTCAATGTATTCCAAGAAACCTGGAGAAAAACATATGTAGTGTGAGCATACATGTACACTCAGTATGGAAAACAAAATCTTCTCATGCACAAATTAGGGAACACACTAATTCCCCTATGAGAAAAATATTATATCTTTAAGCACATACCAAGGAATACTAACCAGCCCAACCCCACCAAGGAAAACTCTCACAAATAAATCAATCCATGTAATGTAATAGTACAAGCACATCAATATTATGGCACCCCTCACACCACTTTTCCCACCGGTTAACTGATCATTCCAAATGATCAGACATCTCCACGCTTCCACTATTCCCATAAGTAGTCCCATTGCAACATCCTTTTCCACGCACATCTAGGCTTCAATCCACAAAAGACCCACACCCATTGACACCTGGACCACAACCACCACCACCACGCTCAAAGTCACCTGGGACATAACAACCCCTGCCATGCCTGAAGGTATATTATCCTCATCACAAAGATTGTTGGGAAATCAAACATGGGGTGGAATCACCTCATTTCCACAAATAAAAAACAATCGCCAGAATAATATTTCATTATAGTAATCCTTAAGCCATTAAATCCTTCTTAGATATGGCCATGAGGCATGATTAAAAAGAGGGTATGGGGATAAAAATCAGAAACCACCAATCCATCCTTCCACCAGGCAGTTTGGGAAGGACACCCTTCCCTTGAAATGGATTTTTTTGCAACGTAGTGATCAATAAGGGTGGGGTGCATAGAGAAATTACAAGGAACTACAACAAATATATAGTTAATCAAACACTCTTCCCCCACCTATGATTTTAACACAACAGAGAACAAGACCACACCATCACTACAT
Source organism: Viscum album (assembly GCA_963277665.1). Lineage (NCBI taxonomy): Eukaryota > Viridiplantae > Streptophyta > Magnoliopsida > Santalales > Viscaceae > Viscum > Viscum album. The sequence goes on from OY728145.1 coordinate 1,202,708,654, forward strand.
CCGCTACTACTCCAATACACACAACCATAAAACAACCATTACCAAAGCATAACCCATCCCCTATTTTGTTCGATTTCCATTTTTGTAAGTATATATGGGAATTCCCTTAAATTATTAAAAAACTGTCAAGAAACTAAAAACAATAGACATACAAGGAATCCAGAAAACCCAAACTATGTCCTATTATAAAACAACACAAGAACTACAACACAAAACATGGCTTGGCATCCTACTGCACATCCCCATTCGACTACTATCTACTATCAATATTCAAAGTAAACACAATAAATTCCTTATTCAAGAACCCATACCTATAGCACCACTGCACAAGAAATTCCCCAATGATGTCCAACAACATTACCAGTCCACAAGCACACTGCATTCCCACTGCTTAACATCTCTTCATGACCATAAAACATTATAAAGGTAGTCCATCTGCCTACAATTTCATCCATTTCAAAATCAATAATCTAGTGAACTAAGATACCAAAACACTACCCTTATACCACCTAACATACTGAGCCCAAAGAAACCAGACCAAAACACCAAGAACATAACCACAACCATCAATCTAAATTTTTTAAATTTAATCAATAGTAATTTATTAATTTACTATATAATATAACTAGGGTGATCACAGAACATGGTTGATCACGAGAATCCATTTATTTACTGAGTGTACGTGATTGCCCAGATTTCATGTAATATCTATATATCAAAACATCGCATTGAGATAACAGTACTGCACAAGAAAAAACCACAAACACTATTGATTTTCAGAAGGCATACGACCAAAAAAATCAATAAAAAGAGTCAAATATAATGAGTAAAACAAGAGATCAAACATCAAGCCACACCTTTCCCATTATTTTACATATACGATTTATCTTGTGGTCATATTAAATCAATGTTAAATTATTACTTCAAATATAGTATCTGACCATTATTTACATGGAAACTTTTATATAACAACCCAAAATGATTCACAATTGGATAGAAGTAAATGAAAAATCCCTACATGGATGATTGATGATCGATGTTCATTGTTTTTCCCATAATAATGGATAGTGTGACATGCAGGAAAATAAAACATCACGAATGAGTGGGAAGGGCTCTTGAACAGACATACAAACCATATTAGAAGGATTTATCTCGGAATACTAAGGGAAATGAAATGAAAGAAGGAGAATAGGATTCAGATTAAGAATAGGTCAGATCCTAACATTAGGGAGACGATTTCGATGTACTAAAAATTTGGATTGTGTCTTGACCTAGGGGCTTGGTGGTTCTACATGTTTGGATTAATCCATATTTAATAACTCCCCAAATAAATGGGTAAGATTGACCACTGGAAGACTGTGAGTTCATAGAATAACATTGAACATGAGGAAAATGGAAAAAACATGAGATATTGGAAAAAACAGAAAATGGAGTGATACCGATTAAATGTTCATTTGTTATCGAATGTTAATGGTTTCTAGATACTTATGGGATTCAAAATATCTTTTAACAGCCTTAAATCACTTTAAATGAATTATTAAAACAATTTTACATTAATAAATATGTTATAAGAGTGATATTGGAAGGTCTTGGATAAGCTGGAAATGACTCCCCGATGGGTGAGACACCAACACCATGGCACTGATGACCTAGAACCAGTCTGTGTGGCAGTGTTATTGATCTGTGCCACCGATGTCGATCGGTACCATTTTTTGTTCAACATGAAATTTGAAAAACTATTCAATGAGTAACTAATGGTCTCTATGATACCTCAAACATTAGGATATGACAAAGTAATGAATCGGGAGGGGACGAGCCTTTACATTAGATACCTGTCAAACTATTCTCGACATCGAGAAATCAAGAGTAAACCTGAGGAAAGGTGATCTGAAAAACAAACCTTTAAGATACCTCTCTGGAGTAAACCACCATGTTTTAAAAACTGGAAAGAAACCCCTAATAATCTAGGAACACCTCTCTCATCTATCTCTTAAACTACAATAGAAATACAATGTAACCACAAACACTAAAAATGTCATAGCCTCCAAAAATACGGACTTGAGAGTTCCATCATTCTTGTCAAGAAATTATCCTCTTTGGGAGGTACTCACTCATCCATTTGAGTTTTGTCACATCCACATTAAGTCGTATTGATTAGGGATATGGTCTTCCCTTCCCTGTAGTTAGTACTTTTCACACACATACATAGAATAAGGGAAACATATTATTTCATTGCAACAAGTTGAAGAATACACTACAAACAAGGAATGAAGAAAAGTATAAGGGAAAGACTCCTAAAAACACTAGTTACTAGGCACACATATGGGCCTCTCATTCCCAGGTACTTTCCTTAAGGCCACCATGCCCCTATAACACACAAACCAAGGGAAGGGTTTGTCCAAGATGCACTTTCTCCTCACAGTGCTCTATTACCAACAGTCACGAAAATGAATGTCGCATCTTCATTGATATCCATCTCTCCCCAGTTGAGAATTTGGGACATATCATGTAGATAACAAGGAATCTAAGACACATGACTGATGTTGTGGATCCTCTCCAATCGCTTTGGTAATTCCAGTTGATATGACAACATGACAATTCATCCCAACTGAGTGTATGGTCTGATGAACATGGGAGAAAGATGACCCACCCTTCCATTTTCCGCTATCCATGCCGAGGGGAGACCATTAGGAACATGTTCTCCCCATCCTCAAAATCCATTGTTATCCTACTATGATCACCATATGATTACAGATTGTCCTGATCTACCTTCATCCAATCACACACAATCTCAACCTTCTCTTTCGTTCTCTATACCACCTCTGGGCCAAGAACACATACCTACCCAACCTCTGTCCAGTAGAAAAGGAAACGACAATGTCTACCATATGAGGATTAATATTGATTCATGCCAATGGTTTAGTGATATCAATTATTGTTTTCAGACTCCACTGGAGGAAAGTGTCATACCCATGATCCCCTAATGTCTACAACACATGCTCGATCATATTCTCTAACATATGGATGGTCCTCTCTATCTACCCATCCGTATAAGTGTGGAAAGTAATGCTGGGGAATAATTGGGTTCCAAATTCACATTATAATCCCACCAAGACTCTTGATGTAAATCACGTATACTAATCTTAATTTATTCTATAATTAATTCTATACAACCACACAACTTCACCCACATACCTTTGTGCTAATTCATCTATCACGCTCATCTTCTTAACAGATATAAAGTGAGATGATTTCTTCAATAAGCCCCTGATAACCTATATGGAATCATATCCTCCCTTAGACATAGGTAGTTTGGTGATGAAAGTCTTTGAGATATCATCCCCCTTCCATTCAGGAATGTATAAGGGAAGAAATATACCACTGTGAACTTGATGTTCGACCTTCAACTAATGAAAAGGATGAACTTTTCCACGAACGCTATCACATCCCGTTTAACTGCAGGCCACCAAAACTAACCTCTCAATCTACAGTACATCCTGAAGACACCTGGATGTACCAACAGTGGTTTGTGATAGAAGTCCCAGGGAACCCCCTCACGTATTGCCACCATGGAAAACAAATTTTATTTGAACAACATCTTTTTGTGACTATCCTATAACCCCAACACTTGTGCATCATCATGGATAACGCGATCACACATCACATCAACCACTGATTCTCCCCACTGAGATTCCTACACCAATATTACAATGGAATATTGAACTATCATCTTAAACAAACAACCTCTACCGTCCTCCACTCTCAAGAACTGATGGAATGACGACAACTCCTCCATATCCTTATAACAATTTGTGGACACCCGAACTAAATCCTTTTGTGAATCCTTTCACAAGTCACCATCCACCACATTCCAAATTCCTAAGGTGTAATATATCATGAAATCATTGTCTTGATGAATCTCGATTCACCACTACTTACGAAGGATCAGGTATTGTTGTTAGAAGATAAAACTCAAGATCTTATGGTATGTGAATACTAAAAAATGTTACCCAATGCGGTAATGTCGCCATAATTTTAGTGCCAAGACCCCCATTATAAGATCCAAGTCATGTGTGGCATAGTGATGTTCATGGAGGCGTAACATCCTAGACCCATAAGAGGTCACTCCCCATTGTAGAAACAGCACACACCCCATGCCTAGAACAAAAGCATCACCAAACACCCCAAACATTACCCATTCATTTAAAAAACTCCGCACTAGGGCACTGAACAACTTCCCATTTAGATAAGTGGATGAAACCTATCAATGCTCACTCAAAATAAATGCCTCGTATTTCATTGTCAAATGAATCAAAGGGGTTGCAACTCGAGGGATTTAGGTAACCAACCTCCGTTAGTATCATGCCTAATCCAATAATTTATTTTCATCTACCATGTTCTTGGGTGCTTCCCAAGAAACAACCACTTCGACATTCGATAGATTCACTGATATTCCATGATGGGACACCACATTCCCAAGGAAGTGCCCCTATTGTGTTCAAATAATTCACTTGGAAAATGCCCCCTAGAAGTGGTTGGGTCAGAGGACCTCCCAAATCGTCCATATATTCATGGTGTGATCATCTAATGATATTGAGTAGATTAGGATTTCATTGATGAACATGAGGAAATCCCAGTCCATATTCTCATGATAAACAGAGTTCATGAGCCCCATGAACCCTACTGGTTCATTCGTAATTTTGAACAACATGACCACAAACTTGAAGTTTTCATACCTACACCTAAATTTAGTCTTTATGGTGTCACCCTCAATCACCCTCAACAAGTGATTTATAGACTGCATTATTTTCATACAGAACCATCCTGCTTCTTTAAATAGGTCAAATAGTTTATCGGTCCTCAGTAGTGGGTAACAGTTCTTGACTGTTACCTGATTTAATCTTTGGTAGTATATGCACAGCATGGGACCATTGCCTTCCTTCTTTGAGAACAATATTGAACCACCCCATGGTGAACCACTCAGTCAGATGACACCCTACATCATCCGGTCATCAACCTGAATTCCTAACTTCTACATCTCATGAGGTGTTATCAAATAAGGATACATCAAAATCAGATGGGAAAAGGGTTTTTAGTATATTCAGAAGACGACATCGCATCGGGTGAGTATATTCAAAAATTCTTCGGGGAAGACCTAAAATAAATCACTGACAATCCCTAGAACATCCACCATCTATGAGTCATCCAATTCCACTGACAGCTCGACTAACAAAGAAATAAGGGGATCCATAAACCAACTACCCTCTTGGAATCCCCACTCGCCAAGGAAAAAAACACACTAACCACCCATTTATATTAAAACAACACTCCTACGAAATTAGTTGACTATGAGTGCAGAGAAAATAGACATTTGATGCATTGGATTACATCATATGACTACATTAATTGTAGAAAAAGATCGCCAATGTATTGATGCAGCCCCAAAATTAGTATTCATCCTTCAAAAATATTAATAAGTATGATCTGACCTCCAACTGGTGCACTCAACACTAGGGGCATGGAATGTCTCTCTATATCTAGACCTAGGGAATAGGGCTAGATTGGGTGTGACCAAAGGGTATGAAGCTCTTTAATAAAACAACGAATAGTCCAGTGTTCTAAAAAAGATTATCGTACCTCAAACAACTTATTGAGCGATTTGAAATTATTCATATTCGGCAGGTAGCTTACCACACCCAACTCCACTTCCACTTGGCTATTGGACGTCTCTAAAAACATGAATTATTTGATGATCTTGAGGTTCTCCCTAAGGTTGAACTCTTCACTCATTGTCATCCCACAGTGGTGTGGGAGCTCACTTCCCCTACTATTGGAAGGACTAGGCTAGAATCTACTACTATTGAGGTGAGTGCTGATCCTTCCCAAGCCGACAATATTATACTTAGAAAAGGGACTAATTTTTGATGATTCTCATGGATTCCACATTTATAGAACATCATCCCAAGGCCTATGGAGAAAGGAAGAGGACTGGGAGATCAGGAATGGAACTGTTGAGGCCTCCTGTCTACCAACTGATACCTGGAAGGCCCTGTTGCTTGAGGCATGCTACCTACAATATTACCCTTTGAAAAAAAGAACGAGATTCCTTCTCTTGTAAACCAAAAAGTTTGTGCATAATCTTCACTTCTACAACTTTATTCAGAACCTCCATGCATGTTGATTAGTGAAGGGGGAAACAACCTACTAAAGATATGGTCAAAGTGCCTCATCAATGTTTAATTCCAATGAATCCACATCTTAAAAAAAGTTTATAGAAAAATGAAGTAGATTATTGAACATTATCCCAAACTCCCATACCAACATACTCCCTTACCGATGGGAGTGATCCTCTTATATCTTCTAGGCCTTCATATCGGAAGAAATGAGTTTCACCTAGAACTCATTATCAATGTCAGTCCCTGGAACCTTAGTTTCCTTCATCTCCTCAAGGTAAATATTTCTCCCTTGATGTGTCCTTCCTCGCATCTAACACATGGATAGAGGAACCCAATACTCTCTCTGAGACCTGATAAAGCTGGAACAAATCCCCAGCTCCTTGATCCAGCTCCCCATTTCCATATTTGAGATGCTTCCCTTGTACATTCCCAGAGTCTACCGATGGAAGGCATGAGGTATTTTCTAACAATGGACATCCTCCTCCTCTCAATCAAAACTCTACTGATCAATGAGATCAACCTGCTAGGCCTCAACTACCTCTACTACTCATGAACATCGTATGGGTTCCACATCTGAAAAATCATATAAGAAACTCATATGACAATGTTCAGTGGATAATTACTTTTAATTTTTTTAAATTTTTTATTTATTTCAAACTCCCAATACAACCAAGACAAAAAAATAAAATAAAAGTCATTAGGATGAATGTACCTTTTCTTATGTCTCTTCCATGTAATCATTGTAGCCAGACATCGTCGTTTTGTAGAACCATAGTACTTACATCGGAATGTGGGTGGGTCTAAATTCAATGGCCTAGTCAGCCTTCCATGGAAAATTTCATGCAATAATATTACCTAACAATGTTTCCTTACCAACCCTTAATTCCTCACTATTCCTAACCCCAAACTACATCTTATCTCTCAATCATCACCATGGATAACACTCTACAATGAACCAATTTCTTGAAGATGCGGGAAGGGATAGAATAATTCATATTCCTTCCTTATTCAAGGTGAATGATATATTAGGACCCCTAAGTCACACATGCAGTTGGCCCCGGGTTGGCGAATTGGATCAATGTTATATAATCTCAGATAAATGAATGGAATTACTGTTTTTGAAAAACAATATCGTGAAATAGTATGTTAAACTTAGAAAAATCAAAGACTAATGGTAAATTTAAATCCAAAAGTCTATTCCCACATGCATGATTTCAGTAAAATTGATACAAAGTAATAAAAAATTCCCAAGTAATGTACCAAAGAAAAGAAACTATACAGAAGCAGAAACTATCGCAACACTCAAGCTGGAAAGGATAAGAAAAGTCATTCATTACTTTTTCTATACCCAATTTTTTTTATATATGTAGGGTGATCAAACATATATACTTAGGGAAAACCCAATTTACTCGTGCACAAGTGAGGGAACATAATAATGAATCTGTGAGAAAATAGTATAACATCAAGAACCTACCAATGAATACTAACCTGAACAACCTCACTAAGGAACATTATCCAAAATATTTCAATCCAGGTAATGTAACAGTACAAGCACATTACTATTTGGGCACCACGCACACCACTTTTCCCCTTGGATAACTACTCATTCTTTACGATATGACGTGTTGACGATTCCACTCTCCCCACACACAATCTCCCTATCACATCCATTCCTGCACATAACTTGGAATCAGAAAACACCCAAAACATCTTACAGACAAATGATCCACAACTACTACTACCACGACCAAGGACACCATGGTGAGAACAACCAAAACCACACCCGATTACACATGGGTCTCATCCCGATGATACATGGGAATGAAAACTTGACTGGCAAGCACCAATGCCTTTCATAAAAAAAACCTTCGATTGATGAATCATGGACTACAGTAAGCCTCAATACATTAAAGCCTGCCCAAATACGCCCGAGAGGAATGATCTGAAAGAGGGTGTGAGGAATAAAATTTGTAACTAGCCATCCATCCTCCAACCAGGATGATTGTGAATGACACCATCCCCCATGAAATATAGGTGTTAGGATCATATCCCTCAACAAGGGTGGTTTATATAAAGAAAAATCAATGAACTGAAATATATATATATAGGAAATCAACCATTGAGCCCAAAAAAACAGGTTTCACACAATAGATTACATGACCAAAACATCACTACTTTCGCAGCTACTCCAATATGAAAAACCATACAGCTGCCACTGCAAAAGCAAAAACCATATCCCTTTTTGTTGAATTTCTATTTATGTAATAATTTAATTGGATTAAATTAAATTATTACTTCACAACTAAGAATATAACAACTATATCCATTGGAGAAAACAACAAAACCAAACTAAGTCCCACAATACAACAACACAAAACTAGGCTTGCAGTCCCACTACACATCCCCATTCATCTACTATCCATTATCATTCTTCAAAGTAAAAAACACCCATTACTTATTTCAAAAGCCAACCATCTTGCCCAGCTATCAAAACAAACCCCCAATCCAGTCCCACGACATAACCGGTCCCCAACCACACTGTCATCCCACTACTTTACGTCTCTTTGAGACCATAACACAACATAATGGTAGTTCTGCTATCTAAAAGTTTATGAATTCCCCAATAAATAAATCCCTCGGACTGAGATACCAACAAATTCCACATGTACCACCTCACATACCGATCCAACAGAAGCCAGACCAGAACACACATCAAATAACCACAATCATCAATCCTAGCATATTCAAATTTTATCAATAGGGGTTCTTTAATTTATATTTTAATATACCTTGTGTTATCACAGAGCATGTTTGATCTTGGTTAATCTATTTATTTAACAGGGTGTACGTGACTAATATTATTTCTTGTCATATCTGTATATCAAAACATCACATCAATATACCACTAGTGCACAAGGAAAGACCATCAATAGTCGTGAGTTACAGAAGGCATACAACCAAAAAAATATATACAACCAATCAATGATAAGATGTATAACAGCAGATCAAACATCAAACAACACCATTCCCATTATTTTACTTATACAAATTATCTTTTGATAATATAAAATATTCACAAAATTCTCAGTTCCAATAAAGTATTCATCCATTCCTTATAAGAAACAATTAATATACTCATCCTGCATGATGAATAACTAAAGAGAAGATAAAAAAATCCCTACCTGAAATATCAATGTTTGATGTTCCATCTTTTTACATGATTAAGGAATGGCACAACTTGCTGGAAAATAAAACTCCAAGGATAAGTGAGAGGGGCTACATCGTAGGAATATAACACGTCCAGGAAGGAAGTCTCTAGGTTCACTAAGAGAAAAGAAAAGGAATAAGGGATAGAGGATCTAAACATAAGAAGATGCTAGATCCTAAAATCTGGGAGACAATTTATATGTACATAAATGTCACATCATGGCTTGACCAAGCATCATCGATATTTCACATGATTAGATTAAACATGATTTAATATTTCTCCTTGGAAACGATGGAGATGGACATATGGATTATGGTGAGTTGATAGATTAACATCAAAAGGGGTAAAACTAGAAAAATATGGGGGACTAGAAAACAATGACACAGGTGTGATATATACCAAAATGTCACACGTTTTATTAAGTGAAATTTATCATGACTATTAGGTGATCGAAAATATCTTTTATGTCCCTTAAATCACTTTAAAAAAGGTATTAAAACACTTTTACATTAAAAGGGACATTACATGAGTGAAACTATAAAGTATTAGAGAAGATGGAAATGACTAACCGATTGGTGAGTCGCCGATACCCTGACACTAATGCCCTAGCACTTGTCAGTGTGACACCACTACCGATAGGTGCCTCTGATACTGATTGGTGCCACCGATGTCGATCAGTTCCATCATTTGATATACATGGATTTTGGAAAAACTCCTCAATGAATCATGTATGGTCCCCAGGATACCTCAAACAGTAGTATTTGAAAATGTCATGGACCAGGAGAGTCCGATCCATTATAATAACATTTTTAATTAAAGTGAATTTCCTTAATATGAAGAGATTATTTTACTATCTATATAATTAACTCATGAAAATAAACATACATGATTTTTACCCATTTCAAATTAAATATATCATCTTTTGGGTGTGTTTTGATCAATTTACACTTCACCTCTTTAACATGGATGTAGATATTTGTGAACATTTTTTCATCCACTAATAACTTTTATTGAATCATAAGTTCCATAAGTAATTCCATTATCCTCTAAATATTTACTAGTACCAAAATTTTTATAACATTATATCTAATATGATAAATAATATATTAACAAGAAATAATAATGTCAAATGTTCATCCTAATCCATTCCATATGTAGTAAAACATAACATCCCAAAAAAATGTTCTTAATGATATTGAGATCCCCAAAATTTATAAAATAGTTAACCCTAGATTAAATAACAAAGTACAAAATTTCACGTTGACAAAATGGGAATACCATGAACAAATACACTAATAATATTATTCAATAGAAAATTTATTCATATTCAAAATATCCCACAAATAAAAAAATTCATTAAAATACATTTAATTTAATTTTATATCCTGTCACTAACCATTTTAGGGGACACCAATTCTAAAATATTTTCTTTATCAATTTCAATATTCTATTTATTCTAAAAAATATTAAACTCACCGTCATGAAAATATTAGGGTTTATATGTTCGTTATTAAAACATTCTCCTACAATATAAACAAATAACATTACCAAAATATCATTACCATTCACAATATGCTTCTAAATCCTTAATGAAAAACTGTTTTAGTGAAATAAGTTTATGTCTAATGACTCTTATAACAAGGATAGAATTTTGAATGTATATATTGATTATAATTAAAGAATAAAAATACACCATTAAAATAATAATTTTAATTTTCCTATAGTAATAACATAATCTTGACCAAGATCAATATGTTTATTTTAAGGCATATTTGGTTGATGCATTAGTATTTTTTATATAGTTTCGTATCTATTTATAGTTAAAAAAATGAAATCTATAGCATTTATTATTACACATAATTCTTCAAACCTGATTTCAACTATCTAGATAGTTGATGAAAAATCACATTCTATTTATGCTAGTACAAGTTGTTTACTTTTAAAATTTTAACATGTGGGAAAATACGACATTCCATTCTTCACCTTATCAATTTATTCCCATATCTTCCTTTTTTATTTATTATGCCTTCACAAACATAATACTTGTATATTTATTCCTCTGTCTTGATTTCTCTTTAAAATATATGCTCATATAATGATGATGTTTGGGAGACATGTTTCGATCAAATGATTGTCCTAATCCCCTAAAAATTTCATATTTCTTTATTGATTGAATTCATAGTATTTATCATGCATTGATATAAATTTAATGTTATATTAATAAATTGAGACATGATACTCTTTATTTTGTATCATCATAATGAATTTACTCCCAATATATTCTTGTGAATTGTAATATTTGTTTTCCCCAAAATGTCATTAGAATTACTCAATTCCAACATTATTACTTACTCCTCATCCTTAGATATCTGAATCTCTAACCATAGTTGATATGTATCTCATGTGATTTCAAAAATTTCATTTCCAACCTTATACATTTCATTACATCCCATCCTATGAAATATATTCCCTAGGTAACATATCATTTCATCAGATACAGAAGAATTTGTAGTTCTGTGGAATGATTTTGGTTGTCGATATCTGAAGCACTCTAAAATTTTTACACCATGCTATGGATAAGAAAGGAACTATATATGGGCATGTTTTTTACTCATTACATGATTCTAATACCATACTCTAGTTATATTTTTATCAACTCCATATATAACTCCAATATCATTATCTTTTAAAAGAGGGATTTCCCTACATGGACTATGTTAAACGACATGGTTATCATTCCTTCCACCAGAAAGAATTTTTATATTATTCCACATATTAGATTAAATTAAAAAATTATGAATCATATTGTATATTTTCAAAACATGGTAACTATATAATATAAATTTAAATATTATATATAATATATCTCATAATTATATAGATTTTAAATTGTGGATTTTCTCAATCAACTTCATTGGATTATGCTACCTAATCTAAATTTTCCGAAAAATTGTTCTTAAGGTGTCTACTATACATGGCTCTATTACCATGTTTAATAACCCAAAAAGTAGTAGTCCCAAGCTAGTGCCATCATTATCATATAGGAACTAAATATAATCAATCATATGTTGAAGGACTAAATAGTTTATTATTTTGGCATAACTTGATAAATAATTGAATATCTAATTATATGATAAATCATAAAATACAACATATTATTTTCATGGAGTACTAAATTATTACCATTATCATATCACAACATATCAAATATAAAATATTTTATTACACTATATTAAAAAATAATCATATGTTGGTGGAGTCCTCATATTTATTGTAAGGTAGTGCATAATGTGTTAGATAATTGAACAATGTATAATAAGGGAAGAAAAAATTGTAATCAAATAATTCGATAATATAATCACATTAGAAAAGAACATTAACATGGATATAAAAACAATTGAATGAATCACATGGACTTCAATAAAATATTTCATAATGATAGAATCCATAATTTTGGACATCTAAAACTTTTCATCAAGTATTCATGTCTGAAAATCATAAACATACCGTAATGTCCTCGGGACTGGAAATATTTTATAAATTAGTAATGGATCAGCCAAACCAAATATAGTTTTTCTCATGATGCCTAACAATCCATCAATGGGATATGTAACTACAGGCCCCCGCCATCCCTAAATATGACCATAGCATTTCTTTTTTAGATGGATGAAACACAATAAATAAATAATTCCAAGGGAAAAACTATAATTCTTAATTTTAATACATTCCATAGTAAATAAACATAATATTAAAACTTATACACTATGATGTATAATTATTTCAAAATAGTATATCCCCATTCCAAAATATTATAAAAAATATGGAGAAAAATGATGAACACTATCAAAATATTACATCCCAAATTAAAATGATCTTATAACATTCAAGAGGATTTGTGGGATGGTACCACTAGATTATATCCCTAGCATAGTATTCAATAAAAGACGATAAAATATATTAAAATATATGAAAATGATAACTAGAATATATTTTTGAGGAAACACACTTTATATATTGAAATAAAAAATATTTCAAAAATATTAGGGGATAAATTTTATTTGAGATGAATCATCTAAAATAATAATTTTAGCTTTATGGAATTTATAGTTCCTCGGGGTGTGAAATTAAATTCATTATGTATATGGTAAAAATTACTCCTTTCACCCTTCTATAAATAAAAAGAAAACGTACCACATTTAAAAAATGAAAATTGTCTTCCAGTTAATCCATTTTCTAAAAACTAAAAATGGTACAAAATTTATTAAATAAAAAATTTAAAATTAATAAAAACATGTTTTGATGATGTTTTAATAAAAACGGTATATGGAAGGAAAAGGGTTTTTGACTAAAGAGAGGAATAAAGTAAACTGTCCATAAAAACATTTTTGGAATTATATAAATTAACATATATTAGAAAATGAAAATATTTAATAAAAATTTCATGAATGAACATCTGATAATAAAATATTTTTGGTTAAATATATAAATATAAAAAAATCATACCATGATTAAAATAAACATAATAAATCCTGAAGAATGATTTTATGTTGAAATTATCCCTTACCCCAGGTTTGACTTCATTTATATGTGTCAAAAAATTCTATAACAAAAATATTATTATTAAAAATGTTATAAAAACCATCAATCAAATATATCGTACTATGTACGAATTAATTTTAATCTTTTATAACATTTTTAAAATTAATATTGTGTTAAAATCACTGCCTCGGGTAATAACTGAGACATTTCTAATATTGTTTTCTATATATTAGTATCTATATTTCAACATTGAATGAGAATAAATCAACTACGTAATTATTATAATTATATAATTATCATGTATATTTATTTTATATGTATTTTTATCAATAAATTAATGGTGGTGATATAAAAACAAATTACTTTGTTCTTTGAGATGACAGGTCGTACATACACATGAACAGTAATTTCACTCTTTCAAGAATGTACTGAAATAAATGTATATAGTTAATTACCTTAATAGAATAATTATTATATAATATATATGATATATATTCCTAAAATACAAAATATTTACCATCCATCAAAATATTAATTAAAAAAATCACATCATTTCATAGAGGTAGTTCTCCATACCTATGCACGAACGACATTAGCGTTTTCCAACTTTTTGGATGATAGTGAGTTATGTATGATACTCTAATTAAAAATTATAATCTCTTCATTAGTATTATATATAATTATTAGAACAACCATATCTCTCATCCATAAAAAATTATTTTGTATAATTATTTTTAACTCAAAGTGGATACGGTAAGAAATATGTATGCACCAGCGATCCATATCATGACAATTTTATATGAAATAGGCTGGATAATGGCGGTTTAATGAAAATAATATAAAATATTATTATATATATTTATAATTTATCAATCTTCTAGTAATTACAATACATTTATTAGAGGTAAAAGAAATTGTATAAAGTTAGTGATCAGTTAAGGTGAGTACATCTTTGGTAGAAGAACTATGTTGGATCTCTTTTTAAGGACCTTGGTATTTGAATTTTTTTTGAAATTTCTACTAAAAATTTTCTAGGTATTTAATAAATATAAATTGATATGTTTTTTTATTTATAATTCTTATTATATTGTAAATATGAGAAATAATGTGTGTCTATTTATATGGAGGAGAGAGCACACACATAGAATATAGAAAAAGAATAAAATATAATACATTCATCATCATGAAAAATGATAATCAATGAATATAAATTCTATTCCTGGATATTTTTTGGTTGTTACACCATCAAATATTAAATTTTGACATGTTTATGTTTATAATTAGATCTTATCATTTTGTTAGACCTCACAGTTAACCCTTTTTTACTTTCACTATAATAAAATATTTTTCTCTCTTAAGGGGTCATAATTTAAATTATAAGGTAAATATTGGTTAATAAACATATAGGGGAATAAATTATATATGAAATCTTACCATCATTGTTTTTTTAATTATATTAATGTGGTTTATATAAATTAATAATATAATATTTGAAAAATATATTTTATTTTCTAGTTTTATACTATTGATTAAATTGGATATAAAAGTGGTAATGTATGTATTTTGAATTCCAATATAATCCTTTGAAAAAATATATTTCATTACATTGATGATATTCATTGAAAATTGTATTCCATTAAGATTAAATTTCTTTTAATATTTTAGAGATCAATTTTCTACTATTCAAGTAATTGATGAAATAATTTGTCAGATTTTCATAATTATATAATTTTATTGTATTATTATAGAAAATTATAAATATATTTCCATCAGGAATAAAATTAATTATTTTAAAAAATGACATTAAGAAATATTCATAACATGGTTTTTATCTATATTAACACATAATCCATTTTTAAAATTAAGCGAGTGATATTCTATAATTTTCATTACAATAATTATAATACATTATATTTTCAAAAACAATTCTCACTTAAGGATTTTTATTTTGAAAAAATGAGATTATAGACGAATTTAATTCATTCATTATGAGTTATGGTGAAAAATTAAGGCATTTAAGTATAGTTATCACCATGATTAACACAATTTACCCATTACATCAGTAATAAATATTACCATAGTTACTATTCATAATACCAAAAAATAAAAGAGACCTAGATTCAAAATTAGGAATTTCATATTATAAATAAAAAATCAAATTTATCCAATTTAGTCCCTATATGTGTGTGACATTATTTTAGAAAATAATCACGATAATCTTATCGAAATCCACATTATAATAATAGGAATTTTTTGCATAAAACATGATTTCTTTTTGTCCTATATATAGTGGAAATATTGGATTAATGTAAAAACAATTGATTGAAAATATAGTATATACCATTCATTTAATCCAATCACTAATAATGATTGATTAATTATATTGAGAAAAAACAAATTTTCTTCTAAAAATGAGTATTGAGAAAAAATGTTCTTTATTTTAAATTTAGTTGTGTTTATATTTTTAATTGATATATAAAGAATTAATTAATTATATAGAAAAAAAACATAAATTTTAATAATATAATTAGTCATGTTCATACCAAAAAACCAAATATCAAGTTAGTTACTATTAAATAATTGTTTAACATAATATTATAGATCACTTAGACATAATGTTTTCTATTATTCCTTTCTTTTGATCATAGTTTTCTTTTAAAATATCAACGTTTTATAGTGTGAACATTATGGAAACCACTTCTGTGAAGAAAAGTTATTTGGTTTAAATTTATCATATATGTTATTTGTTATACTGATGTATCCATTGAATATAAATCACATTTTTGATATAATTATGATTCTATATAGTTAATTTATTATTTACTCATCATTCATTACATCCACAAAAAATTAGAGGCATAACACGTGTGTACATGTGGACTATCATCCCCAAAAAGTGATGTAATGATTGATTCAACACCAAATAATATATATAGATATAAATGTGTATATATTTAAAAAATTATTAGTTATGATGTTATAAGGATCTTTTAGATGACTCAACATTGAGAAAATGTATGTTATAGAACCCTCAAAGTAAAAATCCTTATAAAATTCTAGTTTCCACATCAATGGTCAGTTTAATAATGAATTGTTAGTGAAAGGGTAATAGGAAATTAAATTGTAAAAATAATAATTATTTTATATATGAATATGGTTATATAGTAGATTAATAATAAGTCTATATTTATTATACGTGATGTCATACCATTTAAAATTAATATTGGGACTTGGGGTATGGGTTTATGTTACAAGTTAATTTCATTACATTATTCTGAATACCAACTTTATATTAAAGGAAATTATATAATACGTATCCTATAAAAACTGCTATTTTTTATCCTGTGTTAAAATTGGTAATTTTAATGTATTATTATACTTTTCTTCTACATGGAAATTAAACATATCACAAAATGTTTTTAATAAAACCACCTTTATTTAATCACTGTTCTATGAACCTTTTCTACCATTACAATATTCATTAAAATAGCCTCATGAAAATTATTTTCTACCATTATTTTACTTTAATTGTTATTATGAATCTAATTTCTCTTAGATATTAAATTTTCATAATGATATATTTTATATGATTATAGTATATATTGAGAATGCATTATTAAAAATTATTTTTAATGGGTCATTATTTTTACATGTAATTCATTATGTAAGTTATTATATATGTTGATATTTTATTTAATTGAATATCTATATAAAAAAATTTAATCATTATTTTCAATGAAAAAAAATTTCTATCTTATTTTGAAATTTTAGTTTCTAATGATACCAAACCAAAATGGTATTTTTCATGTTTCCAATAATGTTTTTAAATGACCTTCTAAAGGTATTTATCATGGAATTAATAAAATTTTAAGGATTTTTATTCTTTATTGTGGATAACATCTTTTGAAACCACCATCTTTATATCTCAGTATGGATTAGGATGTCGATGAGCTAAGTATTATTCTTGAAATGTGTTTTATTCCAATGTATTAAAAATGGTGTGTTAAAATATTTAATAATGTATTTTCTTTTATTTGTTTAATATTATGAAGATATGATTAATGATTATGAAAGTCATTTCCGTTCTAGGTAAAATGTTATGATGAAATGATTAATTTTTTTGGTCCAATAGAACACACGGGTATGGTTTTATTTTTTTATGGGTGGGTCCAAATAACATATCCCACTAATTCATTGAGTAAATATTGCCATATCCTGATATTATGTCAATTAAAATTGGAAACTAATTGATTTAAGTAGTGAAAACTATCCTTTATTATATTCATGAGAGTCAACCTTATCTAGGGAATTTTTTGAATGTGATGTGAACACAATCTAATAGGGTAATCATAGAATTGAACATTTAGTATATAAAATATATTCTATACTTTTGTACATTCTAGAAATCAGTGAAATTTTCTTATTATATGTTCTTATGAATAATCATTGGTTTTTGATAATTTCATAATTTTTTTAATTATTTAGTATTTATTATAAATTCTTTTACGATAACTCCCGATTAATAATCACTATATGATTGGGTGAGATATTAATAAATATTGACCATGTAGTCAGACACTAATGATTATATTATGCAATTATTTTTCATTAGTTGATATGTATTGGGAATAAACATACATAGAATTAGATGTGAATATTTCTATATATTCATTCCCCAGTTTATAGACAATAATTTTATATAGAAAATGTATAATATGTTTATGATGTGAGATGAAAATTATGTTAGCAGTTAAAAATATTTATATAGGTAAAATGATTATATTTCTTGTCTCCAATGATATTAAATCATTATCATAAATGGGATTTTACTACTAATAAAGTTACATAATAATAAAATAAAATAAGGATTTTTTTAGTTCTTGATTTTCTTTAGTTTGTATAAAAACTAGTATTACAGATTTTTTTGACATTAGGATTAAGGAAATTTGGCTAAAACCTTGTGGATAAATCTATGCATAGAATAAAAACATAGGGTTTATGTATTATTTATAATATGTGTTCTCATAATAATGACATACCTACCATGATAATATATAATGGATATGGATATAAAATAAATTGTCATATGGGTAAATATCATGGAAAGTGATGATTTAGTGTCAACTCAATCATCACATAGTGAATGAGGAGTTTTCCAAAGACTGCCCATCTAGTGAGGCCAACCCAAGGGATATCATGTAGGTAATTTAAATTCAAATTATGAACCACTAGGAGGAATGATGTTAGAATAAATGAAAAATATTAATTTTCAATTTATATAATAGATAAACATATTGTATCATTTGTGGAAATATGATTTCATAAAATATAAAATTATAAGTTGGATTTTCATAATCAAGTGATATTTGTAGTGATTATTAATTTTTGATTCAGACACCAACTATTTTTATATTCAATAGATGAACCTGAGAGGAATAATCTGGACAATAAATGTAATTCCCAATGAAAATACATTCCTAAATAGCAACCACATGAAATGTGATTTTTAATATCAAATCATATGTTATTCTATCCTAACACCTCAATGAGCGAAGAAATATATGAATCTTATAGAACATCCACATTTCAAAAGCAACAAAAAACTCACCCCTTTGACATCATTTCAAAAACCTCTTCCAAAAAATAGTGGATACTAATATCTACTAATTTATATGTCATGTTTCAAGACTATAGAAATTATATTCAATACAATCTAATTATTTTACCTGATTATTGTTATTTGGTTTGGTTTTATTTAATAGGTGAAACAAATTAATGATGGGTTTTTATGCAGAATATGTTGAAATAGAATGAAATTTAATCTATGGAATTGGAATAGTTTATGTTATTATTTTTTCAATAATTATTTTTCCCAATCATGTAACATTAAGATGGAATGTGATTTGATGCAAAACAAATGGTAGATAAATGTGGTATCTATTAGTTCCTATCATGTAAATTTTACCATACATGTATTTTATTCCCCAAGTATTTTCATAAAACATGAAATAAGGGGTGATATGTTAAGGAATGGTATAATACCAATTAGATTAAATAAAAAGTATTTTATTGTCTTTTATATTTATGTTGAATTATTTTGATGTTCTATCAGCCAATAAAAAGCAATGATTGAATAACATTGTCCTTATGGTATTGGGAATAAGAAGGGAATGATATAATTTCGGGGAACATGTAATAATAAATATATCAAACCATTACTAGATTTATATATAATTTATCCTTTTTCTATTATAACTATTTTATTGTGTATGATTTTTTGGCTTTAAAGGATTAATTTAATTTTATATGAGTGTTCTACGTGGCCTGTCACATTGATTAAAAGTACTGCAACATGTATTGTATTACTTTATTGGGATTTTTCCAGATACAATATATGAAATTTAGATATAAATACAAATTCTAGAATACCTTTGGTTCAAGTGGTTATATTTGGTATCGATCCTTATGGTGGTGGAATTTTATTCCGCTTTCATTTTTGACATAGCAACTATGCCAAAATAAAACTTCTGTGTAATAAATTTTAGAGCCTCTAAAATTACGATAGTGTATATATAATGCAGTTAGGATTTCACCATAAACTTACATCAGGTAAATATGATATTTTCATGAACTATTTTTATGATTTATGGACAAGCTATATTGGGGGTGGCTTCAATGTATCCAATTTAACTAATCCATGGTCTTACATTTGAATCACATATACACCCCGGTAATCGAAGGATGTAGTGTGGAAATTTTTTGTAGAAATAATCTCCAAAAATAACATTTAATATTAAAAAATCCTCCCATTTGATTACATTTAACATCTTGTTTTTTAGAGACACTCAATAGTGGATTATTACACCTTTAACAAATTCACTATCGGAACATTGTGTTATTAGATGTTACTTATCTTCCCCTTGTTTGTGTATATTGTATAGATATGAAATCATATTGTTCACCAAAATTTCCTTCTATCATAGTGATTAATCCTAATTTTATTACATATATTATTTTTTTGATGTATTCTGATTCTATGTAATTTTCCTTTAGCAGCCTCACATTCGACTCCCTATTAGTGGTTTTATATTCAGCTGATTGTTTGATATTTTTATAAATTTTTTGTGGTTCTATACATATTTTCACTACAAAACTATTATTTATTACATGAATGGTTAGGTAATATCCCTTATTATTATAAAAAGGAAAATAAAAGACAACATGGTGGAAGGAAGGGTCATATAAGAACACATTCCCTCGTACTTCAGGAGAATCAAAGAGAAGAAGAACTCAAAATTCAATGTCACATTGATAGAAAGTATCATAGTCACCATCCCTATCAGACTCATGATCAAAAGGGCCATGAGACTTGGTAACATTAACACCCAAAGCTTCCACGGTATGATTCTCTTTGAATAATACTGCATAGTGTGTTGTATGCAACTTCGATATTCTAACACATTGCGACCAATCAAAGTAGCCATTATGAATAGTAATACAGACATTTTGAAATTATATAAATTTTATCTCTCAAAATGGAATCCATTTTTTGATTTGGAATATCTAAATTATCCTAGGGTAAAGTTTTGGAACTTTTCGGATAACTTTTATATTTTGATGAATAGTGAAAATTACAAAATTTTAATTAAAAACAACTTTTTTAATCAAAAATAATTAATAGATATAAATTATGAATTTGAGTCATTGTAAAGTATATTTAGAATATATTTTTACCATTAAATACAGTGTTGGTCAATTTACATAATTTCACATTTAAACCAGAAATAACCAACAGTCAATATTTTGATAGTTATTATCTCTTAAAAACACGATTTTTATTTTAACAACGAGAATTCATTTTAAATTAATGTCTACCACTTCTGTTTTTTGAATTTAGAAATATGGATTCCATATTTGGAATTATCAGGTCCAAATTTTGTAAATATGGAAATTTTAATTTTAGACATTTTGAATAAATACTTTGGTAAATATTTTACTTAGCCTGGTTAAAGGGTAAATCTAGTAAATATGGTAAAAATTAATATTATAATAATATTAATTTACCCTAAAACATGTCGTGACACTATTGGATGATAAATTTCCGACCATGGACTTCTGTGGGTCGATTTTGGGACCCCATGCATCCACTAGTAAGTGATAATGACACTTTATATTAATTAAGTCAAACTAAATAAAAAATGACATAAGCATAAATCTTTTAGCAAAACAATTTTTTACATAGGGTTATATATATTATATTATCAACTATAAATATTATTTAGAAAGATAAAATGATTTCAAATATAATAATATTTTATTTATTATTTTTAGAAATTATATTATTTAATTTATATATGAGACAATGATGATGAAGTAATTACCATATTAATGAAATACTAAGATAATTTATATTATAAATACCCAAATAAATGTAATTTGAGACTTTTTATAAATTAAAATAATTTTCTAGTTTAATAAGACATATACGGATTGTTTATATAAATTGTTTTTGAAGAAATAATGCTGTTATGGATTTATCAAAAATAAAATACCCAACAGTGTCAAAATTAACATAAAAGAGTTTTTAAAAAAATATTATATTATTAATTGATATTCAATTCCTAGAAATATTAGTTTCGGGAAAGTGACTTATATGATGATAGGTGTGTCATTAATGGACCACTTGGGGGTTTCTTGGTTGTATATTGTAGGTTTATTAACTATATAATCTAAAAATACAAAGTGTCATGGTAAATGTCAAACTAATTAACTAAGAGTTAAAACTAAAAGATATGGTTAATATAATGAACCAAACATGGATAAATTCTATTGGTTGTAAGTATTTCTACCCATACCCACCATAGACATTTAATATTCCACTTTGGAGACATTAGAAACTCAATATGAATTTATTATAAAATAATATTTCTAGCTTTTCCAAAGGTGCCCCTCACCCCTATTATAAAAGGGCACTCACCCTTCTCACTAATTCACACATTAAAAGCCTTTTGGATCGGCAATAACATTACCAAATACTCTCTAAACTTCCCTCACTTCTTCCTAGAGGCCTTATTTTCATCAGAAAGCAAACCTATGGAGCCCTTTTGATAAAATCAAAAGGAAGAATCTGATTAAGAGATAATGTTTTCACCACCCACTTTCAAGTTCCGTTCTTCTTCTACTTATTATTTCTTTTTTATTTCCATTATAAAATAATAACTCTAGAATCATATATATTCTATGAAGTTATTATAAATATGGTACAACCATTTTCAGTATTATATCCATCCTTTGAATGACATGTCACCATACGTGCATACGTACAGCTTACCGTCTCCACATTGTGGTGTAACAATTATTCAAAACATTATTATTTGGATGGGTATAATAATAATGCGTAATTCATGTAAATAATAAATATAACATGATAATTATTCTATATATATGATATACCATCCAATTAAAAATTATTTTAATATCAAAAGAATGATATTGTCGCTCTTGCGTACGTATGGTCTACCATATCCAAGAACGCGATGAGATTCATTCCCCATCGTATCCATTCCAGTATAATTCTAATTTGATGATTAAAAATAATTTTTAAGGACATGATATAATTATTTATATGAATAAGATACAAACTATCCATAACAAACATGGCTTATGTAACAAAACATATTTAGAGAAAACGAGTAAGTTAACACCCGAAACAACGTTAATACTATGATATTATTAACAAAGAAATGTTAAAAGATCTTATATGATATCATTTTAATTAATATGATTCTTGTATAATTCAATAACAATTATTTAACAATTATAATAGAATTTAACCTACCCTTGACCAAGGAAAATTACAATGTAAGGGTTTATTTCACAATCTCATCATTATCTGAGGATGTTTATACGTAATTATCTACTGGGACCTCTTTATCATCCACATCAATGTTTCATAAAAATTCATTTAAAATCATTATTACTATTTTAGAAACTACGGGATAAAGTCATTTATACCCTTTTTGACTTTTTATAAGAAGCTTATAATGGAATATTTTTGTCGCTTTCCAAACAAGGTCCTTTTTAACCTTTTCAACAGAATTATGGTAAGAATGTATTTTATTTAACTTATACAGTGGGTGTGGCTATTTTACACCATTATAAAATTGTTTAATCTTACCTTAAAAGATTATAAGAATATTTTCAATGTAAATTTTTTATTTTATAATTATATGACTTTTAAATGATTTTAAAAAAAGAGATATTTCTCTCAAATAGTTTTGATTTAATCTATTTCAACATCCATTGATGGATTTCAAGCTTATTTGAAGTTTATTTATTACGATAGAAAACATCCATATTGTATTTAAGGTTTTGTGATATGTTTGATGGTGGATGTGTTATTTTTATTCCATTCATGGTTTATGGAGAATGTATTGACATTTCGTATGCTTGTTTTCATATGAATGTTTATGTTATGTTTAAACCTGTTTATATGAGGAATACATTGGACTTAATATGTGACGGGTGGAGCCTGATATAGCTCCTTGATGCATTGGTAGGTCTCATGAGACAAACAAGTGTTTTGGAACAAGGCCTTGACAAAATCATATTTATTGTCTTGGCACGAAGCCCTGACTATGTGGTTATGATAGTCTGGAATTATGCATTCCATCATTATAAAAGTGGTTATTGATATTGCATGTGATTATTCGATTAGTAGAATATTCATTGAAATAAGTAAAGGACATTATTTAATTTTATTTCTGCCATATTATGATGAATTTCATGTTTAAAAGGCTTTAGTTTTAGTTTTACATTGCCTTAAATGTTTATTCTTATTTATGAAAGTTTCTGCTATATTGTTATCCTTACTAGGCATCTGATCTCATCCCTTTCTATGTTTCATTTTTACTAGGATGTGAAGAATTATTTTATGCATGAACTTCTGGGATAGTATGAGGAGATATGAGTGTGGAATATGGAGACTATGTTGATGTAGATTTCATTTTATGATGTAATATAAACTTTATGAATGTATCTAGTGATTCCAAGGATACTAAAATAATCGGTATTTCGAGAATTGATCTTTTGTTATCATGCCAATGTTAAGCAATAATGCACCGACTCTGGGTAACTGGGGTCCGGGCATTACAGTTGATGTCAGAGGAAGTATAGTACAAACATTGTAAGCTAGATTTAGATAAACTCTGATTACAGAACATAAATGTAAGACCGACATTGAGGATTAGTAAAGAAGAACTTCATAGAATTTCGGTATTGTAGAAAGTTTGTGAGTTTTCCGAGAAATACATCCCTGTCTGGATACAAGAAGGTAGAGGCGGCTCTGGAATAGATATACATAGGGGTAAATCCAGAAAACACCGCTTTGAGATAGACTCGAACAAAAACTGGTGCATGACCATGGGCATTGCTGTAATCTTGGTTATGACACTCCCGGGGGATAATCCTAGGATAACTCTATTTTTCATTAAAAATCATTATGAATGGTTTATAAGAATATACTTCCTCAAATAAAACATTTTTATGATTATGGATTACATCCATAAATAGTTCAATTTATGTTAAGTGTTTTATATGTATGGAATTATGTATTTTGATTCATAAACTGATTTAGTTTATGCCATTGTTTAGAAATGGCACCTACTGGAAGAAATGAAAACCAAATCAATGCATGCATTCCATGTAGGGATTGCCCTCCTGCTTCAGATAATTAGTGTGGAGCTCGTGATACAACTGATGTTCATCACCTTATCACCATACTGAGACAACTCAATCAGGTTATGAATAATTACATTACCCATATGGGGCCCCCTAATCCACAACATGGAGGTTCAATGTTGGATAGTTTCATGAGGCAAAAACAACCAACATTCAATGGGAGTACAAATACATTAGTGGATGAGAAATGGATATGTTCCCTAGAGAAAATATTTCAGGCTTTGGGGATTAGATAAAGGGAAAAAGTTATCAAGACAGTATACCACCTCACTGGAGATGCTGATCAATGGTGGAAATTGATTCAAAACATGAAGTAAGATGATGAAGTATCAAATATGGAATGGATGGAGTTCGAAGATCTATTTTTAGAAAATATTTTTCTCATGACCATCTAGTAGATATGGAAAGGCAATTTCAGATTCTGAGACAAAAGGAGGATTAGAATGTCGCAAAGTATGAGGCTAACATTACAAGGATAGCAGGGTATGATTGAGATTATATATATAACCCATGAATTAATATTGATCATTTGTTTTATGGGTTAAAATCGTCTCTCCGTCGAGAATTAGTCTCCCAATCCTTCTCAATGTATGAAGACATTGTCTCATGTGCTATCAAGACAGAAAAGGAATTCTCTATGTCATATGAATTTAAAGAAAATAATGTGATGAAGAGATCTGCTGATCAATATGGGAATAGAAATAAGGGGAAGATGGGAAAAGTTGAATATCCATCCTGTAGTTAATGTTGGAAAAAACACCCTGGTACTTGCTTGATGGGAATGAGAGTCTATTACAAGTGTTGTGAAAAAGGCCACAAAGCTCATGATTTCAAGGGGAAGAATGAATTTTCAGATGTTCAATGTTACAACTGCAGATAAGTGAGATATTATGCAAATGACTATCCTAAGCTTCGGGGTTACATACCTCAGAAAAGGCCAAGGGATGAAGGAAAAACTTATGCTATGACTACCACTGAAGTAGAAGCTCCAAAAGACGTGATGGTAGGTAATTTAATAGTTTCCTCAAGTTTAGCAAATGCATTATTTGATTCTGGATCATCGCATTGTATCATATCTTCCCAGTTTGCTAAGAAAATTAGATATTTCAAATTTGATTTAACATGGGAGTTGTCAGTTAACACTTTTAAGGGAAGTATCACTGCAACAATGTTTTGTGAATCAGTCCCCATTAGAGAACATAAATGTTCTTTATCCACTGATCTCATCATCATACATATGATCTAGTTTTATATAATCCCCAGTATGTATTGGCTTTCAGACCATGATGTGAAGATTTATTGTAAGAATAATGAGGATACGATTTTTGATGCTGATGATAAGGAACACCTTATCTTTAGAGCAGAATCGTCACCACCTAATTCTTATCTAGATCCACCCCCAGTAGCTCGACTAAATTCAATTATTGGGGAGGAAGAGAATGAAATGACTATGGGTGAGGAAAGGAATGTTCAAATAGAGTATGTACCTACTGTGAAAGAATATGTAGATGTGTTTCTGGAAGATTTACCTGAAAAACCTCCAGAATGAGAAGTTGAGTTTTCCATTGATTTATTTCAAGGATCAAGGCCTATATCGAAGACCCCTTATAGAATGTCCACTGTGGAATTAGTTGAACTAAAGAAACAACTAATGAATTGAGTAATAAGGGATTTATTTCTCCTAGTGTGTCTCGATGGGGGGCCACTATCCTTTTTATTATAAAGAATGATGGATCTATGAGTTTATGTATCGACTACAGGGAGATCAATGCTATAACAATCAATGAACAAGTATCCCCTACCTCACATTGATGATTTATTTGACCAACTTCATGGAGATAAATACTTTTCAAATATTGACATTCGGTCTGGATACCATCAATTGTGTGTGAAGAAGGAAGACATTTTTAACAAACAATTTCGAACCAGTTGCAGGCATTACGAGTTTACAGTATTGCCTTTTGGGATAACTAATGTGCCCTCTGTATTCATGGATCTAATGAATAGGGTTTTCAAGGAATATCTAGATGAATTTGTGGTGGTATTTATTGATGATATATTGGTATACTATAAAAGCTATGAAGATAATGAAAATCACTTGTGCATTATCCTGAAAACTCTGAGAAGATATAAATTATTTAGGATGTTTAGTAAGTGTGAATTCTAGCTTCAGGAGATTTATTTTCTTGGCCAGATTGTCTCTAAATATGTAATCTCTATTGATCCTTCTAAGACCACAAAAATCCCAGAATGGCCTGCACCGATGAGTATAACTGAGGTACACAATTTTATTGGTTTAGAAGGTTATTATCGATGTTTCATCCAGATTTTTGCCTTGTTGGCTAACCCATTAACAAAGATCACACGTAAAGGGGTTAAATTTGTTTGGACAAAAGAGTGGGAAGAATTATTTGAAGAACTGAAGAGAAGATTATTCAATTCTCCTATATTGAATCTACCATTGGGGAATGATGGGTTCTTTATTTATAGTGATGCATTTTAGAAAGGACTTGGTTGTATCCTTATGCAGAATTATAGGGTTATTGCCTATGCATCACAACAGTTGAAAATTCATGAGAAAAACTATCCTAATCTTGAGCTTGATATAGCATCTATGATCTTTGCTTTGATGATATGGAGACACTACCTCAATAGTGAAAAATGTGAGATTTATACTGATAACAAGAGTTTAAAGTACATTTTCTCACAAAAAGAACTCAACATGAGGATAAGGAGGTGGCTTGAACTACTCAAGGATTATGATTTCATGATACACTACCACCTCGGGAAGGAAAATTGTTGATTAAAAAGTCCCCTTTTGACTTCTACATCATGTTTTGGAAATCACAAATGTATTCTATCATATTTTGGAAATTAAAATTACCTTCTATCATATTTATCGTATCGTATAATGTTGATCGTACTGACCATATCGAATCGTACCATACAGACTCTGTCAATCGTATCGTACTGACTCTGTCAATCGTACCATACTGACTCTGTCAATCATATCGTACTGACTCTGTCAATTGTATCGTACTGACTCTGTCAATCGTATCGTACTGACTCTTTCAATCATATCGTACTGACTCTGCTATTCATATGTTCATTACTTGTTTTGTTACTTTGTCAAAAACACTTATTACATTTAAATCGTACTCATATTTTTCATTCCTATATATCTTATGTCCTAACAAAACGATGTCGTTGAGTTAGTTACAAACTAATCAAAACGATGTCGTGCTTTCTGTTTTAATATGACCATTGGAGGCAATATGACCGTTGGAACCCGAGGCCTATAAATAGGAAGTCTTTTGAAGATGAGAGAAGAATGATGAATGTATAAATAATGAAGAGACTTCCTGGACTACCAAGATTCTAGAGAGAGACACTTTGACATCTCTCATCTTCCTTGTGCGTCTGATCATCGTATCGAGGTCTTTCAAGTGGATGAAAGACAGAGGTGCCGATTACCTATAAAATCGAGGTCTTCTGGGGATAGGCAAACAGACGTTCCGATCATCGTATCGAGGGCTGCCGAGGATTGGTAGACAGACGTGCCGATCATCGTATCGAGGGCTACCGGGGATAGGCAGACAGACGTGTCGATCATCGTATCGAGGGCTCACCAAGGTGTTGGTGAGACAGACCTTTTATCCTAGGTGAAAGGATAACCCTTCTCTTTGGGTTAAAAGAATTGTAATACTTTTACATTTCTGATGTTACTTGTATTAGAAAGGAATTTGTATTGTTTCCTTCTTTACATATTCAATTGTAATTGTTTCAATTACAATCATTCTATTACATATTGTATTGATTGGTTCTATACGCTTTAAGGTAAAATCATTCATCTTTGTATTACTCTGATCATTGTGTTCATCTTGAATACAATTGTTTTACATAACATTAGTATTACAATACATCATAAATTTTTATATTCAATACAATTGTGGGTGTTTGTATTTGTATTAGTTTAAGATCATTTAAACTAATCTCTTAGATGCTAAACTACAAAGGTTTTTAAATATACAATTCACTCCCCTCTTGTATTGTTCCATCTAATAAACATATATATCTACATATCCAATCCAACAATTGGAATCAAAGGAGGTCTTCCACTGATTTGTATTACTAGCTTTATTTCTTTCATATTTCTTAAATACTTACTACACTAACATGCGGAGTGGAAAAGTTTTTGTTATTGTATTAGATGGCAGGAATGAACATTTGGTCAATTGACAATCTGAATCCTTCTAGACCACCAATCTTTGATGGGAATGATTATGAGTATTGGAGAGATCGTATGAAGACTTTCGTTATCAATAGTGGTGTAGACAATTTTATAATGCTTACTGGAGGTTACAAAATTCCTAATAAAGAAGTCAGTACATTCACCAACCAGGAGAAGCAAGAATATCAACTGAATTACAATGTACGCAATACTTTATTATGATCTATGACCAGGAATATATATAGTCATATATCTTCATATGAAGCAGCCAATTGTATTTGGAAGAAATTATAAGTCACACATTTTGGTACATCCAAAGTTATAGAAACAAGGAGAGCAATGCTTCGAGAAGAGTATCATGGATTTTTTTTCCTTATGGAGAGCCAGTATGTAAAGTGCAACAAAGGTTTATGACAATTGTCAACAGCTTACAGTCAATGGGAGAAAAAGGACTTGACGATGAAGCTCTTATTGATAAAATTATAGATATAATGCCGAATGAATGGGAGTCAAAAAGGACAGCTATTGATGAGAATATAAAAGTTTCCTTGATTACTCTTGATGAACTCTTTGGAACTCTTCTACAGCATGAGACAAGAATGAAGAGAGATTCTGATTTAAAAAAAAGAAGAATGGAAATGGAAGTGTAGCCTTTGCATCTAAAGCTAAAACACCTGAAAGAATTACAAGGTCTAAATCCAAGAATGTTGTTATATCTGATTCA
Source organism: Viscum album (assembly GCA_963277665.1). Taxonomy (NCBI): domain Eukaryota; kingdom Viridiplantae; phylum Streptophyta; class Magnoliopsida; order Santalales; family Viscaceae; genus Viscum; species Viscum album. The sequence goes on from OY728145.1 coordinate 1,202,739,271, forward strand.
AGTGATTGTAATCTTTCGGATAACGAGTTAGCCAATCTTTCTCGAAGGATGAACAAGATTGTGGGAAAGAAAGATTTCCAATACAGATTCAAAAAGAAATATAGGAAGGATAAGCAAGATTCAGAGGTAACTTGTTATGAATGTAAGAAAGCAGGACATATAAGGCCTGACTATCCTTTACTGAAAAGGAAAGATAGAAAGGAGAAACATTCTGAAAGAAACAAGAAAATGTTTTATAAGACAAAAAAGGTCTTGAAAGCAAATGATACGTGGAGTGCAAGTGGTAGTGATTCATCAGATGATTCTTCAGAATATGAGACATCAGGACAATGGAATATCGGACTCTTAGCCAGATTACCAATTTAAGATCACTGTCTCATGGCTAAGGTACATAATGTTGAAGCTATTACAAATGTTTCTTTGAATGAAAATTATTCTGATAATAGATATTATGAATCTTCAAATGATGAATCGTCATCATCAGAAGATGATACATTACCTTCTTTTGAAGAAGTATCTAGATTTTCTAAATTACTTGAAAATGAAAATTCTAAACTCAAAAAGAAACTTGAGAAAGAAAATTCTAGAATTTCAATCTTGACTAAAGAAGTATCAGATCTTTCTAACGATCTTTATGTGAAAACTTTTGATTTTGAAAGTATTTTAAAAACCCTTGAGAAAGTTAAATCTGATAAGGATAAACTTTCTAAGGATCTTGTAACTGTAATTTCAAAGAAAAATTTTTTAGAGCCTAACTGTAGTTCAAATTCAAATGTTTTGGAAATTAAAATTTTGGTTTTGAAACTAAAGTCAGAGATTTTATCTTTGAAAAAATGTTTGTAAAACTTATCTCATGGAAAAGAAAACTTTGATAGGATGTATTCTCAAATTAGACCTTTAAGAAATTGTTTTGGTCTTGGTAATACTTATTCCAAACCTGTTTTTAGCAATAACTATTTTGTTCCTCAAAAAACCATTTTCTTTTCTAAGTGTCAATGTGGTGGACACTGGAGAAGATATTGTTCTCTTAACAAAACTAAATCTTTAGGGTTTCATAAATCTCATTTTGAAAAACAAATTTGGATTCTAAAAATTCTTTTATCTAACCCTTCTGGATCCAAACAAGTTTGCATTCCGAAAATCTAATTGTTTCTTTTTCAGGAAAATGGGAAGTGTACCAATAAGAATGTTTGGTACATGGATAGTGGTTGTTCTCGACACATGACTGGAAACAAAGATCTCTTTGAAAAGGTTATCATAACAAAAGGTGGAAAAGTTACCTTCGGAGATAATGTTCAAGGAAAGATTGTTGGTATAGGTAATATTTTTTTTCATGGAAAAGTTATTATCTCAAATGTTTTGTTTGTTAAAGGTCTTAGGAACAATCTCATCAGCATAAGTCAATTATGTTATGAAGGTTACCTTGTGAATTTTAGAAATGATAAGTGTCTAGTAAATAATTCCAAAGATGAGTTCATTCTATCTACCCATAGGCAAGAGAATGTTTACACTATTAATCTAAAAGACCATAGGAGTCAAAACTTACCCTGCTTAAGTGCAATAGAAGACCAATCATGGATATGGAATAGGAGACTAGGACACTGTAATCTGAGAAACCTTAGTAAACTCTTAAAGAAAAGACTTGTAAAGGGGCTACCAGATCATAGATACGATTCTTCGAAATTCTTTGATCCTTGTCAATTTGGCAAGAAACATAAAACTAGATTTAAATCAGTTAATGATGTTTCAACTTCTAATGCATTATAGCTAGTGCATATGGATCTTTTTGGTCCTTCACAATCTGGAAGCATTGGAGGAAAATACTATGTATTTTTTTTAGTTGATGACTTTACTAGATTTACATGGGTCTACTTTCTCACAAAGAAATCTGAAACCTTTTCCTATTTCAAAACTTTTAGAGCCCAAGTTAAAAATGAGAAAAACCTACCATTGATAACTATTCATAATGATCATGGTGGTGAATTTCAAAATTCAGATTTTGAAACTATTTGTAGTAAGAAAGGTATTACTCACAATTTCTCAGCTCCAAGAACTCCTTAGCAAAATGGTGTTTTTGAAAGAAGAAATCGTATTCTTCAGGAAATGACTCGAACCATGTTGAGTGAATACTCAATTGCTAAGCACTTTTGGGATGAAGTTGTTAGTACTGCCTGTTATACTATAAATCGTGTTTTATCGAGACCGTTTCTTAATAAAACCCCTTATGAGTTATGGACTGGCCGAAATCCTAAAGAATCATACTTCAATGTTTTTGGATGAAAAGTATTCATTCTGAATACAAAAGATAATCTACACAAATTTGCACCAAAATCCGATGAAGGAATATTTCTAGGCTATTCTACAACCGCTAAGGCTTATAGATTTTTTAATAAAAACACTTGTACTGTTAAAGAAACAGTACATGTAAAATTCAATGAAACTATTCCTTTTGTTTTCCACCAACCCTATCCTACATCCTCGGATGTGTTTTCAAAAAATGTTTATCAGCCATTATTAGAAGATCAATATGAAAAGGAAAATGTTTAAGAAAGTATTCCTGAAACATTTACCACAGAATATTTTCAATCATACATTGATGAACAGGTTTTACAAAACCCAAATCAATAGTTTCTTAGGAATCATCCCAGTGATAACATCATTGTTGATATAAATCAACCTGTAAAAACCAAAAATTACTTAAGAAATGAAATAGAACATCTTGCTTTTCTTTCTCAATTTTATCCTAAAAGTCCAAGTGAGGCCTTAAGTGATGATGAATGGATCAAAGCAATGCAAGATGAACTAAATGAATTTGAAAGGAATCAAGTCTAGACTTTAGTTGATAGACCTAAAGAAACAACTTTAATTGGTGTAAAATGGGTTTTCAGAAACAAATGTGATGAAAATGGAATCATTGTAAGAAATAAAGCAAGACATGTTGCTAAAGGCTATAATCAACAAGAGGGAATAGACTATGAAGAAACATATGCTCCTATAGCTAGACTTGAATCTATTCGTATTCTATTAGCCTTCGCGGCATTTTCCAATTTCAAACTATTTCAAATGGATGTCAAATGTTCTTTTCTAAATGGTTTTGTTAAAGAAGAAGTTTTTTTGAACAACCTCCTGGTTTTCAAGACCCAAAAATTCATGATCATGTTTTGAAACATACCAAGGCCGTATATGGTCTTAAACAAGCCCCTAGAGCATGGTATGATAGACTTACAGGATTTCTTTTACAAAACAATTATACAAAAGGTACAGCAGATCCAACCCTTTTTATAAAAATGGAAAAAAAATGTTTTGATTGTTCAAATCTATGTTGATGACATCATATTTGGATCAACTCAGAAATCCTTAACTGATTCTTTTGAAAATTTAATGAAATATGAGTTTGAAATGAGTATGATGGGTTAGTTAACATTCTTTTTATGTTTTCAAATTTCTCAAAAATCGGAAGGAACATATATATCCCAACATAAGTATATTAATGATTTACTTAAAAAGTATGGTTATGACAAGACTAAAAGTATTAGCACTCCAATTGGTACGTCAAATACACTTGATCTTGATGAAACTGGGAAACGAGTAGATCAAACAATCTTTAGAGGTATGATAGGAAGTTTGTTATACTTTACAGCTAGTCGACCAGACTTAATGTTTACTATATGCTTATGTGAAAGATATCAATCTAATCCAAAAGAGTCTCATTTAAAAGACATAAAGAGAATCTTTCGGTAATTTAAAGGCACGATGGATTTAGGTCTTTTTTACTCCTCTGGGAATGATTTTGTTTTAAAAAGTTTCTCAGATGCTGACTTTGGTGGTTGTAGAATGGATAGAAAAAGTACATCTGGAACATGTCATTTCTTAGGAGATTCCTTGGTTTCTTGGTCCTGCAAGAAACAACACTCAGTATCACTATCCACTGCTGAAGCTGAATATGTAGCAGCTGGAAGTTGCTGTGCTCAAGTATTATGGATGCAGCACACACTCACTGACTATGGATTGAGTTTCTCCAAAACTCAAATTCTTTGTGATAATACAAGTGCCATAGCTCTTAGTAAGAACGCATCACATCACTCACGTGAAAAACACATAGATGTTAGGCATCAATTTCTTAGAGATCACACACAAAAAGGAGATATTGTTTTACAATTCATCGGAACGGAAGAACAACTTGATGACATTTTTACAAAAATTTTACCTTCCGATAGATTTGAATTTATAAAGCAGAAGCTAGGAATGATTACATTAAAATAATCATTCATATCTACTTCCTGTTTTACATCTCTCCTAATAGTAAGAAACTCCTCGTAGAAAGGGGGAGAACATTTCTTTCTATGTTTCTCACTTTATTTCATCTTATCTTATATTTTTCCCTGATATGTGTTTTCTGTTTATCGTATTGAAAATTTATCGTATCATTCATTTTTCTATTTATTGTATTGACAGTTTTATCGTATCATTCATTTTTCTGTTTATCGTATTGACAGTTTTATCATATCATTCATTTTTATGTTTATCATATTCACAGTTTTATCGTATCATTAATTTTTTCTGTTTATCGTATTGACAATTTTATCGTATCATTCATTTTCTTTTTTATCGTTTCAACTGATGATAGTATTGAATTTCTTTTCCATCGTATCAACCAATCATGGTATTGAATTGACCGATGATGGTATTGAATTTGTTTTCCATCGTCTTGTTAGTTCATGGTAACGCGATTCTTTTCCATCGTACTATCAGTTCATGGTAATGAGATTCTTTTAAATCGTACTGTCAGTTCATGGTAATGAGATTGTTTTCAATCGTATTGTCAGTTCATGGTAACAAGATTGTTTTCCATCGTACGGTCAGTCCATGGTAACGACTTTGTTTTCCATCGGCATGATGATTTTTTTCTTACGATTGTATTTTCTTTTTATTTCAATCAAAACCAACAATTACCTTACGTTCTCCGACAGGTATTTTTCATTTTTTTTAAAATTTTTCATTTGTTTTAATCCTAACCATTGATCTGGTTTTCTCTAATCTTGACCGTAGAAGATCAACGGTCACCCTTTTTCGACCGTAGAAGATCAAAGGTCACCCCATTATCGCATATAAATAGCCTCCCTCACCTCTCCATACCCACATTGGATTTTCAGGATTTGTGGCGAAGCTCTTCTCCACCGGTTTTAAATCATCGTACGATCATCTCATCGGCAGCACCCTTATGTCTCAATCCTCTACTAACACTCCAGCCGAAATGTCTTCAAAGACTTTTATAGAGAAAGACATTAACAGAGAAAGGTTAGTATCTCGGGACTTTTTCGATATGTACGATTCCACAATCAGGAGGATTATTTTGTTTCAAGGGTGGGAACATTTGTGTGTTGAAAAGCATGATTCTCAAGATTCAGTTCTATTTTATGAAGTCAGTCAATTTTATAAAACCGTATCTTTCGACAAAGACATGACTATAAACTTTGCTGTGTACGATAGAAAGATATCCATGTCTGTGAAACAAGTGGCTCATTTTCTAAATGTCTCAACCGAAGGAGATTTTTTCTTTCCATCTCATAAACTACCAGAGGAAGTTGGTACGTTTAATAGAGAAAGTGCTGAGAAGTATTTTTTTGTTTTTAATGAAGAGAAAAGGAAAGTATCTCATCTTTCTCCGGACAATCGTTTTGTGACTTTATGGATGTAAAGTTTTCTTATTCCAAGGAAAGGGGATAGAGAAACTCTGAAAGTTTCTGTTATTTTCATGCTTGAATATCTTGTGAATATGATAAAAGTGAATCTCATGGGGTATGTTTTTGAAACCATTAAGAATGTCAATACAGGTGGGATTAAGTCCCAGATGATTATGTATCCATCCATCCTTACGATGTTCATTCTTGAAAGTATGAAGTTTTGTAACATTCCTTTGAATGGAAACCCCATAGATTTGATGCCTTCTTGGATTAGCGAATGTATGATGAAGAAGTTGAATGTTTGTTTTGATCACAATTCAAAAAATTGTGTCCGAGATGTAGAAGCTGAATTGTCTCAGAATCAATCGGCACCTATGCCAGCCAAAGATTTTCAGTCTACTGGTGTATCTCAAAAGTATGATCCGCAAACCAGTTTAAAGCCCAAGATGAAGCCGAGGTACAGTAAGGAGGTTGTAGCCAAAAGGAAAAAGGATAAGGAACAAAGAAAGGATGCTGATCCAAAGTTCAGTCTTGACCCTGCTGAGGCTTTTGCAGAAAAAATAAGGGTAGAAGAAACCCTTTAGGCTGAAAAGAAGATGAAGGTTCTTTTGAAAAGAAAGGCTCAGGACATTGATGTCTCTAAAGTCTTGAAAGCAGTAGAGGATGATAGTGCTCAACTAACGGAAGAAGTGCACCAAGAGCCCATCGTACAGAGTCTCCCTGAGAAAGGAAAACAAAAACAAGTGATGGAAGAGATAGAAGAACAGGAGGAAGAAGGAGATTTTATTTTAGAATTCCTTCAGAGTTCAAAGAAGAGTAAGGAGGAATCGGTTCAAAAGCTGAGTGAAGGTGTTCTACAAACTCCTTATGCCGATCAAGCACGATCTCCGGACAGAATGCCATCTCATGAAAAACAAGGTGCTCAATCCTCTCACACTGATAAAGTTGTTGTCATTAGTGACAAAGTGGAAGAAGAAAGAAAGCAGAAAGAAAAAGAAAAAGGAAAACAGCCAGTTGTTGACTCAAGCCGATCGTATGAACTAGCATCGTACGATGAAGATACTGATTTAGAACATAAAATCTCTCTCAAAAAGAGTGATTACATTGTTCATGTTTTGAGAAGGGTTGAGAAGACCATTCCTTATTTTCCGAGGCTGGAAGGGAAGATTGATTTTATTACTGATAATCAAAAGAAGATGTTTGGCTCTGTAAAAGAGTTCAGGAAGAAAGTTTTGTCAGTTGAAGCCGATTTGAAAGTTCTTTTAGAAAGTTCAGTTGCTTATAAGAAGGCCTGCAATAAGATGACCAAGTGTCCATACAAAACAGAGAGCTCAATCCATGATCATGAGATAACAATTGAAGATATAAGAAGTTTGTCAAATGAGCATGCCGTTTCTTTCAATAATCTTGACAGAGAAACGGTTGAAAGGTTGAATCTTTTGTCTTCACAACGAGCCGATGTTCCTTCAGTGAAAGATTTGCAAGAGAGAATGAATGCTTTCCAATCTGAATTCTCGAAGGTTTCATCTTTCAAGGATGAAATGGTCTTGTTGAAGAATAAAAATTCTGTGTTATCCAAAGATAACAAGAAATTTCAAAACATAATTGATACTCTTGAAGAAGTAATCAGAGTCCAGGAAGAGACTATCAAGAATCAAGATCAGATTTTTGCAGACCAACAAGAGCTTCTCAGAACTCAGGGCGAATCTATTTCTGAAGAAAAGAAAGAGATTAAAAAGATGAAATCTGTTCTTCATGAGCTCATAAAGAAGGAGAAGGAAAGAGAAAACAAATGATTGTTGTATTTGTTTTCCTTTGGAACATGTCTGTTTTGTAATAATTGTTATAACTCTTCTTTTGTCCTGCATTTTGTTTCTCTCTAACTCTTTCAGGGAAATCAAAGTAACCCCATTTTTTTGGTAAACCACAAAGGGGTAGAATGTTATAAAAGGGGAGAATGTTTCAAAAAAGGGGAGAATTTTTTACAAAGGGAGATTGGTTTAATCAAATGCTTCAAAACCAAGGAAAAACTATGAATACAATCCTTAGGAAAGTCCATACCTAAGGGGGAGTTAGTTGAATTCAATTCCTTATTCAGAAGAGTTTCTAATAACTCAGGGGGAGATAAGTATTTCTTGTTACATTTACTTTGTGTGTTGTGCTTTCCAAAAAGGGGGAGATTGTTGAGTCAAAAGTCCTCTTTTGACTTCTACATCATGTTTTGGAAATCACAAATGTATTCTATAATATTTTGGAAATTAAAATTGTCTTCTATCATATTTATCGTATCGTATAATGCTGATCGCACTGACCATATCGAATCATACCATACTGACTCTGTCAATCGTATCGTACTAACTCTGTCAATCGTACCATACTGACTCTGTCAATCGTATCATACTGACTCTGTCAATCGTATCGTACTGACTCTGTCTATCGTATCATACTGACTTTGTCAATCGTATCGTACTGACTCTGCTATTCATATGTTCATTACATGTTTTGGTACTTTGTTAAAAACACTTATTACATTTTAATCATACTCATGTTTTTCATTCCTATATATCTTATGTCCTAACAAAACAATGTCGTTGAGTTAGTTACAAACTAATCAAAACGATCTCGTGCTTTCTGTTTCAATATGACCGTTGGAGGGAATATGACCGTTGGAACCCGAGGCCTATAAATAGGAGGTCATTTGAAGCTGAGAGAAGAATGATGAATGTAGAAATAAATGAAGAGACTTCATGAACTACCAAGATTCTAGAGAGAGACATTGTGACTTATCTCATCTGCCTTGTGCGTCCGATCATCGTATCGAGGGATTTCAAGTGGTTGAAAGACAGAGGTGCCGATTACCTATAAAATCGAGGGCTGTCAGGGATAGGCAGACAGATGTGCCGATCATCGTATTGAGGGCTGCCGAGGATAGGCAGATAGACGTGCCGATCATCGTATCGAGGGCTGCCGGGGATAGGCAGACAAAAGTGTTGATCATCGTATCGAGGGCTCACCAAGGTGTTGGTGATACATACCATTTATCCTAGGTTAAAGGATAACCCTTCTCTTTGGGTTAAAAGAATTGTAATACTTTTACATTTCCGCTGTTACTTGTATTAGAAAGGAATTTGTATTGTTTCCTTTCTTCTTTACATATTCAATTGTAATTGTTTCAATTACAATCATTCTATTACATATTGTATTGATTGGTTCTATACGCTTTAAGGTAGAATCATTCATCTTTGTATTACTCTGATCATTGTGTTCATCTTGAATACAATTGTTTTACATTACATTAGTATTACAATACATCATTCCTTTTTATATTCAATATAATTGTGGGTGTTTGTATTTGTATTAGTTTAAGATCATTTAAACTAATCTCTTAGTTGCTAAACTACAAAGGTTTTTAAATATACAATTCACCCCTCCTCTTGTATTGTTCCATCTAATAAACATATATATTTACATATCTGATCCAACACAAATAAGGTGTAAGATGATTCGAGTAGAAAGGGTCATGGGTTTTTGAACAAGATTAGAGTTAAAAGGGATCCAATTTTCACGGATCTAGTGAAGATGGACATGGGAATTACCATGGAAGGTGAAACATTGATAGTTTTTAAAATGGTTTCCAAACCATTTTTACTAGAAAGGATTAATAGTTCTCAGATCAATACTAAAGAATTTCAAAAGAAGATTAAAGCTATGAATGATGGGAGATTGAGTGACTTTGTGTATGAAGATGGAATTTCGAAATTTGGGAAGAGACTTTGTGTTCCCAGTATACCTAAACTAAAAAGGGAATTGTTAGATGATGCTAATCACTCCAATTTATCTATATAACCTAGAACTACTAAAATGTATAGAGATTCTAAGGAACATTTTTGGTGGGACAAAATGAAGAGGGAGATTTCTAATTTTGTGTAAAGATGTATGGTTTGTCAAAAAGTGAATGCTATAAGGCAACAACCTAGAGGAGTCATGTTACCTCTTCCCATACCAGAGTGGAAATTGGATAAAATTGTGATGGAATTTGTCATGGGGCTACCAAAGACTCCGAGAAGGAATGATGAAATATGGTTTATTATTGATCGTCTTACCAAGTCAGCACATTTTATTTCTATAAAAGAATATCTACTACTGGAATGTCTACCAAGACTATATATTAATGATGTTGTGAGACTTCATAGATTACCCCTATCGATTGTTTTGGATTGTGATCCCCATTTTACTTCATGATTCTAGAAGAGTCGTTAGAATGCCCTAGATACTGATCTTTATTTGATCTCTACCTACCACCCTCAAATAGATGGACAATTTGAACAAACTATTCAAACCTTAGAATATATGTTGAGATCCTTCTCACTTGACTTTTAGGGTATGTGGGATCAATATTTACCTTGGGTAGAATTATCCTATAACTATAGCTTCCATTTGTGTATTCAAATGGCACTATATGAACCATTATACGAAAAGAGATGTCACACACCAACCTATAGGGATGAAGTTGGTGAAAGAAACTGTATAGGCCCATAACTGGTGGAAGAAATGATGGATAAGTTGAAGGTAATCCAAAACCACATCAATGCATCCCAAAGTATGCCGAAGAGCTATGTTGACAACCGAAGGAAGGATTTGGAATTTCAGGTAGGCGATCATGTTTTCTTAAAGGTATCTCCATGGAAGGGAGTTATAAATTTATGCACGAAATATAAATTGAGTCCCAGGTACATAGGACATTTTGAAATTCTAGAATGAATTAGGGTTGTAGCTTACCGTTTGGCAATGCCTCCAAGTCTCTCTAAAGTTCACGATGTGTTCCACATATCACTATTGAGAAAATACATGCCTGACCCAACGTATGTAATAACTTATGAGGAATTATAATTGGAATCAGATAATTCATATTGCGAAGTTCCTGTTATAAATCTTGATACAAGAGATTATGTGCTGAGAAACTGAACAACTCGTCAGGGAAAAGTTCTAGGTAGGAACCATACGATGAAGAATCAACGTGGGAACTCGAGGAACCTATGATGAAGAACCACCCAAGTCTTTTCATGTGGTAGTATTCTTTAAATTTTGAGGATGAAATTATTTGAATGAGGAAAGAATGTAACACCCCAAGCTTCCACGGTACGTTTTTATTTTAATAATACAACAGTGTGTGTTGTACGCAACTTCGAGATTCTAACACACTACGACCAATTAAAGTAGCTGTTATGAATAGTAATACCCACTTTTTAAAATTTTATAAACATTATCTCTGAAAATAGACTTCATTTTTTGATTCAGAATATCGAAATTAGAAATGGGTTAAATTTTGGAAGTTTTCGTATAACTTTTATATTTGGATGAATAGTGAAAATTAATAAATTTAAATTAAAAACAAATTCTTTAATAAAAATAATTAATAGTGATAAATTATGAATTTTAGTGGTTTTAAATTATATTTAGAATATATTTTTACCATTTAATACAATTTTGGTCATTGGACATAATTTCACATTTAAACTGAACATAATCAACTGTCAATCTTTTGATAGTTATTATATCTTAAAAACACGTTTTTTGTTTTCACAATGAGAATTAATTTTAAATTAATTTCTACCAATTATTTATTTTGAATTTAGAAATATGGATTCCATATTTGGAATCAGGAGTTCCAAATTGTGTAAATAAGTAACATTTATTTTTAGAAATTTTGAATAATTACATAAGTAAATATTTTATTTACCAAGGTTAAAGGGTAAATCTGGTAAAAAAGGGTAAAAAAAATATTATAATAATATAAATTTAACCTAAAACGTGTTATAAACCACTTTTTTGATATATTTTAGAACATGGGAATCTTTGAGTCTATTTGGGGACCCCATGGATCCACTTGTACGTGATAATGACACTTTATATTAATTAAGTTAATGTAATTGAAAAATGACATAACCATATATATTTTTGCAAAACAATTTTTACATAGGGTTATATATATTATATTTTCAACTATAAATATTAATTAGAAAGAAAAAAATATTTACTATATAATAGTATTTTATTTATTATTTTTAAACATTAAATAAATAAATTAATTTTTTACACAATGATGATGCAGTAATTACCATATTAATGAAAGATTAAGATAATTGATATTATGAATACCCCAAAAAATTTAATTTGAGTCTTTTTTTAGATTAGAATAATTTTATAGGATAATATTACATATTTTTATTTTTTAGATAAATTTTGTTCGAAGAAATAATGTTGTTATGAGTTTATATGAAACAAAATACCCAAGAGTGTAAAAATTGACATAAAATGGTTTTAAAAAAACGTATTATATTATTAATTGGTATTAAATTCTTAAAAATCTATTGTTTGCAAAAGAGACTTCTATCAAGATAGTTGTATCATTAATTGAACACTTGGAGGTCACTTGGATGTATATTGTATGTTTATTAACTATATAATATAAAAATACAAAGTGACATGGTAAATGCCATACTAATTAACTAAGAGTTAAAACTAAAAGAAATGGTTAATATAATAACCCAAACCTATGTAAATTCTAGTGGGTGAAAGTATTGCGACCCATCCCAACCATATTATTTTAATAATCCACTTTGGAGACATTATATACCGAATATGAATTTATTATAAATTAATATTTCTAGCTTTTCTAAAGGTTCCCCTCACCCCTCTTATAAAAGGGAACTCCCCCTTCTCACTAATTCACACATTCAAAGCCTTATGGTTCGGCCAACCCCTACCCAAATACTCTTCCAACATCCCTCACTTCGACCTAGAGGCCATAGTTTGATTCGAAAGCCATTTTAAAGATCCTTTTTGATCAAATCAAATGGAAGAACACGATTAAGAGGTAATGTTTTCACCACCCTCTTTGAAGTTACATTCTTTTTCAACTTCTTCTTTATTTGTTATTCCCAATATAAAATAATACCTCGAGTATCTTCTATATTATATGATGTTATTATAAATATGGTACAACCATATTCAGTATTCTATCCATGCTTTAAATGACATGTCACCATACGTGCGTACGTACGGCTTACTGTCTCCACGTCGTGGTGTAATTGTTATTCAAAATATTATTATTTGGATGGGTATAATAATGATGTTTAATTCATGTAAACAATAAAAATAACATGATAATTATTCTGTATATATGATATACCATTCAATTATATATTATTTTAATATCAAAAGAATGATATTGTCGCTCGTGCGTACGTACGGACTACCGCCTCCATGATCACGGTGAGATTCATTCCCCATCGTATCCATTCAAGTATAATTCTCATTTGATGATTAAAAATAATTTTTAATGACTTGATATCATTATTTATATAAATATTATACAACCTATCCATAAAAAACATGGCTTACATAACAAAACATATAAAAGAAAATGAGTAAGTTAACACCCGAAACGACGATAATACTAATATATTATTAACAATGAAATGTTAAAAGATCATATATGATATCATATTAGTGTATATGATACATGTATAATTTAATAAAAATTATTTCACCATTATACAGGAGGTTTACCTACCCTCAACCAAGGAAATGTACAAGTTAAGGGTTTATTTCACAATCTCTTTATTATCCGAGGTTGTTTATACATTATTATCTTCTGGGACCTCTTTATCATCCACATCCATGTATCTTAAAAATGCATTTCAAATAATTATTATTATATTTCAAACTACAGGGTAACGTCATTTATACCATTGTTGAATATTTATAAGAAGTTTATAAAGGAATCTTTCTGTCGTTTTACAAACAAGGTCATTTTTAACCTTTTTGAAAGAATTAAGGTAAGAATGTATTTTTTTAACTTATATGGCGGGTGCGGCTATTTTCAACCATTATAAAATCATTTAAGCATCCCTTAAAAGATTATAAGAATATTTTCAAAGTAATTATTTTATTTTATTATTATTTTACTTTTAAATGATTTCAAAAAAAGAGATATTTCTCTCAAATAGTTTTGATTTCATCTATGTCATCATCCTTTGATGGAATTTAATCTTATTTGAAGTTTATTTATTATGATAAAAAACAACAATATTGTATTGATGTTTTTATGATATTTTTGACTATGGATATGTTATTTTTATACCATTCATGGTTTGTGGAGAGAGTATTGACATGTTGTATGCTAGTTTTAATACGAATTTTTTTGTAATGTTTAAATCTGTGAATATGAGGAATGCATTGGACTTAATATGTGACGGGTGGAGCCCGCTATAGCTCCTTGATTCATCGGAAGGTCTCATGAGACAAACTAGTGTCTTGGAACAAGACCATTACAAAATCATATTTGTATTCCTAGCACAAGGCCTTGGCTATGTGGAATGATTGTCTGGAATTATGCATTCTATCATTATGAAATTGGTTATTGATATTGCGTGTGATTATTCGACTAGTAGAATATCCATGTGAATAAGTAAATGGAATTATTTAATTTTATTTCTTCCATATTATGATGAAGTTCATGTTTAAAAGGATTTTTTTTAGTTGTACATTTCCTTAAATGTTTATGCTTATTTATTAATGTTTTGGCTATATTGTTATCCTTAATGGGAATATGAGATCACCCCATTCTATGTTTTATCATTCCCAAGATGTGAAGAAGTATTTTATGAATGAACTTAATGGATTTTATGAGGGGATATGAGTGTGGTCTATTGAGACTATGTGGTATTAGATTTCATTTTCTGATGTAATGTAAACTTTATGAATGTATATTGTGATTCTGAGGCCACTAATCTAATCAGTCTTTTGAGACATGATCTTTTGTGATCATGCCAATGTTATGTAATAATGCACTGACTCTTGGTAAATGGGGTCGAGGCGTTATAGTAACTATCTTTGGCTTCATGTATTTTTATGTGTTATGTATTCAATTAATTGTTATGAATTATTGCATTTTTTAAAAAACATGATATATTTGAAATAAGAAAATAATTTTCTAGGATTGGAGAATATTTTGTGATCTGAGAATATATTGAGTGAAATTATTTAATGTGGAATCTTCAGAAAAAATCATAAAATAAAAGATTATTTTGAAAGGAAATAAAATTATAAAACCCACATATATTCTTTCCAAATTGATCTATCTTTATTAAATTGAAATTTAAAATTAAAATATTCAATAAAGAATACCAATTATGTAAATGTGCTTACCATGATTTATTAGTTGAATAAAATGTTGTGATACATTGTTAGTTGGTGTTTTTTACAAGAATTATATGACTATGACTCACTATAAATCGAGTGAAAATAATAAATATATCGATAACTAAATTGGTTTTATTTCCCCTTATGTGGTGATGATTAATTCTATCCCAATGACATTATACTAGGGATGTGTTAAAATATTCTATTCTTTGACAATTTTATTTAAAAGTGTGAAGATCCAATTTCATGGAACTAACAATATGCCATATGAACATGATGCATGGTTTTTATTTGGTAATTTCTTGCTAATTATTATATACATATTTTATTGATGTTTTTTTATTAAAAAGATGTTCTTCTAAATCTATTTTGATATGATATCCATTAATTTTAAATGAATGATGATATGACTAAAAATTAAAAAATTGCGTTTATGCTGTGTTTATTTAAAATATTATCATATATGGTTTTCTTTTATTGGAATTTATTACAAAATATTTTATGGAATCATATCTTCCTTTTTTAGGTATACCCTACCATTGCCTTTGTGATTTTTTATATATTTTAATACATGTAATTTAAAGGATATAAAACCACTATGAGGTGGTATTTTTTCATGATCATTGGATCTTATAGTTATGTTTGGGACTGATGGATCAATTAATCACTAGTTAGATAAGGATTGTTAAATTATTTTTTAATGATTAAAGTTTTTCATTCTGTTGATATATCTTGTTGGGATATCTACCAATTGGGGTAAATTAATCCCTGAGGATTTTTTATCATAAAAACTATATATTTATTTATATTCTTCTATATTATATCACTTGATGAGAAAATTCTTTCTTTACATCTTAGTTAATGCTAGGTACTACTCTTAAACTATTAGGGATTTCGAATTCCATTTTGGAAACTTTAGTGTTGTGAAAGGTAATAGTGTACAAGGTAATTCTGGATAGTTTATGATAAGGTGGTGTCTAATAGAGGTGGTTAATATTTCCTTTCATAAAAATATACACCTAATAATTTTTCCCACTTTTTTATTTCTACCTTGTTGAGATAGATATTTATAATGTCATTTCTCTGGGAAAGGTAGATTCATTCATTGGAATTATTAATTAATAGTGTAACATTAATGGAGTATATCTAGATACCATATATCAGAAACTACTCACCAAAAAACTATATTTATAAGGATGTAATTATCCTCAATAGTTAGAGTATTTGTTAAAAAAATACAGTGTTTTTTGTGTTCAAGGAAATTAATGAATACATAATGTTTAAGTGTGGTATATTTAGTATTGATGGAAATAAAAATAGGTGGTGGGACTTGATGGTTTCAACAATGAAACATATATTACTGGAGTGAAAATAACTTAAGACTATATTTTATAAAATTTATTTATTGATTCAATGGTCTTCTAAAATTATATAGAATTTTTTACCCTCCAATATGGTGTCAAGACTATGACATTTTCAGTGAACCATTAATCTGAATTTGTTCAGTCTTATCCTGTAGTGGTGAAAATTTATAAACTAAAGGCATTATGTTTTATGATGGGTCTTTTATTGGATAATTATCCGCATTTTTTTCTTATATGGATCCCTTTATATGCTGACCTACTGGATTGAGCATTAGTGGATGGGCATGACCATGATTTTATATTTGGGTTTGTAGGAGTTCCTCTTTCTCCCGTGGTATGTTATGTAAATTATTTAAAATAAAAGATAACAATTGTTATTCTAATTTAATATCTCTATTTTAGGAATCATATACACCATCATATGCATTAAGAATAAGCCCATTTAATTTCTATTAGTGTTTGAATGATAAGAATTTGAAGGGGGTATGTAGGGAGGCCCAAATAATTTTGGTTCATGTCTTATATTAGGAAAAATATTGATGATATAATGTTAAATTACATCCTCTTATAATTTCATGAGATTATTATAAACTAAAAATTATATACTGTAATCATATTATTCAATAACTAATAGAATATATCCCTAAGCATCCAAAATCATCTTCAAGTAGTAGAAGAGTGTCCAGAGTCAGCTTATGTGAGTTTGAATTCAATGAGAGGTTCCACAGCTATATTTATATCTTTATTGACTTATTTTATTTGATATTTGTGTAGCTCATTTGTTTATATAATATCATGTAATTTAATTTATGATTCTTCCTATAGAGCATATGTATTTTCTCATGGATATTGCTAAGCCTCGTAGAATTTAAAAAGATCATGACTTTAGATTCCCTTCGTTGGTCTTCAATATATTATGTATCAACTACATATTTAATTTTTAGATCATTTATATGAAACATATGTAAAAAATTTGTGGTATCTATAGGATGATTTTCAAAAAACATAGATTGACTGCATTCTTTGTGGTATCTCTTTTAATGCCCCTAATGGGGAGTGTAGTGTCTTCTGAGAAAATTGGACTTATAGTCAAGATGTGTTGTGCCATATCTTCCAGAGTTTGGTAGGGTAATATATATGTTTGATTTTTATTTTTATTTTTTGAGATTTATAAGGAAATACACTCCCTCATATGGTCGTCATGTTTTCCAACCTGTTTCAATATAAAATTTATTATCTTCTACCTATAATTAAAGTAGATTTCTATATATAATTAGTGCTACATTCCAATAAAATATACATTATGTTTAACCTTATGGATCTAGCTACACTGAATGCGTTAAAGACAAAACATCATGAATTTTTTGAAAATGGAATATTTATTCTTGAGTCTATCACATTGGGATGTCCTTGTTTCTTTTTCAAAGAGATCATATAGGATACATCTTCTTGGTTTTGGTTATAGAATCCTTAAATGATTTACGATAGTGATAAAGTATATATTTCCATTGATTTATGATATTATCGACTAGTATAAAGAGAGACCATGTTTCTCGATGAATGATCATTGGTTTTGGTTATCACCAATTTAAGAATAAAATAATTGTTATCCCAAATTCCACCTTTTTAAAAATATAGGGCCATTTAGTTTTTCATGTAATTCTTTGTGTTCTAACCAATGATCCTATTGTTTTTATAAAATGGATGAATAAGATAATCAATCGGTACACATAATCATTCATGGTGGTCTTTTTTAACTAAATCATGATCCGCTATAAGACATATGAAGAGAATGTGATTCATCATAGAGAAATAATAAATATTTTTATTTGATCACGAACATTTTCACATGATATTGTAATGTTATTTCTAGATTTCAGAAGTTAATTTTTTTGTAAATGCAGTCTAAGAATATTTTATATCATTCAATACTGTGATTTTAAAGAATATTTTGACGTGGGTTGTGTCACACAGTTCTTTGTAGATTTGGATCATTTTGGATTCATTAATATAATAGCATTAGTTCGTAATATATTTCTCATAGTTTCAATCAATGATGTATTCTGTCACTAAAAAAGCAGTAATGTTTTAATGGGATGTGATGTGATAGAATTCTATTGTTGATGTGAAGGTTATTTTGACATATACACCAGTTTAGACTCTACTAGTGTCTTGTAATGATTATATGGTATCTTTTGATTCCTCATGATCAGGTTTTCTATATTCCCATATAAGGTGACCAAATGAAGGATTTTTTTCTTGATTGTTTAGGAATTAAAAGAAAATATATCCAACTCATGATATAAAACTCACAACCATTATGATATCTATTAATATTTAATGAAAACAACATTTGAGTGAACGAGTTACTATTAATTCTGATTATAAATTCTTGAGATATATCTTCACCCACAAATATTTATTTCTTTATCTGAGGTTATGTATGGAGTAGATATATTCATATAGTTTCAAAAATTCCTACACACATAGTAAGGTGAATTTGATCACTAACAACTTGTGCTATAATCCTTAAACCCATTATATGAATGAATCAAAGGAAGAATGAAAAATAATGTATTTCATTCTGTTTATGATTTTTTGAGTGCATGAGGTTGATTCTGATTCCATTTTAGACTATTTATAATTTATATCCTCCATTATAAAGATGTTTAATTAGGATAATTATATTGATGATGAGGTTTTGGGAATTTAAAATCTCTTTACAATGGGGAGTCCATTAGTGAGTGGTAATTCATTATGAATGGTGTCATATGTTTCCTGAAGTAAAATAAGAATACATTTTCATTTAAAAATGATTTTTCAATGACATATTTTATTTCACAATAGGAAGTACACAATGAATAAAAAATAATTCTCTATGATATGCAGTCATGAATCCGGTATCTATGTATGATATGTGATAAATAAATTTTTTATCATTGTTAAATCATCAAATATATCATGGAAAAGATCAAAAAAATTGGTTTGATTTAATTAACCCTTTACTATGTTGACATGGAATTGATATGTTATTTATATAGATTTGTTTAGGAGTACCAATACCCCATTATGGAAGAATTCAATATGGATAGGGATTAAACAAATGAAAACATTATCTAACTTCATACCCATTCATGATATGACTGATGTTTGGAACATGGGAAACTTGTTTGTGTAAGATTTTTCAAGATTGGAAGGACTTGAATCTGATAAAATTGGTAAAATGGTTATCTTGTTCACTAATCACATTAGAGTGGAATCTTGGAAGGGTTTGTATTCTTAGTGAGCTTAAGAAAAACATATAACCCATATATATATATTTCCAGACATAATTAGCTATAAAAAATGTCGAATATATGATTCATTATAGTTTTCTTACCAATGGATGACCATGGGATGGATTCATGGGATTTTTTTTTGTTTTAAAGTAATAATATTGTCTATTTATCCATCCATATGATAGACTTTTAGGCCTTTTAGATATTCTTCTGTATGTCTTCATCATGTCTGTCAATGATTTGAGAAGATTACTTTTTGGATGATAGTTTAATCTAACATGTTATGAAAAAATTACATTAATTCATTAGAGAATAATTATGACATAGAGACTATATAAATATAGTGTTGATCTTCATATATTAACATCATAATTTTCTATTGGCATCAATTAGTTTTTTGGTGTTTCAATATAGTTGCAACTCTAATGAATTTCGACAAAGAATAATCATGCACCGAAATATATTGGACTATTTGAGTTTTTTTCAAATATTGGAAAGGTTTAGTCACGACCCATCCTCGAGACCCGTGCCATGACTACCCCAAGCCCACCTTCCATAGGCCTGGGGAGGGAAACTAGCACCAAAAGTGCAATTCCCGATATAAGGGAAGGAATTGCCTTTATGTATGAAAAAAACCACCACAGAGTATGCAATAAGAAGTAAACACTAAGCAAACTGAGTACAATAGTAAGTGCTGGAAAGTAAATGGGCAAGTATACAAACCCAAACAAAAAGTAAAGTACAACTAAAATAAGAGTACAGTCACAGAAAAGTAATGCACCGAGTCCGAGCCGTCCTCTGGAAATCTCACCTGAAGGGTGGGTATAGATAGCCTCCTCTGTTCCTCGACTCTAGTCGTCCACTCCGAGTAAGTCTCGCCCAGTGATCCACATCTAGGTACCATCCAGCTCCACAAGCTCCCACCTCGATCAGCACTATCAGTCTTCTGCATCCTACACAATGTAGTGCAGGCATAGCCCGTGCAGGGGTGACTATACGCTACTCAGTAGGGACCCCGAGACCCCCAAAGGTCTCCTAGAATCCACGAAGGATAAACCCCAAAGGAAAGATACAATCACGAAGTAAAAACCAACTCCACATTGGTATATGCCCATAAATATACCTAAGTCATCATTTCAATCCTAGCTCCAACAAACGATCCCAAGTACAACCCAGTCCACATAGGAAAACATAACCCATTCCATATAGGATTTCACAACCCAATCCACATAAGAAAGCACAACAATCATATCGATGATATTTATTGTAAGTTAAGACTCATCTCACACAGGTATATTTCTTCGTAAGGTGATAGAGATGATCAGATGTATCCACTGATTCATCTAAGCCATCAGACCAACATACTATACAAGACCAGCTAAGCTGTCAGACCCACAAAGGATACAAGACCAGCTACTCTTTCAGACCCACATAGGATACAAGTACAGATTCTAATACTGCCAGACCCACATAGGATATAAGAACATTAGTCAAGTACTTTCGGACCCACATAGGATACACAAGCAGTATTCATCACCGTCGAACCCAAAAAGGATTCCAGTACGGTCATCGTCGCTGCTGAACCCACGGAGGATCCCAGTGCAGTCGTCGTCGTCGTCGTCGCAGTCGCAGCTAGCTCTAGGGTTCCTACACACAGCATGCTAAATTCCGGGATGGTCTACTCCACATGAAAAGGGGGTTCGATACTTCAACATACACGAAGTCCATAGTTGATGTATCCCAAATTTCCTCCACGTCAAAAGGAACTCAACATGACAGACGGCGCGTCAATCAGATGCATGGTCTGAGAGTTATTGGCTTTTTCATCCCAGGGGCCCGGTTGGTTTTTACGTCAAAACTAACCCGACCGTACTCCAACTGCATCCAAACTCGAGTGGAGTAAGCCAAAATAACCATATCACTAAGAGAAATCCAAAAATGTCGACGAAACGTCAATCGGACAACTGAACTCAAGTTATAAGCGTTTCCGCTCCAAGGGCCCGGTTGGTTTCGTGTTCGAACCAAACCGACAGTAGAAAAAGTTCTCAGAAACATTGAGTGTAATATACCAAAATGATCGTCTCGATCCAAGGATCTCTACTAAACTAATAGTGTGTCAATCGGAGGTTCGTAGACCAAGATATGGGCGTTTGAATGGATCTGTCCGAAATTAGGTGGTTTGGACCCGGACTGACCCAACCCAAAACTCCCTAGGTCGGCCCGAACTAGGTCGACCAGACCCAGGTCCTGGTCCAACCCATTTGGGCGCGGCCTGGTCTAGTTGGCATGGCCCGACCTAGCAGTGTGGCCCGACCTAGCAGTGTGGCCCGACCCAGTGGCGCGGCCCGACATGGTGGTGCGGCCCGGCCTGGCGACGCGGCCCGCCTGGAAAGCGGCTCGGCCTTCGGCCGAGCAGAATTCAGAGGGGGGGGGGGGCACTTCCCCCTTTGATTGAAAAATTGTCGGCCATTAATGGCCGGCCATAACTGAACCCACGGGACCCACAGGGTCCTTCCTCTAGCTGGCTTCAGCGGCCGGCTCAACTGAATGCTTCCCTGATCCACCACGGCTCCTCCCCGGCCGGCGCGTGGCGACGGCGCCGCACCCCTCCACCGCGGCCTGCCCTGGCCACGGCCCTCCTCGGTGTTCTGGCGCTGCGCAACAGCGCATTGCTCCTCCACTACGACCCGCTCTTTTCCGCGGCCTCCGTTGGGATCACCAGTGTGGCGCGATGTCGCTGTGCTCCATCGCTGTGGTTTATCTCATTCCCTCGCGGTGCAACGACGCCATGTGGCCTCCATTTCCAAACCATGTTGAAGTTCAACAATAAAATGGGGGAGGAGGGTCGGCCATGTTTGTGTGGTATGACCTCCTCCCATTATAACGATATCAAGTCACCATGAACGACTAATCACAATGGCAAATAAAACACAAATTTAATTGATTAAATTTGAACTTAACCCATACCTTGAAAATATTTTCAAACGATGATCGTCACGGAAAACGGCGTTGCGATGTGATGATCTGTATATGTTGACGGAGAACGTCCAAGGAGGAAATGACATCTCCCTTCCTTTGACGTGGGAAGAAGATTTATAGAGGGTGCATCTTCATTCTTCAGAAAAGGCATCACACACTGGTTGTGAAGAGGATAAGAGATGACACATCGATTGCTCCATGTGGTGACGACATTCATCGTCAAGGTCTTGGCGTTCTTCACGGTCTCTAATGAAGAAGATGATGATCCTCAAGACTTTTATTATTCTCTCCCAATCTCCTCACATAACTCAACAACCCCAAATAAAATAAGTCCTTCATTATTTTATTTACATATTCCATGCATTTTCAAAACTTCAAAAACTCAAACTCAAAATTAAATTCCTTGAATAGGTTAAATCAATCAATTTAATGTGAGAGTTGATAGGCAATTTAAGGATAGTGGGTCAGTTACATATTAATGGGGGGTTTTCCAACTTTAAGAAAGGTTAGAGGAATTTCAAAAGGTGGGGCTCGTGCGGGGCCCACCTCACTAATACCCTGTCAAGAGTAGTTAGAATTTAGTGGGTCCCACCTCATCTTCCACATGTAGGTTATAATTACTTAGAGTAGAAATAATATTGTAACATGCATTTTATTTCACTCTTCAATTAAACCTCTTCATTTTTAATAACACTTCCTGAGTAAACACAACTCCAGTGAAATTCTTATTAAGCGATTAATGGAGTTGCGGTTTCATTAGGGCACTCGGATTTCGATTCCGAGAACCGGTTCAAAAGTTAGAAAAACCCGCTCTTTCGTTTAATGAACGTATTTGAGCTAATCTTCGGAAATTGATTCCGGGCACACCAGACATCAGAATCAGGTGCCATTAGAAACTGTGTACTCGAAAAATCCCAAAGAATTTATGAAAAAAATTTCATTGAAATTTATGGGTCTTTACATTATTCTCATCTCAGGGATTTACATCCCCATAAAGATATATCACAAACTAGGGGAACAAATGGGGGTACTGAGAAGGAATCTGAGCATCCTGCTCCCAAGAGCTCTCCTGGAGGTTCCCGTGCTACCACCTAATACGCACTAGAGGAATTGACTGCCCATGTAGGACCTGCTCCTATTGATCCTCGATCTCCACTGGGAACTCTGCAAAAGTCAACCCATCATTAATGTCCATCTCCTCATGGTCGATGATATGCGTCGGGTGATGCAGGTATCTCCTCATTTGAGATACGTGGAAGATGTCGTGCACCTGGTGCAACTGAGGTGGTAGAGCAAGGTGATAAGCCACCTCGACTATCTTGCCGAGAAACTAGAATGGTCTGATGAAGCATACAGATAACTTGACACCCCGACCAAATCTACGTAATCCACATCATGGTAAGACCCCTAAGAAAATTTGGTCGCCATCCTCGAACTCTAGTGGTCTCCGCCTCCAGCTAGTATAAGACATTTGTCGGCTCTAAGCTGTCCTCATCCACTCCTAGATGTCATGGACCATCTCTATCATGGCCTGGACCATCTCTGGTACCACCAGTGCTGACTCTCCAGGTTCTATCTAGCACAAAGGTGATCTACAAGTTCGGCAGTACAATGCCTCGTATGGTGCCATCCCGATGGTGGAGTGGTAGCTGTTGTTGTACGCAAACTCCACCAAAGCGAGGGGATCCTCCCATCTACGACCAAAGTTGAGGAAACAAGCACAGATCATTTCCTTGAGAGTCTGAATGGTCCTCTCCACCTGACCATCCGTCTGAGGGTGAAAAGAGGTGCTCAGGAGTAACTGCATTCCGAATTCCTACTCCAACACCTTACAAATCCGGGAAGTAAAGCAAGCTTCTCGATTGGAGATGATAGATGATGGAACACCGTGAAGTCGTATGATCTCCTGAACGTAGAGGAATCCCAATCTCTCCATTGAGCCCTACTCTCTAATGGGTAGGAAGTGGGCCATCATGGTGAGTTTTTCGATGATCACCCAAATGGTGTTGTTTCCTCTGGAAGTATGTGGAAGTCCAGTCACGAAATCCATATATATCCCGTTCCACTTCCACTTCGGGACCTCCAAGGGTCATACCAAGCCTGCTTGTTCCTACTTCTCCACCTTCACTTGCTGGCAGGTGAGGAATCGAGGAACGAACTCTGCCACAACCTTCTTCATACCGGGCCACCAGTGATGTCGTATGAGATCTTGGTACATCTTCGCCACTCCTGGATGTACTGCTAAAGGGGAAGTGTGAAACTCTCTCAAAACCTCCTCCTACAGAGCAGCTGGTACCATGGTACATCCTCTAAAAAGGATGATGTGCTATCCTCATATATAGAATCCATCAGGTGTATGTACTGTGGAAATCTGTGCATGCCGCATCTCACAGTCAACATTCCCACACTATGCCTCTCTGGCCTGCTGAAGAAGTGGAGGTGTGACTGTGAGTGACTGAAGGAAGGTTTCCCCGTCTCTACCCATGAATGATATTTGCAAAGCAGTTAACTGCTCTGTCGCCTCCCCAAGAAACAGAATGCCCATCCTCCTACTAAGATCATCGGCTACTACGTTCCCCTTTCTAGGAGTATAGACTATCTCAATGTCATACTCCTGGAGGAACTCGAGCCATCGTTGCTCTCTCAAGTTCAGGTTTTTCTGTGATAATATGTTCCTAAGAGTCTGGTGATCAGAAAAGACTGTAAATCGCTCACCCATCAGATAGTGCCGCCACATCATCAGTGTGAAGACCAATAATACTAACTCCAGGTCATGGGTAGCATACATATGCTAATGCTGCATCAACTTTCATGATCCATAGGTGATCCCTGCCTGCTCCTGCATCAGGACACACCCGAGTCCGGTCCCGGATGCATCGCAGTAGACTACGTACTCTACACCATCCTCCAGTGGCCATAAGATGGGTGCACTGGTCAATCTCTGTCTTGTCTCATGGAAGCTCTATTGACATCTATCTGACCACACGAAGGGTCTCCCCTACTTGGGGAAAACTAAAAGTGGTGCTGCAACTCAGGAGATGTTTGGCACAAATCTTCGGTAGTACCCAGCCAAACCAAGGAAACTTCGCACCTCTGTCATGCTCCTAGGTGGCTCCCATGCTACCACTGCCTCAATCTTTGCAGGATCCACCACAAGTCCCACCTCAGAGATGACATGTCCCAATAAGTGGACCTCACATATCTAGAACTAACACTTCGAGATATTACTATAAATCAGGTGCACTCGGAGTGTTTCCTGTACAACCTGCAAGTGATAGGCGTGCTCCTCCTCAATAGTCGAGTATATCAATATGTCGTCGATGAAGACTACGAAAAATCAATCGAGATATGGTTGGAAGATCCTGTTCATGAGTCTCATGAACACTTCTGGAGCATTGGTTACACCGAAAGACATAACCATGAACTCATAGTGGCCATACTAAAATCTGAAGCCCGTCTTCTACACATCCTCGTCTCAAACTTTGAGTTGATGATAGCCTGGCCTGAGGTCTATCTTCAAGAACCATCGTGATCCCTTGAGCTGATCGAAGAGTTTATCAATCCTTGGTAGCAGATACTTGTTCCTTACGGTCCCCTGGTTCAGTAGACTATAATTGAAACACAGTAGAAAGCTCTAGTCCACCTTCTTGGAGAACAAAATCGGGGAAGTCGAGGGTGAAACACTAGGTCGAATGAATCCATTTCCCTGTATGTACTCCAGCAGTACCCATAGCTCTCGAAGCTCAGCGGGAGCCATCCAATAAGCTGGAGTAGATATCGGGGTTTTCCCGGCGTACAGGTCAATATATAAGTCTACCTCTATGCGAGGAGTTAGTCCTGGAATGCCGTCACGAAAAATGTCTGCATACTGATCCACAAATATAGGAAAACATGGACTCCATACGTCCACTGATCCTAGGATGAGGCTAGACAACTGATAAGTAATCAGCTGTCCTCTTCTCTACGTGAGTCTATCCTGCGCTACAAAGGCTCCCTTCTTGCTTTTGATGGTGAACCTTCTCCCATCGGTGCGGACACACAACACCATATGCCTAATAAAGTCGATCTGAGCCTGGACTGTAGATAATAAATCTATGACCAAGATGACGTCATTATGCCTCAAAACTAATACATGAAGATCCCAGTCAAATCTCTCACCTCCTAGAGTAAGTTCACACTGCCGACACCATGGCGTAATCATCAAGTCTCCTCTCGTAAAAGTCTCTAGCTGTAAGAATCGAGCTAACAGCTCCGTCAGAATCTCCGATATCCGAACAAGGGCAGTGAAAATGAAATAATGTCTCGCTTATGTGTCTATGAGAACTCCATCACAGGTGGAGTAGGCACAAATAATACCTCGAATCATCTCTGGTGTGTTGTGGTCATAGGCTCCACTACCTAAAGCTGATCTTGTCTCTGTCTGCTAGCTCCCTGTGGTCAGGGCGGACCTCCTGGTGGTGGTGGTGGTAGAGCCTCAAAGCATCTCCCACCACCTACTACTCAGCCAGATCCTCTACCTCATCTGCATGCTCCCTACAGACCACCACGGTTGAACCTCTGTCTCTTCCTGGGGGTTCCTTCCACGGTCTCCTGCTTGTCTGCATGTCGGGTCGGGAAGTAACGAGCCATGTGGCCCGGCCCGCCGCATGCATAGCACTGTATACTCCTCAGAAGGATGGCTATGAGCCATGTTCCCCGCACCTCTGATCCAGTATCCTGAGGTTGTCCACCTGATGGTCTGGTCTGCTTAGACCCCTGTGACATCCATCGAATTCCAGATGCAAAAGACTCTACTATGTGCAACCCTGGGTTAGCTCTCGCTGTAGGTGTAGTCTAGGAAAGAAATCTCTCTACAATAATGGCTCACTCTAGTACTACCACCTGTGTCGGAATGCTGAGGGAGATCATCGAAGCTGTGATCTCATTCCTCAGTCCCTGCTCGAAGGTTCGGGCCTAGATGAATGGGTCCCATACCATGTTTGTGGAGTAGCGCGATAGATCGGTAAATCTCTCCGAGTACTAGGCTACTGTCATGCTGCCCTGCCACAGCTGTAGTAGCTCCTGAATGTGCGCTGCACAGAGGGTGGATGGAATGAACTCTGAGCAGAAGAGGCTCTCAATGTCCGTCAAAAGTAATGATGCCTCGTTGTGCAACTGTAGCATCAGGCTCCCCCATCTACCTACTTCTGCATACAGGGGACTTGCTGCAAGGATCACCATGGGGTTAGCTGGTGTCCCCACTGACCTGAAAACTCATACAATAACCTCCAGCCAATCCTTGGCTGCATGAGAGTTCGTCTCCCCAAGGAACCTGTGCAATCTCTGACACTGAAACTCATGCAGTTCACCAAGGTGACATGCACTCTCAGCGGCTGGGGTTGGTGGCATCGGTGGCTCGGGGGGTAGAGGTACCATCGGTGCCACTGCTGTAATAGGGCCCTTCACCAAGGCCTCATCGCTCAGTGGGATTTCGTCTCACACAAATCTCGGAACCCAAGCTGACTACCATCGTAGGGCCATCTTGAAAAGAACCAGGTGTTCCATGGTCAATACAGTATACCTAGTGAGCTGACACAAAGTAATCAAAATGAAAACATTGAAAATCATATGTAATCAATGTTTTCATGCACTGAGTCGGAAATCAGAAGTCAGGGTCTGGTGTATGGATATGTCGACCGCTGCACCAACACCAGACTCCATGAATAGATAACCACACTCAATACCCTTAAAATTATTTCTTCACAAAGAAGAACGATCAGAGTCTAGTGTTATGTGGTAGAACTCAACTCATTTGATACCAATTTATTACGACCCATCCTCGGGACCCGTTCCATTACTACCCCAAGCCCGCCTTCCATAGGCCATGGGCTGGCGACTAGCACAAAAGGCATAATTTAAGATATAAGGGAAGGCATTTCCATTATGTAGGAAAACAACCACCCCAGTGTATGCAAGAAGATTTAAACACTAAGTAAACTGAGTACAATAGTAAGTGCTAGAAAGTAAATGGGCCAGCATACAATCCCAATCTGAATGTAAAGTACAACTGAAAAGAGAGTACAGTTGTAGAAAAGTAAAGCAGCGAGTCCGAGCTGTCCACTGGAAATCCCACCTGAAGGGTGGGTATAGATAGCCTCTTCTACTCCTCGACACCAGCCGTCCGCTCTGAGTAAGTCCCATCTAGTGATCCACCTCCAGGTATCGTCCATCTCCACGAGCTCCCACCTCGATCAGCGCTGTCTGTCAACTACATCCAACACAACGTAGTGTGGGCCTAGCCCGTGTAGGGGTGAGTATACTCTACTCAGTAGGGACCCTGAGACCCCTGAAGGTCTCCTAGAATTCACGAAGGATAAACCAAAAAGGAAAGATACAATCAAGAAGTAAAAACCAACTCCACTTAGGTATAAGCCCATACATATACCTAAGACATCATTTCCAGCTCGGCTCTAACACATGAGCCCAAGTACAACCCAGTCCACACATGAAAACATAATCCATTCCATATATGAATTCACAACCGAATCCACACATGAAATCAAAAAAATCAAATCGATGATATTGATTGTAAGTTAAGACTCATCTCACACATGTATACTTCTTCGTAAGCTGATAGAGATGAACAGATGTAGCCACTGATTCATCTAAGCTATCAGACCCACGTGGGATACAAGTACAAAGTCTAATACTGTCAGACCCACATAGGATACAAGAACAATTGACAAGTACTACCATACCCACATAGGATACAAGAACAGTAGTCATCGTCATCGAACCCATGAAGGACTCCAGTACGGTCGTCGTTGTTTCTGAACCCACGGAGGATCCCAGTGCAGTAGTCATCATCGTTGTTGTCGCAACAAGCTTTAGGGTCCCCGCACAAAGCATGCTCTATTCCTACAGGGTCCGCTCCACGAGCCAAGGGGGGTCGATACATCAACTTATACAAATTTCGTAGTTGATGTATCCCAAAGATCTGTCTCATCAAAAGGAACTCAACATGATAGATGGCGCGTCAATCAGACGCCAGGTCTGAGAGTTATTTGATTTTTCATCCTTGGGGCCCGGTAGGTTTTTAAGTCAAAACCAGCCCATCCATACTCCAACTACATCCAAACCTTGAGTGGTATAAACCAAATGAACTTCCTCACTATGAGAAATCTAAAAAAATTTACGACACGTCAATCGGACGTCCGGAGCTCAAGTTATAAGCATTTTTGCTCTGAGGGCCCGATTGGTTTCAAGTTCGAACCAACTTGTCCATACACAAAGTTCTCCGAAACCTTGAGTGTAAAATACCAAAACCACCATATCAATTCAAGGATCTATATACAATAGACGTTTCGTTGATCATAGGTCTGTATCCTATGATATGGGCATTTGAACAGATATGTCCGAAATTAGGGGGTTTGGCCCCAGACCGACCCGGCCCAAAACCCCATGGGTCGTCCCGAACCGGGCGACCCGACCCGGGTCCCGGTCTAGAAAATTTGGGCCCGGCCCAGCCTGGTTGTCACGGCTCGGCCCATTGGCATGCCCTGGCCTAGCAGTGCGGCCCGACAAAGCGGCGCGGCCCAGCCCAGCAGCGCAGCCCGACCCAGCGGCGCGGCCCGGACCAGCGGCGCGGCCCAGCCCAGCAGCACGGTGTGGCCCGCGTGGCCAGCGGCTCGGCCTTCAGCCGAGCAGAATTCAGGGGGGGCCTTGCTCCCCTAGATTGACAAACGGTCGGCCATTTATGGCCAGTCTTAACTGATCCTGTGGGACCTGCAGGGTCCCACCTCCAGCTGGCTCTTGGGGCCGGCTCAGCCAACCGCTTCCCCAAACCGCCGCAACCATAGGCTGCGGGTCCTCCCAGTTAGGCGCGGCGCACCGGTGCCTCACCCCACTGCCACCCCACCCCCCCGGTCATGGACCTAATCGGTGTTCCAGTGAGGTGTGACGGTGCAACGCTCCATCGCCGTGATTTATCTCGTTCCCTTGCGGTGCAACGACACTGCATCACCTCTGTTTGCAAGACACGTAGATGTTCAACAACAAAAAGGGGGAGGATGGTCGGCCGTGTATGGGTGGTCTGACCTCTTCCCTGTTATAACGATAGAAATTGGCCATGAATTATTAATCACAACGACAAATAAAGAGAAAATTTAATTGATTAAATTTGAACATAACCCCTACCTCAAAAAAGTTTTCAAATTATAATCGTTGTGGAAAAACAGCATCGCAAGGTGAAGATCTTTTTATATTGACGGAGAACGTCTGAGGAGGAAACAAAATATCCCTTCCTTTGACGTGGGAAAAAGATCGAAAGAGGGTGTGTCATCGTTCTTTAGAAAAGGTGTCACACACCGACAACGGAGAAGAGAAGAGACGACACGTCGATCTCTCCTTGAGTTGATGGTGTTCTTCATTGAGGTCTTAAAGTTCATCGTGTTCTCCAACGAAGAAGATGACGATCCTGAAGGCATTGAGTATTCTCTCCCAATCTCCTCACACAACTCAACAACCCCAAATAAAATAAGGCCTTCCTTATTTTATTAAAATATGCCATGAATTTTAAAAACATAAAAATCAAAAACTCAAAATAAATTCATTCAATATCTTTATTCAATCAATTTAATGTGAGAGTTGACATGAAATTTAAGAGGGAGAGTCGGTGAGATACAAATTAATGGGGTGTTTTCCAACATTAAGAGTGTTTAGAGAATTTGAAAAGGTGGGGGTCGTGTGGGGCCCACCACACTAATACCCTATCAAGAGGATTTATGATTTAGTGGGTCCCAACTCAACTTCCACATGTAGGTTATAATTACATAGAGTAGAAATAAAATTGTAACACGTAGTTTATTTCACTCTTCAATTAAACCTATTCATTTTTAATAACACCTCCTGAGAAAACGCGACTCCATTGAATGCCTTTTAATCGATTATTGGCACTATGGTTTCATCGGTGCCCTCACATTTCAATTCTGAGCATCGGTTCAAAAGTTCAAAAAACTCACTCGTTCGTTCACTGAACGTACCCGAGCGAAACTTCGGAAATTTATTCAACGAACACCGGGCCTCAGAATCTGGTGCCGTCAAAAACGGCATACTCGTAAAATCCCAATGAATTTAAGAAATAAATTTCATTAAAATTTACGTGTCTTTACAGGTTTCTTATTGATTTCACTTCCCACCAATTTTGATATAAATTCATGATGTCATTTATATATCATATATTCAATAGTATCTCTAGGAATAATATATAGTTTTTACTTAAGAGGACCATGATATTAATCTAGATCAATTTGTGATTGAGTGACTAGTTTTAATCATTTATTTTGAGGAAGAAAGTTTTCATGATAATATTATGACATTGGTTCATGTGATATAAAAACACAATTCTAATTAACCTAAGGCATATATCATAAGGCAATAATTTTGGAGATACATCATTATCTACTTGATATAGGGTCTTTTTAAAAGGTTTTATTATGATGAAAATAATTTATAGTGGGATGATTATAAAAATAGTTGTTAAGATATTAGTTATCTATTATCCATTGTATTTGGTCGCTTATTTTTTGGGTATGGTTAATGGTCTTTTCAGTTGTTTTTGAATTTCCTCCAAAAAATTGTATTTTAACTTATTCAATGAATAAAATGTAATTAATTGTATTGATTACTCTTTAGTAAGGTCTATCCAAATATTAGGTAATTAATTTTGATGCATTTAACAAATCTCAGATTATAGTGGAATAGTGAGTTGGATACTTTTTGCAACACCATTAGATATTAATTTGACGAAACTACCATTTCAAGAAATTCATTGGCATGGAAAAATACCTATAACATGTATATTTTTAGGGAACATCATGTTATGATAGTGATTTTGGAATACTCTGTGGGTTATATCATAGCCTTCCCCTTGGTAATTATTATTTGGGTGTAAACTATTTCCATGAATTGGGAACTAGCTATACATAGGGTTCATTATCGTATTCTCAAGTAGTATGATAAGATCTTTCCATTATAAACATATTTTCACCATGTTCTTGGGGGGATTTAGCATATAATTTATTCCAAAAATATTTTTTTAACCCTTATTTATTATTCCAAATTCTTCCCATTTGACTTCATTCAACCACAATGTCTTTTGGAAGCTCTCAATAGAGGATTTTTACCCCCTCAAATCCTTCACACTTAGATATATGTGTTAGTGTTTGTTATCAAAATCCATTCAATAACCGTGTCACTCATTGATTTGGAATTTTCTTCTTTACACATATCTCCTTCAATGAGAGTATTTTAACCACATGTGGTTGATGGATTTGATCCTTGTTTTTTAATGGGATGTGTTAAATGGGAGTCCCTTTAATCTACACTTCCAATGACATTCCATAAGATGTTTCCAATTATGATGATTATTTTATATTGTTATTAATAGTAAGTTTTTCTATAATATTTTGCCTTGTAATTGAAACCATCATAGATTTCCTATTTGGAAGTGTATTTTCAAATATTTTATATACGTTTACTTTTAAATAATTGATTATTTTTTTCAAGGGAATGAGTTTTTTGGGATTAAAACTACTTTATAAGTATTTAATGATATATTTTGATTTTACAAAATATTGATTGAAATGAATTGATATTGTATTTTTATAGAAGATTCATAATTTTTATTTTTATTTTTATATGAATTAACATGATCAAACCCATTGTTCTAGTTTTGAAATTGAAATGTAACGATTGTATAAAATTGGGAAATTGAACTACAAATGATGAATTAAATTGAGTGGACTTATTTTCCAATGATAGATTGATTGAGTTGTGAATATGTGTGGATAGGTATATAGAGGGGTATTACAAAAACAACACAATGAATCTTACTCCCTAATAAAATATTTTCAATGAAATTTCTAAATAAACCTAGATCAACAAGATTTCCCATAATATGATGTGGATCGAATGTATCCTAATTAAATAATCCCTTCAAAATGTGAACACACACTGAGCCACACTAATCGACTAAGTTGTTTGAGGATCATGTATCCTAGAACAAACTAAATATAGGAAATATAAATAGGGATCAATTTTTGGATATAATTTTTACATTCTAAAGATTATAAAAAAAATATATTCATGCACTTTTTGTTTTATGATATATTTTTATTTTATCCCATATTAAATAATTTTCATTTATTTGACATGAATTTTTATTTGAGATTCATGATAACATGATCCCAAGGTAGGTGATTCTATATACTATTTTCTAAATGATTTTATCCTTAATATAATTATTTAAAATAAATTTCGTTTCTATTTGTTTTTGTCAAAATATTTTTTTTTATAAATTGGTATTTCAATTTACATTGTTGTGAGTTTTGATAAACACCCAAATAACGTTGAATGGTGGCATTTTAAGGGAAATTAAATTGAAAATATGGTAAATTAAAATGTTTAATATAAATTGGAGAATTTAAATTCTAAAATTTAATTGTGAAATTGAAGCTCAAAAATGATTTTTAATTTTTATTGTAAAAAATTGGAATAAATTTTATTAATATAAACCCCTAGGTTTTATACAAGAAAATGGTATAATTTTATGAATATTGAAAAAATTTGTTTTTTTAATGGAAATTGGAATATTGAAATAGAAAGTGATTGATTGGTTGTGTAACAATGATTTAAATAAATTTCATTTTATTGAACTTTCTTATCACACATGCATGGATAAGTAGTTAGTGTGTTATTTTGGACAAAACACTTTTAATGATTTTAATCTTTTTCAAGATATAATTAAACTACTCACATCCATGATGCGATGGTGATGAGTCATCATTTAGTAATGTTTTAGTTACATGTGTAGACATATTTTTATGATCACCTATTAGAAAATTTGCAGATACCAAAAACATGAACTACACTACCTCGTAGAATATGATCATGTTTCGCATATGTTTATGTTTGAAATATATATCATAATATGAAAAAAATTTTATAAATTGCTTATAAATTTATATAAAAAATTTTATAAAAAATTTTAATTTAATAATTTTTTTGAAGTAGTTCCATAATAGGACATTTAATGAATTATTTTTTAGATATTATTTTTAAATGAAATGATTTTCTATTCAAAATTGAATGCAATATTTGGTTAATTACGTTTGAATCTTCATATAGAATCCTTAGTGATACCAAAGTAAGATTTTATCTCCCACCAACCAATGCCTTTATGATGTTATAGATTTCATTCTTCTAGCTTTGATAAATGGGTAAGAATCACTTGGAGGAGTTAGTTGCTGCTAATATTAGAGAATTAAGATACAATGTCAGTTTGTAGATAGGTTTTCTGATATTTTCAAGAACACTGTGGTTCTACATTTAGTTTTTTATAAAAATATTATTTCTGGGATTGTTCTCCATGTGGTGTTTTGTTTTTTGAATATTGATTTTTTATCATTGTATTCTATTGTGATTGTAGAAGTATTGTTAGAAAATTCATATTTTTTTTAATCAATCTGATTATTAACAACCCCTAGGTATGAAGAATGACCTTCAGTTCATGTCAGTAAAAACCTAGATATCACAACACCAAGGTATCCATGATAGTTTTTTGAAATTTATTATTAAAATTATTGATTAGTATTTTTTTACATGATGTCAGTATGTAGTTGACTAACATTTTGCGACATTGGATGTAGTGGGAATTGATTTCCCAACTACAATTAATTATATTGATCCTTAAGGCACTATAGGTAATTTAAGAAATATTAAATGATTATTAGTTCTAAATTTTTTCCTGATTTTTATTTGGATTGTTTGAAAGCCTTATCATGGTTATCTATATATTGGGATTTCTTATCTCATTGAACTTGTTTTAGGGTATTTCATGAAACCATTCTGATTCCATCATTGTTTAACACTAACATATTGATTAATTGTTCCTCTGAGAATATATTTGAGTCAAATCGAAGAGGAATTTACTAATAAAACACATCATTAAAATCCTTTTTTGAACCAGAACATTGTTGAGGGAATATTCTATGCTATCCATAATCTAGATGGGCACTTTCATTCATTCCCTTTTATGAACCTAATGTCGAACATTAAATAGATTCTATATTGAATTTTTCATAGAATATCCTTCACCAGATGCCACTATCAATCCAAGGCATAAACAATCCAACAATATATTAGGATTGGTTGAGAGATATCGTGCTTCAATTTCAGTTCCAAAATATTCCTGATGAAATCAATGTTAAATGTGCCACCTTAATGTTAAAATGTCATAATAATAGATGTTGGGAGATGCTGGTGATAATAAAAGTGAATTTGGGATTAGTGGGTAATGAATTCAATATAAATTTAACCATCTATTAGAATCTTGAGAAGTTGGTGTTGGATATGTTTTTATAGATTTATAATCTCATGAATTATAATAAGATAGTGATAGAGTCTAAAATTTGTTTATATAATCTTGTGTAGTTTTCATGTAAGAATATGTTGACTGAGAAGATGAAAAATAGATTTCATTATATGGGACATTGTTATGATATTCAATCTCAGTTTTTTTTCTTGAAGAAACCTTCTCATTCTAATGTGATGGATTGAGTGTTGATTGTTGAATTGAACCTAGTTGGAATCTTAGGGTTAACTTGACATCCATTTTCAATTAGTGGTTGTGTGAAACCCAATAATGAAAAGGGTAAGGGGGTGATTCCCATGGTGTATGTGATTTAAAGTTTTTTTTAGGCCCTTGATAGTTTTAAAATGTGACCCTTTTATTTTTCACTAGTGTGGAAAACCTTATCAATCTTAATGTGTTTTCACTATGGTAACCAAGATTTATGGTTCTGGTAGTTTCTAGGGTCACTTGTAGATTTCCATTCATGTTCTTTATACACAATTTATTTTAATGGGTTCCTAATATCCTACTAAAACTATGGTGCAATCATATGCTTTACAGAAATATGGGTTCCAATCATTGATCTATGGATGGAAGATTCTTCATACAATTGAAGAAACTCTTTAGGAAGATGATATGAGTACAATTTCCTTGAGAGGTACTATTACTATAGATCAATAATCAGTTACTACTTTATCTGATAGTGGTGTTTTATTCAGATTGGAAACTCAATATGGAATTGAATTGAGAGCCTACATAAAATATATGTTAAAACATTATGTTAAAGACCCCATAATTTTAAAATAACATATTTAATTAAGGAAAAACTAATATAGATTTTTAGTTTGTTATAACATTTCTAAAAGGGTGATTAGTCCTCCACTGAATTAGTGTACCACACTTATTCAACTTTTGAGTCAGGTTTACTGAATTAAACACATAGAAACACTAACCTGAAATAACAATCAAAGTCAATGTAAAAGAGTTTTCTATTTTTAAAATAACATGAAATTATGAAAAGAAGAATATAGTATTACAAAAATATATAACATAGCATAATAAAATAAGTGGCTCAGTCTAAAGATGATAATTAATCCTCTCCACTTGGTGATCATCTTCCACCATGCAGTTTATATTAACAATAAACAAGATACACAACCTATATCAGGCTTTACAAACATTTTTAGAAACTATCTAGGTATTACTCTCTCTACCAAAGTTCTTCATGGAGAAAACAAACAATTCATACCAGACCCATATTCATCTACAATTTTATGTGGGAAATAATGTGTAAATCATGTCTGATGTGAGGATTTTCAACATCCTCCATTTCAAGAACAAGAGACAGTGTGTATAATAGAAAAGCAAAAACTTCTCAAAAATGTAATAGAAAGAACACAATAGATTTAATGTTATAAGGATTGATTTAATAAGGCTCTATTTTTTTAGAGTTCATCTCTTGAATCCTTTGAGTGAAGAACATTTAGTTCGTGTCTTTCTCTACAACTTTTTCCCATAAAACAGAGTGTCACAACTCTAGGTTCTAGATTTCATGTACTGAATGTTCTACTTATTGGTTTGATAGAGATTTTATGAATCACAGAACATCATCTTGAATTTGTTCTCCAGAAATGATCTTTATTGTGGTTCATTGGTTCAAAGTGAGAGTGTTATTTTTCTTCTTTTGTTCTTTAGATCTAGCATGTTGTAACTATCTCTCTCTCTCTGGTGTCCTATGTTGTTCTTCTCTTCCTTGGTCTTTTATTAATATTTGAGGTCCCACAATAGAAATAAGAAAACAACATGCTATTTTCCTTGTACCTCATACTATCTCCATATATGGTCTCCTAATATGTCTACAATCAGTATTAATTAATGTTAGAAGCATTAAATTTACCATATATGTCTATTAGTATAAACATAATAAATTGACAAATTATGGAGTTGAAGAGAGGGTATTGGTAGGCTGATAATGGTAGGCTTCATCCGTTGGCTTCATTGATCGGAATTATTGGTATCTTTAATAAGTAGGCTTCATTGGTAGGCTTTATCAGTAGGCTTCATCGACATTATTCAATGGAAGGCTTCATCAGAAGGCTTCATCGGTATGCTTTATTACAATATCCGTCGAGTGATAGACTCGTGACGATGAAAATGTTGTGATAACTTGGTAGTGTGGTTTAACAATCATAACCTCCCAATAGTTATGTCATTTGGTAACCTTCCAGTAGTAACTTCTACTAGTATCCTTCTATTGGTAACTTCTATACATAACCTTCAAGTGGTAACCTCAATTGGAAATCTTCCAGCGGTATCCTCTCTCAGTAACCTTTTACATAGAGAAATTTTGAACATTAAACATAATCAATATAATAGTGAGATTAAATATACATAGTTATCATTTGATAGAAATTGTAATTATTAATGAAACATGATTATCATAACAAGAAATCGGGATTTGATATTATCAAAATAAGTGAGTCCAACAATCTCCCCTTTTAGATAATCACATATCATGTGAGTGAAGATTTATATTTAGGTATTATTGAATCAGGGTTGAGAACATTTACTAATATATTAATATGTGGGGGTGTATATATATTATGGATCAGTAAAAGTGAACCCTGATTAATGCTGAATGATATTAGAGCATATATGCAAGGATTTTAGCCTGTTACTACCACTTTGTGATTAACAAAAATAAAATAAGGCAAAAAGTGATAGAATTGGATTTTTGAATTTATGAAACATGAATAAAATATAATTTTTTTTTAAAAACATCCCTATCAACTAAGACATCCCATATTAAATATACATCAGGAATTTCCAAAGGATCTTTGTATTTGGAAGATAAAGAGGTTGGTCCAGAAGACGGAGGGATAGGCTGAGGTATTGCGGTAAATAATTTAAGATGAAATGTGACATAAGAATAAATAGACTAATAACGAGTGGATCTCTGAGAGATAATTGGGGTCATGCATCTGAGGGCCTGTGCATGAGTCATTAAAGGGGCAGTATGGGTAGAGCACGAGTCAGGTGAAAAAGGAGGAAATGATGAAGGAACAATAATGGGAGTGCAGTCCACATGGAGGAAGGGAAAAATAATAATTTTGAAGTCCATAATGATATTTCTTCCTCATTCCATTATTGAGATAAAATAATCATTATTCTCTATGAATTTCTCCAAGTCAAGAGTCAATTATCTATGCCTAGTAACTTGATTCTTAAAATCATGAGTGATGTGTGGGATCCTTATGTTTTCCAATAGAATCATGAAGTTATCTTCCATCATATGCTTAGTGTACACCCTTTTGTAATAGAAATCAAAATGCTCATTGATGACATTCTGATCATGAGAATATACTCTTAAGTAATCTACCACAAGCTTATGAGTTTCTCTGGTAATGTAAATGACATGAGTCATAGACTGAGGGTCTAAGGTACAAGCATCAGATAGCATTTCCACTTCTTCTCTAATAACCGATCTGAAAGATTCTATATCGACATGAGGAGATTATAAAGAGGAAACATATTCACATAGTGGTGCCATTGTAAAATATAATGCCTTTTTAAAGGACTTTGTCAGATGATGAATATGTCATTTCACATCCTCATCCCGAGCACTTTCATGTGCCTCCGTAGACATCTTAATCTCCATAAACACAGTGACCATCTACCGAACAAAGATCTTAACATACTTATGGTTTTTATCCACATGAATCGTCGAAGCCATATAGGATTCTAAACTCGCAATTTATTATTTAATATATTCAGTATACTCTTCCAAGTTTTTGACTATATTCTGGCATTCATTTAATTCATGTATAAAATTCGAGTTAGAGGTATAATTTTTCCTTTCCAAAGTTGATGTTGCATGTTCTTGATTGTGAACCACTGATATCTCTATACCAATAGATCTCACATCAAAATTTCTCTTTAAATAATATTTTAATGATTATATATCATCGTTCATTACATAGTCTTGCAATATAAGCAAAACATATTGTACCGTAGTGGTATCTGAAATAGAATGAATTTTTGGGCTTCTATTAAGCATGTCATCTTTAGAGTCTCCATTTTCTAAGCCTATGACTATAAATCCAGGATATTCTAGCCAATATTCTATTCCCTGAGTAGAAACAACTTCACCTGTGGCAACAGGTTCACCCCCCCTCAATTGGAGCACTCTTCTGTTCAATTACATTTACCTCTTCCATTCATCCTTGATCAACTTCAGCAATGGGAGTGTCCAAAACTATTTATTCTATAGAATATTCAACAAAAACCATAGAAATTTGAGCTCCAATTGATTCAACATCAACATCCTCTTCACTCTCTACCACATCTATATATCCTATCATGGAACTCAGACACAAGAATTCCTCTTTACTTTCAGCAATAGTTGTCTCAAATTTCTGAAGATTAGTGTCAGTTCCATCCTCTTCCTCTAAGGTATGTCCATCATAAATATCATTTAATACATTATATTATTCTTCTTCTCTGGTTTCATCATCACAATTTTCCCTTAGGATAGCCTCTCCTTTGTGAAATCTCTTAGTTGGGTTAGTCTCACCAAAGGATACAATATTGGCAAGAGGACTCAAGGGTAGGTCAATATCACTCATATCATTTATATGAGAGTCCTCTATTACATCGATAACAACAAACTCCTCTTCTTCATTGGAGGATACTAAATCCACATCATCAGGTTTTAATCATGGATCTCTCTTATTCATTTTTATTATAGGATGTGTAATAGGATTGAAATCCTAATATAGATTTGCCTCATCATTAACCCATTTTCTATTCCAAGGGTTCCATCATAATATCATAAACCTGAAAATAAATTTGTTAATATTGATGTTGTCCCTTACGACTACCATTTCTTCATTATTTATAGCAACCCCTTTCACTCTCAGTATTAAGTATATCAACCATGCATGAAACATAGCATTTTATTTAGAACTACGATTTGTCATATCCTCTAGCTGAATCATCAACAACCAAAAAAATAACTTTTTCAACATTTCAAAAGATAAAAAAGAAATATGTTTTGTTTCTTTAAGGTGGAAAAGTCCCTCTCCATGGACATAAACCATACATAAAAAACATAAAAGGCAACATAATTTCTCCTTCAATTTTAGCAACAATCACCTTTCTAGGTGTTCTATTCCTCACCTTCTCAGCCAAAGCCTCTTCATAGCAGAAATACAAACTGGTGGGAGGTACCAATCAAGAGTAGTAATAAAAAATACCTTTATTTGGAACCCTTATTAATTACTCCCATTCACCAAAGGATAAATTCACACTTACTCCATTTTATTTTGAAGACATTCAATTCTCATCCTCAGGAAATTTGAACATGAGAAACTCATAATATTCCATGACTAGATTTATGTAGTATGGTCCATTGTTATTTGAAAAACATTCTTCTCAGTCCTGAGTTTAGTGTTCCTTCATCACCAGAGACATTCTTGTCAATAGCCACACCAAATATAATTCCTTCTCAATCACTATTTAATTCTTTGTAAAATTTGGATTGATTTTATTTTCCACTAACGTGCGTCCACTACATGAACCAGTGTGAGGTCTCTGCAGTATTTCCTTTGGGATTTGGAGTGGTTTACAATGTTTCATCATAAGGATAGGTTCCAAGGTTAGGGAGAAATTTTTTTATGAGGGGATTGATGTGTATTCAAATTTGGTTGGTACTTTATTTTTATCATTTATAGAATGAAAAAAATCAAATAAAAGACATAAATAATACCACAAAAGTTTTGGATTCCAATAGAAAAATGTGAAGTCCTAGATTTATCGATAATCGATAAGGTTTCATTGATGATGTCCAACAGCGAGGTCTAACGGTGAGGTCTTATAGGTGAGGTCTGATGGTGTGGTCTTATCAGTGAGGTCTAACAGTGAGGTCTAACGGTGAGGTATAATAGTGAGGTCTTATTGGTAAGCTCTAACGGTGAGGTCTTATCGGTGTTGTTTAATGCTGTAGTCATATTGGTGAGGTCTAACAGTGTGTTATTATCTGTGAGGTCTAATATTGAGGTCTTATCATAATATTTTATCATACCTTACTCTTGTTTGATGAAATTTATCCTCTCATAACTCAAATGCTTTCTGAATATATCAGCTAATTGGTGTTTACTTCCAATGAATTCACAAGTGATATCACCACTTTGATAATAATTTATCATGTATTAATGTCTCACATAAATGTGCTTTTTCCTTGCATGAGATACTAAATTTTTACAGATGTTAATAGAACAATTATTTTTACAATTTAAAGAGACATGTTTGAATTGATATCCATTGTCTAGTAAATCATGTATTATCCACAGAATTTGAGCAAAACAACTACCAATAGCTATATATTCAGCTTTGGCATTAGATAATGTAACAAAATTCTGTTTTTGACTACACCATGATTATAGTGACTTTCCCAATAAGTGACATTTTCTTGAAGTTTTTTAATCAAAAATAAATCCAACAAATTCAGCCTTTGAATAAATTATTAAATCGAAGGTTTGTCCTCATAGATAAAATAGTCATATGTTTGTATTATAGTTGATATATTTAAAAATCCTTTTAACAACAGTTAAATGAGATTCATTGGTATTGGCATGAAAATGATCACATAAGCATACACTTAACATAATATCAGGCCGGCTAGCAGTAAGGTAGAGTAGACTCCCAAACATACCTATGTATTTATTTTGATCCACCGGTTTACCAGTTTCATTAGAATCCATCTTACAAGTGTTACTCAGAGGAGTATCAATTGCTTTATTAACATCAAAACCAAA
Source organism: Viscum album (assembly GCA_963277665.1). NCBI lineage: Eukaryota > Viridiplantae > Streptophyta > Magnoliopsida > Santalales > Viscaceae > Viscum > Viscum album. The sequence continues at coordinate 1,202,781,988 of OY728145.1, forward strand.
ATGTTTCAAAATACCTTAGTATATTTAATTTTATTTAAAACCATACTAATTTTATTATGAAAAATATGAAATCCAATGAAAAAATTTATGTCCCCATTAAAATCATTTCAAATTCATCTTCCATCATCTTTCAAAAATCTGTACATAATGTTTTTTAAGAGAATCCAAAAATAATATCAACCACATAAAGCTATACTATTAATATGTCTTTGGAAATTAATTTAATAAAATGTGTAGGATCATCTATTCTTTTAGTAAATAATTTTGAACTAATACATGTACTATGTCTATCATACCAAGATCTAGGTGCTTTTTTAGACCATATAATGATTTATATTAATTAAAGATATGATATAAAAAATGGGTATGTGTTAAACCAGGGGGTTTCTAAACAAATAAATCCTCAACTATGTACCCATTTCAAAATGTTCTTTTATCATCTAATTGATAAAGTTTGAAATTCAGATTTTATGCATAAGTAATTAGTATCCTAATGGTTTCTAGTCGAGCTACATCTGAAAAGGATTTTTACAGAGACTATTACTTCATCTCGTCTATATCCTTGTGAAACTATTAAATACTTGTTTATAACTATGTTTCCAGATTCATCAACTATATTTCTAAACAGCCATGTTGTGCCTGTGGTCAATGTGTCTTTAGGTATTTCTACTAATTCCAAACATTGTTTCTTTCAAACTGATTTTATTCTTCATGCATAGCTATCACCCAAAATTCATCATTGATTGAATCATTAATATTTTTTTGTTTAAGATGTGAATGAAAAAATTCATGTTTGACTTGGATTCTCAGAGAAGATCATGTTCGTGTTCCTCTATTTATATAACATACAACAACATCTAATGTATGATACATGATGGTTGTAAAACATCGAGAATTTGTTGGACATGTTGCTTCATGGTTTACTATAGTATCATAATCAACATTATCAGATTATAGTGAATTTTTGGAACTAGTTTTTTTCAATAAAGGATTATTGTATTTATTATTAAGGTCCATAATTGACATATCTTCCTCATGATTTTCAAGAGAGGTTTTGGATTCATGCAGATCAGTCTCATCAATTTTTTCACGAAAATAGTCTTCCACAAATATTTTTCTCTTATCGAATACTATATAAGCTTTACTAGAGATTGAGAATCCAAGGAAAATTCCTTCATAACTCTAGGAAGAAAATTTGACAAAATTACCCTTAGTGTTTTGGATAAATACTTTTCAACCAAAAGACATAAAGTGATTAACATTAGGCTTCCTATTATTTATGTGGTCATAAGGTGCTTTCTTATGAACAGGTATAATTAATACTCTATTGATGATGTAACAAGCTGTATTAATAGGTTTATTCCAACAATAGATTGGTATATTATACACATTTATCATAGTCCTGACAATCTCTTAAAGTGTCCTATTTCATCTTTCTAAAATACAATTTTGTGGAGGTGTTCTAGGAGTAGAAAAATTGTGAATATTTCTTTTTTGTGAGCAAAATGATTCAAACACCTAATTTTCAACCTCACGACCATGATCACATCTCATTTTATTAATTCTAAGTCCACTAAGATTTTCCACAGACATGGAATATTTAAAGAAGTATGAACATGCATCATTTTTGTGACCTAGAAAATATACCCAAGTATATATATAAAAATCATATAAAAAACATAAACATAGTTCATCCCATTAATACATGAAACTCTAGATGTTCCAAAAAATTCAATGTGAACCAACTCAAGAGGTTAAGAAGTGGAAAATTCATTCATTGGTTTGAATGAAACATTTTGTTTTTTCCCTTCTCATCAGGATTACAAACATTGTTGTGTGGTAATTCAAATTTAGGTTAGTCTGTAACCAAACCATTCTGAATCTGTTTCTGAAGTGAGTGCACATTACAGTGTCCTAATATTCTATTCCATAATTATGATTCCTTATGAAATGAATTTAAACAATAAACATTTTTCTTAACTAAAGACATTGAATCAACATCATATACATGTTCATTTCTAAGAGGTGGGAATACAACATGATTTTATGAATTAATTTTTTTTGGTATCTTTGTTAAATATAACATTAAAACAATCATTACATATTTAAGAGATACTATGTATATTGTATTTTAACCCATCATCAAAAAGTAATTTTGAATGTAATATATTATTAGGGTTACCAATTATGCTTCACCTAATTATATTCTCTTTATAATTATCACCAAATGTTACATATCCACCATATACATTAATTAATATATTTAAGCATGAATAGTCTTCTGTCATATTTCTTGAACACCCACTATCCAAATACCATAGAGCTTTACTTGAGATCTTTAGTCAATTTTCCAACAAAACTAATTATTTATAGTTTTACAATGGTACCCTTATTTTCATGGGTCTAGAGAGGAAATAAATTAATGCTTTGGGAACCCATAGTTTTCTCATTGATTCCCTATAATAAACATTTATGTTTTGAGACATGAAAACAATGCTAGTTCCTTTAGAAAGGTGTTTTTAAAATGATGGTCCAGAACATGAACTAGCAGTGAAATATCCATGTTTTGGATTTAATTTATTTTTAATAATCCATCACTTTCCTAGTTGATATTCTAGGACAATTATGTATTTTAGAAAAATCTATTTCCCTAGAAATTGTTTCATGGTATCTCATCCTACAGTAAACTTCACAAGATCCCATTTTAATTTATCATTCGATATTTTGAGTAATGTATTTTATTTTAACAGCTGAGCAAATTTATCTTTCTCAATATCCCAATAAAAAATATAATTAGAATTTAAAAAATATTTTCTTTTCAATAATTTGTATTTATCATTGAGTTAATTAAAGGTATCCTCAAGCATGGCATTTAATTCAAATAGATCATCCTTAGAATTATTTTCATCATTAATTTACTCACTTTCATTCATAAAATTGTATGAATTGTATATAGGGGAATTGTGTTTTACTTTAGATGTTCATTCATGATACTCATGTTTGAATGTTTTTTCTTTTCAATATCAGAAGTGTGAGATCCACTGGAGATGTCGTCTGAAACACTCCAAATTGCATTCATATCCTTTTTATATCTCTTTCCCTTGTCTTCGTATTTCTTCTTAAATTTCATATTGGGGAAATCATCCATCACATGGTATTTTCATTTACACTCATAGAGAACTATCACATTTGTATTTCCATTCCATTTTATGTACATCGTCCATTGAACATTACTATAATACCTTCCTTTATAGTTTTATTATCTTAAGAACCTATTCTGATGCTATAAAATTTTGAATTTCCTTGCAAGATAACCCATATCATCATCACTGTCAGAGTCTGAATCTTCACTCATGGGAATGTTTAAAAGAACATGAACTTTTTCGTTATATTTTCTATTTGAGGTAGATGTATTGAATGGTATAGATTTTTTTAATGGTTCTTCTCCTGCTACTTGATTCACCATAAGATATTATTCTCATATCATATGTTTTATGACTAGTTCCTTTACTGGTAGCTTTCTTATGTCACAAGATTCTAAGATAGAAATAGATGTTCGGCTTTATCTGTTTGGTAGGAATCGAACCAACCTCATAATCTGATCCTTGTTGTCCACTGGTTTCCTAAGAAGACTCATAGAATTTAATATGTCATTAAACGTGAGAAACTTTTTAGAAAATGTTCATCATGATTCATTTAAAAATTACCATATTTAATATTATATGTATTTAATCTCATTTCATTAACATTGGTTGTTCCCTCATGAGAAACAACCAATGTATCCCAGATTTCATAACCAGTTTTGCAGGCAGATAATCTCTTGAATTATTCATCACCAAGATAACAGAACAAGGAATTCATTGCTTTATAGTGATTTTTATATGTATCATTAGTCAATTGAGACCATCTATCCCTAGCAGTAGTATGCAACACATTTTTTTATTCAATTGTGTCCTAGATTTCAAGACCCATGCACTCTAAATACATTTTCATTTTTAGTTTCCATTGAGCATAGTTATTACCATTAGAAAAAGGTGTATTTTTAGTATCTTCTACCTTAACCAAGTTATCCATTATAAATTAGAATTTAATGAACTAAAAATTTAGATATTACAAAAAATTTATGATCTTTATAAAACAAGTAAAATCACAGTTGAAAACACGTTGAAATCTTGCACACTAGTTTAGATAGTAGCAATAAAAATTTAATCCTCTAATACGAAATGTTTGTCGGAGTTGAAACTTAAGAGTAGGATAAATTGAGTTCTTACTTAAAATTTCTGTTAAAACAATATGTTTAAGATCACCCATTTTCGAAACAACCTAGTTAATTAAGGAAATAGAGATATTGATGTTATGTTGGTCAGTATGTTTATAAATGGGTGATTAGTCCTCAATTGAATCAGTGTACCACACTTATTCATATTTTGAAATAGGTTTTCTGAATTGAACACATAAAAAAAATAACAAGAACAAACTATCAGATTCAATTGTAAACAATTTTCTGTTTTTGAAATTATAAGAAGTCGAAAAAATAAAAACAGAGTTTTACAAAATTAAAGAACACAACAGAGTTAAATAAAAGGATCAATCTCAAAATGAGTCTTAATCCTATTTACATGGTTATCACTTGGCACCATGAATTTTATATTAATAATAAACATGATACACAAACTGTATTGGGATTTACAATAGTTTTCAAAAACCATCATGGGATCACACTCTCAAAAACAATTCATCGTAAAAAAAATCATACCACACATGTTCTCTTCCAGATTTACATGATGGAAAAAAGTGTAAATAACGTTTGATGTGAGGAATTTCTGTATCCTACAGTTCAAGAATGGGTGATAGTATGTGTACTAGAAAAACACACACTTCCCAGAAATGTTATTGAATGACCACAATAGAGATAAATTAATATGGATTCAGTTTAGAAGGCTCTATGTGTCTAGAGTTCAAATCATGACTCCTAGTACGGATGAATTTGTATTTCATGTTTTTTTCAGGAAATTTTCTCAAAAAATAGAGGGTCACAACTCCATGTTATAGCTTTCAGGCACTTAGTGTTCTAGTTCATGGGTTGAGAGAGATATAATGAAACACATAACATAGTCTTAAACATTTTCTCCCAAATTGAACATTTTGAGGCTATTGGGTTCACATTGCGATTTTTGGTGTGCTTCTGTGTTCTTCTATTGTTCTTCAAATGTAACGTATTATATCCCTATATATAGTTTCCTATATAGTTCTTCTATTCCTTGGTCTACTATTTTATATTTGAGGTCCCACAATTGGAATTAGAAAACCACGTGCAGTCTTCCTCAGACCTTGTAGAGTCTCTAGATACTATCTCCTGATATGTCTACAATCGACATTAATTAATGTTAGAATAATTATATTAACCAAATACGACAATTGGAATAAACTTATGAAATTGAAAAAGTTTGGAGTAGAAGAGTTGGTTTTATTAGGATGATAATGGTAGGATTTATCGGTATGCTTCATCGGTAGGCCTCATCGGTAAGCTTCATCATAGGCTTCATCAGTAGGCATCATTGATAGGCTATATAATAATATTAATTAATTAATAGACATGTGGTGATGTCCTTGTATTGATAACTCAAATTTGAGGTTTAACGTTGGTAACCACCCAGCGATAACCTCTATCGGTAACCTTTTAGGGGTAACTTTGATTAGTAACTTTCCAGCTGTGTCCTATATCAGTTACCATATAGGGGTAACCTCAATCGGTAACCTTATAGTGGTAACCTATATCAATAACCTTTTACATAGAGAAATTTTGCACTAAAATTTTAATCATTAGAATAGTGAGAGTTAATATTAATAATTATCACGTCATTGAAACTATAAATATTAATGAAACATGATTATTATTACAAGGAATCATGATTTGGGATTATCAAAACAGTTTATCCCAACATGGTGAATAACATTAATATATTTAGATTTGTAGTTTATATCAGATAAATCATCCTATTATTTTTTTCCTATGTGATAGATAATAGTACAACCCTATAAAAGTAGAGAGAGCATGGTCTCCATAGTCTACCTTGTGTATTTCATTATTAGGTGTTTATATTTGGTGTGATTATCTATTATATGAAATAAAAAGACACAGATGAACTTTCAGATGACTTAACTCATTTCCAATATGGCCTAGAATGATTTCTAACATTGACTAGTCTCCCTTACTACACCAGATGGGGTGTGCCTTGTATTTTAATGAAAACGAGACCAATGGTTGAGTATATCTAGAACATCTTATCAACTATTTGGTAAATTAATATTATTTTTTGATCTATAGTGACAATCAATTAAAAATAATATTCCTTCTGTTTTTAATGAGATTCAAATAAATTTTCCATCTATATTACCTTGTTTCCCCTGGTATGTGAGGTAGTGTTTTTAAAGATTTAGAGCCTTATATTCAACCACAATATAATCCTTCTTAATGCATGGAATCAACTAAAATAAAATATATAAATAATCAGTTTGGTGATATTCTATAGAAATTATTTATATTCACAATATTTTCACCTTGGTGGTGCCTGTTCTCATTTCAATGAAATATGATGGGTTAAATCAATGTTATTTTTATTAACGGAAGATCAATTGAGTCATGGTAATTGAAAAATATATTTTACAATGGATTGAAGATATATTAAACACATTGAAATGGTATATGTGGTTTTCATTGATTAATCATTACTATATTTATCATAAATTAAGAATAAATGGATTTGACATTCATAAGACTTCCTTTCATTGTAGGTACAAAAATTATGATAACCTTGTCAACCAATTTTTATCCCACTCATCTATGGTGTTAATGCATTTAATTAATAATATTTTCTCTAAGTGTCTTAATAATATTGTTGTGGGTTTTTAGATGAAATCCTTTTTACTCTATTAATTAGGAGGGTTCATGTCATCAAATAGATGTTATTGACCTGTAGGGATATTTTTGGATTTATCCGATGCTGTAGAAATATTATTTATGGATTTAATTATTAAATTACATTTTACATGTGGTGTTAGAAAATGATTTTTTAGTTGACATTGAAATGGTAAAAGTGGTTTTGAAATGGTAATATCCATGAATTTTTTTGAGATTCGGATCTTCTTAAGATAATCTAGATATTATCACTAATTCATTATGCACTTATAAAAGTTTTCATCTCCAATTAATTCCCTATCCTTTAAGGCAATTATGCTTTCTCTGTATGGGAAAAGAGGTAATTCATTTGCTGAGCTGAAATTTATTTTACTATTGTGTTGGTGTTGACTCCTCTTTTGGTTGAGAAGGGATATGTGGTCGTTTGTGAAGCATCATGTTTAGGTTTGGGTTGTTTTATTATATATGATGATCATTCCATTCAATTTTAATATTTAAATCATAAGACACAAGATAATAATTCCATTACCGATGACTATGAACTCACATATGTGATATACACACTTATATAGTGGTTGAATTACTTCTTCAGAGGAAGGATTAATGTGAATTCTAACCTAAATAGCTTGTGATATATCTTCTATCAAAAATATCTGAATCACATCCATAAGAGTTACTTGGAATAAATAAAATCATTTGATTTTGAAATTTACTATATCTTAGAGAAAGTGAATGTCATCAAAAATGACCAGAGTAAGAAAATTTTGAAGTATATCATGAAGGATTAATTAGTAGAGTGGAACATGATGTCTCTTTTTTCACAGTGCCATATTGGTGTCCATGAATTAGGGGTTGTGGTTTCCCTGGGTTGTATTCATTTGACATCCAATATTCTTTAGTTTATCGTACAGTAGTAGCAGTTTAATGTGTAATTTCATATCATTAAAGAATCTATTTATAGTGGGGAGACTATTTATGACTTTTCATTCTACACATATTTAATTCTATTTAATTAGAATAATGTTTTGTTACTGTTATTGGTAAATTAATTTCTGATGATTGGTTTCCACAATTACTTATAGTAAGTGAACCTAGTAACCACAATGTTGTTATATGACATGTGGTGATAATTCATGCGGCCAGGTAAGAGATGGAGAATTGCTGATGTTGTCTCTCATTATTTTAAATGATAGGAGTTCATTACCAAGCACTAGAGGCCCAATTATTTTCTTAATACTCATCTAATGACAAAATGGATATTGGGTGAAATCTGTATGTACATTGTGGTAGGGTTTCTACATACCCAAAAATATAATAATGTGATATGGGTTGTAATAAATTGGCTAAATAAATCAGCTCACATCATACCAATTGATGGTAAAACCATTTTCCATGAGTTTCGTAATATCTATGTGAATGTGATTTGTAATTTTAATGGAGTTTCATCAATTATAGTATTTAATAGATGTCCCTAATTTACTTCTCTTTTGGTAGATGATTTCTCTGTGCATTGGGATCTCATGTCTGTTTGAGATTGGAATACCATCCTCAATCAAATAGATTGATAGAATGAGATATACAGATTCTTGAGGATATTCATTATTTTTTTGTTCCTTACATTGTTGGACATTGGGATTATCATTTTTGGGTATTTGAGTTTCCAAATAACAATATTTACAACTCTATTATTCAAATGGGTTGTTTTGAGTCCTTATAGGTTCATCCTTGTAAATAAATTTTAGTTTTGTTAGATATCGATGAATGTTCTTTGGTTGGTATAAACCTGGTTGAAGAGAATGAAAATAATTATCTAGATTATTCATTAGTTTATTTTTATGTCATGGAGCCTATATTATTTTTTACTGATTATTTTAACATACAAGTGGAATTTTCTGTTGGTGACCAGGTGTTCCAAAACTATTCACCCCATTTATGTCAACAATGGATTGAGAGGGAAGGGAATCATTATCCTCGTTTTGTGGGACTTTTGAGTTTTTATGAGGATATCAGTAAAGTGGATTACCAAATGGAAATTCCTCCATAGTATACACTGATAGATAAAATATTCTGTGTATCTCATGTATGTAAATATCATAATGATCAATCTCAAATTTTGAGTTGACGTGATGATGATGTCGATCAAGATTTATATGTGACTGATCATATAGTGAAGATATGTGATTCTGAAACTTAGGTACTTTTTGAGAGTATGATTCCTTTGGTGAATGTTATATCACATCCCAAATGTGATACTAAAGAGTATTGTGAGAGTGAGGCACCAAAGATAGAGCAGTGGCCTCAAATTTTTATCATAGATCCTTCTTAATAGGTTTTCTATGTACATATATATTTTATGATTGGGAGGTCAGAACATCATATTACAAATTTAATGTACTACACAACCCAAAATTTTGAGATTCTATTGAAGGGTCTCTTTTATAGGTCATTGGGGTGATATTTAAAATATTTGGAAAGGCTCTTGGGCTGACCATGGTTTGCACCTGGCTTTCCCAAACTGAGGACCCAACTATTGAAAACTGTGAAAACCAAGGGATTGGGGGTCTGTAAGGTTGGTGCACAGTTTTAATAAGGTTTCCCCCAACAAGTAGAAATTGTACAACGATTTATTGGGTCACATAGATCTGGTGCACAATGATACAAATAATGCACATCCAATATGAAATGGTGCACACAACTATTAATTAAATTGAATATTAATTAAAAAATTTGGGAACCCCATTTGGACACATGCTAAACCATAAATCAATCTATTATAATTTTCATGGTCTTGGAACATACGAGGAAGCAATTTTTGATCTAAAAAAAGCACTTCCATAGAGAAGAAATATGTGTAGATCATTATTCAATATTTCCCCAAAAATAGTACTCTTTCCCTTCCTTCCCTCCAAATCTCTTCCTCTCTCTTCATTAGGGTTTGTTAGATCACCATAGTGTTGGTTGATATAATATATTATTTTTTAGATCCTGAATCTTGTATTGATAATCATATCATCATTTCTAACATTATTTATTGGATTTTATGGATTAGAGATTTCATATTTCAGGTTTCGTGACCGATGGTATGTGTTCCTTTTTAATATTTACAAATTGATTTGACCCTAAATTTAATTATTTCAAAGAATATAATTTTTTTTTAGAAAATTTAATTTCTTTCTAAATATGGATTTCAATTATTGTTGCCATTAAATTTGAAAAAACCAACAATTTTATTGATTTGGATCATATTTCTGGAAATTGAACAGAAAATTGGGAAATTTTAATTTAAGAATTTAAATTTTAAAATTTGAATTGTGATATTGATTTATGAAATTGAATTATGATTTTTTTTAAATGTTTATTTGTGAAAATAATATGATAAATAATTTAATATGACCCCATTGGATCTATAATATAAAAAGGCATGATTTGATTAAAAAATTATTTTGGATTTAAATGTATATTTTCATATTTCAATGGGCGAGGGTGTTTTTTATTTTAGATTTTTTAAAAATAAATTATTAATTATTGATGTTTTTTAGTGAACATGAAATCCTATAGTGTTAGTTAATTCTTTGGTACAATATGATTTTAATGCTTTTCAACTCTAACTGATCATAATGTAGTCGATCACATATTTGATGGCATGGTGTGGATTCCTCTTTGACTAGTGTCTAAAGGATCTATGTATTCATATTTAAATGATACAATATTCAAGTCTTTATGGATTCCATAACAAATAACTATCATACCATATGGAAGATGACCATGATCCTTAATTTTTTATATTTTATATTTCTTTTATTTTTTGTAAAAAATTACAAATTCATTGTAAATTTATATACACTATTTTACATATTCTTTTATTTAAGATTTTTTTTTAAATAGAACATTTTTTTTAAAATTATTTCATGATTTAATTTAAATATAATATTGAATTTTAATTCTTGTTTATTTAAAAGTGAAATCATTATTTGGATATTTATTTTATAATCATCTAATGGAATCCTTATTGAAACTATACAGGGATTTTATCTGAAACCCGACATGTGCCTTTAGGAATTTATAAATTTCCACCTAATTGGTTAGATAAAGGTAAAGATCAACATGGATGTTATTGTTTCTGTTGATATTTATTGTTTTATGTAACACACAATGATTTTGGGAAATACTGTTTTTCAAAATAATTTGATCATTTCGATATTTTCCAATTAACATGATTATGAATATTTTTTTTATATGGAGAACACTATGTTTTCCACGTGATATATAAAACATAAATGTAATATTTCTCTACATGAAAAACATTAATTAGATTGTTGTATATCCAAAAATGAGTTTCCCTTGTGTTTCCCACTATGCTGATTTCATTTCATTGATTACATTATGCACAACATAGTTTTTTATATAACAAATTTTTTTAATAAAAAGTGATAATTTAATATAATATCATATAACCTATCTGATAAATTATTCTATATGAATTTCAATAACATAATTATGAATATATAAGGTTTTTTATTTTAATTTATTGGTTAATAATTAATTAGAAATGAAAATATATACCAATTAATTATAAAGGAAATAGTTATTTATGCTCCAAATGTCATTCCATATAAATATATTATATTAATCAAAATTAATGTGTGATATGAAAGAAATATTTATCTTTTATATTCAATATAATAAATTTTTATTATTTATTCAACAAATTTTATAGACAGAAAATTAAAACGACCCCAATTTTATACATTAAACACTATATTTTTCAAAAGGGTTATTTTAAAATCTTTTACATGAGAGTCAATTTAAAATATAATTTTTGGAATATTTATAATTTTTAGATGAAAAAAATTCCATATTAAAATTAGGATATTAATATTTAATTTGGTTGAATTTTTTATGTTTTTCTAATAAGTTTCAAATTTTGATGAAAAATTAAAATTATTGAATTTTAATTGAAAACCTGATTTTTATTGATAGATTTTTTATTCTGTAATTATATATATTATGAGATTATAATTATCATTAGATCAAATTTTTATCATTTAATCAAATTTAGGTCACATTAATCATTTGCACATTGAAATTTGATATAAACCCTTTTTGAACATGGGAACGTTTTTTCTATAAAAAATTATTTTCTCTATCCATTATCATGAATACTCTTCAATTAAATCATTATTATTATATGATTTTAATTTTGGGAAAAGGATTTCATTTTTGAAATAAAAACATCTAATTTATAAAAATTTTCCTTTTTTATTTTTGGGAAAAATGAATTGTAACTTAAGTAATTTTTTTAAAAGGGTAATGATAAATCAAGTATTTAAATGGAAAAATAATATTATAAAAATTATTAAACAATCCTAATACATTCCCAAATATTATTTTATTAATTTAATTTATACATTAATACATAAAAATCAAAAATCAATTATTCAATGGACACATTTCAATGAAAATGACTTAAATACAATTAAATTTAAAGGGAGTGACCAAATTGGAAACTCATTCATTTAATATGTATAATATTTTTTTATTTTGATTTAAATATAATATATTCTTAAAATATACATTATTATTAAATATAATTTTTTTTAAAATAATAAAATTTTATTTTGAATTTTTAGGGATGCAATAATTTTGTTAAGTAAATACAAAAAGATGATGAGGTAAAGATTTAATTAATTAAACTATAAATTTAATGATTTTAGAAGTAATAAAAAATAATATTTTAACTAAATATAGAGATACATTAATTTTATGAGAGAAAATTAATTTTTAGTGGTGTATTAATGTAATTGGATCAATATAAGATTGATTGATTGATTTTATTATAATCAATTTTATATAATGTTTCAAAATTTAACATTATGATATTTTATGAAAATAATATTTCATCAAATAATTTAAAAATAGTAAAAATATTATATAAATTATTGGGGTGAAATACAGTTCAATGTATCATACAATATAAATTTATGGTCTATTTGATACTTAATATTTTCATATTACCTCCACCTAATATTAAAATCATTATTACAATAGTAATAATTAAAATGGATTTATTAAATGTCCTTCAAAATGATAAGTTTTAACATAACATAAAAATTTTGTAAAAATATTGGTTGATGATATTATAACATTATCAAATAATATATTTGATGAAATTTCAGTTTGGATTTATTTTTGTAGCGACTGATTTTATTATAAATTATTCATTTTAGAAATTTGTAAAGAGTTCCCCCCATCTCATATAAAAGTGATACTATCCTCCTCTTCTATTCACACTACTAAAACTCTTTATTTTGGACAAAAACTATCTAAATATCCTCCCAATATAACATCCTTTATCTTAGAATAATTTCATTGGTCGTAAATCCATCCAACTGAGTTATTTTTTAGAAATTAAAAGGAGATACTCAAAGAAGAGGTAATTTTATTCAACATACATTTTTATTTTAGTTCTTACATAAAATAATTAAATTATTTTTATTTAATATTTATATAATGACCCAAGTATCATAAATTTATTTGGAATGTTTTCATATAATTTTTTTAACTAAAATAACACAAAATCCATCGAATTGGTAATGAACTTACAGTTCTTGTGTACGATTAACTAATTCCTAATGGAACAACCTTTTTTGTTTTTTCATTAACACATATATTGGTGGTAATTATGACAGAACCTATATTTTTACATGATATTAATGATTTCAATAAGATTATTTAATAATAATATACAACATACCTTCATGATTTCCATTTTTAGTAAATATGATAACATTATTTGTGGACGTTTGGACTACTATCTCCTAAAAGTGATGTGATTAATTCACCCATTACATGGAATTTAATAAGGATTGGTTGAGTAAAAATATATGTAATTTTGGAAATAATAATTATATTCGAATTATATACATACATACATATACATATACATTTGCTTCATTTTCTTTCATACTTTCAATATGATAAGAAAATAAAAATCTTATTCAAGAATACATACGACCTACCATCTCCATAAAGGATGTATTTCAATTCATATATATATATATATCATACAGATAAATATATTATTAATATATAAAATATATAAATAATTAATTATAAGAAAAAATTAGTAAATCAATACCTATGTAATAGGAAAAAGAATAGCCAGTCAATACATGTATACTAAACAAATAGGTTATTACATAAAACATTGCATGAACATGGAATAATTGATAAAGGGGTAATTAAATGTATATATAAATAATATATGGAATGTTATTAATATATTTCTTTAATTGATTTATAATAATATTAAATTTATTATATATTATTTTGATATGGGTATAATGAGAGTCATGTTATAAGGTTATGTAATTTCTTCTCACTATATATTTCCACGAGATATATTCCGAATTCCACACTCTAATTTTGTGTGCTGTATATATTGACCTAGGAAATTTTATATATTTAATTTAAATTATTTAATTATTTTAAAATATTTATTTAATGTTATTATTTTATGGGGTTCACTATTCTAATGTTACTCAAGTATTAAGATATTTCTATCACAATTTTATTTTCTATGAGATATAAGACATGTTAACTTAACTTTTATTTTGTCTGGTGTACATACTACCCATGAATTTATTATATGATAATTATATACAAATTATAATGGTTTTTACCAATCTATTTTATTAAAACTCATTGAGGTGGTTTGTGGTTCAATGGTTACAAAATGCGTAAGGTAATTTTGTCTCAATTTTCCATCATTGAGACACATGTTTTATTATGAACAAATATAAATTTATAAAGTGTATATAGAAATTTGATATGTATTTACATGGATATAATTATGTTCATCATGTTGTATTTTTTAATAAATATTAATTCCGAAATATATTTTCATTCAACATAATGTTTTCAAAAATTGGTTTTAATAGTTATTTAAAAACCCTTTTAAGCATATTTAAAGAAAATTATTTAAAATTGCGTTTAAAATAGTTTAAATTTGATTATTTTATATGTTTTGAAGGTTATTTTAAATAAAAAGGCATTGAAATTTTTTTATTATTTAAAATTACTTTTTTCAAATAACAACAGATATTTTCATTAATAATTATTTCAAGAGATCGTCCAAAATAATTCTTCAATCGAAGACAATATAATTTGATGTTGTTTGTGATTTAATAGGGTTATGATTCAAGTATACCATTATTATTTATTGCTTTTATGGTTTTTTGTGGTATGATATATATGAGCTAATTTATTTTACAAGGTTATGTTTTGAAAAATTGATGATTCTGAAATATATCTCATTCCAAGGGTTTTGATATAATGAATGATTTATGTTCTTTTATAAAACATATGTATAGTTTTAATTATTGGATAGGTAGAATATATATTTCACTATGATATATAGGGTCATGATAAATGTTATTTGATCTCAATGGGTTCATGAAAGGTCATCCTAAAACAGTAAACAAGAAGGAACATGAGAAGATATCATATGTCGACACTAAGAGGGTACATGGGAGGTCGTCATAATCATGAAACTATAATGTAAACCCGATTCCAAATTAATAATGAAGTATTTAAATGGATGATTATCCCAATACTAATATACTAGGAATGTCTTTGTTGGAATCATTGACATGTTATATTCTATGTGTATGTGTATGCCGCAATTTCCTTGACTTATTCTTTTATTATACTCCCATGGCCGATGATTATTGATTATATTATGATTAAGGTCTTATTATATTCCAATTATGATACCATGAATAATTTATTTTACCTTTTATATCTAGGGAATGTTCTTAAAATGTTATGATCTTTTTTCCATACACTTATAATCATTTTATACTCTAATTTCTTCCATGTTTACACATACTGAGAATTAGAGCTAACCCATTATCTTGTTTTCTTTCCTCAGGTTATAATTAAAGGATCTAATTAGCTATAGTATATGGGAATATATATTATGGATACATTGAATAATATTCACAAAATTTGAATAATATGTTACATGTTTCCAAATTCATTAAAATATCATGCTCTTCAAGAATGTGTTTTTGAAAAGTAAAGAATATTCATCTAAAAAGATGTAATATCCATGAACGAAAAGGAATTTTTATATATATATTATTAGAGAAAATAATTTTTCTACCTTTATAGACTAGGATGATAAAATATTAGTGATAAAAATAGGAATATTTGAAAGGACATGTTTAGGGGTGTCTCTAATAATTAGTATACACAAGAGTTAATGTTAAAGGAAAATGACATGGAATTTGGGTAAATGGAATAGTGAGTGGTTTGATATGACTTCATACATATATAGATATTATATGTGGATGTGTCTCTAGAATATATCTATATATGGTAACAACTCTGACATGGTTCCTTGATCATGTCTCTAATATATCATGGTACATGACAACATGCCATGCCTAACACTTAGTATGCCACTCTCAAGGAATATTCATTGGAAATTTACAAACTATTTATAATCCCTAATAGTGGATTTATATATTGGATAGATAAGAATAACATTTTATCAACCTATGGAGACTTCGATTAATGAAGGTTTAATTTATTAAATATTATTTATATGGTTCTGCGCTATGATAATTGATTCTAACAAATTTCTTCATAGTTTTAGTCAATGAAAGGAACATGAATGAACCAATTAAATGTTTAAGATAATGGAATTTGTTTTATGAAAATTCAGATGGAATGGTCTCTAGATTAAAGGTTATTGGGATCTGACTTATTCATTTTTCAAGAAACATGATGAAAAATTTGTAACATAACTAATTCATGGACTCACCAATGATAAAAAAGAAGATGTTCATTTAAAGATCAGGTATTATAGGGAATGGATGAAAGATTATTTATTTACCTTTAGGTCACGAATGTGGAACTAATCAACTTAATGATTGTCTACAATGAATAAGTAGATGTTTGAAATGTGTAAAAACACATAAATCAAGTAAATACAATGAAATAATGTAGGTTTTGTTAATAAAATGTATAAGAAAATTGGACTATAGAAGTAAAAATTTACTGTAAAATTAATTATATATCGATTGAATGGTCCTTATGAAAATTGATATCCTTGGAGGAAATCTCATGAATAATATTTGTAATTTTTTAGGAGAAATGGATATATTTTCTATGATGATGAGACTATTGATAAAATGTGAATGGAAAGATGAATTATATAATAGGATGATGTAGCCTTCATAAGTCTTATGAATGAAGGGTAATAATATAAAAATTAATGTAATCAGATGCAAGAATAATGATACATAAAAGTGGAATGATTCAATGCATTTTTAGTTTATATTATTCACTTAGGATGAAAAAAATTAATTTGAATGTTTCTGATGGATGAGAAATAGGATTTAATGGAATGGTTACATTATGAATAAAGAAATATTACCCTTAATATTTCCCTTATGTTAAGATAATTTTGTTTGGATAAAGGTATTTTTTATATAGATAAGTTAATTAGATAGTACTAATTAACTTGGAACTAATTATGGACATGTATAAAATTGGTTATGCTATCATTAATGATGTTTACAGTATTTCTAGATTTAAGGAATAAATCCATTTAACTATGGAGTAAAGAAACTTTATTTTTTTAATAATGAATTATGGTAATTTATTTTATTACTATGTTTCAATGGAAAACATGATATTTCTATTCCCATGTTTTTTATGTGAAATAAATAACTTATTTTTATATTTGGGGATAAATGTTAAGATAAATTATTACACTTCATTCTATAGTTTTATACATTCATATTTTTTGGAGGGTTTTATGGTTAACCATGCTTCAAACAGTTTTTGATAAGCATAGGATAAATTTTTCATGATTAATGTATTATATCTCTATATGAGAATTTATTCATATTGGATAACTTGTAAGAAACCTTTTTTCTGATATAAATAAATGGATTGACCTCTCATTTTATTTATGGATCCCATGGTCTATTAATGCTTCAAAAATTAAAAATTAACCTTCTTTTCCTATAATTACAGATTAATTGGAATTTTATCATGTCCCAATGAAGGGTAAGGTTTTCATGAAGCATTTTATTTTTATATTTACTTGAAAATTATTAAAATTTAGGAAAAAGAGCTAGAAATAATTTTTTTCAAATATATTGATTTTTTTTAACATATTCTGTTTTAAATAATTATAATTTATGACATTTAGGACCAAAAAATAGAATCATCATTCACTTTGTTATTATTTATAAATTAAATCACTCAATAAAAAAATTTCTTTTCTCTACAAAGTCCAAAATTTCACCTCCCACCTCAGTTATCATATTTGGAATCCTTACTGTATGTTAAATTGGAAAACCATTATATTTCCATCATTCCCATTTTAAATTAAGTTTTTAGTATTAATTTTAAGAGTGTGGGTTTCATGAAAGAAACATTAAACTATTAAAACATTGATCAATCATAAAAATTTTGATAATGAAATTCATTTTAAGGGGGATAGAATGTAACACCCCAAAACTTTGTTTTTTTATTAATTTAATCTTTTTAGTATTTTAGATTCAACAAAATTTTAGATAAATTTTATTTAAAAGAAATAAATTATCTCTAGATTCCATTATAAATAACCCCAAGTCGATTTTGTGCTACATGAAAGACAATTATTATCTTTTAGTACAAGAAACACTATGTTGGGATTGTATTACACACAATTCCATGTTATTTTTATAGATTTCATTACATGCAAGGCTGATTTTTTGCGAACAATATTATATTATTAACATATTATTATTAAGTATAATAAAATAAAACATTACCATTAAATTTTATATTATTAATAGTTTTGAATAACATAAGCGGATAAATGTTTTATAAAATGAATTCATTTATACAATTTAATTTGAAATACAATCATATACCAATTGATTTGATTGAAAATAATATTATTTTTATGTACCCAAAGACAATTTTTCATAATAAATAAAATTAATTACAAATATTTATATATATTAATGAAATATATATTTTATATATTAAATAAAATATTTTTTTATATTTATCCAATAGATTTTATAGTCATATAATAAGAACAATAAAAATTTTATGCATAAAAACCTATAAATTTGAAAAGGATAATTTTACCACTTTTTAATAGGGAACAAAATTATAACTAATTTTTAATGATTTAATAATTGTTATATAAAAAATTAATATTTTTTCATTTTATGTATGAATTAAAAACATTCTTTTTTTGATGATTTTCTATTTTCCTGATATGTTTCATGTTTTGATGAACTAAGAAAAATAATAATTATTAAATGAAAACATTTCATTCATGAAAATAATTTATATTGATTAATTATATATTTCACTTATTTTAATGTTTAATTAGATAAATTATTATCACTGAATCTGATTTTGGTAATTGGAATCAATTTGACATTGAAATTGGATATGAGAATTTTGTGAACTCTTTAACATTTTTTATTTTAAAATTTGGTTTTCTTATTCCATTAATCATATTACATTAAAATTAATTTATCCCTATTCCGTATTTTTTTGCTAGGAAAATGGATTCCATATTTGGAATCATAATGTACAAATTATTTAAATGTTTCTCTTTTTCTTACGATAGTATGAATAGTTTCATTATATATTTATGTTACCACGGTTAAGGTAAAATTATGTATTTAATGTTTATAATAATATTATAAATATTAAAAAACACCAACACTAGCCAAAATATTATTTTATGAATTTAACTAGACCCTAAACACATATAATTTCCGAATTTTATTTTATAATGGTTTCTTTTGTATGAAAATGAATTATAAACTATTAAACTCAAAGGTAGTGACAAAATGTCACAATCTATCATTATATGTGTATAATATTTTTACTCTACTATTAAATAGAATTATTTATTCAATATATATATATTATTTTTAATGAGAAACTTTTCATTTTAATCATTTAATTTTTTAATTATTTTTCTTTTATTATTTAATAATAATAAATAATTACAAAAAAATAATCCGGTAATTGTTATATATTTTCTAAAATATCAATTTAATGATATTATAAATTTTAAATGAAATATAGTTTAAATCAATTTTGGGGATGCAATATTATTTGGTTCAATATAAAATTTCATGAGTGTATTAGGGAAATTTTAGAATGTCTTGTGGGACTGATTTTCTTAATTTCAATGTTATGAATACTTTTAAATTGTCCCTTATGATATGTTATGAAAATAATATTTTATAAAATTATAAAAGAATTATTAAAAAAACAAATAAATAAAATTGGATGATATATGTCAAAAATATATTATATTTTCCATTTATAGTCATATTTAAACTTAATATATAAAAATTACATCCTCTAAATATTAATAACATTGTTACTAGTGATAAAATTAAAACAGCCTAACTAATGATTAATGAAAATGATATGTTCTAAAATAACATAAAAACAAGCCAAAAAACTATTGGATGATTATATTATGAACATGATGTATCATTTCATCGAATAAATGTAATTTTAATCGTATTTCGATTAATATTTATATTATCATAATTTAATATTTTCATAGTTTCCAAAAGTGTCTCTCTTATCTATTATAAAAGGGATCCACGCATCCTCTTCCCTTCAAAAATAAGAACTAGTTTGTCTCTTCCAAAATATTTCCAAATATCCTACCAACTCCCATAACAACATATTATAAGCCTTATCAATGTCATATATCCATCTAGTGTAGTCTTTTTTCACAAATAAAAAGGTGATTCCTACCAAAGAGGTAACGTTCATCAACAAACATTTTTGTATTATTTTTTCATCTAACTCAATAAATTCTATTTTTTTCAAATTTATATAATAATATAAGTATCTTAAATATACTAGGATGTTTTCAAAAAAATTTCATCCAAAATTTCTACACACTTCTTTTAATGGGTAATGAACATACTATTCTTGTTTATGGTGAACTACCGCCTCACGAAACAATATTTTGGTTTTTTCCTTCATAACCACTTGTGTGGGGATTCTGAGGAACACTATACATTTATATTATATATATAATATTTGTGATGTATCTATTTTAATATAATTATAGTATAAATTATACCTTCATTCTTTCCATTTTCTATAAATACAATATCCTCGTTTGAGGAAGTATCGACTACCGCCTACTCAAAGTGATGTGATTTATCCACAATTTAAATGGAATAAAATAATGATTGGTTTAGTAAATATATATTAAATATATTACATAATATTCTACTATAATGATATATATAAACATTTATTTATTTTACAATCTTTCTTTCGACATGATTAGAAAATAAAAAATAAATTCATGCATATGTATGACCTACCGTATCAATGAATGGTATATTCAATTCCATATATCTATATTTTTGAGATATAAATTTGATAAATATATATGATATATAAATATTTTATTATAATCTGAATATAATTAAATTATTACCCTGGTAATAGGATTATTAATAACATGTCACAACATGTCTGATAATCAAATTGGTTATTACCTGAACGACTTCATTAAAATGAAATTACAGATAAGTGGGTAATATATGTTCATAGGAAAATCATATATGTAATTATATAACAAAATATGGTTCTTAAATATATATATATAATAATGTTATATTTAATATATATGAGATTTAAATGTGTACAAAATGTTTTAAGTCATTAGTTATGGGAATTTCATGTCAGTTTTTTATTTTTTTGAGATATATGCCATATTCATGAATATCTTCTTTTCGGTGATTTATATGCTGAAAAATTAAATTTTATATCTATAATTTATTTTATTTAATGAATGTAAATACATTAATTCATCTTATTATATTATGTGTTTTCTGATAATAATGTTACTGATATAGTAAGGGATTTCCATCTCTCTTTTATTTTATTGAGAAATAGGCAATGTCCACCACTTATTACATTGGGGTGATGAATATCCTTTCCATGAAAAAATTCAATTATATTTACCCAAAATGATTATTTTTATTTTCAAATCCATTTGATTCTTTCTTAGGGTTTATTGTTCAAAAGTTACCAAATCCTTAAGGTAATTTTTTCTCAATTTTCATTCTTTGAGAAAACATTTATTATATAAACCTACATTATTATACGAGGATTATAATATCCATTGAATTTTAGAATAATAAGTCTACATATTTTAATTATGTTATATGTTTCAGGTTATGTTTTACATTATTTACCCAAAAAACATTTTCTATGTAAATAATTATTTCTAAATTTTTTAAACTGTGTTTAAAATGATAATTTAAAAATTTCTATGGAAAATGGATTTCAAATATGTTTAAAGTGGTTATAAAAAATTCATTTATAATTTTCAAATTTAATTTTCAATGAAAATTGGTTTCCATATACTATATGATTTAAAAATTATTTTACAAAATATAAAGGTAATTTTCCTCAAATATTATTTCAAGTGATATTTTAAAATCATTTTTCCCTCTAAGAGAATGTTATTTGATGATACTTATATTTTACTAGGGTTTGAGCCGATAACATTGTTAATCATTCTAATTTTTTTTTTATTTTCATGATTCAATTGAATTTAAGAAACATATTTCTTGTCTATAGATATGTTATTATGGAATAGTTTTTTATATCTTATTTAATTATATGGGTTATGATATGATGAATGTTTTATAAACTTGTCAAACACATATGTGCGGTTTTCATTATGCGATTGGTGGGACATATATTTATCTCTAACAAATTGGGAAATGTGATTGTTTTATTTTCATAAAGGGTTAAGTGGAGGTCGGCTTAATCCCCCAAAAAAGAGGGTACATGGGAGGAAATTCAAAGCCAAAATCAAGGGGGGTACATGGGAGGTCATCCTAAGCCCAAAACTATAAGGTTCAAAATAAACCATCATAATCTTGGAGTAGGTACATAGTTGATAAATCAAAATATTACATACAATGAATGTATATTGTATGTATCATTGACATAAGATATTCTATTCTTATATTTATACCCATGATACATGCCTTATTAAATTTTAATATTATCATTGATTATGTGAATTTATTATCTTATTATACATGAATTATGAATATTCAATATTTACAACACGAATCATGTGTATTCCCTTTTGATATATAGGGCATGATCATAAAAATATTTTCTTAGGATTCCATACAATTATATTTATGTTATTATTTATTATCAGCCATTATTAAATTTATTGATCATCTTATCTCACATTTTCTTTTGTTTTATTTTCTCATGTTATAAATAAATGATTGTAGTATTTATACTAAATGGTATGATATTAAAGAGAGATATTTATAATATTTCAATAAATTAGATGAATGTGTCCAATGTTTCCAAAGACACTAAACTATTATATTCCTTTGGAATGTGTTTCATAAATGAATTGAATATTCACTTAATAAGATAAAATATCCTTGTATAATAATCCTAGGTTGTTATATTTGAGTTTCTATGTCATTTGGAAGTTCAGTTTTGTGTCTTATTTTATTAATCATTGTTGTTGTATATTGGGTTCATCATACATTAATTATTTTAAACAATTCTTCCTTTAGAGTATTCTTCAGTTTATAAAACATTATTTTTATTGTTTCTATTGTGTTTCTTGAATTTTTTAACCATTTAATATTTTCTTATGCTAGCAGCTTGTATCTAACCAATGGTGAACGAGAATTCCCTACGGGCCCTGACAAGATAGGACCGGTTATCAGGGTACCAAGTTATATGGGCTAGTTTATCAAATAAGAACACGTGAAATTTTGATGTGAAACATCACATGTTGCATGGAAATACAATAAAAGTTTTATTATATGTTTATTATACTGCGTAACCTATGTATTTATCTAGAAGTGGAGTAAAAAATATTAGTTTTCAATCTTAAATGGTAATCCCTGAAAATATATTTTGGTTTCATTTTTGAAACTATTTACATTATAAAGAAGACTAAATTAAATAATTTTAATGATATGAAGACAATAAGTGATTGTGGTATGATTAGAAATACATTATTGAAATTATAAAACAGTTTTCCAAATATTAGATATTCAATATTTGGAAAAACAGAGTCATTGATTTCTCTCAACTTACTCCTTTCAATCCGTTGTTTAAATGGGTATATTGAGTTAATCTTTAATTGAATCATATTGTTTGTATACCTTACATATTATGTATATAAGAAATACAGTGGGTCATATTAATTTATTAGAGAAATATTTTGTTTAAAATTTTTATTCCATGATAATGAATTGTTCCTTCCATAGCTCTACACATGTATTGATAATCATCATGAACTTATTACTTTTCCCAATGAAATAAAATGTATTCTGGCCAGAAATTTAATGATAGGGTTTACAATCATTGATAAAGAAAATAAATATTAATAAAATAAAAAAAACTAACAAATACAAGTTTTTCAAAACAGTATTTTATAATTGAAAAAATACTAGAGATAAAGTAACAGGTGTGGAAAATATATCAATATAACTCAAGCATAAAAAAACAATCAATCCATCTATGTTTTGACCACATAAATTTTTTACTTTTCTATGGAAGGGGTAAAAAATAGGATTCAGAATAAATAATTCATCAAAAAAATATAGAATGAAAGCTAAAGTAAATTGAATGAAACATCATGGAATCATCAAAATATTCCCCTTGCTGAACTATGATATACCTATTTGGAATCACATCTCTTTATTTATACTCCTCATTGTTAGAAGATTTCATATCATTAATTAAATTGCACCTAAATTGAGATTTATTATGTTAATTGATAATTTTATTCATTAATCATACACATATCATTACTCCCTTGACAATACATATGATCAAAAATGGGTTTCTTGATGAGAATATTGAGGGAATTGGATTCTTTCTCATAAAACTGACTCTATAAATAATATTTATAAAATAAATTCCATGTAAATTGATTAATATAAACTATGAATCATTTTTTAGTGTGAATATGTGATAGGAAACCCATTGTATCATTACGTCTTCTAGTTCACCTTTTAAATGGATATTTATGACATAAAACATATCTCTATATGTATATACAATTTTTCTCCTGTTTAACCAATATTTAAACATATATTGTCTTATAAATGCACGTAGATTCACGATATGATTTTTCATCTACATATATTTATCATCAATGTTTGATCATTTACATTAAAAAAAGTGTCATATTAGAAGACATAATTTCAAATAAATATCAATGTGATTAGTCAATCATTTAATAAAAATAAATGAATTTTAAATTGAAATTTTGATGTAAAAATCATTCGACCAAATTTACATGAATGTATTTTTAAAATATTTTTTGTTTATAAAATAAGACGAAATAAAAAAAAATTGAATTGATGTTATGAGGCATGTAAATAAACTGAATAGAAAAAAGTATCAAACAATTGTTCCACCCATAATTCAATTATATTTATATAATTTTAATTTAAAATACTTCAATTATTTCATGATCCAATTTTTAATAATTTTAATTATGCTTAGTAATATATTAATCTATGGTACAAATTGATTGATAATTTTTCATCCCAACCATAACTATTAGATGTCGAGTAATTATTAAATACTAATTATCATAAAATGACTACTTCTAACATCTATATATCCCCTTTGGTAATAGTTTATTATTATGTGATTCTTAAAAAAAAAATTACTTCCAATATATTGAGATGCGACTACTTTTCAAAATGGATTTTCATTCATTATACATATACCCAAATAACTCCCTTTGAAACAACTAACACAATATATTATTAATAAAACCAATATATTCTTATGTGGTGTTGATAAATATAATCATGTGATAAAATTTAAAAAAACTATATGAATCTTACATCATATTCATGAGGTATATATATCTCCATTCTATTACATAAAATTCAAAATTTAAGATTTTCCGATTAGGTAGGAATATGATTATTCATTTTTTAATGAGTTTCCTATACTTCAAAATAATCATGAGTTTTGTTTTTACAATAGAATATATAAATTTTTTATGTTAATACTTATATAATGTATCCAATTTAGATGCATTAATATAATGAGAAATTTTAGGAGATTATTGATAATGGATTCACTCATCCAAATGTGTCCCCATGTCGGCACCCGTTCTATTTATAATGATGAAATATTGGTTAATGTATAGTTTCAGCGATTATAGATAAGATAACAATATCATTGTAATGAACACGTACCCAAAACCATGTATTTATGATTTTTTTGATCAACTAGGAATATCTAAATACTTTTCCAATATTATTATTTTATATATATATCATCAATTGGGGGTCAAAGATGATATAAAAATGACAACCATCACTATGAGGTATTTTAATTTTAAATTTATAGTAATTACATTATAACATACTTATTACCCCTCAATATTAATGTATTTATTGAATAATTCCTTTATATATTACATTGAATTATTGTTTCTATATAATTAATTACATTCTACTATAATTAAAGTGAATTTCATAGCATGATGATCATTTAAGTATTTTTTTAATGTCCTTGGGGAAAGAAAAATTATATTCTAAATTTAGGAAGTGTGAATAATAAATATATAATGTTTTATTCTTGAGTCATATAATCTTATATGAGGATATATCATTTAATCAATCAATAGTGGTTTTTTTGTAATAACTCATACAAAACATTGTGAATAAAATATGTCGTGTCGTAGGGTTAGTTGGATACTATCAATTCATTTAGAGATATTTACCACCACTATCTAATCCAATTACCATGTTGACAATGATGGTAACTATGTTCCTTTATGAATACGTATGTGAGGAAAATATAATAAATAATGATAAAATGATGGTTATTTCAATTGTGCTAATGCCACACTGAAGTGGATATGGGTTTGTGATCTATATCGATTCATTATATAAAGGGTTAATATGATTAATTATGAATAAATATATGGGGATAAATTAGGCTTCATTTTAATTGAAATTTAAAATGAAAATTTTCTAAAATAATTATTTATTTTTGGATGTTTTAATTTTTGAACTAAAAAATAGATACATTATATTTATATTCAAATACGTAATAAATAAATTATCATATGAATATAAAGTATATATATTAACATATAAAGAGTAAAAAATATTATAATGGATAAGGATATACTTGATTAATTATTATCAGAACACAAGAACATTACCAGTTTAGAATGGAAAATAATGTAGATGATGCCCTAAATTAGAATGATCATGATAGTTTTTCAATGGTGATAATTGAAATAAATATAATAAATTTCATAGATGGTTGATAACAAAATTTATTATCAATTGTAATTGATCCTATATTTTTCAAATGAATGTTACAAAATTCATCCATGTGATTATTAATGTTTCATAGAAGGATGATGTGAATCTAATGAAGTAGGAGGAAATTGATCATCAGTTGACTGATGATTGTGATGGAATGATAAATTTTTAGAAACCTGTATGTTAACTGTCATAACTAAATTTGATGACGTATATATTAGATTATTCTCATGTATCAAAATTCTATATTCAAAATGGATTTGTTATAATTCATATATATCTGAGAGAATATTCTATGTGGGAAACATAAATTGGGTTATTATAGTGTATGTATCTTAATTCCTAGTTTTTTATATTTTCTTTTACTATTGATGGATATATATGAGGATTTTATAACCATTACCTATCCTCGAATTGAAATGGGGTAGAATTATATTAGGTTTAATCATTAGAGTTTCCAAAATAACTATTGACCAAAATACTAATAGTGTTGTATTCAATATCCTTATAAAGTCTGAAATTTTAATTTCAATAAAATAATATTTATATCATGATAATTATTCCAGGAAATATATTATTGAAATATTTTTTTCATGGACTTCCACATTTTACATTATCTGATTGGGAAATGAGGATAGCGATATAGTTCTGTAGAATTCTATAATAAGTATTCAATACAGAGTTGAATTTTATAATTGAATTTCATCCTTATATAGATGATTAATCTGATAAGACATTTCAAACACTTTAATATTTGTTAATATCATGTTTTATGGATTTATAATTTTGTTTTGATATACAACTTATTTGGTAATGTTTTCTTATAAAATTAATATTCCCCCAACAATTTATATGAATTTTGATAGGGACCACTATGGTAGGAATATTAGAAACCTAATATGTAAGCATGATAACATAAAAAAAATCTATTGGGTAATTATAAACCTAATAAAATGTATGATCTTATTAGAGTCATTTTTTATCACATAGGGTATTCATGAGTTGATATAAGTTTTTTTTCTAAAATGCATCATTAAGATCAATATTTTCAAGTCAATGGAAACATATTTCTAGGAATATCTAATTGGAATGTGGTGTATAGATTATTAAAGAATAATATTTTTCTCTCTAGATATATTAGTTAATTAAGAAATTATGATATTTTGATGAAGGATTCATGTCTTCTCTTTCTTTCACCGAATCAGTCCCCCATTTAGTAAGAGCTTCATGTATCAATCCTGAGGATGTAAATTGTTAACCCCTCAAATATTCCTAATATATAGTTTATGTCATTTTACAGTGATAACGATTAAATGAAAAATATAGTGGGGATATATAAAAAAGATAACAAATACAACAGAATAAGAGCACAGACCTGCTAGAAGTATTTATATAAAATATTTATTTATTTGTAATTTGTTAAGGATATTCGGAAAGTGATGTGTCAAACATACCAAAAAATATTTAGATCACAATATGGTAATTTTGATGATAAAACTCCTAAAAGTGGATAAAATGAAACCCAATGAGACATTATGATATTTAATCATTCAATAAGTTATATATCACTGATAACATTTATGTATACTAACATCATGCATAAATTAATTAAAAAATAAAATTTAAATAATATTATGTAATTTGAAAGTCTTCCTGAAAATAGTATATTAATAGATATTTATAGGAATATATAAATTATTAATTTCTATTAAAAAATAAGAAAATAAATTTATTGTTTATCAATTGAATATGAATTAAAATAAATTAATTTTAATATAAAAATATATGATTATTTTTTAAAATAATATTTTATTACAACAAATTTTTTATAATACATGAATTTAACAATAAATTATTAATTATTTTAATAAATTCTGAATATATTTTTTTCATTACTGTAATTTAATATTCAAAAAACGTTTTTTGTAACCATGAATTTGGAATAAACCCAATTTTATGCATACGATCCATATGTCAAAGAACTATTTTAATATTTATTTCCACATATATATTGAAATAATGTTTTTCCACATAGGTATATTTAATATAATAAAATGGTTTTTAGGTTTTCAATTTTAATATACATAATTTTTCATTGAGTGAAATTTAAAAATATATCATCATGAATAATATTCAATTTAAAAATCCAACACAATAATGATGTTTATAAGTGTTGATGAGGGGTAAAATGAAATTCATAAGAATTAAAATAGGTAAAAAAATACCTATATATTATTTTATATGTCAGTTAAACCATATATATCATATACTTAATATTTTTTTCAACATTCACATGAATATTAAATTATTAAAATTTTATTCTTTATGTATTTATAAGAGCTCCACTCCCCTTACTTAAATATGTTAACATTAACTCATCTAATTTCCTCACCACAAAGAAGATTTATCATGAAACTATTTACCCAAATAAATTTAAAATATCATTAATCATTAACTTTTTGTACTGTTCAATCCAAAAGTCTCATCCATGAATCCTTGGAGTTGTTTCAAAGGACGATACATGAATGTGTTCTATATGTGCGTACTAAAATTTTTCATGATTTATTTATCTATGAAATTTTACTATTATTCAATAGTAACACTATTATGAACTAATCATTGTTTCTAGTATGTTAATATGTTGAATGATTAATGATGTATACATTTACTATCTTCATCACATCCATAATAAAAAGATAACATCACTCATGTGTATGTGAAGACTACCACACCCACAAAGTGATGTGATTAATTTTCTATTACATCTTATCATGAGTCGATATAATAATATATTTAATTAATATTTAGGATAATATTTATATAATTGTTATTAATCAATAATTTTTTATTTTTTACCTATATACACTTTTATATAGTAAAAAAGAAAAAAAAACTCACATTTTTACATATAGACCACCGTCTCTATAAAGTAATGCAATTCATTTTCCATACCCACATTATATGACATATTATAAATGATAAAAATGAATAAGTATAACATTTTTGAAAATATTATGATTCTATATTTGATGACACAGTGTATGAATTAAAACAATCAAACTAAAACATGAATGGAAAACTAAATTATTTCGCTCAAATTCATATTTTAAGAATGAATTGTTTATGAAAGTATAATTGGAAAGTATAAATTATATTGAAAATTATTTTAAATACCACTACTCATCAATAATATATATATCATAAATGTTTATATTTTAATATATTTTTGAAAATATACGTTGTAAGGGTGGATATGAGTTAAGGTTTCATGTTAAATCTCATTTATTTTAGGGACTTCAAATGCTAAATCCCATTTATTGGTATTTATATGATACTTATTCATTAATCCTGAACTAATTTTTGATCAATATACATGTTCTTTAATGTTTTATAGAATCTCCATTCATATTTTTTCAAGGAAGTTATTTTATATGATGGTATTATTATTTAATTTCAAGTTCCAAATTTGTGTTTGTTAAATTTCTATAATTATGCAATTTTATTTTAAATTTTTTGTTAATGGGTTTTTTTCATTTTATCAATTAATAAAATAAATATTTTATTTATTTAAAATGAAATAAATTTTATTTCATTCCAAAAATACTATTTTATGTTAAATAAACTATTATAATTTTCCAATTTTATTTCCCAATAAATTCATTTTTACATTATGAAGGGAATTTTTTAAACGATAATAAAAGAATAAAAATAAATTTCCATTCATCATAAATGTGTTAAAATATTATTCCAAATTATTTTCCATCTATATTAACACATTTTATATTTTCCACTTCTTCATTTCAGATATTATCATATGGTAAAATAAAAATTATTTCAATATATATATGATGATTATTATTATTTAATGATAATTCTATGAAACATATTTCTTCTAAATAGTCTAATTGTGCTAGGATTATATCATTGTGAATCAATTTAGATTTCCATGTGATACACTATAATTAAATGAATGAATGTTTATAAAATCCATTTCATTTTTATATGATAAATATATTGAAATTAAGACTGATTTTTCTGGATTAGAGAAAATATATATAGTAATCATTGTATGTTATGTTGAAATGAATTATATATCACTGTAATAAATTTGGTAAAAAATGATATATAATGAGTTAATATGGATTGAAATAGAGTGTAAAATCACTTTAGTATGAGATTAAATCATAAGTCATAATAATTATATTGAACTGTGAATGTGTAATAGATGGAGTATAGAGGGAACCCTAAAACGATCTAGACCATCCTGACCATTACAATATGTTTTCCAATGTCTTTGTTGTTTCATGTATGATATTAGTTAAATTTTAGGTGTTTAACTATCATTAGGGGAACCATGGTCTAAAATAAGCTACATTGTTTCTTGGTGTTTGTGGTGACGTCGCTATTGTTTTCTTGTCTGAAAATGGTTTGAGGGGAAATTGGATCTCACGCGTTGTCAATTTCTATGGATTGTTCAAAATGTATTAGGTCTAGGAAAAAAACCCTAGAAGACGGTTTTTTTACCATTTCTTTCTCAATAACCACATCAACCATGTATTTTCATTAGTGGAATCCATAATAGAATTCTATATTCCCTTGAATATAAAAAAACAAAAAATTATTCATTAATTTTTTTCTAGTTTGAAGTGCGTAAATGAATACAAAGTTATTTGGAACTAAAATGTTATTTAATTCAATTATTTTTTCTCATTTAATAGATCTACAAGTATATATTAAGTATTATTTAATTTTATAAACAAGATACTGAATATAGTTCATGGTAGAGTGATCATCCATGATAGATATCTATTGAAGTATGCTGTTACTGGGTAATGTTCCTTCAACCACATTATCTATCTATTGGTCGATTCTTTTGGAATTAAAAAATAGAATATACAGAATCTGATGTTTTTTTGAATGTACATTATTCTATATTAAATATTTTCAATAATTTTTAAATGTATACCATGGATATACTCTCTATTTTTGTTTTCATTTTGTAATAGTTTTTTGGTGGTGTCATGTTACTTTTTTTGGATAATCATCCATGACATTATGGTGTTTCTACCAATGGTGTTTGAAAATATATCATTTGTTGGTACATGAGTAATTTTTAACATCAACAAAATGTTTATGATTCATTGATTCTATTATTATATATTGTTAAATTATATAGTTATAAATCATTACCTCTTTGGGTAGTGGTGTAAATAACTATAATGATTATTAAGATATAAATTATGAAAGGAGGAGAATTGTTGTTATAACAATTACATGTATTTAAATGAGTTAAAATAGTCCACATTATTTTTATTAATTCATGTAATAATATATTTTTTATTACGATTATAATGATTTTAATATTTTGTTTTATCATGATTTATATCAAAAAATAGTATAATGAATG
This sequence comes from Viscum album, assembly GCA_963277665.1. Classification (NCBI taxonomy): domain Eukaryota; kingdom Viridiplantae; phylum Streptophyta; class Magnoliopsida; order Santalales; family Viscaceae; genus Viscum; species Viscum album. The sequence goes on from OY728145.1 coordinate 1,202,814,692, forward strand.
TGATTTTAGTCATTCTTATTGGATAAATAATTAATTTTTCGCGTTTAGCATGATACTATTTTTCTTTATAGTTTTTGGTAATATAAGTAGTTCATGAGTCTTACATGAATGATATCATTATTCATTAATTATTTTTGAAAATATATGTCATGATTAAATTCCTTTTTAAACAATTCATACCTATTTATAAAATATTCATAAGGATGAAGGTGGTTAAACATGTGATAAATTAATCATTTAACACATGTACATAATGAATATTTTGATTTATAAATAAACGTTTTATGTGTTGAGTGAATTTATTTTATATTTAATTTTTGATTCCATGGTATTTAGAGATTATATGCCATGTAAAACAATTTTTATTATTTTTATGATTTTATTTTATTTTTTTATTATAATGTGATGTGTAGTGAATTAGTGATATATGATGGATCATGATACATTGTTGATAAAGAATTTGATTGTGATAAATGTTTTCAAAACAATGAGTGAGGGAAGCATGGTTATTTTTATGGATATATAAAGGAAAAAACTATAAAATATGTATCGTTCTAATGGTATATATTTTGATTATTTTTATTAATTTTTTTTGATACTTCCTTATTTTAATTATATATAAATGTCATTTGTATAGGTATCATGTCCCTATATACTATTTCACATAGATTAGCATACCTAGTTGTTCTCAATTTATAATAATTCATTTATTGTATATTAGGATGAATCTAAAAATTTATATAATTATTAAATTAAAATGTTAAACAATTTTCCAAATTCACTAACCAATACCACATTAATCATGAGTAACTTTGTAATTAGTTGGATTGTGTTGAAAGGAAATGGAAATTGGTTAATGATCTTGATAGAATAATCCAAATTTATTAAAAAAATAACTTGGATAAATTTTTAATATTTCTATTTCTATTGGATGTCTAGTCCTATGTTGTCGTGGTTGAGTGTTTGAGTTTAGAAAAAAGAGCCTAAGATTTTTTTAATGACCATTGAGTGGTTGTGATATCTATTTAATATTTTTTTGATTTATATTACACCTGAGATATTTTATAATTAGACTAATACCCATTTTAATTTTAAAGTAATTTTCCCCAATATCTTGTTTGATGGGGTACAGATGGATGAATAAACACATTTAACCCACTGTCTTCTTATGGAAGTATTAGTGTTCTAGTACTCATGGTGGAAATCATTCTTGTTTATGTTTTAAGATGTTTATAATGACATGGGATTATATTAAAAACATTTATCTTCATATATAGTGTAAAATAGATTATAACAGTTATGTTATGTACGAGACATTGTCGATTATGGTATAATATATGAGTTATGTGATATGGTGGCTCGAAAAAACTAACCAGTTATTATAAAAAGATTTTTATTATGATGATGGGATGATATAACACACAAGGTGAATATAATGTGATTAGATAATGTGAAGCATGTGGTTTTGGATTTGATAATATTTCATTGGGGTCTTCATAAAAGATTATTTTAGAGACATATGGATCACGATTTGTGATGTTAGGCTAGAAGATTAATATAATAGGGAATGTTTAGGCTTGTACCTTTAATTAATATTTTTTGGATATTATATACATGTATGAGATTCATGGTGAGAGATTCATGGTGAAAATGAGAACCTCATTGAATTATTTAGTGGTTGAGTACACATTACCGATGTAATCATTGAGATGTAAAATGGTTTCATTATCGGTTTTGTGGTATGATTTTAGTATGGTCCTACTGAGTATAAAATTAATGATCATAGTATTTATATATAGTATATATTTTTTTGTATGTATGATATGATTGTAGATTGTGATGGAATTTAGAAGCATATGTAGTTGGTCAGAAGCTATTTGGGATTTAAGGTCACTATTTAGGATTCCTTTTTTGGTATATATAGATTCATTTTTATTTATTGTATTGTATGATAATACATGAATGAATTTAGATCTTTGGATTCTATTATCATGATATGGTGTCATTGGGTGTTTCTCTATTATCTATTTTATTTTAAAAAAACTATATTTTAATACCTCAAATGAATGTGTACTATATATAATAAATATGTGGGTCTAACCCATGGCCTATTGGGGAAGTTATTTGTTTTTCAATTTTTCCCTTCAATATGTATCATCGTGAGGGCAAAATTAGTGGTGGGGGTCATGATGTAGATGTATAAATGGTTATGGTTGATGAATATGAAGGATTTTAGAGATTGTAACAAATAATGAATGAATGGGTTTGTATTAAAATTGGTTCCTGTGAGTATAGAATGATCTTAAATAAATTGAGACATAAAAGTACATATGTGTTTAGTGAACACATTGATCTCATGTGTAGACCTTTATTTTTAATGACCCTACTAAGAAATGTTATACTGATTGTAAGATAGAGACCATAGAAGGGATCATACATCAATATTCATGAATCCTATTCTTAAAGGCCTAGACACTGTGTTTAGGTTGATCTGTAAATAAATAAATAATATTAGTATTTAATAATCATGGTTTAGGTTCTGATAAATATTTTTTTATGTGACATGAATGTATATTGGACAATATATTCATCAGTTTTAAACCAAATAAGTTTAGTGGGGAATCCTAGAATATTTATGTAGAATCATATTCAATGATGAAAACAATTAGATGATTAATCTATAAGAGTTTCTATAAAAGATTCAATAGATTTATGATGCCTATGTTTCATATACGGTGAAAAAATATAGTTGGAGGTGGTGGAGAGAGAATATATATTTAACTATTCATAGAAATAACAATATTGGTTCCTTGATGATGGATATATTACATGGAGTTTCTATGGAGTGGTAGTTCTTATTCTATTGGTATTTCATGGATTCATCTGTATCATGGTGGAATATTCAAAAACTATTTCACGAAACATTTCCTCTCTTAGACCGTAATTGAATCCAATTACATGGAAATTCTTACTCAATAATAATAGTTTTCTATTATGTGTGTGGGTTGGATCCACATTATTTCTATTATCTGATATTATTTTAATGTGTTTTTCGATGATTAATATAGAGACCCATACATTACATACAAAGTTAATACATCAAAATTGAAGCGTAATTATTATAGTAAATAACAAAACCATGAATGGACCGTATAGGTATAGTGTCTTTAGAAACTGGGAAACATAAACAGCTGGTTCATAAAGCATCTACATTGTCTCCCATTTATTTCATCATATCTATATTCCCTTTTTGGAATATCTTACTTAATTACCTTCTTCCTGACCTGGGGAAAGAAAACATAAAAAAGGGTGAGCTCAAATGCTCAGTAAGGGTAAACAAATGAAATTTCAATCACATCAAATTCATAAAAACATAACATTTTGAAAATATTACCCTGCAAAAGAGATCATAATTTCATAACATGGGATAAATCATGGAAGTGAAAAGTAATCCCAATAATCATAACATAAAACATGAAAGTTTGTTGCATACAAACATAATCATAGAGAATAATTTTATGTTATCCAAGACTCATTGTCAAGACTATCGTAGTGGAAAAAGTCCATTTCTAAACCGAGTTCACTCCTTGTTTCAGTCCTGTTTCACTGAACTATTTTAACCATCCGTTCCATACATGTTTATCTCATGAGATATAAAATATTTACCCAATTCATTGGAGGGAGATATAGGTCCCACCCATCTCATAATATTACCATTCTTATGTGTGCCACAAAATCATAAATCATACATCATAGCATAACCCATATAATAAAAATGGGATTATTAAACATCATGCCATCATAACATAATCCATATAAGATAAAAGTACATCATAAAAATAATTCCATCATAACATAATCAAAACAATGTAAAAATAGGGATAGAAACTGAACCTTATATTATCTTAGATGGAAAATAATTTTGATAAAACACTTGAACTCCATTCTTGAGGAAAATATCCTTTCAACTTCAAAAACATTTTTCTTTTATTAACATGTCATATAATTTTAAACCAAATAAAGTTGATGAAAAATAAACATGAAACTTTTAAAGGAATATTCTTGGAAATAAAGTTTAAAAATCCATTCATGCCGTACAAGTTTAAAAAACATTCTTCTCGTACTTTTGTCGGAAAATTCAAAAAGTACCTCGTACGAAAAACGACAAAAGATTTAGTTCATACCTTTTACTAGAAATTCACAGAAGGGTAAAATCAGATTTAAACAATTTTAGGAGGATATAAATAATATTACATATTGAGGAAACATGGATGGGGATGATAAATATTCCCCAGTAAAATCTGAATTATAAACAATCTCGGATAAAAATTGAGATTGCGAGATTTTCCCTTACCTTAGGTCTGATATGATTTTTACGTGTCCAATCCTCCTATATAATGATTTAAACAATGTCATTGACTTATTATAGAATCATATTCATTGTTATGATATCATATATGGTCATATGTTTAGCTTCTTATTAGTAATATTTCATTACTACTTTTATTCAGGTGTTTATTACTTTTTGTTCTTATGCGTGTTTTGTCGAATAAATTATTATTCATTTTTATAGGATATAGATTCATCATTTACATAATGGTATTAGTGTAATATATATCATATTAATTCATTCAATTAATTTATATAATCATTATTCATTGAATATCATATAGAACGAGTCGCATCACATCGTGGAGACGGTAGGCCGTACGTATGCATGAGCGATGATATCGTTCCCATGACCGTGGAATCATATTGAAGTGTATGTATACTATTTTAGAATCAATATAACTTTACAATAATAATATAGAGTTATTCTTTACACCATTATACCCATCCAAGTAAGGTGGTGGTGGAAAATAGATTACACCACGGCGTGGAGACGGTATTCTGTACGTATGCACACGCAGTGATTTCATTTTTTGTAGGATGGATAAGAGGTAAAATAGGGTTGTTTCATATTTATAATAACATATCAGTATATGATGGATACTGATGTTATTACCTCATAATGAAACAACTAAAGAAGAGGGAGTAGAAGAAGAATGTAAATTGAAGAAGACGGTAGAAGGTATTACCTCTTTATCGAAGTGCCTCCTTTAAACATTCTCTTAAGGCACAATAGTTGGCCTTCTGAGAAGACCAGAACCTATAGAAGGTTTCTAAGGAAGTGTGGAAGTGAAATAGGCAGGTTTTGGCCGATCTTGAAAGCTCAAATTAGTGTGAGGATGAGAGGGAGGAGGTGCCCTTTTATAAGGGAGGAGAGGGGCACCTTTGGAAAGTGTGGAAATATTATTTTATTATAACCTTATCTTCGGTTTCAAAAGGTCCATAAATCATTAAGGATGATGATAAGATGACTCATGGTCGAAATAAAATCATCCAATAAATATTGGACATGTTTTGGAAAATATTTTAATCATTATAATCTTATTTATTTAAATCATTTATTATTGAGGTAAATACTTCATCATTAATGTGTCATAAATAATTTAATTTATTTGGTGTCTAAAAATTATAAAAAAATATCATTATGTATGAAATCGTTTTAGATTTCCAATGAATATTTATAGTCTAAAATATAATTTATATAACCCCTTATAAAAATTAAATAATAAAATATTTTTTTTAATGTCAATTTTGTCTTTACATTAAATTAATTAATCCAAATTCTTATTGTCACTACCAAGTGGCTTAATGGGGTCCCAAAATCAACCCAAGGATGCCCATGGTTGGACACTACTCATCCCACAATTTTAGGACAAGTATCAAGTTAATTGTTAATTATTATAATATTCTTTTAACCTTGAATTAACATGTTTACCTTTAATCGTAGTAAATAAAAAAATTACCGTAGTTACTGTTCATAAAAAAATAAAAGTAACATATTAACATAATTTGGAACCAATAATTCCAAATATGGAATCAATTTTTTCAAAATTCAAAATACATAAGTTTCAGTAATTAGTATAAAATTAATCCCGTTGTTAAGCAAACATGTTTTAAAAGTTAAAACATTGCCAAAGATTGAAATGTCTTTACCTATGAAATCAATGTAAAATTAATGCCAATGACATACATTATATTAAATGGTAAAAATATATTCTATTTATACTTTAAAAAAATTAAATATTATAATTTAACCATATAAAGTATTACGATGAAAAAAGTTGTTTTTGATTAAAATATAGCATGTTTTACTATTCATTAAAATATGAAAGTTATTAGAATAATATGAAAAATTTATCAAAAGTAAATTTTTATATCCTGATTCTAAAGAAGATTTTTTTTTTCAAATTTAACTTATAAACTTGTCAAAAACTAGATTTAACGTGGGTACGCCATCAAAAGGCGGTAAAACTGCATTTTTTTAAAAATACTTCTTTTATCCAAAAAAACTGATTTCGTTTTCAAACCTCATTCTAGAAAATGTATAAGATGAATTAAAATGTTATAAAATTAAAAATTCAGTTAATAAGATTCATAACGGCTAGTTTTAATAATATTTTAATAGCATATCATTGTTTAGTAAAACTCGGTATTGTGTACGACGCAAGATATCGAGGAAGGTCGCGGTAGCGTGTAAAGCACGCCAAGCTACTGTTTTGTGTAGTGAAAGATTCCTTTGATGATTTATATAACATTAAAAAAAATATTTCTCATAATGGTTTTTGGTGTTACATTCTACCCCCCTTAAAATGAATTTCGCCCTCGATATTTGTCACTTTGTAACAAACAGATGAGGATACCTCTCCCTCATCATATCCTCAATCTCCCATGTAGATTCATCTAATTGGTGGTTCCTCCATAAAACTTTCACCAAGCGAGTGGTCTTGTTCCGTAGGTTTTTTTGCTACGATCCAGAATCTCTATCGGTTGTTCTTCATAAAGAAGATTGTGTTCCAGCGGTACAACTTCTGAGATGAGTACATGTGAAGGATCAGGTATATACTTTCTCAAGAGATATACATGGAACAAATTGTGAACTTGAGAGAGATTTGGTGGAAGAGCCAATCAATAAGCTACCTCCCCAACACGATCCAGAATTTCAAATGGACCGATATATCAAGGGCTCAACTTTCCCTTCTTTCCAAATCTCATTACTCTCTTCTAAGGAGATATTCGTAAGAACACTTTATCACCCACATCAAACTCTAGGTCTTTTATTCGGTTGTTGGCATAACTTTTTTTGACTCTGAGATGCTCTTATGTGTGGTTCAATAGATCTGACCTTTTATGCCATTTCATCAACAAGATCAGGTCCTAATAGCTTTCATTCCCCAACTTCATCCTAGCATGTTGGAGTTCTGAATTTTTTTCCGTAGAGGTCTTCATAAGGAGCCATCTGTATACTGGAGTGAAATCTATTATTATAAGAAAATTCCACCAATGGTAGGTTTTGATCCCAACCACCTTTGAAATCCATAGAGTAAGCTCTCAACATATCTTCTAGAGTTTGAATTTTCCTCTCAGACTGACCATCTATCTGAGGATGGTAAGCAGTTCTGAAACTCTACTCTGTATCCAGAGTATGCTGAAGACTTTTCTAGAACATTGAGGTAAACCTCGAATCCCGATCAGATATAATAGAAAGTGGTACTCCATGCAATCTTACCACTTTATTTACATATATCCTGGCAAGCTGGTCAAGAGAGAAATCCTCTCTAATAACAATCAAGTGTGCAAACTTTGTAAGATGATCAACTATGACCCAGATAGCATTATTTCCTTTGTATGTTTTAGGAAGTCCAGTGACAAAGCAGTAGTAATGTTTTCTCATTTCCATTCAGGTATAGGTAATGGTTGTGACATCCCCTTAGACTTCGGTCTCTCATCTTTAACATGCTGAAAAACCAAGCATTGAGAGACATATTCAACAATATCTCTTTTCATGCCATCGCACCAGATGTACTCTATCAAGTCCCTATACACCTTCGTGATTCCAGGATGAATAGAGAATGAAGAACTATGAGCCTCATCCAGCAACTCCATTAATTCTGGGATGGGAGGAACACAAACCTGATTCATGAACTTTATTATCCCGTCACAATCATGGTTGAATTTAGGAACATTTCTCACCTTCTTTTGTAACTCGACATCTTCTTTATACGCCTCTTTAATCTTCACATGTATAGATGGTTTAACATTCATTTAAGAAAGATACGATTTTCCCCTTTCATTATAATTCCAAGATAAATCCTTTGTAAATACATAAATACTAGATCTTTTGTGATCCTCATCATGGATAAGCTAGCATGGTCTTGTAAACTTAATGCATCTGCAACCTTGTTTTCTTTCCCAGGGTGGTAATGAATTGAGCAGTTGTAATCCTTAATCAGCTCCAACCATCTTCTTTGGTGCATATTCAGCTCCTTTTGTGTGAAAATATACTTTAATATTTTATGATCATTATAAATGTCACACTTTTCTCCATAAAGAAAATGCCTCCAAATCTTTAATGCAATGATTACTGCAGCTAACTCCAAATCATGATTTGGGTAAATTTTCTCATGTATTTTTAACTTTCATGAGGCATAAGCTATCACCATATCATTTTGCATAAGAACACACCCCATCACCTTCTTGGATGAATCACTATAGATCACAAACCTTTCTCCACTACAAGGCACTGTGAGTACATGTGCACTAGATAACCTTCTTTTCAACTTCTTAAAATTCTCTTCACATTCCGCTGTCCAATCAATCTTAACTCCTTTACGAGTATACTTGGTGAGTGGATTAGATAATCATGAAAAATCATTCACAAAACGTCGATAATATCCAGGAAAACCAAGAAAACTTTGGATCTCAGTTACTATTGTTGTTTTGGACCATCTTTCGATAACCTCTATTTTAGCTGGATCCACCGATATCCCCACTTTTGAGATTATATGACCCAATAATGAAACTTTTTTAAGACAAAATTAACACTTGGTAAATTTGGCATAAAGCTTCTCCTTTCTCAGGGTCTTTAAGACAATTCTCAAGTGATCTTCATGTTCTTCCTTTCTCTTTGAATAGACACGAATATCATCTATAAAGACTACAAAAAACAGATCAAGATAGTCTCTAAAGACTCTATTCATCAGATCCATGAAGATAGCAGGGGCATTAGTAAGACCAAATGGCGTCACTATAAAATCATAGTGTCCATACCTTGTACAGAATGACGTCTTTGGTATATCCTCCCTTTTGACCCTTAATTGTTGATACCCTGAATTAAGATCAATCTTGGAAAAGTATTGAGCTCCATATAGTTGGTCAAATAGGTCATCAATGTGTGGGAGAGGATATTTGTTCTTGATAGTGATCTTGTTATGTTCTTGATAATCAATGCAGAGTCTCATTGATCCATCTTTCTTCATAACAAACAGAACAGGTGCTCCCCAAGGTGAAAAACTAGGGCATATGAATCCCTTATCAAGATTCACTTGGATTTTCTTCTTCAATTCCTGCAACTCAATTGGGGCCATTCTATAAGTTTTCTTTGAAATAGGAAAAGCACCTGGTACGAGTTCTATTGAAAACTCAACATCAGGATTTGGTGGAAGACATGGAAATTCCTCAAGAAAGACATCATCAAATTCCCGTACAATGGGTATATTATTAATCGTGAGATTCTCTCCAACCATTTGAGATAAATAACCTTCATTTAGTGGAATCAAGACCCATAATATAGAAGAAATTTCCAGTTGAAGGTTATGTTCATCCTCGCATCGATAGACATTTATAGATTGATCTAGAATATGAAATGTGAATTCCCATCTTTGGAAATTGATATTATCTCCATATAAAGAAAGAAAATCCATGACAAGAATCACATCAAATTCCACTATAGTAAGGGTCACAAGATTTGCATTAAGCACTTTCCCACAAACATCAATCGGAGAAGAATTGTAAACATTTGATGCGACTGTTGTGCCATTATGAGTTATCATAGCCAACTCAACATCAAATTGTTTAGGTAATACGGTGATACCCTTAGAAAATTCTTCATAAATAAAAGTGTGGGTGGATCCAGAATCAAATAAAACATTTTCTACTTTAGAGTGGATGGTATGTGTACCTCTCACCACTTCGTTGTCGTACTCCACATCACCGATAGTAATTCTATGTGACTTTCCTTTTTCCGTAGCCTTAAGAGTTTGTTGATGTTGATCATCATCATCAACCCTTGGATTTGGGAATTGATTGGCATAATGCCTCATATCCTTGTAATTGAAACATTGAAGTGTAGTAAGTTCATTCTATGTATCCCTTCCTTTTTTGCAGCATTAGAAATCTTCTTCCCATTATTTCGACATTCAATTGCCCGGTGACCTTTTTTTAAACACTTATAAAATTTTATTTTCAACTTAAAACAATTTCCTCCATGTTTCTTTCCACACATTGAGCATAAGGGAAAACTCAACTTCTTTTCAGTGTGGTCTTTAGATTTTCCTTTGAATTCCATTTTCCTCTTAATATCATACCCATGTGACTGATGGGTTACACCAATCTCCATCTAAACCTTGATAGCACATCGAACAATTTCCCCATATCTATTGAAGTCCCTTATTGCTAATTCCCTTCGAAGACTTGTTTTTAAGCCACTAAAGAATCTATCGATCTTACTCTCAAGTTGGATAATAATTCTGGAAGTGTACCTTCAATGTCTTTTAAAATTTTCTTCGTAGGTACTAATAGATTCATCATCCTTCTACTTCAGTTCAAGAAACTCCTTCTCTATATTTGTTTGAAGAATACGAGTGAAGTACTTATTGAAAAATAAGTTCTTGAACTCGTCCCATTCCATGGATTCAATTTCATCTCTTTGCCTCATATTATTGATAATGTTACAACATTGATCAGCATCACCTTCCAAACGATACCCTGCTAAGATGACATTATCATGTTTATAACATTGAAGAACTGAAAATATCTTTTCAGTGGTACTGATCCATTTTTCAGCCAATAATGGATCAGAAGACCCGCTGAATAAAGGTGGATGCTGCCTCATGAAGTATTTAACAGAATGTTTCTCCTTTCATTGCTCATTTGGATGTCCTACATGATTTATATCTTGATAATGTTTTTTGAGCATGGCTACAAGATTTTTCATTCCAGCTCCCATGAAATTTGGTAGCTCAGGGGGACAATCATTGCATTGCCCGTCGCATTCTGCATTAACACGGTTCCTTCGGGTTCCATCCATTGACTAAAACCAAGAAAAATAGTGTGAGCAACACTAATTATAATAGGAAAAACCTATAATCAAGAATAAAATTTCACACTTAAGGTATTATCGTAGGTGGTACATGGCCATTTCTAAAACACTAAGATTGTGTTCTATTCTTAGACATATCCTTAGGGTTCTTACTAAGTCTTTCACATCCTAGTTTCCAATGGTTGACTATACCTTTCCTCTGATACCAACTATAGCGAACCATACTTTACATACATGGTTAATACTTCAAAATTGAATCATACTAATTACAACAAATAACTAAACCATGAAAGGACCGTATAGGTATACTGTCTTTAGAAACTGGGAAACATAAACAACTGGTTCATAAAGCATCTACATTGTCCCCCATTTATTTCATCATATCTATAGTCCCTTTTTGGAATATCTTACTTAATAACCATCTTCTTGACTTGGGGAAAGAAAACATACAAAAGGGTGAACTAAAATTCTCAGTAACGGTAAACAAAAGAAATATCAATCACATCAAATTCATAAGAACACAACATTTTGAAAATCTTACCCTGCAAAAGAGATCATAATTTCATAACATGGGATAAATCATGGTAGTGAAAAGTAATCCCAATAATCATAATATAAAACATGAAACATTGGGGAATACACACATAATCCTAGAGAATCATTTCTTATTATCCAAGACTCATTGTGAAGACTATCTTAGTGGACAATGTCCATTTCTGAACCAAGTTCACTCCTCATTTCAGTCCTGTTTCACTGAACCAGTTTAACCTGTCCTTCCAGCCATGTCTATGTAATGAGATATAAAATCTATACCCAATGAATTGTAGGGAGATATAGGTCCCACCCATCTCTTAATGATACCATTCTTATGTTGCCACAATTTCATAAATCATACATCATAGCATAACCCATGTAATAAAAATGGGATTCTTAAACATCATGCCATCATAACATAATCCATATAAGATAAAAGGACATCATAAAAATAATTCCATCATAACATAATCAAAAAAATGAATGAATAGGGAAAAAAACTGAACCTTATGTTATCTTAGATGGAAAATAATTTTGATAAAACACTTGAACTACATTTGTCAGGAAAATATCCTTTCTACTTCAAAAACATTTTCATTTCTTAACATTTCGTATAATTTTAAAGAAAAAAAAGTTGATTAAAAATAAACATGAAAACATTTAAAGGAAGATTCTTGGAAATAACGTTTAAAAATACATTCATTCTATACAATTTAAAAAAACATTCTTCTCATACTTTTGTCAGAAAAGTCAAAATGTACCTCGTACGAAAAATGAAAAAATATTCCTTTCATACATTTTACTAAAAACTCAACGAAGGGTAAAATTAGATTTAAACAATTTTATGAGGATATAAATAATATTAAATATTTAGGAAACATGCACGTGGATGATAAATATTCCCCAGTAAATTCTGAAGTATAAACAATCTCGGATAAAAATTTAGATTGTGAGATTTTCCCTTACCTTAGGTCTGATATGCTTTGTACGATTCTGAACATACTGTATAATGATTTAAATAATTTCATTGACTTATTATATAATCATATTAATTGTTATGATATCATATATGGTCATATTTTTAGCTTCTTATTAGTAATATTTCATTACTACTTGTTATTTGGGTGTTTATTACTTTTTGTTCTTATGCGTGTTTTGTCGAATAAAATCTCATTAATTTTTATAGGATATAGATACATCATTTACAGAATGGTATTAGTGTAATATATATCATATTAATTCATTCAATTATTTTATATAATCATTATTCAATGATGATCATATAGAACGAGTCGCATCACATCGTGGAGACGGTAGGCCGTACGTACGCATGAGCAATGATATCATTCCCATAATCGTGGAATCATATTGAAGTGTATGTATACTATTTCAAAATAAATATCACTTTAATATAATCATATACAGTTATTCTTTACACCATTATACACTTCCATGTAAGGTGGTGGTGGAAAACAGATTATACCACGGCGTGGAGACGGTATTTCGTACGTACACACGCGCGATGATTTATTTTTTCGTAGGATGGATAATAAGTGAAATAGAGTTTTTTCATATTTATAATAACATATCAATATATGAGGGTTATTTATGTTATTACCTCATAATGGAAAAACTAAAGAAGAGGGAGTAGAAGAAGAATGGAACTTGAAGAAAATAGTAGAAGGTATTACCTCTTTCTCAAAGTGCCTCCTTTAAACTTTCTCTTAAGGCACTATAGTTGGTCTTTTGACAAGAACAGTACCTCTAGTAGGTATATAAGGAAGTGGGGATGTTAAATGGGAAGGGGTTGGCCGAACATGAAGGCTCAAATTGGTGTGAGGAGGAGAGGGTGGAGGTGCCCTTTTATAAGGGAGGATAGGGTCACCTTTGGAAATTGTGGAAATATTATTTTATTATAACCATATCTTCGGTTTAAAAAGGTCCAAAAATAATTAATGATGAAGAAAGGATGACTCATTGGAGAAGTAAAATCATCCAATCATAATTGGACATGTTTTGGAAAATATTTTAATCATTATATTCTTATTTATTTAAAACACTTATTAATGAGGTAAATACTTCATCATTAATGTGTCCTAAATAATTTAATTTATATTGTGTCTAAAAATTTTAAAAAAAATAACATTATGTAGTAAATCATTTTAGCTTTGAAATGAATATTTATATTCTAAAATATAATTTATATAACCCATTATAAAATGTAACTAATAAAATATTTGTGTTAATGTCATTTTGTCTTTACATTAAATTAATAAATCAAAATTATCATTGTCACTAAAAAGTGGCTTAATGGGGTCCCAAAATCGACCCAAGGATGCCCATGGTCGGCCACTACTCAACCAATAATGTTAGAGAAAGTGTAAAGTTAATTTTTAATTATTATAATATTCTTTTATCCTTGAATTACCTTATTTACCTTTATTCGTAGTAAATAAAAAAATTACTGTAGTTAATATTCATAAAAAATAAAAGTAACATATTAACATAAGTTGGACCCATTGATTCCAAATATGGAATCCATTTTTTCAAAATTCAAAACACAAATGTTGCAGTAATTAATTTAAAATTAACCCCGTTGTTAAGAAAACAGGTTTTAAAAGTTAAAACATTGACAAAGATTGAAATGTTCCTAACTATGAATTCAATGTAAAATTAATACTAATGACATAAAAATATTAAATGGTAAAAATGTATTCTATTTATACTTTAAAAACATTAAATATTATAATTTAACTATATAAAGTATTGCGATGAAAAAAGTTGGTTTTAATTAAAATATAGTGTGTTTTTACTATTCATTAAAATATGAAAGTTATCAGAATAATATGAAAAAATTATCCAGAGTAAATTTTTATATCCTGATTCTAAAGAAGAATTTTATTTTGTCAAATTGAACTTATAAACTTGTCAAAAACTAGATTTAATGTGGTTGCACCCTCAAAAGGGGGTAAAACTGCATTTTTTGAAGAATACTTCTTTTATAAAAGAAAACTGATTTTGTTTTCATACCTCATTCTAGAAAATGTATAAGATGAATTAAAATGTTATAAAATTAGAAATTAAGTTAATACTATTCATATAGGCTAGTTTTAATAATATTTTAATAGCATATCGTTGTTTAGTGAAACTTGGTATTGTGTATGACGCAAGCTATCGAGGAAGGACGCAGTAGCGTGTAAAGCAAGACAAGATAGTGTTGTGTGTAGTGAAAGATTCTTTTGATGATTTATATAACATAAAAAAAATATTTCTCATAAAAGTCTCAGGTGTTACAATTAATCATGGTCAATGAATTTTAAAGAAGATCTACATCTTGATATCAAGAGAACTATTTCAATATTTAGGGTTCTAACCAATATTGAGGTACATGTGGGAGAAATGTTTATTCCACGGATGATATCTATAGCTATATCATCAATACCAAAGAGTATTCTTGATTAATTCAATAAAAGTGATATGGTACATGCGGGACCATAAAAGATATATGGTACATCCATGGGGCCCATACTCCCCACGAAATAAAGCTTGGCATCTCATATAAGTTATATAAAAGGGAAACAAGTCAACGATCCACCAAGTTCTGATTCAAGAGGGCCCATAACACCTCAAGAACTAAAATTTGAAGTTCATTTAAGTAAGGTATAATACAAACAATTTCTCTATCAAACTGCATGAATTCTATCAAATCATCTATCAAAACAACATGAATAATGTACAGAACCTCTATCAAAACAACATGAAATTGCTAATGCACCCTAGATGGAAGGGAAAGAATGCATGGAATGTGATTTAAAACAAGTTCCTATATGATACATGTGATGGAATACCCTCATCTCATTGGGTTTTGACAGAAATATAACCGCAATAGATTCAACAATTACAACACAAATCATGTGAGTCACTCAAGGTGAAATCATATCAAACGTAAAATCTCAAAACAAGAAAACTGCAATAAATGAGGAAGATTGGATTTTCCCTGTACAAGGGTTAGCTACTCCTAGGCACAGCTTATTACAAAGTACTGAATCTATCCAATCCCCGTATAAAGGCTCAAAACAGTATATAAAGAGAAAAGAATTCCTCTGATACCACTTTGTAACATCATAGTTTCCGAAGCCACCTAGAGGCGCCTCATACTCGGTTGGTCACATGGCCTCAAGAACATTTCCCCAAATGCTAGAGGCTACTGACTAGTAGTGAGGGCCTTGGGTGTGATAGTGGGGAAACTATTCCCTCATTGATAGATTACACAATGGATGTAAAAAAACATGCAATAGTGGAAGCAGTAAACTTCCAACAACAATAAACAACAGAAGGCTAAAACAATAAACAACTGGAGCACTTATGTATATATGAAATGATGCATGAAACATATATAGGAAATCAACCAAATAGGTCACAATGCTGGAAATACAAACAGTTCCAAAACAAGTACAAAATAAAAGATAAACAGCTCTGCAGCATAGCAAGCCTAAGCTTGGTCCCATGCCCTCCTTCTCCAAATCAATCAAGTACCCAAAGTCGAAGGGTTCTTTCCCATGTATATACCTGCAACGAAATAGTCTGTTTAGGCCCAAAATCATGGCCCAAATAGGGTGTGAGACTAAATCCCAGTAGGAAACCACCTGATTAACTGTTCCTAATAGTCAGTGAGCATATAGTAGGTAATTATATAGTAAGCAGTGAATAGTAATAATAAACAACTTGTAGTAATCAGTAAGTAGTAACATGATGATATGAAACAATAATCAATCCACAGAATAGCTAGTAGTAGTGAAAAAAATAGCTAACCACAATAAGAACCCCTATGGGAAGTACTCATAGCCAACCCATCTGGTCATATCCAAGGAGTACCAACAACCCTCTGGGTAGTGCAATCAGTCTAACCCCTTTGGTTTTGTCATTAAAAATCATAAGACTCTCGGGGAAAGCTCACGCGGTCAATTCCCCTTATAGTCTACGGTAGTTAGTGACACCTTGAGGGTGTTCATGCGGTCTAACCCTCTTATATCCCCATGGTCTAGAAACTCTCTGAGAAAGCGCACTCGGTCAATTTCTCATATATTCTCACGTCTATCACACACTCTCTGAGGAAGCTCACTCGGTCAATTCCTCCTCAAGCCTGGAATGGTTTAAAGAAAATCAGACTAGTAAAGACTCTCTGTGGAAGCTCACTCGTTCTACCCTCCTGTAGTCTATAATATCCAAGACTCTCTGGGATGCTCACTCGGTCTATCACCTATGGTCTATAATATCCAAGTCTCTATTGGAAGCTCACTTGATCTATCCCTTATAGTCTATAACACCAGGTTCTCACGATCCTATTCCAGTTAGTTCATAATAATTCTATAAGGAAAAGGTACACCTATAGAGCTACTTTGCTAACTAGTCTACAAAAACAAGCTTGTCAAGAATACCAGTCTATCCTATGGTCACAATGCATGGATAACAGGAATAATGGTCAAAGTCTAACAAAACCCAAAGGTCGTAAACAGAAAAAGTCATGGGCTAAAACAAAAAACACAACAATTGTCCTCATACATGATCAAATTGCCTCTACAAAAGCATATAAGTAAGGAAGGAAAACAATAGGGGAAAACGGTAAAAACACAATACCTCGTTCATGTCTATATGTGGAAGTTACACATATAATAGAACGACATCAAATGGTAAGGCACAAATCACCTACCTAGATCCTAGGAGATAAATATACTTGAACCACGTGGCTTTATTCTTCTTAGAATGTCATAGATCTATGAAAAAACACCAAACGTTCAACCCACAATATCATGAGAAAGCGGGAAAATCATGGAATGAAACTCAAGAAGAAAGAAGAGCTCACCGTTGTGGTTCCAATGCAATTGATGACGGTTGATTTTTCAAACATATAGAGGATCGGGGTCACTAAGGATATTCAAGGTCATACAGACACTCTTGGTCAAAGAACCTTGAGAAGAAGATGATTATGTCGATTAGGCATGACCTCAGTCTGTTTAATGAAAAAAAGAAGAAAGTACATGGAGTATACTTTTGGAGTACACAACATGTACTAGTACTTTCCATACTAGGTTTTAAGCAGCCTCCACATCACCCCTACACACTGTGTGTGTGGCCCAGACATGGCCAGCACACAGCCTTGCGTGGAATAGAAGTACACAGTGTGTACTTATAAAGTACAATGCGGGTACTTTGAAAATATCCCAATTTTCATCTTTTTCTAAAAAATGACTTGAAAATGAAAAACATACCTGAAACAAAGATCTGGGTTCTTGCAAACTTCCCCCCTTAAAGAAAATTTCCCCCAAATTTCCCTAACGAGGCATAGAAGAAGAAACACTGAACAGCTCTAGCCATTGCGATCGTATGTCGGCCTCCCTCTCCCATGTCTCTTTTCCTGTACTTGCCCGTGCTTCCATAGCACCCATACTAATGGAAAATACCGGCCATGTAGGACCTTCATACTGCATTTGATAATCCAAATAGGATTCTCCTCAAAGGACGCATCCTCTTCGAGCTCAACCTCCTCATGTTGAAACACATGAGACGGTTCTGAAATGTAACATTGGAGCTCAGAGACGTGGAAGACGTCGTGCATATCCTGGTACCTCTGAGGTAACTGTAACCGATAGTAAACTAGCCCAAATATCTCCAACACCTCAAATGGCTCGATGTACCATGGTGAAATCATAACCTATCTCTGAATCCTCTTGTGTCCCATCCTTGGTGCGACACATTGAGAACCTGATCCCCAACCTCGAACTCCAAAGTTCGTCTCCACTGATCAGCTCAAGACTTCTATCGAGATTGTGCTATAGTCATCCTCTTCTAAATCAACTCTATCTGCATTGAGGTCTCCTAAAAATAATGAGGTCCTATCAAAGCTGCCTCTATTGCCTCCAACCAGCACAACGATGATTGGCATGTACTACCGTACAAAGCCTCGTAAGGTTCCATCTGAATAGTCACCTGAAAACTATTGTTATAGGCAAACTCCACAAGAGGAATATGCTTCTCCCAAGAACCTCCAAAGACTAGAATGCAATCTCGGAGCATATCCCCAAGCACTTGGATCATACGCTCGGATCGACCATCTGTCTGGGGATGGTATGTTGTACTCAAAAATACATGTGTACCCAATGACTTCTGAATCCCCCACCAGAACCGATAAGTAATATATGCATACCTGTTTAAAAAAATGGATTGTGTATCTCTATCCAGATGTACAATATCTCGGATGTACAACCACCCCAGCTCATCAATGATGAAAGTCTCCTTGATCATAAAGAAGTGAGCATTCTTCGTAATCTTGTCGACGACATCACAAACAACATCACTCCCTCGAGGTGACCTCGGTAAACCGGTAACGAAGTTCATCGCGACATCGTTCCACTTCCACTCAAGAATGGGTATCTGTTGTAAAACCCCTGCTGGTTGCTGATGCTCCGATTTCACCTGCTGAAAAGTATAACATCTAATGACGAACCCATCAACATCCCTCTTCATACCTAGCGACCAGTACTGGTGGTGTAGATCACAATACATCTTGGTGATGCCAAGATGAACTGCCCAAACTGAAGAATGAATATCCTGCATCAGTTCCTCGCGTATGTCTACCGGAACCCATATGCGTCCATAGAAACACATGATCTCATCTTCGCCCACTGTCCATCCAGGAAGAGGGTCCTCTCTTAACTCACTCTCTTGCAGGACATGGCCTTCTGAGTCTGATAGATGCCTCATTCGTACCCGATCATGAAGGTCAGAGGTAACATCTACAGAAGATATAATGTTATTGTTGTGCACCTCCAAATGCACCTCAGAGAACAGAGTCATATGATTCCACTCACTGCTGGCCTCTTGAACTGCCTGAATTTGAGTTCTCATACTCAATGCATCAGCCACTGCGTTTCCATTTCCCGGCGTATAGGCAAGCTCATATTTGAAGGAATGCAGATACTAGACCCACCTATGCAGTCTTAGATTCAGCTCACGTTGAGTGAAGATGTACTTCAGACTCTTGTGGTTGTTGAAAACTCGGAAGTGCTCTCCTAGAAGGTAATGTCTCCAACAACGTAAGGCATGAACAATAGCTTCCAACACCAGATTGTGCATCAGGTAATTTATCACATGTGTCCTCAACTGCCGTGACCCGTACCAAACAACTACATCTCCCTGCATAAGCACAACTCTCAGTCCGATGCTTGATGCATCACAATAGACTGTATCTCTCTTTCTTGTCTCCGGAAAGACTAGTATCAGTGCTAACATCACCCTCCCCATCATCTCATGAAAGGCTGACTCACATGAATTTGACCATAAGAACATCACACCATTCTTGGTCAGGCATATCAGTGGATCTGTATGGTGTGAAAATTTATGTATGAAACCCTTGTAGTATCCAGCCATCCCTAGAAAACTCTTCACCTTGATGCTCCTAGGAAACTATAGAACTTAGTTTCTATGGATCTATATATACTCCTATGTCTGAGATAACATGACCCAAGAAGTGAATCTAGTCCATCCAAAAGTGGCATTTCATGAGCTTAGCATATAACTGATGCTCTCTCAATGTACTCAGAACAATATCAAGATGTGTAGCATGGTCGTGTCGAGTGTGAGAGTACACCAAAATGTCGTCCAGGAAAACCACCATGATGGAAGCCATGTATGGATGGAACACTTGGTTCATCAGTGCCATTAAAGTTGCTGGAACATTCATGAGACTGAATTGCATTACCGTATAATCTTATAGACCACACATTCTCCTGAAGTCTGTAAGAGTTATATCTAATGTTCTAACGTGCAACTGATCATAACAGGACCTCAAATCAATCTTCTAGAACACCCGGTCTCCTCATAGCTGATCAAATATTTTATCAATCCTCAGCATTTGATATCGTTTCTTGACCGTCAACTGTTTCAGCTTCCGATAATCCATTAAAAGCCTTAAGGGTGCCATTTTCCTTCTTCACAAACTTGACAGGAGAATCCCAAGGTGAAGTAATGGGTCAGATGAAACCCTTTTCTTGCAACTCCTCCAACTGCTTCTTGAGCTCCTGCAACTCAGGTTTAGCCATACTATAAGGAAGAATGGACCCCGATGCCACTCATGGCATGAGCTCAATCGAGAAGTCTACCTCACTCTTCAGAGGAAAACCTGAAATATCCTCTAGAAAGACATCCCAGAAAAGATCCCCCACTGGAGGAAAGTCTGAATGTGAAGTCCCTTGGTCATCCAGATAAAGACATAAAATCTGGGTTGTGACTCCTCGTAGCCCATGATGCTCTGGTCCAGCTCTACCCTCATGGACATCCCACTCGCCTCTATGAAGAAAAGATCCACCCTATGGTGATAAGAAACTCATCCAGCAGTGATAGCAATTGACGACTACCTGGAAGGGAACTAACCAGTCCATACCGAGAATGAATTCATAACCTATCATTTCTAGGACATAGAGGTCCCATATGAAGTGACAGCCTGAAACCTCAAGAGGGAACTCTCTACACTGAATTATGCTAGATGTCCTCGTTCCTAACGTTGTATCTAGAGTGAACATGTCGGCAGAAGAAAGGATAAATATCCCAAGGATCTCTACCATAGAAATATATATAAGGCTATGTGGAGCACTAGTATTATAAATTTCTAATGATAATGGAATCTATGTTCATACCTCTAACTGTGGATGTGTCGGGATCCTGCTCCTAATAGGTCTTCTCCTCGGTGAAATTCTGGCATGTACTATGACCCTGCGCCCCAGGCTGACCACTCTGAGCTAATCCACTCTATTGTCGCTGGTAGCCTAGTGACTGACCAGCACGGCCGCGACCTCCACCTCGGACTGAACGGCTGGAAGAACTCCAGTTCCCAAACTGGTGAGAAACTGGTGATACATATCCTATACGTGGGGTCATAGAAGAACCCCTACCACCTGTTATAGGCTAGAAGATATGACAAAAAATTTAATGATGGCCGATATTGCCACATGATCGACACTCTATCGGGTCTCTATGGAATTGAGGCCTAGTATGCCAGCTCTTCCAGCATTGGTAGCGTAATACCTGGCTGCCCGAATATACATTCTTCCTACCCTGATCTCCTCGAGCAGACTCCCTTCAACACTTCCGACTATCAGTAGGAGGAACACTAAATTTGGATATCGAACCACCCTAGCATACTACTCTAGAATCTCTCAGATTGATCTCAGAGATCAGCGCCTGGTTGACAATAGCAGATATCTAAGCCAACCTGAAGATATTCACCTGGGAATGGATCTCCATCCTGATACCATCCTCAAACATCCTAGAAAGGAACAACTCATCACCTTCTAGAATCGGCGTGAAGCACTAAAACTCGGTAAAATGAGACAGGTGCTCCATAACAGAAAGAGTACCCTGCTCGAGACTCATAAACTCCCGAGCTCAATCGGCCATCATGGTCACCAGATAAAAGTAATCTAAGAAGATGCATTGAGACTCATCCCAAGTCATACTATGCTAGCACCCCGACTATGAGATCAGCTCCCACCACCTCTTGGCGGTGTCTCAGAACATATAAGTATCCAGATTTACCCTTTTCTCTGGAGGTATCTCCAGGTGCTCTAAGATCGCCAGCATGGCCTCTAGACATGACTATGCAGCTTGGGGTCCACCATCCCCTGAGAAATTAAGAGGATGATATAGCTGGAAAACCCACATCAACTCATCCATCAATGGGGCAGGAGGTGGCACTCCCTAAAAGGTCTGCATCATCCTCAGGAAGTCCTCCCTATACTGTGCATCAGCGCCTGCAACGAGTATGACTGCTGGTGCCATAACCGGCACATCAGGACGGTCTGCAAGAGGACCATAATCGACCATATTAGGTGTCTAATCACTGTCTGGAAACAGACGTACAACTGGAGGAAATCTTGGAGGAAAATCACTGAAAGATCAAATGCACACCATAGATTAGCCTTATCAATGATAGAGAACCCAAGAGTACAAAACGGGAACAGATGAAAGAAAAACTCAAGTTATCCAAACACGACTACACGGCGTGTAAAAAACTACATAGAGTGTTCCTTAAATCCATTCACATGGGAATGTATTTATTCCATAGCTGGTCATGTAACACCCCAGACTACACGGTGTGTTGTACCCACACACGACATGTACGTGAACTCCATTCCACTGCCTGAGTCTCTTTACACGGCTAACTCACATGGTCCTCTCAACCCTAAGCAACAGAACTTGTTCACTAAGGACACGACGTGTACTTGATATGGTTTTGGTGACCGTGTTGTTATTTACATGGCCGAATACATGGATGACCCATAAATGACGTGTTTTGAACAAACCCAGCATGTATAAGAGAAGATAACACCGACCCGTGTTGTTAGTGACATGGCTGACTACCTAGAACAAGGCTACACGACTTTTTCGTATGAAACATGATGTGTACTACATGAACTTCCCTGAACCATGTTGTTAGTGACACGGCCAGGTACATGGATCACTACTACAAGGCGTGTACCTACCATACATGGGATGTTCTTGAAATCATTCCACAACTCCGTGTTTTTTCTAACACAGTCAGTGACATGGTATAAAAACTAAATGGCATGTAGTCATAATGTACAATCTGTGTATTCTGGGTTTTTCTCGGTAGTAGCTTAGAAACTGCACTGAATCCCAGAAAGACTGAAAAACCAACATGGAGGGGAAAATTCTGATCCGTGAGGGCCCATACTCCCCACGAATCAAAGCTTGGAATCTCATATAAGTCATATAAAAGGGAAAAAAGACATCAATCCACCATGTTCTGATTCATTAGGGCCCATAACACCTCAAGATCTTAAATTTGGAGTTCATTTATGAATTGTATAATACAAACAGTTTCCCTATCAAACTACATGGATTCTAACAAAGAATATACCACAACAACATGGATAATCTACACAACGTCTACCTCAACAACATGAAATCACTAATGCACCCTATATGGAATGGAAAGAATTCATGGAATGTGGTTTAAAATAAGTGCCTATATGATGAATGAGATGGAATACCCTCATCTCACAGGGTTTCAATAGAAATAGAACTACAATAGAAACAAAAATAACAACACAAATCATGTGAGTCACTCAAGGTGAAATCATATCAACCATAAAATCTCAAAACAAGAAAACTGCAATAAATGAGGTAGATTGGATTTTTCCAGAACACAGCTTAGCTACTCCTGGGCACAGCTTATTACTAAGTACAGAATCCAGCCTATCCCTGGCTAAAGGCTCAAAATAGTAAATAATGCAAAAAGAATTCCTCTGATACCACTTTGTAACATCACAGTTCCGGAAGCCACCTAGAGGCACCTCGTAACCAGTTGGTCACATGGCCTCAAGCGTATTTCCCCAAATGATAGAGGCTACCGACTAGCAGTGAGGGCCTTGGGTGTGATAGTGGAGAAACTATGCCTTCATTAGCAGTGTACACAATGGAAGTAAACAAACATGCAATACCGGAAGCAGTAAATATAAAACAACAATAAACAACTGAAGACTAAAACAATAAACAACTAGAGCACATATGTATTCATGAAATGATGCATGACACATTTCTATGAAAGTAGCCAAACAGGTCACAATGCTAGAAATACAAACAGTACCAAAACAAGTACAAAATAAAAGATAAACATATCCGTAGCATCGCAAGCCTAAGCTTGGTCCCATGATCTCCTTCTCCAAATCAATCAAGTACCTAAAGTCAAAGGGTGCTTGCCCTTGTATATACTTGCAACAAAATTGTCTTTTTGGGCCCGAAAGCATGGACCAAATAGGTTATGTGACTAAATCTCAGGAGGCAGCCACCTTAATATCTGTTCCTAACAGTCAGTTAGAATATAGCAGGTAATTGTATAGTATGCAGAAAATAGTAATAGTAAATAGCAGGCAGTAATCAGTAAGTAGTAACAGGCTGATATGCAACAGTAATCCATCCACACAACAGCATGTTCCGGTGAAACAAACAACTAACCACAACAGGAACCCCAATTTGAATTACTCACAACCAACCCCTCTGGTCATATCCAAGGAGTACAAACAACCCTCTAGGTAGTGTACTCAGCCCAACCCTTCTGGTTTGGTCATACAAAATTATAAGACTCTCCAAGAAAACTCACTCAGTCAATTCCCCTAATAGTCTAGGGTAGTTAGGGACTCTCTGAGGAAGTTCATGCGGTCTAACCCTCTTATAGTCCCAAGGTCTAGAAACTCTTTGAGAAATCACACATTGTCAATTCCTCCTATAGTCTCAAGTCTATCACAGACTCTCTGAGGAATCTCACTCAGTCAATTCCTCCTCTAGCATGGAATGGTTTAAAGAAAATCAAACTAGTAAAGACTCTTTGTGGAAGCTCACTCGGTCTACCCTCCTGTAGTCTATAATATACAAGACTCTCTAGGAAGCTCAATCGGTCTATCCCCTATGGTTTATAATATCCAAGACTCTATGGGAAGCTCACTCGGTATATCCTTTATAGTCTATAACACCAGGATCTCACGATTCCATGCTAGTAAGTGCATAATAATTCTACAAGGAAAAGGTAAACCTATAGAGCTACTTGGATAACCAGTGTACATAAACAATCTTGTCAAGAATTTTATTCAATCCTACTGTCACAATGCATGGAAAATAGGAATAACGGTCAAAGTCTAACAAGACCCAAAGGTCATAAACAGATCAAGGCAAGGGAAAAAAATCCAGACACAATAATTATCCTCATGGAAGATCAAATTACCTCTTGAAAGAGCGCTGTCGTGGGCGCCCTCAAATGATTAGTGTGATTTGGGGTACTTAGGTGCAGCATAGTGGCTGACTAAGGTCGTCTCTCAAAGGAGGAAGTGAATTTAACAACTTATTAGAGGTATTCTAAAAAATAAAATAAAATAAAATAGAATAAAAACACTACTTTAAAGGATTGGGGTTTGTTGTAGTTTATGAATCTAGAAGAATTTTGCTGGAATAAGATTGTATAATTTTTTTTTGTTTTTAGTTTTGAAATGAATTTCAATTTAAATGACACAACAAGAAGATGTTTTTTTAGAAATCTATTTAAAAAGCGTAATCGATCTAAATCTACCTCTTCACTTTATTATTAATCATTATCATTTAAATTAACATTCACTTAATTATGATCCCTTAATTTGTTAAATCCCGAACCCTACGAGAATTAACTTTACCACAAAGATGATGTGAATTTAACCTTAGGCTAACTTCGGAACATGCAATCGCAGCACCCTGCTTTGATTGATGTTCAAAGATTAGCTTATGATCAGTGGTAAATTAAGGCACATATCCATTCTGGAAATGAGGATGAATTGTGTTTAGGTATTATATTTGAACTCTACAAATTTATCCCGTGTGGTCTTGTATTACCGATTAAGATCGCGCTCTCACAATTTACACAAAATCCCGACCTCGCGTGTTTTTGTGTACATTATTCAATTGATTGCTTAGTTTCTTACAATTTAAAAACAAAATTCATGGATCATATTAAGTGAATTACAGTAGCTCATTGATTCAAAATAATTAAATGAAGAGGGTAGAAGATAGATCGATTACTAAAAGACTACTCTTCCATGGGTGGCGTAATCATCGTAGAAGCGTTTTGCATGTGCAAAGGTTTAAAATGGGTATAACCCAATTACGCTTCTACTCAAGAATTCCAGCCCAATTAGGAAGATTAAGAGAAGAAGAAATTTAAACAAAACAGAAGAAAAGAGAAGAAATAAAAGAAGAACAAAGAAGTTTATTACATAAACAAAATCATTACAACATGAAGGAGAAGAAGAAGGCTTCGTCGAAGGGATCCTTGCTTCAAGAGCTACCCTTATTGAAATGGTTGGAGAATTGGAGTAGATCCACTTCTCCTCTGCCTCTTAACTTCCCAATGCACGTCCCAACCCCTCCAAATGAGAAAAACTCCAATTTATAGAGGGGAGGGGAGGAGAGGTTACAAGTGGTTTCAAGTGTGAATGTGGAAATTCGGCCAAATATTTTATGCCAACTTGCACCACCCATTTGACCACCAAAACGCGTGAATTGGCCGGCCTTCCATAAGGATGATTTGTGCCACATCATGTCCCCGAGCTTTCATCAAAATGTGGGCTCAATCCAAGCCCGTATGTAGAATATATGGCCCAAATACAGAACCTTCTCCATTATGGCGAGCCCAGCCCAACTTTGACTTCATGACCCAATTTCAACAGCCAAATGAACTCTTTAGATCTAGTGTCCTGAATGAAAGTTGTATAAAATGAAGTTAGTAACACTGTTACAAAATTTAAAATTCAAATAATAAATATAAAAATATTTATCTTCGAAATACTACAGTGCACTATTAAGGGTAAAACTGGAATTTTCACCAAATTTTCAAATGAATGATCAAATCCCAAATATTTTATAAATAAACATATTTAACACATTGTGAGGAAATTATATCATTTATTATCAATAAAATATTCAATAAAATAGTGTTTTATCAACTCCCCCACACTTACCCTTTTGCAAACCTGGGCAAAACCTCATACCATCAAAATCAAAACCAATTTTAAAACACATATCTTTAAGATCAATCAATTTCACACCAGGAATCAAAAGATATCATGCCTCATAAAAAAAACCTTATTTCAAGTTCTCCATTTATATCATTCAATATATTTCCACTTCATTTATCCACCCATGCACAAAACACTTACCTCGCATGAATTTTCTCTCATCACTCAAATATCAATTTTTTTTTGCAATGTCTTTCTCATCCAAACTCATACAAGGGTCACCATAGGCTTGATAGATTCCTACATCGCTACCCGATGTGAGTCAAGGACATATGTTTATCATGAAGACTTTTCAGGGTTGTTCTGTGGCTTTCGGTTGGTAGGATTAAGATGTGAAAAACTCTGAGGCTGAATGAGGAGGGATTGACTCTTTTGAAGCAAAATTGCATTAATCTAATTTTCACTTAAATATGGTCTTCTCTTCAATCCCCATAGTATCAATTCTGCTCCATCATCATGAAAAGTCATGAAAGGTTTACACCATTCATCATTTCAGCATAAAAAAAATATCAATCTTCTCAAACATGATTTTCTTGAAAGCTCCAGATGGGCACAGCTTTCCACCTCAATTAGAAGCTCCAGAAAAGGCACAGCTTCACTTGTCATGAAAGCTCCAGAAAAGGCACAACTTTCAATATAATGACTTTCTTTAGCAGCAAACACATCTCTTCAGAATTTAATTTTCCACCCAAAGTATCACATAATGTGGTGGCACAACACAAGATAGCTTCCCCCACACTTAAGCTCAACTAGATTATGCAATTTCACTTCAAGAGTTGGTTGGATAGGGAAAATTGGCTTGTAATGTGGCTTAACCTAACAGGATGTGCATGGCTTCTAAGGGATACAAGGATTAAATATTCAAGGTAGGCCATTATAAAAAAAGATTCTTTGAAAAGGGGGCTTTAATACCAAACAAATTCCTCAATCATTTAAACATATGTACCTCAAACCCTCAAGTTTTGACAGGAATAGATCAAATTCTGGTTAAATCAAGTATGGTTTGGTTCTTTCAAGAAGTGAGGTGAATGTAAAGAATATGAAAATAATGGTTCAGAAGCCTCACAGGAAAGTGATTTCAAATTTAAAGACAGTGAGATATGGCATGGGATTCAAAATTCGGTGTACTTTCCATGAAATTACTAAATATTTGAACTTGAAACAAAGTCATTTCAGCATTCATTTAAGCTTCGTTTCAAGGGGTAAATTGTTTCACTTATTGATATGGATTTAAAAATGGTGATGAGAATCATTTCAGCTCAAAAGTTTCAAAAACACACAGAAAATTGTAAAATAAACACACAAATTTTGAAAAACACACAATTTTTTTTTTGGTTTTTTTTAACAGGAAAACAATTGAAATTACTAAACTAAAAGGTTCCCTCCCCCACACTTAAAATATTGCATTGTCCTCAATGTGAACCCATGAGATGATATATGCACATGAAATGCAGAATTTTTAAATAGAAAAAATAATATAAAAGTGAAAGGGTTAGGAACAGCCTGATGTGATCAAGTGATGATGGGGTCATGCAGTGTGATAAAATCCACTGCATCAGTAGGATGTCCCTCAATGTATCTCTTCAAACGTTGCCCATTGACTGTAAAGATACTTCCAGTGTCCTCTTGTGTGATCTCCACTACACCATAAGGAAATACATTAGACACAATATAAGGACCTAACCATCTGGAACGCAACTTACCAGGCATCAACTTCAGTCGTGAACTATAGAGAAGGACTTTCTCTCCAACATGAAACTCCCTTTTTTGGATCATTTTGTCATGAGATGCTTTTGATCTTTCCTTGTAGAGACTTGAGTTCTCATATGATGACAGTCGAATCTCCTCAAGCTCTTGAATTTGCAACTTCCTTTGAATTCCAGATTGGGCCAAATCCATGTTGCATTTCTTTATAGCCCAATATGCCCGATGCTCGACTTCCACAGGGAGATGGCACGCTTTCCCAAAAACAATCCGAAATGGGGACATACCAATGGGGGTCTTGTATGCTGTCCTATAAGCCCACAATGCATCATCCAAGCGCTTTCTCCAATCCTTCCTATTTGGCTGCACGGTTTTCTCCAAGATTTGTTTCAACTCACGATTTGAAACCTCATCCTGGCCATTTGTTTGGGGGTGGTATGGTGTTGATGTTTTGTGTGTCACCCCATACTTTCGAAGGAGGGAAGCAAAATTCCTATTGCAAAAGTGTGTCCCTTGGTCACTGATGATGGCCTTTGGTACTCCAAACCTACAAAAAATCTGTGCTTTGACAAAGTCCACAACAACATGAGAATCGTCAGTCCTGGTGGCCTTGGACTCCACCCATTTACTCACATAATCAACATCAACCAAAATATACAAAAATCCAAATGAACTAGGAAAAGGACCTATAAATTCGATGCCCCATACATCAAAAATCTCACAAAATAGTATGGGTTGTTGGGACATCTCATGTCTCCTAGAAATGTTCCCAGTGTGTTGGCAACGAGAGAATGACTTACAAAACAAATGGGCATCATGGAACAAGCTAGGCCAATATAATCCAGAGTCTAAAACCTTCCTAGCTGTCCGTTGGGGTCCAAAGTGTCCACCACATGCAAGTGTATGACAGAATTGCAAAACAGACTCAAACTCATGATCAGGAATACACCTCCTAATGACTTGGTCACTACACATGCGCCAGAGGTACGGATCATCCCACACATAATACCTAGACTCACTTTTTAATTTTTGGACTTGATGCTTCTTCAAATTTACTGGGATTTCAGAGCCAACAATGTAATTAACTAAATCAGCATACCAAGGATGCTTACCTGAGATGGTATAGAGATGCTCATCGGGGAAAGTGTCCCGAAGTGGTACCTGATCCAAGGTGTCATCCTCTAGTGTGCGAGTAAGCCTACTCATGTGGTCCGCCACCAAATTCTCTGATCCCTTCTTGTCCTTTATCTCAATATCAAATTCTTGAAGAAGGAGCATCCAACGGATAAGTCGTGGCTTTGCATATGGCTTCTTTAGGAGGTACCTCAAAGCTGCATGGTCAGAAAAAACAACTACTTTAGAGCCCAATAAATATGAACGGAATTTATCTAAAGCAAATATGACAGCAAGAAACTCCTTTTCTGTGGTAGTGTAGTTTGATTGGGCTGAATCTAGCATCCTCGATGCATAGGCGATCACATGTGAACGTCCCTCCACCCTCTGAGATAAGACAACTCCAACCGCGAAGTTGGAGGCGTCACACATAAGCTCAAATGGAAGGTCCCACCGTGGGGGCTGTATGATTGGTGGAGTGGTCAGACACTTCTTCAGCTCATCAAATGATACCCTGCATGAATCATCAAAATTGAAGTCAATATCTTTTTGAAGCAATCGAGATAAGGGTAGAGCGATCTTACTAAAATCTCTGATGAAGCGTCGATAAAATCCAGCATGCCCAAGGAATGATCGAACATCACGCACACATGTAGGATATGGGAGGGATGAAATAATGTCTACCTTATATTTATCAACTTCAATTCCATGTTGTGAGACTATATGACCTAAGACAATTCCCTTTTCGACCATGAAATGACATTTTTCAAAATTTAAGACCAGATTCTTCTCAATACAACGATGCAACACATCACCCAAACTAGAGATACATTCATCAAATGAGTACCCATAAACTGTAAAATCATCCATAAATACCTCCATGCAGGTCTCAATTAAATCTGAGAAAATACTCACCATGCATCTCTGGAAGGTACCTGGGGCGTTGCAAAGTCCAAATGGCATCCTCCGGTAAGCAAAGGTACCGAATGGGCAGGTGAATGTTGTCTTCTCCTGGTCCTCTGCTGCAATGGGAACCTGAAAATAGCCAGAAAATCCATCCAAGAAACAATAGTGTGTCTTCCCAGCTAGTCTCTCAAGCATCTGGTCAATGAATGGAAGTGGGAAATGGTCCTTACGAGTGGATTGATTTAGTTTCCTATAATCGATACACACTCACCAACTGTTTTGTACTGTCACAGGAACTAACTCATCATTTTCATTTTTTATAACAGTGAAACCAGTTTTCTTTGGTACAACCTGAACAGGGCTAACCCATTGTGATTCAGAAATAGGGTAAATGATACCCGCCTCAAGTAATTTTTCAACTTCTTTCTTAACAACTTCTAGGAGGGTGGGATTAAGTCTCCTTTGTGGCTGTCTCACCGGTTTAGCCCCATCCTCCAAGAGAATCCTATGCATGCAAATGGAGGGGCTAATACCTGATATGTCTGCCAATGTCCAACCAATTGCCCTAATGTTATCTCTCAAAAGATTCAAAAGTTTTTCTTCATGTTCAAAAGAGAGATTGTTAGCAATTATGACAGGTAATCTATCACCACTGAGCAAGTATGCATATTTGAGATTTGGGGGCAATGTCTTGAGTTCCAATATAGGTGGGTGATGTATGGATGGAGAAATTGATGCAACAGACATATCTGCACAATGAACATCAGTATCAGAATAAAAATCATCACAATCAGAGAATAAAGCACCAAATCCATCAGCATACTCAATAGCCATGTCATAATCAGAGTTCACATGATCAAAATCAGAATATGATTCTATTTCAAAATCAAATCTTAGAGAGTCTTGTTCCTTAAAAATGGGTGTAGAAGTATTCTTAGACATCAAACTAGAACCAATACTCATAATCTCCCTAAGAATAGGACAATCAAATTCTATGGAGTTTTTATTTGGTGGTTCAAAATGGGAGATAACAAAAGCAGAATGGTCCTCTGAGGGGTACTTCATGGAATCCATAACATTAAATATAACAACTTCATCCCCAAATTCCATGGAAAGTGTACCCTCATTGACATTTATGATAGTTTTTGCAGTTTTGAGGAAGGGTCTACCTAAGATAATGGGGGCATGAGAACTTACCTGATCATCCTCCATGTTAAGAACATAGAAATCCGCTGGAAATATCATGTCTCTTACCCGGACAAGTACATCCTCAAGGACTCCTGCTGGATATGTCGTAGCTCTATTCGCCAATTGCACCACTACTCTTGTTGGCTTCAACTCACCAACCTGCAAGGAAGAGAATACAGAGTGAGGCATCACATTTATGGAAGCTCCCAAATCACAAAGAGCATCAGAGAAGTGAAACTCCCCTATGGTACATGGGATGGTGAATGTCCCGGGATCCTTGCACTTTGTTGGCATTGCTAGAGTTGGTGTAATGAGTGCCGAGACATTCCTTCCAAGGTTGATCCTCTCATTCCCCTTGAGCCCTCTTCGATTGGTGCAGAGTTCTTTTAAGAATTTGGCATACCTTGGGATTTGCTTAATGGCTTCAAGTAGAGGAATGTTGATCTCCACACGCTTGAATGTGTCCAAAACCTCCTTTTGCATTTCTTCTTCAGCCATCTTCTTGGTTTGAACAACCCTGTTTGGAAAAGGAAGGGGTTTAGGAGGAACATCATCAATCTTTTTCTTACCTTTATCTTTCTCCTTGGATTGCTCATCAGTTGGTATGGAATGCGACTTCTCTGAAGTTGAGGTGAATCCCGGTGGAATGGTAGGTGCAGATGTATCGTTCATTTGCTTCCCACTTCTCAATGTGATGGCACTAACATTCCCCTTTGGATTTGGAGTGGGTTGGGAAGGTAGATTTCCATAATTCTTACTCACAAGTTCATGGAGGGCGGTGGCAATCTGACTCATTTGAGTCTTCAACTCTCTCAGCTCCGAACTTTGACTCTTCAGCTCATTCTGTTGATTAAGAACAATTTGTTTCAAAAGATCATCAGTGTTAGAGTCTACCTTGTGTTGGATATTCCCTTGTTGCTGACTCGTTGATGTTTGAGCTTCGAATCTCCTTTGGGGTTGTTGGAAACCCTGTTGGTAAGGTGGAGGCTGCTGGAAGTTTGGTTGAAAAGGGGGCCTTTGTTGTTGTCCAGAGCCATACCTCATGTCCACTAGATCTTTCCACCCTTGATTGTATGTTGGATCAAACTTCTTTTGGGGATATGGTTGTGGTTGTTGCTGCTGAAATGGTCTCCCGGGGAACACTGCTGCACAATCTTCTGTTTCTTGGAGTTGTGGGAAACAGTCAGTCGGGTGGCTTGTCTTAGTGCAAATACCACAAGGCCATGAAGGAGGGGGTTGGGATGTCTTTTGAGCCAATGCAATCTGCCTCACCATAGTTGTCAATTCTTCTAACTTAGTATCAATCAAATGACTTTCAAGAGAAGAAGGACTTACTTGATGTACTCCTCGAACATGTGGTGTACCTCTATCACCGAATTGTTGAGAGTTTTGGGCCATTTTGTCGATCAATGCTCGTGCAGCTACTGGTGTCTTGTCCACCAATGCTCCTCCAGCTGCAGCATCCACCATGCTCCTCTCCATGGGTGTGAGTCCTTCATAGAAGTACTGGATGAGTAGTTGCTCACTGATTTGGTGATGTGGGCAGCTTGCACACAACTTCTTGAATCGCTCCCAATACTCATACATTGACTCCCCTTGTGCTTGCTTGATCCCCGATATCTCCTTTCGAATGGATGTTGTCCTTGATGCTGGAAAAAATCTTTGCAAGAAAAGACGTTTCAAATCATTCCAACATGTTACATCTTCAGGTTGCAAGTAATACATCCAATCTTTTGCAGCTCCATCAAGTGAGAATGGGAATGCTCTTAATTTAATTTGATCTTCAGAAACATTTCTAGGTTTTAGGGTTGATCAAACCACATTAAATTCTTTCAAATGTTTATTGGGATCCTCACCAGAGAGGCCATGAAACTTTGGAAGTAAGTGAATTAACCTAGATTTCAGTTCTAAGTCCGATTCGAGATTTGGGTATGCAATACAATTTGGTTGATAGTTAATATCAGGTGCAGCCAATTCTCGAATGGTTCTATTAAGTTCATTTCTATTGTTTCCAGCCATTGGTTCCTCTTTTATGTTTGAATTTGAATTGCTTCCAATTTCAATGTTTCCAGAAGAGAGGAATTCACCAATTGGTTGAATATTGAAACTTCCCGTAGATTGAGAATGTCTGATTTGTGCCCTAAGGCTACGTTCAATCTCAGGGTCAAGATCTAAGAGATCTTCGGGATTAGTTCATGTAATCAATCAATGAAAGATGAAAAGAAGGAATGTGGACCATAGTAAAATAAAAATTTGAATTTTGAGTTGATGGTCCAAAAAGAAGTAGAAAGAGATAAAAGAAGAAGAAGAAAAAAAAATCAGATTGGGTAAAGACGGAAGAAAGAAGAGAGGAAGAGAATTAAAATGTAAAATAAAATAAATACCTCTAATTGGTTGAAATAATTACTTGCCTCCCCGGCAACGGCGCCAATTTGAAAGAGCGCTGTCGTGGGTGCCCTCAAATGATTAGTGTGATTTGGGGAACTTAAGTGCAGCAGAGTGGCTGACCAAGGTCGTCTCTCAAAGGAGGAAGTGAATTTAACAACTTATTAGAGGTATTCTAAAAAATAAAATAAAATAAAATAGAATAAAAACACTACTTTAATGGATTGGGGTTTGTTGTAGTTTATGAATCTAGAAGAAGTTTGCTGGAAGAAGATTGTATAATTTTTTTTTGTTTTTAGTTTTGAAATGAATTTCAATTTAAATGACACAACAAGAAGATGTTTTTTTTAGAAATCTATTTAAAAAGCGTAATCGATCTAACTCTACCTCTTCAATTTATTATTAATCATTATCATTTAAATTAACATTCACTTAATTATGATCCCTTAATTTGTTAAATCCCGAACCCTACGAGAATTAACTTTACCACAAAGATGATGTGAATTTAACCTTAGGCTAACTTCGGAACATGCAATCGCAGCACCCTGCTTTGATTGATGTTCAAAGATTAGCTTATGATCAGTGGTAAATTAAGGCACATATCAATTCTGGAAATGAGGATGAATTGTGTTTAGGGATTATATTTGAACTCTACAAATTTATCCCGTGTGGTCTTGTATTACCGATTAAGATCGCGCTCTCACAATTTACACAAAATCCCGACCTCGCGTGTTTTTGTGTACATTATTCAATTGCTTGCTTAGTTTCTTACAATTTAAAAACACAATTCATGGATCATATTAAGTGAATTACAGTATCTAATTGATTCAAAATAATTAAATGAAGAGGGTAGAAGATAGATCGATTACTAAAAGACTACTCTTCCATGGGTGGCGTAATCATCGTAGAAGCGTTTTGCATGTGCAAAGGTTTAAAATGGGTATAACCCAATTACGCTTCTACTCAAGAATTCCAGCCCAATTAGGAAGATTAAGAGAAGAAGAAATTTAAACAAAAAATAAGAAAAGAGAAGAAATAAAAGAAGAACAAAGAAGTTTATTACATAAACAAAATCATTAAAACATGAAGGAGAAGAAGAAGGCTTCGTCGAAGGGATCCTTGCTTCAAGAGCAACCCTTATTGAAATGGTTGGAGAATTGGAGTGGATCCACTTCTCCTCTGCCTCTCAACTTCACAATGCACGTCCCAACCCCTCCAAATGAGAAAAACTCAAATTTATAGAGGGGAGGGGAGGAGAGGTTACAAGTGGTTTCAAGTGTGAATGTGGAAATTCGGCCAAATATTTTATGCCAACTTTCACCGCCCATTTGACCACCATAACGAGTGAATTGGCCGGCCTTCCAGAAGGATGATTTGTGACACATCATGTCCCCGAGCTTTCATCAAATTTGGGCTTAATCCAATCCCGTATGTAGAATATATGGCCCAAATACAGAACCTTCTCCATTATGGCGAGCCCAACCCAACTTTGACTTCATGGCCCAATTTCAACAGCCAAATGAACTCTTTAGCTCTAGTGTTCTGCATGAAAGTTGTATAAAATGATGTTAGGAACACTGTTACAAAATTTCAAATTCAAATAATAAATATAAAAATATTTATATTCGAAATACTACAGTGCACTATTAAGGGTAAAACTGGAATTTTCACCAAATTTTCAAATGAATGATCAAATCCCAAATATTTTATAAATAAACATATTTAACACAATGTGAGGAAATTATATAATTTATTATCAATAAAATATTCAATAAAATAGTGTTTTATCACCTCTACACAAGAATACATGCAAGGCAGGGTAATAATAGGGGAAAAACAGTAAACACACAATACCTTGTTCATGTATATTGTTGTAAATTACACATAAATGTCAAATACATCGAAAGGTAAGGCACAAAACACATACCTAGATTCTAGGAGATCAATAGACATAAACCACGGGGCTTTATTCTTCTTAGAACGTCGTAGATCTATGAAAACACACAAAACGTTCAACCCACGATATCGCGAGAGAGAGGGAAAATCATGGAATAAATATCAAGAAGAAGTAAGAGCTCACCTCTGTTGTTCCAGCACAATCGAAGGTGGTTGATTTGACAAACAGACGGAGGCTCTGGGGCTCAGAAGATGTTTGGAGCCGTATGGGTGCTCTCGGTCGAAGAACATTGAGAAGAAGACGATTCTGTCGATTAGGCGCGACCGTGGTCCATTTAATAAATAAAATGTACACGAGGTGTACTTATGGAGTACACAATGTGTACTAGTCCTTTCCGTACTATTATTTATGCATCCTGCACATTTCCCCTACACACCGTGTGTGTGTCCTAGACAAGGCCAGCACACGGCCTTGTGCAACATAAAACTACATGGCGTCTACTTATAAAGTACATGGAGTGTACTTTTTAAATTTCCAGATTGTCAACTTTTTCTTAAAAACATTTAGAAATGGAAAATACTACCTCAAACAAATATCTGGGTTCTTACATCAATAACACAAGGACATTTTCATATATATAGTAAATATATAATGTTTTAAGCATATAAAACTATCATAAATTATGATACAAATCAATTTTCTATTCAATATATTATACCTCACCTTTATCTTTTGATATATTTTATATGAATTAGAGGGTACTATTTAACAAATAATTCCTCAAGAATAAAAAGTATTAGAATATAACGTAGAATAGAATTTTAATTTGGAAGTGGATATTACTTCACTAATAATGAAAATGAGAGTGAAGAAAAAAATGACATGCATTGAAAAAAAATTGATTACCTCAAAAAATTATATCATATAATTAATGTTTTGATTGGATTTCTAAGAGTCATATTTTCATACCTTTTAAAAATGTTTATTGGTTGGACTGAATGATTGAGTTTTTGATTTGGATATACTAGATTAATGTGAACAAACTCCAGTAATGTGATTATTTTTCTTACCCCCTATTATAAATTTCATAATATCAATACTATATTTTTAACCTTTCTTAATTTATCAGATATTTACTTATATTCAAAAGAAAAAATATTATATGATTGAATAATGGAGCATGATTAATTCCATTAAGAATCATTTAAAATGAAAGGTTTTTTATCATGGGATTTTTGAGCATGTGTATCCTCTATAATATGTATTTTCTACTTATAATTATTTTAATAAAAGGATCTTATTTTTTTGACTGTTAGGTCCAAATATATTTTCCAACTATGATTTTGATAAAGATAGTATTTTATAGTAATTATTCAAGATTATTTTTAAAAATTATATTAAAAATCGTCTCAAAACACACTTATCATTTAAAAATATCATACTATTTTTAGAAAAAAACATATTTCATTTTAATGTCACCGAAAGTAGCCATATTCCTGTTATATTTCATCAATATCTAATTTTCCATCACATCCAAAAATGAACTATTGAGATTTTACAAAATTATATTTGTAATTTTTTTACAATCATCTTATTTAAACTCTTATTTTAAAAGTTTATGTTGTATATAAAAATTCATAGGGTTTGTATTTGATATATATTCCATGATATAATCATTTTAAAAAATATGTATGATCCTCCAAAAAATATTTCAAAATTGAAAAATAATTTTTAAATACTTTAACTATAACATCAGTATCTTTATTAGTATTAGGTTTATGGTAAACATAAAAAGTATTCCATTTATTTATAGTATTTAATTTAAATTTCTAGATAAAATGACCTCATATTCAAATGAATCAATGTCCAAAAATTGATCTCCATGAATTTGAATAATATTTTCATCAGAATCATTCAATAATAGAAACCTAAATTCATATATAGATCCTGACATATCCAATAATATCCAAATCGATTTCCATAATAATTTTAATTAATGATTTTTTAAATAAAAATAAATTTTCAAAAATTATATAATAATATATTCTAGTAAAAATTATGATCATGTTACTCCCCAATATTTTATTTTATTTTATATTGGATTTGAATTTTTTAAATTAAAAAACATTTTGTTTTACTGCCTAAACTTTTATAGAATCCTCATTATTTAAATATACATATCTAAAATGTGTTTTGGGACAATCATAAACCTATTAAAATACTTAAGGAAATGATGATTAATTATATCAGATTCTAGAATTTTAATTCATTCATTTATTAATTTATATATTTATATTTGAACTTATCGAAATCTAATATGTTTTTGTAACCATTAATTCCTCCTAAAAAATAAAAATCATATTCTTTTACAAATAATTTTAATTTAGTTAATTCATCTTAATCATTATGGATTTCATTATGATCCATTTGCAGTGTTTCAATCAAAATGATCAAAATAATATTTTTCCTCTTTTTTGGAATTCTATTTTACAATCAATCAGATATTTATAATCATTTTTTGATGATTCCTAAGTTCTTGTCCTAATATGATCACATTTCATAAATATTTTATGTCACTTTTCATGAACCTCCTTATATAATAATAATAAAATCATGATTTATTTTTATTTTCAATCCAAAAAAACAATTTATGAAATTGAACTTTAAATAAAATTTATTTAAACAGCTCTAGTATACCCTAAACAAAAATTATTGTATATATTTTCATCATTTAGTGGGTGAAACTCATAGAATATTACAGGTTTGATTATGTTAATATAATCATTAAATTATTTTTCTATCCTTCTTACATTGTATGAAGAAATTATTTCCACATCCACTTCTAATATATAATTTTAGGGAATATGATTTTCAACAAAACATTATAATTTAAAATCTATTATACTTACAAAAAATTATTTATATCTTAATGATAAATATATCCTTAGAGTTCCTAATAGGTTTATTTTCCTCTTTATCATTTTTTTCAATATATATATAGTTGTAAACTACAACATATCTTTTACTTAGTATCAATATCCATTATAGTATTTATGTCCTCACCAACATCAAAAGTTACTTGTTCATTGAAAAA
Organism: Viscum album; assembly: GCA_963277665.1. Lineage (NCBI taxonomy): Eukaryota > Viridiplantae > Streptophyta > Magnoliopsida > Santalales > Viscaceae > Viscum > Viscum album. The sequence goes on from OY728145.1 coordinate 1,202,854,333, forward strand.
TGATGTTCTTAAAAAAATTCATCATATTTTTCCTAAAATACTTCATAAAATTAACGTTATTATTCAGATAAAATTTCAACCAAAATAAGAATGATATATTTAAAACATTCAGATTTTACAATGGTTAATTATCATAATTCATAGGTCTCAAAATTGATGCTTTTAATTCTCTATATCAATATATTTATTAAATTTTCAACATTGTGTGGATCAGTTGCTTTTTATTCATAAGTGTCATATTGATTTTTCTTAATACACACTCAATTATTTATAAGAGAAATTGTTATATAACTGATTCATTTCACTAAAATAGAATTCTTCTGGTTGTGTTTATGAATTTCATGGAATCTAGTTAATTTATTATAACCACTTTTATGTCTAAAAGTAGTTTTATCTCCCTCTAATATAGAATACACTTTATTTTTTCCTTTATTTAGAGTTTGATAGAAAATTTTAGGGAAACAAAATTAATGAAATTTTATCATGTTTTTTACTAATTAATAGATGTAGTAGATACATGTATTGAATCTATATTTGTTTTATATACCATGCTCAATGGGAAATAATTTCCCAAGATAAACCATGAATAAAGCATTAATTCCGGATCCAGATTCATTTGAATATAATTTCAAAGTTAGTTCATCTATTATATGAAAATATAATATATACAAAAATATTTTTTCTAATATATCAAAATACCTATTTTTTTAAAAATTAATCTTTATAAAAATAATTAAGATTATCAACCAATTTATAAAAAGGTAATTAAAACTCATTATTTTTTACTCTGGATGGATTCTTCTCTCTATATCATGAAAACATAAATTTAGAATTCTCTTTATAAAATAATATATCACATTTATAATCCATCCTTATACAAATTAGATCAAAAATAAACTCTCATATATGAAATAATATATAATTATGTAGATTAATATTTCTCAAATTCAAACATTTAATATTTATTTAATTTCTATAATGAGATTATTATTCAATATTTTATTCCATATTTCCGTAATTTGATATAATATCATTCATCACAAATATTACAATTATATAATTATTGGTCTAGGGGTAAGAATATTTGGTTAGAAATAAAAAAATTACAATATTTTTCAGTCGATATTAATATTGTATAAAAACTAAAAAATTATCTTAAATATTCATGAATATAGATTTTAATTGGAAAATATACGTATCCTAATAATATATTAGAAAAATAAATCAATTGTATATATTATTGGAATTTTAAAACCTATCATGATGTAAATATTATACAATATTAAAATATTTAACATCATGGAAATAATTAGTGTGAAAAATTAAATATTCTGAATAAACATAATATTTTAAATCATATATTAAATAAATTATATTAATAAAATCGAAATAATACATAACATAAAAAATAAAGCACAATAAACCAAAGAGAAATTAAAAATACCTAAATTAAAATAATAATAATAAAATATGTACTAGAATATTTTAATTTCAAATACATCATACTAACTATTAATAAAATGAAAATGATAAAAATTTAGGGGACTAGAAAAAAAATGCATACTGGAATTTACTATATATTATGTATCAACTCCAATAATAGTTAGTATGGGATATATATAATTGGGCACCACACAAGGATTGATCAACATTGTTTTCCTGAATAACATGATATACACATGGTTCCCATATTACATTGATAATTAATCATTAAACAAAAACAAGCAAAACAAACAACCTCCATTAATCTTATTTTATGATTTCATCTTCATATCATAGGGAACGAAATAACATAAAAGGGTGAACTCAAATGTCCAGTATATTTTAGATAAAGTATAATATGACATGAATTAATTAGTATAACAAAAATGGGTTGTTAAATAACCAAAAAACACAGTCTAATCTATAAACAGGGTATGAAACTTGATAAATAGGTCTTCTCAATGTAAAAAACCTATGGATAATAATAACTCAATTAAATATGTTGGAAATTACTAATTAGTGGATGTTAAGCATCTGACACATGAACCATTGTACCATCAATTCATTTTATAAGATGGTTAAAGTATATAGCTAGAAATTCTAATGATTCTTCTTAGAATAAAAAACAAAGGGGTTTTCACCAACTAATTTCATCTCATGAGTCTACCAATATATCTTAGAGATTTTTTTTAAACAACCCCAACCTAAATGTATTTCACTATTTAGTCCCCAACCTGGTTCATATAAGTATTAATCATTCCAAATTTATTTATTTATTTAATAAATAACATTCTTTATCATAATATACCTATATAAAATAAAAGCAGTTGATTTATCAATATTTCCTTAGTTAATCAATTAACTATAATTGTAAAAAACCATATTTAAATATTTTACATGGAATATAAAATAATAATATCTATGAAGGAATGAATTCGAAAATTCTATATAGTCAATATTTTCAAAATATTATTTCCAACTGAAATGTAATAAAATAAAAATAGTTTTTTTAATAAAAATATGAAATGATCCATACCATTTTGGATTAAGGGAACATATAAAAGAGATATTAAAGAAGAAAAAGACATAATTTTCAGAATTAAGATAGAAATGAACAATGATATATTTTCTTGATAAATTTAAATAATTTAGAAATTTAATGGAGTCTTAAAATAGATAATGGAGTGTATAGGAAAATGGGAAAAAATGGGAAGTTCCCTATAAGCAATATTGGTAATTTGGGGGAATTGAAAAGGGGGACTTTTAATACTTTTATTTCCCTAACAAAGAAATAATAATTGAAATATGTAAATATTTTTTTTAAATACACTCATAATTTAGGATAATTTGATAATAACAATTGATAATCACCTTGGGATTTATATTGATAACGTGTAACCTAAAAAAAATTGGGGATTAGAGTGAACTCCTTACAACATTATAATCAATCATATTGTATGGCCAATTAAATTAGTAATATTCAAATTAAAATTATAATACCATGTAGATAAAAAAATTTATGGTATTTTATATCAATTGGGATGTAAACATACACCTCATGTAATAAAAAAGTTGCAAATAAGGAAAATATGATAGAAAAAAAGGTGAGATTACAAACCCTTTACAAAGATCATTCTGATATAGTGACGAAATATTAGTGAAATAATTATGTGTGAAAAAAGTAATAAAAATGATAAAATTGTAAATTCATTTAAAAAATAATTTTTCATTCCACACATAATAATGGGAAAACATAAACAATTACATAGAAGTATAAACTAGTGAATGAAAATTATGTCAACAAATCCATTACCATATGTTTGAATGAATTCTAAAACAATACAAAATGTTTGGGATAATAAAATAATATTAATTAATTAGGTAATATGTAAACTCGTGAACATAAATTTTATTTATTATAATTTTTTTAAATTTATTTATTTAAATTTCTATGAGTTAAAATGTGTAATTTAATCATTCTGGTAGTGTTCGATTTAATGTTTAATATCCAGTTCCGTTTCGTATAATTTTTGGGAATTCGTGTAAAATAAAATAAAAAAATAGAATATATATTATTCAGTTTAAATCAAGATAAGAAATTTTAAATGGTCTCATATATAATTTGGTTATATAACATGAGGAAGATCCATCAGATAAAAATTTAATGACAATATTTTAATTTATTTTGGTGGTTTTTATGACCATCACGAACATGCATAAGCTTATTTAATATAATCTTCATATGATTTTTACTAGGCATGTTATGTCATATAATATTTATATTATAATATTATTTAACAATAATAATGATTTTATAACCATCCATAAAGGTGGAAATGAAAAATGAGAATGCATAGTCCATGATGGCGGTAATTCAACATATCATAGTCAATGGTATCATTTTTATAATTAAATGTAGAGGAGTATGGGTTTAATAATGCATATTAAATACAAATATTTAATTATACTATATATAAGATTCGTTATTTATCATTTCACTTAGATAAGGGGAGATAATGAGATGATAAGAAAATAAAAGTAATCGAAAGAGAATGATTGAAGGTTTTACCTGTTGAATTTATTTTCCTTGATAAACTCTTTAAAGAATGTGTTATTTGTGTTTTACTAAAACCATAAGGTAATTGATGTATATAAAAGGTTTTTGAGAGGACTGGTATTTATATTAGTGGAGAGTGGTTTTTTGATTATTTTGTTCATTTATTTATTGTTTGGAATCAAGGTTATCAATAATGATGATTACTATTACTATTTATAATAACCACAACATGTGAGTTTAAAATAGTGGGTTCTTAGTTAATCAATACATAACCCACAAATCATTAATTAACTATATTAATAATATATATAATTACTATATTTTACTTTCAAAAAAATCGTCTATTTTAGAGAAATTGTAAAACATCATCCCAAACATTTTTCAAAGGTATACTTATAATTTGAAATCAATTTTTTAAACATAATTTTCTAATTATGAGAACATAAATTTTATTAATAAAGCCATATTTGTTTTCTGAAAAATAGAGATTTTATTATTCTAACCCATTTTAGATATGTTTGGAGAAATAATCATTGTCTCATAAAATTATAATATAATCACAAAAAAAAATTTAATTTATGTATATATTTTAGGAAAATAAATTTTCATTTAAGAATTTTGTTAAGTATAAAATTATAAATTAAAGTTTTTGTTCTCAATATTATTAACACTTCATATATCATTTTTAAAATATTAAATTACTTATTCAATGAAAAAAATATTTCACATTCTCATTAATTGGATAGCAAAGTTTTACTTATATTCTCATTGGTGAGGATACTATTCAAATATTCATATTACAATTTCTAATAGCCACACTATTTGAATGAATATGTTAATACTTAATAGTACATCATGAGTGTATTCATCTCGATGTTTCATGATACATAAGTTATAGAATATGTTAAATACATAATAGGCATACCATAAAATCATACAGTGATACATTATATACTAATTTAATTAATTTTTTCCTCTCAATTTTAAATTTACTTCAAAAAACAATGTTTGATACATTAAAATTCATTGTGGGAAACTTACTTCGTAAATAAGTTTAATAAAACTTCCTATTAATAAGAGGGGGTGGAAATATGAAGGTCACCAATATAATATGATTTCAAATTGGATAAAAATAGTTGTAAGTGAAAACATTTGCATGACTGAGACATATAACTATCATGTTATGATGTAGATTGAGACATAATATAGTAATCTGAATATCCATTATCACGAAATGTTAAATTTGCAAACGGTTGAATTACCATTGATATCTATGAAATAATTGTAAAAATATACTTTTTTTGATCCAATAATAATTCTATTGAGTTGGGGGGTTTCTTTTGATATCTAAATAAAAATTTTGAATAAAAAAACATTTACTCATTTACATGTCATTATATCATCCATGGTGGTTCTTCAATCTATCTTACATAATTTCATAATTATGATGATAGATCTTCAATAAATGTTTTTTTCTTGAATGAAATTTATGAATCATAACATTCATAGGTAATTCTTTTATTCATTAAATATTTACTAAATATTTTTAATAAAGGTTATCTAGTATTATAGATCATTATTTAATCATAATATACAATATCATAAAACCATTTAACTATAAGGATCATCCAAAATATGTCTTTCCAAATTCAAAGACAATAGTTTCAGAAGGCAGGTCACTAAATTTACCAAATATATCTAAAATAATACTTCCCCAAATAAATTATCATCTATTTTCACATATTAATTTATTAATACAAAAATATCTAATGAATAGTTATGAATCATGCATTTTTCCAAGTGTAAAATCCCATTTTGTGGAATATATTACATAAATAAAAGCATATAATAATTCCCAAATAACATATACCATCAGATGAATAAACACCTTTATGGCCACCAATACTATCCCATAAACTATTATTTATTTAATACTAACATTAAATAAATATTTTGGATTATCATTCCCATGTCATGTTTTTTCAATAAAATCACATATCTACATTACTAGTGTTATTTATTACATGATTCTAATTTTTCAATGAATAATTATGGTTATAATATAATTATATATTTCTAGATTCTTATAAACAGATAAAAACTCAATAACATAAATCATAAATCCAAACATATAAATATTAATCATTCTTATTCATCTACGGTTGAAGAACAAGGATGGACATGATCAATTTTTTCATTTGTGGTATATTACTATGATGCTAAAAAATCTGATTTATATAGTAACAGACCTACTTATAGTTAAATCATTATAAAATGGAATCATTTTTATTACAATTTTAATCAAAACCTATGTGGTATTTCACTCTACCCTTTTATCAAACACCCATTCTTTTTAATCTGGTACCATGGTGTTTCCATTCAAAATTATCACTATGAAAAAATACAACCTTACCTCATTTCCATTAGGCATCATTTTCTTAGTTGTACTCTTGTCCTCATGCTTACCTTTGAAGCAATAATACATATATTATTCATTATTTCATTCATTATAATATGATAATATTCCCTTATATTATGAGAATGAATGGGATACTTGTTTCCATAGAAATACTTGAATAAAAAAATAAAAGATATGTTCCTATATACACATTGGATCATGCTTATTAGTATTGTTTCTAGCAAATTTGTGAACTAATTTTTTTAAATTGTGATATACCCTATATTAGATCATGTCCTTAGAAAACGTAATGACTAAAATAAAAAACAGTAAATTATTTAATATAAATTGAAAATATTATGTGTACCTAATCTCATTATAATTATCAGTTTATTATGTTATAATATAGTTGTCCATAATATATATCATCGGGTTCTTTTATTATATATAGGATTCCCAAAATATAGTTCACAAGGATTTTACTACACTTTCTCAGATATAAATCATAATAACCCAAAACCTAGTAGCCCATAGTCGATGGTCATTTTATTAAAATGTAACAAATATAAGAGATCACAACTCAAACATCAATCAATTTAGATGTCTTGAAGAACTAGATATTTATCTATTTCAACGATTATATTAATAATTAATCATAAAACATAACAATATAAAATAAACTAATTCATTTAAAATTATTCATATATTACATCGTTAAGGCCTAGGGAATTAAAAAAATAAAAGTATACACTGAAATTAATATTAAGGGTTTGGTATAGTAAAATATCACATGAATAATTATGTTTAGTCAATATTTAATGGTAAATAATTGGAAAAATCATTTCAATCAATTAATTAAGAATGAAAATTCAACCAAAACATTTATCATAATGAAAATACTTGGGATAATAAAAGCTAAATAATAAACATATGAAATACATATTTATTATACATCATGTATCTTGCACATGAACCACTATATATTCATGTAAATTCTATTAGTTATTTAAGTCTATGGGTATAAACTAATAGGATTTTTCTTCAAAATAAGTTAGAAGCATTCTTGGTCAACTAATTCCATCATAAGAGACTACTGATAAACTGAAGGGATTGCAGAATGTTGTTAATAACCCATTGGTCTAGCATTAAACAATCCCAAATCTGTTACATACCAACCCAAATAATTATTCATTTATAAATTTAATTAATTTATAATGTGACATGACAATATATTTATATATTAAATAATAGATACAGATTTATCTAAATTTCCATAGATAATCAAATAGTTTTAAGGGTAAATAACATATGTGAAAATGTTAGAAATTTTATAAAATTATAATATCCATGAAATAGTATATTAAAAAGGGGAAATAGAAATCATTAATGATAAATTTTTTCTTTCTAAAATGAAGACATGTAGATATTTTTTTAAGAAAAATTAGAAATGGGCAATTTTAATGTGGTTTAATGAAAATATAAAATAGTCATTAAAGAAGAAAAAGTCAAAATATTTTCATAAAATAAGAAATTAATTAACATAGTTTATATTGAAATACATGTGATTTTATAAAATAATCATGTATTAAAATACACATTGGAGTAAAGATGACTTTTTTTAAGGAATTGGGATGTTCTCATGAACTGTACTTTCTACTTGGGTGGAATTGAAATAGGGGCCTTTTAAAACCTATACATACCAATAAAATAATTAATAATTTATCTAGATAAATATATTTGTAGAATATTAAAATAATTTAGGATGTTTATTTAATAATATTATATAATTAAATTATGTAATATAGAGAGAAATCATAACCCAATTGATAAAATGGGATTTCAGAGAGAAACTATTTCAACTCATAATCAATTAAATTGAATGGCCCAAAAAATTATATTATTAAGATTACACCTTGAATACCATGAATATAAATTGATTAATTAAATGATATATCAACTGGTTAGTATGTATACATTACACATAAAAAATATGATGGGAAAAAATAAAATATCTCATAAATAAAAATGATATGTGAAACCCCTTACGAAGAACGTGTCATTTGTGAGAGGATAAATCAATGAAATAATAATATTTTAAAATTTTAAAATCAAATTTTTTTTGTAAAAATATTATAAAACATTAATATTTGATTTAACATAATTTATTGTCATATTATAACAACTCAAATAGAAGATTAAGAAAATTAATGGAAACTTACATAACAAATCCCTTACTTATCTCTGAAATCATTTTCAATTCTATTTAATTTTCTAGATATTAAAATTAGATTCATTAATTTTTTATGTAAAAACATATAAAACAAATATTTTATTTATTATAAATTTATTAATTTCATTTGAGTATATATTGATGAGTTATAATGTATAATTTTATTTTTTAGAGGAATTCATATCATAGTTTTATGGTCAGTTCCCTTGTGTATAACTATGGGACTCATTGTAAAATAAAAGAAAAGTACAAGAAGAGAAATTATTTTCTAATAATTACCATAAATTTATTTAAATGTTCTTATATATCATTTGTTTATATTATACTATAACGATCCATTATATAAAACATTGATGAAAATGTTTTGATTTATTTTGGATGTTTTTAAAAACATCATGAACATTATTCAATATATTTAAAATAATTTCTATATCATGGTTACATCAAATGATATTGATTATAATATATATATATATATTATAATAGTAGTTGGAAATAATAATAGTTGAAGGACCTGATTTTAAAATGATAATGGAAAATGAAATTTCATACTCCATGATGGCAGTAAATCGATACATCAAAGATAATATATTTTTTTTTATGAAAGGTCAGTGGAAAATGGATGGAGGAGAGATACTACATTAAAATAATAGATTTTCATTATATATATGATACTGTATTTATAATTCCATTTGGATAAGGGAATATTAGTATAACATTAGAAAATAAAAGTAATTGAAAGAGAAGGATTGAGGGGTTTACATCTTGAATTTCATCTCCTAATGATCCTCTTTGTATTACATGAGATTGGTCTTTTATTGACACCAAACGAACTTGTAAATGAAAAAGTGGTTTGAGAGAGGTATTGGGGATATTTTTGACATGATCCATGACATATATTTTGTGGGGATAAGGGTTGGTGGGGGTGGTATTTATAGTCGAGGAGATATTTGTTTTTTATTATATTAACATGTTTAGAATTTTAACTGAAGACTATAAATAATTATGAATCATTTGAATAAAAATAGTAAATAATGAATAATTTTTCAAAACAATGTCTTCATAACTCATCAATACATAATCCATGACTCAATACTTATTGTAATTTACAAATAATGCAAATTACAATCATTCACTATTCACCAATAATTCAACAATTTTACCAAAATCCCCTAACAAAACCTTAATAATTCATCAATATATCGATTTAAAAACCAATCTTAATTTTTTTAAAATAAATTTCTATTTATTTGAAATATAAGTTTTTACTAAATTCCTCATTTATTTGAAAAATAAAAAATTCATTATGATTACCGATTTTACAAAACATCAAAAAATTAATAATTGAATCATAAAATTATCTTATAATAATTAGACCAAAAAATATTTGTTTATAAATCTATTTGATTAATATAAATATAATTATAAATAATTAAATTATTTATATGAATTTATATAAACATTTAAGTTGCAAAAAAATATCCACACTTAATTTATCATTTTTAAGACATATATTTATTCAATGATAGAAATAAGTCATATTATAATTTTAGAGACACCTAAATTTTATTTATTCTATATTGGGAGAGTTTATTATTATAATGGAAAGAATACTATTTCTAATGGTAAAATCACTATTTTGATGTTTATTTTATTATATAATTGTATATCATTTTTAGTTTAAGCTTCGTGGTGCATGATACATAAGAGATAAAATATGTTAAATCTAAAAATGAAATACCTTTTGTGTTGGGATTTTAAAAACATACACAACAAAAATATAATTTTTTTTGATATCTTAAGAAATGAAATCTTTTTATGATTTTTTCAAACAATGAATGGCCAATATTTTTTATGAAATTTTATCATTGATTGTGTAGTCAGATTTGACTTCTGAATGTTAAAAATTTAATACAGAATTCATTTGAATGTTTTTTCATAGTAAAAAAACTACATAATAACTATTATCTATAAAATATATAACATTGAATATAAATTAATCAAAAAAAGATTCATAATAGTACTATAAACTATGGAAATTACCAATTAATGGTCTCTTCCTGAGGTACTGTTTAGATCATGTTAATAAATACCATTTTTAAAATTGATAAACTAAATTAAATTAAAGTCATTGGATTGAGGAAAATATAAGATAAACCAACTAAACATTTTTGATATCCTAAAATTACATTGTTGTGTTTCAAATTCTATTGAAAATTATTATGTGAAAATAAGTTATAGATATATACAAAAATAATTATTTATTGTCTAATTTTTATTATTGATAAAATGATCCAAATTATTAACTAATGTCACTACTCGTCCCTCAAGGCCCATGCCATGACTACACCAAGCTTTCCATCCATAGGCTAGGGGATGGAGACTAGGTATGAAGGCGTATTCCCAAAAACTGGGAAGGCATTGCCTTTATAACCTATAAACACACACAACAAAGAACACAAAATGATAGGAACTCATGAAAAATAAATAGTAATCATAGTGAGTACAGAAAGAAAAAGGGGCCAGAATACAAGCCCAACTAGAAAGAACATGAAACTGTATAAAAAAGTAAACTGGAACAGCTCCTGTGATCACCCGCCAAGAACCCTACATGAAGGGTATGTATAGATATCGAACGATTGTCTCTACGGTATGCGTCGACTATGGTATACCTCCGATCTACATCCAGTCCGGGTACACTTGTCCTCAGTCAGCGTTGTCCATCATCTTCACTAGACAAAACAAATTGCGGACATAGACCATGCACGGATGAATATAATGATACTCAGTATAGACCCTGAGTCCCTCAAGGTCTCACAAAATTCACAATAGATAAACCAAAAAGAATGAAAACAACTGTCAACCCAACATAGGTATATGACCATACATATACCTAAGTTTTCATGTATAGCCGTCTCAATCAAGGAGAAACATAGGGTCCAACCCAAAATCCCAAATCTCTACTATTCCAAAAATGAAGGAAACCCACAATGGTAAGTACCACAAATATACGCCACACCGAAGAATACCACCAAGGTATTACCACGAAGGAATGTACCACACAAGTACGAACTCAGCTCACACCATGTAACATCCCAGGTAAATAAAGAATAAAGAATTTTCATATTTATTAATATTTACGAATTAAATATTAATTTTATTTTAAAGGGGTTTCTATGTTCGATAGCGTACCTGATACGCAACGATGAGTTTCTTTGAAACTTACATAGCACACTAGTAATAAAATAATATTATTTTAAATGTTAGTTAACAAGTAGCCGTTGTACTGGCGGGAATGGATAGAAATAATTAAAATATGATTATATATGTTTTTAAATGTTTATACATTTACCCAATAAAAGATAAAGGCTTAAAATACGGAAAGAGTTCAATTTTAGGGCATATTTACTCTAATTTTCACTAAAGGTTCACTTATCACCTTTTAATGGTGAACCGTCATTAAATATAGTTTTGATCACTCTTATACTTTATTTTGGACCAAATATAACTCTTCTTTAGAATCGGGACATCAAAATTTACTTTGTGTAAATTTTTGGTACCTTTCTAATAAAGTTCATTTTTTTATGAATAGTGTAAAATGTTGTATTTTAATTCAAAACCTCTTTTTAATATAAATTATTTATATGATTAGATTATTATTTTAATTGGTTTTACAGTGAAATTAGAAAATATTTTTACCAGTTAATCCAATGGTGGTCATTGGAATCAATTTCACTTTGAAATTGGACTTAAACTGGTGTCAATCTTTTGATACTTATTGTTTCACAAAAACACGCTATTTGTCATGACAGCGGGAATTAATTATTAAATTAATTAATTTGACTTATATGTTTTGAATTTTGTAAAATGGACTTCATTTTTGAATTCGGAATATCAAATATAGTTTAGGGTGAATTTTTGGTAATTTTCTGAAAAACTTCAATTTTTGATGAATAGTGAAACCACTAAGTGGTAATCAAGCAAACTGATTTTTCAGTTAAATGAAAGTTTACCACTAATGTGTATTGAATTTTAAAAATCCGACATACATGGTTTTCATTAAGAAGTAAAATGTGGTTCAATGAGATTAAAATAATTTTTTGGTGAATAGTAACTTTTTTTCATTAATCGCTGTTAGAGGTAATTAGTGTAGTTTAAGTTAAAAATGGTATTATAAGAATGTGAAAACACCATGACACTTGTCCTACACCTATTGGGTGAGTCATGGCCGACCAAGAAAAGCCATGGGCCAACTTGGGGACCCCATGGAGCCACTTTAGTTGGAAAATGACATTAATATATTTTTATTTAATGTTAAAGTGAAAATGACAGTAACATAAATTGTTTTACTAAAATAATTTTTGAGTGGGGTTATACAAGTCCAAATTTTGATTATAATTAGTCATTGGAAAGCTAAAAAGATTTCATACATCATAGTATTTTTTTTAATTTTTAGACATTAAATAAATTAAATTATATATGACATAATAATGATGCAGCGATGACATCATTATTTGACGATTTAAATAAAATGAAAAGATAATTTAAAATCTATGAACTACACATGGCCAAAACAAATTGGATGAGTGGATTTCGAACCCTTATAACCTTATCCACGAATTATATCAATGTGGGACCTTTTAAAACCGAAACACATTTTCATATAAAGTAATATTTCTTTAATTTCCAAAAGTGCCCCTCCTCTCCTCTTATAAAAAGCCCCCACCTCTACCCCATTTCACACACTTCTCAAGCCTTTGGCTCGGCAAACCCCTGCCCAATTACTCTCTCCACATCTCTCTCCTAATCCTAGAGGATTCCCTTTGGGCATAATCCTTTCAAAGGAAGCCTTTAGGCTCAAATCAAAAGGGAGTTACACTTTTAAAGGTAATTCATTCTCTCTTGTTCATTTGTTTTATTTTGCTTCTCCAACCCTCTAAACTCTTTTTATTTACTTATTTTGTAACAACACCAGTATCTTCAATATACTAGGATGTTTTTATAATATTTATTTGAGCTACACTCTCACACAACTACATCAAATGGTTAATGAACATACGGTTTCCGTGGATGGCTAAATTCTGCCTCCCGAAACGATGATTGTTCAATACTCATTTAACACCATCAAAGGTGGCCATTATGATGTCACTATTTTTATATATGATATATGATATGTTTATGTTTTCTTTAAGCTTCTGTTTTTTTTTCATTTTTGGCATACCTTTATGGTTTCCATTATGGGTAAACACGATATCTTCATTTAAGGAAGTGCAGACTACCGCCCCCTAAAAGTGATGTGATTCGTTAATGCCATATGTGGGACGTGTAAAGGATGGATTTAAAGTTATTATATATGATGTTATACTGGAATTATAATATACATCTATATCATTATTATTTATTTCCATTAAAGTATGAGATAGAAATGAAAGTAGCGTTCATGCGTACGTACCGCTTACCGTCTCCATGAACGGTGCATTTCATTTCTTAGCCCCAAATGTAATGTACTATTAAAATTACATGTATATAATGTATATATATAATTAATGATATATCTAAATGATGAATATAATTCTGGAATTAAAATATACATACCTCTCATTTAGTTTTAATTCCATTAATATGACAAAGAAATGAAAGTAGCGTTCATGCGTACGTACGGCTTACCGTCTCCATGAACGGAGCATTTCATTTCTTACCTCTTAATGATTATGTAATATTATAAATACATGTATATGCTGGATATATATGATATATATGATATCCAAATCAGGAATTTCATTCTGGATATAAAGAACTTTTGACCACATGAACAACATGTAATTGTAAGAAGTCAACTTTCGACTTAAGAACCAAATATTGACAAAACAAACATTATTAACTTAAATGGTTACATAATGTTTATAACATGGCAATAAGTGATATAAAAAGAATAATGAACTTTAAAAAGGTTCTTAATCAAGTATAAATTAACTCAAGTTTATTATTTAGGACGTTAAAGAATGATCGAGTCAAGTCGGACCCAAGGTAAGGGACTTCGTCTCAATCTCCTTTCATTGAGGCATATGTCATTTTATACACAACATTCATTTATACGGTGTATAAACAACTTTGACTTTTACTTTTATACAAAAGGAATCTTTTTCTACGAAGTGTTTTACTAAATGACAAAAAAGAATGTTTTTTAACGTACGCGGTGACAACGGCCTTTTCCGCCGCCGCGAGTATTATTTGGTCTTTGGCTTTCTCAACAAGCCGTAATGTTTTTAGAATAAAATAAATACCATATACTCTTTTATGTATTTTGGTATTGAAAATGGTTTTGAAAAAGGATTCTATTATGTCAATATATTTATGATATATTGTGATTGAAATGTGGAAATGTTATCATTCCTTTATGTTGGTTTTATGTTTTATGATTTTATATTGGTACTTGGACATTTTAACGGGTGGTTACGTTATAAACCATATGACGGGTGGTGCCGTGAATACCAGGACGGGTGGTTACGTTATAACCTCCAATGCATTGGGTATGGAAGTCGGCCGTATGGCTATTCCATTAAGTATGTATGGAAATTGGCCGTATGGCTATTCCATTAAGTGATATGTGTGGAAGTCAACCGTATGGTTATTCCACTTAAGTATGTTTATGTCCCAAGTTACCTTTATATATTCTATGTGTTATTTATATGGGTTTTATGGTAATCCATTGGTTACAAAAAGGTAAGTAATGATACTTTATTCAGTGAAGATTTTTTTTACTACTTCATGAAGGTGAAGGTATTACTTTGATATAGTATACATGGTTTACTTGATGTTTGAAAAACTAACAGTTTTCATTCTCTTTGTATCCCTTGCTGAGCTTTTTATGCTCACCCCAAGTTTTTCGAAATGTTTTTCACAGGACTTAAAGTGGAATAATGTCAAGGATGGGATCAAGGGAATGTCATGCTATCTAAAACATGGAATCTAGACATCTTTCTTTTTAAGAGTTTTTATTTTATGGAGACTTAGTAGAAGTGTCTACTTTGTAATCTTTTAAGAGGTAATAGTTATGTTCTAATTCTCTAAAACTCTAAACCTGAAAAGATCCTCAATGTGAATTATTCATTTAATTCAATATTAAGTAAGGTTTAAGGATGGGGACTTATAGTTGGTATCAAAGGATGGTTTAGACAACTTTAGGAGTTAGAAAAGTGTTAAATTATAATATGAATGAAATGATATAGCATTTATGGATTACCATGTTGATTCGCCTAAGATATTTCTGTGTTCAGAAACGTTTTCTGCAGAGGAAACAAAGCAGCTATGTTGGGACGACATCAGGAGGAAGATAACCTTCCAAATCAGCAACCTGAGATGGTCGGAATCGGAACTGAACAGTTTTTTGCAGTGATGGCACAGTTGACTCAGGCTATAAATGGTGGTGGTATCCATGCACAAGATCAGCCAGATCAACCGTAGAGGAACATTTCAGTGGTGGAACATTTCATGAGGCAACATCCCCCATCATTCAGAGGATCATCTGACCCTGTGCAAGCTGAAGGGTGGATTAAAGCACTGGAGAAGATTTTTGATGTCATGGGGTGTTCAGAACATCAAAAGGTTAGTCTTGCTGTTTACCGTTTTGAAGGTGAAGCTGATCAGTGGTGGTCGATGGTGAAAAATATAAGGGATAGTGATGAGATTGAGGATCTTCACTGGGACGAATTCAAAGGTATGTTTCTTGAGAAATAGTTTCCTAAGGTGGTTCGTCTTAGGATGGAAAAACAGTTCCTAGAATTGAGGCAGGAGGATGATTCAGTGGCTACTTATGAATAAAAGTTCACTCGATTGGCAAGGTATGCTCGAAACTTTATACGAGATCTTGATAGTAAAATAAACCGTTTTTACACAGTGTTAAAGCCAATGTATCAAAGGGATTTAGCTTCTCGTGAATTCAAAAGTTATGAAAAACTTGTTCGATGTGCGGAGAAGGTAGAAAGGGAGTTTGCCAATGATCAGGTGTTCTATGACAAACAGCAGAATAAGAGATCTAGTTGGCAGGAAAAGGGGAAGAATTCATCAAAGAAGCAAGGAGGTAAGAAAACCAAATATCCATCCTGTGAGAAGTGTGGTAAAATTCATCCTGGAGAATGTTTATCCATGTCTGGTAAGTGCTTTCGGTGTGGTACGTCTGGTCATATTGCTCATAACTGTAAGGAAGATGATCAAGAAGGAAATGAAAAGCCAACGGTAAGATGTTTTAAGTGTAATGAAATGGGTCATTATACAAACGAGTGTCCAACGAAGAACTCAACTTGGGGAATGCAGCCAGACTACAAGCAGAAAGGGGTGGCAAAATCCTTTGCAAAAACTTCAGCAGATGTTGGGCCATCGAATGAAGTGGTATCAACTCCAGGGAGCTCAGTATTTTTCGAAGATTGATTTGTGGTCGGGTTACCATTAGTTGAAAGTAAAAGAAGCAGACGTTCCGAAGACTGCGTTCCATACTAGATATGGCCATTATGAATTTATAGTTATGCCTTTTGGGTTAACCAATGCACCTGCTGTATTCATGGAACTTATGAATAAAATTTTCCATGAGTTCTTGGATAAGTTTGTGTTTGTGTTTTGAGGTTTGTGAGGAGGTTATGTGTGCCTTGTGATTCACAGTTGAAGAATGAGTTGTTTTTTCATCCTGGCAGTACTTAGATGTACAGAGGTCTGTGGGAGTATTACTGGTGGGATGGAATGAAAAGAGATATTTCTGATTTTACTGTGAAGTGTTTAACATGTCAACAGGTTAAAGCAGAGCGGCAGTTACCGAAAGGGATGCTTCAGCCTTTACCAGTGCCAGAGTGGAAATGGGAAAACATATCCATGGACTTTGTTGTGGGATTACCGAGGACATCTCGAGGTAATAATGCAATCTGGGTTATTGTTGATCGCTTGACCAAATCTGCTCATTTCCTTTCTATACGAGATACTTTCTCTCTAGATCAACTTTCCCGTTTGTATCTTAAAGAGATAGTCAGGTTACATGGAGTTCCTCTCTCCACTGTATCGGATCGTGATCCCAGGTTTACTTCTAACTTTTGGAAAGGCCTTCAGAAGTCGTTGGTTACTGAATTAAATTTTAGTACAGATTTTCATCCTAAATCAGATGGGCAGTCAGAACGAACAATCCAGACATTGGAGGATATTCTACGAGCTTGTTCTATGGATTATTAGGGAAGTTGGGACCAACATCTTTCTTTGGTTGAGTTTTCTTATAATAACAGTTTTCATTCCAGTATACAGATGGCACCATTTGAGGCATTATATGGGAAGCGGTGTCGAACTCCAGCATTTTGGGATGAAGTGGGTGAAATGAAGTTGATGGGACTAGAATTGGTAGAAGAGATGGCAGAAAAAGTTCAGTTGATTCAGAAAACACATGAGAACAGCTCAGAGCAGGTAGAAGAGTTATGCGGATAACCGGAGGAGGGATCTATCTTTCGAGGTAGGTGATCATGCTTTTCTCAAGGTTTCTCCTTGGAAAAGTGTGATGAGATTTGGTAAGAAAGGAAAGTTGAGTCCATGGTTGGTTGGACCATAAGAAATTCTGGAAAGAGTTGGATCAGTTGCATACCGAGTGGCTTTACCTCTGAGTTTATCTCAGGTACACAATGTTTTTCATGTTTCAATGTTGAGAAAGTATATGCCAAATCCATCTCATGTTTTGAGTCTAGAGGTAGTTTAGCTGGAAGAGAACCTATCTTATGAGGAAAAATCGGTCCAGATTCTTGACCACAGGGAGAAAGTGTTACGGAATAAGGTGATTCATCAGGTAAAGGTTTTGTGAAAAAACCATGTGATTGAAGAGGCAACGTGGGAATCTGAAAATGCTTTGAGGGATAAATACCCCCACTTATTTTGATAAGTGAATAAAATTGCAAGGACGCAATTCCCAAAAGGGGGGAAGGATGTAACATCCCAGGTAAAAAAAGAATAAAGAATTTTCATATTTATTAATATTTACGAATTAAATATTAATTTTATTTTAAAGGGGTTGCTATGTTCGATAGCGTACCTGATACGCAACGATGTGTTTCTTTGAAACTTACGTAGCACACTAGTAATAAAATAATATTATTTTAAATCTTAGTTAACAAGTAGCCATTGTACTGGCGGGAATGGATAAAAATAACTAAAATATGATTATATATGTTTTTAAATGTTTATACATTTACCCAATAAAAGATAAAAGCTTAAAATACGGAAAGAGTTCAATTTTAGGGCATATTTACTCTAATTTTCACTAAAGGTTCACTTATCACCTTTTAATGGTGAACCGTCATTAAATATAGTTTTGATCACTCTTATACTTTATTTTGGACCAAATATAACTCTTCTTTAGAATTGGGACATAAAAATTTACTTTGTGTAAATTTTTGGTACCTTTCTAATAAAGTTCATTTTTTTATGAATAGTGTAAAATGTTGTATTTTAATTCAAAACCTCTTTTTAATCTAAATTATTTATATGATTAGATTATTATTTTAATTGGTTTTAAAGTGAAATTAGAAAATATTTTACCAGTTAATCCAATGGTGTTCATTGGAATCAATTTCACTTTGAAATTGGACTTAAACCGGTGTCAATCTTTTGATACTTATTGTTTCACAAAAACACGCTATTTGTCATGACAGCGGGAATTAATTATTAAATTAATTAATTTGACTTATATGTTTTGAATTTTTTAAAATGGACTTCATTTTTGAATTCGGAATATCAAATATAGCTTAGGGTGATGTTTTGGTAATTTTTTGAAAAACATCAATTTTTGATGAATAGTGAAACCACTAAGTGGTAATCAAGCAAACTGATTTTTCAGTTAAATGAAAGTTTACCACTAATGTGTATTGAATTTTGAAAATCCGACATACATGGTTGTCATTAAGAAGTAAAATGTGGTTCAATGAGATTAAAATAATTTTTTGGTGAATAGTAACTTTTTTTCATTAATCGCGGTTAGAGGTAATTAGTGTAGTTTAAGGTAAAAATGGTATTATAAGAATTTGAAAACACCATGACACTTGTCCTAAACCTATTGGGTGAGTCATGGACTACCAAGACAATCCATGGGTCAACTTGGGGACCCCATGAATCCACTTTAGTTGGAAAATGACATTAATATATTTTTATTTAATGTTAAAGTGAAAATGACACTAACATAAATTGTTTTACTAAAATACTTTTTGAGTGGGGTTATACAAGTCCAAATTTTGATTATAAATAGTCATTGGAAAGATAAACAGATTTCCTACATCATAGTTTTTTTTTTTAATTTTTAGACATTAAATAAATTAAATTATATATGACATAATAATGATGCAGCGATGACATCATTATTTGACGATTTAAATAAAATGAAAAGATAATTTAAAAGATATGAACTACACATGGCCAAAACCAATTGGATGAGTGGATTTAGAACCCTTATCACCTTATCCACGAATTCTATCAATGTGGGACCTTTTAAAACCTAAACACAGTTTCAAATAAAGTAATATTTCTTTAATTTCCAAAAGTGCCCCTCCTCTCCTCTTATAAAAGGCCCCCACCTCTACCCCATTTCACACACTTCTCAAGCCTTTGGCTGGGAAAACCCCTGCCCAATTACTTTCTCCACATCCCTCTCCTCATCCTAGAGGATTCCCTTTGGGCATAATCCTTTCAAAGGAATCCTTTAGGCTCAAATCAAAAGGGAGTTACACTTTTAAAGGTAATTCATTCTCTCTTGTTCATTTGTTTTATTTTGCTTCTCCAACCCTCTAAACTCTTTTTATTTACATCTTTTGTAACAAAACCAGTATCTTCAATATACTAGGATGTTGTTATAATATTTATTTGAGCTACACTCTCACACAACTACATCAAATGGTTAAAGAACATACGGTTTCCGTGGATGGCGAAATTCTGCCTCCCGAAACGTTGATTGTTCAATACTCATTTAACACCTTCAAAGGTGGCCATTATGATGTCACTATTTTTATATATGATATATGATATGTTTATGTTTTCCTTAAGCTTCTGTTTTTTTTTTCATTTTTGGCATACCTTTATGGTTTCCATTATGGGTAAACACGATATCTTCATTTAAGGAAGTGCGGACTACCGCCCCCTAAAAGTGATGTGATTCGTTAATGCCATATGTGGGACGTGTAAAGGATGGATTTAAAGTTATTGTATATGATGTTATACTGGAATTATAATATACATCTATATCATTATTATTTCTTTCCATTAAAGTATGAGATAGAAATGAAAGTAGCGTTCATGCGTACGTACGGCTTACCGTCTCCATGAACGGTGCATTTCATTTCTTATCCCCAAATGTAATGTACTATTAAAATTACATGTATATAATGTATATATATAATTAATGATATATCTAAATGATGAATATAATTCTGGAATTAAAATATACATACCTCTCATTTAGTTTTAATTCCATTAATATGACAAAGAAATGAAAGTAGCGTTCATGTGTACGTACGGCTTACCGTCTCCATGAACGGTGCATTTCATTTCTTACCTCTTAATGATTATGTAATATTATAAATACATGTATATGCTAGATATATATGATATATATGATATCCAAATCAGGAATTTCATTCTGGATATAACGAACTTTTGACCACATGAACAACATGTAATTGTAAGAAGTCAACTTTCGACTTAAGAACCAAATATTGACAAAACAAACATTATTAACTTAAATGGTTACATAATGTTTATAACATGGAAATAAGTGATATAAAAAGAATAATTAACTTTAAAAAGGTTATTAATCAAGTATAAATTAACTCATGTTTATTATTCAGGACGTTAAAGAACGATCGAGTCAAGTCGGACCCAAGGTCAGGGACTTCGTCTCAATCTCCTTTCATTGAGGCATATTTCATTTTATACACAACTTTCTTTTATACGGGGTATAAACACCTTTGAATTTTACTTTTATACAAAAGGAATCTTTTTCTACGAAGCGTTTTACTAAACGACAAAAAAGAATGTTTTTTTAACGTACGCGGTGACAACGACCTTTTCCGCCACCGCGATTATTATTTGGTCTTTGGATTTCTCAACAAGCCGTAATGTTTTTAGAATAAAATAAATACCATATACTCTTCTATGTATTTTGGTATTGAAAATGGTTTTGAAAAAGGATTCTATTATGTCAATATATTTATGATATATTGTGATTGAAATGTGGAAATGTTATCATTCCTTTATATTGGTTTTATGTTTTATGATTTTATATTGGTACTTGGACATTTTAACGGGTGGTTACGTTATAAACCATATGACGGGTGGTGTCGTGAATACCAGGACGGGTGGTTACGTTATAACCTCCAATGCATTGGGTATGGAAGTCGGCCGTATGGCTATTCCATTAAGTATGTATGGAAATTGGCCGTATGGCTATTCCATTAAGTGATATGTGTGGAATTCAACCGTATTGTTATTCCACTTAAGTATGTTTATGTCCCAAGTTACCTTTATATATTCTATGTGTTCTTTATATGGGTTTTATGGTAATCCTTTGGTTACAAAAAGGTAAGTAATGATACTTTATTCAGTGAAGATTTTTTTTACTACTTCATGAAGGTGAAGGTATTACTTTGATAGAGTATACATGGTTTACTTGATGTTTGAAAAACTTACAGTTTTCATTCTCTTTGTATCCTTTGCTGAGCTTTTTATGCTCACCCCAAGTTTTTTGAAATGTTTTTCACAGGACTTAAAGTGGAATAAGGTCAAGGATGAGATCAAGGGAATGTCATGCTATCTAAAACATGGAATCTAGACATCTTTCTTTTTAAGAGTTTTTATTTTATGGAGACTTAGTAGAAGTGTCTACTTTGTAATCTTTTAAGATGTAATAGTTATGTTATAATTCTCTAAAACTCTAAACCTGAAAAGATCCTCAATGTGAATTATTCATTTAATTCAATATTAAGTAAGGTTTAAGGCTGGGGCCTTATACACCAGGTATTTCATTGGTACAATATTAGAGATGGCTTGATGTAACTAATGAATCCTCTTAATTTGTTATGTTGTATACCCATGAAGGATTGTTGAGCATCATCAGACCCACAGAGGATCTCTCGTCATCATCAGACCCACGGAGGAACATAGTACATCGTTAGACCAACATAGGATCTCTAGGTGCTGACCCACATCGGGTAGATTGGTGCTGACCCCCAGAGGGTTGCTCGGTGCTGACCCACACACGATCACTCGGCACTAACCCACACATGATTTCTAGTTGCTGACCCACAAAGGGTCACTCGGTGTAGACCCACACATGATCGCTCAGTGCTGGCCCACACAAGATCTGTATTCATTTATCACGTCACAGCCAGCTATTGGGATTCTACACAAGGATAGCTCATCTCCGGGGGGGATCATCTCCTCAAGCCACTGGTCGAGACTCCAACTTCCACGAAGTCCCACGAAGAAGTATCACAATGGACTTCCAAATCATATGGGTCTCAACGCAATTGATGGTGCATCAATCAGATGCCCCATTTGTGATTTATTATCTTTTTAGTCCTGAGGGCCTTGTTGGATTCATGCTAGATCCAATCTTTCTATACTTTAACCATTTCCAAAATGAATGTGGGGTATATCAAAGGTACGTTCTCGCTCCAATGTTTCTATCACCGCTGATGATTCATCAAATGAAAGCATGATGCCAATGTAATTTCCAAAATATTGTAAATGGGTCGAAGTGGGTCTAGGGCCAGTCCGACCTAGTCAGACGGACACGGCCCGACCCGACCTGGAACGACCAGGTTCGGTTTCACCTGGCCTGACCCAATGGGTCTGGCCAGCGGGGCGGTGTGAGGCTTGTGGGACCACGAGGTCAGTGCGAAGGATGTGGGGGGCTGTGAGGGTGTCACATAGGGTCGTGGAGCTGCACAGAGGTTCGCATGGTGGTGTGGTTGTGGGGAGACATAGAGGGCCACAGGCAGTGGTGGTCGCTGGTCGGTGAGGCCACGAGGAAACAAAGAGGGCTGCGGGCAGCACGACGCTGTGGGGCGGTGGAGGCGGCGGGCGGCGTGGGCCACAGATGGAGCGATTCAACAGGCGGAAAAGGCCGCAGAACGACGTTTTTGCGCCAACACCTATGTCGGGGCCAACAGTGGTGCAGGTCTCCATTCTCATGCCCCACCATGGTTGGGTGCTTACCTCATCCATCACAAAGATCAAAAAATCCATGAAGAGTGATGGAGGTATCGGGCAATGTTAGTTTGGATCGCACCCTCTGCATTAGATTGGTAGCAAGCGGCTGAACATAAACCACGAATGAAGAACGAAAAACTCTAAAACCTATCATAATGATTATTCCCAAACCAGAAAAATAAATCACTTTTGGATCATCTAGTGGTCAAAGAGTTGATCTGTTTTCTTTGTTTTAGAATTGAAGAACATGAGAATATATAATCATACACAACCAAACCCCTACCTCGAGAATTTTTGATAGAGGACACAAGGAAAGATACCTAGTCATTAGGGATAAACATACGCTGGTGATGTCAGTATTTCCTCAATAATCGTATTTTTCATCATTGGAGATCCATCGATAGAGTTTGGAGGAAGATTCATCGAAGGAGAATAATTCTTCATTGGCGTTCTTCGTTGGAGAATATCTTTCACATGTTCTCCCCACTCTTTTTACCACCCAAAAATCATCCCTCAAAGGATGCGGTTCCAACATAAAATATGATATAAAATTTTAATTGTTGGAACCATTAAGTTGGCATCATTTAATTGGCATAGTAAATATTGGGTGTGGCACAATTAATGTGGGGGAAGTTCAAGAGACTTCCCCACATTTAAGTGGGAGGTTCAAGGGTCGGGCAGCCCCTACCTTTGAATTCAAATTTGGGGGGTTTAGGCTTGGGTGGTCCCCACCACCATAACCCATAAAGGAGGATTTAGATCAGGTGGTCATCAACTTTATAATATCCACATGGGAGGTTTCAACAAAACAAAAAATGTAATAAATTTTTATTTTATTTTATTCTTCGATGAAAATCCCAAAATCTATCTTTCACCCTCGACCTACTGTAGTTGAGGTGAAGGTATCCTTAAGTGATTATCGGTGATGGGTGTTCATTGCTGCCCTCCGATATTGATTTCAGGAAATGGTTCAAATGTTATAGAAACCCACTTGCATGTTTACTGAACGTACCCATAGAAATGTCCATAAATTAATCCTGGGCACACCGGGCCTCAGAATCACGTGCCGTCAATTTTTGTAAACTCGTAAAATTCAAATATATTTAAAAACATTACATGGAATTTCTGGGTCTTTAAATTCTACCCACTTTAGGGATTTGCATCCCAGAAATTCACATCACAAAACATGGAAAACAAGTGAGGGTTTTGAGAATGAATCCAGGTCTCCCACTCCCATGTGCTCTCCTAGAGGTTCCCGTGTGGCTAGAGAACGTGCATCAGAGGTATCGACTTCCCACGAAGGACCTGCTCATGTCAATCCTCTATCTCAAGTGGACCTCCAAAAATTCCTCCCCATAGTCGATGTCCAGCTCATTATGGTTGATGATTTGGGATGGTTCGTGCAAGATTATCCACAACTAGGATAAATGGAATAAATGATGCACCTGGTGAAATTGAGGTGGAAGATCTCAGTGGTATGACACCTCATCAACTCTACTGAGGAACTAAAAGGGTCCAGTGAACCTTGGAGATTAATTTACACCTCGACTGAATCTCTGAAATCATTGTTGGGTTAAAACTCGTAGAAACTCATGGTCACCATCCTCAAACTATAGAGGTATTTGTCTTCTGTCATTATAAGTATTCTTCATGCTTTGTTCTGTCTTCATCCTCTCCTGGATAATCTTCAATTTCTCTATGGTAGCCCATACCATCTCTGGTACCAGGAGTGATAAATCCCCAAGGTCCATCCAACACAAAGGTGATCTGTATGGTCTCCCGTATAATGTCTCAAAAGGTGCCATCCCAATGGTTGATTGATAACTATTGTTGTATGCAAACACCACCAAAGGCAAGTGATCATCCCTACTGCGATTGAAGGTGAGGATGCAAGAACGCATCATTTCCTTGAGGGAACGAATGGTCCTCTTAGTCTGACCATCCTTCTATGTATGGAAGGCAGTGCTCAATCAAAATTGTGTCCCGAAAGCCTCCTACAACCACTTCTATAGGTGGGAAGTAAAACATACAACATGATCTGAGATAATCGTCAAGGGTACTACATGTAACCACACAATATATTACACATAGAAGCATCCAAATCTCTATACTTAAACCTAACATCTGATCGGTACATATTGTTCTATATTGGTGAGTTAGTCGACAATCCCAAAAATCGAGTCATGTCCCCTGGATGTATGTGGAAGTCATGTCCTTATGTCCAAGGATATCCCATCCCACTTCCACATTGGGACCTTGAAACGCAGTACCAAGCCTGCTGGTACATAATGCTCCACCTTCACTTACTATGTCACATACATAACTTATTTTAAAGTTATTTTCAATTTATTTTCCATTCATGCTTTGTTTTGGGGGTTTCCAAAGGTTTTATGGAAAATAGGTGAGTTTTCATGAATTGGGCAAACCGTGAGGCCAATTCCTGATTTAAAAATAAATGTTGTTTCTTTTATAACTTTTTAATTTTTTAATATGTTTCTGTAATTCCAACTCTTAAATGTCCTCCCCTAATATATTAACGCAAAATTTAAATTTGGAGACTTTATAAATCCATAATCATGGGGGATTTGGGTTTTTATTTGAGAATTGGGCCAACCCGAAATCCCATTTTCTAGTTTTAAATTGTTTCTTTAATTTGTTAATATCTTATTCATTATAATGAATTTTTCGTTGATTCCACCACCCCCTCGACCCTAGGAAGCCCTGGAGCGCTCCCATTCTTTTCTCCCCTCTTTGGAGCTCGTTTGAATCATGATTGAGTGCTTAAATACTTAGGGTTTCTAAAATCGGGAAGATTTGAGGAGGTAAGTTATTTCTATCAAAACCCTCTCAATTCTTACTCTTTTTCCCCCATTCCATTTCCTATATGATCTCATAATCATTTTTTTAACATCTCTGGAATGTTTTGATGTTTTCAATTTCAGATTCTAGTGGATTTTGGGTCATTTTATTCAACATTGTTTTGAGAAAGTGTTTCTCTCTTCAATTTTTCTTTCTCCTTAGGGTTTCCTCCCTCTTTCATTATGTTCTAAAATGCCCAGAAGTTAGGGTGAGATCCTAAGGTCTGATCTGGAATCTTTTGGGTCAATTTTTTGGGGTCTAGGTTTGGATTTATATTCCTTGTGGTGTAGCAGTGGTGCGCTTAAGGTTTCACACCAAGTTTTTAGGGTTTCAACTCAAAAGGTATGTGATTCAATGTGTATCCATTTTATGATGAGTTAGATTGATTGGTTTATTAATTTAGTATGTTTATAATCTGTTTTGTGTGGTGTGAAAACTTTTTTTTGATGAATTTGGTTAAACATTTAATTTTTAGTTGTATTTTAGCTTGAAATTGGGTACTTTTCATGTGTGACTTTTGGGGTAATGTTTGGGTTTAGTTTATAACATATGAAAGCGATTTATTAGTCTTGAAAGGGGATACCTATTCTGGTTTGGTAATTCCTTATTATTATGTGGTCCTTCAAAAGAGATTTTTGATTGAGATTAAGGATTAAAATGTGTTGTACTTCTTGAAGGTGATTTATGAAAATGTGTTTTTTTTCATGTGTATCTTTGTGGTATTATTTGATGTATTTTTATAACCCTTGGGGGTGCATTAATAATTGTTCTAGGGCTGAAAATTTTGTTTTGGATTGTTATTGGTGAGATTTTGGTTTTTAATGAGGGGTTTGAAATGGGTTTATTGTGCAAACAATGGTTATACATCTTGGGTATGTTTTATAAAAATAGCAAATGTTTTATTTGGTTAAACAAAGTTGGGAAAGGGAGTATATGTACTGTTTGGGTGAGTGTGTTCACCTAATGTGGGTTTTTGAATGTTAAAGTAGTGATTTGAGATGTCGAACATTTTTAGAATGTTTTTAAATTTCTGAAATGTTTTACTAAATTGTGTTTTCTGTACGAAACATGGGTGTGGGATGTTTCGTGTGAGTTTATTGATAAAATTAATTGTGAAGTTGAGAAGGGTATTATGTGACATGTGTGTGTGGGCTGTTATTTGAGTTGAATATATTTTAATGGTTTTATAAAATCGTTTAAAGGATTTTTGGAAGTGTTAATGAAATGTAAAAAGTGTTGTAGGCAATTTCGGTGTGAGTTTGATTTCAAAATGCATTTGAATGAAAAGTGGAATTTTTGACTTGTGTGATTTACATGGGGCTGTTTGGTTAATGTGTGATACGGAAGTTATATTTGCATGTGAAAACTAAACTTCGTAGATTGTTGAACTTGTTTGATCACAAAGGGAAAACCCAGGTATCTAGGTGGGTGGACGTGTACTAGTATGCTAGTGAATCCGTGCGGTTTGGCCTCAGTTTCACTAAGCAATATTGACGCATAAAACTCTAAATAAACTATGATGTTGATGATTGGGGACCACTAGGTTATGGGTATGATCCCTACTAGTGGCTCGTGCATGAGAATGGATATTTTTTTCTGGTTACTCTCATCGAGATACGAGGTACCTGGGACCCACATCTAGCTAGTGCCTAGGGGTTATTTACTATTACTTGTGCTCATTAGATCCTTTGTACTTACTGTCGGTTTAAGATATTGTTGGCTGGAAAATTCAGTAGCCTAGTTATTTATTTTATAATTTTTGGTCCTTTATAATTATCCCACATGAAAATTGTTTTCATTTATTATAGCATCCTTTAGAAAATTGTAAATAGCATTTCTTATTTACAAAACTTGCAATGCTTTTTTAATGAAATGTTTATCACATGGAATCTCCTAGAGGTGGTATCTTACTGGGATTTTTCTCACACCCTACTTACACCTTTGGGTGTAAGTAGACTTGCATATTTTATGTCACGGGTTTGGGTACAGGTTTTATGCCATTGGTTCAAGTTTTTAGTTGTCCATTGGGATGTAGTGTCGTGGATATGGCTTGAGGGAGGTGCCTCTTTCCATGTGGAGGTTCTTGGGCTGTCCTTATTTGGTTCTGTACCTTTGTAATGGTCTTTAAACATAGTTTTAACTTATGTATTTCAGTTCTAAAATTTTGTAAAAGACAGTTTTAGTTAAAAAAATACAGATTTGTTTTATTGAGTTTGTTTGTTCTTTATTAAATCGGGTAAATAGTTCCCAATTATCATGATATGATACCCAGGCACTTGTTCCAGCCCATGGAGATTGGGAACACCCTTCATGCCTTGGCACGGGCCGGGTTTGGTGCTAGTTTAATGGAGACCAGATCCGGTTTGTGACAAAATGGTATCAGAGGAGGTTCTGGTTAACTCTTTGGGTCACGTTATTTAGGGAAAAGTAAGGATAGTATAATGATAGGATTTTTGGGACTTGGTAGTTTGATTATGGGTAGTGTGCCTAATCACCACACCTCATGACAAGATTTGAGTCACTAGGGGAAGTCAGGATTTATCTAATTCCTTTGGTTTTCTTGGTTTGATGATGATTAGGGGAAATGAAAAGAGAGTTGGGTTCATGGTCTCAGTGAGCTCACAGGGCCTGGAAAGCCATGTGAAGCTGGGGATATTCTCTAGAACACTCTCTGTGATAGTGAAGTGATTGGAATATGGCCGCAAACCATATTTCCAAGTCACCCACTGAAACCAGTTTCCTCTCACATTGTTTTGTGATTTAGTTTTGAAATCATGGCACATTGGTTTTAAGGTCACTTGGCTTTAAGAAGCATAAAGGTTTTGTGAAATTATTTTCAAATAAAGAGGTAATGGTTTGGTTTATGAAATGGTAGAACTGAATTTTTTGAATTGTTTTTAAATGTAAAATGGTGTGCTTACACCTCTTTGAAAGTAGGAACTATATTGAAGTTGGTTTTGAAAAGTGTTTCCAATAGAGTTTTCTAAACAATCAGAGTGTGTTTTAATGGGATGAGATGTTTTGAAATTGATTTGAATATCTTGAAAGTGATTTATTTTCTAAATGGTTGTGACTTTCTAAAAAATTTTGTAAGATGTGAGCTGGGATTTTGATCTCGTGGTTCGCGGTTTTGAGAAAAAAAAGTTGTGTTGGTTGACCATTTTGGTTTTAAAAAGTGGAATGAATTTTTTTTAACCATTGGTATTTTCATGATCAACCACATGCATGGGGTTATATGGGAAGATGGATGTTTGATGGCATGACTGTATGAGTTTCGAGATGGATATGAGGAGGGTGCCTGGTGTGGCAATGAAACATGCATGTGTAAGGCCCATGGGGTACCATTGGTGGTTGCGCTAACCGCTGAACCATTTGTTTTCAATGAATTGTTTTTAAAGAGTAACATGAAGACATGATGAATTTTTTGGATTGGTTTATATTATGTTTTTTTGGAAAATGTTGATGTTGTGGGATGTTTTGAGTCCAATAACCCCTCCTGTTTGAACTGTGTTTTGGGTTTGGTTTTGGTCAGTAAGTTGTGTTATAGGGACAGTTAGTGGTCTCTTTTGAAAAAAAAATTGGGATGCTTTTATGATGGCTCCCTTCATGTGTTTGGATCTGGTTTGTGGTATATCTTGACTAATGGACCATCTTGGTTGGGTCCTTGGGTTCAACTATTGGAAAAGGTACACCCCCATTAAAGGTTAGTGGACATCTGAAGTGCAACCAGGATTGTTTCTTCATTTGAAGAACCTCCAGTTGATCAATATAATTATATTTTTCTTGATATTTTTATATTTAGTCTACACCCATTCATTTCTTTGAGTTTTAGATCCTCTTGTAACGGGAGAGTTCTCCTGGAATGGTGAAAGAGACCATAGTTTCTTATGATTCCTGATTCGTCGAAGGTGGATGTGGTCTAGGGTTGTTAGTGTCGATGAGTGCATCGATGGTGTCTAAGAGGGCCTTTGGGGTTCTTCAAGGTTTCTTTGAAGAATGAGTTCAGGTTAAACCACCAGTGTGGGAAATATGGTCACGATAGGATATTGTGGCCACTTTCTAGAATTGTGTGTTGTTTGGGGATGTTGTATGAGGTCCCTCTCCAGGAATTGTTTATATCAGTCGCGATGGCCATATTCGGTGATGCCTTATGATGTCATGTGCTCGATTGTCCATATTGGTGAACTTCGTGAAATCCTCTGAGAGTCCCTGTTGTGTTGGGTGAATGTCTCCCTTTGAAATACATCAAAATCATCCATTTTAGAGGAAGGTGAGTGTAGGTGTTCTTTACTTCTATTGTTTCTCACCTGAAGAAACAAGGTGTGATGTGTGTGCATCTTCTTAGCCCTTGTTTCAGTGAAATATCAAGATAGGGTAAAGTGAGTATGGTATTTTTTATGTCTAGAAAACTTATCTTCAGTTGCGGTGTAGTTGTTGGTGGCACCGAAAATGAATTCTCATTCAGTGGGTTTTTGAAGACTAACTGCGAGGCCAAAGATGCTTCAATCATTTGAGCTCCAACCATAGGTCTCAGAGAGAATCTGGCTCATAGTCTGGGGAAATCATAGGGTAATTAAAACCATTGTAGAATGTACTATCCTAAATATGAAAGATAGGATGATTTTAAACCTCTGGTATCTTTATCTTTCTTTTTTTGTTCATGATTGGTGGAAATAGATGGAGGGCCTTGTACCCATGACATTGCCCAATGTCATTCCATCCCCCATTGGTTTCCATTGAGTTTTTAGAGAATGGTTTGAAATTTGGCTAGACATGCTGAGCACATGGTTTATAAACGATTAAGAGAGACTATGTGCCTAGAAGCCATGCAGGAAGATTGATCAGCATAGTTAGTTCATGATTTCACCAACTGTGCAGACTAACCATGTGACCTTCCCAAATCATGAAAATTTTGGGACTTTCTGTGTTGGCATATGCTGGTAGATTATGATGGTTGGTTCTTATGGTGGAGAGAACCACAATTATTCTCATGTATGTTCCTTAAGAAATTTTAAATGTAAGTCTACCCAAGATACCAGGGAGTCTGTTCAGGCCTCCCCCTATTAGTGTCCTGATTTTGTCTCGAAACAAAATATTGGTTATCTCTTATGGTGGGGAGCATATTAGTGTGCCCTCGTACCAGTAACTTATATTTATCTATGGTTTTGGATTGGTTTAGATATTCTCGTTCAGAGATATCTAGCTACCAACATCTTCCTTGAGTAAACGTTGGGACTGGAGAGCGCCCAATGGTTTAGTTAAAGTAAGGTAAGTGTAACCTTATTCAAAGTTGTTGTTCATTTGGGTTAATTGATTAAGTTTGTTCAGATAGTATTTGAAGAGTTTTATTTTGGGATAATGTATGAATGTTATTGATCCTTTTAGAAAAGTGGTGCATGTTTTGTTTTTGAGAGTAATCCTTCCTTAATTGATCACTGGAGGAGTTTTGGACTTTGGGGGTGAAACCTCGCAAGGGGGTACCTATTGGTTTCTCAGTGGGGTTTGGTTGTTGCTTTAACCTTGCTGTGACTTTTTGGGGCGGAATGTTTTCAAGGTGGGGAGAATTGTAATATAAATAACATATTGTAAAGTTATTTTTAATTTATTTTCCATTCATTCTTTGTTTTGGGGGTTTCCAAAGGTTTTATGGAGAATAGGTGAGTTTTCATGAATTGGGCCAAACCGTGAGCCCAATTGTAGATTTAAAAATAAATTTTGTTTCATTTATAAATTTTTCATTTTTCAATATTTTTTAGTAATTCCAACTCCTAAATGTCCTCCCCTGATATATTAACACAAAATTTAAATTTGGTGCCTTTATAAATCCATAATCATGGGGGATTTGGGTTTTTATTTGAGAATTGGGACAACCCGAAAGCCCATTTTCCAGTTTCAAATTGTTTCTTAACTTTTTAATATCTTATTCATTATAATGAATTTTTCGGTGATTCCACCTCCCCCTCGACCCTAAAAACCCCAGGCGTGCTCCCATTCATTTCTCCCCTCTTTGGAGCTCGTTTGCATCGTGATTGAGTGCTGATATTATTACGGATTCTAAAATCAGTCAGATTTGAGGAAGTAATTTATTTCCATCATAAATCACTCAATTCTTACTCTTTTCCCCAATTAAAGTTGTTATATGATCTCATTATCCTTGTTCGAATATCCCTTGAATGGTTTGATGTTTTCAAATTCAGATTCTGGTGGATTTTGGGTCGTTTTATTCGAGATTTCTTTGAGTAAGTGTTTCTCTCTTCAATTTATCATTCAACTAAGGGTTTCCTCCCTCTTTCTTTATGTTTTAAAATTCCCAGAAGTTAGGGTTCGTTCCTAAGGTCTGATCTGGAATTTTTTGGGTCAATTTGTTGTGATCTAGGTATGGATTTATATTCTTTGTGGTGCAGTAGTGGTGCACTTAAGGATTCACACCAAGTTTTTAGGGTTTCGACTCAAAAGGTAGGTGATTCCATGTGTAACCATTTTAATATAAGTTATCTTGCTTGGTTTATTGATTTAGTATGTTTATATTCAGTTTTCTGTGGTGTGAAAACTTTTTTTGATGAATTTGGTTAGACATTTAATTTTTAGTTGAATTTTAGCTTGAAATTGGGTACTTTTCATGTGTGACTTGTTGGGTAATGTTTGGGTTTATTTTATAACATATGAAAGTGAATTATTTGTCTTTAAAGGGGCTACCAATTATGGTTTGTTAATTCCTTATTATCATGTGGGCCTTGAAAATAGATTTTTGATTGAGATTAAGGTGTAAAACTGTGTGGTACTTCTTGAAGGTGATTTATGAAAACGTGTGTTTTTCTTGTGTATCATTGTGGTATTATTTGATGTATTTTTATAACACATGGGGGTGCTTTAATAATTGTTTCAAGGCTGAAAATTATGTTTTGTATTGTTATTGGTATGATTTTGGTTTTGAATTAGGGGTTTGAAATGGGTTTAGTGTGCAAACAATGGTTATACCTCTTGGGTTTGTTTATAAAAATTGCAGATGTTTTATTTAGTTAAAAAAAGTTGGGAAAGGGTGTATATTTACTTTTTGGGTGAGTGTGTTCACCTAATGTGTGTTTTTGAATGTTAAAGTGGTTATTTGAGATGTCAAACATTTTTAGAATGTTTTATAAATTGCTGAAATTTTTTACTAAATTGTGTTTTGTGTGCGAAACACAGGTGTGGGATGTTTCATGTGAGTTTATTGATAAAATGAATTGTGAAGTTGAGAAGGGTATTATGTGAAATGTGTGTGGGATTTTATGTGAGTTGAATATCTTTTAATGATTTTATAAAATCATTTAAAGGATTTGTGGAAGTGTTAATGAAATGTGAAAATTGTTGTTGGCAATTTTGATGTGAGTTTGATTTCAAAATGCATTTGAATGAAAAGTGTAATTTTTGACTTGTGTGATTTACCTGGGGATGTTTGGTTAATATGTGATGTGGAAGTTATATTTGCATGTGAAAACTATACTTCTTGAATTTTTGAACTTGTTTGACCACAAAGGGAAAACCCGGGTATCTAGGTGGGTGGATGTGTACTAGAATGCTAGTGAATCAGTGGGGTCTGGCCTCAGTTTCACTTAGCAAGATTGACGCTTACAACTCTAAATAAACTATGATGATGATGATTGGGGACTACTAGGTTATGGGTATGATACCTACTAGTGACTCGTGCATGAGAGCAGAAATATTTTTGTGGTTACTCTCATTGAGATACGAGGTACCTTGGACCCACAGCTAGCTAGTGCCTAAGGGTTATTTCATATTACTTGTGCTCATTTGATCCTTTGTACTTACTGTCGGTATAAGATATTGTTGGCTAGAAAATTCAGTAGATTAGTTATTTATTTTATAATTTTTGGTCCTTTATAATTATCCCACATGAAAATTCTTTTCATTTATTATTGCATCCTTTAGAAAATTGTAACTAGCATTTCATATTTACAAAACATGCAATGCTTTTTGTCATGAAATGTTTATCACATGGAATATCTTAGAGGTGGTATCCTACTAGGCTTTCACTCACACCCTACTTACACCTTTGGGTGTAAGTAGACTTGCATATTTTATGTCATAGGATTGGGTATATGTTTTATGCCATTGGATCAGGTTTATAGCTTTCCATTGGGATGCAGTGTTTTGGAGATGGCTTAAGGGAGGTGCTTATTTCCATGTAGAGATTTGTGGGATGTACGTATTTGGTTTTTTACCTTTATAATGGAAATTAAACATATTGTTAACTTATGTATTTCAGTTCTGAAATTTTGTAAAAGGCGATTTTAGTTAAAAAATCCAGATTTGTTTTATTGTGTTTGTTTGTTGTTTAATGTTTATAAAATCGGGTAAATCGTTCCCAATTATCATGATATGATACCCAGGCACTTGTTCCCACCTGTGGGGATTGGGAATTCCCTTCAGGCCTTGGCACGGGCCAGGTTTGGTACCGGTTTGATGGCGACCAGATCTGGTTCTTGACATACTGACATGTGAGGCACCGAGAGACAAACTCTACTTCTTCTTTCTTCATTCCCAACCACCATATATATCATCATAGATCCTGGTACATCATCACCACTATTGGATGTACTTATAGTGGAGATGTGTGGAACTCTTTCAACTCTTCCTCCCAAAGTGACACCAGTACCATGGTACATCCTCTGAAGAGCATGACGTGCTTCCCACCATCATAAAATCCATGAGGTTCTTGTCTATTGGATATCTAAGAATGTCGAGTCTCAGAGTCAGTGTCCCTGCCATGCACCTCCTTGACTTGATGAAAAAGTGGGGGAGTGACTGTAAGAGAATGAAGAAAAGATACTCCGTCTCGATCCACAAAGGATATCTGCAAAGCGACCAACTGCCTCGTCGCCTCCCCAAGTAGCTGTATTCCAAACCTCCTTCTAAGTGTATCTACTAAAACATTTCCCTTCCCTAGAGTATAAAATATATCGAAGTCATAGTTCTAGAGGAACTCATGCTAACGTTGATGTCTTAGGTTCAGGTCTTTATGAGAGATTATATACCTGAGACTCTTGTGATTTGTGTAGACTGTAAAATGTTCACCCATCAAGTAATGTCACAACATCAACAAAGAGAAACAACTACTGATAACTCCAGATCATGGGTAGCGTAGTTATGCTAATCTTACCTAATATATCAAGAACCATATGTGATCACTACTCACTCCTTCATAAAAACAAATCCAAGTCCAGTCCCTGATGCAACAACGTAGACTACGTACCCCATACCCTCCTGCAGATTCCTCAAGATGGAGGCAGTAGTCAACCTCTGCCTAAATGCCTAAAAACATTGCTGGCATCTCTCTGACCAAATGAATAGTTTTCCCTTCTTTTTCAATGATGATAGTGGTGCTACATCTTTGGAGAAATCTGGCATAAATCTCCAGTAGTATTTGGCAAAACCTGGGAAACACCGTACCTCAATCACACTCTTGGGTGGATCCCATGAATGTACTGCCTCAATCTTCGGTGGATCTACTAGAACTCCAGCCTCCAATATGACATATCCTAGAATGTGAACCTCTGAAATCCATAACTATCTCATCGAGAGTATACCATAATGCTGGTGCTCTTGGAGTGAGTCTAGTACTACCTGAAAATGGTAGGCATGCCCCTCCTCATTAGTTGAGTATATCAGAATGTCATCAATGAAGACAACTACAATGCAATCAAGGTATGGCTGAAATATCATGTTCATGAGTCCCATGAACATTTCTGGAACATTGGATACACCAAATCGCGTAACCAAGAACTCATATTTGCCATACCGACATCTGAAAGTCATCTTATGAATATTCACATCTTGTACACTAAGGTTGTGATAGCCTAATCTGAGGTCTATATTCAAGAACCGACGTGCTCTGTTTAGCTGATCAAAGAGGTCGTCAATCCTTGGAAATGGGTACTTATTCTTCATGGTCTCCTAATTCAGGTTCCAATAGTCAACAACAAGAATCAAGCTCCCACCCGCCTTCATGGAGAACAAAATCAGGGGCTTCCCTAGGAGAAACACTGGGCCGAATGAACCATTTTCCCTATAATTCCTCCTGTTGTATCTGCAACTCACAAAGCTCCATGGGAGGCATCCGATACACTGGTGTAGATATTAGTATCGTCCAAAGGTTCATGTCAAGGTATAATTCCACCTATCATTGAGATGGACGACCCAGAACATCATCAGGGAATACATCCGCATACTGATCCACCACTATAAGATTAATCAGACTCTCCACATCAACTGCTTCAAGGGTATGGCTCGCTAACTGATGAGTGATTAGCTGCACTCTCCTCTAAGTAATCTTGTCCTATGCTGCAAAGGCTTCCTTCTTGCTAGTGAAGGTAAACCTGGTCCCATCCATACGAACCAAACACACATTGTGCCTAATATAGTTTATTTGAGCATGGACTGTAGATAACTAGTACATACCAAAGATGACATCAAAAGGCCTCGATGCCGCTACTAGGAGATCCCAGCAGATGCTCTCGCATCCTAAAGTATGCTCGCACTGCCAATACCAGCTGGTAATCAGTGAATAAACTCCTATAGAAGTATCTAGCCATAATGATCGATCCAACTCGAGGTCACCCACCTGTTGGCCTGGTCCTCCGAGACCTTTGTATCATTCATATTTTTCCTAAAGATGACTCAGCTACTAACTGGAAAACCTATGGCAAGGGAAGCATCTCCTGAGCATGGTCTATGTGTAGAGTCTCTGGTATAAACTCCACCCTAATGAATGTCTCGAAGTCTCCCCAGGTGAAGGTGGTATCGTCGCAAAACATTAACATCTGGATCCACCACCTCTCAGTTGCTCCCTGGAAGAGGCTAACAGCTAGGTACACCATCATGTCCGCGGGTGTCCCAGATGCGTGGAATGCTCGTGCTACAAACACTAGCCAGTGCCCAGCCATAGGAAAATCTGACTCACCTCAAAACCTCAGAGGCCTCAGAAACTAGAACTCGTTTATCACGCTCAAGCGGCGTGCACTCTCAACTGGTGCCTGATCTAGAAGAGGGCCCCGTAATGAGGCCTCTTCGCTCAACGTTATATCATTAAGTACAACTATTGGGGCTCTAGCGGATCATCCAAGGGGAGGCATCCTGAAAAAAAGATGTGGCACAGTCAAAGGACTACACCTAGTGAGCTCACCTAGTTTGAGCTGACTTTAATGAAATTTTTGAAACCACACACGCAATCAATGCTTTCATGAACTATGTTGTAAATCAGAAGTCAAGGTCCTGGTGTATGGACACGTCAGCCGCCTGTACCAACACTGGACTCCCTGAACTAAAAACCTCACTCAGTACACTTAACAATATTTATTCATATAAATAAAATATCAGATTCCCTAGTTCTATGGTAGAACCGACTCCTCTAATACCAATTTGTCAAGACCCATCCTCAGGGCTCGTACTGTGACTACCACAAGCCTGCCTTCCATAGGCCAGGGGCTGGTGACTAGCACCAAAATTGTAAATCTCGACAATTGGGAAGGAATTGCCTTTATAAAATACAAACATATCCAACCAGAGTACGAGAGGATGTAATACACTATGTACAAAAGAAAGTGCTGAAAAGTAGATGGTCCAGAATACAAACCCAACTAAAATGTACAGCTACCACAAAACGAAAGTACAACAGAAAAGGCAAAAAGCTAGAAGATAGAAGCAGCTCTTGGGTCGTACACCTCGGATCCTACCCGAAGGGTAGGTACAGAGATCCTCCTCAATGCTCTATCCCGTCTACGACCTCCGATTACCGTGTCCTCCTGAATTCCACCTCCAGTACTGACTCGTCGTGAGGTCCACCTCAGGGTACCGTCCAGTCCTCGTACGCTCGGTCTCTGTCAACGCTATCTATCATCTACATCCAACACAATGATGTGCGGGAATAGCCCATGG
Organism: Viscum album; assembly: GCA_963277665.1. Lineage (NCBI taxonomy): Eukaryota > Viridiplantae > Streptophyta > Magnoliopsida > Santalales > Viscaceae > Viscum > Viscum album. The sequence goes on from OY728145.1 coordinate 1,202,893,012, forward strand.
AGGGGTGAGTATAAATATACTCATTAGGGACCCAGACACCCTCATGGTCTCAATAAATAAAACAAGGATAACCACAAAAAAAGGATCTCAAAAGATAACCCTTACATAGGTATAAGACAATACATATACCATAGTTATCAAGTAATCCATCTCAATCATGAGTAAACACAAAGGTTATGAAATCGATGGATAACCAATACTTAGGTATATGCACATACACATACCTATGTTATCGAGTGACCCATCTCAATCATGAGGTAAACAGAATGGTCATTGACTCAGCTCAAACTAGGATTTTCATTAATGATATCGAAACCACAACTGCTGAAGAGATCCTCCTCTGTCGAGTATGGTGATCCTGTCATGACTTCGAGGTGCCGATCACTAACCTTAGACTATTGAGGTACTCCTCCTATCTAGTACCATAGGTCTGCCACCTCACAATGTAGTGCTCCTCCACCATGGGTCTGTCACCTCACAAAGTAGTGCTCCCCCTAATACACTATAGAGGTATTTCTTCTTTCTAGTACCGTGGGTCTGCCACCCAAAAACAGTAGTGATCCCCGCCCTAGGTCTGCCACCCAAACAGAGTAGTGCTCCTAACTGGGCTAGTCATGTCACTCCGACTTGAATCGGAAAAGCAGTTATCGGGTCTCAGCCAGCTATAAGGTCTCCGTACTCCATACGCTCGTCTCCAGAAGGGTCCACTCCATGAGCTATTGGTCGATACTTCCATGTGTCACATAATCTCACATGGAAATTTCTCAGAGGACCGCCTTGTCATAGGGGTCTCAACGCAACAGACGAAGAGTCAATCGGACGCCCGGTCTGTGAGTTATTAGCCTTTAAGTCCCGGGGGCCCAGTTGGTTTCCTGTATGAACCAAACTAGCCGTATCACAACTGTACCACGAACTCTCATTGGGTATACTGAATGGATTCGTTTCTCAATGTGAAGAATCAAACTATGTCGACGACACTTCAATCGGACGTCCAGATCTCAAGTTATAAGCGTTCCCACTCCGAGGTCCCGGTTGGTTTCAGTTTCTAACCAACCCGGCCATGCCAAATCTTTGTCGAAACCTTGAGTGTAAAATAACGCAACGACCACCTCGACCTGAGTAATCCAACTCAACTAACAGTGCGTAGATCGGTGGTCTGTAGCTCAAAATATGACCATTTAACATAAAACAGTCTGAAAATATGGGGTCTGGGCTCAGTCCGACCAGGCCCAACACCCCTTGGGTGGCCCGACCCGGGCGACCCGACCAGGTTCCGTGTTCAGCCTGGGTGGGTGCGGCTCGGCCAATCCGGTGCAATTCTGCTTGGAAAACGCGGTCTTGCGTGACCAGCGCATCCCGGCCCATCCGGCGCGGCATGGCCCGACCAACGTGGTCCATTCCACGTGACACGCATGGCTGGACACGTGGCTGTGCGACCAGGGGGGTTAAACCACTGGTTCTTTGGAAACGGCTGGCCATTAAGGTTAGCCGTTGGTAATGGAGGGACCCCCTCGGGTCCCGCCTCTTGATGGCATAGGGGGCCGGGACAGATGGCCACCCTTCCAGATCCTCCACGGCCCTATGCTGCGGCTTTGTCCAATGGGCACGGCGCTACGGCGCTGCGCCCCGCTACCGTGGCCATCCCCGGCCACAACCCCTGTAGCTCTGGCGCAACGTGGCAGGGGCGCACCCCTCCATCGTGGCCTGACCTGGCTGCGGCTCCTAAATCTCTAGCACGAGGCGACGGCACCGCGCCCCTCCACCGCGGCTCAGCTAGGTCTTGGTCCGGCTTTACTCCGTGTGGCAAAACTGTTTCGCGCCATTGCGGTGACCTAGAAATCATGTGCTAATGACCCACATGTGGTCGGACTGTCACCAGATGGTTCTTCATAGTCCACCTCTATCATCCACAAACCACAATCGAGAGGGGAAGGGTCAGACCGTGTTCGTGTGGTCAAAGACCTTCCTCGTCGAGATGGTACCATGCGTCAAAATGAAAAATCATGAATTTAAGACCGATGATGAACGATATTAAAACATGAACATAACAAACCCTACCTCATAAAATGTCTTTAAAAGGTGGCGATTAGCGGAAGACGGGTGTCGTTCCGTCATCGTCGGGAGGGAAGGGGCCGAGGGTGGCGTCGGTGTTCTTCGTTCATCATTCATCGATGGAAGAAGTGGAAAACTCTCTATGTGTTGGGCATCATTCTTCGCTACTAGCGTTCCACCGCATGAAGAAGCCGTCAAGAACTCCTTCACCAATCCTCCTTTATATAGGAGTGGGAGGGTTCTTCGTTGGCAAGCAAGTCATAAATGGAGTATTTATGATAGAGGGCTCCATCTAATTAATCCACTACGGTGGCGCATTGAAATGGGGAGTAAGTCAAAAAGGGGGTTAATGCTTGGGTGGTCCCCTCATTAAAAAGGGTGGTTTCATCCTCCTCAATTAAGAGGGGGATTTAAACCTTAGAGGCTCTCCCTCATAAATGACTAGGAGTTAAGGAGTTATGATTCCCCTCCCATTAATGGGAGGCCTCGTGTGGTTTTCCCCACAATAAACCTCACATGGGAGGTTGGATCTCGGTGGGCCCCACCACCATAACCTCTCTTGTGGGTTAGGTTGTGGCGGTCCCACCACCAACTACCAATTGGAGCTTCTAACCACATATCATCAGGACATGTTTTTAACAAAATAAAATAAATTTTTCACTTATTTTATTTTATTAACTCAAGTAAAACATAAAAAACTAACTTTGATACCCGATCATCTATCGTCGAGGTGAAATTTTTCTTAAGCGAAAACTCATGTTGTGAGTTCAATAGTGCCCTTAGATTTCAATTCCAAGCATCAGTTCAAAAAATAGAAAAATATGCGTGTTCGTTCATTGAACGTACCCAAGCTAAACACCAAAAATTGATTCTGCATACACCGGTCCTCGGAATCAGGTGCCGTCAGAAACTATGCACTCCAAAAATTCAAAACAAATTAAGAAAAAAAAATTCCGTGAAATTTCAGGTCTTTTCAATACAAGTGGCTTAAAAGGATTATAATTTTGGATTGAAGTTGACATTGGTCCAAAAAAATATATCCAATTATATTTTGACAATTATTTGTAAATTTTATAACATTAGAATATTACATATAATTACCCGATTTCCCCTCAATCGTGTTAAATAAAATAATAAAATTAATATTTGAAAAACATAATGTAAATCCAATTAGAAAAAAAATATAATACTTATTATATCCATGTATGTACAATTTTTAAAATTCAATTCACATTAATTGAAAAATAAATTTTCACACTAATACCGCAGATGTATTGAGAAGGTGGGTAAAAAAGACATTTAGACGATCCATAATTTTTTATATCTAATTTTAATATTAAAATAATTCTAAAGACCTTCATTGGAAGATTTTTTTTATTTTTGATCTATTGTTTCTTTAAAAATAAATTAAAAATAAATTTAAATGAAAATTCATCTGTTTTACTGTAATGTGGTATTTTTCAATATTACTCAAAAAATGAAACCTCTTCGAAAAATATAAAAACACCAAGCCTATGGTAATTTTTAAATGTTAAATAAAAAATTTAAGGCAATTTTTAACAATAAGAATTATAAAATTTAAAAAAAAATGTTTTAAAATCGGTGGCACATTAAAAGGATGTATAATTGCCGTTATTTTTAAATACAGTTTCTATGACTAAAATAGTATTAGTTCATATACAATTTTCTAAATCAATTATTTGGAATATATGTAAATTTCAAAACATGGTTATACTATTTATAACCACGATTTAAACATCTTTGATAATTGATTGTGTTATGCTTGAACTGAAAATTCCATGCATTGTAAGTTATCAACAAAGAATTTATTTTACTATAAATGGAAAATATGGTAAAGTCTTGGGGTGACATATGATTTCAACATATAATAATGTTTTACAAAAAATATTAGGAGTGTTACGTACTATAAAATATTTGTGTTGTTCTCCTTCATTTAATCCCCTGGCTCAAATGTTGCTTCTTCTTTTTTGATTTCTCCAAAGAACATTTTCCAGTCGAGTTATTATATTTTTAAACAGTTTTTCTCCAGTATCGGGAATTGGAATTGGTTCTTCATAGTAAGAATATCTATGTTCTAACTCTTTTTCATCAATGTTGGAAAAATGTGTAGGACCATGAATATACTTCCTTAACATAGTTATAAAAAATAAATCATGGTCTTTTGAGATATTTGACGACATTGCTAAATAGTATCCATCAATTCCACATCCATGAATAATTCAAGATGGTACGATGTACCTGGGACTCAATTTACATGTCCTAACAAATGTAACAACACCTTCCAATAGATAAACATTCGATTAAAAATGATCTCCTAAAAGATACTCAAAATGTTTCCTCTGATTGTTATCAGAAAGCTTCTACCTACTTTGAGCTCCATAATGTGGGCGTAAATAGACTTTAACTTTTTTGATTTATCTTCAACCTGTTCTAGTCCTATGTGTTTCTGTTATCCAACATCATAAAAATATGTTTCAGTATGATATATATTTCCATATAATTATTCATAAAACTCCATTTTAAAACCTAAATGGAAACTATTTTTATAGGAAAACTCCACCAAAGGTTTGTATAGATCCCTAAAAACATGAAAGTCAATTGAGCACAAATTCAACATTCATCCACTGTCTAAATTATTCTTTTTGATAGTCCATTAATTTGAAAATGGTAATTAATAATCAAATGAAGATCACTTTTAAGATCCATCTAAAGTCTTTTCCAATAATAATATGAAAATCGTGCATCTTGATCAGAAACAATAAATAGTGCTACAACATGAAGTCTTTCAACTTATTTAATGTAGATAATTGCATGGTGATAAAGAGGAATGTTTTTTCTCTTATAATAGCAATGTGCTGATTTAATTTTCTAGTCAATGGTAAACCATATTCCATAATTTTTCCTAGGATTATTTGTTAGTCTGGTGAAAAACTGTAGAGTTAATTCATCCCATTTTCACAATATAATATTAAATGGTTTTAGGACTCCTATAGGATATTGCCTCAATTCTTTCACTTGTTTACAAAAAAAACATTTAGATTCATAATCAGAAATTTCCCACTTCATGTTATACCAACAAATGTGTTTCTTTAATACCTAACACATCTTTTATCTATTAGGGTGTATATTGAATTTTGATCTATGATCATATTCAAATAATTCCATTTTTATCTCAGTTGTATATGTAAAAAATAAACCATTTTAAAATTTTATAAAACAAACATCACAAAAATGTTTTCTAATATTAAATCATTAATATTTTTAATATTTTTCAAAAATACCCCATAATCATATTGATAATTTGTTATGTACTCTAACAAATATGGGTTTTCAATCATTTGAATAATTATTAATGTAACCATTTCATTTTTAATTTTCAAATCCCTCTTTACTAGATCACTGATCCCTAGATACCCCTTAATCGTCATTTGTGTTAGAACTCTATGGTCTTTCTGACTCAACACATCTATTACCTTATTTTCCTTCTCTATGTGGTAGTGAATTGAGCCATCATAATTATTGAGTCGCATGAGCCATATAATTTCCTCATATTGAGTTATTTCTATGATAAGATATATTTCAAACTCATGTTATCTCTATATATCTCACATCATTCACTATAAAAATAATTTATCCATATATTTAGGGAAAATGTTACCACTATTAACTATATATCATAGGTTAGATGGTTATATTAATTAGTTTTGAACTACCTTGATGCATAAGCAATGATCTGTCAATTTTCTTAAAAAAAACATCCACGTCATTTCCTTGATGAATCACTCTAAATAAAAAATCCATCATTTCAATATAATAATATCAAGATTAAAAAATTGACATATATTCACATCAATTCATCAAAAAAATCATAATCATTGATCAATTGGAATTTAACCCCATTATATGTGAGATTGGTTAATGTCTAATCCAATGAATAAAAATTCTAATTGAAACATAGATAATGTCCTACTAACACAACAAAATTTTGAACCTCAGCTATGTTCATTTCAGAATGAAAATATTGACATGTCTTTATCCTTGGAGTATCAACAGATATTCCATCCAAGGATTTACTATGGCCAATTATAATTTTTTTGAACCATGATTCATACATGAAAAATATATATATAAATCATACCTACTAAGAGTGACATAAATGATCTATAAGTGATTCTCATAGTCTTAATAAAATTTTGAATATACCATTAAATCAATATTGAATAACACATAAAATCATCATTATATTCCTCAAATACTCTATTCATTATATACATAAAAAACCTGGGTTCATTTGTCTATCAAGATGGAATGAAAATAAATTCTTAATGAACATACCTTTTCCAAAAATATTTCATAAAAATGTGTTTCATTTTTCACATTTAATTGATTATATCTATAGTGAATGTCATTATTCAAAATTTATAGTGATCCGTGATGTTGATCAAATAAATAAACTACCCAATGAAGAGGATACCTTTTAGTTTTTGAAATAGCAATTATTTCCTTATAATCAATACATTGCCACATTGTTCTATATTTTTTCTTGAAAAAGACAACACAAGCTCTCCATGGAGAAAACAAGGGTGAATAAATAGCCATATACCAAAACATTCAATTAGGTTCTTCAACTCTACTAATTACTCATTATCCATTCATTAGAAATTATTTTATATTGGTCTTTCATCATGGATTAATTCAATAGAAAATTGAACTTCTCTCTCTAGGGGATGTCATGGTAATTCGTCATGAAATACTACAATGTATTCTTTAACAATGCGTACGTCCCCAATTTAATGATTATAATATTCATCCATATATGATTTTCCATTCATCCATTAGAATTTCATTTCCTATATCTAAGGGGGTGGATATAGATACAAATGAGGTGACAATGTATCTTCTTTAAAGAAAATGGATTATTTATCTACCTCTGAAATCATAAATTTAATCTACTTGCAATAATTTTTTAACATATATTGAATGATAGTATATACTAAAGATTATGTAAATTCAACAATAGGTATTATTAAAAGTTTAGTAACTAATGTAAAGATCAATGATGTAAAAGGTATTTAGAGACATATCATTGTTGTAATGAGACTTCCTATAGGAATTTTTACTAAAAAAACATTATTTAAAACAATAGTTAAATGGAAAATGTTCTTGGAAAAGATAGATTATAAAAATGAAAGATATAATATCGAATAAAATAGTGCATTGGATAAGTTTAAAGAGATTATTAATATACCTCCAACCATAACATTGAGAAATTCAACCTCAGTAGATGATATTTAATAATCATGTCCTTGCTCTCGTGTTCTTTTCTGTGGAAAATTTCTATGATTCTTAGAATGGACATTTTCACATTGTCCAATTTAATTAAAATTGTATCATTAACCATTGGTATATTCTTTCATTCCCATTAAATCATGGGAAAGGTGGGTTTTTTTGGCACTGATTACAAACTCCCAGTCCCTTCAGGCATGTATTAAGAAGTGTCTTCCCAAAATTATTATATGATGGAATGAAAAATTATATATTATTCCATTTTTACTTATTTAATTTTTTATTGTTTTGAGAATACCTATTCATTACTTCCTTTTATTAAAAGTGAAAATACTTAATAGAATTAATTTTCATTTTTTATAGCACATTATATTATATGTTCATATGATGAGAAAGCATGGGAGACCAGTGTTCTTTAGAAGAATGATTTTAACCCACCAAAGAATCAATCATTCATTCAATTTAGATTATGTAAAAAATATGACACATAGATTATTATCCATGTAGTGTTATATTCAAACATTTCAACATTATTATCATACCTTTTCCATAGATTCATGAATTTTTTCTCCATATAAACTCATTTTCCATGAGGGAAATATTTTTCCATTAAAATTTCATTAAAATCTATCTAGTACATGTTTACAATTTCTACATTTTACAGTTAGTTTTATAACATTTAACACCATTTATTAACATCTAATGGGACTATATAAAAATAAATGACAACCTTCTTAATTGTTTTCCCAATGTATGAAATATATCCTCTAAAATACATATCATTTATTCAAATAGAAATAGATTTTTAGACCCATTGAATTTTGGTAGTTGTTGTGTGATGCAATGATCTAAAAATGTTCCACTTTCTTATAGATCAGTGTTCTCCATATGGGTGAGGTCGTTGTTCAAAACAAAATTTAGCTATACATGTATAGTTATAGTTCTTTAAGAACATGTTGTATCTCCATATCCATCATCATATTTCATATGAGAAAAATCCCTACATGTAATACCTGTATTGATATAGTTTACATCCCTTTCACTAGGTCAAATTTCTAAACAGTGGAATATATTATATTAAATTTTTAATCATCCTACATAATTTTGTAATTGTAAAAATAAATTGAAAAATATATTCATAACATATCTCATAATAATAAAAATGATTTATTTGAGTAAATTTTTACTTTTAAATATTTCATAATGATTTCTAGAGAAAATATGAATTATCATATCCATATCCATGGAGAGTATCAAACCTGGTGTATAGTAAGGATCTTTTTCAAGTACCATGTCACTCTATTATAGTCTAAGGACACCATGGAAGATTTTTTATACCATGTTATATATGTTCCATAACCACATCCAATTATAGTATCCAAATTAGGATTTATATATAGGAATTCACCCATAAACCCTACCATTCCAAAATTCTAGGACATTCATATATACATATCCTAAAAGTCATTCATAGGGTTATGTTCCCTAATCTATGTTTCATAAATATAATTTTTAAGGATTATACTAAAATTCATATGATACCAAATATAATTACCCAACCCCAATAAAATAGAGTTGGTTGATTATTTTAATTAATTTTCCTAGATACAAGTATTAATTTCAATATGACTGGCCATTTAGTAGTTTAGGAAAATTGAATTTGTGCATGATCCATACTTTAAAATTAAAAATATAAACTAAAACATATATAATCCATTGAATATAATAATTATATAGGCTTAAACCTACATATTATTCATATTATACATCTTCTCATCCTAGATAAAATGAATCATATGAATAAAGTGATCTTAGATGCTCAGAAAGGGTAAATAATTTAATAGAAGATATCATAGATAATTAAAAAAATTATTTCCTATGATAAAACTAATGCTCAAGAAGTTTATTCATAATAATGTGTTATAATATGGCATGAATAAATCAAATACATCCATATAGATGTTCAGATTTATATTCTACAAGTCAAATACCCATAAGTAATATTGATAACTAATCTCATAATGAGAAAATTCAAAATGTTGTATGTCATTATCAAATTGTCATGGATTCAACTAAGAACCCATTAACAAATAACTAAAAACATAACTATTATATATCATGAGACCAACCAATGAATCAAGGGGCTATAGAGGGCCCATCACATCACTTAAGAAGTCCAATGAATTCCAAATATAGAAAGTATAACACATATCCAAAATAACTATTGTTATTAAAAATAACATAAAAAATGTTAATTAATTAACCATGAAAATTGAATTGTATCAAAATAGAACATCCATATTCAAAGATATCATAAATAATTCAATAATAAATGGTAGTTTGTATCCTAATAAATCAACCGCAAATATGAATAAAATCCAATGATGGAAGATTACATTACTAAAAAAATCTAATAAAATCATCAATAACTTCTTTGGATAAATTCCACATTTTTAAATTGAATTAATACAAAAATGTGTACTTAAAAAAATCCATTGAAATAAACATGTAATATTCTAAGTAACCATTCAAAATTCTATGTCTTCATGGTGAAAAAAAAATGTTCACACCAATTTAGTGAAAAAAACATTTGTTCCATAAAAAATATCTATAAAGTATATTGTTTGGAAAACTATAAAAGATATATTTCAATAATTTTTTTTAAAAATATAATATATAATAAATATTTTCTAGATTATAAAAAAATATTTTTGAAAGCGTTGTTAAGATACATGGACATGGATGACATGTATTATTTAATAGATACCTTCATATAAAAAATCCGGAATAAAAATTAGATTGCTAAATGAATATTTTTCTTGTAATTTCCTCTAGTTAAAGGTTATTTAACCTTATGTATAATGGTTAAGGGAAATTATTAAATTAAACCTCAACTATATCCATATTTATGATATCATAAATGGTATAGTTATATTCACTTGTTAGTAATATATCATTTTTAGTATAGTTTCACGTGTTAACTGCTTCATTTTCATAAGTTTTTTTCATCAATTAAATCTTGTTAATTTAGAATATGATATTTTTTCTTTACATATAGTGTTATAATAGGTTAATAAATATTATATTTACTCATCCTATAAATTTTTATAATCAATTATGAATGGTTAATGTGGTTAATTAATCTCATCCCATCCTGGAGACGGTAGACTATACGCACACACAAGCGATGATATCCTTCCAATAATATTAAAGTGGTAAAGAATTAGATGATATATTAATTATAAAAAAAACAATATCATGTCATATTAATTTTCTATATCTATTATTTTCCTCTTTATACCCATCAAAATAAAGTGGTCAGGAATAGAAAATTATTCTAAAATTTGGGGATGGTTAGTCGTATGTACACATGCATACTGATATTGTTTTTCGACGGATGGATAAAAAGTGGACTATTAATATCCAATAATCAAAATAAAATCTCAGAATATAAATGATATTTTTTTTATTCTTTTATAATGGAATCAATTGGTGAAGAGGATGTATAAGAAGAAATAATTTTTAAGGAGTTAGTACAAATTAATACCTATTCTTTAGCGAACATCAAATGGATATTTTATTGGGGACTCTAGGGTTGGTATGTAGAGAATAAAATCATATATAGGAGGCATATAATATTTTTTAGGATGGTAATGGACATTTTTTTAATTATTAAGTCTTATGGTGGTGTGATGAGTTGAGGGAGGATGTAAATTTCTTTAATAAATGGGGGGGGGCTCCCTTTTAATCCTTTGAAATATTAAATTAATATAAATTTATTTTAGATTTAAAATTTTTCCAATGTGAGTTATTTTTAATATAATATTATTATAGGTATATATCCATTCATCCTATTATATGTATACATGTTTAGGGTATAATATTAACCTTATCTTGTAGTTGTAACCCTTAGTTAATCCAATTAACTCTAAACAGAATTACACAGATTTTTACATTTTAGGGATAATATATTTACAATATAAATAAAAAAGGACCCCAAAAGGATCATTAAATAATTCATTAACATTGTTATATTCTGTTGTCTGAACATCATATGTTTATGAATTTTATATAATATATTAAAATATTTTTTATTTTAATTTATCATTTTTTCCCATTTTGATACAATTCATTATTTGTCTTCTTAAAAATATTATAACAACATGATAACATCACATAAACACTTCTAATAAATTAGTAAAATGTATAAGTTATATATAAAATTGGCGAATTTCATTAACTATTTAAAATTTTATTTATTTTACTATTTCTAAATTTATTTATTTTGATATTTCAATTAATTAATCAGTTATTATATCAATAATATTAATTAATTTAATTATATTATGTATTCTATAAATTTTAAAAAATTATTTTAAATGTGAGGATAAATTTATCATTTTTCAAAGTAATATTTATAATTGATTTTACCTTATTTATAAACATTTATTTAAAATTATATAATTATTAAAATTATAGTATGACATCTTATACTCTTCTTTAAATAAAATATAAAAATGTTTATAATCTATCAAATGTGGCCAAAAAATGATCATAATTTCAATCTATGTATGGTTTCTGTCTAAATACATTTATCCAATAAAATTATGACAACTATGTGGGTAAATTTTATAATTTTTTCATGTTATTTTAAACAATAATTACATGATTCACCTAGAAACATGGGAAATAAAATACTAAAGATATGATTCCAAAAAAATTTAATTTGATCATTCTAGAAAAAAATAATATGAATTAAAATCATGTGTGTCCATTTTCTGAAATTCAAATCACATAAATGCATATATTATGTTTAACACAAATCTATCAAATATGGTGAGACTGCGGGTAAAATAGACGATCAAATGATCAAAATGTTTTTACATCTAAATTTAATATAAAAATGATTCTAAAAAATTAAATTAGATTAATATATGTATTTTAGATCTATTATTACTTTAAAAATAAATATAAAATAATTTTAAATGAAAATTTCAATTTTAAATATGGAACAATTTTTAACTATTCATCAAAAAATGAAACCACTCAAAAAATAAAAAATATTCAATCTAATATAATTTGGATATTTTTAATTCAAATTTTAATTTTACATTAAAAAAAGTAATTTTATTATATTTCTAAAATTAATTTTAAAAATAGTATCATAATTAAAAAAAGTTTAAATTCCATACTACAAAAATATAGTTTTATGAATAAAAATCATATTATTTCATATAAAATTGGGTAAAAATAATTTACTGGAATATTGATAAATTTTTTAATGATGTTAATACTATGCAGAACCATTATTTAAATAATTTGGTTAATAGATATTGCATTTTTCAAACTCAGTGTTTCCTGATCTAATTATTTTGGTCCTCCATGTTCGGTAAAATACAAGTGTTAGTTATTTGGAGGGTTTGGAGGAGGCTTAGAGGGAGTTTTGAGGAGTTTATATTTTAAAGTCTGGATGTATGGGGGTTAAATGATGTGTAATCACATTACACATTTTAAACTTTTCTTCCAGTCTTGTATAAAATATTTCAAAACGTGTAACACATGAGGGTTAGAAAAATAATATAAATCAATTGGCGATAGTTTTTTTTCCATGGGAACCTACCTAGAAGAATTTATATTTGTGAAAGGGTATTAAAGTCATGTAATACCAAGTTGTTGTAATTTACTAGTTAGGTATCTATCCACAAGGTTTATCAAACCCTATGGCTACAATGATTCACCCTCAAACATAGGCGATTAGTAGAACCCTCTTTCATGTATTAAGGATTTTTTAATCATTGATCGATTCCAAGATTATCTATTTCGATATATAGTGATTCGTATTTGATCTAATGTGTGTTCTTCAACATTTTTTAATTTTCTCTAGGTTTGATCTCCCTTTATTCATGTTAATCTGGCCATGTTAGGGAGGATGTTATCCCTTTGTTCTAATGGGGTTTCTCTTCGGTTGATGTTGGTACGATTGTTCTATGAAAACCATTGGGAGAGGAAGACCTAAAATGATAGTAGATTGGGGGATGTCTACATGATCCTATCTCATGAAATGAAAATTTACACCCCTTGAGGTAGAGAATCCCTTTCTTCAATTTAATTTTTCATCATACTAGAGCGGTTTACTTGGGTTTACTTTTGGATCCGCAATGTGAAAACCATATTTATGATTTCGAAGTAGTTAATATATTATGAGGGGAAGGTGGGGTTTTTTCTAATTCTTATTATAATAATATTATTGATTTTGATTTTGTGACTCTACAGGATAAATTCCCCACTGAAAATGGTATTCGTTTGTGGAATTTTTTGAACTAGTTATGTCTATTGTGTTTTCATCATGGTTTTTAGTTTCTATGGTATCACCCTTAATAAAAAGTTATTAATTATATACACTCAACTAATGAATGGATTCCCCTGGATTGTATAGTTTCTATGATAACTCCCTAAATTAATAATCTATGTCACATAATGATTTCCTTACTAAATGAGAAAATGGGTTTTGTTTGGCTTCTGTTGTTGTGTGGTTGTGATAACAGTTTTGTTTTGTGGGATAGATTGGGTAGTGAAATTAAACCTTAGGTTGAGATACTATTTGATTGTTCAATAAATGCGAAGTGTTTTGGTGTTTTTATGTGATAAAGTTTTGTTGTTATGTGTTTCTAGATGATGTTGTGTGTGGATGGTTTTGGAGGGAAGACTTTAAAGAACGATTGTGATGGTTAGTAGTGGTAATTCTTGCTAAGCTTCTCCATGTATGCATTTTTACATATTTTTTGTTGTGTATCATGCTTAGTAGATTCCTAGACATTATTGGAGTAAATGAATAAATATTTACTCATGAAGTTTTCAACCACTAGGTTTGATTTAACAAAGGTAATGAATATATGAATTTATAAAAATGAATTGAATTGGTTGGGAATGTGAAATGGTTTTGGGCATATTGAGTAGTGTTGCACATTTAATGATAGAAAAAAGTTTGAAATGATTTGAGTTGTTTATTTTCATGATACACATTGTTTGGTTTAAGAGTTTGGTATGATATATATATATATATATTCATGTATTTCCCTTGTGATTTTTATATGCACCCCACAATAGTTGATCACTGTTTTGTGAACCTTCCCATTGTCACGTGGGAAGGTTTATTTCATAAACATCATGGTGGGAGGATGGATGGATGACCACTTGAACATACAAACTCTCTCTTCCAGGAATTCATAACACAAGAATCTTTTTGTAGGTTATGGTTTGTAAGGACCATCTATGTGTGGGAAATTTGTTTATTCCCAGGTGTCTTGGGGATGAGATGTGTAGTTCTTTGAGATGTGGATGAAAGACCAGGTGATGGGACGAGATGTGGTTGTGGCCCAAATGTCATCAAACATGATGTTATGTATATCATGTACCATGTGATGGGATGAGATATGGTTGTGGCCCAGGTGTCTGGGGGTGGGACGTGATGTGTCCCCTTTCCCAGGTAATGAGACATGATGTGGTCGTGAGGCCTAGGTGTGTGCATTTGTGGGGGGGGGGGGGGGGGGTGGTTTGGTATATTTGGAAGAGGTGGGAACACCAGTTGTCACGAACCAAATCTGGTTACCGCCAGAATCGACACCAAACCCAGCCCATGACAAGGACCGAAGGGCGTTCCCGATCCCCACGGGCTGGTACAAGTTCCTGGGTATCATAAAATGATAATTGGGAATGATTTACCCGATTTTTATAATCATTAAACAACAAAAAAACCCAATAAAACAAATCTGGATTTTTCAACTAAAACCATATTTTACAAAATTTCAGAACTGAATTACATAAGTTAAAACTATGTTTAAAGACCATTAAAAAGGTAAAAAAACAAATAAGGACAGCCCAATAACCCTTATGGCAAGGGGTACCGCCCTTATGCTATCTCCACAAGACTTCATTACCAAGGACCTTCCAGAAACCCGAACCACTGGAACTAAAAACTGTACCCAACCTGTGACAACAAAAATAACCAAGTATACTTAAACCCAAGGGTGTAAGTAGGGTTTGAGACAAAGCCAAATAAGATACCACCACTAATAGATTCCATGTGATAAACATTTAATGTCGAAAAGCATGCAATGTTTCAAAGACATGAGATGCTAGTTAAAATTACTAAAAGATGCAACATTAAATAAAAATAGTTTTCAGGTGGGCTAATTTAAAAAATAAAAAAATTTAAAATAAATACCATATCTACTGAATTTTCCATCCTATCATACCGTATACCGACGGTAAGAATAAAGTATCCAGTGAGCACAAGCAATGGGAAATAACCCCTAGGCACTAGCTTGTTGTGGGTCCCAGGTACCTTGTATCTCGGTGAGAGTTACCATCACAAATATCCATTCTCATGCACAAGCCACTAGTAGGGAACATACCCATAACCTAGTGGTCCACAATAACCATCATCTTAGTTTAGTTAGAGTTGTCACCGTCAATCTTGCTAAGTGAAATTGAGGCCAAACCTCACAGATTCACTAGCATACTAGTACACGTCCACCCACCTAGATACCCGGGTTTTCCCTTTGTGCTCAAACAAGTGAAACATGTCAAGATATATACTTTTCACATGAAAATATCATTTCCATATCAAAAATTTACCAAACATCCCACATTTATACCACACAAGTCACAAAAGTTCACTTTTCATTCAAATTGATTTTGAAATCCGACTCATTCAAAAATAGCCCACAACACTCTTCACATTACATGGACACTTCCACAATTCCTTTTAACCATTTTAATGAACCATTCCAAGACATTATAACTCACATAACATCCCACTCAAATAACATATAATACCACTTTCATCAACAAAATTCAATTTTCACAACACAGTCACACAAAACATCCCACAACAATGTTTTGCAGCTCTCTTCACATTTTCTAAAACATTTCAGCACTTTATAAAACATTATAAAAAAAATATTTGAAATCTTAAATAACTACCATACCTTTCAAAAACCCATATTAGGTGAACACACCCCCGAAACAGTACATATACACTCTTTTATCCACTTTTTTTATCCAAACAAAACATTCACAATTTTCATAAAACAACTCAAGGGGTGTAACTATGTCTTGCACACAAAACCCATTTCAAAACCCCCATTTAAGACCAAAACCATACCAATTCCTAACATAAATAGAATTGGAAGTCCTATATACATTTATAAAAACACATTAAAGTGTTATAAAATAACATTGAATAATACCACAAAAGATACAAATGAAAACACACATCTTCCTAAAATGACCTCAAGAAGTATAACAATGTTTCACACATCAAACCTATTCAAAACCCTTATTTTTAGAACCACATGACAATATTAAATTACCAAACCAGAATTTTCAGGCCAAACAATATTTAATAAACCAATTTCATAAGTTATAAACCACACCCAAATAAAACCCCATGAGTTACACATGAAAACACCCAATTTCAGGTTAAAAAGCGACTATAAAATTTAACACATAACCAAATCAATCATTAACAGTTTTCTCAGCACACCCAACATATGAGGAATATGAAAAATCGTTAAATACAGCAAGCTAACTCATCACTAATTGTTTACACATGGAACCACCTACCTTTTGAGTCGAAACCCTCAAAACTTGGTGCGATACCTTAAGCGCACCACCACCGCACCACAAGGAATATAAATCCAGACCTAGACCACCAAAAATTGACCCAAAAGATACCAAATCATACCTTAGGATATAAACCTAACTTCTGGAAAATTTAGAACATAATTAAAGAGGGGGGAAACCCTTAGGAGAATGAAAAATTGAAGAGAGAAACACTTACTCAAAACAATCTTGAATAAAACGACCCAAAATCCACCAGAATCTGAATTTGAAAACATCCAAACATTAAATAGATGTTCGAACAAGGATTATGAGATCATATAGGAACTGGAATGGGGGGAAAAGAGTAAGAATTGAGAGAGTAATGATGGAAATAACTTACCACCTCAAATCTGCCCGATTTTAGAAACCCTAATAATTTCAGCACTCCATCGTGATGAAAACAAGATCCAAAGAGGGGGGAAATGAATGGGATAGCTCCTAGGCTTCTTAGGGTCTAGGGGGAGGTGGAATCACCGAAACAACGAAAATAGTGAAGGATATATTAATGAATTAAAAGTTATTTTTAATGTAGAAAATGGGCTTCCGGGCAGGCCCAATTCCTAAAATAAAAACCCATATCCACCATGATTATGGATTTATAAATGGTCCAAATAAATATGGTGGTGTTAATATGTCAGGTTATGACAATTAGGAAATGTAATTGATGAAAAATGTTGAAAAATGATGAAGTTATAAAGGAATCAAAATTTATTTTTAAATCTTGAATTGGGCTCACGGTTTGGCCCAATTCATAAAAACTCACTCATTCCTCCATAAATGCTTGGGAAACCCTCAAAACAAAGAAAGAATGGAAATTAAATGGAATTTAACTTTAAAATATTTCATGTATGTGACACCAATGCATTTTTTATTAGGCAAGGGTGGATAATGAGTGGGAATGTAGAGTGGGGTACCACACAATCGAAGGGAATTATATTAAATTACTTCACATTTATTATTTTGATACTGATCCATTGTATAAATGGTGTGTTTAGTATACCTTCATAGGTGCTATTTTGGTTCTACTATTTTTCTTAGGAGAATTAGTATTACTCATCAAATGTGAATTGGACAATTTGGTTTTTTCTATAGTGTATACATGTATGATATCCCTACATATATAAAATAATTTTCATTTCTCAAATAGATTTTGAGGGCTGTGTTAGAACAAATTAGCTTGGATTTTGACTGTTGTTTTGTTGTGTGTAGCTTTAAATTTTGTACATACTTTGGAGAGATTTTTATATCAGATATATTCTAGACATGTGTGTGAGATGGATTTCTGTTTCATTTTTTATTATTTCATGGAGTTACGTTATGCATGATTCATCTAATAACCCAATATTTTTTCCTATAAATGTGCAATAGATCATATTCTTGAGATTTTTATACCCATGTTGTGAGTCGCCAACCCATGGACTATGGTTGGAGGGACTGGAAATACATTACCTCCCTCTCTACATTGTCATTCCAAGAGGGGTATCATTGGAGGGAGGGGGTCCGGAACGAATGATATTAGAGATGATAGTTGAGAGATATGATGGATTTTGGAGTGAGGCACACTGAGGATTGCATAGGTTTGAAGGGAAATTGTGTCAACTGACCATGTTGGGTGACATAGGGCTAGGAAAACTGGCAAGGACATGGAATTTTCTGGATCCTCATGATCCAATCCATGTAATCTAAGTATATAGGACGACTAAGTGGGGCTACACAATTTACAACGTAAAGACCTATGATTGGTACATTCATCATAATGACTTGTTTTATTGCTTTAATATAGTGGTTTTGGGAATTTTAACACATATAAAATGAATAGATTGAGTTAATATGGAATTTAATAAAATTCCATAATAATCGATCATAATAACACTTTGTTTACCTTTTCATCTATGGAACATTAACACCATCCATGTGTGTCTTAGGTGTTGGAGGTTCATCATGATGACTTTATAGATAACCAAAATATTGATATTGGAGAAGAGGATGGTCAATGGAAGAAGAAGTTACATGATTTCACATGGCATGGTTTTGGAAAGTATGAGGTAAGTGTTTTTAACATAGAGACAAAAGGATGGCTAAAAGAGTTAGAGATTTACATAGTTCTGATCATGGCCCTGAAAAAGTAGAGGGTCCCTTGGTTTATTAGTCTATTATGAAGAGATGTGTTTTAGTGGTGGATGATTTATATGGGGAGGAGGAATGAAGAATAAATATTTTCGGTTGACAATGACCTTAAATTCTTAGAAGAGTCACTTCCATCGACCATGAATGCTAAGAAGAGGTAGGGGCTACACTCATTATGTAAGGGTGTATGTCACTAAGAGAGATTGGGTGCATGTTCATGGACTTCCATCCTTTTGTGCCAAATATCATTCAAGATGAGGATTATTTTGAGAGATTCCTCGAGGAGGAACTTATTACATTGTTACAATATGTTGTTAATCCCTTTATGTTACCATCATATCTTGAGGTTCAGAAGAAGGAGGAGGTGATAAAATAGATTCACTCTCCCTAAATTATAGCATGAGAGGTCATCCAACATCGTTCATTGTGTGTCAAGGTTGTGAACAATAGGTTTTTTGTACTAGATCCTTTAATATTTCGACGGTAGGGTGTCATCCTAAGTTGTTTTAGTATCAGACTTCTGGTGACAGTAGTTAACATTCACCTCTAGTGAGAATGGACAATGATGTAACTTCAATGGAGCTTACGACCATCGTGAGAGTTAGTTTCCTGTGGTTGTTCTAGATTAGTTTGGTGGAGGTGTACAAGCTCAATATCATACCCAGTAGCAGTAGTTAATGAGATAGTTTCATCAATATGGAAATCATAATTTACCTACAACATGGGGAGATGGAGTGGGTAGAGATAGACATTGGGATGTCACTCATTCTTAAAGACCGCAACCTATGTGTGGACATGGAGTTTTTCATTATCAGTAAGGTATAAAAAATGGGTTTGGTTAATTTCATGTTGTAGATGCAGTAGTTCTAGAATGGATAAAGATCATAAGAGGTATGATCGGGTTTTTTAGAACCATTTTTTTATTCCAGGTAATCTCACTCCTTTGTTTGACCCACTCTAGCCTGTGATATATTACAATAAATATAGGATATTTTTATGAAAATGGTGTTATTTACTCTAGTCTGTGGTCAAACCAGTTTTTTGAACTTTTTTGGTGATGTAGATTATTTATGGGACTGCATCATTCCCATGCGGATCATTTCTAGATACAAATGCATCCATATGATATCATCATTAGAATCAACTGGTTTTATTATATCCATTATTTTACTGATTTTTTCAAGAGGTGAGTCATGATTTCATACATGGATTTCCATCATGTAGTTTTCACTGGTTATTGGGGTTCTAATTTGGCCATTTGGCCTCTAGAGCCACTTCATTACTTATTGGTCTATCTATCATTAGAATTAGTTGAAACTGATATGGTGGGTGTACCTTCGGTCATTTGGAATATGCTTGATGTTTTCCCTAATGTGGTTGGGATGATACCCCATTGACGTGAAATTGAATTCAACAAAGAATTGAGGCCTAATGCTTCTTTGACTTCGTTGGTTTTTTATTATATTGAATCTTCCTAGTTGTGAAAGATGATATTTCATATCGATGTTCTGATTAATAATGGCTTCATCTAGACCAGTTTGTTGTTTTAGATATATACTATGTTGTTCAAAAATAAGGGGGATAGTGGTATGAGGTTGTGCACAGACTATAGGTGGCTAAATTCGGGAATAATCCAAAACTATTACCCTCTCTATAGAGTAAGATTAGTTTTTGACCTGATAAGAGGGGTGAGTTGATTTTATATGATCGATATATTGTCTAGATATTACTAGTAATGGGTTAAAGAGGGTGATATCCCAAAGACTTCCAACATATGAAGGTATGGGAACTTTGATTTTCTATTCATGTCATTTGGTTTATTGAATTCACCGGTCATGTTTATGGTTCTTATGAACTCCATCTTTCCCATGTTCATGGACTAAATCATTATCATGTTCATATATGATATCTTGATCTACTCGATGATTGAGGAGGAGAACAATGATCATCTTAGAACTATGTTGCGAGTTCTTCATAATTAGTGGATCTATATACTGATTACCAAATACATGTTCTAGAATGGATAGGTTAATTTCATTAGACATGGGTTGTGTCATAAAGGTTTAGTAGTGGACTTGTCGAAAGTCATAGTTTTTGTTTATTGGGAGGTACCTATAAATTCCATAGTTGCTCATAGCTTACATGGTATTTCAATCTATTATCATAGGTTTAGTCCCAAATTCAAGGGTGTTTAAAAACATTTTAAACCTATGATAAGAATGGACAATGATTTTTTGTGGTGTGGGAATCTCAAGGCATCATTTGGTAACATGGAGGGGAAGTAATATTTTATTCCAGTGCCCAAGTTTCCAGATGAAGGGGATTTGTTTGAGGTGTGGTTTTGGATTTTCATGTGGTCTTAGAATGTATTTTGATTCAGCAATGTCTAGTGGTCTCTTAGGTTTCTAGGAAGATAATTCCCAATGAGAATAACTATTCATCCCAGAATCTAGAGAATGAAGCTGTTTTGTTCGTGCTGATGTTGTGGTGGGATTTCCTCATCGGGGAGATATTTGTGGTCTACACGAATCAAAATAGCTTGATTTATATCTTTTCACGTCATAATATTAATTTTTTTATAGTGGTGTTTCATGATATTTATTTAGTAATATTATTTTTAGATCTCATACACCTCATGAAATGGAAATAACAAAGTTGATGCTTTGAGTAGGAAGTCACAGCATGAGGTTGTTCAGGAATTTGAGGATGATTGGAGGGTGATGGAAGAGTTAGAAGATGTGTATTTGGATTCTATAATGGATGGAATATGAGGATTCTTGTTCTATATGATAGTACAGTCCACTCTATTATAGTAGGTGGAGGAGTCTCACTTGAGAGACATAGAGGTCAAAGTAATTCACGATCTTAATTTCCATGGTATAGCTCCATATGGATGGTTAGAGGATGTTCAAAAATTGATTTTGTATCAAGGTAAGTTGGATATTTTAGTAGTAGTATGAGAGGTATTCCTATATGATTTTGATAGTTCAACATTACCAGTAAACCCAAACGTTTCGAATATATACCATCTCTTGATGATTGGGTTTTGGTGACCAGAAATGAAATAGGAAATAGCTATGTTTGTTACAAATTAAATGATTTTACAGTAGGTAAAATACATGCATAGAGTTCCCATTATTTTTTTTCATCACTTGGATTTCCGTGATTGAAATTGAGATGACATATCAATGGATTTATTCATAGGGTTATCCTGGGCTCTGAGAGCCTATAATGCTATATAAGAATTAGTACATCAGTGGACAAAATCAGTTCATTTCATAGAGATTAAGGAGTCAAAAATAGTGGATTCCAAGTAAAGGAGGTACATGGATGATGTTTTGATGTTATATAGATTAATGACGTCCATTGTCTCAGAATGGGATGAGTGGTTTACCTAACATGTTTTGATTCCACTATCAGACAGATGGGTAGACATAGTAGACTATCCATACATTGGAGGATTTTTTATGAGCATGTATATTAAAATGTGGATAATCTTGCGTACAAAACCTACCCTTGGTTGAGTTTCCCAAAAACAACAGGTATCACACATCCATTATCATGTCTCTTTTTGAGGTGTTGTATGGAAGGACGTTTCATTCTCCATTATGTAGGACATAAAATGTTGGGAAACTATTCTTATTCCATATGTTAGGTAGAGAATGACCCAGAACGTTCATCTTGTTCATGATAGGATGAATGTAGAAAAACATTGAATGAAGTAATACTTCCATCACAGGTGGATGTACCTAGAGTTCTAGTTTCAATAACTCATGTTTATAAAGGTCCCCCCATGACTTTGGTAGGGGAAGTTTGGTAGAGGGAGAATTCCTTCTCCCATGTTTTTCATACCCATTGAGGCATTGGGATGAGTTATTGAGGTGGAATAACAGAAGGCATTTCAACCACAGTTAGAGAGGATCCATGATGTCTTCCATATATCCCTATTATTTCTGTACGTCCACAATGAATCCCTAGTCATAGAATGGGTAGAGATGGATATCAAGGAGGACAAAATTCTTGTAGAGCAACTAGTGGAGATCTAGAATCATCAAGAGATGGTGTTGTGTGGATGGACTGTTCCTCTTTTCCTAATGTTTTGGAGGCATGGTGGATTGGAGGAGTGTACTTGGGATGAGAAGCATATATTCATTCCTAGTACTCATAGTTTTGTATCCTTTTTTTGATATATTTTTATTTGAATATGATGTTTGAACCCTATTTTTTGAGATGAGTTGATTCCTTACTCGGTGAGTTGTGATAAATTCATAACATATGAAGAGGGGAAGGCATGATTCTTAACAGAGATGCATTAATTTTGATGTGACTAAACCTATGTGGGTGAGTTAGTGATGCATAGAGTGGATAGTATCCTGACATGGAGGATGGAATTCCTTGATTTTCATGTTCGGGTAGTGCAGTTTTTGTTATTTTGTGCTTTTTTTGTTATCATTTGGGTTATCCGATGTTGGAAGAAGTGATCGTTGAAGTCGGGGTTTCCCCACTAGCTTTCAAAAAACAGATGGTGATTTATCATTTAATGTTGTTGAGTATTGTTGTTATTGGTCTTTCAAGTGTAGAAAGACCCTTAAGTGGTATGTCACGAGGTGGTTTTTAAAACCCGTTTTCTTCTAGTCATGGATCTAGATTCTCGAAGGTGAGAATTGGTTAAGAGTTATCTGATGTAACAGTCTTAGTCCTCACAGACTATATCATGTTACTTTTTGGTTATTGGGTCGGTTCATAGGAGTCTCAAGGAATTTTTTGATGATTTTGGTTTATAAATTTTGGACATATGGGGATTACTCATCCTACAATCACATTACATGACATGAAATTATGCCTCAAAACTTTTTGGTATATTTCTTAGAATGCTACTTTTTGGTTTTAGAAAAATTAAATAAATCGAGAGGCAATGATATTTTCAATGGAAACCATCCTTGATGATTTACACATCATGAAACAATATTAGACATAATGTAATACCCTACTACGTTGATGATTTAATTAATTTTCTAGTTATTCATGTTATAAATCCCTATGGCTGATCTGATTATCCCTCAAACCATGTTTACCTGGAGACCCCTATTTAGTGTTATGAGTATTCGTACATGATGGAACAATTTTGGCCTTCCCTCCTTCGATCTTAGTGATCCTTCTTTGGTCTATGGTGTGTTCCTCCACCATTTTTTTATTTATCAGAGGTTAATCTACCTTTTCAACTCATTTATCTTACCATGTAATGGATGATGTTCTCCTGTGTTTATAATATTGTTTCTCATTGGTTGATGTCAGTGCGGTGGTACTGCGGTGTCCTCAGGTGAAGGTAGACCGTGTGGGATAGGTGATCGGATGACCACTATGTGATCAAATCTCATGATAAGAACATTAAAACCCATTTAGGTTTGTAATCCCTTGTTCCTCTTTTATTATATAATATACAGGTGGGTTTTACTCATATTTACCTTTGATTCTTGGTTCTAAAACATTAATTGAAGAAAAATAACCGGCTAATTGAAATTGAAAAGTGTGTGGGATTAATTTTTATTCATTTTACATCCTTATTATTTATTTTCATGTTTTGATTGTTCGAGGTGAACTCCATGAGGAAATTTGTGGTCATTTGTGGCTTTTTTCCACCATTTTTATGTATTTTTCTAGTTCATGGGATTTTTTTGTGGTGGTGTCTCCTTAAATATAAATAGGTTAATTATGTAAAGTTGACTACTGAATAGATTACCCATGATTGTACATTTTTTGTGATAACCCCATAAATTACCAAAATGTAATTAAATATAAAATGAAATTTGAAATCATTAATTTTGTTTTTGTTTGGTTTGTAAAGTTGTGTGGTTGTGAGAACAATTGTGTGTTGTTGGAACAATTATGTGTTGAAATGGATACTCGTAATGATATATTAATTGATTGTGGGATGGATGTGAATTATTATGCTTCATGGACAAGATCAGGTTGTGTAGTGGTGAGTTTCTATATGTGTTCGAGTTTGGATGGTTTTGGATTGATATATTTGAATAATTATTGTTTTGTTTGGTATGTGTATTTCACCCATAGTTTTTCCATATATGTCTTTTGATGTGATTCTTATATTGTTTTGTGCATGGAAATTTCCAATATAATTATTGAATAAAAGAATAAATATGTTGTAAAAATATTTTAATTACTCATGTTAATTTGGATAATATAATGAAAAAAAGAATTAATATTAAATAATGAAATTGGGTAAATGAATTGGGATGTGATTTGAAAAGGTTTATTCCTTATTGTGTAGTGTTGTGCATTTAGAGGTAGCAGAAACTTTGAAAATATTGTGAGTTAAATATTTTTTGGGATACCAATAGGATGGGATGATCAATTGGTATCTTATACACCCACACCCACACAGATATATAGATGTATTTAACTTGTGATTTCTACATGAAACCCTATGTATTTGAGAACTATGTGTCGAACAACCCCATCATCATGGGGGAGGTTATCATTCACAATCATTTTAGTCATAGGATAGATGGATTACCTCCCTCTATTCACTTCTCCATTTTCTAGGTGGTGATAGCCTAAGACACTTCTTCCATGTTGTGGTTTTTTAGGCACATCTTTCTGACTGTGAGTTTTGATTTCCTTGGTGTATTTATGATTATATGTGTTGTTCTTCCAAAGGTATCTTTGAGATTTTATGTGTTGTTCATTACTATATTTATTTCGTATAAGATGTTTTTGGGTTGTGGACCATGTGATGGGACAAGATATGCTTCTGGCATAGGTGTCTACAGGTGGGATCTAATATATCATAATGACTAGGTTATGGGATGAGATGTTGTTGGGGCGAAGTTGACTACAGGTGGGATGTGATGTGGCTCGTGGCCTAGGTGAAAATATGATATGTTGTTTTAAAGAACATTTGTATCTAGGTGGGACGTTTTTTGGTATATTAAGAATTGGTGGGAGCACTAGGATGCATTTCTTTGATAAAGTGTTGATAATCAATTGGTATGTGGTATGTGGTACCCTATCAGAAATGCGAATTATAGTACATTACATGAATTGTTTTATTTTTTGAGTGTGAATTGGTGAGATAGGGGTGTTATGTATACCTTTATATGTTCTATTTTGGTTCTTCTGTTTCTCACAGGGTAATTTTTAATCTTCTTTGACATGTGTATAAGAGAAATTGATTTTTCCAATTGAGTATACTTGAATGATTATCCTACATATATATGACAACTTTCAGGTTTCTAGAAGGAATATGTTGACAATTTTGGACCTTACAAAATTGTATTTTGATAGTTTATGAATACTTCTTAGCTTTACTTCTGGTATTTACTTTAGATAATTTATTTTTATCAAATCTATATTACAAATGCACGAGGGATAGATTTTTTGTTTTATTTTATTTTATGTCTTGTAGTTTCTTTGTAGATGATTCATGTTATCTTTCTATCTTATTTCTTGTAAAAGTTTAATGCCTACATTTGGTGGTATTGGTATAACCTTGTTGAAATTCACAAACCTAGGGCATATTTGAGGAAAGTCTAAGGGTAATTATCTTCTTTTCTTCACTTCTTTCCCAAGAGGAGTATCTCTAGAGAGAGGGGTTATGAAACAAGCATTGCGAGCTCTCTAAAAAATTATATTTTTTATAATGTGAAAATATTGAAAATTCTTGGGTCTTTATATCCAATAATTTCTCATGGTTTACACGGTTGATCTATCTTAGGATTTGTTACATACATTGGGAAAATATAATGATAATTGAAATGAACAATGACATTTATCAATTTATGTTTCATCAATTGATATATGATTAAGATTGAGTTAACTTAATCGACTGATGGAAACTATTTATTCAGTGAAAACAATATATCAAGATATGTTATATGGGGATTCAAGTAATAATAAATAAAAAAACTATTTATTGGGTGATTTTATCAAAAAATAATGACTATATTACAATTATTGTATATTCATACATGAAATTATGAATATACATGAGTTATCATTTAGAGAGGTTTATTTCCATAATAATGTTTTTATTATTTCATATATATGTAGGGATCTTAAATACACATGATGTCATACACTTATGTTGATATAAGATTCATTGAATAGAGTGTAAGAATTCCAATAATGAAGATGGAATAAAATAATTCAATGTTTTTATGTTGAGTGATGATGATATATGTTTATTATGGATCATAAATATCTTTCATAAATGATTTAATATATATTCATTCATCATGGATGAAATAAAACTTTTATACCAGTCATGAAGAGATATAATGGGTTTATTTAATCTACGATATTTTATTCTTGTTGAGAAAAGAATTTGAATATATATAACTAAATTTTTAAAATATTATTCATGTTGTATCTATTGAATTTATGCATTCATAATATAATAAAAAATTGTTATCCCAAAAATAATGAATAATAGGTTATGTGAATGAAATGTTCAGATCATAGTTGAAATATGTAAAGAAGAATCCACTATTGAAAAATACATTTGTAATGATAGTTTTAATGAAGGATGTAAATAGTAGTAATAAATTTTGTATGATGCATTTATTTCCGGGGAAATAAAAAAAATCCATGATTCGATTTCGTAATATATTTAAATGAAGATATCGATACATAAATATCTTGACAAAAGTTATTGGTTAATTAGTCTATATTTTTTTATAAAATAATGTTTTATTTAATCATTTAAATTTTTGACACAAAAATTGTACATAATTCTAAATAATTTTATAAATATACCCCTTCTAATAGTTGATTATTGTTTTTCATATGAGGGTCATTAGATTATGTGATTTGTTTCATCATTCCCATGATAAAATACTCACATTTTTAAATGATAATTTCACAAATTTTTTTTCCACATTTCTGTGTGAATTTATATCCAAGTTAAAAAATAAGTTATATGTAATAAATTAAAAGGGTTTTTTGAAGATAAAAAAATAATATTATTACTTAACAGATTCTCCCTAATACACCCTTGTTGGATTAATTGATCATGTTCCACTACACTATATGGTGCCTTATGTTCAAAAACCCATAGTATAACTGTCATAGCTGGGGAATATCCATCTAGATTATAATAATAGGGAGGAGGGTCATCTATTGGGTTTTTTTTGTTTATCCTTTAAATAACATAATTCCCTTCAGTAATTTCTTAATCAACAATGTGATTTGTCTTATTTCATAAACCTGGGTGGTGAATAATAACAAACAAGAAGAACATTGGGCTTCTCTTTTTCAGCCAAATCATATATATATAATCCTAAAAATGAATAATAATGGATTCTATTTTATGTTTTTTTGTTTCTGTGTGTGTGTGTGGAATATATATAATAGTGGGATGTCATGTATAGTTGTTTTCACTATTTACTGGGAGAAATGAATATGTGTGTTTGTGTACTCTAAGAGGATGTAATTTTAATATAGGCATGAACATAGGTCCCTTCAATAATGTTATTTTGGAATAGGTCATTATGAAATTATAGTCCTTGGTGAACTTTTTTATGATCATGAATGATTTTCTGGGAGAACATTACTATGAGACGGACCAAGCCCATCATGTCAGTGTCATTCCATTTACTATGGATGTTTTCAATATCATGTCTAGGTATTCATTATTAAGCAATAAAGAGAAGAAACTAATATCCCCCAACACCCTCGATAAAAATATTTCCTTGTTCGAATACTTAAGATCTATATATAAGGTAAAAGTTATATTACTGTAAATGTATTCTTGAAGTGAGAAGTTTACTTCTTATGATTAACTATTGTGTGTCAGGCATGTGCTCAGCCTATACTATGTGATTTTTGTACTAGTATCTGGGTTATTTTCTCTAATAGCTAAAGAATGTTAAATAACCCATCCATTAAATATACATATTGTAATACCCTATAATTATAATAGAAGGATTCTTTTTTATAGTGTATGTGACATGAAACACCTAGTACATACAATAGAAAAATATATATCATTTTATTTAACATCTTTTATTTCTTATTGAACACAAAACACCAATCCTAAAATGAAAAATAATATAGTATAACATTAAAAACTATAAAATAAATTTTTAGGTATCAATACTAATAACTATATTATAAAAAAATTGTCATTCTTTTTTTTTTGAAAGAAAATAAGAATCATTTAATAGAAAAAGAAATGATTACTAAAAAAACTATTTTTATCTAAAAGATCGTTTAGACTTGTTTTGTACCTAAAATTTAAAATAAATATTTAAACTATTTTTTATTAATAATTGAAAAATGACAGTCATTTTTTTAATAATAATATATGATTTATATTAGGGTTAATTTATTGATTTTTCCAAAATATATAATATTTGGATGAATATTGACGATAATAAATTTTATTTGAAAACATAATTTTCATTTATATTTAAATATATATTCAATTTAGAATCTTTCTGATTATGTTTCACTAAATTGAGCTCCCACTTCACCAATTTAATAGTTCCTCCTCTCCCCATAATTGCACTTCCGTCGAACATGATCTCATTTTCACACCCATGCAACCACCGATCTCCCCTTTCAATTAGGGGTTCTATCCCTCATTCTCATCCCTCGATATATTATGCCTCTTCCTCACCACTAGATGATGATGTATCTTCATCCTTAATGAATCCACCGAAAATCCTCCCCTGCATACAATTAGATGATTTTCCACATCTACGACTATTATTGCCTCCTTCTACATCTGCAACAAGTTGCACGAACTTCCTCACTTCTGGATCATGTTGTCTTCTCCTCTTAAAGTATGTCTTCATTAAAAATTAATTTCCTAAATAACCCAATATAAGCTTTAACACTGCCTAATAAACTCTATATTCAAAAGTACATATTTGGGTTCCTTTTCAGATATCAAGGATGGGTCATTATTTCTCCAAGGAAATGCTTCATCCAATTAACAGACACATCACAATAATTGTAATTTCATCTCTAGATCACATATATCAAAAGTTTCTTCTATGTGCGCCTTTTAATTTAAATATATTCATAAGACTTTTCCCATAATTTATTTCAATTCTAATTATTTATTATATCAGTAATTAAGAATCTACTTTTTTCATTCGGTCAATATTTATGTTAAATATTTGATCTTCAGAGAGGAAAAACATCCATTGATCTATAAGAGGTCTACTCTGACATAGGTTTTTTCAAATACATGTATAATTTTTTTATTCTTATGTCTAATGTTCATACACCTATGTTCATAAGTTTCTTTTCAATGTATTGTGGTTTGTTTCGCTTGTGTAACTCTGATTTTATACTAATTCTGTGTTTTATTATTGTTTCCCAAATTTTATTATGATATTTTATATGTCATTGGTGGTCGCAGGATTCCCCACTATTCAAGAGGATGGATTACTCTGGCCTACTCGGTTGTTGTAATTATCATGACGTCTGTTTCATATTTATATTTACCTTTTTTCACAAATTTAGATATATATATATTTTCAAATATTATACATGCACTCATTATACAGAGTAGGCATTAGATGATCATACTTCCAAAATATAATTTTCCCATAATCTACATTTTTTTAATGTTGTTCCCCATTCTATTCCATTTATAATTTTATATATATTATATAGCATTACATTTTTGTTTTTGATCCCCATTATTGAGAGATGTGATTCAAATGGTTGATGTGCAACACCACTAAACAATATGTTTTTCATTAGTAATTTTATTTTTTCAAATAATGATCCCATTTGATTGTTGAGTTTTTTATTTAAATTTTCCATTTTTCCATTTATCATTCTATTATAAAAACTTATTTGTAAATATATTTTCTCTTATAATGCATGTGTACACAAAATGATTCTTTTTTTCATCAATTTTTCATCAGGAAGAAGATTATTTAATTAATTAATAGCATTTTAAATTACATATTTTTGTATTTTTACATATTTATAATTGTTTTTTATGTTTTTCTATATGTTCTTTCTAGTAATGACATGCTTATTCTCTTTTAAACACATTTTAGTTCTTCTAAACTAATTTCATTCATCCTTAACAATATATTATCTTATATTGTGAATTCCATACTAATGATATTTTCCTAATAATTTTATGTTTTATTTCTAGGTAATAAATTTGTTCAATTGAACAGTGAATTGTATTTAATGAATTTTTCTTAGTTAATTTTATTAATTTTTTTGAAATACCTAAAGTTATTATAATTATTATATTACAAATGTTTCGACAAAAAAAATTGTATATTTTTTTGGTTTATTTATTTCACATTAATGTTTTATTCTATTTTGGTATAAACCGATTTCTCGTAAATGGTGATTGGGTAATTTCAAATCCATATATACAAATTTTCCCTTCATTATTCCGTGTACATTCCTTACCACTTTGTTAAGTGGTCACTTATTTTTTATCTACAATATTTGCATTACTGTAATTGTGATACCTTAATTTTTTTATAAATAGTTTTTAATATAATTTTTTCACTGTCATGTATTCTTCTATAATGTCGGTGCATTGTAATGTTTATTATGCCTATTTGTTTCCACTATAGTTTTTTATCTATGATGTTTACATTATTGGAATTTAATCTATGCTGGGAATAAGTTATTGCATGTTTAGTGATACTAAAAATATATCAGTGCCCACACCATTGAATAGAATACATTATATGTTAGTGTCACATGCCATAAATAAACCGGAAGAATCTCTTTGAGAACACAAAGTAAGATTTGTAAACACACCCTGGGGGAATGAAATGATTTAACATATAAAAACTATAAGGACTACAACATGGATTTTTACTTCACAACCAAATAGTATCAAAAATATTTTTTATGGGGGTTACATCCTATTACATTTGTCTATTTATTAACATTTCATATATTAAAGTTGCAATTTTTTTAAAATTTAAGGATTAATAAAAGAATAATATTATTCACTGATCATGGTTGATGATAAAAAATAAAGCTAGTGGAAAAAATGGAACATGCTTCCCATGTTGAAGAATACTACGGCCTGAGAACTGAATGCACAAGGATGTTTCCCCATAAACCTATAATTGACTATTTACATTATATCATATTTAAAATATTCTCCATCTTGTGTAAATGTGTCTTCTCTCCATCTAGTTTGGATTTTGGACAATATGTATTTATGTTCTTTCTATTTTCATTTCTATATAATATAAAAGATTCAATTTTATTCTAAAGAAATTATTTTTTCCCTGTATTTTATTTAATTTTCCCCATCATATATATTTTTTTCACATCATTTCACTTTATTTTATTTCATTTCTTCCACTGCATTTTCCCCCATGAATATCATTTAATCCATTTCATTTCCACCCACAGTTTCTTATATATTGTCACTCTATTTGGGAATCATTCTAAAATTTCACTATATTTCCCATATAATGGTGCCACTAAGTGTGATTTTTCTTTTTTTGTGAGTGTTTTCTTAACTAAAAAAATTCAAATTATCCAAATGTAGATAGAGGATTATATAGTGTCATTAAGTGTTAGTGTTTTTTCCTACCCATATTGTGAAGGTAAACATGTAATATTTATGAAAGAATATACCACCTAGTCCATTCTACATCAACAATAATAGTAACTAGGAATATAAATTGATTAAGATTGATTTTTTTTGCTGGGACTCATTTAACAGATCCTTGATAGCATGAAATAATATTAAATATTATATTTTTTAAGTAGTGTTCCATAATTAGTTTGAAAATACCAACTGTCAAGGAAGTTGAACATGAATTGGCATCACAACATCCTTATATGATCTCAATATATTGTGTTACAATTAGATATCTCTACATCTAGGTCCCTAGGTATGAAATTTTCTAAAGCATGAATGTAATTTGTGTTGGCTTAGAAATTAGTTATAATGATTCTTAATTTCTTCAATGTGCGGGTCATGGGATTCTATGAGGTCTTGATTCATTAAGGGAGTTTCTTTATGTGATCACACCCATCATGTGTGCTGCTCTAAAGATGGTTTGGATTTTTCTTCGGGGTTTTATTCAAATTATTTCATGTTTATTATAAGCAGCTGGATACAGATCAACATAAAATTCTATAGATGCCCTCTCATTGCACAATTCTGTGATGATCTTTAACTCCACCAGTAGTAGCAGCTAGAATTATGGATTTATTTATTATCACTTTATTAGTGAAATTTATATATACACTAAATCAGGCCATTTTCTGATTATGTGTCACTATATTGAGCTCCCACATCACAAAACTAACTTTTCCTCCTCCATCCATACTCACTATTCTGTGGAATACGACCTCATTACTACAGCTACATAGCCACCAATATTCCCTCTCTATTAATGTTTTTATCCATCATTCTCCCCCCAACAGAATACCTCACTATTAACTTCACTTCGGATGGTGATTTATAATCAACCTCACAGAATCCATAAAAAATTGTTGCCCGCATACAATTGGACAATCTTCCACACCTATGAATATTGTTTTGTCTTTAAACTCCCACAAAATGTCACATGAACTTCCTCTCTCTAGACCCTATAGTCTCTTTACCTTAAATAATATCTTTTTTCCATATTCCTCTCATACACAACCAAATGTATACTTTAACACCCACAAATGAACCCTATATTGAGAATTACATATATGTGTTTATTGGTAGATCTCAACGACGGGTTAGGATTTCCCCATTATAATAATTCATCCCATTACTAGGCGCATCACTCACACATTAATTTCATCCCCTATATCCTTTGTCAAATGTTTCTCCAATATTCACATTTTATTTCACTATATTCTTAAAAATTTCCCGGAATCTTCTTCAATTCATTTTTTTCTTTTTGTATGAATTAAGGATCTTCTTATTTTCTTCAATTAAGAATTATTTTCAATATTCTATCTTTAATGAGCCTAAATTTCCATTTATCTATAAAAAATCTTCTCTGAAACAGGTTTTTTGAATCACTATTTACCATTTTTTATTCATCCATCTAATCTTTTCCACTTATGTTCATATGATTCATTTCTAATTATTTTGGTTGTTCTTAATGTATTACTCTTATTTTATACATATTCTTGGTTTAATTTTTGTTTCCCTAATTTTTTTAAGATGTTGTATATGAAAGTGGTGGTCATAGGTTTCTCTATTATTCGAGAGGATAGTGTACTATGACCTATGTGGGTTCATTTATTAGAATGATGTCTCTTTAAAATTTCTATTTTTCATCTTATAAAAAATAGTTCAATATAAATTGTCACATATTATGAATGCATCCATTTTAAATAGTAAACATTCAATGATAATATTTTATTAATATTATTTTCCCATTATCTAATTTTTATTACTATAAAAAAAATTCTAATTAATTGTTTATTTGATATATATTAAGAAACATCACATGTTTGTATGGGAGCACTATTATAGAGAGATGTGATGAAAATGGATAATATGTATAGCCACATTAATGTTATTTTTTATTATTCATTATCTTTTTCTAATAATGATTCTATTAATTTTTTAGGTTTTAAATTTTGTTTTTACATTTTTCCATTTTTCATTTGATTTTACAAATATAGATATAAATATATATTCAAATATTATTCCTGTTTAAAGAAACTTATTATTTTTCTCATCAATTTTTCACTATGAATATGATTATTTAGATAATTATTCCTATTCTAAATGATTCATATTAGAATTTTACATATATATAATTTTCATTTATTATTTTTCACATGTTTTTTCTGCAATGAAATTCATTATCACTTTTAAACTGATTTTAGTTCTTCTAAACTAATTCAATTCGAAATTAAAAACATGTTTTCTACTTTTATATATTCTTTAATATTCATATTTTCTTTGGAATTTTCCGATTTCTTTCCATGTAATATATTTCCTCTATCGAAGACATGTGTTAGTTCAATTTTACTTTTCAAAAATTATTAATTTTTATGAAATGTCAAAACATATTATAATTATGATTTTATATATGTTATTACAACCACAAATTTTTTAATTCGTTAGTTATTGATTCCAATTTTATTGCTTTTTCATTTTCAAAAGTCTTATTTATCATAAATAGTAATAGGTAAATTTCACATCCATATATACAAAATATTCTTTTCATTCTTCCTTGTAATTTACTTACAAATTTATTTATAGGTAGCTTATTTCTGTTCTATAGTTGTTCTTTTCCTGTAAATGTTACTGCTTAATATTTTTCATCAATAGTGTTTACATTGAATTTCTCACTATTGTTGAATCTTCTAAAAATTTGTTGTCATGTTATTTTTGTTATGCCTATTGGTTTCAAATATATCTTTTTTTCAATGAATGTGATAATATTGGATTTCAAGACATCTTGTGAATAATTCATGACATGTTTAATGATACTAAAAAACTTTCGGTTCCCACACCATACAAAATAATACATTATATGTTAGAGTCCCATGCCAGAAATAAATGATAAGAATCTATTTAAGAACATAGTGTCCATATTTTAAACACACCATGGGGAAATGAAATGATTTATAGAATAAAATTAATTAAAGACCATAACATTGATTTTGATTTCAAAACGTGATAGAATCAAGATTATTTTTCATGTAGGGTACATCCAGATATAATTTTTTATTTATTTGAATTTCATCTATTAAATTGGTAATTTGTATAAAATATATAGATGAATAAAATAAGAATAGTATTTATTGATAAACGGTGATGTTTAAAAATAATGCTAGCGGAAAAAAGGGAACATACATCCCCTGTTGAAGAATACAACTACATGAAAACTACAAGCACACAGATGTTTCCCCATAAACCTATCAATGTCAGTTTCCAATATATCTTAAAATATTTTCCATCTACTATAAATGTGTCTTTTATCCCTCCAGTTCGGCTATTGACAAATATTGATTCATGTTTTTTCAGTGTTTTCATTTCCATCTACTGTAGAAGTTTTAAATATTTTTTTATTAAATTATTTTTCCCTACATTTTATTTCATTTCCCCTTGAATATCATTTTTTCACTGCTTTTCCTGTTATTTTATTTCATTTATAACACTACATTTCCCCCTTTTGAATATAATTTCTTCCCTTTCACTTCCACCTATAATTCTTTATATAAATTTATTCTACTTTTGATTATTTCAAAATTTTCATTGTATTTCCCACTGAATTATTTCATTAAGTTTGAGTTTTATTTTATTTCTGTTTTTTTAATAAATGAAATTAATCTTATCCAAATGTCATCAGAGTTCTGTATGGTGTCATTTTGTGTGAGGGTTTTTCCATAGCACTATTGTGAAGGTCAAAATACAATTTTTATGAAAGAATCAACAAAATGGGCCATTCTAGAACAACAGTGACATTAACAAGGAAAATATTTGATTAATATTGATTCTGTTGGCTGAGACACATTTAACAGATATATATTAACTTGATATGCTATTAAATTATAGATTATTTTGGGAAGTGTATCCTAAGTTTTGCGAACATCCCCACTATCTAGGAACTTGGACATGAATTGGAATCCCACCATCCTTATAAGATCTATATATATTGTATTACAATTTGACATATCCACTTCCAGGTCCCTAGGTATACATTATTCTATAGTATGTATGTGACTACTGTTGGATTGATAATTAGTTCCCATGATCTTGAATTACCTTAGTGTATGGGTCGTAGGATTGTAAGTGGTTTTGATGCATCATGGTAGATTTTTTATGTTATGATAACCATATTGTGTGCCACTTTGAAGAAGGATAGTATTTTTCTTCTAGGATTCATTCAAATTCTATTATGTTTATTATAGGCTACATGATACACATAACATTGTATTTTTGCAGATGCCATCTCAATGAAAAATAATTTGATGATCATTAACTCCACCATGAGAGGCAGTTAGAATTATCAGGGTTTTTTATCAATATATTAGTAATATATATATATATATATACTAGACCTATAATTTTTTTGATTACGTGTCACCAAATTGAGCTCCAACGTCACCAAATTATCAATTCTCCACCATCTATAATCGTGCTTCCATAAAACATGATCCCATTACTACACCCACGATGCCACCAATATTCCCTCTCTATTAGTGTTTTCATACCTCATTCGCACCCCATGGAACACCTCACCATCTCTATGCCTCTAAATGCAAATGTTACCTCCTTTTTAGAGAAATCACTAGAAATCCTCACCCGCATATAATTAGACAAACATTCTTACCTACAACTACTGATGTCTCCAATTCCCCCATAACAAGCTATGCGTACTTCACAACATCTGGATCCCTCTATCTACTTCTCATAAAGAAATTATTCAATCAATATTATTCCCTTAAAAAACCAGATGTATGATTCAACAACCAAAAATAAACCATAATTGGAAACTACATATTTGTATTCATTCAAAGATATTAATTACGGGACCTGATTTTCCCATTGAAAAGCTTCATCCCATTAGTAGATACACCTCTAATATAGTAATTTCATCTTGAAATCTCCTCTTTCAAAATATTACCTAGTATTAAAATTTTAATTTCACTATATTCATATGAATTTTCCATAATTGATATCAATCCATCAGCATTCCTATTTCAAGAATTTGTGATCTACCTTAATCATTTGGTCAAAAATTATTTACAACATTCGGTCATAAAAGTGCCTAATCACCCACTAATCTATAATAGGTCTACTACGATACCGGTTTATTTTGAATTTCTATAAACAACTTTTTATTCTTCCTTTTAAACTTCTCCCCTTTTTGTCCATAGGATCATTTTCTTAGTATTGTGGTGGTTCCTCTAGTTTAAATATGATTTTTTATTGATTTTATATTTAATTTTTTCCCCAAATTCTATTATGATGTTTCATATAATAGTGGTGGTCATAGGTTTCTCCATTATTTGTGAGGATAATGTACTCTGGCCTACTCAGTTTTTGTAATTAGCATGACATCTATTTCATATTTCTATTTAACTTTATTTTACAAATTTAGTTAAAAATAAAATTTCACATATTTTGTATGCATCTATTATACATAGTATACCATCAATGATCATATTTCAGTAATATTATTTTCACTATAATAAAATTTTTATTACTATGGAACACATTCTATTTCAGTTCTTATTCGATATATATTGAATTTCAATTCCTGTTTATATGGGAGCTCTAATATAGAGAGATGTGATAAAAATGTAAGATGTATACCACCACATGAATGATAGTTTTTATTATGCATTTTGTTTTACTAATAATTATTCCATTAATTTTTTGAGATTTATATTTAGTTTTTCACTTTTCCATTTACCTATTGATTTTAGAAATTTAGTTATATATATATATATTCTAATATTATACACGTGTAGACCAACCGATTATTTGTCTCATCATTTTATCTTCAGGAAGATGAGTGTTTCTGTAATTATTCATATTATAAATTTTGTATTTTTTTTAATACATTTACAATTTCCATTTGTTATTTTTCTTAGGTTTTTTCTATAAATACATGAATAATCTCTTTTAAACTAATTTTTGTTCTTCTAAATTGATTATATTCCTCAACTATAATATTATTTCTACATTTATATATTCTTTATTAACTATAATTCCTAAGGAATAATCTAGATTATTTGTAGGTAATAATTTTTTTATCGAATAGTGACATGTGTTTGTTCAATTTTACTCAGTTGTTATTATTAATTTTTATTAATTGTCAAAAATTATTATAATTATTTTATTATTTATGTTTTTCCAAAAACGTACTTTTTATTTCATTGGGTTGTTGATTTAAATTTTGCTGCTTCATCATTTTTAGTAGAAACTTATTAATCATACATGGTGATAGAGTAATTTAAAATCCATAAATACTAAATATTCATTTCATTCTTCCATGTTCTTTCCATACCCCTTTGTTTAAAGATCACTTATTTCAGTTCTACAATTGTTCATTTCCTATAACTATGATTACATAATATTTTTTATCAATAGTTCTTAATTTATTTTTATCACTATCCTCACAACTTATAAAAGTCTGTGACATGTAATTTCATTTCCTATATCTATTTTAATCTATAGTTTTTTATCCATGAATATGGAATTATTTTAATTTCATAAATTCTCTAAAGATGTTATTATATGTTTACTCATACAAAAAATCTACTAGTTCCCACACCATGGAAAACAATACAATATATATTAGTGTCCCATGCCAAAAATAAATTGGAGGAATCAGTATTAGAATACGTAGCGAAATTTTTAAACACAGAGCGGGGAAATGAAAAATGTATAGTATAAAAATTATTAAGGTTCATAACATGGATTTGGATTCCACAACGTGATTGAATAAAATTTATTTTTCATATTAGTTACATCCTGATATATTTTCTTTATATGATAATTTCATATATTAAATTAGTAAATATTTTTTAAATTCAAGGATAGATAAAAGAATAAAATTAGTCATTTTTAAGGGTGAATTTAAGAAAATACAACTAGGGGTTTGAAAGGGAACATGATTCCCAATTAAAATAATAATACTTCTTGAGAACTATAAACACAAGGAAGTTTTTCCAGAAACCTATAAATGACTATTTCAAATATATACTATTTAAAATAGTGTCTATCTAATGTAAATGTGTCTTATATCCATATATTTTAGCAATTTTAAAATATATATTCTGGTTTTTTGTAGTTTTAATTTTTATCTAATATAAAAGAGTTAATATTTTTGTTAAGAAATTATTTTTCCGTGCATTTCATTTGGTTTCTCCCTTCATATCATTTTTTTACTACACTTCACATAATTTATTTTATTTCTCACTTTTCATTTACACCACTAAATATCATTTCTTCAATTTCATTTCCACCTTTA
This sequence comes from Viscum album, assembly GCA_963277665.1. Taxonomy (NCBI): domain Eukaryota; kingdom Viridiplantae; phylum Streptophyta; class Magnoliopsida; order Santalales; family Viscaceae; genus Viscum; species Viscum album. The sequence goes on from OY728145.1 coordinate 1,202,933,085, forward strand.
TTTCATTATATATTTGAAAACTATTTTTGAATCATTGTATTTTTTCACAGCATATCCATTATAATGGTATCATTAAATGTGAGTTTTTTTAGTATTTTTTAAAAAAAATAACACATATCCAAATGTTTATGGAGGTTAATTTAGTGTAATTATTAGTGAGTTGTTTCCCAATCTATATTGTGATGGTCAACATACCAGTTTTATGAAAGAATCTACCACCTGGTCCATTCTAGATCAATGGTGACTGCTACAAGAAAAATACATTGATGAAGATAAATTCTGTTTGTTGAGACTCACTTAACAAATCCATGTTAGCATGAGATGATGTTGAATTATATATTATATTATTTTGTGTATCATTATTATTATGAGCATCCCCATTGTAAATGTACATTCACATGAATTAGAATCACACCCTCCATATGATATCTCCATATATTTAAATATAATTAGAAATATCCAATTCCATTTCCCATGGTTTGAAATCTTCTTCATTAGGAATGAAAAAAAATGATATCATGGGAATTTGATCTCCTGATTTTGAATAGCCTTAGTGTTATAGTCATTGGATTGTGAGAGGCATTGATGCATCAAAGGTGATTCTTTATGTTACCACGCCCATACTATGTTCCAATATGAAGAAGGTTCGCCTTTTTCTTTCAGGGTTTAATTAAAATTCCTTTCAGTTTATTAAAATATTATTTAAACACATCACCTTATATTTTTTCCAATTACCTATCATTTCCAAATTTTGTGAATCTATTAAACTCCACAGAGAGTATCTACAATAATTATGCGTTTTTTTATTATCAATTTATTATTGAAATGAAATTGTGTTATAATTGGTGATATATATGGTGATTTTTCTATTAATTTTATTCAGTAGGTACAATATTTTTAATCCTTGAATATTGATTGTGGTTCAAAATTTTGATATTATAAGGTGGTTCCAAATGATGATTTCAAAGGGTGGATCTAGATGGAGTTTTACAAATTTTAGATTTCAGATTTTAAGTAATAAGAGGGATTTGTATTTTCTATTCCTAAATTTGATCTTGTGGGTTTTTATTTAATGCATATATGTTTTCAATGTTTTCTTCCTTTGATTATCATGATTCCTAGGTAGACAGTAATGTGATTTTTTCTTAGGATGTTTTTAGATTTATATAAAACCAGAGGTAAGATGTATGAATGTTATGGAAAGATGAGGACCTATAATTTTAGAAAAAATCATATGAAAAATAGGTTCTTTTTAAAATTTATGTAATTTTGTTAACATTATAACAATATATAATATAAGGAACTATGTTATCTTAAATAAATAAATTTTATTATAGGAGAATATAAGTAAGATATAAATTAAATAAATATAAATGTGTAGTAGAATTAATGTTGTGTAACACATTAACTGCTGTTATTTACACCCACATTATATCATTAATTATCTTAATTGAAATCTTATCATGTAACATAAAGACATTTTTTTCATGTAATATTAATACATTTAAAATATCTATAAACATAAAATACATTTAAATAATTACCGAAAATTATTTTTGGTCAACATATGAGAATTGTATAAATCCTTAATATATATATATATATATATTTGATGCCATAAATTTTATCATACGTATTCATAATATTGGGATATCATATTGACCACATTTACTCAAAATGTGTTACATATTAATTCGGCCTTTTAAATAAAATGTACTAAATTATTCAAAATTCTCATATTTTTAGAATTTTTGTTTACCTACGAGAACTATTTTTCAAAATTAAACATATTTGAACTTATTTTATTGAATAAGATTATGTATAATGAAAGTGAAGAAATAATATCATAAAATTCATGTATTACTCATTTTTTTATATGAAAAATCCTTTCATTTTGATTTATCCATTTGAATCATTTCTTAAATTATGTAATTGATTTCTGAAGAATAAATGACCAATATAAATATCCACTCCTTAGTAATCCATCTAAATAATAACTAATATGTTTATGATTTCCCAAAAACATTTTTACCTTCTATTCCATTATTATTTACCACTCATTTATCCTTTTAAATATATTCATTATCAATATGAGTTAATGTGTTTGAAAAATGGACTTATATTATTTAAAATAAGAGTGATTTTACAGTGTCATGGGAATGCATGGGCGGATTAATAGATATTAATATAGATACTATATATATTTAATTGGTTTTGAAGTAAATTATATTATATATATATATATATCACTTAATCCAGTTTTATTCATTGTAATAATTTTAATATTAAATGCTGATATAAAATTGATTAACATTTTTAATCATTCTATTTGAAACCTGAAATTCTTATTGTGTTTATGGGATTATTTTTTATATTTAATTTTTTCACATATTTTAATATATTTTGGAATATTTTATTCCTTATTTGAAATCATAAAAAAAAATTATTTAATAGAGTAATATTATTTTTTTACTAAATTTAATAGTGATAATTGAAAAAACAAATTACTGTAGATATGATAAAAATGTATATATATGGTGTTTAAATAAACTTATATGTGTTTAATTTGACAAAAAACTCATATTAAATATATTTTATATACATAATTAAAACCTATAGTTTTTTATCTATAATAATCATTGCTGGACCCTTGTGTCATGAGGAAAATATGTGTATACCTTTTTAATTTAAAAAATTTATTTATACAACTCAACTAACATACAAAAGGTCACCCACTATAAAATTATATTAACACCATCAAACCATTTCTGTTTTTTAAAATCTGATAAAATCACCATTGAAATTCCATTCCCTCATCCTATAATCCTAATTAATTAAATAATCCATACTAAGAGAGATTTTGGGAAAACATAATGTGGTTACCCGAAGAAGGGGTAATGTTCATTAAATAGACTTTCTATTATATTTCTTCCTCAACCTATATCAGTTTTTATTAAAAAATATGGTAAAAAAATTATGTATATCCCATAATAATATTTTTTTATTAATTTATGATCTTGACCTACATCATTCCCAAATTCAACCAAATGGTTTACAAAATCATCCATCAGGTGTACGACACAAGACTGGCTCATGAACATACCCACACTAATGTATTGATATTATTATGGATATAATGGATATGTATTTTATTTATAATATATATATACCTATGGTCTCATTAATGAATATATAATTTTTTCCATCCATTTTACAGGGGATACAACAATGTCACTTCAGTGTAAGGAAAACTACATCCCTTTGAAGAGATGTTATTTATAATTCAATAACAAATTAAAAGGAATATGATGAGGATAGTGTTAATGAATATCAATGATATATAGAAAATTATTATTATTTTCACGAAATATGTATAAATCTGAAATTGTAACACATCATTTTCTTTATTTTACCTTTTCACTCCCCGAAAGAATGTAATTTAATTCATGTATATGTGAACTAACACATTCACAATGTAATCTGAAAATCCATACATATTTTTTATTATATATATTTAATGGTGAGTAATTTTTTTATTAAATTAAATCGATTATTCTATATATGATGATCGATTTTGACATGAAGATATAGGTGGGGAACAATTATATTGAGCAACTTGATATAATGGTAGCATCATTAGTTGAATAAAATTGGTATCATTAATTAAATAGGATTCTAGGGTATACTTAAAATTAATATTTAATCTTCTTTGCCGAAATATCATTATGGTAGAGGTATTATGATATATGAGATCATGATTTCCAATAACTATGAATGTCATTTATCAAAATTCCAAAAAAAAATATACATAATTTTTTTATTGATATATCTCTTGATGCATTTCATTATTAGTATATTTATTAAAGGGAATATTTCCCCAATAGTTAACATGCCATATTTATTATTCATCATCCATTTATGATAGTCAAGTTATTGAATAAATGAAACATGTGTTCGTCTATTTAACTTTAATATTTATTATATTTTATCATATAATTATAATGAATTTATTTAAATAGAATGTGTGTTCTGTTGTCTTACTTTACATTTTTATTATGTTTATTCATTCATGATAGCTTCTGTTATATATATCCATTATTGAGAAATTGGGATCCCACTTATTATTCTCTATTACCGGGATTTGATCATGTGTAAAATAAAGTATATGGATGGATATTCATGATGATATAAGATTATTCTAGGTGGAAAATGATGTTTTATATTGTGTTTTCAAATAAAATATGGGAATCATGGATGTATATAGGTTAACAATACAAATAAACTATTTGGTCAACAATGATCGGATTCCTCATATCATATAATTGTTTAAAAAAGAAGACATCCTATAAAGGCTATTACGGTCTGATTATTTGTAGTTAGTATCAAAAGAATTAGCACATAACCATGAAAACAATATTTTTTAAGACATATTTTCAAAATCATAACCCATTGATGGACTTTGAGAATACGCTTATAATAACATCAAAATGATTTCATAACATATATATTATTAGGTTTTCCTTTTATTAATTCAATGAATATATACTAAAAGTAGATCTCATTCTATAACAAACATACCTAGGGGTAATATTTAAAACAATTATATTTTTATTAAGTATATTTATTTAATTAATTTCATTTCTTCAGTACATTTTGTCTCATGCCACACTGGGATTAAAGGTACCATGACATATTATTAAATATTATAATATAAACATGACCATTTAAACTTTTCATTTAATTGGGTAGTATGAAAATTAATAACCAAATTATAATATATATATAATTATTATTTCTTAGGTAATGAGAAATTAATTTTTTCTATATAAATTTTATAATTAAAAAAATATTCATGAAAACAAAAACTATTATATAAGTTATATGAATAAATATATAATATTAGTTTTGAATCTAATAGAAAATTAATTGGTAAAAATAAAATTCATTTTTAAACTAATATCATAAAAAAATCATAGGAATAACTTTTATAAATTTCTATAATGATTGAAATTTTAATGAATAGTGACAATATCGATTTACATTAAAAATAATGTTTTATTTGATATATATTTAAACGTAAAATTATAATTTTTAATAGTTTTAATATATGAATAAATTTTTTATTAATAATAAATTTTTAGACATTAAAATTTATTTGAAAATTAATTTTGTAAAAACATTTTATTGTTAAATCTGCATTTTTCATAATAATTGTTTTTCATTGTGTTATGTAAGATTAGTAATAAATTAAAAAATTTAGATAAGATTATTTATAATTTAAAAAAATGATTATGTACGTTATTAAATTTTACTTCATAAAAATTAAAATATTTTGATCTATAGTTTTTAATAAGTACAACATTTAAATATGTTATCTTCCAAAACATATGTTCCATAATAATTTTTATTTTTAAATATAAATGATTTTTTCTTCACCATGGTTATTGTTTTTAATTTTTTGGGTGGAATTAATTACCATAAATGACTTCATAACATTAATGCACTATTTATTCAATTAGTGGGAAAACAAAATCATTTATATTTAAAATATTAAAATAAAAATAATTCTAGATATTTAAAATGATCCATTAAATATTTAGATAATTTTTAAAGTTTTATTAAATATTTAATATATTTTATTATATAATACTTTTTTTAAATATTTCTAAAGTCAACATAATTTTTAGTGTCATAATTGAAAATAGGGATATTTCATGAATATAATATTTTAATTATTTATTTATGATATTTACTCTAAAATTTCATATCCTATGAGTTTATTGGCCAATTGGAAAGATTTGGATCTAGAATGGTCTTATTATTTTTTAAAATATTAATAAAAATCCAAAAATAACCCTCTCCACACATTATAAATATAACACCTCACCACCCCTTCTTTTCACGCAGTGAAGCACTTCATAATTTATAAATATATCATAAAAAACACCACTCCAATCTCCCCATGTAGAAGTAATTATAGTATCAAAAAAAATAAAAATTATATCTTCTTTATGGGATTTTTTAAGGAGGTGATTCCCAGATGTAACATTCTCAGAATACCTATTTTTTATTTTTTCATCTTCTACCATTAAATCATCACTATCCTCCAACATTAAATAATAACCCCAGTATAATTTATATACTATAATTTTATATTTATAATGTCATATTTTCAATCCATACAATTTTCTCATGTACCACAATTCAAATAATTGAAACCATTTTAATAATTATGGTGGTCAACAATCCCTTTGGATAATGGGTTTTTGTTTTCCAATAAATATCATCATAAAAAAATTATCATATTTAAATAAAATTATAATAATCATATGATAACTTATGTCATGTTCTTCAAAAAATATATATACATAATATTAATTATATTGAATCTAATCCAAGATGGTTGGAAAACCAAATAAAATAAAATAAACATTTATTAGTTAAATTTTATCAAATGAAACGTCCTCATAATCGAAAAATTATATTTTAAACCCTTTAAAATTTGTAATTATATTAATTAAATTTCATTTTTCTCCAATATCATTATTCCCATTCAACCAGCAAATCTATAATTATACCCATGTGAACAGATCATGATACAATGAAACGAAGAATCACACAATGATGATATTACAAATATAGCTCCTCAAAATGGCCAAGAATAGACATAATAAATAAAATAATAAATTAATTAATTGTTCAAAATTTTATGAATTTGTTATTTAATTAATTTAATTTCATTATCACAAACATTAAGTGAAATTGTAGAATGTATTCCGATATAAGACATGGGATTTCTCAGATCCTCCATATTTCCTTCGGGTGAAAATTTATATCTCTTTTGATTAATATATCTTTTAATTATTGTTATATATATAATATATTTTTTGGATATATTTACCAAACATATCAATGAATCTCAATTAATATACCATTTATGGGAAATTACACATTTTAATTGTTACCCTTCCCAACTCTTCAAGATAATTAAACCCAATTGAGAGGAATCAATCTTTTTCATAAACATTATCATGTACATATCATAAATAATTAAAAGCATAATGTACATTTAAAATATGAATATATTTATAATGAAAATATATATTATATTATTTCCTTTATTATTCAAATAATTATTCACTTACACACAATAAGGAATCACTTTTCATTTCTCTAAAATGGCACTAAAGTGCCACATTTCTATTTACTCTTTTTCATGTTTTCAATTCATTGGGAAAAAATTATTCTTGATATATTATTTTTTTAACAAATTAATGTCTAAGAATGGATTAATACCTCATTTTTATACCATTATTATTGGACTTTTGTTTATGCCCTATGAAGTGTGTATTAACTAGTTGATAAATTAGCTTTATCATCAGAATTATGATATATGTTTCTTTATGAAAAATAAAAAACATTTTTGATGTCCCATTTTGGAATCAAGTTTCATTAAATTCAATTGAAAAATTAATTTAAATCAATATTTTGTATTAAATTTTGAACCAAACTGATTCCAAATAAATCCATCAGAATCCCTTATAAACATGGTTTAAAAAAATGATGCCATAAATTTTTTAAAAATTAATTATTAGAGTTTTTTCTATAAAACCAACACCAATATAATTTTTTACTAATAGGTAAAGTAATAATTTATTTGAAAAAAATATTTAAAATTAATTGAATTATGAATCCCTCATTTTTTGATCCTAAAAAAACATTTTCTCTTGACTAGCAACGACATTGAAGACCAACCACTAATCCTTAATGGCCATTGTTCGTTATTTTTTAGGTTTCCTCATTATTCAATAATATCTGGTCTCGTTTTGTCATCATTTTTCTTTAGTTCACCATCCACTAATGTTTTTCCCTCTAATATTTACTTCTAGCTGACCATAACCCATGGTTTTATTTTACATCTTTGTAAATTTATATTATTCATTTCAACAAGCATATTACTTTGATGTTGTAATTATTAACCATCCAATTAATTCTATGGTGAAACATTATAAATTCATTTAAATATTCCATTTTTAATTATAAATTATTTTTTTCATTTTGGTAATCTTCAAAATCAAGTATTTATCCTTTAGTTATATATTTTTGTTATTGCTTCAATTTTTTTAGTTGATTATTAAATATATATTTTTAGAACATTTTCTTATTTTGATAAATGTTTATTATTTTGAAATTATCAATTTTTTATGATGATAATATTGATTAAATAATGATATTTGGTTTTATAGTTTAATCAATACAATGTACATAAAATTTCAGAATTGGCTATTGTTACATTCCTTGGTTATGCCTTCGACTAAACAATATATTTTTGATATTAATGGGGGTCTAAGGAGTTACCCTGGAGAGATTGTATGCCTATATTAGAATGAAAATTAGTTAAATAAATAAAAATTTATCATACATAACCACACACATTAGTATATTAAATTAAATAAAAATCAACTTATTATAATATGAGGTGCCGAAAACATATATATTGGGGAAAAACTAATTTCATATTGGGAATATTACAAATATATAATGAAATAAAATAAATAAAATTAAATTAAAAACAAAGAATAGATTAGTTAAAAATCATTATTTTCTAATAGGATGTCATACTAGGGTCAGTACTTGTGATGTAAATTGGATCAGAATGAGACACATCAAAAAAAACATTTACCTATATTATATTAGATTTTATATTATTCCTAATAATAATAAAATTTTCCTATCTGATTAAAATTTATTTTTTTATTTGAGTTTATATTTAACATTTACCTATATAAATATTTAATTTTTTATCTATCTTAATATATTCAGTGATTATATTGAGATATAAAATTTTAAATGGGACATAATTTAAAAAATTTACGAATAACAACCAATGAATATTAAAAATAGTTAATGGTTTATTTGAATTTTCTTAACTAAATCATGAACAAAATTATTATCTTTTCCTTCCATGTGTGAAGAGTTTAAATATGAGAATGTATAATTCTAGAGAAAAGATGGATCATTTTATTTGTTATGGTTTTATCAATTATTATACATGTCATGTCTGACAATGGTGAAGGATATGAAATTTCAACAACTAATATTGATTGAAATATTCATAACAAGGTATATGATAATATTTATGAATTAATTCATGATTTAGAAGGTGTAGAAATCAAAAGAATAAAATCCTTGGAATGATTGTTTTGATATTACCATGAAAAAATTTCCTATATTGTATAAAATATTTAGTGTCATCAATAGTTATGAGATTAGTTACCTTGAAATTAATTAATTATTCAAGTGATAAAAGATTATCTAACATACATTCTCTTTTAAAAAAATTCATCCATAAGCCCATTAGATTCTATATTCCAATTATTAGGTGAATAAAATATTATTCCCAATGGGATTGGGTTATAAAAATATAAATGTTTTCCCCAATTGTTTAGTGTTTTCTAATATATAATATGAATATTTATCAAAATTTCCATCATGTGGGACATCATGCTACACGATGGATGTAAAATCCATCTTATATTATTCTTAGGTACTATAATCTATCATCATATAGATTCAATTTTATACTTTTAAAGAAATCCACTCAATAATTCCATCATATAATTATGATGATTATACATTGATTCATTCTTAGGTACCAAAATCAACTCTCTTGTTAATAAAATTTGGTACCTTCTAATAATTTATCTTCTTGAATTGTGTATTTTAAAATTCTATTGACACAAAATGGATTATATGGAATTCTGATGATATAATCCTTAATTTTAACTAATGTCACCCAAATGGTTCACTCTGATGTAAGATATTGGATTTAAAACATCAAGTTTTTGGATCTGAAAAGAAAAATATTAGAATGAGATTGTATACTATTGGATGGAAAACAAAAATAGATTTTATGTAGAAAATATAGTTCATTACCTTTTTCTTGGTATTATACTACTTCTCTCAAATATACACATTATTAAAAAAATATTTTGAGATGATATTTATTATTTTTGGACAAAAACATCCATAAAATTATATTAATTTGTTTATTTCACCATTGATTGATGATTTGAAATTGTTATGGGAGACATTTGTTGATGTTTTTGAAAAGTCCAAGAAATATTATTTTGTTACATTATATGATACTATTCTATAATGAATAATTTCATGCATATGGAATCTTATCTTAATTCATTGTGAAGTGGAATATATCATGTATAATATTATCATAAGAGACTTCTTATTATCAATTTTATATTGGAAGAATGATAGTGTACATGAGACATCAAATATTTGTTCATACTGATCATCCTTGTCATAGATTGAGACAAAATATTTATAATTTTATATTAATTAAACATTACCCAATGTCCGTTTTCAATTAAGGAATATAATGACATGGTGATAAATATCAAATTGAAATTTGGATAAAAATGAAGTTCTGGCCTTCCAAAAAATCATTCAAAAAAAATGACTATCATTTTCATTATACCTTATTTGATACTATTTCAGATAAAACCTTACATTGATGTTTCACATGTTGAGAAAAACATATTTAACAATTTTATTAGAACATTACTAGATAGAAAAATTAATGACAGAATATGGATTTCATGAAATAATGACTTTGATATTAATTGGAAAACATTTAGAGTATTCTCCCCTATGAAATGAAATAGAACATATTTACTTATTTCTTATCACACATTAAGAAAGATGGAATGTTGAATTTTGGTTATTGTATTCATGGAATTAATTTACCTAGTGTTTATTCATCAAATGTGAATATTTTTGGGACATTTAATGATTATAAATTAATATTTATGAAATCTCTTGATTTTAATGTATTGATGTAGTAACATATGTTAGTCTCACTTCATGGTATATTGGCCATTTCTATTAGAAATACTATCATAATGTTAAGTAATTTATTCTAATCAATTTAAAAACAATTCAGTAGTCCAACTTTAAAAGATGTGTTGTATAGTGAATCAAATCTTATACATTTTCAAATAGGAATGTATTTCCCACAAAAAAATTTTGATATAATTTTTAATATGGTGATTCATGTTTTGAAATAGATTAGAAAATGTGGGAATTTATATTTTGCATTGATGTATTATTTTATATGATAAGTGAAATTTTTTAAGAGATATTCTAAAAACCCATAATGACTACTGGCCTCTATTGTTCAAAAATATGTATCAAATTAGTTGATTGTGTTATATACTGATTAGTTTAATGATGTGGATCATAATGGTCTCCTTATTTCTCGATATATAGTAGTTCATAATGAAGATAGAGGGATTTTAGGCTCAAATGTAATGATCATTCCACCTGATGACCTAATGTAAGTAAATTTTTCCATTTTAAACAACACAGAAAAGGTTCAGTCATATCTATCATCAAATATTGAAGAAATAAATTTATGATATCTAAAAATAAATAAATATTAGATGATGATTGATCATAAAATTAAATTCGTTTCAATGTATAAAAAATGCCATCACTTATATATCTACATCAGAAACATGGAACTGGGTTCTAGGGGGACATCTCTTAATGTGATCGCATGGTCTAGTTTTGATAATAATTTGAATAAAATTTACAAAAATTTGTTGGATGACATCAGTAATGTTAAAACTAATGGTGTAATATTCATTGCTAAATCACTGCATTTTTTAGTGAAAAATATAAGGACCCATTTTCTAAATCGATTCCATATTTTATCTATTTTGAAGACATATGGAAAATTTATTGTACTAAATTTTTAGTCACCATGTTTATGTTTAATTGGGTTCCATGTAATGGTGGACTGAAACATGAAGACTATGTTTTTAAATTGGTTGATTTAAAATGATTTAGCTAGAATGATGAACCATTTATCTTGGAGAGACATGAAAAAACATATTTTATGTCGTTGATATAATGAATGATCAATAGTTAATCATTATCCTTGGGAAAAGTACCCAATTTGATGATGATTATGATAGTGAAATTGATTTATATGATACTTGATTATAAATTATAGGATTTATTGATAGAAATCACAATAACACCGACATAGTGAATGCAGTATGAAATGACCATGCTAAAGGTATTGTTGGCACCAAAATGGGAGTATAAGTAGAAGAAATAGAAATCCTAAAGGGGATGCCTTACAAAGACTATTCGCAGAGCCCTAATCGCACCACACCCGCCATAGTGAAAGGAGGCAGTGACGCTCTGTGAACTCTTTTGATGTTCATGAGGCCGCTACGGTGCAAGGAGGTAGTAACACTCTTTGGGCACCTTTGATGTTCGTGAGGCAGCTACAGAGAAAATAAATTCATCTTCATGCTGAGTGAGCACTTCTTCGTGGTGCCTCTCCCCTATAAATAACATCTTCCCCAATTTATAGGGGTGGAATATCCGACCTTTCTACTTCCTATCTCCCAAATCATGGATCACCCTTCTGCTTTAAAAAACATGAGTTTTTTGAGGTAATTCTGCACTACAATGTTCCTCCCATTTTCCTTTTTTTGATCCCCTCTTTCAAGTGAAATGATTTTCAAGGATCCTAAGGGCCTCCGCGGCGGAACATGATCACCAAGGGGACAACGATTGTCACGGAGAATTTATGATTCATGAAACACCTTTCATGTAGACATGATCCAATTTCTATGGCGGGGTCATTGTACATCATGATGCACATTGCTTCACGATACCCTACTTCATGAAGATACTTTTCTCCACAAGACAGTGCTCCGTGAATTACTTTCCACATCAAGAAGCACCTCTTATTTGAACCTCCACCCTATGCATTGGCTGGGATATTCTACTTCGCGAAGCACAACTCTTCACAAGTACCCTCCACTAAGAGGAGCACCAGAGATTCACAAGGCCCTTTCCTATGAACCCCTATGCTTTGAAATTCTTGCTCTTGTTTGAACCTTTGGATTTTCACTATTTAATTCCAATGTCCCTTGGACGATGTTGCCTTTTGCGTTGCTTAACCTCATGTTTCTTCACATAGGCATGCAAATGTCTATTGCTTCTTCGCATATCCATGCTAACGTGGCCCCCCCAATGGTTCCATCATTAACCCCCCTTGCCACGAAATTTCTTGTCCCATCTCTTCACCAAGGTGCAGAGGGTTCCGATTCTGTATGTCCTAGGAGTGAGGAGTGAACCCACCACGTCCGAGATGCAGGATGTTAAATTGCTAAGCACCATTGTCCTCAGCACATGATGTTAAAATGTAACATCCCCCGTCCCTCGCATGAAGGGTGCCCCATCTTAGAAATTCTCCACACCGATTGGTCTTCACAAGGATGTGATAATCCCACATAGGGGCTGGTATCCAACTTATTAGAGTGGTGTTTGTCCGTGGGTAAAGGGAAACCACCCTGGCTTAAGCCTCTATCACTCTTGTAAGAGGCTGCATCCATGCCCCTCTTATCTTCATCGGTCCCATGACTAGGGGTAAATGAACACCATCCCACTCATTTCTTTGGAATGAAATCCCTCTACTACTGGGCTTTGTTGCCACCAATCCTCCATTCTAAAGTAATTATATACCTCTTCGGGCTAGTAACCATGTATAAGCACTTTTTTTCTAATTGGGTCGCTCCACTCGTTAGTCCCACTCCACATCCCATAGATGCACCTTTCATGACGAGATCATCAGGCCTTTGTTGCCTATTATTTCTCACAGAGAGCATGAATCATGTGGGCATTGAGTAATAATTTACCATGAAATCCTATCCACCACCATCCATGCCACCTGGACTATGATTTATTTGATCCTTGCTAAGGAAAGGTACAAAGGATGCCTCCCCGAGGATCAAGACCACCATCCATTAGTCATCCCGACCACCATTACACTGGTTCACCAACACTCTGGGAACCCTAGAGAGTAAGACCAATGCCACCTGATCTACGAGTTCTTTGAACATTGAAAAGGCAAGGTACGTATGAAACCTCCATGAGGATCCTTCTCACCGCCCATTGGTCATCCCGAAAACCATCACGTCGGTTCACTAACTATCTGTGAAGCCTCGAGTGTAGGCCCCATGCCACCTGAACTATGTGGACTTTGATTCATGACATGGAATGTTATGTAGAAGCCTCCTTGAGGTTCAACCCCACCAGCAATTTTCCCCGGCCATATTCATGTCGGTGCACCAAGTCCCCATACCTAAACTATATGAACATTGATCCTTTCCAAATCATGATATGTATGACTCCTCCATGAGGCTCAAGCCCAACACCCATTGGACCCTTGGTCCTCCTTCACGTCAGTTCATCGACCCCCATACCTAAACTGTGTGGACTTTGGTCCTTGCGACGTCAAGGTACTTAGGAAGTGTCCAAGAGGTTCATGCCAAACACCAGGTCATCCCGACCACCATCACATCGGCTCACCCACATCCAGGGGTAAGCTGTTGCGAACTCATCCAGTGGTAAGTATTAGGAAACCCCAACCAGCGGTTTGCCATCTCCAGATGAACTATGCGGACTTTGATCCTTGCCAAAGAAAAGTATGTAGGATGCCTCCCTGAGGTTCATGCCCAACAACCAATGGTCTCTGCCATTTTACAATGGTCCAGACCAGTCCTGCATTACGTTAAAATACAATCAAATTTTGATTCCCTATTGAGCTGTAAGTTGTGGTCTCTCCATTCAGTGGTAAGCCACTACGACCCCATCCAGCAGTAAGCCGATAGAAACCCCATCAATTAGTAATTTGTTGAAACCAAATCCAATGATAATCTATTGAAACCCCCAATTAGCATTAATCCATCATCAGATGAACAACGTGGACTTGGATTCCCTACCATGTGGAAAATGTGAAGCCTCTTAATGTCTCAAGTACCAAATCATAATCATCCTCATGGAGATTCCATCCCATTCTCCATCCACTTCATTATCCCGCTCTATCATCCATCCTGATTTTTACCCTGGCCACCAATTCCCTGTGGGATCATTCCAACTAATACCCCATTCACATTAATAGGGATCGTGAAGTCAACCACGCGTTGGCCGTATCATAAGTGTTCCCTCCGGGGTTGAACTCACCACATCCACTCTAGTCAGTGTATTGATTAGTCTGATCTATCTCTGCTGAAAATTAAACTTGCGACATAGCCTATGTTAAACATGGTAAGCTGAGGAAAAACTCTGATAAATGCCCATGGAATATAATTCCCCACATTCGACATGGGATTCCACATGATTTTGTGCCCTCGAGAAGACCGATAATACTGGGAAGAAACTCAGATACGCTAGTGTCCCAACACCCAATCATGCTAGTGATGCCCAATGTGACTAATCACCTG
This sequence comes from Viscum album, assembly GCA_963277665.1. Taxonomy (NCBI): domain Eukaryota; kingdom Viridiplantae; phylum Streptophyta; class Magnoliopsida; order Santalales; family Viscaceae; genus Viscum; species Viscum album. Next base: position 1,202,948,408 of record OY728145.1, read on the forward strand.
ACCGAAGGTTTCTGCCCTGATAGGACCCTTTGAATGGTCCCGACAGAGGTAGTGTAATTAACTAGTGTCAATGAAGATATGACCCTAGGAAGAGTTTCACGAAGAATTCCTTATGTCTAAAAGGGAGACCTGGACTAGGTGACAAGTTCCGAGGATGAATCCATGGATGGGAGAACCGACATCCCATCATCCCATTTTGATCAAGGGGAAAACATCCCTAAATAAGAGACGAATGCCGCTCGTCTTTGGAAATCGGGAATGCAGGGAAACAAAACCGTGCCATTCATCCCAAAATGAGATGGACGTACACACCCAAAAGAAATGATCAAGAACAGAAAAATTTAACCCGATGTTAATATAATCTCCTCAATATGGAGATTAGTAGAGCTCAGAGCATCAATTGACTAACATGTCACTGAATCCAGTTATCCGACACCGGGTCCCGCCAACAAAATAGCGGGCCTGCTGTGAAACGCACCAAATATTGGGGCAGTAGAACATTGGACATTACGTTCTGTGACATTGCCAACATGGATACCTCTCAACGTTCATTGAATAAGAGATTTCACTGGGGAATTGGTCGTCGATTCTTTTTTTTCATTCATCACTGATGAGTTAATCTCCTTGATTCGTAGGAATCGGGTTGCTTCTCCATCGACGCAATCACCACATTCCCATCAACATAGGGGAAGGGGCAGCACCAACACAGCCATACCGCATGGCTTCAATTATTCTTTTACTTCCTATACATTTACAACTATGGGGATCCCAAGCCCCATCTCCCCATTTGTGGTCATCCAAAAAAGGGGGATCAATGGCCTCAGGCGTCGTTATGAGGAGGAGGGCATAATCCCAACCCGGGATATGGACTGACTGGACATGGAGGCATCCACACATCGCCGTCAATGCCACCCCCAAGGGCCACAAAATGATCCACTGCTCCCACCCAGACATACAACTGTTTTGGGAGCCTATCCCTGGAACACTTTTACTACTCCCTGACTAATGCTGTCAAGGTAGGTGATGTCCAACCCATCTTGGTCAGTGTCCCCTTCCATGTGCTCCAAGTGGGGGCTCCCACACTACCGTGTCAGCGCTGTAGCCCGGTCTTGTTGGATGAGGAGAAGGTAGGCAATGCACCTGCACCATCAGTCCCGGTTCGTCCAACATGATGCTAGTATCGGTCGCAAGCTGAGTAGGACACCCACTAACCGGCATCAACATCGCCAACATCTATGGCCCGAGCCACCGCTGATGCATATCATTAGTCCCCTACATACACTGAGCAGGGGCACCTATAAGCCCGGATAGGATCAGGGCCCCACCTGCACTATGGGCTGGCTGGGTCGACTGTCATCGTCATTGGCACAAGAAGTGGTCGACGAAAACCAGCTCACAGTGATTCCACTCAGTATGGAGGTCATCCCCATACCATTACCATGGAGAACGCAGTCCTTCCATGCTTCGAGGCTCGGAATGGAGGTCTGCACTATGCCACCCCAATTCCAAATGATGCTCTTCCCCGTGGTGGTGATACTTAGTAGGGAAGCCTCTCTCGTGCGCATTTCACTTGGTATGGAGTCATTACTCTTACCCCCGACCACCGGTGTGGGGAAATTTCACCTCCAGTATCTCTTCAACATGGGGACCCTCCCCATGTCCTTTCAACATCCATTGAAGGTCATCCTCCACTTGACAACCAGAGGGGTGAACAAAAGCCTCTCCTCACTAGCACCCAATATGTGGGTCCTGCCAGTGTTCATCTAGACCAGTATAAGGAGTCTCCTCATATTGAGGTCACCCTGTAAAACAAGCGTGGAAGTTATCCCCATGGTTTTTTTTCAGTTAAATCGGAGGTATTTCCCGCTCTAGCGCTATCCATGGGGTTACTCCCCATGTCCCCTTCAACATTTGTCCCAGTGCTCCTCGCACCCCGGCATTCTCTGGTGGAAACCCTCTCCGCCCCGCAGCAGTGCGACCAAAGGTCCTCATGTCAAAAATCAGTCATATCCCGAGTATCCACCCATGGGAAGGAAGTTAGGTCATCATCGCCATAAGATAGATGTTGGGAAGGTCTAGACAGAGATCATACCAGTCCTTTTCTCATACTCTGATGCAGAGTATGACACATCATGGGAACCCTTGCCTTGCTCATCTTAATCAAGGGTTGGGGTAAGAACAAGGTGCATCAGCCTAATACTCCTGTAATGTGAGGTCCATCCGATTATCGCCTCCCTCCATAGTTATATATCGGAGGATTAAAATCGGGCGACCCCACAGGTTATGGTCGTGAAATCACCACCATCGTCACCAGAAGCCCTCACTACCTTGTCCAAAGGTCACTGAGAGCTATTCTGGGGACCATTGGCGGGCGATCAGCATCGTTTCATTCAACCAGTTTCCCAAGCCCCTGAGCTAAGAATGATGGCCATCAGCCTGACTTATTGCTACGTGGTGGTCAGGTCGCTACAGTCTTCGAAGGACTGTAAGAGAATTGGTGGCCAGTCTTCCTGTTTTCTATACTCTCCATCTTCCAACCTATCATCCCAGCGGTCTCCCTCAGTATAATTGACATTTCCTCACCCATCCCCAGTTTATGAGGGGTAAATCAAGGGCTATTCATTGAATCTGATCCAAGGATCTTCTGGAATATACTCATAGAAGAACGCATCCTTGAGAAGTTCTAGCCAGAGGCAGCGTAGAATTTTTCACGCACCGGAATCCCTCACCCAAAAAAAGGATGAATGTTTCAGCCAAATCCTATGGGCGACAAACATTTTAATTCATCTTCGAAGAGTGGTTTTTTCCAAGAACCAAATGATTTTTGAAGAAATTGGTAAACAATGTATTCTGGTTAATCTGGTTGAGTTCCTTATGGCCCATCACCCCGAGTCGTCAGGCCGCCACAAGGACCTTGAAGAGAAATTCATTCAGAGTTTCAAGATACTTTTCATGATCATCAAAGACTATTCCCCCCATTTTCATGTCAATGACTGGGGAAAATATGCTTCCATCCTCTTCATTCCTATGCTACGGCAGCCTAAACTGCTTGGCGATATCATGGACATGCCCCCAGGAAGGTTCATGGTCAACAAGGCTGACATTGTGGACGAGGAGGATGAATTAGAGCTCCTAGATGGAGACTTATCTTCTGATGGATTACCCCAACATCTGGACCCATCAGGGAGGATTACGTGTCATTAAAAGAACCTACTTGGTCTCCCAACACATATTGAGGCATTGGTACTCATCTAGAATTCTAGTAAGTGAAAAGCGCACGTCGGAGTAGCCATTCACTTAGACTTGTCCCCCTAAGTGTAGAAGATAGAGGAGGACTATGAGAAGGCCACATTTCACCAAAAAATATCTTAGCAGAAGAAGTTGGTTGATGAACTCCTGGATGAACGGGATGTAGAGTGACGATATAACTACGAAAATCCGAGGCCAGTACAGTAGGGGTAGGAACACCTTCCCCTTTGCGAGATGCCCATAGGCATCCCAGATCATGATTCTCCTGTGAACAGGGCTGAAGCCGGAGCTCCAAGAAAGAGTTATGGTATGTCTCGACAAAACCTCCTCAACGGCATGGAAATCCATGGAACCCAGCTCAGGTTCCTGCAGTAGCCCCGCAGGCTGCTCCACCAGCCACTCCACGGGCCGCTGAGCCTATCTACCGTGTTGAAGAGCCCACCAACGTGCTCGTAGTTAGAGATCCCCATCAAAATAGGGACCCCACTCATATAATCCAATGGAAGTACTCATTTCTCTCCTGGAGATGTTTGTAACACTACAGGTGGCGATCACACCTACTGGCAAACCATATCTGGCATGGGTGGATGACATGCCGACACATCTCGGTTTCAAGAATCCCACCTTCATCCTCGTTAATGGGACGGGGGATATGCCGCAGCACCTGGCCCACTTCCACTCAAGGTTTGAACACATTTTAGGGACTCTAGCATAGCAGGAGGCTTCCATGCTATGTTGTTTTGATCAGACATTGGAGGGACTGGCATTAGTTTGGTACAACCAGCTCCGCGTTGGATCCGTAACCAGCTGGGAGGACCTTCGTAGGAAATTACTCTACAAGTTCAGCTCCACCACATTGAATTCATGATTCACAGACCTCTTCATGTGAAAACAAAGTCTTGATGATCGAGTCGCATGCATTATCGCTTGTTGGAAGGGGCTGATATACTCCCTTGACATGCCACTGACTCCGAAGCAATTACTGACGATGTGCGCAGGAAATGTCAAGACGGAACTGGTTCCTTCTCTGATCACCCAGAACTACTCTGGGGGATTCTGAGACTTCTCCAATATGTCCTAGTTCCTGGAAGAAGCCCTGCAATAGTCCATCCATGCACGTACGTTACCTCCCGCAATTCCCACGAGGAGGGCTATCAGAGTGACCCCACCGCAGTGGCCCATATAGAGGCCCCTAGACAGCTGGAATTTATACCAGTGGAGCCACCTCTGCATCCTCGTAGAGGCCCTCCACCAAAGGTGCATCCTCCAACCCAGAAACATCCACCTCAGAATCGGAAGGCACCCTCGTGTAATGTCTCACCACTGCCTAGGCGGGACAACGAGGCTCTACCTCCTCTACAGGAACCTCTAGCTCCTCTTCCGGGCTAGTCTCCAAGGTTCCCTTTTCTGGATAGAAGAAACATGAACTACTCATTCAACGAGAATCAACTTCCTGACTATTTTTGAAGCACCTTGGTTTAGGGGATTGTACGGTTTCTTGAGAGCAAAAGGTCGGAAGAGGTGAATCTAACTGATCACCCCACCTACTGCCCCTATCATCAGATCCTAGGGAACACCCTCAATTAGTGTTATGTGTTCAAAGACTAGATTCAAGACCAGGTTGATAACAACATGGTCAGGCCGAGCCTGGCCCCAGCACAAGTGGTGGGTGTCTTCGTAGGGCCAGATAGCAGCACTGACAGCGAGGGTGAATAGATGCTGGTTCCTAACAATGGGACCAAGAGGTATGATGACTACATGGCTCGAAAAATAGTTTATTGTGCCCATGGTATCATTTGAGAATGCCTGAATCAGCCAAAGCCTTCCGAATCCAGAGCCACCGCTTCTACATCATCATCTTAGCCGACCTCTTCCAAGAAGAGCAAGCATTGGCAGCCCAAGGGAAAGCAACACACTCTTCCATTCCTATCATATTCACACACTCTCAGCGAATTCATGCCCATGAAGATGTGGATTTCACCATGAATCCTCACAGTAGTGGATGGATATTCATGTGATAGTCAGGGGTACACTTCCGTTAATACCGTGGAGTTGGTAAATCCCTATATCACTCCCAACTATGAGGAGCACCAGGTTAACCTCCCCAATGTCACCGGCCAACACCAATGTCAGCAGAGCCATGGACATATGGGTCATTGAGGTTCATCATTTGGCACCTCTATCCAGTCTGTTCATTCCATTAAGACCAGACAGAAGGACCAGTGTAGAGATCGGCATGTTGAACCTTCTCATCCGGTGTCATCAAGTTTGCCTTCATCACTATTTGTGCTACTAGAGTAGGAAGGGCTATCTCGACGATTCTGTGACCAGACTCGCTCTGCAATGGGCCAATATCATTCGTCCAATCCTCATCCTGAAGCTACTATTCAGGATTCGACTAGAGAGCGGCGGGATATGCCCATCTCTAGTCAACCGCAGGCCCAGTCGGCATGGCCAACCATGCATCATATCACAGAGCGACCTCTTGCAAGAAGAAGATCGCACCTAGCATGAAAATATGATTTCCTCAGTCACCTTTCCAGAATCCCAGTGGGAATTTCCATTTCTAAAGCCCTACTCTTCTCATCGGATATGCGTGAGGCCCTCACTGAGCCTTTAATAAGCCCCCTTCAGTTTGAGACGGAGGTAGCAGCTGGAGAAGCTTTTCATGTTAAAGTGTTTGAGAATGCAGAATTCTAGTCCATATTTTTGTTCTCTAGAGAGGATGAAGGCTCTCCCAAAAAAGCAACATTTTCCCATTCTAAATCACCGACCATTTAAATATCATGGAGGTTCACCACTATCTTTTTGAAATCAGCTCTAGGATTAACCTTATTTCGACATGGACACTGTGGAATCTGGGGTTATCTGACGACGACTTAACTCCCATCGATATAAGAATTCAGGTATATGATAGGATAGAGTATATCCCAATCAATAAGATCCATTTTATTACCCAATTAAGTGGACTAGTTTCAATTACTGACATTATGGTTGTCTCCCAATACACTGCGTATAATGTGATGATGGGAAGACCATGGGTCCACCTACATAAAGTGGTCCCCTCACTGTACCACCAGTGCCTCAAGTACTCCCTTAATGGTTGAGTAGGCATACTCATAGGATATTAATCTTCTTTCACCTCTTGTGAAAACCACTATCTTGATGCAGACTATTACAATAGAAATTATAAATAGATTCAGGAAAGTGAGGTTGAGCCCTTCACGGTCGCAACTGACCCCTTCGTAGGTCTGGATGACGCCTACATCTTCCCGATCCATCGATTGGAGGCCATGACCCCTAAAATGGGCCAATGTATTGTTGTTTCAGGTACAAGGGGGAAGAATATTCCCATGTCTAAGGAACGAAGAATGATCAACTTGTACTCCTATGCAAATAAGCCACAGGTGATCTTGGATCCTCCTACCCCTATACGTTATCGGGTTGTCCGCACCATAGTAATGACAGTACGTCATACTTGTTTGTTTCGCCAATTCTGAATTACCCGGCTCAATACGTCAGGCCACTATTGATCTGATATCATCAAGCATGGACCCTTTCGCTGAATTGTAGATGATATCGGGTCGAGAGCCTTCATTTCCATGGTTTCGGCAGTACTAGAATCTCCCGATGCAGTGATCACTACTGCCCAGGATGGTACCAACCTCCCGTCAGAATCTGTAGTCCAGAAGAAGCTCCTCCCACTAGGTATCCCTTCGCAATTGAAGAAGAGGATTTGGAGGATGCTCCCCCCACATTGGATGAATGCATCTCTTCCACAATAGATGAACTAGAACACGTGATCCTTGGTAGCGAGGCAGATCCCAGACCAACATTGATTATTGCTTCCATGTCCCTCGAGGAGAAGAATTAGTACATATATTTCCTGAAGAAGCATCGTGATGTATTCTCCAAGAGGTAATACCATATTCCATGACTATATCCTATGATAGCCATCCAACACCTCGATCTCCCTAAAAATCATCGCGGGTTCAAGCAGCCCCCCCTGAAAGATGCACCCTTGTCATAGTGCAATGGTTGAGGCCGAATTTGACAAGCTCATCAGATCCAACATAATTAAGGAGGTATATTACCCTAAGTGGAAAGCCATCATTGTTCCAGTGAAGAAGAATAATAGATAGATCAGATTCTTCATCGACTTCTGGGATTTTACATGTCACTGTCTGAAGGATGATTTCCCCTTTCCTGTGACAAAATTGTTGAATTATGCTATGACTGGGATTCAGGCCCTGTCCATCATGGACAGGTACACTGGATATAATCAGATTTGGGTGTCCTTTGAGGATGATTAATCCACAGCATTCAGTGTTCCCCATGGTACTTTATATTACTAGGTTATACCATTAGGCCTAAAAAATGATAGTTCCACCTATCTGAGGGCCATGTAATTCAAATTCAACCCAATCCTCAGGGCATTGGTGGAATGATATGTGGACAACATTTTGTTCAAATCCCACCAATGACAGGACCATCTGAAGGACCTTGAGTAATTGTTCAACTTCTTCATTCCTGTCACCTGATGTTTATCCCTTTTAAGTGTGCCTTTTGGGTCACCTCTGGGAAGTTCCTTGGATTTGTTGTCAGGTACTAGGGCATCGAGATCGACCAAGAAATGATCAAGTCAATCAGCCATATCCCACTCCCTAGCTATATTTGGGAGCTTTGGCGTTTCCAAGGCCACTTATCCTACATAAATTGATTCATTTCAAATATGTCTATCAACTGTAATCCCTTTTCACTGATCATGAAGAAATGCTCTGCCAACGAATGGGACGAAGAGTGCTAGATCGCGTTCGAGGAAATTAAGCATTATCCACTCCAGGCTTTAGTCCTGATGCCACCCATCTATGGAAAACCGCAAATCCTATACATGAATTCCATATAATGATCTCTTGGCTCCCATATCACCCAGAAGAACATTGAGGGAACTGAAAAAAACCTCTAATACCTCAATCGTATGATCATCGATATGGAGACTATATACTCCTTCATCGAAAAGAGTTTCCTTGCACTCATATTTGTCGTGCAGAAATTGGGAAACTACATGCAGCACCACAAGGTATAGTTGCTGACTCAAGATGACCTGTTGAAGACCATTCTGAACCACCCCAATTTGACCGTCCTTCTAGCATAGTGGGTAGTAATCCTCTAGAAGTTCGAAATCCGTTTTGTCCCTCAGAAAGGTATCAAGGGACAAGCATTGGAAGATTTTCTTACTGCGCATCTATCCCCAAGGACCAGTCCCTAGACTTATATTTTTCTAACGAGGAAATCCTCTTGGTAGATCATACCATCCCATGTTGGTAGATGCACATTGATGGTGCTTGAGGGAGCCCCACCGGTAGTAGACTCAATGATCCTAGGCTCAATAAGGTAGGGCAGGGTATTGTCTTCATTAACCCAGTGCAAGACATCCTTCCATTCTCATTCCTATTGTCAGAATTCTACAACAACAAATAGGCCGAGTATCAGTCTCTTATCACTAGCCTCGAGTTGGCACTCGAGATCGATGTGCCCCATTTTCATGTGAAAGGGGATTCAAAAACTAGTCATCAAGAAATTCAATGTTGACTATGTCGTCAGAAAGCCATAGATCGTACCATTTTTGGAGTGCAACCTCTAGATAATGGCTTATTTTTTATCTTGGACAGATGTTACTCATGTCCCTCAATCTCAGAACGATCGAGATAATTCCCTCTCCATCCTGGCAGAATCACCTGTAGAACCCGAGCAGGATGATTTAATTATACATGTGGCACATTGGAGATTCATTATCTTCATCACCCCAGATGATGATTATGGAATACGAGTAAGCCACCGTACCAGTGGATCCCCCGTGTTCGGACCCCCATTTTCCTCAAATGCAGTGGTTGAAGAGACCCCTGACAGGAGAGACCTCTTTGTTGAGTATCTCCAAAATTGTTACCTCCTGATGGATCGGGCCAAGAACCAGAGAATCCGACTTCGCGCACTACAGTTTACCCTCTAGTGTGGTCCCACTCTTGAGTATATCCTCTATAAGAATAGGTTTGATGGTGTTCACTACCGTTACATAGAAGGAGTCGAGATTTCTTAGGTCATCCATTATGTTCATGCTAGTTCATGCGGCACCCACCAGAATAAGCTGAATCTATCTAATTTGATCCAGAGACTGGGGTACTTCTGGCCCTCCATGATACATGATTGCATCACGTTAACCAATAGTTGTCTTCCATTTCCAATTCATGCTAGCTTCATGCATCAGACACCAGAACCTCTCCCATCCACGAAGTACTCTAGGCCGTTCTCAATGTGGGGACTCGATGTCATGGGACTATATCCATCAGTAAGAGCTCACCAGTGCAGGTTCATCCTAACCGCAAATTTTTTTTTATCCATGTTGGTTGAGGCCGTTCATATCAAGGAGGTCTTGGACCATTCTATCATTGAATGTGTGAAATCAAATATCATCTACCAGTTTGGAGTTCCACGCATCGTCGTCAATGATAACATCATCAACTTAAAGCAACTGAGCTGATGAAATTGTACGCCAAGTACAAAATCAGTTCAAACCATACCTCCTGTAATCAAGCACAAAAAATGGGGAGATAAAAGAGTAAAAAAAATCCCTCTATAATATTTTGATGAAAATGGTTGGTCATAATAAGAAGAGTTGGCCGGAGAAGCTCCCCAACGCCCTCTGGGCCTATCAGACAATGACTCATAATTCCTCCCATGTGACCCCATATTCTCTGGTGTACGGAGCCGAGGCCGTCCTACCCATCGAGATCCAACTGCCATCATTATGCACAATATTCCATGACTATCAGGCCCCAGATATGGTATCCAAAATTTGTTTGGATGAATTGGATGCCCTTGGTGAGAGTAGGCTTCATGCATTTCACAATCTGGAAAGGCATCAGAATAAGATAGCTAGAACCATCAAAAAGAAGGTCTACCTCCACTCTTTCATGCAAGGCGACATGGTCTTGGCCCTTTGGAAACCAATGATACCTCAAAGGAAAACACCCAAGTTGGATCCCAAATGGTAAGGACCATACATAATCCAAAGGGATTACACCAATGGTGCGTACTCCCTGGTGACCATGGATGGTGAGCGTATAACTCCTCCCACCAATGTCATGTTCCTCAATAAATAATTTTCCTGATCTTAATGGTAACGTGTGACCTTATACTAGATAGTCTCACATGACCCTAAACTTCATGACGGTCCTGTATGACCCTAAACTGCATGATGGTCCAGCATGACCCTAAACTGTTTGGTCCAGCGTGACCTTAAAATGTTTGGTCCTTAATGACTCAAAACTTCTTCTCTCTGCATGACATTGAATTGTACTTAGTATTAGAAGACGATATACTAATCCCTTTGAAGTTTGTGTGGAATGATTCCCATCTTCATGGGATACGTAGTAATGCTCAAGCGTTTCGGCTTGAGCCCAGCCCTTGAACTCTTCTCTTTGACTTCCCCCTAGGTATAGTTCTCTCGGATAATCCTTGCATGGTATGGTGTGGGATTCCATATCCCCAATCATGATAGGATTATAATTTTCTCACCATGTGCATGCTCCCCATTCTTCTATCCTCACACATCCCCAACGCATGATGTTAAACACTATGGTCTTCAAAAACTATGTACTGTATGATTCCCATCTTCATTGAATATGTAGGAACGCCAGGACATTTCTTATTTTAGCCCAGACCAAATGACAGATTCTCCCCTTGGGTCATGAAATATGGTGTGGTGCAGGTCTTTGCCTCAATACATGTCAATCTCATCTTGATTCTTCCATACGTCCCACTCCCCAGAGGTGTCCACCTCTTTCACCGCCCTACTAAACATTAAGATGTATGGGTACTACTATGCTTCACCCACTTTTTTATTGGGACCTCATCATCCTTCCCAACCAGAAGGGCCCCCTAATGGAATGGTTTCTATGCCTAAGGGCATTACTACACTTCGGGCCAATGTCCTCAAGGATGTCGAGCTACAAATCGATACGAGTCCCATGTTGCCAATTTTTTCAGCGGATGATGCTCAATTGTTATTCCCATTCCAGGTCACTATAAGGACATTGTGATTTGAACATGTTCAACATCGATCATTTGTCGTCAGGGCCACCCCATGATGTCCCAAACAATGAGTTCAATGGTTCATTCTTCCCCATTGTCTATCCATGTGACAAACTCTCTTGGGTGATGCCATCTACTAGACCCCTATATGGAAGGGAGAGCTGAATTTGGATTCTTTTTTCCCACACCGAGTACTTCTCATGTGGGTTTAGGAGCTATGATAAGGCAGTAATCGCACAAGAGGTTGTATGGGTACCATTAGTCGAGACGCCTAGCCTCAGGCCCCTTGGCCTTTTCCGTCCCCTTACCCATTTATGGTCCCTATCCCATGTTCACATTTAGGGTTGTATGATGTTCTATGGGATTATGTACTTATTGATGTTGGGTAGCTCGTTGTTCCATACACCTCCCCTTGTTTCGTCCTCACTGCAAGACGATAAACTGTGAATAAACTGGGTCTTCCCATCCAAGGACCATCCTTAGACCCCATGGCCTTTTAGGCCCCAATCCCATGTTCCTATTTAGTGTTGTACAGTGTGGTATGAGATTATGTCCTCATTGACATTGGTTTACTCACCATGCCATACACCCCCCGCTTTGGGGTATCTTACCCCTATGTATGGAATTCCAGAACTACGTGTGGCTTGATTCCTATCCTCATGGGATACGTAGGACCACAGGAGCATCCCATTGTCGAGTCCAGCCTAATATTGGCCCCTTGGACTACATTCTCACAGGGACAGGACCATTTGATGTGGTATCAGATTTTTTCCTCATTCACGTCGGGTGTTGTGACAACCAATCCATTTACCTCCTCTTCCTCAGAGTTTTCCATCCCCTTCTGTTATCCTCATTCATTAAAATCTATCGCTCTCAAGATGATCCCCACGATCCTCTTCATAAATTCTCCAACGTGACCGAGAGTACTCTGGTTCAACACTTAGAGTGTTGGAATTTTCTCGAACATGATTTCCCCCATTTTTTCAGTCTTCTTGTTCCCCCTAAATAGGGCTTCCGTCACCATTCACATCCTGAAGAGACCCCAAAGGGAATGAATACTAGGTCTAAGGGCCCTCCTACGATTACATGCCAACGTCCTCTTGGGTTTCAGACAACAAATCGATACAAGTACCTCGTTGAGAATATGGTCAGTAGTCGACGCTCATTTGTTTAACCCCATTTCAGGCTAACATGGCATAAATGCTCTGTTTTGAACATGGTCAATAGTTATCCTCCATCATCACGTCTAACCCAATATCACCAATGATTCGGTTACACAATTCACATCCTTTTCCACTCCGTCTTGTATAGGTTGAATTCCAAAACTCTTGGTATTATTCCTTAGTGTGCATTCACACATTAGGAAGAGAATGCCACAATAAGGAAATCATTAGGGGATTCATGCCAATTTCCCCTTTCCATGTATTCCACGTATTACAAATACCTTACCCTCACTTGTTTCCTACACCGATTTTGACTCAAGTAGGCATAGGGATCGAGGTAAGTTGTGCACATACTTGTAATAGTCCCGCTTCTCCATGGTCCAATTTCTAAGACCATACACCAATATATTTTCATATTTGAATATTTTTTGAGAACAACGTAAAACATGATTCTCATTCTTATGGGATACATAAGAATTCCATGATATCTCGTCTTCAGGTCTAGCATAATTGTGAGCCAGCCACTCCTACTTCCTACCCTCTTATCGATTTATGGCCCCTTTGTACGAGGTTTTTTTCTCAGAATTGTGCACGGTGTGGTATGGGATTATGTCCTCATTCACGTCGGGCATGTTTTATTGCACCATGCCTTCCCCTTTTAGCATCGTCTCAACTACGTCTGTGCCAAATGATGTTAGAATGCATGCCTGATACCATCACATGTCCCTAAACTGTGACATTATCATCCTGGACGCACGATGAAAAATTACATCACATCTTGATGTCCTCACTCCAGGGGACACCATATTATATATCGGTCTTACGCCATACCATTTGTCAACAACTGCATACATCTTTATTCGTGTGGTGATGCCAGGACCTTCTATCCTAGGCCTGTTTCTGCACAAAAAACCATTCACCTTAAAGGAAAAAAAAGATACATCAAATACCGATTCTTTTGGCGCGAGGGCCACACCCACATGCCCCTTTTATCACTAGAAATGGTACCTTTTTGTGACACCCCTTATAACTATTTACGGATGTATTGAAATTCTGGTGAGATACGTAGGAAAGCCATTGCACTCCCCCATGAGCCCAACCTAACATTCGTATTCAGTCCCTTGACGTAATCACAACCTCAAGGAACATATGGTAATCTAGAATTTGGATCCCCATTCATGTCATGTTTCATAATCACCTTACCATGTGTCCCTGCACTCTTTATTGATCCTTTGTCTGAGGCCTCAGACCATAAAACTAAGACCACTCTTAGAACAACATATGGTTTGATTCACATCGAAATGGGATACGTAGAGATAAACATGCATTTCACCTTGGGTCCAACCCTAGGAATCACTAATCATGTTCCTCATTATTTTTCCCCCCAGGCCTGGCCCCTTGTGGGAAACTATGTAACTACAGCTTTTCCCTGAACAAGTTCGAGATGCCCCATGATGAAATTGGGAATCAACAGCTCCCTCTCTAGAGAGGCCCTGTCTAAATGAAGGAATGATCTATGATCAGACTGATGCACCCACCAAATGTGTTTCCATCATGGTGGCTTAATTTTATGAGTGTTGTACCCCAATCGAACAACCCATCACTCGACCATGCACACTTTTTGTGCCCCTTATTTGGACCCTCTTACCTTTTCACATCTGAAGGAACCCCTTAACAGTATGGACAGTTAGCATATGGCTCGCCTACTGTCATAGGCTAACGTTCCATAACACTAATGGATGAAATTTTGAGTTATAACCCATGTTTCGAACATGGACAATGGTCAGCCATCATTTTTTATCCCAATTCCATGCTAAGGTGATAATGATTATGTGTTTCGAATGTAGTCAATAGTTATTATTCATTGTAACACCACCCACAATGTGTTCTGAATCCTAGGTATTATGATTCACATCTTCCATTCCCATTTTTTTGAATTGAATCTAGCATCCCTAGCGCAACCCCATTCGTGCACATGAGCACACAGGGAATATAGTAATTCGGTTGTTCTAAGAGATTGATTCTCCAGTGAGGTGTCTGCCATTTCCTCCCAGAAATCCGAACTAGTTGTTCAGACCTTGGATTCCTGAAACATCGTTTGAAATACTACATTTGGATGGGGTGATAAGGTGGTCATCCCTTGTTTCTCACATCGAGCCCAACCCACGTGAGCTTTAGGAATGATCACTGGATGCTCAATGAAAATCACGAGAATGAAATAAAAAATTGTAAATAATGGAAATCATGAATGTTATGTAATCAAACAATCTAGGAACCAATTAATGTTTGAAGGTCTATAATTGTTATAGAACTCGAGGTTCTATTCCCCCATGGATGGGTTAACCTCATCAAAAGAGCATAGTAGCTCTGCCACTCTCTGGCTAGTAGTGTCTAGGAGTTGTTGTCTCCTGTTCATCTCTCCCCCTCCTCGGTAGTGAGGGTGCACAATTCATCAGACACAATCTGGCCCTGCTTACATCTGTTTGAATAATGGTCATCTCCTCAGAGGCTCAATTCCTGCCCTATTTGTCCTATGCAAACTCATCTTTAAACCACGATACAATCTCTAATTTCCCTTCAAGGGAAGCATGATGCTCATCCGCCCAGGCCTTTAGCCGTTGAACCTCATCTTTAGCCTCCTGAAGCATCAAGATTTTTACCGCCTTCCTCCACTGTAAGACCACACCAAGTCCATAGTCATTCTCCCAAATCATTTCTTCCATAAGATCTCAGATGAGCATGTGAGGACACTGTGCATCCACTCCCCCAGCACACAGTTCGAACACCCACGAGCGAAGTCTTTCCATCTCATCTAGCCATAGTGCTTGGGGGTGTTATTAACATAGCGCGTGATCAGTTTCCATGATCGAAGACTAACTATTTTGTTGTCCTCTTCATCAGAGGTTGTCTCGTCCCAGTCAACACGATTGGCAGGCCCATATGCTGGGTACACCCTTAGGAACACATCAATAGGGTCTGCATCTAGCGCTTGATAAGGTGTAGTGGGACCTGGACTATTTTATTAACCTTTATCATCAGTCCCCACATCGATAATATTATTCTCAGCCTCCCTGACAGTTGAACTGGTGATCGGGAGCACTACAGCTAGGTCAGTTTGGAGCTCCCCCTCCACAACCACTAGCATTCCCCTATAAAGGACCCCTCCAGAAGCCCCGACCAACCCCAACAAGGTGTCCCATGCCATTTGAAGAACTGTAAACACAATAATAAAAGGTGGAACGAGAATTTCAGTTGGAATCATAGTAATGCAACTGGAAGAAGGGACATAGATTGATCAATTTCTTAATCTTGATCTTTGTTTAATGTCATCGCGACCTAGAAGTGTGGCCCCCTGTGTATGGTCGAGAGGTCTAGAAGCCCCAAGGCATCCACCTCTAGTGTCCTAGCCTCACTCGACAAAACAATAAATGTGGTGCCATGCATAGATCTCGAAGGTCCTGCATCTACATCCATTGAGGGATGAGAAATAGTTCTATATATAAGACTCTCCTACACGGTACAGATGTTTTCAAGGAGTGAAAAATTACCTCAATGCAAGCCTCAGAGAATGGGGCTATCATATTTTTACCTCATGGGCCTCTGCGAACTCTTCGAGATCCAAGTCCTGATCTCAGTCTTCGCTCTCCTACAATGGGCTCCCTCTCCCGACCACATCTCCCTAGCAGGACTCTTCTGATTCTTTCAGAAGAGGGAAGCGCTATCATAAATCAACGGATGAAAATTGGGGGGAGTAGTATTGTCTAGAAGATACTTGACACAGTCTGTCATTAGACGAGGGGCACCCTGGGAATACACAATGTTCTCTAGCTCTTCCAGGTACTAATCTGCCTCCACCTGGGGCTTAGTAATGTTGACCCAGATAGGGCTTATCCTTGGTAAATCCATCCTGAGACGGTTCTGGTGCTTCCACAACTCTGTGGGGAAGAATAATTTCCAATTGAAAACCTAGATGTCCTAGGCCTCCAGTAATACAACATTCTTCGGCATGTTGATATGGTGCAACCGCTTTCCCAGTGCCAAGGTGGGTATCCTATGGAATCCTCTCGACGGCATCCCCATTGGATGGCTCTGTTCTTCATGAACTACTAGGTCCACTAGGACTATTGGATCTATGGCTTCCACCTCACCCTCAACTGGTGTGGGACTCGCCTCCACAGAAGCCGTGCCACTGTGTCATGCCCTTGCTGCCTTCCGGCCCCAACCCTGAGGTCAGGGAGGTTTTCCATCACTAACCCAAATAGGTGGTTGCTTCAACATCTCGCTTGGATAATCTTCCTCTCAGCTTAAGGAATACTCCTTCACCAGCATGAAGACAACGGTTGGTAGAGGCAGTTCATTTTGCATCATCCCATCTTCACGTTTCAACATGAGCCACACCTTCCACATCACACACGGGTGGTCCTCATGGCGCACCTCCAAACAGGCCTTTGGGGTTAGACTCTACATACTCCATAATTTCCTTACAAACTGGTGTGGGGTGTAAGGATCATAGAGGGTGTCAGAATCCACCTTTTCCACCAAGACTCCACCTCGAACATCCAAGAGATATGCCCGATGCTCTTCTATTCCCTGTCCATCATCATTTAATACCCCCATCAGCAACAGAAATGGGTGAAAATTGAACCCTTCTATCTTCCACACTCGGATCAATATAAAACATGTGGTCAACTTGGATGGAAAGCTCCCTATGGAATTTAGTATTGATCGGCATATGTTCTATCCCGGGTGAGAGATAGGGTTAGGGTATTCGTAAACCCCTGAAATGTGCCGCTATCCACCCATAAAGAGGTGGAATGGCCCACATACCCTCTGCAACCTCCTCCCCTCGCTGATATGCCACAAAAGTTAATACAATTTGGTTTTCATCGGGATCCCTATTTTGATCATCCTTCATGTCACCCACATGGATGTCATGATAATGGTTCTTGGTCGCACTCCCATGTTGGTATCCCTCACTGGTAGGTTCCAACCACAGATAAGAGCTGCAATGAATGTCACCAGCCTCACAATGTGCTCCACATCAGTGCTGATGCTAAACCCCCAGGTCTTCCATTGTCTTCCCTCCATGATCTACTAGTATGAGTGATCCATGCCATGTTTTTCCCCTTTGGGAATGTCCGAGGCCTCACTGAAAACTATCGGCAAACGGAGAATTTCAAGAACTACTTGAATGACCGCATAAAGTGGACATCTCTTACTACTTCTTTATCCTCTCCCAGCACCAGCTCCATCAATGCCATTTCCATCCACTGCATTTGTTCTAGATCATCCCATGCACTAATGTAATCGAGGAATTCTTGGTACATCACCCTCAATATTGGGACCCCAGAGATATAGTGGACATCCCACAAGCTATTACCTACCTCCCCATGGTGTAAGTAGAAGGTATTGGTCCTCAAAGACCATTTGATCAATGACTTATTGAATCAGCTATTTTGGTTGATATATGTGGAATAGAGAGGCCCCGAACACCATATAAAAACCCAATATCCTCAGCTCAGCCCCAAACTCATCACACGGGGCGCCTACCCAGTAGGCCTAGGACCAATCATCTGTGATGTTGCCGCCCTGGCGCAGGTCCCATTCCTCAGATCACCACTTTCTCGGGTTCCTCAAAGATGCCTTCATTATTATGTGGTATAGAGGAGGAGACATATCGGGCTACGAAATGATCCCTTCAACATTATTCAGGTCATTGTATAGGCAGTCATCAATGACGGGTGAGATTTCTTCTCAGGCATGGTCGTCAGCCGCCATGAACCATTGGCGCTAGAATGGCATACTCCTGAACCAGCAAGCCAGTTCATCCCCACTTTCATTAGGATTGAATACATCCTACCTCAGCCCAAATCCATATAATGGCATCCTATTACACAATGGGAAGTTTTTTTGTCTCTCTGATGGAATTTCCCCCAAAGAATCATGGTCAGAGTGGCTCCGAAATAACTCTCCTAGACCCAGACTCTTCTCTGTCTCATCGCTTTGGTTGGCATCTGCAAGAACCACCATTGTAGCCTCTTGACGAGTCATTATGTTTTAGAACATGAATGATTTTCGTGTTGGTTCACAAAGCTCATTCGTAGAGAGAATTAGCGAAGCCTATTCACAGAGTCCTACTTAGGTCTACAAGGGCAAGATCATGAAGTGTTGTTGCAGAGTAAAAAACTCTTTGTGCACTACGAAGTGAAGTCTCGACTCGTGGAGAGAAATTTTGATGTATGTGGAGCATCACAAATCGAGAGCGCTAAAAGTCAATTTTGTGGATATTGGAAAGGAAAAAAGAGAGTTCTGCACCCTTTTTTATGGGAGGCAATTGTCGAAGTTTCGTGGCACGTCCATTTCATGCCAAACATCGCAACGCTCTCGTCATACGCATCACCTATCCACCTCGCGATCCCTCTTTGGGATACAGCTTCACGAATGACAGATGATTTTGGCTATATACCCTCATATTTTGAACCACTATTTCTCCATGGCTCCATGTCTGGGGTGGGGATTTGATGGTGAAAAAATGGGAGAAGAAGGTGAAGATATGGAAACCGTCAAGGGGCTACCTCACGAAGTCCATTCATGGATCACCAATCGCACCACACCCGTTGCGGAGCAAGGAGGTGGTGACGCTCCACAAATTCATTTTATGTTTGACAGGATGCTGCATAGCAAGGAAGAGGTGATGCTATGCGAAGGCTTTGATGTTCATGGGGCATCCACGGACCAAGAAGGCTGTAATGCTCCGCGAGCTCCTTTAACATTCGTGAGGCCGCTGCAGAGAAAAAAATTCCTCTTCACGTCGAGCAGACGCTAATTTTTTGTGCCTATCCCTTATAAATACTGGACTCCCCCTTATCCAAGTGGTGGAAAATCTGACCTTTCATCTTCCTTTCTCCTATATCGCGAAGCTCCCTTCTGCTCTATGAACCATGAGGTGTGTGAGGTACTTCTGCTCTATGAAGAACATTCCCTATACCTTGTTTTGATCCCCTCTTTTGAGAGGGATTCCTTTCATGGAGCCTAAGGACCTCAATGAATGAAGAGAATCCTAAAGGGGATCTAATTCATCACGAAGTGTTTATGATTCATGAAACAGACTTCATGTAAAACTGATCCACATGCTATGGCAGGGTCACCGTACTTCTCGAAGCAAATTGCTTCATGATACAATACATTACGAGTCACCTTTTCTCTCCAATATAGGGATCCGGTAATTCCATTACACTTTCTGAAGAACCTTATATATGCACATATTCCCAATCCATAGGATGAAATGTTCTACTTCACAAATCACACCTCTTAACAAGTACCCACCACCATGCAGAGCACTAGAGTTTCACATGTCCCATGCCTATGAACCCCTCTACTTTGCGATTCCTACTCATGTGCGATCCTCCAGGTTTTCAAAAAGTGATTTCAATGTCCCTTGGATGATACTACTAGTTGAGCTTCTTTGCCACATGCTTCTACGCATAGGAATGATAATGAATTTTACTTCTTCGCAAAGCCACGCTAATGTGGACCCCCCAATGGTTCTCTCCAAAACACCCCTAGCCATGGAGTTTCCTATCCCTTCTCTTCACCAAGGTGCAGAGCGTATCGATTATGTATTTCCTAGGCATGCGGAGTGAACCCACCTTGTCTGAGCTAGAAGACATTAAACTTCCAAGCACCATCGTCCTCAGCACATGATGTTAAACTATGACCTCGCCTCATGCCTTGCACATGGGGTGCCCCGATCATGGACATTATACAAACCCTATGGTCTCCAAGTGGATGATATTATCCCTCACAATGGATGATATACTCCTTATTGGAGTGGAGTTTTTCTGTGGGGAAAGGGAAACAACCCTAGTGTAAGCCCCTAGCTCTCAGGTAAGAGGTAGCATCCATGCCCCTCCTGTCTTCTTCGGTCCAAAGACCAGGGGGAAATGGACCCTGACCCCCTCCTTTTATCACTACCAAATCCCTCTCCTAATAGGATTTGTCACCACTGAGCCTCCATTATAACGTATTTTCAAACCACTTCGGGCTACTAACTAGGCATAAGACCGTGTTTCCTCTTTGGTCCACTCCAAGCATAAGCTCCACTCCACTTCGCAGGGACACACCTTCCATGACGAGATCATCAGGCCTTTGCTACCTATTGTTTCTCACACCGAGCATGACTCATGTGGGAATAGAGTAAGTATCGACCATGACATATGATATGCCCCCATCAATGCCACCTGAAGTATGAGGTCTATGATCTTTACTAAGGCAAGTTATTTAGGAAGCCTCCATGAGATCAACCCACCACTAATTGGTCATCCCGTCCACCTTCACGTCGGTTCACAAGCACTTGGGCAGCCTACAGAGTAATCCCCATGCCACCTGAACTACGAGTTCATTCATCCTTCCTAATGCAAGGTATGTAGAAATCCTCGATGAGGATCAAGACCACAACCCTTTGGTCATCCCAACCACCTTCACAATGGTTCACCAACCCTCTGGGCAACCTAGAGTGTAAGCCCCATGCTGCCAGAAATAGGTGGACTTTGATTCTATCAAAGGCAATGTAACACCCTAAGATTTTATGAAAAATATTATTTTAATTTCATTAATTTCTTATGTTGTATGCTACACCAAGATTACCTTGCGTTATACGCAACACCGTTTTAGCATGCAGTATACGCAATACTATTCTTGGATCGTGTTACACACAATTTTGATAATAGTTATTCTACGAAACATTGAGTATATATATATATATTCAATGTATAAATGAAATATGGTTGGATTCTGTTATAAAAAACAATGAAGGATTCTTTCACAACACGTAACCCTAACTTGGCTTGCATTACACGCAATCGCGACCTTCCTCGATAGCATGTGTTGTACGCAATACCGGGTTCCACTAAACAACGATATATTATTATAATATTATTATGAACTAGCCTTTATGAATAGTATTAACTAAAATTTGAATTTTATAACATTATTATTCATCTTACACATTTTCTAGAACATGGTATAAGATCAAAATAAATTTTTCGGGTAAAATAAGTATTTTTAAAAAAATGCAGTTTTGCCGCCTTTTGATGGCACACCCACTTTAAATCTAGTTTTTGACATGTTTATAAGTTCAATTTGACAAAATAAAATTCTTCTTTGGAATCAAGAAATAAAAATTTACTTTGGATAATTTTTTCTTATTATTATGGTAACTTTCATATTTTGATGAATAGTAATAACACGCTATATTTTAATGGAAAACAACTTTTTTCATCGTAATAATTTATATGGTTAAATTATAATATTGAATGTTTTTAAAGTATATATATAATATATTTTTACCATTTAATATAATGTATGTCATTATCATTGATTTTACATTTAATTCATAGGTTAAATCAATTCAATCTTTTGCAATGTTTTAAACAAAAACCCGTTTTCATTCGACAATGGGATTAATTTTAATTTAATTTCTGCAACTTTAGTGTATTGAATTTGAAAAAATGGATTCCATATTTGGAATCAGTGGGTCCAAATTATGATAATAGGCTACATTTTATTTTTGGGAATTATGAATAGTAACTACGGTAAATTTTATTTACCATAGTTAAAGGTAAATCCGGTAATTAAGGGTCAAAATAATATTATAAAATTACCCTAACACATGAAAAAATTCTATTGGATGGCTAAAAGTAAACCCATATCAACTAAGGGTCGGATTAGATTCATTTTATTGACTTTTGACCATGAAAATAATTTAATTATTATTAAAACCAAAGAAAGTGACACCATGTCACTCTCTTAATGCTTATAAGTATAATAATTTTAATTTAGTGATAAACATCAAAAAACATCGAACATGAATAATCTCCCAAAAACTAATAAAATTATCTAAATCATGATAATTTATTTATAATTTTTAGGGATTAAATAGTTGTCATTAATGGTGACACATTAATGATAAAGAAATTATTTATTAAGTGGAAAATAAGTAATATAGTTTTTATTGAAATAATAATACCCATTAAAAGGCCCACAAACCTGACCAAAACTTATTGGTAGTGTATATATACACCTTAATCTTCCAATGACATAATATATAACCATTTGGATCCTTATAAAAGTGATTATGACACGTATATTATTTTATTTTAAATGATTCCATAGTTGTCACCTTCATAATTTAATAAATATAAAAATTTAAATATTTGATTTTAAGATGATAATTTCGAGTAAAAGTATTATTTTGAAAGTTAATAGATTTATCTTCATCATAAGATATTATTTTAAATTTTTAGACAACAAATCAGTATATTAAATAATTATACAAAAATGTTGTAGTAATTATTTTATTAAGAGATAAACCAAATAAATGGTTTTAAAAATAATAAAATAAATATTATATGAACTATTTAATGTGATCCAATACTGTTATAGATACATATGAAATTTTATGAATCTATTAAATCTTTTAGTTCGAACATATAGTCTGAATATATTTTATTTAAATTCAAATAAATGTATAGTGTCAAAATTGACAATATTGTTTTTATAAAAATAACATATTATAAAATTGTTTAAAAATCACAAAAATATTTATAAATTATAAATTTAAATTTATATGGTCTTTAATGTTATAAAGTAAACAATTATGGAAAATTCACAACAAATAAGTAATTATTTGTTATAATTTAAAATTTAGAATTTTATTACCTCAAATAAACATAAATAGATTAAATAAGGATAAATCAAAATAATAAAGTCCAAACATGTCTAAATTTGATTGGCTGATGCGATTACAACCCTATCTCATATAAGCTTCGAATATGAGTCATTTTTGGATGTTTTTAAGTGGGGTTAGATTTATTATAAATTAATATTTTTTAGAATTCCGAAGCTGCCCCTCTCCCCCCTTATAAGAGGGCACCTCCTCCCTCACTTCCTCACACCAATTGGAGCCCTCATGCTCGGCCAACCCCTGACAATTTCTCTTCTCCACTTCCCTAGAAACATCCTAGAGGTTCTGTTCTTCTTCAAAGACCAATCTTAGTGCCCTAAGAGGAGGTTTCAAAGAGGCGTATTGAAGAATAGGTAATTTCTTCTACCGATTCTTTCAAACTTCTTTCTTCTTCAACTTCTTCTTCTTTAGTTGTTTCATTATAAAGTAATAACATAAGTATCACTAATATACTGAGATTTTATTATAAATATGAAACAACCCCATTTCACCTCCTATCCATCCTACGGAAAACAAAATCTCCGCGCGTGCGTACGTACGGAATACCGTCTCTACGCCGTGGTGTAATCTGTTTTTCCACCAACACCTTACATGGAAGGGTATTATGGTGTAAAGAATAACTATACATAGTTATTATAACATCATAATGATTCTATTATATTTTATCATCCACTCCAATTCAATTCAATAATTATGGAAACGATATCATCGCTCGTGCGTACGTACGGACTACCGTCTCCACGACGCGATGAGATTCATTCTCCATGTTAACCATTTATGAATGATTATAAAGTATATATAAGCAATAATAATGAAATATATGAAATTATAAAGCTAATGGATTTATGTACATATATATTTATGTCATCTACTTAATTCCACTCAATTGAATAAGGAAACGAAAACAGCATTCATGCGTACGTACGGCCTACCGTCTCCATGAACGGTGAATTCCTTTCCATTTATCGATCCATTATATATATGTATATTCTGAATATATATTATATATAAATAATGTTTTATATTCTTGAATTAAGTAATCATGATCTAAGTAATCATATGAATAATTACAAGTTAAAACATGAACGACAAATGAGACGATTTTACCCAAAACGCAACATTAACATGAATTTACAAAAGAACGGGTAATATAAAGTCAGAAGTGAAACATATATGATATAATAACAATAAATATGAGTCTTTAATAAGTCAATGACATTATTTAAATCATTATACAGGAGGTTCGGACACATACGAAGCAAATCGGACCTAAGGTAAGGGAAAATATCACAATCTCATTTTATCCTAGATTGTTTATACTTTGGTATTTACTGGGGTATATTTTATCATCCACATCCATGTTTCCTCAATATTTAATATTATTTCCATCCACCTACAGTTTTTTAAATCCAATTTTACCCTTCGATGCATTTTTAGTAAAAGATAAGAAAGGAATATTTTGTCGTTTTTCGTACGAGGTACTTTTTGACTTTTCCGACAAAAGTACGAAGAACGTTTTTTTAACTTATACAGCATGAATGGATTTTTAAAACATTATTTCCATGAAGCTTCATTTAAAAGTTTTCATGTTTATTTTTAATCAACTTCCTTTAGTTTATAAGTGTACGACATGTTAAGAAAGGAAAAGTGTTTTTGAAGTAGAAATGAGATTTTCCTCAAGAATGGAGTTCAAGTGTTTTATCAAAATTATTTTCCATCTAAGATAATATTGGGTTCTGTTTCTATCCCTATTATTACATGGATTTTATTATGTTGTGATGGAAATATTTTTATGAATTCCTTTATCTTATATGAATTGTTTTATGATGTCATGTTGTTTAAGAATCCCATTTTTATTACATGGGTTATGCTATGATGTATGGTTTATGATTTTGTGGCACACATAAGAATGGTATCATTATGAGATGGGTGGGACCTATATATCCCTACAATGCATTGGGTAATGATTTTATATATCATTAGATAGACATGGCTGGAATGGTAGGTTATACCGGTTCAGTGAAATAGGACTGAAATGAGGGTGACTCGGTTCATAAATGGACTTTGACCACTAATATAGTCTTGGAAATGAGTCTTGACTAATAAGAAATGATTCTCTATGATTATGTGTGTATTCCACAAAGTTTCATGTTTTATGTTATGATCATTGGGATTACATTTCACTTCTATGATTTATCCCATGTTATGATATTATTATCTCTTTTGCAGGTTAAGATTTCCAAAAAGTTATGTTCTTATGTATATGATGTGATTGATATTTATTTTGTTTACCCTTACTGAGCATTTGAGCTCACCCTTTTATGTATTCTTTTCCCCAGGACATAAAGAAAGGATTTAGGTTAAAAAAAAAGAAGATCATTATGGGAGATGTTGAAGATCTTTCACCATGATTAGAAGATTATATTCCGAGTTTCCAAGGACACTAAACTATTACGGTCCTTGTGTGTGTGTTTTGGTTATGTACAAAGTATTCCGTAAAAGTAATGTATTGTCCATGTATGTAAAGCTTTGGGTCTCTACAGTTGGTATCAGAGGAAATGTTTAGTCAACCTTTGGAAACTAGGATGCGAAAACGTTAGTGAGATCCGTAGAGATATTTCTAAGGTATGTCTAGGGATGTCCCTAAAGATAAGTATACGTATAAGATATAGTCATAGAACTATGGTAACAGTATTAGATTAAACCAAAGATGTTAGATATTGAAGGTACCCCCCCTTTATTATGATTTTTGCCTCTCACACTATTCTTTTTGGGTTTTAGAAAATGGCTGGAAACAAGATGATTCACGATAATGGAGGATATGATGGACAATAGAATGATATTATTCATGAGCAACCAAATGAAATGGGATTTGGAAGTCCAAACATCATTATTTTTCCGAATCATCAATCTCATAATATGATCAATAAAGTAAAATTTGGTAAGTTTCCTGACTCGGCTAATAAGAGAAAGATGGAGTTTCATGATGATCATAGAGGAAAGAAAGTTCAATTTCCCCTATGTAAATCATGTGGGAAGAGGAACCATGGAGAATGTTTCAAAGTAACTAGAAGATGCTTTGGGTGTGGAAAAGAAGCACACAAAGCCAGTAAGTGCAAAGGAAAAGGTTCAGTTAACACCAGGGATGAGGATAATGGTATTGATATGACATCAACAATGGTTAAATGTTTTATATGTGGAATGTACGGGAATTATGCAAACCAATTCCCTAAGAGAAAGTCTCATGAAGAGAATCAGTATGGTCGTATGGGTAGTATTTATGTTGATGATGATGAAGAGACTAAAAATGATATGTGAGATGAAAGAATTGTTGAAGCTCAGTCAATGGTTTAAGAATGTAGTGGAATGATTACATGTTTATCATGTGTAATGTTGTATAAGTAATCTCATGGTACTATGGAATAAAGAGACATCTAAGGATTGTTACACTGGTGTCTTTCCTTCAGTTTTGAAAGTGTATGATTAATGTTACCAGTATCCATGAAAGGTTATTCAGATATTTTTGGAATGTAGATGATATGCGCATAATGAAGGGATAAGGAGAAAATTAAATGTTTGATAGTATTAATGAGCTCATGACTAATATAAGTAGAAGGTTATATCATGGTTTGAGTATATATAATTTTTGGATTTTGGTATGTGGAAAGTGTTAATTTTTGACTGCATTCATGTTTTCACTAAGGTTCAATTGGTATTCTTTCTTCAAGAGAATACATGATTAAGGTATTAACATGTTTGTAATTTGACCAACAAGATATATCTTATGATATATGGGGGATAAATGATGAAATTCAGATGATCATTTTCTTTATACTATGAGCTTGGACCTAAGTATTTTAGATAAGACTAAAGATTGGAATTGATTATGTTGGACATAAGTTAGTATTGTTTAAGGATAAAACTTTTTTGATATTGTTGATGGGATGTTATAGTAATATAGCTTTAGAAAAAGGACAACCTGCAGGATGGGAGACATCCCATCGCGTCAGACAAGGCTGTGGTAATCGAACCCACAACCGAAGTGCAACTGGCCTTTATCGCCTACCACTGGCCTATAGGAAGTCCCTGTTTAGTAGAAACTAGTTTTATTATATTAAGCAGTATGATATATGAAGTATAAGTCCATTTTAGGGAACATATATGATTAATCTCAATATAGATAGACTTATGTATTTTTTGATAACTTTTCTAACCTTTTGTTTGAGACAGATGGAATGACCCATCATTCTATCACATGATCTGCTAACACATCACGAATATCAAATTCAACTTCATTTCATTAAGGGATGATGTGGAAATTGTTCAATTAACAAACAACAGTGAAATTGTACCAAAATCATGTAAGTATTTCTTTTAATTCATCAACTTTAGGGAAATGAACTTGAAAACCAAAAATGTTGTCCTAGTGCCCTTATATCCGATGAATCAGATGGTACCTTAGATCATCACAAATCTATGGATTTGTGATTGCTGGCTTTTCCATAGCCTTGTTCTCTACCACTCTCCATCAGAACATGATGGTTAGATTTCTCTTCCATATCCATATTTTCACCTATGTGGAAACCCAGTGACTAGTTTATTTGGGTAACCATTACGTTTCATACATTTGTTTTTAAATATTGGTTTTGGTATTCCATTTTACGATGTGGGTTTCTTTTAAAGAAACTTTCCAGTAGTAAACAATTTATAACCCTGACGAATTTCGAGGGCGAAATTCATTTTAAGGGGGGTAGAATGTAACACCCAAAGATTTTATGAAAAATATTCGTTTAATTTCATTAATTTCTTGTGTGGTATGCTACATCATGATTACCTTGCGCTATACGCAACACCTTATTAGGTTGTAGTATATGCAATACTATTTTTGGATCGTGTTACACACAATTTTGATAATAGTTATTCTACGCAACATTGAGTATATATATATATATATTCAATGTATAAATGAAATATGGTTGGATTCTGTTATAAGAAGCAATGAAGGATTCTTTCACAACACGTAACCCTGACTTGGCTTGCATTACACGCAATCGCGACCTTCCTCGATAGCGTGTGTTGTACGCAATACCGGGTTTCACTAAACAACGATATATTATTATAATATTATTATGAACTAGCCATTATGAATATTATTAATGAAATTTTTAATTTTATAACATTATTATTCATCTTACACATTTTCTAGAACATGGTATAAGAACAAAATAAATTTTTCGGGTAAAATAAGTATTTTTCAAAAAATGAAGTTTTGCCGCCTTTTGATGGTGCCCCCACTTTAAATCTAGGTTTTTACATGTTTATAAGTTCAATTTGACAAAATAAAATTCTTCTTTGGAATCAAGAAATAAAAATTTACTTTGGATAAATTTTTCGTATTATTCTGGTAACTTTCATATTTTGATGAATAGTAAAAACACGCTATATTTTAATGAAAAACAACTTTTTTCATCGTAATAATTTATATGGCTAAATTATAATATTGAATGGTTTTAAAGTATAAATAGAATATATTTTTACCTTTTAATATAATGTATGTCATTTGCATTGATTTTACATTGAATTCATAGGTTAAATCAATTCAATCTTTTGCAATGTTTTAAACAAAAACCTGTTTTCATTCGACAACGTGATTAATTTTAATTTAATTTCTGAAACATCTGTGTATTGAATTTGAAAAAATGGATTCCATATTTGGAATCAGTGGGTCCAAATTAATTTAATAGGCTACATTTTATTTTTGGGAATTATGAATAGTAACTACGGTAAATTTTATTGACCATAGTTAAAGGTAAATCGGGTAATTAAGGGTAAAAATAATATTATAAAATTACCCAAACACATGAAAAAATTCTATTGGATGGCTAAAAGTAAACCCATATCAACTGAGGGTCGGATTAGATTAATTTTATTGACTTTTGACCATGAAAATAATTTAATTATTATTAAAACCAAAGAAAGTGACAACATGTCACTCTCTTAACGCTTATAAGTGTAATAATTTTAATTTAGTGATAAACATCACAAAACTTCAAACATGAATAGTATCCAGAAATCTAATAAAATTATCTACAGCATGATAATTTATTTATAATTTTTATGGATTAAATAATTGTCTTTAATGGTGATACATTAATGATAAAGAAATTATTTATTAAGTGGAAAATAAGTAATATAGTTTTTACTGAAATAATAATACCCATTAAAATGCCCACAAACCTGACCAAAACTTATTGGTAGTGTATATATAAACCTTAATCATCCAATGAACAAATATATAACCGTTTAGATCTTTATAAAAGTCATTATGACACTTATATTATTTTATTTTAAATGATGCCAAAGTTGTCACCTTCATAATTTAATAAATATAAAAAATTAAATATTGTGATTTTAAGATGATAAATTCGCGTAAAAGTATTATTGTGAAATTTAATAGATTTATCTTCATCATAGGATCTTATTTTAAATTTTTATGCAACAAATCAGTATATTAAATAATTATACAAAAATGTTGTAGTAATTATTTTATTAAGAGATAAACCTAATAAATGGTTTTAAAAATAATAAAATAAATATTATATTAACTATTTAATGTGATCCAATAATTTTATAGATACATATGACCTTTTATTAATCTATTAAAGATTTTAGTTCGAAACTATAGTCTTTATATATTTTATTTAAATTCAAATAAATGAATAGTGTCAAAATTGACACTATTGTTATTTTATAAATATAACATATTATAAAATTGTTTAAAAATTTCAAAAATATTTAAAAATTATAAATTTAAATTTAAATGTTCAATAATGTTATAAAGTAAACAATTATGGAAAATTCACAACAAATAAGTAATTATTTGTTATAATTTAAAATTTATAATTTTATTACCTCAAATAAACATAAATAGATTAAATAAGGATAAATCAAAATAATAAGGTCCAAACATGTCTAAATTTGCTTGGATGATGAGATTACAACCCTAACTCATCTAAGCTTCGAATATGAGTCATTTTTGGAAGTTTTTAAGTGGGGTTAGATTTATTATAAATTAATATTTTTATGAATTCCAAAGGTGCCCCTCTCCTCCCTTATAAAAGGGCACCTCCTTCCTCACTTCCACAAACCAATTGGAGCCTTGAAGCTCGGCCAAACCCTGAAAAATTCTCTTCTCTAGTTGCCTAGAAACATCCTAGAGGTTCTGGTCATCTTCAAAGACCAATCTTAGTGCCCTAAGAGGAGGTTTCAAAGAGGCGTATCGAAGAAGAGGTAATTTCTTATACCGATTCTTTCAAATTTCTTTCTTCTTCAACTTCTTCTTCTTTAGTTGTTTAATTATAAAGTAATAACATCAGTATCAATAATATACTGATATGTTATTATAAATATGAAACAACCCCATTTCACCTCCTATCCATCCAACGGAAAAAAAAATCATCGCGCGTGCGTACGTACGGAATACCGTCTCCACGCCATGGTGTAATTTGTTTTTCCACCAACACCTTACATGGAAGGGTATTATGGTGTAAAGAATAACTATACATAGTTATTAAAACATCAAAATGATTCTGATATGTTGTATCATCCACTCCAATTCAATTCAATAATTATGGAAATGATATCATCGCTCGTGCGTACGTACGGACTACCGTCTCCACGACGCGATGAGATTCATTCTCCATGTTAACCATTTAAGAATGATTATAAAGTATATTTAAGCATTAATAATAAAATATATGACATTATAAAGATACTGTATTTATGTATATATATATTTATTTCATCTACTTAATTCCACTCAATTCAATAAGGAAATGAAAACCGCGTTCATGCGTACGTACGACCTACCGTCTCCATGAATGGTGTATTACTTTCCATTTATCAATCCATTATATATATGTATATTATGAATATATATTATATATAAATCATGTTTTATATTCTTGAATTAAGTAATCATGATCTAAGTAATCATATGAATAATTACAAGTTAAAACACGAACGACAAATGAGACGATTATAGCCAAAACGCTACTTTAACATGAATTTACAAAAGAACGGGTAATATTAAGTCATAAGTGAACCATATATGACATAATAACAATGAATATGATTCTGTAATAAGTAAATGACATTATTTAAATCATTATAATGGAGGTTCGGACACTTACGAAGCAAATCGGACCTAAGGTAAGGGAAAATATCAGAATGTCATTTTATCCGAGATTGTTTATACTTTGGTATTTACTGGGGTGTACTTTATAATCCACATCGACGTTTCCTCAATATGTAATATTATTTCCATCCACCTAAAATTTTTTAGAGCCAATTTTACCCTTCGATGAGTTTTCAGTAAAAGATAAGAAATGAATCTTTTGTCGTTTTTCGTACGAGGTACTTTTTGACTTCTCCGAAAAAAGTACGAAGAATGTTTTTTTTAACTTATACAACATGAATGGATTTTAAAACATTATTTCCAATAGTCTTAATTTAAATGTTTTCAAGTTTATTTTTAATCAACTTCTTTTAGTTTATAAGTGTACGACATGTTAAGAAAGGAAAATAGTTTTTGAAGTAGAAAGGATATTTTCATCAAGAATGGAGTTCAAGTGTTTTATCAAAATTATGTTCCATCTAAGATAATATTGGGTCTTGTTTATATCCCTCTTATTACATGGATATGATTATGTTGTGATGGAAATATTTTTATGAATTCATTTATCTTATATGAATTGTTTTATGATGTCATGTGGTTTAAGAATCCCATTTTTTATTACATGGGTTATGCTATGATATATGGTTAATGATTTTTTGGCACACATAAGAATGGTATCATTATGATATGTGTGGGACCTATATCTCCCTCCAATGCATTGGGTAAAGATTTTATATCTCATGAGATAGACATGGCTGGAATGGTAGGTTATACCGGTTCAGTGAAACAGGACTGAAACGAGGGTGACTCGGTTCAGAAATGGACTTTTTCCACTAAGATAGTCTTGGCAATGAGTCATGACTAATAAGAAATGATTCTCTATGATTATGTGTGTATGACACAAAGTTTCATGTTTTATGTTATGATCATTTGGATTACATTTCACTTCTATTATTTATCCCATGTTATGATATTATGATCTCTTTTGCAGGTTAATATTTCCAAAAGTTATGTTCTTATGTATATGATGTGATTGATATTTATTTTGTTTACGCTTACTGAGAATTTGAGCTCACCCTTTTATGTTTTATTTTCCCCAGGACATAAAGAAACGATTTAGGTTTAAAAAAATAATATCTTTATAGGAGATGTTGAAGATCTTTCACCACGATTAGAAGATTATATTCCGAGTTTCCAAAGACGCTAAACTATTACAGTTCTTGTGTGTGTGCTTTTGTTATGTACTAAGTATTCCTCAAAAGTAATGTAATGTCATTGTACGTCAAGCTTCGGGTCTCTACATGCAAGGTACGTAGGAATCCTCTTTGAGTTTCAACCCCAAAATCAATTGGTCTCGACCATCTTCACGTCAATGCACCAAGCCCCCAAACCTGAACTACACGGACTTTGATCCATTCCAAGGAAAGGTATGTAGGACGACTCTCTGAGGTCCAAGCCCACAAACCATTGGTCCCCAGGTCCTTTTTTACAATTGTTCGCCGACCCCCATACCTGAACTACATGGAATATGATCCTTTCCAAGGCATGGTACGTAGGAAGCCTCCACAAGGTTCAACCCCAACATCTAGTCATCCCGACCACCTTCATGTATACTTTCCACCATCCAGTGGAAAGACGTTGTGACCCCATCCTGCGTTAAGCTGCTTGAAATCCCAATTGGTTGTAATCCATCATGGAATGAACTACATTGTCTTTGATCCTGGACAAGGAAAATTATGTTGGATGCCTCCTCGAGGTTCAAGCACAACAACCAATGGTCCCGACAACTTAAAGACGGTCCACCCTCATCCTACATGATGTTAAACTATATTCCACTTTTGTTACCCTATTCAGAAGAAATCCATTGTCCATCCATTCAATGGTATGCTATTGTGACTCCATCCAGCGGTAAGCTGCTGGAAACCCCATCCAGTGGTAAGCTTTTATGACCCAATCTCGTGGTAAGCCTCCAGAACCCCCAATAGAGGGAAAGATGTCAACAGATGACCTACGTGGAATTTGATTCCCACCCAAGGGGAAGCATAAGAAGCCTCTTGAAGGCTCAATCCCAAAATCATTATTATCCTCATTGCGATTCCATCCCATTAACCATCCACTTCATTCGCCCGCTCCATCATCCATCCTGATTATTACCCAGGCCACCACATCCTGGTGGGATCATGCCACCTCATACCACCTACCCCTTAACAGTGACCATGAAGTCAACCACGTGTTGTCCCCATCATCACTGTATCTTTCGAGGGTTTCACCCAACGAATCCACTCAATTTAGTGTTCTGATCAGTCTGATCCATCTCCACTGGATGTTAAACATGCGACATACCCTATGTTAAACATGCGAAGATCAGGAAAACGTCAGATACATTCCCAAGGAATATATTTCCCCGTATTCGACGTGGGCTGTCTCGGGCTTCTGCGCCCTCGAGAATCCTGATAATAAGGGGATGAAACCAAGAAACGCCAGGGTCCCAGTGCCTAAATACACCAGTGATGCCCAATTTGACTACTCCCCTAACCGAAGTATACTGCCTTGACCGGACCCTTTGTATTGTCCCAACAGAAGCATTGTAATTAACAGGTGTCCCAAAAGATATGGTGCAACGAAGAGTTTCACAAACAACGTATTAAGTCTATAAGGCAGACCAAGAATCGGTGATGAGTTCTGATGTGGAATCCACCGAAGGAAGAACTGACATCCCATCAGCCCATTTTGATCAAGGAGAAGATGTCCCGGAATAAGCGACGAATGAAACTTTCCTTTGGAAAGCGAGAATACGGGGCAAAAAAACTATTCCTTTCGTTTCCAAACTAGATGGATGTGTGCGCCCCGATGAATGTATCAAAAACCTGGATATAGGAGAACAGTAAATTAATCTCCTAATAAATCCAGTAATTATTTACATTGTATAATTTTTTAAAATTTACATATGTAAGAACAATATTATTTAATAACTATTTTATATTTAATTATATATATATATATATATGTATGTGTGAGATTATATATATGATTTTTTGTCAAATATTTATATTCTATTGTTTTGGTAAATAATATTTCTTTGAAATATCTAAAAAAACATTCTTATATATATGTTGATTTTACACATAAGATAACACTTTTTTTGAAATTTAGTATTTATATTTAATAATTTATCTAAATTTTTAGAATTATTATTTTTATTTAATAGTTTTCCCTGTATGTTATTTCAGTTATGAACCTTAATATAATTTTTTTAAAATTTACACATGTGTGCCACTTTTTCGTTATAGATGAAGTGTATTCCTAAGGGTAGGATAGACTTAATAAAAACTAGTTTAGGTAAACTAGAACCCCCATGAAACATATGTGGATATGAGGAGAGTGTAATTATTAATAATGTATTTTCTTCCAAGTATGAGATTGAGATACTTAGAAGTTTAATACAGAATTTCTAATAGCAATGTTTTTAAATTGTCCATTGGGAGATTAAATTAAATAAACTATGAAGGTTATGCATGTACAATTAACAAGACAATCATACTATAGATACCCTTCGCAGCCTGTACAGCCTTGTCATCCAGTTACATAGCCTATAAAACCCTCCTTGTATGAAAATTATACCCAACCTTCCTATTCAGATCTTCCATATCCTCACAAGGGCCCATCCTTATACATTTATTTTGATGATATTGATCCTCATTTATATATTCTAGTGTTCAGATTCATTCAATTTTTTTAGATTTTGTACATGTCTAACCTATGATGATGGGTCTGGTTAGAGTACCAGTACAAGATATTATTGATCCTACTACTGTACTACATTTTTTACTAAGAAGGATACCCATGTTGGTGTTTGTTTGGATAATTTTTTACTGCTTCCATTAGTCTTTCATCATTATCATTTAAACATGTTATCTATTTTTTAAGTATTAAATAGTTCAGATTGAAAATTAATTATAATTTTATCTCACATTTAACTCATATAAGAGTATCTAAAATCAAAATAAATGTCCCCAAGTAAACATATGGTTTCTGAACAAACAACTGTAGATACTTTTGATATTTATGATGAGAGACAAATATTATCTATTTTTTCTTCATCTATAATTAATCTGTATGAGTATCAGATGACCTCTTATATATGTGTAAGATACTATAAATTGAGAATATTCATAAATTATATCATGTATCAAATTGATTTTGATATCCAAAATGTGAATATGATGAATATGTTTTCCATTTATGTACATTCACATTTATGTTTCAATTTATTTAATTAAATTTGGATTAAATTTACAAACAATATTAATTTTTTAATTATGTAACTACACATGATTCTTATTAAAAATGAAACCACAGAACTATAAGGATTTATGGAACAAAAAATGATTTCCATGACTATGGAATATGTGAATTTTATTGATATAAATTAATATATTTGGGATATATTTTTAACGATAGAGATTGGGTGTGGGATCTTTCCATTTCATGATTGGTAAGAACGAAAACATAATTATGATGTAATGTTCATTATAATTTCATTAATTATTTCCATTTTGTATTGTAGGGGGAATTGGATTTTTGGTGTATTATTCCGAAGTGAATCAACCTCATATTGTATTTTCAATTTATATAGTGATGTTAATTAAAATTTTATCACATTGTTTAAAAATATGATTTCATAATTATAATATGTTCATTACATTTAATTGTTATTTTACATACATGTATTATTAGATGATATATATGAAAATTTATGTCATAGAATTTTTTTTCTAAGATAACGTGTTGATAAAAAAGAAAATTCAATACTATATGTCAGAGTACATGTAAAATTCTCTTCAATTAAGTATTATAATTATTATATATATATATTTGTTTTTTAGCTACTATTTTATAACTATAGTATCATCATCAACAACAATATTTTTGAATGTGGCTATTATGTTCTACGATTCATATATGAGACAACCAAAACTGGGGTAACTATTGAATTTGATAAGTATAATTATATTAATTAATTTATATTGTCATTCATATTGGTTTTTTTAATACGATATCATTAAATTTTATTGTATACATTCAATGATGTCGAGTCTTATATGAAAGATGAACTTACCCATCTTCGATCCTTTTTTGGGAACATTTGTTAAGTATAATTACAATTTACAGTTTGTTTATTCTAATGTTTACGATTAATATTACATATTCATAAAAACATGTGTTCAAAAATTAATTCTTTTTTAATAATAGGTGTTTGATCATAATGATATAAAAATAATTCTCCAGCAAAAATGCTAATTATTATGTTAGAAATCATTAGGTTTGTGGTTTTGATTTCTAATTTGTAACAGAAATGTGTATATAATGATATTTTTATTAAGTTTATATATTTAGGAATATTTTATAGATTATTAATCTATAATACATGGTATTGGGTGGATGTAAATTGTTTTTCTATTTCAAGGGTTCATATTTATTTACGGTGTAATAATGAATTTTTTTTTAAAAAAATATCCTTCAATATATGTTTGTATCAAAAACATGTGGTTGATACATTAAAAAAATATTTAATGGTTTCGTCATCGTTTTGTGGATCAAACAGATACTGAAAATTTATTTTTAAAAAAATCGTGTCGATTTGAAAAAAAACCTTGATACTGAGAAATAAAAAATAGTGGACCTTCATTATCAATTTCTAGTAATAACTAATGCCAAAAACAGTACCAAATATATAAAAAAAGTATTTCCAGCATCTTTTTTTGAAAAAACAATGCATAAGAAATTATTTTTTACATCACCTTTATAACATTTGTTTAAAAACTAAAGCTAAAATTGAAAAAATGATTTTATGATGAGTTTTTACACTATTAAAGGTCCCATTCATTAGTGTGTGACTCCAAATGCATTGAGGCTATCTCAAGATATAAGGGGAACCTCTATATGGATCTCAAGAGTGTTGGGTATAGTATTTATGTTCATAAAGGATTTTAGCTAAACATATAAGGGTTTTTTGGTAGTTTTATATTTGAAAAGACTGTTAGTTCTTTAGTATTTAGGTTTTCTGACCCTGCATAATAAAATAACTAAAACAACTGACCATCCCATGGATTATTACAATGTTTTTTAAGAAATTGGAGTGGTTATAATTATTTTATATGGTATATGGACTAAGATAACAAAACAATTCCCTTTATTTTTATGATGTTAGTCACATTTAAAAAAAAAGATTTTAAAACAATAATGATATTATAAATTTTGGCATATTAATAATGGATTTAAAAAATAAATCCAAGTAACATAATATAAAATTATTTATAAGTGTAAATGAATATTTTATCATGAATCCCAATTATATTAACTATTGGATCACTTTTCCATCATTAAAATGTCATAATCTACTATGATTAATAATACTTTATTTAATATTTACTCAAAAATCCAAATATCTCAAAAAAATTATGAAAAACTCATCGCTGGATAATATTGTCTTCAGTATTAAATTAATAATATTAATTATATATATATTTTTCTATATATTGTAATTTTATCTTTTAAAATAATATATATACTTATTGTAAAATATTGGTTTTTTTCTATAATAGTTTTTGGAACCTTATAAAAATTATATTAGACATCATAAAACATTTTTGACCATTTATATTTCATTATCAATATATGAAAAAATAATGGAAGAAATCAATTTTCATTAAAAATACATTAATTCATAAATTCATTAATTAAACTTTAATATTAACCAGAAATACAATTTTTTATTTATTGTATCAAAATAAATTTATTTTACCATATATTAATAATAAGATAAAATTGAATTCAATATCATATACATAATAATATACATAATCATATTTATATGGGCTTGATACGTATCCCTTTAATAGACTAGAATAATCAATAATAGTAATGTGCATGATGGTTGGACTTTCCTAAGGTTGTTCGGTGAACATGGTTTTGGTAATGATCCCAATATACTCGAACTTCTAACATAAATGGTTTCTCTGATTCTTTTTTTTAATCATAGTTTGGGATTGTTTAAGGAGAACACCTAAAAATTTTATATTCCTCAGAGAGGACTGGTAAATGAGATTGATTATTTTTTATATTACTAGTTGAGACGGTCTCTTCTTTTGTCTCTGAAAATTGGATTAGTAAAAACCATATACTTATACAAATTAAGTAATCAATATTAAAAAAATATAATATGATTGGTAATTATTTTTATCATTCAATTAAATCTAGTATGATATAATTAATCCAAAGGAGTTTATGTTTATTCAATAACTATCTTACATAACAATACATTTAACTAAATATTAAATGGAATTTTATTTATAATAGTTCTGGACATTAGAACATATTTAATAATTGTTCCACCTAATTAACAATTAAAACATTAATTATTGTTACAAATCAGGATATATTGGATTCCCACATTGAGCCCAACCTCAATGTTCCTCCCCTTTAGAGTAATCCCATCCATAATTCCCTCAATTTGGGGTCTTCCCCAAGAGTAAACACTAAAACAAGCCTCCAAACCCTCATGATTTGAGACATCCCTCATGGTCTCTATCCATGGAATCATTTTTAGGAATAATACTAAAATTAACCATCCCTAAGGGCCATTATCCCCTAAGAGACAATCCTGTAAGGCCTCCTTTAGTGTAGGTCCTCATCACATAACTATGAGGGCTTTGATTCCCCTCGAAACATGATACGTACAATGTATCCATGTGGTCCAAACCCAACACCACAAATCAACCATGTTCTTTCTATAACTCAATCCCGGTAAGGTATAATTCAACCTGGGAATCCATATTCCACCAAATTTACTGATGATACATTTTCATAATTCACACACTAATAATTTACTTGGATCATTATTCCAAATTTCCCTTTCAATGTGTTGTTAAAATGTATGGTTTTGACATATCACATGACCACAAATGGTAAAATGTTCCCAAATAAGTGGAAAAAAACTACATAGGTTCAATTTCCATTCACCATGATATGTTGGAAGCATATTTATAGTTTTGATCACAGCATTAAAATAACCCACGTCTACCTTAATGAATATATACAATACAGTACCCCATGAAGTGGCTAAGAAGACACCATCAACACAATAATGACAAAATAATTTCAAAGTACATTATAAGAGGATACCATCAATGGAGATCCTAAGATATAAAATATATATTTCTATTGATGATGAAAATTGTATATATATAGATGATTTTAAGATATATCCATGATAATAAATTATCTTTAACTCTCGAATGACCCATATCAGACAGCGGAATCCATAAAGGATTTGTGAACATTTCTTAAATCTATTATAGTGTCTTGAATTTGAAAATAATTCCCCCAAAAGGGAGTGATTTCCTTGAACTCCCATCCAATCAAAAAAGTTGATTTCTTAAGTATCATTGACTGAAATCTTTAATGTCGGACAGCTTTTAGAAATAAGTTCCCATTGGATACAAAATTATTGGGTGTTTCAGGCTGCATAAATACCCCATTGTAATCACTTCGAAAATCGAAAATCATCATGATGTATTATTTTGCGGGAAAAAAATGGTGAACCCACATCAATCCTTAACCAATATGATAGTGTCACCCAGCTGTTAGGCCCCTATCGGAGGAAAAAATAAGTAATACAAGGGATTAAATCATTTATATGATGACTAAAATGATATTCTATTTCGTTAATTTTTTCTTGTTTTTTGTCATATATTATATGAACTTTCTCACAAATAACCCTTAAATATAATGTTATAACCCAATTATTCACCAAAAATTACACTGGTTACTACTCATTCAAGACTATTATACTTTTTATAGATGTAATAACAAACCTAGTATTTTTAATGCTTGGTATCATACTCATTAGTCTTGGAATACCATCAAAATGGTACAATCTGAAGCCAATAAGCCTCTCTGCAAACCCTCTATTTCCGATGCTTTCGCCGGGGCATGCGCATCCATCTGTGGGGAGGACGCGCTGCTTGTTACCCCTCATTCCCACATTCCAAAGGCAGGCGGCATCCGTTCCTTGTACAGGGACGCCTGCTCCTTGATCGAAACCGGGATGATGGGATTTCGGTTCCTCCTTCCTTGGATTCCTCCTCGGAACACGCCACCTAGTCCGAGTCTCCCTCAAAGATTTAAAATGGGATCGTGAAGCTCATTCCCAGTTCCATATCTACATGGATGTAGGTTAATTACGATGCTTCCTTCGAGACGCTCCAAGGGGTCTTGACGGGGCAGCATCCTTCGGTGAGGGGAATGATCGCGCTGGGGTTTCGTTGGCTTGTCTGTCTTCTGTCCCTCATCACAGGGCTTCTTGAGGGCACGGAAGCCCGAGCCATCCCACATCAAATGTGAGGAATGTGTACCACTTGAGGTTTTCCTCAGCTTTCCATGTTTAACACGGGGTATGTCACGAGTTTAATTTCTTGCAGAGACGGATCGGGTTGAAAGCCCCCTAGGGGGAACACCAATGTTTGGGCCAGCACATGGGCGGCTTCCCAGATGTCATGGAGTGGGATGGGGTGGCATGATCTCACCGGGATGTGGCGGCATGGGTAAGGATCAGGATGGATGATGGAGTGACGGGCTTGAATCTCGTGGAGGCTTCCTACGTACCATGTGTTAGCACGGATCAAAGTCCACGTAGTTCACTAGGATGGGGCTTATGCTCTGGGGCGGACCATGGGGTCGGTGAACCGACGTGAAGAGGTCAGAACAACCGGGTGGTGGGCTTGAACCTCGTAGAGGCTTCCTACGTACCATGCGTTAGCACGGATCAAAGTCCCCGTAGTTCGCTGGGATGGGGCTTACGCTCTGGGGCGGCCCATGGGGGTACCATGGTCGATGCGTGATCTAAGCCCACATGAGTCATGCTTGGTGTGAGAAACAAGAGGCATCAGGGACCAGGCGATCACATCGCAAAGGGTGTGTCCGTGAGAAGCAGAATCGGGCTTACGCATTGAGCGGCCCAAAGAGGAAATAGGGGCTTATGCGTGGTTAGCGGCCCTTTGTGTCGGGGCTTACTCCAGGGTGGAGGCCCGGGGTGCAACAAAGCGTAGTGGGAAAGGGACTCCACTGACCTCGGCAGGGGGAAGTACGGAGATGCATGGGTTCAATCATCCGTTGAGAGACTAGGGGAATATGCTCTGAGGCGGCCCTTCCCATGCGGACAAACGCCACTCCAACAAGGAGGATCTCATTCCATGCGAGAAAGAGTCCATTCCCGTGGAGACGAGTGGGCATAAAAAATGTCCGAACTGGGGGGGACCCTGTGTGCGAAGCACGGGGTCGGACCACAATTTAACATCATGTGTTAAGGATGCAACGCATAGCAGTTTAACATCCTGCAGCTTGGATGAGGTGGTTTCGAACCACACCCCTAGGACTTACATGCCCAACACCCTCTACCCCTTGTGGGGGGGAAGGCATCGGCAAGTCCATCGTGAAGGCGGCCGCAGGAAGAACCACCGGGGGGTCTACGTTACGTGGCTATGCGAATAAGCAATAGCCTTTAGCATGCCTATGCGGAGAAGCATAAGGCAAAGCAACGCAATGGGAAACAAGTCCCAAGGGACCTTGAGGTTACTTCACACGATCTTGGAAGGCTGTACGGGAAAAAACGCATAGCGCGCATGCCCATCAAGGGATACATCAGGTGCCGGTGTAGGGAGGCAGCCAAAGGGCGTCAAGGTGAGTGGTCCTGGGTGTTGCGCTCAAAAAAGAAGTTTTGTGCGCAAAACACGAGGATTGTGCGCAATTGGAACGAGGCAATTGCGCACGGAGAGGGAATTGCGCGCAGGATGTTGCACGCACTGGAGGGTATTGCACGCCCGGAGAGGGATTGCGTGCAAGGACGGAAACCGGGGAAGGGGGCGAATTTACATAAGCCGGTGGAGTTGCGCGCAAAGGCGAACTCTGGGGCAAGGTTGCGTGAAATGGGGGATTACATATAAGCCATCTTGCGAGAGGGGGAAGTTGAATTGCGCCCATGAGAGACGATCCGAATTCCACATCCCCCAAACAGTTCGGGGACACATTCTCTTTATAGGCGACGGTCGGCGCGAAATCCAGGCGGCGCGCGAAAAATTCCGCG
This sequence comes from Viscum album, assembly GCA_963277665.1. NCBI lineage: Eukaryota > Viridiplantae > Streptophyta > Magnoliopsida > Santalales > Viscaceae > Viscum > Viscum album. Next base: position 1,202,990,974 of record OY728145.1, read on the forward strand.
CCGAGAACCATCGGCGCACGAAATTTCTCCGCGCTGAACAGGGTTGCGCAAAGCCTCGCTTTACAGAACCGAGGTGCACAAAGATTGCGCGCCTCATCAGCTCGATTCCACGAAACCTAGAGATTCTTCATGTGCACAACATTTTTTTGCACGGATCCTCCTTTATTTCGCGCAACACTTCCCGGGCCTTTGGATCGGGCTTCTGATTCTGAATATGGCTTCACTTTGTCATTCTGAAACTTCCTCTGGGAGCTACGGACTCTTTCGGAATCTACAAATTCCCCCCCCATGGAATTAGATTAGTGAGAGTTTTCAACGATTGGATTCCAAGGGAAATGCCGAAACGTCGATGTGCTGAGTCTCCGGGAGAGCTCGCACGCAAAATTCCGATGGGGCACGCAAATCAGCGGATGCGCGCGGAATCCTCAATCCATGGGGCGTGGAAACCTGGCCTCACCTATAATAGGGGCGCTGGGTCCCAAGTCCATACATCAGCCTTTTCCACGCAATAAGATCATCGCTCTCGTGCACGAAATCGCTTCGGCGTCTGTTCGTAAAACGATCCGGAAGAGTGGAATTCCCTTCAAAATTCAGTCGTGATTTCGCTCCTTTTCAGGATCATCCGCCCCTCGCATGCTGATTGCGGGCTAATCACCTATATTTCGTGAAATTCCATCAGATTTCGTGCAAAGCTCTCCGATTCCACGCACTGCATTCCGATTTCACCCAACTCCCAGAAAAATCGAGATGGATGCAAACCGAGTTGATGAGGGGGAAGTCACTGCCCGTAGGATAGAAATGGCGGCGAATGGGGAGGTTTACGGTGCCAAGGTGATTGTCTCCAACAATCTGACCTTGTTCAATCTGCTCACTCCGGCCCAGAAAACATATCCTCTGTCTGACAACCTCCCGCTCTGGAATTTTGGCATCCTGGAGGAGGTGCCACTGCCGGGTTTTGTGGTGGACACGCCGCGGTCCTGGGTGACTTAGGAGGACGAGCTTCCATGCTACAACATCACCAACAATGGTCATCCTGCCAGAAAAACCAGACATATGGATGTATATGTCCTGAACCCGAGGACTAGGACCATTACCGGGGAAGAGCCTGCTGTCGAAATTTTCCAGCCCTCTACGCGAGCACGTTCCGTCAGAGCGTTACGGATGACACGATGGGCTGGCTGAAGGATTGAGACCTACGGTCCGGGAGAAACTTCACCAATGAATGGGCCTGGGCATTCTGGGTTCGCCATACCTGTGGCCAGTTCGGGGATAAACATCTGTATATCGGCCTATTTGAGGCGGTATGGAAATCACAGTTCCACTTCCACCTTCAACCAGAACTCGGGCCGGAGCTATTCACCTAGTGGTCTCCTGACACCAACACATTCCACCTTCATCACGGGGAAGTTGGCATCAGTCTCTGGGATGTGCACTGCATCGGTGGTATCCCACTGGAGGGTTACCAATATGACGAGTTCGTTCCTCCAAAGAACACTTGGGGATATAGGTCACGGACGCCTATGATGATGTGGAACCTATGGGAGCTGGCCAAAGAGAGGCTGGGGGTCAAGGACTTCTTGAAATACATTGCCTTCAAGGGCTGGTTCACCCTATTCCATGAGAAGGACCTGGCCGTCAAGATGCCAGGACGGGGCAAACGGTGCCCAATCACGGCTCAGAGGAGCCGGGATGGGACATACTGGAGGACCCTAGAGGCAGCGCAATAACAATCGTGGGGTTATCGCGTTATCGAGACCCGGGACCCAAACGTCTGGTATACCAGGTTCCTTTCCGCCTTCTTGAGTGGGTGGCTCCTGCCAGTGCGGGATGTAAGGATGGGCATCCGCCCAGCAACACTAGTGATGGAAGTCTCCATGGCCGCCAACAAACAGCTCAACATGGGCGTCCCCGTGCTGGCCAAGCTGTATGCCATCCTGGGGCGCATCTCACGAGGTGGGTCGCCTCGGAGAGTATGTGGTCCCTTCCAGATCTTCCATGGCTGGGTGGCGGCTCATCTCGGTGGGTACACATTCCCAGACGCCATCCGTCCCCCGTGCAATGGTCTGCGAACATCCTTGCTAAACATCGCAGGGATGGAACCATTGATGCTCAATGAGGAGGGCGTGAGAATCCACATTGGAAACCATGACAACTTCAACTTCATCTTGTTCCCCACCCCAATCGGTCAGATGGTGGACAACGACAGAGGTTCTCTAGAATAGCATGAATACTTCCAGAGCAGTCGGGGTGGGGTGCTCGTGGCTCGGATCGAAGGGAAGGTGATCTGCGAGCCTTACGTGCCATCCCGATTTTCCAGGCAGTTCGGGTGCCTCCAACGAATACCGAAGAAGTTATTCACGGCTGTCTAGTAGGAGAAGAACCCCTGTGTCTTGTGCCAGATGTGGTTTATGTTTACCACCTTTGGTTATGGTGACGTTTTCACTCTTCCTCCTACCGGGGTCAATGCCGGACTAGCCACCAAATACGCCGAACATTGGACAATTGCGTACCCCGAGGGGATACTACGCAAGTGCGTCTGGAAACTCGAGGTCACTCACATGGAAACCAGGTGGTGGGAAAGAAGGAACAGTGCCATCAGAAGGGGGAACCAAGGGAGAACCTGGTAGTGAGGCCAGCATAGGCCGGGACTTCTGCAGCGGGAACATTACATGGTGCCGCCACATCCTCGTTACCCGCAGGGAGGTCACATGAGGCAGCCATGGAACTTCCCGGGAAGCAGATAAGATATCTACTTGAACCATAAATAGATGTAATTCTCCCGGCACTGTGGTCGGCCTGGATGACCCTGCGGCAATTGCTGAGCGTCGAGGCAATCTAACAGAAGATAATGCAAAACGGGATCCAACTGCCAGAGGTCGGGCTCGTTCGAATTGCTGACCGAGTCAACTTCCATCGGCGACATTCTTATCTAACGGCCATGGAAGCATACACACGCCAAAGGGGTCGGCGTGCGGAGCCACCTTTCCTAGTGAAAGTGATGCTCAACCAGGAACATGATCCAGAAGCAATGCCACCGGGAGAGGGTGACAGTGACGAGGAGTCGGAGGGGGAGGAGGAAACCAGAGAAGATGAAGGCGAGGGAGAAGACGAAGAAGAAGAGACCGAAGGTCAAGGGGTGATCTACCAATGGAGTCTCCGAGAGAGCGGCGAGATTTCCAGCTCAAATCTTGACATAACCGAGATACTCGAGGGCTGTCTCTATCTTCATTCATTTTCCTTATTCATACATTCCCCTTTTCAACTTCTAACCCACTTCCCGATCTCATTCAAGAGCAGTTGAGCGTCGGACGAACGTCCCCAGCAGTGGAGGGAGGAGAGGAACTGGTGGGACATGATGGGGACCCGACACCCATCATTGAACTGACAAGCACAGAGGGGTCTCCCCTCATGGCGGCTCCTACAGCGGCTGGAACACTGGGGACCGACGCTTTGGATTCCTGTAAGTCTCACGCTTCACTAATTATTCTTAGTATCGAAAGGTCCCAACTGAGAACCGTATGCCTTGCACAGTGATCACGACACTGGAGCCACGTCAAGCTGGGGAGCCCGGGCCGTCTGCGAGTGGACCAGCGACGAACATACTACCTCGCTCAGAACATGCTCCCCACACTGAGTCTGCCCCGAAAAATGATGAACATGGGGTGGCGTACATCAGTGGCGCGGTTCCTGAGAAGAGGTCAGAAGGGGCTAGGAAAAGAGAAGAAGGTCCGCCGGACGTCGAGGATCCTATTCCTCATGATGGAGTCCCTGTGGCAGATCCTTCCGCGGAGCTACTGGCTTCCTTCCCTACATACCGTCCCGCTGACCATGAGGAGATAGACGACTCAGACTCAGAGGCCGCCGAGGAGAGCCGGATGACAATGCGTAAAGGGTGGAAGTGCATCCAACGCTTTCATAGACAGCCTCAATGGGATTGGTTGAGGTGGATGAGATCACTTCAGACCTGGCTGTGCATCCTGTGCACCAGAGGGGCTGACGCTCAGCACCTTCATCTGACGGTATGTGATTACATGGCCAAGAAGATACAAGAGAGCAGCTGGCGTGATGACATTTCCCAATGTCGGGAAGGATCGGCGAGCGCTCTAGCACTGCTGAGGGCGGAGCAAGAAGTCCGACACCTCGAAGGGAATGCGGCGGAGAAGGAGGCTTTCATCGCGACATGCTCTGAGCTTGTGGAGCAACTGACAGCCCAGCCAGCTGATGCGCTGGAACAGCTGGTGGAGGTGAGTCACCAGATGACCGTGCTTCGAAGCGAGTGGGTGCAGGCACAAGCTATGGCTGGCGAGATTTGCTCTATGATGGATGATGAGGAGAGAGTCTTCAAAGAGCGAGAAGCGGTCCTGGAGGCTACCATCCAAAGGGTAACAGCACTGGAAAGATCGCTCCAGCACGCTGACCCCTAAGGGCTTTGTTTTGGCCATCTCATGAACTTTTTGGATTTTATTTCTCATTGTCTTGATCCAATACATGGCCAATTCCATTCATTTTTACCCTTGATTTAACATGCACAACCATAATCTCGATGTAAATAGCAATCTATCACTAAGCTCACGCGGGCCATGAGAAACAAAGGAGGCTCGCACTAATACTTCGTCGGACTGTGGGGCATCAACCAAGCTTCAGGAATCCCAAATTGGTCCTGGATTTCTGAGGAGGAGACCTCAAACTGATTGATGCACCACCTTCTCAATGTGCTCCTACACACGATCGGGGCAGTGCCGAGGGCATTGAAATGCATCCAAACATAAGATAGGAAGGGTGAATCATGCCGCCCATATTCGGAACGCAATGGGGTGAAACGATGGAGGATAACTGTCAACCGTGGTGGAAACACAGCATCCATACCATGTTGACCTGGAATGGGGACAATAAACGAGGGCCGACCGCTGACCATGTTCGCCACACGGGGCTCAACTCAAATATCGTCGGTCAATTTTCCGAAACGTTGGCCCAGGACAATAGGCGGACCATAAGTCTGTCATCCATATAGTTAGGGGGTCCCGTCAAACATGACCAGTCCTCCGAGACGTTGGCCCAGGACGGTAGGTGGACCATAGTTCGAGCACCCATACTGTTAGGGGGTCCCGTCAAACATCAAAGGAGATGAGGATCCGAATAAGGGGGGATGCAGAGCATGGGAGGTGGAGTGGTGGTTTGTTCGAATAGAATCCAACACTCCCTAAATTACACCATCGTGGAGAAGGCGCATTAGGCGGACATACCGACCTGATCCCGGGTCATCTCAATTTCCAGGCAAGTCCTCCCTGGTGAGAGAACTTCCTCTTCCCATCATTACCATGGGGCATCCCAAACCTACTCGAGGTAAACGTCCCGAAGTCGGGCCGGGAGGCTGACAACAAGGAGGGACGGGGTTTGGTAACCCCTGTGGCTGGTCCCGAAACAAAATTTCTGGGTGTTCCTACGTATCTCATTAGGATGAGAATCATGCCGCACGTAGTTCTCAAAGGGCAGTTTAAATGCCATACTGGGCAAAATACAATTTAATGTCAGGCGGGACGGGGAACACGCCTCATATGGGGATAGGCACGACACGACGAGTAACCTGACATGAATGAGTACATAAACCCACAGCATGCCGTGCAATCCCACAAGAGAGAGCGAGCTGTAGATAGTAAAAAGAAATGATGTTAATTTTAGGTCTTAGAACTCGGACCAAAGGACGGAAGGAAACATAAGAGACACATGGTGGAGTAACTCGGCAGAGTAACTCAAACACCTGGCGTGAGTGGGAATAGGGGGTGTGTATGGTGCAGTGAACAACCCAACGTGAATGAGGACATAATCCCATATCACACCGCACAACCCCCTTGAGAGAGGTTTTAGGCCAGGGGACCGAAAATGAAAGTTAGGCTGCGCCTGTGGGGAAGCCCGGGCGCTCCTACGTATCTCCTAAGGAAGAGAATCAAGCCTCACGTAGTTCTTGAGAGATAGCATCCTTAGGGCATGTAGCCGGGAAGACTATCAACACAGTTTAAGGTCATAAGGTTTGGACCAATAGAACAGTTTAAGGTCGTATGGTTTGGACCAGCGGGAATACGCACGATGCGATACCATCATTGCACGTGTCTCCGAGAGAGGAGCCTCGGGCCCAGGGGGCCGGCGAGGGTCCAGCCATCAGGAGAGGGACAGGGGTGCTAGCTCCCAGCTATGTTGGGCCCGAAATGCAAAATTTAGGAAACTCCTCATTCCTAGGGGGATGAGGGTCAAGATGCACACAACCTACAAAGAAGAAAACCCAAGAACACACTCTAGCGCCCAGACTGTGGGAGACCCGAGAGACGCTGTTACGCAGCATGGCCTGACAGATGTGTGGGGGTGCACTAAGGATTAGTGCATGGAGTGTCAAGGTTCCTCCTAGTAAGGGCGGGGCGGATCATAATGTGAACCATGCCACTATTCAGGGCCCGGGGAAGCCAGTGTGACGACGAAGGATTAATGCTGACCATGTTCGCAACACAACATCCTGTTGTGTTAGCCATGGGGACAAACAAATGAGCATCAACTGCTGACCATGTTCACAATGTGGGATTTGTATCAATTTTTTGTCTGAAACCCTTGGGGGCGTTGGCCCATGACGGTAGGAGAGCTCATGGGCATTGTATCCAGGCCATTCTTGGGGGTCCCTCTGGGTGTGAAGGATGACGGGGGCCCGAATGAAGGGGAACATGAATCTTGGAAAGTGGATGGAACTTGCCAAAACTAAACCTGGCACTCCAAGTCCTAGACCAGAGTACTCTGAACACATTAGCAGACAACTACAAGGGGTCGGAGGGCTCAGTCTGAGAACGACCAAAAGATGGCGGATTCTCAGGCCAAAGAGGGGGCGCAATGCCAAACGCCCTGGCAACCGGGAGATCGTGGGATCTCCTAAGAGATGGGACTAGAACTGACATCTACATGTTCCGGCGATCCTACGTATCCCATAAGGATGGGAATCAATCCTCACATAGATCTTGAAATCGCCTTTTAATGTAATGGGGAACATGAAATAGGAGGGATAATCCTGAGGACAGGGTACATGTGGTGCAGCTATTGCAAACTCGATGTGAACGAGGACATAACCCCATACCACGCCACGCGACCCTGTGGTTGAGGTCCCGAAGGCGAGACAGACAAAATAGCGGACCTCAAGCTGGACCCAATGATGAATGTTTTGGGCATTCCTACGTATCCCATTAAGGTGGGAATCAAGCTAGACCTAGTTCTTGAAACACAGTTTAACGTCGTGTAGGATGAAACACAGATCTCAGTATTAGGTCTTAGAACACAGACCACAGGAAAGGGTGGAGTTTGGTAACCCCTGGGGCTGGACCCGAAATGAAACGTCCGGGCTTTCCTACATATCTGATAAGGATGAGAATCAAGCCGCACTTAGTTCTGGAGATACAGTTTAACGTCATGTAGGAAGAAATATGGATCTTAGTTTTAGGTCTTAGAACTATGACCAAGATGCAGTTTTAGGGTCGTGCGGGAACGAGTGAAGTTTAAGGTCATGCTGGACAGAGTGCAGTTTAAGGTCATGCTGGACCGAGTGCAGTTTATGGTCATGCTGGACCGAGTGCAGTTTAAGGTCATGCTGGACCGAGTGCAGTTTAAGGTCATGCTGGACCGAGTGCAGTTTAAGGTCATGTTGGACCGAGTGTAGTTTAAGGTCATGCTGGACCGAGTGCGGTTTAAGGTCATGCTGGACCGAGTACAGTTTAAGGTCATGCTGTACCGAGTGCAGTTTAAGGTCATGCTGGACTGAGTGCAGTTTAAGGTCATCCTGCACTGAGTGCATTTTAATGTCATGCTGGACCGCGTGCATTTTAGGAAAAGTACTTCTTGAGGAACCTAGCGTTGGTGGGAGGAGTGATACACCCACCACCCATATTCACCATGGAGTATGCGCCATTGGGATAAACCTTGTGGACAATAAAACGCCCCTCCCACTTCGGCTCCAACTTGGGTGGTTTCCTACCAGGAATCATTGGTGCTCTGAGAGCCAGCACCATGTCACCTTTTAGGAAGGAGAGGAGGCAAACCTACTTATCGAAAGCTCTAGCCACCCTACTCTGATGCCTTTCCTAGATATGTAAGTCATAAAGCCTACTTTCTTCCAGCACTTCCAACTCGGCTAGATGGATCTTAGTGACTCTATGTGGCACTAGCTGGTCGTAGACTGCCGTCCACAATGAGTGCAGCTGGATCTCAATGGGAAGGAGGGCCTCAGCTCCATATACCATGGAATACGGAGTCACCCGGGTGGAGTTACGAGTTGTCGTCCTTTAAGCCCAGAGGGCGTTGGGGAGCTTGTCCGGCCAACTTTTTTTGTTCTTACCCACCATTTTTTGCAAAATTTTTGAGAGGGTTTTGTTAAACGCCTCAATCTGTCCACTTGCCCGCGCATGTTAGCAGGAGGTATGATTAGAGTGAATGTTGTACTTGGCGTACAATTTCATTAGCTCTGCTGCTCGAAAGTTGGTTCCATTATTGGTGAGGACAGCATGAGGGACCCCAAACCGGTGGATGATGTTGGAGCTCACATAGTCAACGATGGAATGTGCCTTAACCTCCTTGAGTGGAACTGCCACTGCCCACATGGATAAGAAATCCATAGCAGTTTAGATGAACCGGCACTGGCGGGCCGTCACCAGAGGGTAAGTCCCTACGACATCCAACCCCTAGATAGAAAAGGGCTAGGAATAATTAGTATTATGGAGAGGATCCGGTGGTCGATGCACAAATTTATCATGGACTTGGCACGCATGACACCTCTTGGCGTGCTCAATGCAGTCGTGAATCATGGAGGCCCAGAAGTATCCCAGCCTCCGAATCTGGTGGGACAACTTCGACCCGGCCTGATGGGCGCCACAGGAACCAGCGTGTACTTCTTGCATGACCTGTGGGATCTCGACTCCATGAAGACAATGGAGGAGAACACCGTCTAACCCGCGCCTGTAATGGACCTGCTCACGGCTGGGACGACTTTGAAGGGTGAACTGCGGCGCACAGTGCTAGATTCGTTCCTGCTCTACTCGGTCCATCGGAAGATTTCTGTGCTGGAGATATTCAACCAAAGGTGTCCTCTAGTCAGGAACTATCTCTATCGCCACGCCCGAAGCCCTAGGGGGTCCTGACGTAGGGGCACCGGCGGTGAGATGGTTCACTAGCGGGCTGTGACAGTCCTCTGGAGTAAAAGGAGAAATGACTCTCCGGTGCGCCACGTGGATGATTAGGTCATCCTGTTGGGGCTCCGCAAGTGATGCGGCCAAGCTGGCCAATGCATCTGCTCGACTATTTTGCGACCAGGGAATGTGAACGACATCCGGACGTAAGGGTAACTTAGCCATTATATGGAGGGTGCACTCTAGCAACAGCATGAGTTCTGGCTTCCTAATAGTGTAGTCACCATTAACCTGCTTGATGACTAGCTCAGAGTCCCCTTTTACATACAGATGAGGTACGTCAACCTCCAGAGCCAGCTCGAGGCCACTGATGAGGGCATGATACTCTGCCTCATTGTTGGTGCAGCCTTCTGACAACAAGAATGAATATGGCAGAACAGATTACTCCGGTTTGTTGAAAACGATACCCAGACCCACTCTGTTAAGCCTAGGATCGCCGAGCCTTCTACCGGTAGGGCTTCGGGAGGCGCCATCAATGTGCATGTGCCAGCATGGGATGGCGTGATCGACTGTGAGGATTTCCTCATCAGGACTACCTAGATCCAGTGGCTGGTCCGCATAGATTGGGTGGGCAGCAAAATAGTCTCCCAACACCTGTCCTTTGACAGCCTTCTGAGGTATGAACCTGATGTAGAACTGATAGAGGATCACAACCCAGCGTGCCAATCGTCCAGTCAACATAGGTTGGTTCAGGATGTATTTCAATGGGTCTACCCGAGAGACCAATTGTACCTCATGGTGCTGCAATTAGTGCCGCAATTTCTATACGGTAAATACGAGCACCAGGAAGCTCTTCTCGATGGGAGAATATCTCGCTTCCGCATCGAGGATCATGAGGTTGAGGTTGTAGAGGCTATTCTCTATTCCCTCATTGTTCTTCTAGGCAAGAAGGGAGCCGAGGGATCGTTCCAGGGCAGTCACATAAAGGACCACTGGCTTTTCTGGAATGGGTGGCATCAAGACCAGCAGTTGGAGCAGATACTTCTTGATTTCCTCAAAAGTGATCTGACACTCTTCATCCCACCCATAGGCATCACCCTTCTTCATGAGCCGAGAAAAGGGCTTACACTTGCCGGCCAGATTCCCAATGAATCAATGTATATAGGATAAGTGGTCATGGAGGCCTCAATGCTCCCGAATATTATTCGGGGGAGGAATCTGACTGATGGCCTTTATCTTCTTAGGGTCGATCTCGATACCTCGATGGCTAACAATTAAGCCAAGAAATTTTCCGGAGGTGACCCTGAAGGCACACTTCAACGGTTTCATCTTCAAGTGGCAAGAACGGAGGAAACTGAACACTTTATCAAGGTCTTTGAGATGGTCCTGGCGCTGACAAGATTTAACCACCAGGTCGTCTACGTAGAACTCCACCAGTGTCCCGAGAATCGGCTGGAATATGCGGTGCATGGCCCGTTGATAGGTGGAACCCGCATTCTTCTGGCCGAAGGGCATAACCCGGTAGCAGAAAGTCCCCTGGGGGGCCCTGATGGCAGTGAACTCTTCATCCTCGAGGGCCATCCGGATCTGGTTGTACCCGGAGTACCCATCCATGAAGGAGAGGGTCAGGAACCTGGCCGTTGCATCGATCAAAAACACTGTCCCGGGAAGGGGAAAGTCATCTTTCGGACAGTGGTGATTAAGATGACAGAAGTCGATGCAGACCCTGATATGCCCCTTCTTCTTCTTAACGGGCACAATGTTGGCTAGCCACCTGGGGTACTGGACTTCCTTGATGAGGTTGGCCTTGATGAGCTTATAAACTTCGGCCTCAACCATGGCACCATCAGAGGGGTGTATTTTTCTGGGAGACTACTTGAACCCATGATGGTTTGCTGGGAGGCCAAGGCGGTGGACGGCTTCTTGGGGATCCAGCCCAGGAATCTCATCATAACTCCAGGAAAGCACATCACAGTGCTGTCTGAGGCAGTCTATGTACCGTTGTCGTTCCCCGGGGGGCATAGCAGCACTGACCAACGTGGGTCTCGGGTTCGCCTCTCTACCGAGGTTCACCTGCACTAACTCAACGACCGTGGTGGAAAATTCCTCCTAAAAGGATGTAGGAGCATCTTCCATGTCTTCTTATCTACCTATGGGAGGATCATCCACGGGGGGAGTCGTTTCGGGGCTGCTCGGCCCTGTGGTACCCGAGACAACAAAGCACTCTCCCATATCGGGGGTCATGGCCTCCAACCAATTAATTGGGAAGACACATGCATCATCCAAACCTGCCCAGGGATCACTCGTGATAGTGGCGAGATCAACCTCGCCTGCCAAGATCTACTTGTCCTTGCTCTTGTAGTAGTCAGTGTCTAGTTAATGAGCATCACAAGAGGCAGACGGAGATGCATCTCCTTAGATCACGCCCACTCGACCATTAAGGGAGTATTTGAGGCACTGATGGTATGATGAGGGAACCACCGAATGAAGGTGAAGCCACGACCTTCCCATCAACCCGTTATAGGCGGTGTCTTGAGAGAAAACCATGAATTCAGTATTGGAAATGAGGCCGCCGAACTAGGTCTTTAGACAAATCTTGCCGAGTGGATTTTTCTAAGTACGGTCATACCCCTGGATCCTGATGTCAGAGGGATTTAAATCATCCTCAGACACCCCAGTTTCCGATGTATCCGAGTTGGGATCAGGTTAATCCCGAAACCCGTATCGACAGGACAACGATTGACTTCCACGCCATTGAACTGGACGGAGATGTAAAGTGGGAGGATGTGCCCCTGTATGGGAAGGTCTTCATTTTTACCAGAAAACGAGATAACCGCCTGACATTCGGCGTCCTAAACCGCCTTGGTGTGGAAGGCTTCTGCGGATGCTACCTCCGTTTCAAACTGGAGGGGGCTCCTTAGAGCCTCGGCGAGCGCCTCACGCATTTCAGACGATAGGCGAAGGGCCTCAAGGATGGAAAGCCTTTCTGGAATGTCAACCAGATGCTTCAAAACATCATACTTCCATGCCAAACATGATCTTCTTCTTACATGAGGCTGCTCTGCGATTGGGGGCATGGAGGGCCCTGTTGGCGGGACTAGTAACTGACTGGTACTAGGCATGTCTCTCTATTCACTAGCCGATGCCCGGGAGGTGGTTGTCGTGCTAGGGGAAGATGGTCGTAGTCTACCGGCAGCATGGCAGGGCTTGTTGCGACGCAGGCAAGGTGGTTCCGCCCGATCCAGCAACACAAATGGTGGTGGAAGCGAACCTGTTGGTACCGGGTGAGGGAACCGCGAGTGCTGCTCCTTGTACCGGGCTTACTGCCTGGTCTCGATAGCATGCACGGTTTGACTGGAGGTGATGACCACTGTGCCCCGATAATTCGCATAGCCATGGCCCCATCAACGTTGGCGATGACTAGGGACATTGGGGAGGTCCATATGGCACCTCTCATCACTGGGAGTCAAAAGGGATTTACCAACTCTACGGTGTTAACCGAAGCGTACCCAGAACCTTTACTCGAGAAGTCGCCCACTACTGGACGGGGTCTCGGAGGGATCCCCATTTCCGGGGGCATGAAATCGCCAAGCGTGTGGGAAGATGACAACAATGGAAGGGCGTGTTCTTTCATCTTGCACTGCCACCTGCTCTTTTGGGAAGAGGTAGGCTGGCACGATGGTGCCAAAGTGGCGCTCTCAGACTCCAAGGGCTCTGGCTGATTCAGAAGGGCATGGATGATGCCATGGGCATGGGAGACCATCCTGCGGGCCATCCAGTCTTTATAGTTCTGGGACCCATGATCGGAAACCTGCTCCCACTCGTCCCTATCGTCACTACTGCCATCCGATCTCACGAAGACACCGACCACCTATGGCGGGGCTGGGCCCAGCCTGACTATGTTGTTTTCAATCTGGACTTAGATCCAGTCCTTGAACACATAGCATTGCTGGATGGTGTGTCCTAGGATCCGGTGATAAGGGCAGTAGTTAGGGTGATCAGTGAGACATGCCTCTTCTAGCTTCCGACACTCAGGAAACCGCACTATCCTCTACTCCAGGGCGCTACAGAAATAACCGTGGACCTGGGCCTCGCCAAAAGAGTAAGTCTGATTCCTTCTGTCTGGAAAGGGGGATCTTGGGGGCTGACCATGACCAGGGGCCGGAGGAGTAGGCCGAGGAGACAGAGCCTGATTACTTCGCCTAGGTGGTGGCAGTGCATTATGCGGAGGCGCATGCCAATTTTGAGGCGGTCGCTGCTGGGCCGGAGGCTATGCCCGTGGGGGTGGACCCCTACGAGCCTACTGAGCTGGCCATACTGGCAGCAACTCAAGCTGTCTGGGGGCCTCTACCTGAGCTACAGCAGCGGGTTCAGCTCTGGCGGCTCTCCTTGCAAGGATTACAGGAGGCACCGGGCGTGCCTGACCGGCCTGTCGCATGGCTTCTTCGAGGTGCTGAGCCTTGTCCGAGAAGTCCCGGAACCCTCCAGGGTAATCCTGCATGATTAGAGAAGGAACCAAATTTTCCTTTACTTTCCCTACACACATCAACAGTAATTGCTCCTAAGACAGTGGCATGTCAAGGGAGTACGTGAGCCCCTTCCACCGGGCGACGAAGTCCGCGACTTGCTCGTCGGGCCTTTTCCTGCACCTGAAGAGGTCTGCAATAGTCGTCTTCTGGGTTGTGGAGCTGAACTGGTAGAGGAATTGCTGACGAAGGTCCTCCCAGCTAGTCACAGATCCAACAGGGAGCTAGCTCTACCAGACGAACGCTGGTCCATCTAGTGTCTGAACGAAGCACCGGAGCTTGGCAGCATCCTGCTGCGTCGGAGTCCCTAACATTTCCCCGCACCTCGAGTTGAAGTGGGCCAAGTGTTGCGGTGGGTCTCCGCTCCCATTAAAGGGGGCGAAGGTGGGGTTCCCAAATCTCGGTGGGGCCGACATGTCATCCACCCATGCTGGGTATGCCTTGCCGTCCAGTGGGATTGCCACCTGCCGAGTTTCCAGGGCCTCCAAGCGGGAGATGAGTACTTCCATCAGATCATCCGGATTCGGATTTCTATCCTGATGAGGATCTCTATTCACAAGCGCGTTCCCAGGCTCTTCGATATGGTAGTCACACTTAGCAGCTCGCGGGGCGGCCAACAGAGCGATTCTTGGGGCAGCTGGCGGATACTGAGCGGGGTCGCCCAGGAGGTCCCGCCACATGGGAGGGTTTGGCAAAACATACCATGCACTCTTTCCATGGGTTCTAGAATCTCCCATGTTGGAGAACACGACATGGTCACAGTTTCCCAGGGGGATCTCAGCAAGGGGTAGATGCTCCTGCCCCTGTTGTCCGGGTCTAGGGTCACCGTAGTCAGGCCCCCGCTCTGCAATGCGTTCGGCCAAGAGCTCATCAACCAGCCTCTTTTGCTCAACATGCTGTTGGCGCAGCATGGCCTTCTCAGGATCTTCCTCTACCTTTTGCACTGAGGTAGATGGTTCAGTGAGTTTGACAAACCCAACGGGCTCTTTACCCTTACCGATGTTTCAGCTTAGTGTCAGTGCCTCCGTGGGTACAGGGAGACCAAGGAGGTTCCTCTATTGGCGAGTAATCCACCAAGATGGGTCCAGTAGTGGCCTGTCCTCAGGGGATGATTCCCAGCCAAGGGGCTCCACACTATTTCCCTCATCTGAATGGTCATCCATCTTGACTTCTGCTGCCTTCGGTGATGTTCCCTTAGGGCCGCTTAGCGGATCGGGCTTTCGGCAGATCGCACAGAAGAGGTGAGCAGTGTACTGGCTCCATCCGCAAATGTGCGCGTAGGGGGTGGCTACCTCAATAACTTTGCAGAGTACTTGAAAACTCTGAACGCATTGTTGCTGGAGGGACTCGTGGTGGCCTACTGACTCGGGGTGCCGAATCGCAGGGAGCATTGCTAGGTCGACCTGACGGCACTGCACACCGATATCCTCGAGATACGTCTGGCTCCTGGGATATGGTGCTAGCTGATGGAGAAGGTGAGAGTGGGTCACCCATAGGGTCTAGAGGAAGCATTCAAACTCTCTCGGGGTGAGTGACTCTGGCACCTCAAAATCCACTTCTGCGACCGGCCATAACTTCTCAGGGAAGTGGCCCGCTGCCAGAACAGTCCATAATCTCCACGGCTCCAGTTCGGGGTCCGGACTTCGCTACCTCTACTCGTCCACTGAGGAAAGTCGGGGAATGGGAAATGGCGCCGAGGCAGGTCGTTGGTCCAGTGGGATGGTCGTCGGGGAATACGGTGAACAGGCCGATTGGCCGCTGATCCCCGGTTCATCCTCCAGGGGTTGCAGTGCCCTGGCTGCCACGTTGTGATAGGATGGGCCTGCGAATGGGCCTCCTGTCACAGAGTTGGTGCTCACTGAGGGTGTATCGCATTGCAGCTCTTCGGTCGGTCCCCATAAAAGTTCCCCACCCTCCCTGACAAGGGAAGGAGGTGCTTCCGAGGAGGCCAGAGGGAACTGCGGGTTTGACCCCTGGGGGTACGCCAAGTCCTCATCCTCCTGGATATACCTTCGAAGGGAGGAGGGAATCATATGGATCTCGCATTTGGAGAGTACGAGAATGACGCGCCATGTCCTCATCCCTGCCCTCAACTTGAAGGGTTGGGGCGAAGGTTCCGTCGTTGAGTCGTTCTCCGCCTCAGAATCCGAGAAACGGACTGGTCTAATTTCCCACTGGGCTCCACTGACATTCCTCCTATGGTGACGACACCCGACCTTTCTGCCCCTGGGTGGCTCCTCAGGGTAAGAATTCTTTCTGTCAAGGGGTCCCCTGGCCGCAATAGAACTGGGGTAGAGGGGACCGAAGGACGGGGTGCGAGAAGCACCGGGACAGATGTCGAAGGGGACATGGGGAGGAACTTCATGTAAGTGACTGACTAGATACGCAACGACCCCATACTCGCGGCCGACCGCAGGGGGGGTGACCTCATACCAAGTGCAGTGGGTGCTGGGAAGGGTCATACATGGAGCATGGCCGTCGCGGAGAAGCCTTCGGCTTTCCAGACCATTGGCACAGAATGAGCCTTCATGGTGGGTGGCACTACAGTGGATTGGTCCACCGTGGCCATTTCCAGTGCCCGCGACCGGGAGATTCGATCCAACCCGCCTGCAGGGCAGTCAGAGTTTCAATCCCAGTTGGGAAAATGGCTTCCCGTACTCAACTTGTGCGGGAATCTGGCAACAGGGGTCAACAGTGGATCAGGCCATAATGGGAACTGACTTTGATGCCCCAAGGTGTGAATTCTCTCCCACTCGTGCCCGACGCTGGCGTCGGGTCAGCTGGGTTTGAGCCAGTGGTGCGGGCGTGACGATTGCATGCTCCTCGGCTTGGGGAGTCGGATGGCGGCATCGACGTAGCCTGGCGGGGGTTCTTGCCGTTGACCCCTAGAATGGGTCTCCGACCGGGCGGACCCGGACATCCCCCACCTCGTTGGCGTAGGGGTGGGATGTATCAAGGCGTCCTGGGGATAGGCTCCCGAAGCGGTTGAACATCGGAGTGGGAAGTGGCGGTTCCCTGCGCAGCCCTCAGGGGTGGTGAAGGCGGTGAGGCGTGGCCGCCTCCAAATCCAAATGGGCCATGCCCCTGGTGTGGATGATCCCTTCCTCATCATACCTATGGACCAGGTCATTGATCACCCTCTGCTGGATGACTTCTGACGGGGAGAGGGGACGCGAGCGCCCGACCGCCATGGTGGTCAAAGTCGGGGCGACAGTGGAATAGGCGGTACCGCGCGGGGTAGCCGCGTCGGTACTGCCCCCGCCCCTACACCGGTGGGCAGGTGGCGATCAAGCTCCGAAGATAGTGATCTGATTCCCTTAAGCAGGGAAACGAACCCATTATCATCAACAGGAAAATAGATCAAAAACCAAAGCCCGTATCATTTTGTCATCCATATTCGGTGAGAGGGATCCGCGCTGACGACGTTGCAGAACGGAGTGGTCAACGTCCTGACAGCCTCAATCCCTGGCGGGTTTTATGTCTCGGTGAGGGTTACCCATTCCTGGTGACATGCTATCTTCCGAAAACTCGACTGCTACCAAAAAATCTCCGTATTGAGGAGAATAGTTCATGTCGGGTTCACCATTTTTGTTTCCTATGCTTTTGCCAAGGCGCGCACATCCGTCTGTGGGGAGGACGAGCTGCTTGTTACCCCGTATTCCCAATTTCCAAAGGCGGGTGGCATTCGTTCCTTGTTCAGGGACGTCTTCTCCTTGATCGAAAACGGGATGATGAGATTTCGGTTCCTCCTTCCGTGGATTCCTCCTCGGAACTCGTCACCTAGTCCGGGTCTCCCTCATAGATTTAAAACGGGTTCGTGAAGCTCATTCCCAGTTCCATATCTACATGGAACCCATTTAATTATGCTGCTTCCATTGAGACACTCCAAGGGGTATTTTTGGGGTAGCATCCTTTGGTGAGGGGAATGATCACGCTGGGGTGTCGTTGGCTTGTCTGTCTTCTACCCCTCACCACAGGGCTTCTTGAGGGCGTGGAAGCCTGAGGCATCCCACATCAAATGCGACGAATGTGTACCACCTAAGGTTTTCCTCAGCTTCCCATGTTTAACATGGGGTAAGTCGCGAGTTTAACATCTTGCGGAGAAGGATCGGGTTAAAAGCCCCCTAGGGGGAACACCGATGTTGGGGCCAGCACATGGGCGGCTTCCCAGATGTCATAGAGTGGGATGGGGTGGCATGATCTCACCGGGATGTGGCGGCCCTGGTAATGACCAGGATGGATGATGGAGTGATGGGCTTGAACCTCGTGGAGGCTTCCTACGTACCATGTGTTAGCACAGATCGAAGTCCACATAGTTCACTAGGATGAGGATTATGCTCTGGGGTGGCCCATGGGGTCGGTGAACCGACGTGAAGAGGTCGGAACAACTGGGTGGTGGGCTTGAACCTCATGGAGGCTTCTTACGTACCATGCGTTAGCACAGATCAAATTCCTTGTAGTTCTCTGGGATGGGGCTTATGCTCTGGGGCGGCCCAGGGGGGTACCTTGGCCGATGCGTGCTCTAAGCCCATGTGAGTCATGCTCGGTGTGAGAAACAAGAGGCAGCAGGGACCAGGCGATCATGTCGCAAAGGGTGCATCTGTGAGAAGCAGAATGGGGCTTACGCATTGAGCGGCCCAAAGAGGAAACAGGGGATTACGCGTAGTTAGCAGCCCTTGGAGTGGGGGCTTACTCCACGGTGGAGGCCTGGGGTGCAACAAAGTGTAGTGGGAATGGGAATCCACTGGCCTCAATAGGGGGAAGTATGGAGATGCATGGGTGCAATCATCCGTTGAAAGACTAGGGGCTTATGCTCTGAGGCAGACCTTCCACCGTGGACAAGCGCCACTCCGATATGGAGGATCTCGTTCCATGTGAGGAAGAGTCTATTCCCGTGGAGACGAGTGGACGTAAAAACTATCCGAGCTAGGGGGACCCTGCGTGCGAAGCACGGGGTCGGACCACAGTTTAACGTCATGTGTTAAGGACACAAAGCTTAGCAGTTTAACGTCCTGCAGCTTGGACGAGGTGGGTTCGCACCACACCCTAAGGGCTTACATGCCCAATGCCCTCTACCCCTTGTGGGAGGGAAGGCATCGATAAGGCCGTCATGAAGGGGGGCCGCAGGGCAAACCACTAGGGGGTCCACGTTAGTGTGGCTATGCAAAGAAGCAATAACCGTTAGCGTGCCTATGCGGAGAAGCATAAGGTAAAGAAACGCAACGAAAAACACGGCCCAAAGGACCTTGAAGTTACTTCGCATGAGCTTGGAAGTCCCTATGGGAAAACAATGCATGGCGTGCATGCCCAGTAGGGGAGACATCAGGTGCCGGTGTAGGGAGGCAGCCAAGGGGCATCATGGTGAGTGGTCTTGGGTGTTGCGTGCAAAAAAGAATCTTTGTGCGCAATACACCGGGATGGTGCGCAATTGGAATGAGGCAATTGCGCGCGGAGAGGGAATTGCACACAGGATGTTTCGCACACTGGAGGGTATTGCGCGCACAGAGAGGGATTGTGTGCATGGAAGGAAACTGGGGAAGGGGTGAATTTACTTAAGTTGGTGGAGTTTCACGGAAAGGAGATCTCCGGGGCAAGGTTGCGTGAAAGGAGAGATTACCTGTAAGCCATCTTGTGCGCCGGGGAGTCGAATTGAGCACACGAGATACGATCCGAATTCCGCAACCCCCAAACCGTTCGGGGTCACCTTATATTTATAGGCGACGGTCGGCGTGGAATCCAGGTGGCGCGCGAAAAATTCCGCGCCGGGAACCATAGGCGTATGAAATTTCGCCTCGCCGAACAGGGGCGCGCAGAGCCTCGCTGTGCAGAACCGGGGCGCGCAAAGATTGCGTGCCTCATCGGCTCGATTCCGCGAAACCCAGATATTCTTTGTGCGCACAACATTTTTTCCTGCGGATCCTCCATTATTTCATGCAGCACTTTTCAGGCCTCCGGATCGGGCTTTTGATTCCGAATATGACTTCGCATTGTCATTCTGAAACTTCCTATGGGAGCTACAGACTTTTTCGGTGACTACACCCTCCCATTCGCAAAACCTGACCAATTTTCCTGTCAATGGTGATTGGTGGTCATGACATAGATACTGTAGAGAAACTTGTTCCACCATTTCAAGAGTGTATCACTATAATACAATAACTAGACACTATGGTATCTTAGGGAGGTTGAGGGAGATTCCACATGTGGGATCAATTAGAAGAAACACATCTCATTTTTATGTGATCATGATTGAAATCTCCTTCCCCACAACAACACAGTTGAGAACCCTCAACATTATGAGGGTGTTTTTAAAACCATTCCGATAATGGTCCTTCAACAATGGGCATGATAGATATCCCACTAGGGATGACAACTATGAATTAGCAGGAAAGTTCACACCATTGTTTCCTCTAGAGAAGTCCATTGACCCAATTTGATGGAATATATTGAGTGGTAACAAACACCCATTCACATTCATTCATTCAGCTAGAAGAAAATACTTGTGTAATTCAAGGAGTCTCTACATAAAATCTGGCTGCATTCCATAGGAAAGTACATACACCTACAATCACCCAACAATCCACCCAATATACTCATATGAAAGCACTTATACAAGTCTATAACAAATTCTAAATTTAAAAGGGGGCTAAATCAACCCTCTTCACCCAAAAAAAGTACAATGGGTATCCCATGGTATAAAAGGGAGGATATGGATAGGAAAAAACAACTACTCTACATATGGAATTGGAATTTTTCTCTAGTCCAGTTACGGATGTCCCCAATAATATCTTCGTAATGATGAAAGGGCATAAGACAATCCCTGACCATGTACTATAGACATTCCTAGACAACATAACCCAAATTCCCAATGGAGAAAAAGATAAATTTATCCCTAAAACTGAGGTGGTTCATTAGTGTATCATCCTAATGTAGATATTCACCTCTACTCCAATCAAGTAGTGTCATGTGGAAATCTCCGCCATATTATATGTGTAGTAGGATTAGAAACATTTACCCACACCAACTAGAGGAAATCAGCTTTCCCAATGTCCAGTCA
The DNA here is from genome assembly GCA_963277665.1 of Viscum album. Taxonomy (NCBI): domain Eukaryota; kingdom Viridiplantae; phylum Streptophyta; class Magnoliopsida; order Santalales; family Viscaceae; genus Viscum; species Viscum album. The sequence continues at coordinate 1,203,011,703 of OY728145.1, forward strand.
TAGGAAGGTACAAACACGGGATCATAGAGACCACATCCCCTAGAATGTTTCCCATATCACTCATAATATGGCACCCAAGAATAATCCACATCAAACATGATTGGGATATCAAGATACGATATACAATCAAACTCCACTTAATATTGGATTTCTTAATACCCTCGGGTTCTTATTTATCACAACTCCATATCCTCCTTTCACATTTTCTTATTATGGGAGATATAGAAGTAATTCTAAATGTCTTCTTTAAACACATCACTATAAAGTCTTTATTCAGTTTTAAAATATGATCTACCTTAAGAGACTTTATTCAGGTGAGTTTCGTGGCATCCCTCTACATCGGTAGAAGAACAAGAAGCAAGAGGGACTTCCCATTGTTGTAATCCACAACGGTGGACCTCTCCATGATGGAATTCTATACAAAAGGACTCTAAATAGTAGTTTTTCAGATTGTCAATAGAATTATCAAATTGGAAATGTAGCGATGAGAAATCCCTCCAATTGCATGGAACTTACAACAATAAATCCATTCATGTCTAATGCTTTATCACAGTTATGTGAAATAATTTATCAGATAAATGATACCCATGATGATGGTTATTCTCTGAGCCACCCTTGGGTCACATTCCTTCTAGTTCAACAAAGGATTTCCATGATAATCTCATCATTTTTAAATAGAATCCATGAAGTTTCCTCCATATTTAGACCATGTAGTGTAACCAATGTGCAAATATAATGAATACATGCTAAAAATAAAGAACAAATAGGTTCAAAATGTCATACCAATAATCTTTTATTGATTTTTCACCAATCAATATAATAATCCTGTCATTTTTTGGAATACTGTATACACAACATCCCCATTAACATATAGAAAAGTCATACTCACATTAATGAAAAAATATTACCTTATGACTAGTATCAATGACATTCTAAGTTAATAAGCATTTTTCAACAGAAAATTGCTTTGTAATATATCGTAACATTATGAAATCTAAGGATAATGTAACAACAATTACCATTCAAAGAGAAATCCTCACTGCATTAATGACATTGTGAAAACTACTCACAAATACTATAATGAACTGACCCTAGTTTCCCAGAGTTGGTGCATAAATTGGTTACATTGGATTGATAACAAGAAGACAAATCCTGAAGGAATTAATAGTTTAGTATATTTGAAAAATTATAAACATATATAAATCCAACAGTACACCTTAAACATAATATATATATAACCCCTTTGACGACATCCATAACTCTTATGTTATCTCTATATTTTATTCTTAATATAATTCATCCCATCATGGGAGAAAATATAACATTTGAAAGGGGTGATCTCAAATTCAATGTAAGGGTATGAAATATAATGGAGGATATCATAAAAATAATTATTAGGCAAATGGAATAACTAAAAACAAATGCCTCTATAAAAACATGAACACATTATGGGAGGAATAAGAGGTGAAAAACTAATTGGATAATAATGAACTATCATGTGTACTAAACAACTTGCATAAAAACATGAACATTCAATATGTATGTTCATAACTTGGGAATGCATAATAAAATACAACATAGACATACTATCAAGGAATCGTACCAAGACCATAAATAACCATATTGCCAAGGCCTCATGCCCAAAAAGTAGTTCTTCTCATGAGGCAGAACGATGCATCGAGGGGCAATCACTGGCCCCACTAATCAATTAGTTCGTATAATTAATTCCTTATATGATTGTGGAGATCATAATTAAAATATACCTTCATATTGAATCAAACAGATGAAATCTAAATAATTTCTCCAACCATTAAGCAAAACACTAACCATTTAGAGTAAAGTGGTTAAAGGTGTCAATATTTCACTTCCATAATCATACTAATCAGAACCCTTCAACAAAAATTTTTAGATGATATAATAATTGACACATGTCAATTTTGTACAATATTGATTAAGGATGTTGACATAGATGAAATACTTGTATATGATACCATTGAAAATTTCTTTGGGAAATAATCTTTAAACAATGAAAAGTATCTCATACCACTGTGAAACATTCAAACCGATATCCATTATAATATCATGAGAATAAAGATACTATTCATATGATAAATAAATTGTATATACATAAACCACATGCACTAAATCGGTGGTGAACAAGGCATATAACTTATAAAAGTTAATGTCTGACGAGAAAAATCTTTTTTACATTGGATTTTTTTGGATTTTTCATTAAATGTGATTTGTAATAATGTATGTCCTATTAAATAAGAGGTAAGAAGATTTAAATTATATTTTAGGCATAGATTTTGTCCCAAAATTATGATATAATGTAAAAATTATATTTATAGAAAGCATCTAAAAGAAAAGAAATTCCACGATATTCGGAATATATTAATGTGATTTCAAAACCGAAAGGCATATTTTAATTCATGAAAACACTAATGAACCGAGATATTTTTTCCTAATAAAAATATATATATTCTAAAAATAAATATGGATGGAAATATGTTATATATTTCACTTTAATATAGGTAAGAATTCAAGATGTTCCCCTGAAACAAAGTTGTTTATCTTGAAATATTGTTTGAAAAAACATTTTAAAACATATATGTACCCATAAAAAAGTAGTTTTCTAATTGTTAAACATATATATGAACATTAAAACTGTATTTATGAATATAATTTATCAATAAATAATAATTTCATTGTGGTAGGTAGATAATGAGAGTAACCGGAAAGAAAATGGAGTTTTTGTTATAAATCCCTTACCACATTGTAATGAATCAAATAATTTTCCCCAAAACAAATAATAATAAAATTATACATTTAATACCTTTAAATTAAATATGTTCATAACATGATTCATAAATGTATAGAATACATAAATAATACACAAGTAATAGTAGTAAATAAGGAATGTATCACAACGATTTAATTGAGATGAGGAAATCCATAAATTAAGTCCGATGGTGTTCTTCACACGATCTTAGTGTCCTTGATAACCAAATAAAATTCATTAATTAAAACATATAGAACATATTATTCATGTAATTTATTTATTATATAATTTTTATATTCACTCATGGAATTCATGCTAGGTTTATGTGGTTCACTGTTTTTGGGTGTGTTTTCATCCTTGGTATTAATGACATATTTAATTATATATGTGTGTGTTTAAAAATGAAAAATAAGAATGGTTACCCATAAGTTATATTTTATTTTAGTTTCTAAAATCCATAATATTTTTTGTTTATATAATTCACATGATTATTGGGAGTAATATGAATCATTATATAAAACATCAATGATAATTGGTTGGGTTAATTGGTGATTTTTTGTCACAATAAACTAATTTTGAGTTATAAATTAATAACACATGTCAAAAATATTCCATAACCACACATAATTTATAATACAAATATTATAGATGGGTTCAAAAATAAAAAAGGTTTCATGATCAGAATTGAATATGGTACTAGAAATTGAAAACACGTCACCCATGAATGTGATAAATTAACACATATTGGGTGGGGTTTTCATTTCAAGAATAAAATAAGGGGATATGAGAGATGATGATTAATTTTCCCATTATCACAAAATAATATTGTATGTGTAAGGTAATGGAGTCATAATATCATTTGGATTAAATTTATCAGGGAAATAAAAAATAAAAGTAATGAACTTGAAATAAAAAGGGGATTTTGAGAAATCCATTACAAAAATTTGTAAGCCTCAATAAATTACATAAAATTCAATAAATATTTTGACTAGAGAAAAGTGGGTCACTAATAATTCATAAATAACATGTATTTTAAGGTGGATATCTAATTAAATATCCCAAAATATGAAAATTTAAATTAAAAAATTAATGACACAAAAATATTGCTTGAAAAATAGAAGGGTGATAAATTCCCTTACCATGAAGAGTAACTCATAAACATGAATGTTGGGACCTTGGGTGCCGAAGGAAAACATGGAAGGACACATATGTAGGTAAAAAAACAAGATCTTAATAGATTATGTATTTTTAAATAACAAAAATGATGTAATGAGAGTGTATTTACAATAAATGGTAGTGAGTTTCTTATTAATTTCCATGGACATCTCATTAGTGATATTTTCACAATCATTTTCATTACCATGGTATTTTCCCATGTTATTGGCCAAATGGGACACCTCATATCATATTTTTTAATTCAATAGTTGACCTTATATATTTAATCATGATTACAACATTCATAATATCATTAAACATACTGAAAACTCAAAAGTGTTATTTTTTATTCAAGAAAAATCAATGTATTTTATAAAATTATCTTAAATTTATCATAACCTAACATCATCATTTTGAATTCAAAAATTAAATTCATTTTATCATAATTATTCCATAAATGAAACAAAAAAATTATTTTATCATTTGTAATTAAATTATATTTTTTTACAAGACAACTTTGTAATCATAATCATTAATAAAACCTTTTTTTGATATAAAAATATTAACATCTCAATAAGGTAGAATTTTGACCGGAAAAGTCTATTTATCAAATTCTTCATATTTTTAAGAAAATTCAATATCATAACCAAATTGATAGAACAAAAAATATATTTATAAATTATTATGTGAGGATGATAATCCATTTCTCATATTATAATTCATACAGGTATCTTAATATTTATAAGGGAATTTTACTATTCAAAAAAAATGTTTGTTTAACATATCAGAATCTGAATATCTTAATGATTGAAACTGTGTTTATCAGTTTTTTCAAATTCAAATCACAAAGGTGTAAGAATTATGTTCATTGTCTAGGTTATAAAAATTTGTTATTTTTAGATACTTTGTCTTTAATTCTTTAAATTTTTGATTTTTTATCAAACCATGGGGGTGTTACAGATACACCATATTGTGTATGTATCAAAGAATGTAGTGTACTTGAAGAATTACATTTCACTTTGCTCACCATCCTATATAACCCAATAACCGTGGTATCATGAAATTTCACATCTCTAAAATGGGTCCAACAAACAAAATATTTTCATAATAAAATATATAATAATAAAAATCAAGCCCCAACTGACTACCATTGATATCAACCTAGAAGAGAGAATGATATAGAAATACTCTTGGATCAGGAATATGAGAATATAAAAAATCACACTTTTGTGGGAAATTCATAAACTGATGATTTAAATATCCGAGATAATATAGTTGACTTTGAAAATATGAGATTCCAATGCATTTCAAATGACTCACCTTACCTATATTCAATCTAAGCTCGGTAGAATTAGAAGAGAATCAATAGAAGTATCATCTAAAGTACATTGAGACCAACACCGGCCTATATGGAATGATAATTTCTTTAAACCAAAAATCAATGTTAGCTAACTTGAATAAATGGGTTTTAAAAGTGGAATAGAAATTTCACCATACGCCAATGTTGTGATATTTTCACCTCAAAAACCACCTCCTCACCATGCATCAAGTTTATCCTCATTAAAGATAATAATGCTGAATGAATCCTCTGTGTTCTTCTTGTCTCGTGATCCAGTACATTCATATGGATCACATATGACTAAACTATAAAAATATTACCTTTGGGTTAGTTTCCTCTTATATCATCATAGAGATTTAACAAAATATGGGAGAAGGCCTCATGGAGGTCCTAGAATAAGGAGGTCTCACAATGTCACAAGTAAAATTATAAAAATGCATTTCTCATTAGATAATGTCATCAATGCATCCCATTTAGATCCTATTAAACAGACAATCAATTTAAAGATGTCAGGAGAAGAAGTTTTCGTTCACAATGTGGTTCACGCCATATAAAATGAAGGAGGTTTGTGTACCAAGAACCTGAGGATTTCAATGAATTTGGGCACTCCTTAGAAAAATCGATCATTACCTCCCAAACATTCATAGAATAAGGAAAATGGTATGGGACATATCATGTATTACCACCTTCCTATATAGGCTAATTCCATTTAACAAGAGGATTTATTTTCGTTAAATGAGAAGGATAAGATTGAATTTATGAGTCTCAATGCATAATTACTCTTAGGATTCATTCCTAATAAGAATTTTTTTCATGATGATTATCAAAATACTCATCTAGTTGGTTCACCTCAATAAAAAAAATTAAAAAAATTATAACTGGAACATCTAATCATTATAGGATACAATCCACAAATATATTTGGATCCCAGAGTAGAAGTTATAGAATTTATTCTATTTCTTATTCCACTAGAAAAAATCTATTCCTATCCTTATAAGACATCCCCAATTGGTTACCCAAAAAAGTAATAGTAGGTCTAACACAAATGTTCCAACTTGTTTCTACAGATATCAAGGCTCTAGCTCAACTATACATTCCTCAAATACTTTTTATCAATATTAAGTCAGTAATGAATCAACCAGAAGACATGAAAGAATTATGTGCAACCATAAATTTAGAAATAATCATTATCGTAAATGGGTAGATCTGACAATTACATATAAAAACTTTATTAATTCCAAAATTTTAATCATCAACTACTCCAGATATGTTGAGAATATTTTTATTCATTTCATTTGTCCCTATGATACCATTATGGATACCCTTAAAGAGTAGGTGGTGATAAAAATTATTTTCTAATGAATTAAATCTAATTAAAGACTATTCTATAGTATTAATGTATGTATTATATATCAAATAATAATTGATAATACGTCCTTCATATGTTTCTATTACAATTTATCTAAATATTGTAGAGGGAAATAGTCTTTGACCACACGAAATGCAAACAAAGGAAGATTAGAAGGGTCTCAGATTTCATTTCTCTGTGTAAATTAATGACATACTTCATAAAACATACCAATTCCTCAAGGAGAGTTATTCTCCATCTATGTATTTCATCTTTTTAATGAGTTCTACACACTGTAGATCCTATTGAAATACCCATAAGTGTTTCGAGAACATTCTTAAATTACTCTATATATGTAAACGTCCATTATAGGCATGACATCCAGGTCCCAAGTAATTCCATCATCTCAAGGATGGATAACATGAAAAAAACAGGTGCTACTGTTATAGTTAACAAGGCCCCTGTATATAATGAAAATTTAATCTTCACCATATCATATGGATCAACCTCCATAGAAAGATAAATAATTCCTACCATTCCATAATGATAAAACAGACGAGAGGTAGAAATAGTTTATGGAGATGAAGAACATGTTCTATTCTTTTCAAAATGACCATGTTCATATCTACTTTATCTGAACATTTGAAAATAACCTAGTAATTTATCTGAATCCCAAGAAGCTTTGTAAAGATTGTGATGAAGAGATCATAAATTATTACCCATTACATCAAATATTTAGGAAAAATCTCTAAATTTTTTATTCTAATCCCTCTTAAAAAATGGTTGACTTCAAGAAAGTGAAACTAGAAAGCTTTCCCAACCAAGTACTATGTGTTTTTGTCACCTATATATAGGTGGAAAATTAATTTCATTATGTCAATATAAGATGTACATGACATTTCAATAAATTTATGGTAAGAAGTTAGATAAAACAAATATATTTATCTGTAGAACATAGTTGAAACATCTAGTCATCCCTTCCACTACTACATCTAGAATGAATCCAAATCCATTGGAATATCAATCCTCTAAAATCGTGTCATAAAAAAAGAGACATAGTCATACGATTAAGGAGAATGAATATGAGGATGAGTATAAAGAAAAAATATATATAGTATTTGAGTTCATCAACATCATTCCTACAGTCCCAAAAATATGTTCACCTCCCTACCAAATGGCACAAAAAGAGTAAACACAACAAATCGAATCTTTGATATATGAAGAGATTATCATTTATTTCGAGAAAATTATTCACTAAATGAATATATTCTAAAATAACGATATTTGTTTTAAACGTGGATTAATCCCACCTGATTAGGGAACTTGTGGAAGAGGTTTTCAAAGATGAGGATACATGGTAAGAAATGGTTATGCTCAATGTTATTAGTTTAATAACTAACATTCGAGAACGATAAATGCATCTTACACTAGTGGGAATTATCTTGAGTTAGTTCAGCAAAAATAAGGGGATTCATCCACACATGACCAAGCCTTAGATGAAATGACCATCCATAATGATTGACTAGAGTATATTCTTCCACCTCCATTGTGGGTAGGTACAAATTGCAAGCCTAATCCACTAAGAGATGAAACACATACATTTCTCACACAAGGTTATGGTCCATCAACATCAGAAATATTAACTCCCATATTGATAAAAAACAAACATCACCTTTAAGGGTAGAAAAGACCGTCGGATTAGAAGAATTATGTTTTGAATAATCTAAAAGAAGTACCAAATAAAATATAAAAAATAAATTCTCTGAATCTATAAAAATATATCTAGGAAGCACTCATCGAGGCTTGTTCATCCCCATTGAGATTGATGTCGAGGTTCCTACAGTTGAAGTATATCATAAAGAGAATGACTCTATTGAATTCCATGAATTCATATCTTTCACAGACCATGATGAGGATGTTTTCATATAAGGACATGTGGAACACATATATATATCAATAAAAATCAATTACATTGATATCAGATGAATATTAATTTACAATTGCTCATGAGTCAACCTCATTCATGTTCAGACACTTCTCTATCTATGAACCAATCAATCACTCTTCTCCCCCTCCATTATAATATTAATGGGTTATTAAAAGAACGAGAAAGATCCTCTTAGAGTGATCAAACAAAGAACATAATATAGAGATCTTTTATCTGATATGAATTCATGGTTTTTATGAATGATATTGCACTAAGTGTCCTTTTAGAGAGAGATTATATATATTAGTATGTGGCCATTTCTTCGTCACACAAAAATGTAACAAATATTTTATCAATGGTCATATTAAGACATCTCAAGGTGATAAAAAACCATCCAAATCATATGAATAACAACATATTGATGTAGGATTATACTATATGGGTGGAAGGTTGTCCATGGCGGATGGTGCTGCTAGTATCAATGCCCCAAGTGGCATGGTGATGATCACATATAACCTATTCATGTACCTAAGTTAATATAAATACCTACCCATTAATGTAATTGAATGGATGGGCCCATGTTTAAGAACTCCTTCAGTGAATATGCTCATTATCAGTCATTCATTTCCCTTCATGTCTCCAAAAATTCTTCATACTATAATGCGATCTTGAAATGAAATTTTCATCTTATGGATATCCAAATAGTGACTCCCCTCTTCCCTACGGGGAACATGATTCATCACCTAAAACCTAGGTATAGTGGAAAATATTATTGTATGAGGAAGAGTAGTAAAAGGATGACTTTATGGATTCACCTCTACAATTTGATAAAGGAATATCCACCACTATGTATTAACTCAGAGTGATATATATGGGTACAAAAGAAGAATGATGTCAAAACATGAATAGTGTAGGCCTAAAACATGATGAATAGAAGGTATATTCCTCTTTATTGAAATGAAAAGGTATTGTGTTCACCTAAAATTACACAGATATAATAGACCATGACCCTGTTATGGCCACCAAAAAATTGGGTTTTCCAAAATACCATCAAGGTTACAAATATGCATCCAGATGGAAAAATCCAAGTCATGTATCCAAAATTGAGGATTAAGTGAAAAATATCATCATTGTTTATTTATAATGACATCTAAAATTTCCGAAAAGTATAGAAAATGTTTTCATAGTATAAAATTGTAATGGAAAATCAGATTTTGCATCAAATTAATAGATCTTAATCGGTATTGCCTCATAGAGGACATCATTATTCCAAGAATAGAACACATGATTACTGCAACAACTGATTATCAAACCATATCATTCTTTTATGGTTAATTAGGGTTCAATATAATCCATATGGACCTATAAGATTAATAAACAGTAACATTAAGAGTTCCCAAAGGAGTATTTTTCTATTGATTCAGACCCTTTAGCTAGAATGTTTCCTGTTCAACATACTAACAGAACATTCATCACATCTTCAATACATTCTTATTAATGTATGTTGAATAATATTTTTTTGGTCTAGTGATCAAGTACCTAAAACATTCTAATAAATTTCCTAAGATGATGTAAATCTTGAGCAAGATGAAAAAACTTATATTAATAATTTTCCACTAGAAATGTGTTGTTGCTGTAACCACTACAAAATATCATAACTTCATTTTACATTATAATTGAATAAGAGATTATATTGATACAACTAAACCCATCCTTTGCATGTTACCTCTTATAATCATTAAAGAGTTAAGAGGAATTCAAGGAAACATTGTATTAATCTCGTGCTTTAGATCCAACCTTGCAGGAATTTCACTACCCATCCCCAAATTTATGAACAATGAGTCCCATATTAGTGGACCAACGACTATCTGGAATCATTTTCTACCCTAAAAAATAACTATTGATTCCACTGGTATTTGTTAAACATATAGTGGGATAACTACTCATCCATTAAGTATTGACCTTAGAGTGATCACTGAGTTTTTTCCTCACACAAAAGAAAAAAGATGTGAATGAAAATGAATTTATTTTCTCATTTGAAACATATATGATGCTAAGCTTTATTATTCCGATATCGAGAAGACCTGTGTGGAATTAATCATCACAGTTCAAAAAGTGAGGCACTACCCAAAGAATCATGATATCCACTTGGTTTATTTAAATAACCAACTAAACATTATACTTAGTAACACCTTTTTGAAAGGTTAATTGGTAGGGAAAAATGTTATTCTGTAGTAGTTCGACAAATAGGATGTTCGATAGAAAGTATAAAAAGGTCATGCACTCACCGACTGCCTTTTTGAAAAACCAAATTTTTAAGAGATGCTATTAAAAACTAAATTATCAAATAATGACTATTTATAATTTCAAGGTGACCCAAAAATGTTGGAAATATCTTTCGATAGTGCACCATGTTTCCAAATTAGAATGAATTGGGAATACAATTTTTTCAAAAATATTTGGTTATGGAATGTGTTTGTCTCTATAAAGAAGGATGTGTTTCTGTACTACTTCTTATTAACAGAAGGATGTTCCAATGATGAGAGAGAATATATTTAACTCATTTCATGTGTGGAATTCGCTCATCAAAACTAGTGATCAAATTATATTTTAAAGGATAATCATATTTTATAATCAGGAAAATTAATTGGGATTATGTCATCTAAAAAGAGGAGAAAATTCCCATGTCGGAATATGGATGAGGTTTAATGGTAGAAATAACTTCAAAACCAACCTTGGATCACATCTTTAAATCACAGATTGCCCAATATGATGCTCAAAAAATGCATCTATGGGTTCATAAGATAAAAATTGAGATGGAAGAGTCATCATAATTGATCCTCACCACATGGTCTCGGCTTTTTATACTTGTCATGATAGAAGAGATAAATGAAATTCCCTATAAACCTAATCCATATGGTTCTACCATAGGATGGTTGGATCCCATCATATAATACCACCCTGATGGAGTAACTTGATAAGAGAATGACTATAATGGAGAAAATACATTGATGAGTTTTGAATTTTAATCATTTTTATTGCTCAAATCACTATATCATCCTCTATAAGTGAGTCTTTGATAGAATCATTTTCAAATTCCTCACAAGATAAGAGAATGCATCTATCATAGATGAAGTACATTCTAGATCCTAGGTTTCACAACATTCATTATATTGGATATTTTCCCAAATCCAAAGACATGGATACTTTTGGCCTTTGATGATGTAGGATTTCATGAAATTAACCAAAGAATGACACTCTTTTTAGGTTCATTCCAACGTCATCCATAAACTCCTTTCAGTTTTTACAATTATCAAAATATATATGATCATTTTACACATGGGGAATGGATGTAGTGGGGTCATACCCTCCATTTATGAAAATTATGTTTAAATGAATTTTCACTGGTATGATTTCTTCTCCAAATTGGATAAAGAAATTTCCCTAGAAGAATTAATGGAATGAATCATTATTAGTTCTATACATCCTAAAATTATTACACTATTTGATGTCCCCCATACCATAATGATGGAAAATGGAACCTATCTATGATTTAATGAGGTAGATAATCTCTATCCAGAGTAAAATATCAAATCTAACCATTCATCTCACTATCACTAGTGACTAATAGACAGATAAATGCCTTCAACAATAAAATTTTGTACATACTCTAGTAGACAGTGGATAAATAAAACAATTAATTTCTTAAAAATATCTGGAATGACTTATGGGCTTACTAGAATACAACCTATATCACTATAAAGGAAACCCCATTTTCACTATTGTATAGGACATAAGTAGTCCTACCCATTGAGATTTAGTTTTCATCACTACGTGTTTCAAACTATGATCAATTGTATATATAAGAAAAATCCCAATAATAACGTGATGAATAGGAGTGACTTGATGAAAAGAGACTACACACCTTACATGGATTTGATTTTTATCAAAACGGGATAGCATATGCCTTTATCAATAATGTCTACCTTCATTCATACCACAAAAGGGTATTTGGGTTTTACCTTAGGAATCTAATGATACCAGGAATGAAGGCTCCAATGCTTTCAATGAAGTGTGTAGAACATTACTCCATACGTATGGTCCACTCTAATGAAACTTATTCATTATTTTCAATTGATGGAGAAATCATTATCAACCAAACTAAAACAATGATCCCAATGGAATATTTTGTCTTATTACTTGATAATTTTCAAAGCTTCACGAGTTTAAATATTATAGAACCGTTTATATCCATTTTCAATATGTTAAAATGAATATTGGGTCTTTTTCACATGACTATAAATGAGATGACATTATTAATGTAATGCATGACGAAAACTGCTATGCATCTTCATCCATGTCACAAGAAAATAATCTACATGGAATAAGGTTATAGTCTAATTTCATACAACTATAGGATAACCATTGACATCATGCATGACATTAAAATTCATGGTTAATGTACCTCTCATTTAGTGTTATGTACACCCCACCCATTGTACCATTGGTTTAGATATTCCATTTGGCCACATCAACATGGGCCACCATCTCATGTGTATGTCTCAATCAAATTCCTTTAACCCATCAATCAATAGGTCACGATTCCCATTTATCCAGAATTGAAGAAGAAAATCCAATAGGGAGGATACCAGGCATAAATCCCATATGAATCATTGCCTCTACATAATGGAATTTGGGCCACATCTTCATGTATAAAGCCCATAATTTTCACATCCTTATCGTAAGCTGAGAAATATCTTGTCCAACATCCACATCAGATTATGGAAAACATCACGATCTGTTCAATAACAATGTGTGACTTGATAACCATTTTTAATATGATACATTGTGACTACATGATCTCCATCATCAGGCCCATCCAAGATGAAAGGATACATAGCCTTCTATTCCCTATATTTATTTCAAATATTCATAGAGTTATTTTCCAAAACATATAGATTTATTTTCAATACAACAAGACACATGGTGATAACTGGGACTCATGTTTTTAGTAACATCATTAGCTAGGAAAATATATAATTCACTATTCACTCAATATACGAATTAAAATAGTAACATGAAATCATTATCGAGAACCACAAGTGTCTTGATACTAACCTCAATAAGAAATGTAGTAAATCCCAGATCCCCAATCTCGGGACCATTCTCAATAAAAAAATTCATGACCCCCTATATATGGATTATAACTACACATGGAAATTTTTAGACTATATGTGGATTAAATCTGGATTCATCAAGAAATGTAGTGACGTCCAAGTCTTATAAATTATCCCAATAAAAACATTCCCCCATTTTCACATCAATTAATCTTCTCTATAACCACATGAAGTTAAACTACAGGGAATCTCAAGAACAATATATAGAAGGACCCACATCTTGATGAGATACGTAGAAACTCTTGGGTTATATCTACAGTCCCAACCACTATAAAGTCATAATTCCCCAATACATCTCTTTTTTTACCCTTATACTACAACTGAAACCTTGAACAGTCCCCATTTCTCAAACTAAGCACAGGACATGTCAGATTTGGATTTTGGTATAGGTGATCTATATATATGTAAGGTATAAAAATTAATATTTTGGCTATCAGTGTCTTGGATGCATGAACCTAAAAGGCACACCTAATATAATCATCACATGACTACACTCTTTAGGATCTGGACAAGAACAATGTGTGGAAGGATTATTTCCCCATCTTGTACGTGGTGACTCCTAGTACCTATACCAAGTCTAGCATCAATATTCCTGTTCAAATTGGAATCTCCAACATCCATTCCACATGAAGAAAAATTTCATGGTTCATCATGAATAACTTGTGGCTTGATTCTCATTGCAATAAGATACATAGTGATGCATAAGCCCCATGCCGTACTCCAAGTCATAGGGTAAATAAGTACTACACCTTTTATAGTGTACAAAAAAATATTCATGGGATATCAATTGGGGTCCATTAATTAAAGGATACATATAATAAATGGTGTTGTCCCACTTATATATATATATTTATTTGATCTATGAAAGGGACTTCTGACTCATATCTTCAAATCATATATCATCTCTATGATATCATGTTCTTAATAATTTTGCCTAAATATAGAGACATTGTGTCCAGAAATTCTGTATTTATACCTATGTAGAAAACCTATCCTTTGATTTTTTGGTAAATTTGGACTAGAAATTACCCTTCTCTATTCAGGTAATTTTACCCAAAAAACAAAACATTGTGATTGGGGAGTTCAAAATATTAATAGAATATCAACATCATTTAGAGATAGAATACCAGAATTTTTGTGGAATTGATTTCATGACGATGATGTAATACACCCCAAATTGATTTTCAATATATTCACACAATGATCAAAGACATTCATCCAACGTATTCCACTAATGAATATATGGTATGAACCGAAATATTTCTTTCAAAAAACATCCCAAAAAATAGGGTTTTCATAATATGAGAACATCAACCCTGGGAGAGACCACCTCTAATTCCACATGACCTTTTTACCCATACCAATCTTCGAATCTAGAAATAATGAACTCATTAATGAAAAATTTCCTATATCACATGAGAATGTGGCATCAAATTTCCAGTAAGATTAATAAGAATAAGAGATTAATCATGCTTTTAGTCAATGTTGAAGTCCATAAATTAGAGGACACTAAGATCCTTAGTGCCTTAGTTTTAATGTCATAGAATAATTTCCATGATGAATGATTTAAGACTCCATAGAATAATGTACATACTATTTATATTTATACTACATATCATAAAATCCTCAACTTAAGATTCCAAACATCATGGTTAATGTCCTGATCAAATGAAATTAAATTACACCATACATTGAACCCTATTGGAAATGGAGGCATAACCTCCTAACAAAAACCATATATTATTATATATAATACCCATACACCAAATTCATGTAGGGTTGGTTTCCAATTCATGTTTAGTGCTACTGTAGAAATTCCCTTCATTCTCGGACACCTTTATTTGTCACAAACCAATCGTGGCCATCAAAAAACTAAATATTAATCTTCAATATCGATTAATATATAGCCTTAATTCCTAATGACAAATTCTTGTTTCAATGATGTAATACTCCCCAATATTATTTCCATATGTTTATCAAATTTTTTTGATCCATCCAGCCAAATGATACCACTATTGACTAAAAATTATAGACCCTAATTGTATTAGAAAAAAATAGCCTAGAAAATAGGATTTTCCTTCGGTGGCAACATCATTATTTATAGAGACCTCATTATTCCCTAATATTTTGATTTATATTAAACATCCATAAAATTGTTTATCAATTTTCCAAAAATTATTATAGAACAATGTCAAAAAAAGATTCATCCCACATTCAATGTTTTGGCCATTGTTTCAAAATCTATGGTCAAAGCTTTTTTCCAATAAACACTATACTTATTTATTCAATCACGTGTGGCATTAAACATCCAATGAAAATAGAAATAGTATTTTACATATGAAAAACACATAATGAGAACTATGAAATGAAGTTTAGCCTTCACTAGCTAGACCTTTTAATTGGCTGGTTAAAAAAAATACCAAGCCATAAAAATATAAAAGGTACAAACCTTGATAGGATGAAAACCATAAAGGGGAGTTCTATGAAAAATAAAATTTTCACCCACTAAGTCTCATTCATATTGACTTAAGTAAAAATTTTGATGATGAGAAAAAAACATAATATTTGTAGGTTAGTGTATATAGCCCTTGCAACAGTTTAACAGAGCTCGCTCAGACTCATTGATTAGGAAACAATTAGAGGATTTTCCCCATCAAATCACTATAGATATATTTAGATAATGAATATAATATTAGTTCGAAATTTATTTTCCAAGTTATTTTAGGATCACATAAAGAATATATGGATGAAGACAAGTAATATTATGAAAAAAACATTATAATTTTTTGGGAAAAACAAAATTTTAGGATCATACATCAGATATAGTATTTGTGTGAAAATATAAATGATAACATCAATATAAATCTGCATATTTTTAATGGCCACTAGTTCCCTATAATCCACTTATTGAAGCCCAGTCAACCAAATGACTTCAGAATTTATTGCCCATCCTAGCACATCTTCAACAGCTGCAAAAGTATTTGACCATTTTTTTTGGATTCATCTACTAATTGATGATGTTTTACATGATACCCTTGAATGATCCACATATGTTCTACTCTTATGTTGTATAATTAATAAGTATACCAACACAGAAGTCATAACGGGATTACCTATGCAGACCACCAATCCATTCCATCCATCATCCTTAGGATTATACCCTCGTCATTTGATCATTAGAAATATTGAGGGTGGATTTTGTTGAAACCATGTTTCGACACAGGGATAAATATAAGTTAAAGGTAAATAATAAATGGAATATGAAATAAGGTATATGTTGTTTCCAATTTATTGGAAAATCCTCCAATTTCTGTTCTCCCCTGTACTATAAAGAACAATCACTATAGAAATACCTGTGCTCTATCCTATGTGATAGGATTGCATGCTAGGCGACACAATCATCCTGGGTGGGGCCCCTGAATGAGAATCCTAATCAAGAAGGAAACATCATCCATGTTCATATATTGTCTTATAAATATGTATTTAGGTTATTCATTTGTATAGATATAAATTCATGATGGAAAACTAAATATCGGATCTTCCTAGTTCTTCACTCAAGACAATTGGAAAAAAATATGTAGCATTTTTAAACCATAACGAGAATTTATTAAAATATATAAGGAATATAAATTCATTCCAAGGTTTATAACAAACATACATGCACAAATAAATCACTCACTCTATAATTAATGATGACTAGTGTGATTTACCTCTCCTCAATCAGGGACATACGCATCAACTTTCTGGAACGCATATTGAGACATTTATGTGTTGAGAAATGAAACACCCAAGTGTAATTTCATAAGAGAACCATCACAAGTGGTTCCACCAGGATTCCCAAGACTACTTACATAGAGAACCCCCATCACGAGATTACTTGGTTATCCCTACCACTCATCCTACACAAGAAACCCATAAGAACTTCATTAAATCTATCCATGGTAGGGCCTCTCCTCTCCTGGAACCTTTGTCTAAGATGAACCATTTTTAATTCTCCACTAAATCCTCTGGACTAACACAACCAAATAAATGATTCACACTTGAGTTTCCACCACTTGGATGTGTAATCCAATTGTTATAGGATTACCTACACTTTTATGTTGGACAAGTCAAGTCCTCATGGTGAATGTGGGTTTGTATTCCCATCATCACAAAGACCCCTAACCAAGGGACAATGTCAGGAAATTAGTGTACAAAGAAAACATTATTAGGACCTGGTCCTTAAATTCTCATCTATGTTACCATGAGCCACAGGTTCCATGAGACGAGGGAGTACAATGTGCTTGATTTTTAATTCAATGTGCAATGAGATCTTTATCCCTCTATACATTCCCCATTATTGGGAATTATAACCATAATATTCCCATGGAATCACTTTTATGAGGTTTCACCCTTGGTCCCCACTACCTCATGTTTATTGGGTCAGAGTGTGGATAGGAACATGATCCCTCTCCCCTCTCTTCTTCTCCCTTCCCTCAAATTTATACATACACTAGACAAATTCCAAGGTAATGTGAAGAGAGGGATGTGTTGTAGCCCCAAACTCTTCAACAGTTTCCCTAGATTCATCCATCAATGATAGAGGGGGCATAGAAGATGGGGGAACTGAACAACCCATCTCTTTTCCTTTGGTTTTTTTTTGTAGAGACCCGAATCTTGACGTACATGGACATTACATTACTTTTGAGGAATACTTAATACATAACAAAAGAAGACACAGAAGGACCGTAATAGTTTAATGTATTTGGAAACTTGGAACGTAATCTTCTAATCGTGGTGAAAGATCTTCAACATCTCCCATAAAGATCTTACACTTTGTGTTTACTTACGTAAAATATTTATTTTAATCCTAGGGGAAAATAAAACATAAAAAGGGTGATCTAAAATGCTCAGTAAGGGAAAACATAGAGAACATAAAACAATCCATAATCATTTGATAGCAAAAACATGAACGTGAAACATAAACATCAAAATCTTGAACAAAGACATAAATCATGGAAGTACGTAAGGCATATATCATAATGGAACATCAACCATGATAAAATATAATGGGAATAAAACATGTAATTTTGGGAACCATTCAGCACGTGTCCTGATTTCCATAGTAGCCAAGGAATTGCTGCCAAGACTATCTTAGTGGACAATGTCCCTTTCTGAATCGAGTTTATTCCTCGTTTCAGTCCGGTAACACTGAACTGGATTAACATACCATTCCATCCATTTCTATCTCATGAGATATAAATCTTTACAAAATTCATTGGAGGGATATATAGGTCCCACCCATCTCATAATGAAATCATTCTTACATGTGCTACAAAATAAACATACTTCATTCATAATAACCCAACAAATAAAATGGGTTTCATAAACATCATCCCATCATCACATAATCCATATAATTGAAATGGATATCATTTCATAATAAGGGAAGTGAAAACATGTAAATAATAAAGACATGATACTTGAAACATACACATATGAAATAATGCCATCTTTGATGGAAAAATGGTTTTGATAAAAAATTTGAAATGAATTCTGGAGGAAAATATCCTTTCTTCTTCAAAATCAATTTATTTTCAGAAAATGTCATGAAATTTTAAAAGAAAGAAATTTTGTTGAAAATATTCATGAAATATTTTGGAGGACGCTTCATGAAAATAAGGCTTTATAAAACTATAAAAATCCGTTCACACCGTATATGTTAAAAATAACAATCTCCTCATACTTTTTGTCAGAAAAGTCAAAAAGTACCTCGTATGGTAATCAAAAGAAATATTACTTCCATGTGATGTGGTAAAAGAAAGAAAAGGGTAAAAATTTATTTAAAAATACATGGAAGGAAATTAAACATTTTATGAAAACATTTTGAGATCATATGGACCTGGGTAATAAACATAACCCCCAGTAAATACTTACGAATAACCAATCTCGGATAAGAATGAGATTGGAATAATTATCCCTTACCTTAGGTCTGATTTTCTTCTTCAATGTCCGAAACTCCTGTATAATTATTTAAATAATGTCATTGAATAATTCTAGAATTATACTCATTGTTATTATATCGTATATGGTCATATTCTTAGCTTCTTATTAGTAATATTTCATTGCTACTTGTTATTCGGGTATTTATTACTTTTTGTTCTTATGCGTGTTTTGTCGAATAAATTATAATTATTCTTTTTTCGTAATAGACACATCCTTTACATAATTGTATTAGTGTAATATATATCATATTCATTCATTCAATTCATTTATGTAATCATTATTCAATGAAGATCATGTAGAACGAGTCGCATCACATCGTGGAGATGGTATTCTGTACGTACACACGAGCGATGATATCGTTCCCTTGATTGTGGAATTGTATTGGAGTGTATGTATACTATTTAAGAATCAATAACACTTTACAATAATTATATATATTTATTTATTTTTACCAGTATACCCATCCAAGTAAGGTGGTGGTGGGAAAATAGATTACACCACGGCGTGGAAAAGGTATTCCGTACGTACGCACGCGCGGTGATTTCATTTTCCGTTGGATGGATATATGGTGAAATAGGGTAGTTTCATACTTATAATAACATATCAGTATATGAGTGATACTGATGATATTACTTTATAATGAAACAACTAAATAAGAAGAAGTGGAAGAAGAAATAATGTTGACAGAATTGGTAACGGAAATTACCTCTTCTTTGAAGCGCCTCTTTGAGACCTCCTTTTAGGTACTAAAATTGGTCTTTGAAGAAGACCAGGACATCTAGGATGTTTCTAGGGAAGTGGAGAAGAGAATTTGGCAGGGTTTGGACGAGCTTGAAGGCTCAAGGTGGTGTGAGTAAGAGAGGGAGGTGGTGCCCTTTTATAAGGAAGGAGAGGGGCACCTTTGGAATAACTAAAAATATTATTTTATTATAAAGTCACATTCAGTTTTAAATAGCTCCAAATTGATTTATTTCGAATTTAAGGAGGGTATGGTCGAAACCTTCTCATCAAATTGAATTTGGACAAGTTTAGGTTACTATTTTAACCTTATCAATTTGATTTAACTTTACGTTAAATAATTTTACTCTTACCTTGTCTTCTTGTTTTCTTACACTATAAGGTTAAAAAACGTACTATAAAAAGCCAAACGAACCCCAAGTTGTTTATTATAAATATATATAACCATATATAAGTCATTTGGCCGAACCTTATATTTTTATGAATAAAATATCAATTAATAATATAATATTTGTTTTAAAAACTATTTTATATCAATTTTGACAGTATTTGGTAATTGATTTTTGTGAAAATCATAACAGAATGATTAGTTAGAAACAAGTTAATTAAATCAATAATAACATGTCATATTAACCTATAAAATTAGTGGAATTTATTAAAAGTTTCAATTTACATTTATTTGGGTATTTATAACATCAATTATGTCAATATTTCATTAATAAGATAATTACTGCATCATCATTGTTTCATAAATAACATAATTTATATAAAGTCTAAAAATTACAAATAAAATACCATTATGTAGGAAATATTTTTATCTTTCTAATGAATATTTATAGTAGAATTTATATTATGTATAACCCTATATTAAAAATTATTTACTTATTAAACATTGATTTTAACGATTTTAACCCCTCTTTAAATAAATTAATATTAAATGTCCTTATCTAATCCAATTGGGCCTAAATGGTCATTTTTTATTCCTATGGTTGTTTATGGTCTAATTACACTAATCCAATAGAATGAGGACATGTTTTAGGTTAATAATAATATCATTTTTACTCTTAATTACCCTATTTACTTTTAACCATGGTAAAAAAAAGTAAAACGTTACTATTCACCAAATATTATTTTCATCTCATTGAACCAAATTTTACTTACTGACATCAACTGTGTCTCTCAGATTTTTGAAATTCCATTCACAAAAGTGGTAAATTTATGTTTTATGTAAATTTGCAAATTCTCCTAGGAGGTGGGTAATAGACGGTCAAAAGTTCAATAAAATTTTTATATATCTAAAATTGTTATAAAATGACTCCAATGAATTAAATTGAACATATATAGGTATTATGTATCAATTTTGACCAAAAATAAATTTAAATAAAATAAATAATTATTTAAATAAAAAGTCAGTTTCTAAATAGTAACCTAGTGTTTTCACTATTCATCAAAAATTGAAAGTTTTCAGAAAAATACCAAAATTTCACCCTAGGTTAATTTCGATATTCTGAATCCAAAAATGAAGTCCATTTTATAAAATTTTAAAAAGCAGGTATTACTATTCATAATGGCTAGTTTTAATAATATTTTAATATTATATTGTTGTTTAGCGAAACTCGGTATTGCGTAAAACACATGCTATCGTGGAAGGTCGTGCTTGCGTGTAATGCAAGCCAAGTCAGGGATGCATGTTGTGCAAATTCCTTTTGGTGTAACATAAAATACAAGACATTAATGAAATTAAAAAGAATATTTTTTATAAAATCTTTGGGTGTTACATTCTACCCCCCTTAAAATGAATTTCTCACTCGAAATTCGTCGGGGTTATAAATGGTTTACTACTCGAAAGTTTTTTTAATAGAAACCCACATTGTAAAAAGGAATACCAAAAATTGGCTTTAAAACTAATTTATGAAATGTAATGGTTACCCAAATTAACTAACCACTGGGTTTCCACATATGAGAACATAGGTGAAAATATGGATATGGAAGAGAAATCTTACCATCATGTTATGATGGAGAGTGGTAGAGAACATGGCTATGAAAAATCCAAAAATCACAAAGCCATATATTTGTGATGATCTATGGTACCATCTGATTCATCGGATATAAGGGCTCTAGGAAAACATTTTTGGTTTTCATGATCATTTCCCTAAAGTTGAAGAATTTCAATTAGAATAAATACATACTTTATTTTGGTACAATCTCACTATTGTTCGTGCTTTGAACAATTTCCACTTCATCTCTTAAAGAAATGAAGTTGAATTTGTTATTCATGATGTGTTAGCAGATCATGTTGTATAATGATGGGTCATTCATCTGTTTCAAACTAAATGTTAGCAAAAGTTATCAAATATACATAAGTCTATCTATGGTTATGTAAATCATATACGATTCCAAAAATGAACTTATACATCATATATAATACCTCATAATAAAATAAAACTAGTTTCTTCTAACCAGGGACTTCCTGTAGGCCATTCGTATGCGATAAAGGCCAGTCGCACTTCGGTTGTGGGTTGGACTTCCAAAGCCTTTTCTGACACGATGGGTTGTCGCCCGTCCTGCAGGTTGTCCATTAAAACTACATTACTATAACATCCCTTCAATAATATCAAAAAAATGTCTATCCTTAAACAATACTAACTTATGTCCAACATAATCCATTCCAATCATTAGGCTTATCCATAATACTGCAGTCCACTCTCATGATATAGTGAAAATGATTACCAGAGATTTCATATAACAAGCATGTTAATACCATCATTGATCCTCATATATCATAAGATATGTCTTGTTGGTCTCATTTCAAATATTCGAAGGCCTTAATCATGTATTCTCTTGAAAAATGAATACCCATTGAATCTTAGTCAAAACATGAATGTTGTTAAATTTTAACACTTTCCACATGCCAAAATCCACAAATTCTATATACATAAACCATGATATAACCTTATCCTTATATCAGTCATGAGCTCATTATTACTATCAAACATTTAATTTTCTCCTTATCCCTTCATTATGCGCATATCATCTACTTTCCAAAAATTTCTGAATAACAATTCATGGTTACTAGTACCATTCGTCATACACATTCAAAACATAAGGAAAGACAACAGTGTAACAATCCATAGATGTCTCTTTATTCCATTGTACCGTGAGATTACTTATACAATATTACACTTGATAAAAATTTAATCATTCCACTACCTTCTTAAACCATTGACCGAGATTCAACAATTCTTTAATCTCACATATCATTTGTAGTCTCTTCATCATCATCAACATAAATACTACCCATACGACCATAATGATTCTCTTCATGAGACCTTACCTTAGGGAATTGGTTTGAATAATGCCCGTACATTCCACAATTAAAACATTTAACCATTGTTGATGTCGTAGTAATAACATTATCCTTATCCATGGTGTTAACTGAACCTTTTCCTTTGCACTTACTGGATTTGTGTCCTTCTTTTACACACCCAAAGCATCTTCTAGATCTTTTGAAACAATCTCCCTGATGCCTCTTCCCACATGATTTACATGAGGGAAATTGAACTTTCTTTCCTATATGATCATCATGAAACACCATCTTTCTCTTATTATCTGAGTCAGGAAACTTACCAAAGTTGAGATTATTGATCATATTTTGAGAATGCTGATTAGGCATAATAACAATGTTTGGAATTCCAAATCCCATTTCATTTGGTTTCTCATGAAGAATATCATTCCATTGTCCGTCATATCCTCCATTATCATTAATCTTCCTATTTCCAGCCATTTTCTAAAACCCAAAAAGAATAGTGTGAGAGGAAAAAATCATGCTAGGGAAAACAACATAATAAAGTGGGAGTACCATCAATATCTAACAACTTAGGTTTAATTGTAAGATCATAAGAGAAATTCTAGTACTATAACCTATACGTAAACTTAACCTTAGGGACATCCCTAGATATACCATAGAAATATCACTACGGATCTCACTAAAGCTTTCGCATCCTAGTTTCCAAAGGTTGACTAAACCTTTCCTATGATACCAGCTGTAGAGACCCGAAGCTTGATGAACACGGACATTACATTACTTTTGTGGAATAATTAATACATAACAAAAGCAGACACACAAGGACCGTAATAGTTTAGTGTCTTTGGAAACTTGAAATGAAATCATCTAATCGTGCAGAAAGATCTTCAACATCTCCCATAAATATCTTCCACTTTTTTTTACCTTACCTAAAATCTTTATATTAATCCTATGGGAAAAGAAAACATAAATAGGGTCAGCTCAAATTCTCAGTAAGGGAAATAATAGAGAACATAAAACAATCAATAATCATTTGAAAGCAAAAACATGAACATGAAACATAAACATCAAAATCTTGAGCAAAGACATAAATCGTGGAAGTACATAAGGCATATATCATAATGGATCATCAACCATGATAAAATATAATGGGAATAAAACATTTAATTATGGCAACCATTCAGCACATGTCATGATTTCCATAGTAGCCAAGGCATTGCTGCCAAGACCATCTTAGTGGACAAAGTCCCTTTCTGAATCGAGTTTACGCCTCGTTTCAGTCATGTAACAGTGAACTGGATTAACTTACCATTCCAGCCATGTCTATCTCATGAGATATAAATCTTTACCCAATGCATTGGAGGGAGATATAGGTCCCACCCATCTCATAATGAAATAATTCTTACTTGTGCCACAAAATAAACATACATCATTCATAATAACCAAACGAATAAAATGGGTTTCATAAACATCATCCCATCATCACATAATCCATATAAACGAAATGGATATCATTTCATAATAAGGAAAGTGAAACCATGTAAATCATAGATACATGATACTTGAAACATACACATATGAAATAATGTCATCTTAGATGGAAAAATGGTTTTGATAAAAAACATGAAATGAATTCTGGAGGAGAATATCCTTTCTTCTTCAAAATCAATTTCATTTCACAAAATGTCATGAAATTTTAAAAGAAAGAAATTTTGTTCAATATAGTAATGAAATATTTTGGAAGAATCTTCATGAAAATAACTCATTATAAAACTGCAAAAAAACGTTCACACCGTATAAGTTAAAAATAACAATCTCCTCATACTTTTTGTTGGAAAAGTCAAAAAGTACCTCGTATGGTAAACAAAAGAAAGATTCCTTCCATGTGATGTGGTAAAATAAAGAAAAGGGTAAAAATTTCTTTAAATATACATGTAAAGAAATTAAAAATTTTATGAAAACATTTTGAGAACATATGGACATGGGTAATAAACATAACCCCCAGTAAATACTTATGAATAAACAATATCGGATAAGAATGAGATTGGAATAATTATCCATTACCTAAGGTCCAATTTGCTTTGTAAGTGTCCGAAACTAATGTATAATGATTTAAATAATGTCATTGAATTATTCCAGAATCATACTCATTGTTATGATATCATATATGGTCATATTGTTATCTTCTTATTAGTAATATTTCATTGCTACTTGTTATTCGGGTGTTTATTACTTTTTGTTCTTATGCATGTTTTTTTGAATAAATTCTTATTCTTATTTTTTGGTTATAGATACCTCATTTCCATAATGGTATTAGTGAAATATATTTCATATTCATTCATTCAATTCATTTAAGTGATCATTATGCAATGAAGATCATGTAGAACGAGTCGCATCACCTCGTGGAGACGGTATTCCGTACGTACGCACGAGAAATTATATCGTTCCCTTGTTCATGGAATTGTATTGGAGTGTATGTATACTACATTAGAATAAATAAAACTTTACAATAATTATATATAGTTATTTAGTTTCACCATTATACCCATCCAAGTAAGGTGGTGTTGGGAAAATAGATTACACCACGGCGTGGAGACGGTATTCCGTACATATGAATGCGCGGTGATTTCATTTTCATTTTATGGATAGATGGTGAAATAGGGTTTTTTAATACTTATAATTACATATCATTATATGAGTGATACTGATTTTATTACTTAATAATGAAACAACTAAAGAAGAAGATGTGGAAGAAGAAATAATGTCGAAAGAATTGGTAACAGAAACTACCTCTTCTTTGAAGTACCTCTTTGAGAACTCCTTTTAGGGTACTAAAATTTTTCTTTGAAGAATAACATGACCTCTAGAATGTATCTAGGGAAGTGTAGAAGAGAATTTGGCATGGGTTGGCCGAGCTTGAAGGCTCAAGGTGGTGTGAGGAAGAGAGGGAGGAGGTGCCCTTTTATAAGGAAGGAGAGGGGCACCTTTAGAATAACTAAAAATATTATTTTATTATAAAGTCAAATTCGGTTTTAAATAGCTCAAAATTGATTTATTTAGAAGCTAAGGTAGGGATGTGTCTAAATACTCTCATCCAATAGAAGTTTGACAAGTTTAGGTGACTATTTTAACCTTATCAATTAGATTTAAATTTAAGTTAAATAATTTTACTCTTACCTTGTCTTCTTGTTTTCTTACACTATAAGGTTAACAAACTTACTATAAAAAGACAAAAGAACCCCAAGTTGTTTATTATAAATATATATAACCTTATCTAAGTCATTTGGGAGAACCTTAGATTTTTATGAATAAAAGACCAATTAATAATTTAATATTTGTTTTAAAAACTATTTTATGTCAATTTTGACACTATTTGGTAATTGAATTTCGTGAAAATCATAACAGAATGATTAGTTCGAACCAAGTTAATTAAATCAATAATACCATGTCATATTAACCTATAAAATTACTGTAATTTATTAAAAGTCTCAAATTACATTTATTTGGGTATTTATACATCAATTATGTCAATATTTCATTAAGAAGATAATTACTGCATCATCATTGTTTCATAAATAAATTAAATTATTTAAAGTCTAAAAATTAAAAATAAACTACCATTATGTAGGAACTCTTTTTATCTTTTTAATGAATATTTATAGTCGAATGTATCTTATATATAACCGTATATTAAAAATTATTTACTTATTAAACATTGATTTTAACTATTTTAACCCTTCTTTAAATAAATTAATATTTAATGTCCTAATCTAATCCATGTGGGCCTAAATGGTCATTTTATATTCCTAAGGTTGTTTTTGGTATAATTACACTAATCCAACAGAATTAGAACATGTTTTAGGGTAATAATAAAATCATTTTTACCCTTAATTACCTTTTTACTTTTAACCGTGGTTAAAAAAATTAAAAAGTTACTATTCACCAAAAATTATTTTCATCTCATTGAACAACATTTTACTTACTGAATTCAACCGTGTCTCTCGGATTTTTTAAATTCTATTCACAGAAGCTGTAAAATTATGTTTTATGTAAATTTTCTAATTCTCCTAGAAGGTGGGTAAAAGACGGTCAAAAGTTTAATAAAATTTTTATATATTTAAAATTATTATAAAATGAATCCAAAGAATTAAATTGAACTTATATAGGTATTATGTATCAATTTTGACCAAAAATAAATTTAAATAAAATAAATAATTATTTAAATAAAAAGTCGGTTTTTAAATAGTATCATAGTGTTTTACTATTCATCAAAAATGAATGTTTTCAGAAAAATACCAAAATTTCACCCTAGGCTAATTTTGATATTCCGAATCCAAAAATGAAGTCCATTTTATAATATTTCAAAAAGTGGGTATTACTATTCATAACGGCTAGTTTTAATAATATTTTAATACCATATCGTGGTTTAGAAAAACTTTGTATTGCGTATAACACACGCTATCGTGGAAGGTCATGCTTGCGTGTAATGCAAGCCAAGTTAGGGTTGTGTGTTGTGGAAGCTCCTTTTGTTGTAGCATAAAACACAGGACATTAATGAAATTAAAAAGAATACGTTTCGTAAAATATTGGGGTGTTACATTTTTTCTATATGTCTACCTAAGAATAAAAGTAGATTGTGTAGTATCTCAAATTTTCTATTTCCCCTAGTTTCTCAAAGTGAACATGAATCATATGGGATTATACGTTAACATAAATCATGGCATATTCATGATCCATACCACTTATATAACTAATATATATATGATTCTTATTAAAATAAGGATATACAAGATCCCTAATTAGGGCCTGAGTTCAATGGTCATCATTATAAATATTAATCATAATTTCCTTAATATGTACATCATCATTTGGTGTAACCCCTAAAAGAAGCCTATAAACAACCATGTGTTTAGAAATCCATTAGGGTTTTCTTTAGGGAACCCTTTTTAAGAATAATCCCCAATGTGGTTATATCAATGAGTGGTATTCCCCTATAACATAAACATACATGGCCTCTATTGGCATTGGTCCTCATCACTGAACTGTGCAGGATTCTATTCCCTTAACAAGATACATAGGAATCTACCATGAGGTCCATACACAACACCCCTATCCAACCTTGTTCTCCATAGGGAACATTCCTTCTATGACCAAACTCACCATGAGAAACCACAATCCTCCCAGGTTTGTAGGGAATCTTCTTTATATGTCCAACTCCAAAATTTGACTAGGAACTATGAACCTAAATGTACACACCACATGATGTTAAACTATACGATTGGGTCCATATCATATCACATTAATTGGTATTATGGTCCCCCAATACAATGCCTGGCAAAATGTGGGTTGTGATTAGTTTCAAAAGGATATGAATAAATCCCATATATGAGTTCAATAATGACATCACAGATGTAACACCCCAATCTTCTACGGTACGCTTCTCTTTGAATAATGCGATAACATGTGTTGTACGCAACATCGAGTTCTAACACACCACAACCAATCAAACTAGCCGTTATGAATAGTAATACCTAATTTTTGAAATTATATATATTTTATATTTCAAAATGGACTACATTTTTGGATTCGGAATATCAAAATTACCCTAAGATGAATTTTTTGTATTTTTCTGAGAACTTCCAATTTTTATGAATAGTGAAAAATACATAAAAATAACTTTTTAAATCAAAATAATTTATAGTGATAAATTATATTATTGAGTGGTTTTAAAGTATAATTAGAATATATTTTTATCATTTTATCCAATGGTGTTCATTAGAATTAATTTCACTTTGAAATTTGACCTAAACAATTGTCAATCTTTTGATATATATTATTTCATAAAAACACGCTATTTGTTGTGACAGTGAGAATTAATTATAAAATAAATTAATGAAACTTATATTTTTAGAATTTTGTAAAATAGACATCATTTTTGAATTCGGAATATCAATTATAGATTAGGGTGAAATTTTGGCATTGTTCTGAAAAACCTCAATTTTTTTTAAATAGTGAAACTACTAAGTGGTAGTTAAAAAACTGAATTTTTCATAAAACATAATTTTACTGCTTCTTTGAATGGAATTTCAAAAATCCGAGAGACACGGTTAATATCAAGAAGTAAAATTTTGTTCAATGAGATGAAAATAATTTTTGGTGAATAGTAACTTTTTACTTTTATTTACCACGGTTAAAAGAAAATAGGGTAATTAAGGGTAAAAATGATATAAATATTACCCTAACACATGTCCTAATTCTATTGGACAAGTTTATCTCGACAAAAAACAACCATAGGAATAAAATATTATCATTTAGGTCCACTTGGATTAGATTAGGACATTTATTATTATTTAATTCAAAGAAGAGTTAAAAGAGTTAAAATCAAAGTTTATTTACTAAAAAATTTAATTATTAGGTTATACATAAAATAAATTTGATTGTACATATTCATAATAAATATAATAAGATTTCCTAAATTATGATATTTTATTTTTAATTTTTAGACATTAAATAATTTAATTTATTTATGACACAATGATGATGCAGTAATTACCATAATAGTAAAAAATGAAAATAATTGATATTATAAATACCCAGATAAATATAATTTGAGACATTTAATGAATTACACTAATTTTATAGGACAATATGACATATTATGATTGATTTAATTTACTTTTTTTGAAGTAATCAATCTGTTATGAGTTTCACAAAATTCAACTATTGAATAGTGTCAAAATTGACATAAAAGTGTTTTTAAAACAAATATTATATTATTAATTGATATTAAATTCCTAAAAATCTATGGTTCGGCCAAGAGACTTATATCATGATAGGTGTATCATTAATGGACCACTTGGGGGTCTCTTGGAAGTATATAGTATGTTTATTAACTATATAATATAAAAATAAAAAGTGACATGGTAAATGTCAAACTAATTAACTAAGTGTTAAAACTAAAAGATAAGGTTAATATAATGACCCACACCTATCTAAATTCTATTTGTTGAA
Source organism: Viscum album (assembly GCA_963277665.1). Taxonomy (NCBI): domain Eukaryota; kingdom Viridiplantae; phylum Streptophyta; class Magnoliopsida; order Santalales; family Viscaceae; genus Viscum; species Viscum album. Next base: position 1,203,042,469 of record OY728145.1, read on the forward strand.
TGGATTTCGACCTATCCCCACCTTTAAATTTAAATAATACACTTTGGATCCATTAGAAACCGAATATGAATTTATTATAAATTAATATTTCTAGCTTTTCAAAAGGTGCCTCTCACCCCTCTTATAAAAGGGAACTCCTCCTCATTTCTTCACAACATCAAAGTCTTTTTGTTCGGACAAGCTCTGTCAAAATACTCTCTATACTTCCGTAAATTCATTCTAAAGGCCTCAGTTTGATAAGAAATCCAACCTAGGAGACCTTTTGATCAAATCAAAAGGAAAAACCCGAAGAAGAGGTAATGTTTTCACCACCCCTTTTCAAGTTCTTTTCTTCTTCCAATTCTTCTTTATTTGTTATTAACATTCTAAAATAATAACTCCAGTATATTATATATACTGTGATGTTATTATAATTATGTTACAACCATATTCATTATTCTATCCACTTTTTGAATAACATGTCACCATACGTGCGTACGTACGTCTTACCGTCTCCACGTCATGGGGTAATTGTTATTCAATATATTATTATTAGGATGGGTATAATAATGATGTGTAATTCAGGTAAATAATAAATTTAACATGATAATGATTCTACATATATAATATACCATCCAATTATATATTATTTAAATATCAAAAAAATGATATTGTTGCTCGTGCGTACGTACGGACTACCGTCTCCACGAACTCGATGAGATTCATTCTCAATCATATCCATTCAAGTATAATTATCATTTGATGATTTAAAAATAATGTTTAAGGAATTGATATATTTCTATATATGAATAAGATACACCCTATACATGACATAGATGGCTTACGTAACAAAACATATAAAAGAAAATGAGTAAGTTAACACCAGAAACGACGATAATACTAAGATATTATTAACAAAGCAATGTTAAAAGATCATATATGATATCATATTAATATAGATTATTATTTTATAATTTAATAACAATTATTTCACCATTATACAGGAGGTTAACCTACCCTCAACCAAGGAAAACTACAAGTTAAGGGTTTATTTTGCAATCTCTTCATTATCCGAGATTGTTTATACGTAATAATCTATTAGGATTTGTTTATCATCCACATCCATGTTTCTTCAAAATGTAGTTCAAAACATTTTTACCATTTAAAATAATATGGGTTAAATTCATTTATACCCTTGTTTTACTTTTATAAGAGGTTTATAAAGGAATCTTCCCATCTTTTTCCATACAAGGTGCCTTTTTACCTTTTCGACAGGATTAAGGTAAGAATGATTTTTTTAACTTATACCACGGGTGCGGCTATTTTCCGCCATTATAAAATCTTCAAAGCTTACCTTACAAGATTATAAGAATATTTTCAAAGAAAATGTTTTATTTTAAATATATGACTCTTAAATGATTTCAAAATAAAAATGATATATTTCTCTAAAAAGAGTTTTGATTTCAACTATGTCAAAATCCTTTAATGGATTTTACGGTTATTTGAAGTTGATTTATTATGATAAAAAACATCTATATTGTATTGAAGGTTTTCTGATATGTTTGACTGTGGATGTGTTATTTTTATACCATCAATAGTTTATGGATAAAGTATTTACATTTCGTATGCTAGTTTTAATACGAATGTTTATGTTATGTTTAAACCTTTTTATATGGGAATGCATTGGACTTATTATGTGACGGGTGGAGACTACTATAGCTCTTCGATGCATCAGTAGGTCTCATGAGTCAAAATAGTGTCTTGTCACAAGGCATTGGCAAAATATTATTTGTAGTCTTGGCACGAGGCCTTGGGTATGTGGTTATGATAGTATGGCATTATGCATTCCATCATTATGAAAGTGGGTATTGATATTGAATGTGATTATTCGATTAGTAGAATATCTATGGGAATATGTTAATGGAATTATTTCATTTTATATTCGCCATACTATGTTGAAGTTTTTGTTTAAAAGGATTTTGTTTTAGTTATACATAGCTTTAAATGTTTATACTTATTTATGAATGTTTCTGCTATATGGTTATCCTTACTGGGCATTTGAGCTCACCCCTTTTTTATGTTTTATTTTTCTCAGGGTATGAAGAAGTAAATTATGAATGACCTACAGGGATAGTATGAGGGGATAAGATTGTGGTCTATGAATAAAATATGTTGTTGTAGTTTTTGTTTTTATGTTGTAATTTAAGACTTATGAATATATCTAGTGTTTCCTAGGCTACTAAACCAATCGGTCCTTCGAGATTTGATCTTTCTTATGATCATTCTAATGTGTTGTAATAATGCACCGACTCTGGGTAACTGGAATCGGGGCATTACAGTTAGTATCATAGGACGTTTAGTATAAACCTTGCGAGGTAGATTTTGATAAACTCTTATTAGAGAACATAGATTTAAGATGGACTTTGAGGATTAGTATAGAAGCACTTCCTAGAATTTTGGTATTGTAGAGGTTTTGTGAGTTTTCTGAGCAATAAATCCCTGTATGGATACGAGTAGGTAGAGGTGGCTCTGGCACAGATGTACCTAGGGGTAAAACCCAAAAACACCGCTTTGAGAAAGACTTGAACGGGAACTGGTGCACGACAACCGGCCTTGCTGCACTCTTGGTTACGACACTCCCGGGGGATATGCTTAGGATAACTGTCATTTTCTTTACAAATAATTATGAATGGTTTATGAGTATATACTTCCTCAAAGAAAACATTTTTATGATTATGGATTATATCCATAAATAGTTCAATTTATGTTAAGTTTTTTATAAGTATGGGATTATGTATTTTTATTCATAAACTGATCTATTTTATGAAATTGTGTAGAAATGGAGCCTAGTGGAAGAAATGGAAACCGTATCAATCCACGCACTCCATGTAGGGATTTCCCTCCTATGCAAGATAATTATAGTGGAGTTGGTGATGCAACTGGTGCCGATCAAGTAATCACCATACTGGGACAACTCACTTAGGTTATTAATAATAACATTATCCGTATGGCCCACCCTGATCTGCAGCGTGGAGGATCAATGTTAGATCACTTCATGAGGCAACAAGCACCAACATTAAATGGGAGTAAGAATCCCTTAGTAGCTGATCAATGTATATTTTCCCTAGAGAAAATATTTCAGGCTTTGGGGAGTAGTGAAAGGGAAAAATTTATCATGGCAATTTACCACCTCACTAGAGATGCTGATCAATGGTGTTCATTGATTCAAAATACGAAGGAAGATGATGAAGTATCAAATATGGAATAGAGGGAGTTCAAAGATCTTTTTTTAGAAAAATACTTTCCTCACGACCATCGAGCAAATATGGAATGGAAATTTCTGATTCTGAGACAAAAGGAGGATGAGAATGTCACAAAGTATGAGGATAACTTTACACGGTTAGCAAGGTATGATGGAGATTATATACATAACCCAAGAAGTAAGATTGATCATTTCGTTGATGGGTTAAAACCATTTCTCCGTTGAGCATTAGTCTCACAATCCTTCTTGTCGTATGAATACATCGTCTCATGTGCTATCAAGACCGAAAATGAATTTTCTAAGTCTTATGACTTTAAAGAAAATCAAGAGAAGAAGAGATTTTCTGATCAATATGGGAATAGAAATAACCGGAAGAAGGGAAAGGTTGAATATCCATCATGTGGTAAATGTGTGAAGAAACACCCTGGTACTTGCTTGAATGGAAGGAGAGTCTATTTAAAGTGTGGTGAAAAAGGCCACCAAGCCCGTGATTGCAAAGGGAAGAGGGAAGCTACCAATGATCAGTGCTACAATTACAATGAGATGAGAAATTATGTAAATGAATGTCCTAAGCGTCAGGGGAACTTACCTCAGAAAATGCCAAGGAATCAAGGCCAAGCTTATGCTATGACTATTGCTGAGGTAGAATCTCCGAAAGACGTGGTTGAAGGTAATTTAATGGTTTCCTCATGTTTAGAAAATGCATTATTTGATTCTGGATCATCACATTGTTTCATATCTTCCCAGTTTGGTAAGAAAATTAGATATTTTGAATTTGATTTAACAAGGGAGTTGTCAGTTAAAACTCCTAAGGGAATTATCATTGAAACAATGTTTTGTGAATCAGTCCCCATTAGAGCACATAAATGTTCTCTATCTGCTGATCTCATCGTCATACCTATGATTGAGTTTGATATAATCCTTGTTATAGACTGGCATTCAGACTATGATGCGAAGATTTATTGTAAGAAGAAAGAGGTTACGATTATTGATGATGATGATAAGGAACACCTTATCTTTAGAGCAGAATCATCACCACCTAATTCCTATCTAGATCCACCCACAGTAGCTCAACTAAATTCAATTATTGGGGAGGAATAGAAGGAAATAACTGTGGGTGAGGAAAGGAATGTTCTAATAGAGTATGTACCTATTGTGAAAGAATATATAGATGTATTTCCAGAAGATTTACATGTACATCCTCCAGAACAAGAAGTTGAGTTTTCCATTGATTTAATTCCTGGATCAAGGCCTATATCGAAGACCCCTTATAGAATGGCCACTGTAGAATTAGTTGAACTAATGAAACAACTAGATGAATTGAGTAATAAAGGATTTATAAGACCTAGTGTTTCTCCATGGGGAGCCTGTGTTCTTTTTGTTAAAAAGAAAGATGGATCTATGAGGATATGTATCGACTGATGGGAGATCAATGCAATAACAATAAAGAACAAGTATCCCCTACCTCGTATTGATGATTTATTTGACCAACTGCATGGAGATCAATACTTTTCAAATATTGACCTTCGATCTAGATCCAATTTGTTTTGTGTAAAGAAGGAAGACATTCCGAAGACAGCATTTGGAACCAGGTACGGGCATTACGAGTTTACAGTAATGCCTTTTGGATTGACTAATGCACCCTCTATATTCATGGATCTGATGAATAGAGTTTTCAAGGAATATCTCGATGAATTTTTGGTGGTATTTATTGATGATATCTTGGTATACTCTAAATGCTACAAAGATCATGAAAATAACTTGCGCATTATCCTGAAGACTATGAGAATTCACGAAATATATGGGAAGTTTAGCTAGTGTGAATTCTGGCTACATAAGATTTCATTTCGTGGACATATTTTCTCTAAATATGGAATCTCTATTGATCCCTATGAGACCAAGGCAATTCAAGAATGGCCAGAACCTACGAGTATAACTGAGGTACGCAGTTTTCTTGGTTTGGCCGGTTATTATCGACGTTTCGTCCAGAATTTTGCCCGATTGGCTATCCCATTAACGAAGCTCACACGTAAAGGGGTTAAATTTGTTTGGAAAAAATATTGTGAAGAATGTTTTAAAGAACTGAATAGAAGATTAGTCAATTATCATATATTGACTCTACCATCGGGGAATGAGGGTTCGTTATTTATAGTGATGCATCGAAGAAAGTACTTGGTTGTGTCCTTATACAGAATGATAGGGTTGTTTCCTATTTATCCCGACAGTTTAAAATTGATGAAAAAAACAATCCTTCTCATGATCTTGAGTTAGCAGATGTGATCTTTGCTTTGAATATATGGAGGCACTACCTCTATTGTTAAAAATGTGAGATTTATAATAATCGCAAGAGTTTGAAATATATTTTCTCAAAAGCAAAACTCAACATGAGGCAAAGGAGATGGCTTGAATTACTTAAGGATTATGATTGTACGATACACTACCACCTGGGGAAAGAAAAAAAGGTGGCATATGCTTTGAGAAGAAAAGACCATGGAGTTTTGAACGTGATAAGAATTGAAAGGGATCTAATTTTCATGGATCTAGTGAAGATGGACATGGGAATAACCAGGGAAGGTGAAACATCAATGCTTTTTCAAATGGTTGCAAAACCATCTTCACTAGAAAGGATTAAGCGTTCTCAGACCGATGATTAAGAATTTCAATAGAAGATTAAATCTATGAATGATGGGAGATTGAGAAACTCTGTGTATGAAGAAGGAATTTTGAAATTCGGGAAGAGACTTTGTGTTTCCCATATACCTGATCTAAAAAGGGAATTGATGGATGATGCTCATAGTTAAAATTTCTCAATACACCCTGGGAGCACCAAAATGTATAGAGATTTGAAGGAACATTTTATGTGGGACAACATGAAGAGGGATATTGCCGATTTTGTGTCAAGATGTTTGGTTTGTTAACAAGTGAAAGTTGGAAGGAAACAACCTAGAGGAGTCATACAACCTCTTCCCATACCGTAGTGGAAATGGGACCATATTATGATGGACTTTGTCACGGGACTACAAAAGAATCCTAGAAGGAAAGATGCAATATGGGTTATTGTTGATCGTCTTACCGAGTCAGCACATTTTCTTGCTATAAGAGAAGATCTACTACTGGAACATCTAGAAAGACTACATATTAATGACGTTGTGAGACTTCATGGAGTACCCCTATCGATTGTTTCTGATCGTGATCCCCATTTTACTTCAAGATTCTAGAAAAGTTTTCAGAAATCCTTGGATACTGAACTTCATTCGAGAAGTGCCTACCACCCTCAGACAGATGGACAATTAGAATGGACTATTCAAACCTTAGAAGACATGCTAAGATCTTTTACACATGACTTTTAGGGTATGTGGGATCAATATTTTCCTTTGGTAGAATTTTACTATAACAATAGATTCCATTCTAGTATTCATATGGCACCATATGAAGCGTTATAAGGAAATAGATGTCGCACACCAACCTGTTGGGATGACGTTGGTGAAAGAAAACGTTTAGGTCCAAAACTGGTGGAGGAAACGATGGAAAAGGTGAAGGTAATCCAAAATCACATCAAAGAAGCTCAAAGTACGAAAAAGGTCTATGATGATAATCTAAGGAAGGATTTGGAATTTCAAGATGGTGATCATGTTTTATTTAAGGTATCTCTATGGAATGGAGTCATACATTTTGGTAAGAAAGGTAAATTGAGTCCCAAGTACATCAGAACTTTCGAAATTCTAGAACGAATTGGGGTTGTAGCTTACTGATTGGCAATGCCGCCAAGTCTCTCCAAAGTTCACGATGTGTTCCACATATCTCTATTGAAGAAATACATGCCTGACCCAACACATGTACTCACATATAAAGAATTAGAACTGGAACCCGATCTGTCTTATTGTGAAGAGCCCGTCAGGATTCTTGATAAGAGAGAACATGAACTGACAAACCGGACGACTCGTCTGGTAAAAGTCCTGTGGAGAAACCACAAGATGGAAGAGGCAACATGGGAGCCCGAGGAACATATGATGAAGAACCATCCGATTCTTTTCATGCAGTAGTATTCTAGAAATTTCAAGGAAGAAATTATTTGTAGGAGGGGAGAATGTTACACCCCATGCTCCTACGGTACGCTTCTCTTTGAATAATGTGATAACGTGTGTTGTATGCATCATCGAGTTCTAACACACCACAATCAATCAAATTAGTCATTATGAATAGTAATACCTAATTTTTGAAATTATATATATTTTATATTTCAAAATGGACTTAATTTTTGGATTTGGAATATCAAAATTACCCTAAGATGAATTTTTGGTATTTTTCGGAGAACATCCAATTTTTATGAATAGTGAAAAATAAATAAAAACAAGTTTTTTAATCAAAATAATTTATAGTGATAATTTATATTATTGAGTGGTTTTAATGTATAATTAGAATATATTTTTACCATTTTATCCAATGGTGTTCATTAGAATTAATTTCACTTTGAAATTGGACCGAAACAATTGTCAATCTTTTGATATATATTGTTTCTAAAAAATACGCTATTTGTTGTGACAATGGGAATTAATTATAAAATTAATTATTACAAATTATATGTTTGAAATTTTGTAAAATAGATATCATTATTTAATTCAGAATATCAATTATATATTAGGGTGAAATTTTGGTATTGTTCTGAAAAACATTAATTTTTGATTAATAGTGAAACTACTAAGTGGTAGTTAAAAAACTGAAATTTTCATAAAAATAAATTTTACTGCTACTGTGAATGGAATTTCGAAAATCTGAGAGACACGGTCAATATCAATAAGTAAAATTTGGTTCAATGAGATGAAAATAATTTTTTCTGAATAGTATATTTTTACTTTTATTACCACGGTTAAAAGTAAATAATGTAATTAAGGGTAAAAATGATATTAATATTACCCTAAAACATGTACTAATTCTATTGGACATTTTTATCTCCACCAAATACAACCTTATGAATAAAATATTATCATTTAGGTCCACTTGGATTAGATTAGGACATTTATTATTATTTAATTCAAAGAAGAGTTAAAAGAGTTAAAATCAATGTTTATTTACTAAAACATTTTTAATGTTAGGTTATACAAAAGATAAATTCGATTGTACATATTCATTAGAAATATAATAATATTTCCTACATAAATATATTTTAATTTTAATTTTTAGACATTAAATAATTTAATTTATTTATGACAAAATGATGATGTAGTAATTACCATAATAGAGAAAAATTAAAATAATTGATATTATAAATACCCAAATAAATATAATTTGAGACATTTAATGAATTTCACTAATTTTCTAGGATAATATGACATATTAGGATTGATTTCATTGACTTTGTTCAAAGTAATATTTCTGTTATGAGTTTCAGAAAAATCGACTATTGAATAGCGTCCAAGTTGACATAAAAGGGTTTTTAAAACAAATATTATATTATTAATTGATATTAAATTCTAAAAAATCTAAGGTTCAGCCAGGAGACTTATATAATGAGATGTGTATCATTAATGGACCACATGTGGGTCTCTTGGATTTATATAGTATGTTTATTAACTATATAATATAAAAATACAAAGTGACATGATAAATGTGAAACTAATTAACTAAGAGTTACAACTAAAAGATAAGGTTAATATAATGACCCAAACCTGTCTAAATTCTATTGGATGAATGTATTTAGACCTATCCCCATCTTACCCTTTAAATAATACACTTTGTATCCATTAGAAACCGAATATGAATTTATTATAAATTAATATTTCTAGCTTTTCCAAAGGTGCCCCTCACCCCTCTTATAAAAGGGCACTCCTCCTTCTCATTTCTTCACAACATCAAAGCCTTTTGGTTCTACCAAACTCTTCCCAAATACTCTTTAAACTTCCCTCACTTCAACCTATAGGCCTTATTTTGATCATAAAGCCAACCTATGGAACCCTTTTGATGAAATCAAAAAGAAGAACCCGAAGAAGAGGTAATGTTTTCACCACCCCTTTTCAAATTCCTCTCTTCTTCCACTTCTTCTTTCATTGTTATTACCATTCTGAAATAATAACTCCAGTATATTATATATACTGTGATGTTATTATAATTATGGTACAACCATATTCAGTATTCTATCCACTCTTTGAATAACATGTCACCATACGAGCATACGCACGGCTTACCGTCTTCACGTCGTGGTGTAATTGTTATTCAACATATTATTATTTGAATGGGTATAATAATGATGTGTAATTCATGTAAATAATAAATATAACATGATAATGATTCTATATATATAATATAGCATCCAATTATATATTATTTTAATATCAAAAGAATGATATTGTTGCTCGTGCGTATGTACGGACTACAGTCTCCACGAACATGATGAGATTCATTCTCCATCATATCCATTCAGTAATAATTATCATTTGATGATTTAAAAATAATTTTTAAAGAATTTATATAATTCTGGATATGAATAAGATACACCCTATCCATGAAAAACATGTCTTACGTAACAAAACATATAAAAGAAAATGAGTTAGTTAACACCCGAAATGACCATAATACTAAGATATTTTTAATAAAGTAATATTAAAAGATCAAATATGATATAATATTAATATATATGATTATTTTATAATTTAATAACAATTATTTCACCATCATACAGGATGTTAACCTACCCTCAGCCAAGGAAAAGTAAAAGGTAAGGTTTTATATCCCAATCTCTTCATTATCTGAGGTTGTTTATACGTAATAATCTTCTGGGATTTCTTTATCATCCACATCCATGTTTCATCAAAATGTATTTCAAAACATTTTTACCATTCAAAAGAATATGTGTTAAAGTCATTTATACCCTTGTTTGACTTTTATTAGAGGTTTATAAAGGAATCTTTCTGTCGTTTTCCAAACAAGGTGCCTTTTAACCTTTTCAACAGGATTAAGGTAAGAATGTTTTTTTAACTTATACAATGGGTGCAGCTATTTTAGACCATTATAAAATTTTCAAAGATTAACTTACAAGATTATAAGAATATTTTCAAATAAAATGTTTTATTTTAAATATATGGCTCTTAAATGATTTCAAAATAACAAATTCATATTTCTCTAAAAAGAGTTTTGATTTCATCTATGTCCACATCCTTTAGGGGATTTTACGCTTATTTGAAGTTGAATTATTATGATACAAAACTTATATATTTTATTGAAGGTTTTGTGATATGTTTGAATTTGGATGTGTTATTTTTATACCATTCATAGTTTATGGATGAAGTATTTATATTTCGTATGCTAGTTTTAATACGAATGTTTATGTTATGTTTAAACCTTTTTATATGGGAATGCATTGGATGTAATATGTGACGGGTGGAGCCCGCTATAGCTCCTCGATGCATCAGTAGGTCTAATGAGACAAACTAGTATCTTGGCATAAGGCTTTGGAAAAATCCTATTTGTAGTCTTGGAACGAGGCCTTGGCTATGTGGTCATGATAGTCTGGCATTATTCATTCCATCATTATGAAAGTGGTTAATGATATTCCATGTGATTATTCGATTAGTAGAATATCCATGGGAATAATGAAATGGCATTATTTCATTTTATTTTTTCCATACTATGTTGAAGTTTATGTTTAAAAGGCTTTTGTTTTAGTTATACATTACCTTAAATGTTTATGCTTATTTATGAATGTTTTCCTTATATGGTTATCATTATTGGGCATTTGAGCTCACCCCTTTTCTATGTTTTATTTTTCCCAGGGTATGAAGAAGTAAATTATGAATGAAATGCTGGGATAGTATGAGGGGAAAAGAGTTTGGTCTATGAAGAAAATATGTTGTTGTAGTTTTTGTTTTTATGGTGTAATGTAAGACTTATGAATATATCTAGAGTTTCTAAGGCTAATAAACCAATCATTCCTTCGAGATTTGATATTTCTTGTGATCATGCCAATGTTATGTAATAATGCACTGACTCTGGGTAACTGGAGTCGGGGCATTATATTTGGTATCAGAGGAAGTTTAGTACAAACCTTGGAAGGTAGATTTAGATAAACTCTTATTAGAGCACATAGTTTTAAGATGGACTTTGAGGATTAGTATAGAATAACATCCTAGAATTTTGGTATTGTAGAGGTTTTGTGAGTTTTCAGAGCAATACATCCATGTATGGATACGAGCAGGTAGAGGCGGCTCTGGCACAAATATACCTAGGGGTAAAACCCAAAAACACCGCTTTGAGCTAGACTCGAATGGGAACTGGTCACGACAACGGGCCTTGCTGCACTCTTGGTTACGACACTCACGGGGGATATGCTTTGGATAACACTCATTTTATTTAAAAATCATTAAGAATGGTTTATGAGCATATACTTCCTCAATGAAAACATTTTTATGATTATAGATTTTATCCATAAATAGTTCAATTTATGTTATGTGTTTTATAAGTATGGGATTATGTATTTTGATTCATAAACAGTTCAAGTTTATGACATTGTTTAGAAATGGTGCCTAGTGGAAGAAATGGAATCCATATCAATCCACGCACTCAATGTAGGGATTTCCCTCTTAATCAAGATAATTATAGTGGAGTTGGTGATGCAACTGGTGCCGATCATCTAATCACCAAACTGGGACAACTCACTTAGGTTATGAATAATAACCTTACCCATATGGACCACCCTGATCCACAGCGTGGAGGATCAATGTTAGATTTCATCATTAGGCAACAACCACCAACATTCAATGGGAGTACAAATACCTTAGTAGCTGAGCAATGGATATTTTCCCTAGAGAAAATATTTCAGGCTTTGGGGAGTAGTGAAATGGAGGTAGTTCAAAGATCTATTTTTTGAAAAATACTTTCCTCGCAACCATCGAGCAGATATGGAAAGACAATTTCTGAGTCTGAGACAAAAGGAGGATGAGAATGTCACAAAGTATGAGGTTAACTTTACAAGGTTAGATAGGTATGCTAGAGATTATATACGTAAATGAAGAAGTAAGATTGATCATTTATTTGATGGGTTAAAACCATTTCTCTTTCGAGAATTAGTCTCACAATCCTTCTCGTCGTACGAAGACATTGTCTCATGTGCTATCAAGACCGAAAATAAATTTTCTAAGTCTTATAACCTTAAAGAAAATCAAGATTAGAAGAGATATGATGATCAATCTGGGAATGGAAATAAGTAAAAGAAGGGAAAGGTTTAATATCCATCCTGTGGTAAATGTGGGAAGAAACACCCCGGTACTTGCTTGAAGGGAATGAGAGTCTGTTACAAGTGTGGTTAAAAAGGCCACCAAGCTCGTGATTGAAATGGGAAGAAGGAAGCTACCAATGTTCAGTGATATAATTGCAGGGAGATGGTACATTATGCAAATGATTGTACTAAGCATCAGGGTAACTTACCTCAGAAAATTCCAAGGGATCAAGGCCAAGCTTATACTATCACTACTGCTGAGGTAGAAGCTCTGAAAGACATGGTGGCAGGTAATTTAATGGTTTCCTCAAGTTTAGCAAATGCATTATTTGATTATGGATCATTGCATTGTTTCATATCTTCCTAGTTTTTTAAGAAAATTAAATATTTCCAATTTGATTTAACATGAGAGTTGTCAGTTAAAAATCTTAAGTGAAGAATTATTGCAACAATGTTTTGTGAATCAGTCCCCATTAGAGCATATAAATGTTCTTTATCTGCTGATCTCATCGTCATACCTATGATTGAGTTTGATATAATCCTCGGTATGGACTGGATTTCAGACTATGATGCGAAGAATTATTGTAAGAATAAAGAGGTTACGATTCTTGATGATGATGATAAGTAACACCTTATCTTTAGAGTAGAATCGTCACCACCTAATTCTTATCTATATCCACCCACAGTAGCTCAACTAAATTCAATAATTGGTGAGGAAGAGAACGAAATAACTTTGGGTGAGGAAAGGAATGTTCAAATAGAGGATTTACCTATTGTGAACGAATTTGTAGATGTATTTCCAGAAGATTTACCTAGACATCCCCCAGAACGAGAAGTTGAGTATTCCCTTGATTTAATTCCTGGATCAAGGCCTATATTGAAGACCCCTTATAGAATGTCCACTGTAGAATTAGTCGAAATAAAGAAACAACTAGAAAAATTGATTAATAAAGGATGTATGCACCCTAGTGTTTCCCCATGGGGAGCCCCTATTCATTTTGATAAAAAGAAAGATGGATCTATGAGGTTATGTATCGACTACAGGGAGATCAATGCTATAACAATAACGAACAAGTACCCCCTACCTCGCATTGATGATTTATTTGACCAACTGCATGTAGCTCAATACTTTTCAAAGATTGAAGTTCGATCTGGATCCCATCAGTTGTGTGTGAAGAGGGAAGACATTCCAAAGACAGGATTTCGAACTAGGTACGAGCATTACAAGTTTACAGTAATGCATTTTGGATTGACTAATGGACCCTCTATATTCATGGATATGATGAATAGAGTTTTCAAGGAATATCTCGATGAATTTTTGGCTGTATTTATTGATGATATCTTGGTATACTCTAAAAGCTACGAAGATCATGAAAATCACTTGAGCATTATCCTGAAGACTCTGAGAAGACATGAATTATATGGGAAGTTTAGCAAGTGTGAATTCTGGCTTCATGAGATTTCTTTTCTTGGCCATATTGTCTCTAAAGATGGAATCTCTATTGATCCCTCTAAGACCAAGGAAATTCATGAATGGCCAGCACCTATGAGTATAACTGAGGTATGCAGTTTTATTGGTTTGGCAGGTTATTATCGACATTTGATCCAGAATTTTGCCCGATTGGCTATCCCATTAACGAAGCTCACACGTAAAGGGGTTAAATTTGTTTGGAAAAAAGAGTGTGAAGAATGTTTTCATGAATTGAAGAGAATATTAGTCAATGCTCTTATATTGACTCTACTATCGTGGAATGATGGGTTCATTATTTATAATGATTCATCAAAGAAAGGACATGGTTGTGTCCTTATGCAGAATGATTGGGTTATTGCCTAACCATCACGATAGTTGGAAATTCATGAACAAAACAATCCTACTCATGATCTTGAGTTAGCAGTTGTGATCTTTGCTTTGAAGATGTGGAGGCACTACCTCTATGGTGAAAAATGTGTGATTTATAATGATCACAAGAGTTTGAATTATATTTTCTCACAAAAAGAACTAATCATGAGGGAAAGGAGATGGCTTTAATTACTCAAGGATTATGATTGTGCGATACACTACAACCCGGGGAAAGCAAACAAGGTTTCAGATGCTTTGAGAAGAATAGACCCTGGAGTTTTGAACGTGATAAGAATTTAAAGGGATCCAATTTTCATGGATCTAGTGAAGATGGACATGGGAATAACCAGGGACGGTGAAACATAAATTCTTTTTCAAATGGTTTCCAAACCATCTTTTCTAGAAAGGATTAAGAGTTCTCAGTCCGATGATGAAGAATTTCAAAAGAAGATTAAAGCTGTGAATGATGGGAGATTGAGAGACTTTGTGTATAAAGAAGGAATTTTGAAATTCGGGAAGAGAATTTGTGTTCCCAATATACTTGATCTAAAAAGGGAATTGATGGATGATGCTTATAGTTACAATTTCTCTATACACCCTGGGAGCACCAAAATGTATAGAGATTTGAAGGAACATTTTTAGTGGGACAACATGAAAAGGGAGATTAACTATATTGTGTCAAGATGTATGGTTTTTCAAAAAGTGAAAGCTGGAAGGAAACAACCTGGAGGAGTCATGCAACCTCTTCCCATACCGGAGTGGAAATGGGACAATATTACGATGGACTTTGTCATGGGAAAACCAAAGACTCCTTGAAGGAATGATTCAATATAGGTTATTGTTTATCGTCTTACCGAGTTAGCACATTTTCTTGCTATAAGAGAAGATCTACCACTGGAATGTCTAGCAAGACTATATATTAATGAAGTTGTGAGACTTCATGGAGTACCCCTATCGATTGTTTCTGATCGTGATCCCCACTTTACTTCAATATTCTGGAAAAGTCTTCAGAAATCCTTGGATACTGAACTTCATTCGAGCACTTCCTACCACACTCAAATAGATGGACAATCAGAATAGACTATTCAAACCTTAGAAGACATGTTGAGATCTTGTTCACTTGACTTTCAGGATTTGTGCGATCAATATTTACCTTTGGTAGAATTTTCCTATAACAATGACTTCCATTCGAGTATTCATATGGCACCATATGAAGCATTATGCGGAAAGAGATGTCACACACCAACATATTGGGATGACGTTGGTGAATGAAGTCTTGTAGGTCTAGAAATGGTGGAGGAAACGATGGAAAAGGTGAAGGTAATCTAAAATCACACCAAAGCAGATCAAAGTAGGCAAAAGAGTTATGCCGATAATCAGAGGAAGGATTTGGAATTTCAAGTCAGTGATCATGTTTTCCTGAAGGTATCTCCATGGAAGGGAGTCCTATGTTTTGGTAAGAAAGGTAAATTGAGTCCCAAGTACATCGGACATTTCTAAATCCTAGAATGAATTGGGGCTGTAGCTTACCGATTGGCAATGCCGCCAAGTCTCTCCAATGTTCACGATGTGTTCCACGTATCTCTATTGAGGAAATAAATGCCTGACCCAACACATGTACTCACCTATGAATAATTAGAACTGGAACCCGATCTGTCTTATTGTGAAGAGCCCGATAGGATTCTTGATACGAGAGAACAAGTACTGAGAAACCGGACGACTCATCTGGTAAAAGTCTTGTGGAGAAACCATAAGATGGAAGAGGCAACGTGGGAGCTCGAGGAACTTATTATGAGGAACCATCTAAGTCTTTTCATTTGGTAGTATTCTAGAAATTTCAAGGATGAAATTATTTGATGGAGGGGGGAATGTAACACCCCAAGCTTCTACGGTACGTTTCTCTTTGAATAATGCGATAGCGTGTGTTGTACGCAACATCGAGTTCTAACACACCAAAACCAATCAAACTAGTCGTTATGAATAGTAATACCTAATTTTTGAAATTATATATATTTTATATTTTAAAATGTACTTCATTTTTGGATTCGTAATATCGAAATTCCCCTAAGATGAATTTTTGGTATTTTTCTGAGAACTTCCAATTTTTATGAATAGTGAAAAATACATATAAACAACTTTTTTAATCAAAATAATTTATATTGATAAATTATATTATTGAGTGGTTTTAAAGTATAATTAGAATATATTTTTACCATTTTATCCAATGTTTTTCATTAGAATTAATTTCACTTTTCAATTGGACCTAAATAATTGTCAATCTTTTGATATATATTGTTTCTTAAAAACATGCTATTTGTTGTAACATCGGAAATTAATTATAAAATTAATTAATGCAACTTATATTTTTGGAATTTTGTAATATATACATCATTTTTGAATACGGAATATCAATTATAGCTTAGGGTGAAATTTTGGCATTGTTATGAAAAACATCAATTTTTTATGAATAGTGAAACTACTAAGTGGTAGATAAAAAACTGAATTTTTCATAAAACTTAATTTTACCACTTCTGTGAATGGAATTTTGAAAATTAGAAAGAAAAAATTAATATAATGAAGTAAAATGTGGTTCAATGAGATGAAAATAATTTTTGGTGAATAGTAACTAATTACTTTTATTTACCACGGTTAAAAGTAAATAGGGTAATTAAGGGTAAAAATGATATTAATATTACCCTAAAACATGTCCTAATTCTATTGGACAAGTGTATCTCGACAAAAAACAACCTTAGGAAAAAAATATTATTATTTATGTCCACATGGATTAGATTAGGACATTTATTTTTTTTAATTCAAAGAAGAGTTAAAAAAGTTATAATCAAAGATTATTTACTAAAACAACTGTAATACTTGGTTATACATAAGATAAATTTGATTGTAAATATTCATTAGAAATATAATAAGATTAACTACATAATGAGTATTTATTTGTAATTTTTAGACATTAAATAATTTAATTTATTTATGACACAATGATGATGCAGAAATTACCATAATAGTGAAAAATTAAAATTATTGATATTATAAATACCCAAATAAATATAATTTGAAACTTTTAATGAATTAAAATAATTTTATAGGATAATATGACATATTAGTATTGACTTAATTGACTTTTTTCGAAGTAATCATTCTGTTATGAGTTTCAAAAAAATCATCAATTGAATAGTGTCAAAATTGACGTAAAAGAGTTTTTAAAACAAATATTATATTATTAATTGATATTAAATTCCTAAAAATCTAAGGTTCGGAAAAGAGACTTATTTCATGATAGGTGTATCATTAATGGACCACCTGGGGGTCTCTTGGATGTATATAGTATGTTTATTAACTATATAATACAAAAATAGAAAGTGACATGGTAAATGTCAAACTAATTAACTAAGAGTTAAAACTAAACGATATGGTTAATATAATGACCCAAACCTGTCAAAATTATATTGGTTGATTGGATTTCGACATATCCCCACCTTATCCTTTAAATAATAAATTTTTGAGCCACTAGAAACCGAAGATGAATTTATTATAAATTAATATTTCTTTCTTTTCCAAAGGTGCCCCTCACTCCTCTTATAAAAGGGCACTCCTTCTCATTTATTCACAACTTCAAAGCCTTTTGGTTCTTCAAAAATCTTCCAAAATACTCTCTCAACTTCCCTAAATTCAACCTAGAGGCCTTAGTTTTATCAGAAAGCCAACCTAAGGAGCACTTTTGATCAAATCAAAAGGAAGAACCCGAAGAAGAGGTAATGTTTTCACCACACCTTTTCAAGTTCCTTTCTTCTTCCACTTCTTCTTTCTTTGTTATTACCATTATAAAATAATAACTCCATTTTATTATATATACAGTGATGTTATTATAATTATGGTACAACTATATTCTGTATTCTATCCACCCTTTGAATAACATGTCACCATACATGCGTACGTACGGCTTACCATATCCACGTCGTGGTGTAACTGTTATTCAATATATTATTATTTGGATGGGTATAATAATGATGTGTAATTCATTTAAATAATAAATATAACATGATAATGATTCTATATATATAATATACCCTCCAATTATATATTATTTTAATATTAAAAGAATTATGTTGCCACTCGTGTGTACGTACGGACTACCATCTCCACGAACGCGATGAGATTCATTCTCCATCGTATCCATTCACGTATAATTATCATTTGATGATTTAATAATAATTTTTACGGAATTGATATAATTATGTATATGAATAAGATACAAACTATCAATGAAAATCATGGCATATGTAACAAAACATATAAAAGAAAATGATTAAGTTAACACCCGAAACGAAAATAATACTAAGATATTATTAACAAAGCAATGTTAAAAGATCATAAATGATATAATATTAATATATATTATTCTTTTATAATTTAATAACAATTATTTCACCATTATACAGGAGTTTAACCTACCCTCAACCATGTAAAGTACAAGGTAAGGGTTTATTTCACAATATCTTCATTATCCGAGGTTGTTTATACGTAACAATCAATTGGGATTTCATTATCATCCACATCTATGTTTCTTCAAAATATATTTCAAAACATTTTTACCATTTACAAGAATATGGGTTAAAGTCATTTATACCCTTGTTTGACTTTTATAAGAGGTTTATAAAGGAATCATTCCGTCGTTTTCCAAACAAGGTGCCTTTTAACCTTTTCGACAGGATTAAGGTAAGAATGTATTTTTTAAATTATACGGCGGATGCAGCTATTTTCTGAAATTATAAAATCTTCAAAGCTTCCCTTACAAGCTTATAAGAATATTTTCAAAGAAAATGTTTTATTTTAAATATATGACTCTTAAATTATTTCAAAATAAAAAAGAGATATTTCTCTAAAAAGAGTTTTGATTTCATCTATGTCAACATCCTTTAGTGGATTTTACACTTATTTAATGTTGATTTATTATGATAAAAAAATTCTATATTATATTGAAGGTTTTGTGATATGTTGGAATATGGATGTGTTATTTTTATACCATTCATAGTTTATGGATGAAGTATTTACATTTCGTATGCTAGTTTTAATACGAATGTTTATGTTATGTTTAAACCATTGCATATGGGAATGCATTGTACTTAATATGTGACGGGTGGAGCCCGCTATAGCTCCTCGATGCATCGGTAGGTCTCATGAGATAAACTAGTGTCTTGGAACAAGGCCTTGGAAAAATGTTATTTGTAGTATTGGCATGAGGCCTTGCCTATGTGGTTATGATAGTCTGGAATTATGCATTCCATCATTATGAAAGTGGTTATTGATATTGCATGTGATTATTAAATTAGTAGAATATCCATGGGAATAAATAAATTGCATTATTTCATTTTATTTTTGCCATACTATGTTGAAGTTTAAGTTTAAAAGGCTTATGTTTTAGTTATACATTTCCATAAATGTTTATGGTTATTTATGAAAGTTTCCGCTATATTGTTATCCTTACTAGGCATTTGATCTCACCCCTTCTCTATGTTTTATTTTTCCCAGGGTATGAAGACACAAATTATGAATGAACTACAGGGATAGTATGAGGGGATAAGAGTGTGTTCTATGAGGAAAATATGTTTTTGTAGTTTTTGTTTTTATGTTGTAAAGCAAGACTTATGATAGTATCTAGTTTTTACAAGGCTACTAAACCAATCGGTCCTTCGAGTTTTGATCTTTCTTGTGATCATGCCATTGTTATGTAATAATACACCGAATCTGGGTAACTGGAGTCAGGGCGTTAGAAAAGAAACTCACATATCCCTGGATGATGATACACAACACTCTTCCCCATTGAGGGGCTAAGAAACCATCATCATCATCATAATTCCCAATGAATATATATATAGTATATAAGAGGATACCATAAATAGATAACATCAGATACATACATTTATCTACATTGATGAATAACCTCAATTATATATAGACGATTCTATGATATATGAATTTCAATATATTATTATGAAATTTGGGATGACACATATAATACATTAGAATCAATAAAGGAAAAATGAACATTTATTTTAACTATAAGATATTCTTGGAGTCAGAAATATTTTCTAACAAAAGTTTATGATGAGAATGACGTCCCATTCTCTCATCCAATATCAATTCATATGGATCATTGGACAAAATACCTAATAAGAACCAACCATTGGAAATTAGTCCATTTATATATAGAAGCATTGGGTGTTTATGGTTACTTGAACAAACCACTTGGAAATAGTTCTGAAATAGAAATTTTTTTAGGAGTGGCGAATTCCTAGTGGAATAAAAATAATAATAATGGAATTATTATTCGATATTTTGATTATTGGTGATATTTTTTGAATTATTAAAGATCGTACATAGAACATGTACCTATATATTATAATTAGGTCATGTTACATGGTCCACCATCAGTACTTTAAGTTCTCACATAATGGACCACCACACATGTAATTTTATTAAACATTTAATATGAATTTGATGTCATTAATTTTATCAACAAGTGATTAAGACCCAGATATAGGAGGTTTCATGTTGATCTAGCTCCCTTAAAAATATGGTCACCAGTTATCGATATTGAGTCGAGAGAGAAATGTGATGTGATAGAATGAGGGTCATGTAAAATAATCAAAGTCTAATATATAATTAGAAAAGAAAAAATAACATGGTCCAAATTTCATAATATCCATACATATAATTTAATTAATAGAATAAATACATACATATATATCTTAAAATATTGATATGTTTTACATGTGTATAATATCATCCTAGTATGAGATCTGACATACATGAATTATTTATGTAAATTACGATACCTAACACTGTGTGGTAGTTTAGTATATTGAATTTGTGGACGGAGAGAAGAATAACGATATGGGTTTTAATATATATGAAATTGCATGGTAATCTAGAAAAAATAGTTATTATTTGAATGTATCTCTACATATATTAAGATAATATATATTAGAATAAGATTAAATGTATGGGATTTCATGTGAGAGAGTGAAAAATGAACCCCATCATGATTTAGTAATTTTTTCACCATTATTACACAACCTCTGTGAATTTGGAAGATATTGTTTGGCATGTGATTGATGATACTAGAATTAAAATGTAACTTGGGAAACCAATAATAAATCTACATGTAGTTATTACTATGGAGGGATCCTTATCAATTTTAAAGCTAAAAAATATAAGAAGAGAATATGTACTAAAAATTCATACATAGACAGTTCACTTTTAAATATGACACGACCCATAAATAGACCTATCTAATATATTTGAAAGCTTACGTTTTGTGGACCATATTTTTTTCTTTATAAAATCAAGTGAAAAGTATTAAAATTACATATATATTATTTTTGTACCATATGAATGATATTCCCTACCATTTAAAGACATTGTGGTTGGAATTATGTGTTATAAAATTCATATACATATATCTATGACTTATAATCTTTAAATATTTTAATTTTACAGCTATTTCATATTGTTTATATGTTTTAAATTCATAAAAATAAGAACTGTGCTAAATGTTGTTAACATAATTTTTTTTGGACTTATCATCTATGAAAATTTATTCATACATTTATGTCTTATAGAGAATTATATTTATATATATAATGTTTTGAAATATAGGAATTTCGTTTTATTTCTCAAATATAAGTCATTTTGAATATTTATTATATACACATATAGAAGTAAAATTAGGGTTCTTGAGATTTTAGTCAATCATATAAGACTTATGGCACACAAAATTCTTACTCAAGAATAAAAGAAATATAGGCTATTATGATTATATTCATGGATATATGTACTTCTATATATGAAATTTGTGTTTATACACATATAACTTATTGTGTCTCAAGTTTATTTTGTGGGGATATAATTTACAAGATATGCATTTTTAGTTATAAATGTATTAATTAGGGGATAAATAGTTTATAATCATATATATATATTATATTTATGGGTGATTTAATTTAGTCATATAGATATTTATTGAATGAAATAATTTTTATAGTTATTTTTATATGAAATATAGGAATTCAGAAGGAAATTAAATAATTTATTTTATTATACTAATCTCATTGGTGGTTTGAGTGATATGATATATATCTAATATGATCATGGAATAATCTCTACTACATTTGACAATGTGAATATTGTATGTTCTCTGCCACTTTGGACCAATATTCAGAGGTTTATTCTAATGGATCAATACAGTTATCACTAATAATACTAATTTTCCTCATATGGATAATTAGATATTAATAATCCTAGTAAATGATTATGTGAATTGATTTTAATAGACATCATGAATAAGTTCTGTACAAAACATTCCTTCATCAGATTTCTCAAAATCTTCCTGATAGAACTAAGATCACTCATCTCTATATAATTGAATACAAGTGGAAATGAAAAATGTGGGTATTTTAAACATCTTATAAATTCTACCAAAATCTTGTAGACATGATAATATAGGTAATCTTTAATAGTATTATAGGATCTGGGTGACCAGCCCACAATCTTGATGGAATTTATCAGGACATGAATTCAAGTCCACACCAACCATATTCTAATGGATGTTATAGTGGAATTTTTTTAAATCAATATAAATACATTATCAGTCTAATGGTAATGAGGTGATGGTTTTAATTGAATATCTTCTTTAAATACGTTGATTTCATCTTAGAATAATCAAAATTCAAATTACAATATACCAATAGTTTGTAAGGAAAAATATATAGTGATGATTTTAGTCATCATGTAGACAATGCTAAAAATAATGATAACATTATTGAAAACTTTTTCCCCATACCACATACTAATGAAACCAATGGTAATGAGGATGTATATGAATACCCTCATTGTTCTTGGTTTCTATATCACACCCATAATAATTCTCCAAATAGAAAATGAAAAATATTATATAGAACTACAATTTTTTAGTGGTTGATGGGTGAAATTGGAATATATCATAATATAATATCATTATTTGTGAACTCAAAGTAGGAAATATTTCGTAATGGTTAGAATTCTCTCTATTTTTTGAGTTATAGGAAATGCATGGATCTAGACTATTGGTCACCAGTGGCAACGTTATAGAATTTTAATATCATGATGTGGGTCAATACTCCATCAATGAAACTAATATTGATTCCCCAAATTACGATTTATAGAGTTATTTCAAAGAATTTGGTCTACCATTGAATATAATTTCATCCCCACATCATTGAATTCATTAATTCAATTCAATATAAATCAGAAGAACTCTACTATAAGGGTTCTTAGATAAATGAGACATTCATCTTATTATGATACTCATTGGTGAGGATATTGGATCACCTTGATTAGGGTTAGTCTTAGTCTCACTTATTATATCAATTACACTAATGAAAAATTCATTAAAAACCATGTTTCATTGAGTGTCGATTATAATCCCATCATACTCAGGATCATGTAGGGTTATGACTAAGTTTGAAAATGAAGTAGCTCATTTTTAAAACATTAATCTTCCTAATAACCAACTATATTTCACCTTTAATATTTGCATTGGTTACCAGTGTAGATATATATGGATCTAGGAATTTAATGAGTACATGGTATTCATCCTCATAGTTAGTTATCAAATAATATTAAACAAATGATTTAATAAAACATTATTTGTTTGGTGACAATTGAAATCCATTAGAAAATTATTTGATATCTTAATTACTTCAATACTTTTTATCGGTATTATAGGTGAATCTTCTATATAAATATGTATAGTTTGGGAGCATAATTAATGTATAAAACCACATTATTATGGGAAACTTTGTTAAAAAGTTACTAAGATGGGAAATGGTGTTCTATTAAAATTAGAAAAAACTACATGTAAAATTTATATATAATTACTTTCCATCATTATAGATGACCTATTATAATTTTTATACTGAGGATATAGTTTGTTGGGTATATATGAGGGAATAGATAGAACCCATGATGCTATAGGTAGTTCCCAATCTTATAGAACGATAAAAAAAGTAAACCAGTTCATTAAAATATGGGATTATCATTTCTCAAAATCCATTATGAATATATGCTTGAATAGATTATTTTCTATTTTTGCATCATTTTTATAGAAAATGAGTTCACCAAGTGTCACTCTAGAGTCTCCACCTATAGTATTGGAGGCTGTCATTACATATAAGGAATCAACATTGATTGGCCTGAAAGGTATTATTTGTGATCATTGAAATATTTATGAAAATCATCATACAATATATTAGTGACTCCCTTCTTCATAATCATAGAAATGTCGAATCCCTTAACATTGAAGTTTGATATGAAAAATCATGAATAGTTAATATTATCCCTGAATTCCTCTTATCTCAATAAATTTTTGAGGTGGAGGTTTTTGGAGTGAAACTCTTTTCATGTGTTGATTTTGTTTCAAAAATTTTTGGAATACCAAAATTATATAAACTATCTTAATTTCCCAAAAAATAATAAATTTGAGTTTATTCATCAATCTCTATTGTTAGGTTTGTTGAATACTATACCAATATCAGTAATTTGATCCATATCCTATTTATTTTCACCCCTAACTGATCAACATATAATTCTATTAACTTCCCCAAGAGGGGATTGGAGATATAGTGCATTAAATGCTGATACATAGCACTTGTGTCCTATAATATAAATATTACTACTCACTATAAATATACCCCATGGAGTTTTTGAAGGTTTTTTCCTCCTCATCATCGATTGATATTTTGATACAGGTATATCTTGAATACTCATATTTAATAATGACGTTTATAAATATATAGTTGCATGAATAATTAATTCATTGATTTGGTCTAAGAAATCATTCATTAGTAAATTATGGTTTATATCCCTAAAATATATTATACCCAATATTTCTTCTACTTCATGAAGGAAAAAATAATATCAAACCATTTTCAACATTCAAATTATAAAAATTAATTTTTCTTTATGAAATTGTTAAAAATAGATTTTACCTAAAAAATAGTATTTTGTTGCAACACCATTTATTTTCATTTAAATCCATTGTGGTTTTTATGAAATCCAAAATGAAGGATAAAAACATTAGGATGAAACATAGTAATTTAAATATCTTTCAATTTAATTATATCATAATGTTGATTGAGGATGGATATATATATTAATCATGAACATTATAGGGAATATTGAAAATGATCAAAATAGGCCATTCAGCCACCCCTATACCAAAATTAAATTGTTAGAATTAATTGAAGCAAATTGATATACAATCCTTGAATGTGGGATATGTATCACAGTGATATTATTATTTTATTAATCTACCATAAAATTATAGGAATACGTAGATGGTGGAACATTTTAGGATTTCATGGTCGATATGTGGACCTCAATATATCATGAATATAATGTGAACATAACCTATACTTTTTCCCATTTCCACCCCACTATTATCTGGTGTGGACAATTGAAAAATATCTTTATAGTTGGTAAATGATATTGGGACATTATAATTTGGGGAATTGTAATATATTCAATAATTATATTGTTTATATGAATGTTTGTGTATGATTGATTCAATAGATATCATGAGGGATTAATCATACTATATCGAGGTATATTCCTTCTTCTCCTATAATATATATCCACATTATTGAAGATTCATAATTTTGATGATTAATACTTATGATAATTCAGACCTAAATAATGGTATATACACATGGGATTCAGGATAACATACATTGATGATAGTGTACTATTCCTTTTATTGATAGTTTTTTTCTATGAATACATTCACCTCACCATAATATGAAATGATTGTGGATGAAAAAATTAATTATGTTTTCATTACATTCTCATATTAAAAAAATTATCTCCAATTCATGAGTAGTTTCTGGAATTTGGTGATGGGAAACATATTTTTTGTGGTAGGTTTAATCCATGGGGGAACCTATCTATGTATCCTAAAATTAGTGGAATTTATCCAAATACCATAAGTTTTCATCTTATGAATTCCCTAAAATTTATAGAACTCAGTCTCATCATAACAATTATATTGATATGTCATGGTTTTAATCATTAACATATCATCCATCATGTAACACCCCAATCTTCCACGGTACACTTCTCTTTGATAATACAATAGCGTGTGTCGTACGCAACACTGAGTTCAAGCGTACCACGACTTACAAAACTATCCGATCAAAAGAGGTTATGAATAGTATTAACTAAATTTTAAATATTATGTTATCGTTATAATTTTAATCCATATTAGGAGTTTCTGAGACATGATTTATGAACAAATTCATTTTTTTCAGATAAAAGAGGTTTTTTCAAAAAAAATGAAATTGTACCACCTTTTAATGGTGAAGCCTTTTAAAAACCAATATTTTAAACTTTAATATATTAAATTTGACAAAATTAAATTCATCTTTAGAATCAGGACATAAGAATTTAGTATCAATAATGTTTTGGTGTCTTTCTGATAACTTTCATATTTGGGTGAATAGTGAAAAATTACTAAATTTTAACTGAAAACAACTTCTTTAATCAAAATAATTTATATTGTTAAATTATAAATTTTAATGGTTTGGAAGTATAAATAAATTATATTTTTACTATTTAATCCAATGATGGTCATCTTAAGTAATTTCACCTTGAAATTGGACATAAACTAGTGTCAAACTTTTGATCGTAATTATTTCATAAAAATATGCCTTTTGGTTTCGAAAGGAGGAATCAATTTTAAATTAATAAATGCAAATTTTATGTTTTGAATTTGGTAAAATAGTCTTTATTCTTGGATTCGGAATAACCAAATTAGCCGAGGGTGAAAGTTTGGTACTTTTCGGATAAATTTGAAATTTTGATGAATAGGGAAAATTACTAAATTTTAATTAAAAACAACTTTTTAAATAAAAATAATTAATATTGATAAATTATGAATTTGGGTGGTTTTAAAGTATATTTAGAATATATTTTTACCATTTAATTTAATGTTTTTCATTGGAAATAATTTTACAATTAAACCAGACATAAACAAGTGCCAATCTTTTGATAGTTATTATCTCTTAAAAACACTCTTTTTTGTTTTAACAACGGGAATTATTTTTAAATTAAATTCTGCCACTTCTGTGTTTTGAATTTGAAAAAATGGATCCCATATTTTTAATCAGGATTTTCAAATTGTGTAAATAGGTAACTTATATTTTTAGACATTTTGAATAATTACTGCGGTAAATATGTTATTTACCATGGTTAACGGTAAATCCGGTAAATAAGGGTTAAAAAAATATATTATAATAGTAATAAATTACCCTAAAACGCGTCTTAACCCTATTTATTTATACATGGTCGACCATGGGAATCTTTGGGTGAATTTTGGGACCTCATGGATCCTCATGTAAGTGATAATGACACTTTATTTTAATTAAGTTAAAATGTATACAAAAATGACACAAGCATATATCTTTTAGCAAAACAATTTTTACATAGGGTTATATATGTTGTATTTTCGACTAAAAATATTCATTACAAATCTAAAACGATTTCCTACATAATGATATTTTATTTATAATTTTTAGTCATTAAATAATTTAATTTATTTATGACACAATAATGATGCCATAATTATTATACTAGTGAAAAATTAAAATAATTGATATTATAAATACCCAAATAAATATTATTTGGAACTTTTAATGAATTAAACTAATTTTATAGGATAATATGATATATATTATTATTGATTTAATTGACTTTTTTCGAAGTAATCAATCTGTTATGAGTTTCACAAAAATCAACTATTGAATAGTGTCAGAATTGACATAAAAGAGTTTTTAAAACAAATATTATATTATTAATTGGTATTAAATTCTTAAAAATATAAGGATCAACCCAGCGACTTATATCCTGATAGGTGTCTCATTAATGGACCACTTGGGGGTATCTTGGATGTATATAGTATGTTTATTAACTATATAATATAAAAATACAAAGTGACATGGTAAATGTCAAACTAATTAACTTAAAGTTAAAACTAAAATATAAGGTTAATATAATGACCCAAACCTCTCTAAATTCTATTGTTTGAATGTTTTTCCACCTATCCCCACATTAAACTTTGAATAATCAACTTTTGAGCCATTAGAAACTGAATATAAATTTATTATAAATGAATATTTCTAGTTTTTCCAAAGGTGCCCCCAACCCTCTTATAAAAGGGCACTCCTCCTTATCTTTTCTTCACACCTTAAAAGCCTTTTAGTTCGGCCAAAAACTGCCCAAATACTCTCCCAACTTCCCTCACTAAAACTTAGAGGCCTCAGTTTTATCAAAAAGCCAACCTATGGATCCCTTTTGATCAAATCAAAAGGAAAAACCCGAAGAAGAGGTAATGATTTCACCACCGTTTTCCAACTTCCTTTCTTTTTAAACTTTTTCTTCATTTGTTGTTTGCATTTTAAAATACTAAAACAAGTATCATATATATACTGTTATGTTATTATAAATATGGTACAACCATATTCACTATTCTATCCATCCTTTAAGTAACATGTCACCATACGTGCGTACGTACGGCTTACCGTCTCCACGTCGTGGTGTAATTGTTATTCAATAAATTATTTTTCTGGGTGGGTATAATAATGATGTGTAACTCATTTTAATAATAAATATAACATGATAATTATTCTGTATATATTAAATAACATCCAATTATATATTATTTTAATATCAAAAGAATGATATTGTCGCTCGTGCGTATGTACGGACTACTGTCTATACGAACGCGATGAGATTCATTCTCCATCATATCCATTCAAGTATAATTATCAATTTATGATTTAAAAATAATGTTTAAGGACTTGAAATCATTCTGGATATGAATAAGATACAAAATATACATGACAAACATGGCTTACTTAACAAAACACATAAAAGAAAATGAGTAAGTTAACACCCGAAACAACGATAATTCTAAGATATTATTAACAATGCAATGTTAAAAGATCATATATGATATCATATGAATGTATATGATTTATGAATAATTTAATAACAATTATTTAACCATTGTACACGAGGTTAACCTACCGTTGACCAAGGAATATGTACAAAGTAAGGGGTTTCTTAACTCACTCTTAATTTCGTGAGAATTCCATTGTTCACCACTTAATTATTGCATGTGGTGTATGTGTACTGCCAATGATTGTATTCATTGTGTAATATACTTTAATTTATGGGTATTTACCTCATAATTGTATGATCCTTCTTTCATGGGTGTATGTTTCCTATGTTGTCTAATCGATAAGGGAATTCCAAATTTCAATTTCCACTCATTCGTCTTTACACAACTTCATTGACTATTTTACTTCAAGATAATGTGTGGAATCACTATTCATTTGATTATGTCATAATTTCCACTCCCTTTTCTGTGGATATACTTTTTATACACATAATCTCTCCATTGATAATTTCTCAAGTCATCAAAAAGAATTTTTTAAGAGTAATTTTAACACATTCTCCATTTGTTGAGTTAAACATCCAATTCATTGGTGTTGTTTTTACAAGATTATGTGTGAATATCCTTTGATTGTTATACACTGAATATCCAATCATATTTAGTGTATTTATATTTTTCACACATAACTATGTCGTTGATTTATCTTTAACCTAAGGATACAACCTTTATGAGAGATTTCATCTCAACATAAATTCCATTGAGACTTCTTTGTTGTTATATACCAAATCACTTTTATGTGGTGTATATAATGTACTTTGACATAGTATATCTTGAATCCCTTTATTCTCATGATATTACAAAGTTTTGATTACCTCAATTATTTGTATTCAAGTGTCTCTCTTTTGGCTAGAATCTCTAACTAAAATACAATTTTTTAAATGTTTTAAAGACTTATTCATCTAAATCTTGCTCATTAATGTCCATGTTCTAAAAGTGGTTTTAAGGATTTATTTATATGGACATTAAAGTTTTAAAATTAAAACTCCTTTTAAAATTTTCAAAGTGGTATGGGACACATTGATTCAAAAATCTATTTTTAAATGGCTTCTTGACAAATAGTGTGACTTTTAAATGATTTCAAGAAAAAGGGGAATATTTCTCTCAAATAGTTTTGATGATTATTTTCATCTATGTCAATATCCTTCATTATTCATGATTGAGGTTAATATGACACAATAAAATCTTCCATATTGTATCGAATGAGTTATGTTTGACTGTGGATGTGGTATTCTTATACCATTCATGGTTTGTGGTTTAAGTATTGACATTTCGTAAGCTAGTTTTAATAAAAATGTTTATGTTATGTTTAAACCTTTTCATATGGGAATGCATTGGACTTTATATGTGATGTGTGGAGCCCACTATAGCTCCTCGATGCATAGGTAGGTCTCATTAGAAAAACTAGTGTTTTGGCACAAGGCCTTGGCAAAATCTTATTTGTAGTCATGGCACGAGGCCTTGACTATGTGGTTATGATAGTCTGGCATTATGCATTCCATCAATATGAAAGTGGTTATTGATATTGCATGTGATTATTCGATTAGTAGAATATCCATGTGAATAAGTAAATGAAATTATTTCATATTACTTTTACCATACTATGTTTACGTTCAAGTTTAAAAGGCTTTTGTTTTAGTTGTAAACTTCCTTAAGTGTTTATGATTTTCTATGAAAGCTTCTGATAAAATGTTATCCTTACTAAGAATCTGAGCTCACCCCTTTAAATGTTTTATTTTTCCCAGGATTACGAAGAAGAAATTTATGAATGACCTATAGGGATAGTATGAGGGGATATGAAGAGAATATGTTTTTATGATGTAATGAAAAACTTTATGAATGTATCTAGTGTTTCCAAGGCTACTAAACTAATAGGTCTTTCAAGACTTGATCTTTCTTGTGATCATGCCAATGTTATGTAATAACACATCGACTCTGGGTAACTGGGGTCGGGGCGTTACAGTTGGTATCAGAGGAAGTTTATTAAAAACCTTGGAAGCTAGATTTAGATAAAATATGATTAGAGCACGTAGAACTAAGATAAACTTTGAGGATTAGTATAGAGGAACATCCTAGAATTTTGGTATTGTAGATATTTTTTGAGTTTTCTGAGCAATAAATACATGTCTGGATACGAGCAGGTAGAGGCAGCTCTGGCACAGATGTACCTAGGGGTAAAACCCAAAAACACCGCTTTGAGCTAGACTCGAACGGGAACTGGTGAACGACAACAGGGCTTGCTGCACTCTTGGTTACGACACTCCCGGGGGATATGCTTAGGATACTTTTAATTTTATTTACAAAGAGATTTAAAGTAATATATATATAATATGAGAGTAAATGACCTTGGTTAATCCTAATGTGTTTCAAATTGAGAATATAGTGACATGTTAATCTCTAAATGATTTTATGACTACTGTTACTCACACAATGCTTTCTGGTTTTATTCACTGGCTGGATTCCAAGGAAGTCATAGTAACTTTGAGAATGATGTACAAGGTGGGAATAGTGGTGGCAATGAGAAACAAAATGGAATGCTGATAGGCGTAAAAGATATCGTCTTTATACCAAATCAGTTTTCCCTAAATATGATCAACAATATATATATTAACCAATTCCCAAAATCAAAAAAGAAGAGAAAGTTGATTAATGATAAGAGCTCCAGTAGTGGAGACCATGGAGAAAGGAATCCTCAATTTCCACCATGCAGGAAATGTGGAAGGAGAAACCCAGGAAAGTGTCTCAATGGGACAAATAAATGCTTTACGTGCGGGAAGGAAGGACATAATGTGAATAATTGCCGAAGGAAAATGAAGAGTACTATGGAAGAAGATAAAAATGGTCCCAAGAATCCATTTACAATCAATTGCTATAAATGTAGTGGACCTGGACATTAACTGAGTGAATTCCCTATTCTATAGGATATTTTCTTGGTCAAAGAAGAAGCTATGTGGAAATAAATGGTTGGAGAAATGTTTAAAAAGTATTAGTGCTCCTTGTTGATGGTTTTACTTTGGAATAATTTTTCTCTTATATTTGTAACCCCGCAGTTTGCCATGTGAGAATGATATTTGAGGAAAAATTATCTCTTCACTTGTGGATATAGGTATAAATAACAATTTGGTTTTATATGATCATTGGGGTTTGAGAGAATTATAAGTTATTATATTTTGGGATGAAAATGCAAGGTATGAGATAAGATTTGTGTTTAATTATGTTATGGTTATTTTAAGGAATTTATCTCATTTTGGGAATATTATAAAATATAGTTTTTGGAAAAGGAAAACACGTAGACCGCGTGACAACCCGTCTCTTCGGACAAAGCTGTGGGAATCGAACCCACAACCAAAGTGCGATTGAGATTTATCGCCTAACACTGGACTACGTGAAGTCCCTGGATAGTGTGACTAAATATTTTTAGTTAAATGATGTTATTGATCATTAATAAGTTTATTTGGGTTCTTATGTCTTATCAAATGAATACACTTGGTATAGGAAAATGATTTGGTGATTAAGTGATAAATGTTATTCTGGAAGATGTTCGCTTTTTCGGGAATACTATATGCCCAAGGAAAATAGAGTACTATGTGGTTTCATTTGTGGAATAATGGTAGATTTTTATGTACGTTTTTTTTGTGGATTTATAGTGATTTGGGTTATTTATGGAAATGATTAACCTATAATAGAGAATATGTGATTAGGTTAATTACATTTAAGTATGTGAGTTTAAGAGTATTTGATGACTTTTGGAGATACAATTTAATATGGGAGACTACATAATCAAATTCTTCAGTATTTTTGGTTTAAATATTACTTTGGATTATATAGAATGATTTTATGGACAATTGATTATTGAATGGTATTTATTTAACTTTGGGGTATTGTTGGTTTAATTTTAGAAATTAAGATGAGTGATTATTTCTCTCAAGGAATATCCTTTTGGGGGATCATTAGATCCTGTACTAACCATTTTGGTTTTGATTAATCTCTAAAGACAATGTAAATATATAGTTCATCCTGCATGGATCATGTGATTCTATAGAAGTTGATTCTAGCTCTTCCAGTGTGACCAAGTCTTCTTGAATACTCATCGTTTAAAAAAATGAGTTAGTGGTGGAAATTTATTAAAGAATGAAACTCTACTTAAAAAGTAAGTATATATCTTTATATTCTTAGTCCATATCATAAATGAATTCCTTATCCTTATGTAATGTAACTTAAAACAAAAAATTTTGTCCGTTTAATTTCCTACTAGGAGACAAATGACTGTTTGTCCCAACAGATGTTTCTAGTTTTCTTACTGTTAACTTTCACATGATCATGATTTCTATCCCTCTCCATCAGAACATGAAACTTATTTTATCATCCATATCCATGTTTTCCTAAATGGAATCCGAGTATGGGTTATCTTGGTTGACCTTTATACCTCTATTTCTTTCTTTTAAAGTGATTGTTTTATTGACTTTTTCCGATGTGAGACTTTCCATTTTATTCCCAAACACATTTTTTTTAAAAAAATTGCGAGGACGCAATTTATTGAAGGAGGGGAGAATGTAACACCCCAATCTTCCACGGTACACTTCTCTTTGAATAATACAATAGCTGGGTCGTACGCAACACTGAGTTCAAGCGCACGACGACTTACAAAACTAGCCGATCAAAAGAGGTTATGAATAGTATTAAATAAATTTTAAATATTATGTTATCCTTATAATTTTAATCTATATTATGAGTTTCTAATACATGACTTATGAACAAATTCATTTTTCAGATAAAAGATGTTTTTTCAAAAAAATGAAATTTCACCACCTTTTAATGGAGAAGCCTTTTAAAACCCAATATTTGAAACTTTTATATATTCAATTTGACAAAATGAAATTCTTCTTTAGAATCGGGACATAAGAATTTAGTATCAATATTGTTTTGGTGTCTTTCTGATAACTTTCATATTTTTGTGGATAGTGAAAAATTACTAAATTTTAACTAAAAACAACTTTTTAAATCAAAGTAATTTATATTGTTAAATTATACATTTTAATGGTTTGGA
The DNA here is from genome assembly GCA_963277665.1 of Viscum album. Lineage (NCBI taxonomy): Eukaryota > Viridiplantae > Streptophyta > Magnoliopsida > Santalales > Viscaceae > Viscum > Viscum album. The sequence goes on from OY728145.1 coordinate 1,203,076,866, forward strand.
AGTATAAATAAATTATATTTTTACTATTTAATCCAATTATGGCCATTTTAAGTAATTTCACCTTGAAATTGGACATACACTAGTGTCAAACTTTTGATAGTTATTATTTCTTAAAAATACGCCTTTTGGTTTCAAAAGCAGGAATCAATTTTTAATTAATAAATGAAACTTTTATGTCTTGAATTTGGTAAAATAGTATTTATTTTTGGATTTGGAAAAACTAAATTATCCTAGGGTGAAATTTTGGTACTTTTCAGATAACTTTTATATTTTGATGAATAGTGAAAATTACTAAATTTTAATTAAAAACAACTTTTTTAATCGAAATAATTAATATTGATAAATTATGAATTTGAGTGGTTTTAAAGTATATTTAGAATATATTTTTACCATTTAATTTAATCTTTTTCATTGGACATAATTTCACAATTAAACCAGACATAAAGAAGTGCCAATCTTTTGATAGTTATTATCTCTTAAAAACACACTTTTTGTTTTAACAACGGGAATTATTTTTAAATTAATTTCTGCCACTTCTATGTTTTGAATTTGGAAAAATGGATCCCATATTTTTAATCAGGATGTTAAAATTTTGTAAATAGGTAACTTATATTTTTAGACATTTTGAATAATTACTGAGGTAAATATGTTATTTACCATGGTTAAGGGTAAATCCGGTAAATAAGGGTTAAAGAAATATATTATAATAGTACTAAATTACCCTAAAACGTGTCTTAACGCTATTGGATGATACATGGTAGACCGTGAGAATCTTTGGGTCAATTTTGGGACCTCATGGATCCACTTGTATGTAATAATGACACTTTATTTTAATTTAGTTAAAATGAATTCAAAAATGACACAAGCATATATCTTTTAGAAAAACAATTTTTTACATAGGGTTATATATGTTTTATTTTCGACTAAAAATATTAATTAGATAAGAAAAAATGATTTCATACATAATGATATTTTATTAATAATTTTTAGACATTAAATAATTTAATTTATTTATGTCACAATAATGATGTAGTAATTACTATAATAGTGATAAATTAAAATAATTGATATTATAAATACCAAAATAATTATGATTTCAAACTTTTAATGAATTAAACTAATTTTCTAGGATAATATTATATATTAGGATTGATGTAATTGAATTTTTTGGAAGTAATCAATCTGTTATGAGTTTCAGAAAAATCAACTATTGAATAGTGTCAGAATTGACATAAAAGAGTTTTAAAACAAATATTATATTATTAATTGGTATTAAATTCCTAAAAATCTAAGGTTAGACCATGAGACTTATATCATGATAGGTGTCTCATTAATGGACAACTTGTGGGTCTCTTGGATGCATATAGTAAGTTTATTAACTATATAATATAAAAATACAAAGTGACATGGTAAATGTCAAACTAATTAACTAAGAGTTAAAACTAAAAGATAAGGTAAATATAATGACCCAAAATAGTCTAAATTCTATTGGTTGAATGGTTTTCGACCTATCCCCACTTTAACCTTTGAATAATCAACTTTGAAGCCATTAAAAACCGAATATGAATTTATTATAAACTAATATTTCTAGCTTTTCCAAAGGTGCCCCTCAACCCTCTTATAAAAGGGCAATCCTCCTTCTCTTTTCTTCACACCTTCAAAGCCTTTTGGTTCGGCCAAGATCTGCCCAAATACTCTCCAAATGTCCTTAAATACATCCTAGAGGCGTTATTTTGATCATAATGCCAACCTAATGAGCTCTTTTGATCAAATCAAAAGGAAGAACCCGAAGAAGAGGCAATGATTTCACCACCCTTTTCCAAGTTCCATTCTTCTTCCACTTCTTCTTCCTTTGCTGTTACCATTATAAAATAATAACTCCAGTATCATATATATACTGTGATGTTACTATAAATATGGTACAACCATATTCACTACTCTATCCATCCTTTAAGTAACATGTCACCATACATGCGTACGTACGACTTACCGTCTCCACGTCGTGGTGTAATTGTTATTCAATAAATTTTTTTTTGGGTGGGTATAATAATGATGTGTAACTCATTTAAATAATAAATATAACATGATAATGATTCTGTATATATGAAATACCATCCAATTATATATTATTTTAATATGAAAAGAATGATATTGTCGCTCGTGCCTTCGTACGGACTACCGTCTCCACAAACGCGATGAGATTCATTCTCCATCATATCCATTCAAGTATAATTATCATTTTATGATTCAAAAATAATTTTTAAGGACTTTATATCATTCTGGATATGAATAAGATACAACATATACATGAAAAACATGACTTACTTAACATAACACATAAAAGAAAACGAGTAAGTTAACACCCGAAACAACGATAATTCTAAGATATTATTAACAAAGCAATGTTAAAAGATCATATATGATATCATATGAATGTATATGATTCATGAATAATTCAATAATTATTATTTAACCATTCTATTGGATTTTAACCTAACTTCGACCAAGGAACAAGAACAAAGAAAGGGGTTTCTTAACTCACTCTTAATTTCGTGAGAATTCCATTGTTCACCACTTAATTATTTCATGTGGTGTATGTGTACTGCCCATGATTGTATTCATTGTGTAATATAATTTAATTTATGGGTATTTACATTGTAATTGTATGATATTTCTTTCATGGGTGTATGTTTCGTATGTTGCCTAATCGATAAGGGATTTCCAAATTTCAATTTCCACTCATTCGGCTTTACACATACTACATTGACTATTTTACTCCAATATTATGTGTGGAATCACTCTTCATTTGATTATGTCATAATTTCAACTCCCTTTTCTGTGGATATACTTTTGATACACATAATCACTCCATTTATAATTTCTCAAGTCATCGATATGAATTTGATAAGAATAATTATAACTCATTCTCCATTTGTTGATTTAAACATCCAATTCATTGGTGTTTTTTTTACAAGATTATGTGTGAATATCCTTTGATTGATTTACACCGAATATCCAATCATATTTAGTGTATTTATATTTTTCACACATATCTATGTCGTTGATTTATCTTTAAACTAAGGATACGACCTTTATGAGAGATTTCATCTCAACTTAAATTCAATTGAGACTTCTTTGCTGTTATACACCAAATCACTTTTATGTGGTGTATATAATGTACATTGAAATAGTATATCATGAATCCCTTTATTCTCATGATATTAAAAAAATATTATTACCTCAATTATTTGTATTCGTGTGTCTCTCTTTTGGTTAGAATCTCTAACTAAAATACCATTTTTTAAATGTTTTAATGACTTATTCATCTAAATCTTTCTCATTAATGTCCATGTTTTAAAATTTTTTTTAAGGATTTATTTATATGGACATTAATGTTTTAAAATTAAAACTCTTTTTAAAAGTTTCAAAGTGGTATGGGACACTTTGATTCAAAAATCTTTTTTTAAATGGCTTCTTGTCAAATAGTGTGACTTTTAAATGATTTCAAGAAAAAGCGGAATATTTCTCTCAAATAGTTTTGATGATTATTTTCATCTATGTCAATATCCTTCATTATTATTGATTGAGGTTAATATGATACAATAAAATCATCTATATTATATCTAATGAGTTATTTTTGACTGTGGATGTGCTATTCTTATACCATTTATGGTTTTTGGTTTAAGTATTGACATTTCGTATGCTAGTTTTAATACAAATGTATATGTTATGTTTAAACCTCTTCATATGGGAATGAATTGGACTTAATATGTGACGGGTGGAGCCCGGTATAGCTTCTAGATGCATCGGTAGGTCTCATGAGACAAACTAGTGTCTTGGCACAAGTCCTTGGAAAAAACTTATTTGTAGTCTTGGCACGAGGCCTTGGCTATGTGGTTATGATAGTCAAGCATTATGCATTCCATCAATATGAAAGTGGTTATTGATATTGCATGTGATTATTATATTAGTAGAATATCCATGTGAATAAGTAAATGGCATTATTCCACTTTATTTTTTTCATACTATGTTTAAGTTCAAGTTTAAAAGGCTTCTGTTTTAGTTATAAACGGCCTTAAGTGTTTATGCTTATCTATGAAAGCTTCTACTATAATGTTATCCTTACTGAGCATCTGAGCTCACCCCTTTCAATGTTTTATTTTTCCCAGGATTATGAAGATGTAATTTATGAATGACCTTCAGGGATAGTATGAGGGGATATGAAGAGAAGATGTTTTTATGATATAATGTAAAACTTTATGAATGTATCTAGTGTTTCCAAGGCTACTAAACTAATCGGTCTTTTAAGACTTGATCTTTCTTGTGATCATGCCAATTTTGTGTAATAATGCACAGACTCTGGGTAACTGGGGTCGGGGCGTTACACATGAAACTATCTATCGGTAGAATATTTGATGCACTAATAGTGTGTTTATTATTCAAACACGTTCTTATAAAGAAAAATAAATTCAGAAAAATTAATTGTCATTTTTTCCACACCAACTTGTACTGTGAGTCTAATATAAGGTAATCACATGAGATGTTTAGCATGATGTTCCATGTTTCCTTTTTATCACTCACAATATGTCACTATTATTTTGAGTTTTTCAGGTTTGGATAAGACTGCATATATCCAAAATTATGCAGAGTCTAGAGTAATATAAGTTTGATTTGATAAAATTCCCAACAATATCCAACTGAATAAAAATTGATTAATGTATGTATGATTAATGTATGGGTCTGATTTCCCCAATAATGACTATCACTTATTATTTCTCCAAGAAGGAATTGATTGATTTTAAAAAATTGGAATAATACTCAAAATTTATTCATATTATGTAGAATAATTACAATAAAAATCTTCATGTTTCAGGAAGGCCTATATAAAATCATCCATATGTTCTGTGTAGAGGTGAACTACATCCATAACAGAGATATTGGTGGTAACAATGCCAATAAATTTTGGTATTAATACATATGGACTGATATTTAGTGTTCTATATCATGATTTTGTTCTTTGAACATTGATTTTAAGGTCATCACTCACTATACTAATGACCCCTTTCCTTGATAAAAGTAACGTACATTTTTATCATACATTAATTAGGATGAACTATCATTCTTATTTTTTTTAACTAGAAATATTCAAATTGTAAATGTTCAACTTCTAATATGATGGGGCTTGAGTGAGACCAATATTATTCACAAATAGATAAATAATTGTTTTTAGATCATTATATTTCCATTCATTTGAATTTTTTGGATTATATATTCTAAGAATCATTTGTGGTCGATTTTTATGGCCCATGTCCAACTAACCAACCACAAAATTGTTAGACTTACAGAAATTATCATATATTTTTATTAAAAACATTAGGATCTTATATGAAATTAACTTCATTAAGGATGGTTTATTTTAATTATTTTTACAGAGTGAAATAGATTGAGATTCTTCATCTGATGATGATTCAAACTGATTGGGTTGTTCAAATTATATATGTTGGGGTGTGATACCTTTTACCAAAATGATGGGGTTTGGAAGTATAGATGTGTCATGATAGGATTAGTTTCTATTAATTACTAATCCTCTAATGTTATTTATCATCTGATAATTATTCCAACTTTTGGACTATTCGGAGAATGGAATTCTAATGTCTATTTTTAGGGGTAATTATTCAAAAACTAATAATATAGCTATTCCTTATATATGGTGTTCAATGGGATTATTTATTTTATAATCACCCTGTCATAAATGTTTTTCATGACACATTTAGAATTACTTCCATTCCATATCCACTTTTGGAGGAGAAATAAAAAATTATGACATCAATTACATTTACTACCGAAATAAATCTACCCAAAATAAAACTTATTCAATAATATTCATGGAGGAAATTAATTTTAATAATATTACATACTATACATTTTAATGGGTAGTTTTCTATGTGGTAATTTTGACTAAATTAATATTTCTTCATAAACACGGTAAATTTCAACTAGTTATTATCAATAGAGATGATACCATTTCTCATTATATAATCAATATATATAAATTGAATATTTTTAATTTTTATGACCCTTATACTTAGTGTGGGGATGATCCCTCATCCCTTTTTGATAGGGTAACTACTATTGTTATTTTCAATCAGTGGAGGTATTGAGTTGTAATGTATTAATTAACGTGCCATGAAACCCATGCCTCAATTTAGTGGATCACCTGGACTTAAGGATCCCACTAATAACCTCATATTAAAGTGGAATAATTGATAAAATAACATTAAACTGACCAAATTAGAAGCATACATATATGCAGAAAAAATAGAGACCCTAGAACAGTAACCCACTGTTGAAGAAATATAAATATGATAGATGTAGTAAACAAGTGTGACATTGTACATAACATGACAAATAAATAATAATATCAAAATTAACAAGGTTGTTTCAAATTCAAAATGAATTCATGGGATAGAAACCTAAAAAAATTGAATATATGGCATGCATATACAACATTATACGCAAAAAAAGAGAAAAATACTACTCCAGGATCATATAAAAAATGTGACTATTCCATTTCTCAAAGATACAATTATATGTAATGAAGATATATAATCGATATTAGGCTACTTTCCAATATCCATTTCTGCAGAGAAGTAATCTTCTCAAGTACCAATGTTGGCCCCGGTAAATTGTGAAAGAAAATCTTATTATGCCACAAAAAATAGAGTTTAGAATTAATTAAAGAAATATACATAGATTTTTTTAGTAGGGATAAATGAGATATATTAAATGATATTCATAAATAAAAAATTTCTTGATTAGTTTCTTATAGGACCTCTGGTGGCTCTATCTACTATGTCTCATGAAAGAAGTATATTTTAACGGGTATACATATATAATGATATAATATTTATAAGTAGTATAGTTATATTCTACATCCAAAAATACTCTCCATATACTTGTGGAATTATGTAGACATATTACTAGAATACTAGTTAATGTTTAGTCCATTCCAAAACTCAGTCATCTTTAACCAATATAATTGAACCTATAGGATCCATATAGTTTAGAAGCATTCCATATCATATGAAATTCAGGGTGTCATACTCATCACTCGATATGGTGGGTGAGTCTTACAAACAATAACTAATGTAATGGTTGGGATGTGTTCTTCCGACCATCCAAACAGTGTCAATGATTTGAGATACCATCCATGATAACTGATGTTAAGGATTGTGAATAGTCATTATTAGTAATTACCTTACCCATATCTCCAAAGACATTATCAATGGGGTAATCAAATATATATATATATATATAACATGATTAATTACAATATAATAATCAGAAGTTTGGAATCAAATTTCATATGGAACATTTTATATCACATGCAATAATTGGTGTTTCCATTCCACCCACAATAACTAATTTCAATTAATCCAATTAAAAATTTTATGAAAGAAACCCATCAATAAACAATCCATCCAATTAATACAATCTATTTAATTAATTAAAACATGGTAAACATATTATATGGATAAAATAATCACATAGAATTTTCCCATTCAAATTGGGAAATTACCTATAAGAGAAATTCTATTTATAGGAAAATCCATTAATTTATTTGGTCATTTGGTTCTATTAAATTCAGTATGAATGTGGGAAAATTAAATTATAACCCATGATGAAAATTCTGGGGGCATCCTAGTCATTAAAAAAGTTATTTATAAATAGGCATGTCATGCTAGAACACCCAAGGGGTTCCCATTATCGATGTTGACATCCTCTAATAACTAAAAACAATCCTCATTATTATAAAAAGCTTCATTGATGAATTTATAATGAAGAAATCCATTTTCTGGAAGCAAATTTGGAAGGATGGATTGCCCCATATTGACATGTTTCTTAAACAACTCGCATTTTAGTGAAACAAACGAGTTGACCAACATTATTATTGTTGATGACTTCTCATCTGAGAGTGGACTCAAATTCAAAATAGATTGAGGAAAATCAATGAAACATTACAACTCCCTAAAATTATGGTAAAATATATTGTAACTGAATAGTGTACTAGATCCAATGATAAACATCTAATTTAAGGATGATGAATGAATATCGTACTGAAATCTATCAAAATAATCCAATAGATCTTGATTTGGAGTATATAATTAAGTTATATATCAGTGTTGATATTTTGATGAGGGAAAATTAATGAGAGGAGAACGGCTTCTCATCCACTAAAAACGATGGTTGAAAAAAAGGTTTATGAATTTTAACATTAGTATTAATCTTTTAAACATTTCACCAACTTGACTTAGGGAACATGGTTTCGCTACATAGTTTAATGAAATTGTGCACAAATAGTACTTATCCCATGGTCTAATGAGATTCCCCACATGTCTAAGGCACAATGTTTCCCATTAAAATTAAAAATGAAAAAATTCTTCAAAGATGGTAGATGACCAACAAGGTCACGTTGCTTGGGATACACAATTTAAAAGAAATTGTATGTCCCCATAATACTCCATGAGACTCCTCATGGATACCTTAATCGAGTAGTTCTAATTGTGAAGTAACCATATGACCTACCATGTTTTCCATTTTCCAGAACCCCAAGCTCCCAATGATACCCACGTACTTCTAGAACATTCATTAAGACATATTTCTTATTTACCAAGATAGAATGTTATAATTTTAATTGAAAAACAATGAGACATACTTTGGTGAAAAGTTAAGTCATTCCAACCACCCCGTCATTAAAGATATATGTCCCCAATATAGACTTATGATAGTAAAGTGGTATTATAGCAAGGTGTTCCAGCAACTGAGATCATATTTTAGCTTCTTATTACAAGGTATCATCAAGAACTGGGCCTTTGCACAGTAGATCATATTCCAAAGGAATATACATTTCTCAATGTGTCTTTATGTTTCGATCCATAACACATAAGTAATTATCTTTGAATGAAGAATCTATAGCTAAATCAACCTCATTAGGTTGAAATAAATTTTATGGGTATGTATAATACTATTTAGTCTGAGATACGCGATAGAAATCATGAATATATAAGTATCTATGGGGATGTGTTATTTTTAAGCCACTAGTCTGATCTACACTAGAACCCCAAAAGGTCCAATGATCCAAGATATTATCTTACCCTGCCTAGAAATATGTGTATGGACCAACCTAGTAAATAATAACAAGAAAACCCATTCTTCAATGTCTCAGTAATGATGTTATCAGTGTTAGTTGGAATATGAGTAATAACAAGATTGAGCTGTCATCATGTGATTTATGATCAAATGGACAAGCAATATATTCTAATGATGGATACATGGTCCCGTAATAATGAAATCATCATTCTATATAAATAAAATATGTGAAAAAATTATTCAATAAAAGGATACATATGTATACATCTTAACAGCGGATTTAAATATTTGTTATTATAAGAGAACTTGGCCATATGTATGTATTTATCTGAAGAACCCTCGATGTCTAGGATGTATGAAAACAGTATTTCCTCAAACAATTGAATCTTATTATATACCTTTCTATTAGTTAGAGGGTTATAGGATGTTCTCATAAGAACCTATATACATGAGGCCTTATGAAACCACTAATAGTATAATGAAATTAAGAGAGAATATAAATCATAAATTATAGAATTATGTTATCCATGATGATGTAAAACATCCCTGATATATAGTCTCCCTAGCTCATATAAAATGAAGGTATTTTACATATATAACAAATCTATAACAATTATAAAATTATCAACAAAAACCAGACAATGTATCATTAATTTTAGGTGATCTAGGTAGACCAGTAATGAAATCAAAAGAAACGTCATCCCATTTCAATATGGGAATTGAATGTGGCTCTAAATGTCTTTTTAGAAAATGGTGCTTTGCCTTCTCTTATTAATAGGTGGAAGAACACGTTATAAAGACATAAATATCAAATTTTATAAAATTAATCAAATATTAGTGATGTAATCATTGATATATCTTGGTTACTTTGGGTTGTACTGCCCAAGATGAGCTTTGAAATTACAACATCAACTCCTCTCTAATGTTTTCTAGGACCCAAACACACCCATTGAATAGTAAAAATTCATCTTTTTCATGGTATAACAATGTGATGTATCATCTTCTTACATGAAATTACCAATAGAAAAGGACCTTTGGATTAGATAGTTTTCTCAACCGTATCCATTGGAGATGGTTACAGGTCAACACTGAGGATGATAGGATAATATTCTCATTATCCTATTGAACCACAACATGAATTTCTCATTATATGGCATTGATATTCCATAAACCATGATCCAAAAAAACTAATGGAGTCAACATCTTCCTACTAATATGATTTCCAACTGAATTAAAATTCTTAGGTGTATAAAAAAGGGCACGATCAATAATCTATAGGCACACAACCAATCTGTGTATGATGAGGTTCATATCTCATTGTGTAAAAATGTTCTTGAGGCTTTCCTGATCAGTGAATTATTCAAAATCATGACCTTGAAGATAGTTTATTAAATATAATAAAGCATTAAATAGAGAATAATTATCAAGATCATTATTTAGGTAATTCCATTCATGGCGCCTCAACTGACGAGACCCAAATGCAATGACTTAGACATCCAACATCAAAACAACTCCAAGCCCAAAACCTGACATGTAATAGTATAAAATATAGCTCTTACATAGCTCGTACATAATTATTAATAGTCATGAATACAAAATTCCATTGAACTTTTAAATGGAACATCACAAGATTATGGAAACAATAATTTAAGACCTTATTTTTCAAGCCCATACGCTGCACAAAAATGTGGGAGAAATCCTAGATAATCTATATGTAGTATGTAGATCTCCCCAAGAAACTATGAATTTAAATGTTGTTTTTGGGATACTCCTTGGAATTACATGTCTCAAATTATTTGGTCTTCTACATCCCATCACAGCAAGATGATATGACCCTATAAGTGCTCTTTGTTGATCGAAAAGTTTTTTATACTGATATTAATGTAAATATGATTATCTCTTTGTGTATTCTATATGATATCATGGTGAGTAGCATGGTATTTTTATGAATAAGAATTATTTAATATTTCATTAATAAATTCTTCCATGAATGATTCTAGACACCCGTGGAATCCTAATAAATTAAATCAATGAAGGTTATCTGTGTGATCATGAGAAAAAACGACATTACTAGGTACTCATATAGAACATACCTCCTCTAGAATGTTGTGTGGGGAATGTTTTATTTCCAAAAATGCACCTGATTATATCCCATCCTCAAATATGTGTTTAAAAATTCACTCACTCATCAGAGATGGTAAAATATTTCATATAATCTTGGTTGAGGATAATGGTTATTTATCATGAAATATTTCGATGAATGGTAATTTAAAAAATTTCTGAGAGTACTATTTTTATTATTAGAAAAATAATTAGTGATCCCCAAGGAGAAGTGGTATGGTGAATAATTATAATATCCTCAATATCCTCAAACTATTTCTTGATCAATAAAAACATCATAGGTGACATCCTATAAGGATGAATGATCACAGGTGATTCTCCTCACACAAGATCAAGGATAAATTCTACCTCTTGAGAATGAGGAATGCCATAGAAATCATCATGAAAGATTTCATTAAAATACTCAACCACAAGAAGAAAAAAATTAATCCATAACCCCTGATCATCTCAGAGAAACTAGAAATATGATATGTCACATTTCCAAGATTATAATTTTTATGTCCATCTCTAGTCGCATAAATATCCCATTCTACTTTATGAACATGGATAATTCCCACAGGTGATGTAAACATCATCCTATAATGATTATAGACTATGTGGGATTGATTGGGTACTAAAATGTCAATTCAAATGATTACAGAAAATCATATCAAGTCACTGATGATGATATTCCATATTAAGTGATATCCTTTTCTTAATATGTGACAATGTTTTCAATCGAGTAGGCCCTATGATCAGATACCTAATGGGGGTATTGAGCATCATCATCCCATAAATGTTTTTATCCCATGTCCCATATATTTGATGATTTCCTCTAATATAAATTATTGAGACCTGACCATATCAAAATAACGTAGATGGTAAAGTGGAGGCTAAAAAATTATACATCAAATAGTATAAGTTATGGAAATATTATTCTATATAATTGGATGTAATTCATGTAACTATCATGTACCATATCCATGAGACAGTTTCTAGCTACCATGAGAATAACTTCTCCACTTGCACAAAGAATAATGAGTCTGACTACCTCCACCTCATCCATCGCCACAATCAGAATGTCTTCTGTTATTCTAGATGATTTTTTGACAAGATACTGTATTATATACTCCTAAACATGGAGTTTGTGCAGATCCCAACTCACATGTATCTTATGTAAATGTCCAATATAATGGCTGGATGTGTCCCATCCTGCCTAAGCCTCTACATTCCACAAGATAACATAAATAGTGTGTTTTCATATGTCTCGTATTATTGCAGTGGTGACATATAGAAAAACCATCATCATGGGATGATCGAAGACTGATAACCTCATAAAAAACCCTGAAGTAACACCATCATAAAAATCATGAACCATTGAAATAATAAATGATAAACAACCCTAATTTCAATGATATTTTTACCTTAATTTTTGTTGTGTAATTATTCCCTATTTGATGATTTTAGAAATAGTTTTCAACCTAAATAAATTGACATATAATCATATATCTTGTACCAAACCATCCTAAAATTGACTGGTGGTCATAAGATCATCACCCACTATAGTCATTGTATACTAATTCATCTTAGTAAAGAGAGAAAAATACACCATGAATAACATACCTCCTTCCTCAAAATTTCATAAACTATGTAGCCCAATTACCGCATAGAGACTGTTGAATGAAATATTTATAGAAAATAATATGTAAATCTACCCAATCCATGTTATGGAGAAAATCCTTTGAGGTAATAACATACCTCTATTTCAGGGTTTAATCTCATAACATATATGTATCAACATTTATCCTCCACTTTATAAGAATCCCCATATGCTCAAATATAGAAGGAATATCATTGAACCAAGACATAGTAGCATGTGGTCCGTAATACCCATAAAAGGCTAGGGTATTTATCTACTAGAGCACCCATTTCAACTTTTCACTAGTCAGGTCATGTTAAGAATCACCATTGACACTTTTCATCATATAGAAAAATCCAATACGAAAATACGCATCAATACCCATATAAAGAATTAGACGATGTTCCATATGTGGCACTACATGAGGACCAACTGGTTCTCTTGGCCCACCACCTCTTGAGCATGTTTTTTATCTGCATTTTATGTATGACTATAGTACGTAATGGATTCATGCATCTACAATTCCAAAACCAAACCTCTGATGATATTTTAACACTTGAAATTATTATTGATAGAAAACGGGGATATGTACATAGTTGTCAAATAAATATATCACTGCTCTTATATGTCTTCGATATCTAGATATATGTTGTAATGTAAATACCATAATGTCTTCAAGAAAATAGTGACATAGAAACTACACACTGGAATGGATGGGTCTAGGTCTATGTCTCGAATGACACATATAAGATAAATATTATCAATTTAAACATGATACCCATTAAAAATTTGTTATTGTTAATATTTTTAAATATCTTTAAATTGATCAATTAGATGTATCACTATTTTCGATTCATAAGGTTCCATACACTTCAGAAACCAATATCTGGAATCTTCATAACCCAAACCATAACACGTTCCATACCATGCGACTAGTGGTTTGAAACTCAATGTTCTATAAATGACTACTTACCAATTTTGATTTAGCCTATTTAGAAAAAATAGTTATGTTATAGAAGGCACTTTAAGAGTCAAATATGTTTTTTAGGACCCTTGAATGAAATGTGAGGTCATTTAAATACAAAGTTAATGAATTAATAATACTAAATTGGTATATTCATACTAAAAAAAGATGTGGAATGGAAAAATGAATCCTATAATAGTATTATTGTTCCTATAATGACATAATTAATGAAATAACCTCATTTAATTAGTAAAGGTAAATGAAATATAATTTTATTAAAATAAATAATAAAAAGACTATAAATAATTGACATCCCAATAGTGAATTCGTATAACCTATTAGGGACATAATCAAAAATAGAAATTACCTACCATATTAAATTGGGATCCCCCTTTACATGGGTTAGTTATGAAAAGGAATATTCTCATTAACAAATCCCATTTACTTAGTGTCACATTTCTAATAACCAAAAAATTTGACATGGAAAAAAATCATTGATACTAATAGGTTACATCATGATCTAGAATCCATTAAACATTTTCCATGAGATATACTGTTAGATAGCCTCAAAAAAATCTAATTGTATGTTTTAGGATACTGAAAATATGGGAGGAAGTAAAGGTGGTACGAATAAGCGGTTATCCATTATATCAGAGTGGCACAATTGATAAAATAATAGTAAATTGAAAACTACGGAAGAATATAAATAACCACACATAAAACCCACATTAGTTGAAAATAGAATATTATAGATATATTGAAAGTGTGAGAAAGCATAAAAAACTACTAAATGTTAAAATAATATCATAATACACAAGGTGGTGTCGTATACATAATGGTGTCATAAAATTATAATATAAACAAAAAAGAGAACATGGGGAATGCATATAAAACATGATATTTGATTGTAAGAAAAATAACAATAGAAAATTTTCCTAACATCTAGATACTATGATTATTCCTCTACTCCCAATACACAACTATAATTAAATCATGTAATGAATCTATAGTTGTCCTCTTGTCGGTATACATTCTCTTAAGAAATTAATTTACTCATGAAAAAAAGCATACCGATTAGGGGTTCAGATAAATTCCTAGAAGGCCACCACCAATAAAACGTATTAGTAATACAAGATGTGCATATAGTAACCTTTGTGTGTTGAAAATTAATAAATTATTTAAATAAAGAAATTGTGGCCTCCTTAGGTTCTTATAGGACATATTGTTTCCCTATGTTCTTCAACTCATGTCGGAACTATATTCTAATGTGTAACCACACACACACACAAATATATATATATATATATATATTAATAATTCATATATATATATATGTAGTTATTTAATAAGCCATTCATATGTGATAAGTACATGTGGATGTTTGTATCCCCATAACTTCAATACTAGGAACTAGATAGACTAGGGCATAACATAGTCATCCATCACTCATCTAAACAAGACTATCATCTCAAAAATAGTAAAGGCCCTATATCTCACAATCAATGAGAGACATCAATTTCTACACTCAAAATGGTTGGTATGTTCTAAATCTAACACCTGAAGTAAGGTACATTTTGTGTCGTCCCACAATGCAAATATTGTCAATTGTGAGAGAAATCATAATCAAGAATCGATGTAATAGAGATTGAATCATCATTCCCAATAATTCCAATTACCATAACTGAACAAGCCATTACCATGGTTTATTTATAATTATATATATAACAAGATTCATCACTTCATAAGGATCAAAATAATGGATTCACATATGATATCAGACATTTAACTAAACATGCAATGATTGGTGTTTCATTGTGAAGCATTATAATCTATTTTATCTACTTCCATTTAACTCATTTATGCAAGTAGATAATTAAGATACAATTTATTCAACTTATAAAATCCATTTAGTTAATTAAGTCACTAAAATTCAATTACAAGGTTCAACTATGAACATCGAATGTGCCATTATTAATTTTTCAATTAATTAAAAATGTAATTCCATATATAACATGAACCATGCACATAATAGGTTTTTTTGTTATACAAACATTCAAAGAATAGTGGAAGGCATCATTTACAACACAATCTGAATTTCTAGGATGCATCCTAATCATTTCCACATTTAATTTTAAAGGTTCATATTATCCCAACAAATGAAATATTTTTCCATGATCGATGTTAGAATCATGAAATTACTAAACATTAATTTTCATGATTATAAAAATGTGTGTATATCAATTCATAATGAAGAAATACATTTTATTGAAATGTAATGATCGATGGTGTGCGGAAAAATAGTGAGGCTATGAAAAAAAATGATTTTTATGTAAAAAATGTTACCACATACAATAGGTTCACTGAAATCACCTCAAATGATTGAGGAAAATAAATTTATGTAGAAGGGATGAAATTGATAAAATTAGTGAAATTATCTAATTCCCTGTTAATATGGAGTGTAAAAAAGGGTATTGTGTTTAAAAATATGACAAATATTGATTTTTCTATATATCTAGAAATAATCTCTATGCCTCTTTTAATAGGACAGAAAATCCATTGGAGGATAATGGTAGCTCAACTATCAGAAATTGGCGAAGAAAGAAGGGTGTAGAATTTAATCAAAATTGAGGAAATTTTATACATTTAATAATAAAAAATTATGATTCATATTTTGGCCTCAATGTTTTTCCAAACTGTAAACAAACTGGGCGTTGGCCAGTTTTCAAAAAGATACCATGCATGGTTATGCCATATAGTTTCCTTAAACCAGAATATAACTTGTAAAACATCCTCTATAAAAAACATTAGATTCTCTAAATGGTTGATCTACTATGTTAACACGGTTTTAGAAGAACCATGTGGCCCACTTCTTCTTCAAGGGACCCCGCACAGTTATTATTAACAATATTGTTACCGTGAATCCTTCCCTGTTTTCCCATTTTCATGAACTCTGAGCTCCAAAAAGAACCAAATTATCCTAGCATCATCCTAATGACATATTTCAGAATTACATTGATATGTATGAAATAATTAAAATTTTGATATAATTATTCATACCATAATGAAAAGGAGATTCATTACATGAGTAATAAATTACGGGATTAGTTATATGAGTCGGTGTAGGTGTCTACATGATACTGATGGTCATAGATTCTATAACTCCAGGATTAATTCCTTGATCCTCTATTATTAATTAATTATTATAATTATAATTTTGTATGGAAGCCTCCATGTGCAATGTGACTGACACAAACAACTGTAAACCACCTGAGTATGTGAGATTTACCAATAATGTTGTTACATCATTATAGATATTCCCTAAGTAAATATCCATATACTAATTTAATGGGAGATGGATATTCATTGATTAGGAATTACATTTTCATGTAATGATATAGTCCATCTCCCAATTCCATGTTAGTGGTTTTCAATTAGATATTTTGTGGTCTATTTTTTCTTCAGTGTAGAAATAAATTTTAAAATGAACTTTATCATCAAATATTCCCAATTAGTAATAAAATCTTATAATATGTTTCAATACAATGAAAATTGTCTGATTAATTATCTTAAAAATGAACCTGAGTTTTATTACATTTCCTTGATTCCAAATTCCTATAATCAATCCACCCTGAGACATAGACTGTGTTATGTTACTCTTTTAGTCAAGGAAGTCACAGAATATGGGGAATGTGGGAAAACCAAAATTAGCTAGAGGATATACGACATCTGCTCTATAATTATAAAACATTATCACTTATTATTCTAGATAGAGTTACCCCTCCAAATAGAATATATATGTATCAAAGGACGCGATGTTCTTAGGGAGATCTATTGGAAAAGTGAACTAGTAAGATGAACAAGTCAGAGTCGTTGGAGAATCCTGATATGGAATCCTAAATTGTGTTATGTCTTAATAGATATTTAATTATATCATGGAGTATCTATAACATCCTTACCCCAGTTACCCGGAGATGGTGCATTATTACATAACATTGGCGTGATCACAAAAGATCATGTCTTGAAAGACCGATTAGTTTAGTAGTCTTCGAAATAGTAGATATATTCATAATTCTTACATTACATCATAAAGTAAAAAAAATACAACAACATCTTGTGTTCATATCACGTCATATTATCCTTACAGGTCATTCCAAAAGTACTACTTTACATCCTAGTGAAAATAAAACATTGAAATGGGTGATCTCAAAGGCTTAGAAAGGATAACAATATAGTGAAAACATTCATAAATAAGCATAAACATTTAAGGAAATGTATAACTAAAACATATGCTTTTTAAACCTGAACATCAACTTAATATGGAAAAAATAATGACATAATTCTATTTACATATTCACATGGATATTCTACTAGTCAAATAATAACATGCAATATCAATAACCACTTTCATAATGATGGAATGCATAATGCCAGACTATCAAAACCACGTTGTCAAGGCCTCGTGCCAAGACTACAAATAAGATATTGCCAAGGCCTCGTTCCAAGACACTAGTTTGTCTCATGAGACCTACCGATGCATCTAGAAGCTATAGCGGGCTCCACCCATCACCTACAAATTCCAATGCATCTGTCATATGAAAAGTTTGAAACATAACATAAACATTTGTATTAAAACTACCATACGAAATGTAAATACTTTATCCTCAAACCATGTATGGTATATAAATAGCACATTCAAAATCAAACATAACTCATTAAATACAATATGGAATATTGTATTGTGACATATTAACCTCAATAAATAATAATGAAGGATATTGACATAGAAGAAAATAATCATCAAAAAAATTTGAGAGAAATATCACCCTTTTATTGAAAACAATTAAAAGTCCCACTATTTGTCAAAAATCCATTTAAAAATAGATTTTTGAATCAAAGTGTCCCATACGACATTGAAACATTGAAAAGTAATTTTAATTTTAAAACATTAATGTCCATATAAATAAATCCTTAAAACAATTTTTAAAAAATGGACATTAATGAGAATGAATTATTTGAATAAATCTATAAAACATTTAAAAATGATATTTTAGTTAGAGTTCTTAACCAAAAGAGAAGAACATGAATACAAACAATTATGGTAATCAAAACTTTGTAATATCATGAGAATAAAGGGATTCATGATATACAATGTCAATGTACATTATCTACACCATATAAAAGTAATTTGGTGTATAATAACAATGGAGTCTCAATGGAATGTAAATTGAGATGAAATCTCTCATAAATTCTATATCCATAGGTTAAGGATAAATCAACAACATAATTCTGTGTGACAAATATAACTACACTCAATATGATTGGATATTTAGTGTAAAAAAATCAAAGTACATTCACACATATTCTTGTAAAAACAACAACAACGAATTAGATGTTTAACTCAATAAATGGAGATTGAGTTAAAATTAATCTTATCAAGTTCATATCAATGACTTGAGAATTTATCAATGTAGTAATTATGTGTATCCAAAGTATATCCAAAGAAAGGGGAGTGGTAATTATGACATAATAAATTTAATAGTGTTTACACACATAATCTTAGAGTAAAATAATCAATGAGTATGCGTAAAGCCAAATGAGTGGAAATTGAAATTTCAAATTCCCTTATTGATTTGGTAACTTACGAACCATACACCCATGAAATAAGGATCATACAATGATGATGTAAATATATATGAATTAAATTATATTAAAAAATGAATACAAACATGGTCAGTACACACACCACATGTAATAAATAAGTTGTGGACAATGGAAATCTCATAGAATTAAAAGTGAGATAAGAAACCCAATACATTGTACTTTTTCCATGGTGGAAGGTAGGTTAGCCGCCTTTATAATGTTGAAATAATTGTTATGGAATTATAAAATAATCATATACATTAATATGCTATCATATAGGATCTTTTAACATTACTTTGTTAATAATATCTTAGTATTATCGTCGTTTCGGTTGTTAACTTACTCGATTTCATTTATATGTTTTTTTACATAAGTCATGTTTGTTATAGATAGGTTGTATATTATTAATATATATAATTATATTAAGTCCTTAAAAATTATTTTTAATGATAAAATAATAATTATACTTGTATAGATATGATGGGGAATGAATCTCATCGCGTTCGTGGAGATGGTAGTCTGTACATACGCACGAGCGGTAATATCATTTTTTGTTATTAAAATATTATATAATTGGATGGTATATAATATATACCGATTAATTATCATGTTAAATTTATTTTTTAAATGAATTACACATCATTATTATACCCATCTAAATAATAATATTTTGAATAATAATTACACCACAACGTGGAGATGGTAAGCCATACATATGCACGTATGATGACATGTCATTAAATGGATTGATAGAATAATGAATATGGTTGTACCATTTTTATAATAACATCAAAATATATAGATGATACTGGATTTATTATTTTAGAATGGAAATAACAAATAATGAAGATGTTAAAGAAGAAAGGAACTTGTAAGAGGGTGGTGAAAACGTTACATCTTCTTTGGGTTCTTCTTTTGATTTGATCAAAAAGGATCCATAGGTTAGATTTACGATCAAACTAAAGCATCTAGGTTAAAGTGACGGAAGTTGGTAGGATATTTTGGTAGAGGTTGGCTGAACCAAAAGGCCTGAGAGGTATGAGTAATTGGTTATAGGTGGTGTCCTTTTATAAGGTGGAGGAGGGGCTCTTTAAGAAAAACATAAAGTATTATTTTATAATAAATTCATATTCGGTTTATAATGGCTACAAAGTGGATTATTCAAAGTCTATAATGGGTATGGGTTGAAAACCATCCTTACAAAATATTTTAGACAGGTTTGGGTTACTATAGTCACAATATCATTTAAATTTAACTCTTAGTTAAATAGTTTGACATTTACCATGTCTCTTTGAATTTTTATATTATATATTTAATAATCGTACTATTTAATTCCAAGAGACCCCCAAATGGTCCATTAATGATACAACTATAATTATATAAGTCCTTTGGAAAGACCATAAATTTTTAGGAATAGATTATTAATTAATAATATAATATTTGTTTTAAAAACTCATTTATTTCAATTTTGACACTATTCAATAATTCATTTTTTTCAAATTCTTAAAAATTTTATTATTTCGAATAAAATTAATTTATGAAATCATAACATGAAATATTATCCAATAAAATTATTTTATGGCATCAAAAATTTCAAATTATATTTATTTTAACTTTTATAATACCAATTATTTGATTCGTTCATTAATAAGGATAATACATCATCATTATTGTGTCATAAATAAATTTATTTATTAAATGTCTAAAAATTATAAATAAAATACCATTATGTAGGAAATATTTTTGTTTTGCTAATTAATATTTATAGTCTAAAATATATCATATAAAACCTTATGTAAAAATTGTTTTCTAAAGGATATATGCTTATGTCATTTTTGTATTTACTTTAACTTAATTAATATAAGGTGTCCTTATCACCTACAAGTGGTTCCATGGGGTCCCATAATCAAACCAGAGGTTCCCATGGTCGTACATGTAACAACCAATATGGTTACGACACGTTTTATGGTAATTTATTATTATATAATATTATTTTTTACCATTATTTACCGAATTTATCCTTTAACCATGGTAAATAAAATATTTATAGAAATAATTATTCAAAATGTCTAAAAATAAAAGTTACCTATTTACACAATTTTGATAATATTATGCAAAATAAGGAATCCATTTTTCAAAATTCAATACACAAAAGTGGCAAAAAATAATTTAAAATTAATTCCCGTTGTTAAAACAAAAAGCGTGTTTTTAAGAGATAATAACTATCAAAAGATTGACACTTGTTTATGTCCGGTTTAATTGTGAAATTATGTCGAATGACAAAAATAGTATTAAACGATTAAAATATAATATAAATATACTTTAAAAACACTCAAATTAATGATTTATCACTATTGATTGTTTCTATTAAAAAGTTATATTTAATTAAAATTTAGTAATTTTCACTATTCATCATGATATAAAAGTTATCCAAAAAGTACCAAAATTTCAACCTAGGATAATTTCGATATTCTGGGTCCAAAAATGAAGTCCATTTTGAGAGATATATTTATAATATTTCAAAAAGTGGGTATTATTATTCATAACGGCTACTTTGACTAGTCGCATTGTGTTAGAATCTCAAAGTTGCGTACAATACAGGCTACTGTATTATTCATAGAGAATCATACCGTGGAAGCTTGGGGTATGTCATTATCCTCTCCATCAAATAATTTTTTCCTAGAAATTTTAAAAATTGGTCTTGGAAATATAATGGAAATTCCCACACTGAGAAAAGAGTCAACAAAAGTATCACCTTAAAAGAATGAAAGAGAAGTACAAAGGTTACCCAAGATAACTCATACAAGGATACCGTGTAGAAAAACAAGGATATGGAAGATAAAATAAGTGTAATGTTCTGATGGATAGGTATAGAAAACATGATCAAGAGAAATTCAAAAATAAAAAAGCCACAAACTTGTGATGAGACAAACAGTCATTAGTTTCCCAGTAAGAAAAGTATACAGAAAACATTTTTTAAGTTACATTACATAAAGATAAGGAATTCATTTACGAGATTGACTAATAAAATAAAGTGATATAATTTTTTTTAAGTAGAGTTTCATTATATAATAAATTTCTAAAACTAACTCATTTTTTAACCTATTAGTATTCAAGAAGAATTGGTCACACAGGATGTGCTAGAATAAACTTCTAAAGAATCACATAATCCATGATGGATAAACTATATATTTACCTTGACTTTAAAGATTAATCAAAACCAAAACAGTTAGTACATAATCTGATGATCCCCCAATAGTATATTCCATTAGAGAAAGAAACACAAATCTTAATTTCTAAAATTAAACCAACAATACCCAAAAGATAAATAAATACCATTAACTAAACAAGTTTCCTTAAAATCCATCAATATAATCTAAACTAATATTGAAAACCAAAACGTAGAATAAATTGATTATGTAGTCTTCCACGTTAAATTGTATCTCTAAATAACATCAAATACTCTTAAAGTTACATACATAAAAGTAATTAACCTAATCACATATTCTCTATTATAGGTTAAACATTTATATAAATAACACAAATCACTATAAATCCACATTAAAATTGTAGATAAAAATCCATCATTACATCTAAAATGAAATCCCATAGTATTCTAGTTACCTTGTGCATATAGTGATCCCTTTTAAAGCAAACATCTTCCAAAATAACATTTATCACTTAATCCCCAATCCATTTTCCTACACTAAGGGTATTCATTTTATATGACATAGGAACCCAAATCAACTTATTATTGATCAATAAAATCATTTAACTAAAAATAATTAGTCACAATAACCAGGGACTTCACATAGTCCAGTGGTAGGCGATAAATCCCAATCACACTTTGGTTATGGGTTCGATTCCCACAACATTATCCTACGCGACGAGTTGTCACATGGTCTACGTGTTATCCTTTTTAAAAAACTATATTTATATCATTACCAAAATGAGATAAATACCTCAAAATTACCATAACATAATTTTTACCAGAAATGTTTTCTCATACCTTGTATTTTCATCCCAAAATATAATAACCTGTAATTACCTCAGACGAAATGATCATATAAATCTAAATTGTTATTTATAACTATATCCACAAGGGAAAATATAAGTCTTACTCAAATATCATTCTCACATGGAAACTGTGGGGTTGCAAATACATGAGAAAATTATTCCCAAGTAATTCCTTCAACATGGAGCACTAATACTTTTAAACATTTTTCCAACCATTTATTTCCACATTTCTACTTCTTTGACGAACAAAATGTCCTAGATAAAAAGGCATTCACTCGGGTAATGGTCAGGTCCCCTAAATTTACATCGAATGACTGTAAATGAATTCTTGGGACAATTTTCATTTTCTTCCATATTAATCTTCATTTTTCTTCAGCAATTATTCACTTTATGTCCTTCTTTCCCACATGTAAAGGATTTCTTTGTTCTGGTGAGACACATTTATTTGGTGTCTCCTTGAACATTTTTAGCATGATAGAAATTTATGATTCTTTTCTTCATGGTCTCCACTGTTGGAGCTCTTATCATTCATCCCCTTTTTGTTCATTATTGAGTCCGTGAGTTGGTTATTAAATATGTTGTTGATCATATTTTTGGAAAACTGATTTTGCATGAACACAATATCTTTTACACCTATCAATATTCCATTTTGTTTCTCATTTCCACCAATGTTCCCACCTTTTACATCATTCTGAAAGATACTGTGACTTCTTTGGACTCCAGCCATTGACTAAAACCAGAAATCATTGTGTGAGTAACAGTTTTCATAAAATCATTTAGAGAATATCATGACACCATATTCTCAATTTTAAAACGCCTTAAGATTAACCAAGGTCATTTATTCTCATATTATATTTAAATCCTTCAAATCAGTTTGTAAATAAAATGTAAATTACCCTAAGAATATCCCCTGGGAGTGTCGTAACCAAGAGTGAAGCAAGGCCCGTTGTTGTGCACCAATTCCCATTTGAGTCTATCTCAATGTGGTGTTTTCAGGATTTACCCCTAGGTACATATGTGCCAGAGCCGCCTCTACTTGCTCATATCCAGACAGGGATGTACTTCTCAGAAAACTCATGAAATCTATACAATACCAAAAATCTAGAATTTTATTATATACTAATCTTCAAATTCTATCTCAGGGATATGTGCTTTAATCAGATTTTATCTAAATATAGTTTCCAAGGTTTGTAATAATCATTATTTAATACCAACTATAACGCCCTGACCCCAGTTACGCAGAGTCAGTGCATTATTACATAAAATTGGCATGTTCACAAAAGATCATGTCTCTAAAGACATATTAGTTTAGTAGTCTTGGAAACACTAGATATATTCATAAGTCTAACATTACATCATAAAGTAAATAAACTACCACAAAATATTGTCATCATATCCCCAAATATTATCCCTACAGGTCATTCATAAATTAATTCTTTACATACTGGAAAAAATAATACCTTGAAAGGGGTGAGCTCAAATGCTTAGTAAGGATAACAATATAGCAAAATCTTTCATAAATAAGCATAAACATTTAAGGTAATGAATAACTAAAAAATGATTCTTAAACATGAACATCAGCATAATATGGAAAAAATGAAATAATTCCATTTACTTATTCACATGAATATTCTACTAGTTGAATAATCAGATGCCATATCAATAACCGCATTCATAATGATGAAATGCATAATGTCAGACTATCATAACCACATTGTAAAGGCCTCGCGCCAAGACTACAAATAATGTTTTGTCATGTCCTCCTGAAAAGATACTATTTTTTCTCATGAGACCTACCGATGCATCTAGGAGCTATAGTGGGCTCCACCCATCACTTACTAAGTCCAATGCATTCCTCATATGAAATTTTGAAGCATAACATAATCATTCGTTTTAATACTAGCATACAGAATGTCAATACTTTATCCTCAAACCATGAATGGTATAAAAATATCACATCCACAGTCAAACATAACTAATTAAATACAATAAGAATGATTTTATTGTGACGTATTAACCACAATCGATAATAATGAAGGATATTAACATAAAAGAAAATAATCATAAAAACTATTTTAGAGAAACATCCCCTTTTCTTGAAAACATTTAAAAGTCACACTATTTGTAAAGAAGCCAATTAAAAATAGATTTTTGAATCAAAGTGTCCCATATCCATTTGAATCTTTGAAAAATAATTTTAATTTTAAAACATTATTGTCCATGTAAATAAATCCTTAAATCATTTTTTAAAATATGGACATTAATGAGAATGATTTATAAGAATAAATCTTTAAAACATTTCAAAAGATATTTTAGTTAGTGTTGTTAACCAAAAGAGAGACAATTGAATAAAAATCATTGAGGTAATAAACAATTTTTATCATTAGAATAAAGGGATTCATGATATTCTATGTCAAAGTACATTTATAAACCATATAAAAGTGATTTGGTGTATAATAACAAAGGAGTCTCAATGGAATGTAAATTGAGATTAAATCTATCATAAAAGTTGTATCCTTAGGTTAAGGATAAATCAACAACATAATTATGTGTCACAAATATAAACACACTCAATTTTATTATATATTAAGTGTTAGACAATCAAAGGACATTCACACATATTCTTGTAAAAACAACAACAATGAATTAGATGTTTAACTCAATAACTGGATATTAAGTTAAAATTACACTTATCAAGTTCATATCGATGACTTAAAAATTTATCAATGGATTGATTATGTGTATAAAAAGTATATACATAGAACGGGGTGTGAAAATTATGACATAATCAAATGAATAGTGATTCCACACATAATCATGGAGTAAAATAATCAATCAAGTATGCGTAAATCCAAATGAGTGGAAATTGAAATTTCTAATTCCCTTATTGATTTGTTAACATACGAAACATACACCCATGAAAGAAGGATCATAAAATGATAAAGTAAATATAAATGAATTAAATTATATTATACAATGAATACAAACATGGTAAGTACATACACCACATGCAATAAAAAAGTGGTGAAAAATGGAAATCTCAAGGAATTAAAAGTGAGATAAGAAACCCCTTACTTTGTACTTTTTCCTTGGTCGAGGGTAGGTTATCATACTTTATAATGTTTAAATAATTGTTGTTGAATTATATAAGATTCATATACATTAATATGCTATCATATATGATCTTTTATCATTGCTTTGTTCATAATATCTTAGTATTATCGTCGTTTCGTGTGTTAACTTACTCGTTTTATTTTATATGTTTTGTTACATAAGTCATATTTGTTATGGATAGGTTGTATATTATTCATATACAGAATTATATTAAGTCTGTAAACATTATTTGTAATCATAAAATGAGAACTAGAATTGTATGAATACGATGAAGAATGAATCTCATCTCATTTGTGGAGACGGTAGTCCGTACGTACGCACGATCGATAATATCATTATTTTGATATTGAAATCATATATAATTGGATGGTATGTAATATATAGAGAATCATTATCATGTTAAATTTATTATTTACATGAATTAAATAGAATTATTATACCCATCTAATTAAAAATGTTTTTAATAACAATTACACCATGACATGGAGACAGTAAGTTGTACATACGCACGTATGGTGACATGTCATTCAAAGGATGGATAGAATACTAAATATGGTTGTACCATATTTATAATAACATCACCTTATATAAGAGATACTGGATTTATTATTTTTGAATGGAAATAATAGAGAAAGAATAAGTTTAAGAAGAAAGAAACTTGAAAGAGGGTGGTGAAAACGTTACCTCTTCTTCGGGTTCTTCCTTATGATTTGATAAAAAGGGATCCTTAGGTTGGATTTAGGATCAAAATAAGGAATCTAGGTTGAAGTGAGGGAAGTTTGAAGGATATTTGGTCAGCGGTTAGCCGAGCCAAAAGGCATGAGAGGTGTGAGTAATTGGTTAAAAGTTGTGTCCTTTTATAAGGGGGAGGAGGGGCTCTTTAGGAAAAACTTAAAGTATTATTTTATAATAAATTCATATTCAGTTTACAATGGATACAAAGTGGATTATTAAATGTATATGGTGGGGATTGGTAAATAACAACCCAAACAATATATTTTAGAATGGTTTGGGTTACTATAGTAACCTTATCTTTTAGATTTAACTCTTAGTTATATAGTTTGACATTTACCATGTCCGTTTGTATTTTTATATTATATAGTTAATAAAATTATTATATACTTCCAAGAGACCCCCAAGTGGTCAATTAATGATAAGAATATCATTATAAAATTCCTTTTTCCAAAACATAGATTTTTAAGAATAGAATATCCATTAATAATATAATATTCTTTTTAAAAACTCATTTATTTCAATTTTGACAGTACTCAATAAATGATTTTTTTTCAAATTATTAACAAAATTATTAATTCTAAGAAAATTAATTTAAGAAATAATAACATGTATTATTAACCAATAAAATTCTTGGATGGTATCAATACTTTCAAATTATATTTATTTTAACTTTTTTAATACGAATTATTTGATTCTTTCATCAATAAAGAAAATATATTATCATTATTTTTTCATAAATAAATTTAATTATTAAATTTGTAAAAATTATAAATAAAATAACATTATTTAGAAAATATTTTTATGTTTCTACTGAATATTTATAGTCGAAAATATATCATTTATAACCCTATGTAATAATTATTTTTCTAAAGGATATATGCTTATGTCATTTTTGTATTTAGTTTAACTTAATTAATATATAGTTTCCTTATCACATACAAGTGGCTCCAAGGGGTCCCAAAATCGACCCAAAGATGGCCATGGTCAGGAATGTATCAACCAATATGGTTAATACACGTTTTAGGGTAATTTTTTATTATTATAATATTATGTTTTACCCTTATTTACCGGATTTACCCTTAAACCATGGTAAACAAAATATTTACCGAAATAATTATTCAAAATGTCTAAAAATAAAAGTTACCTATTTAAAAAATTTTGATATCCTGATTCCAAATATGGAATCCATTTTTCCAAATTCAAAACACAGATTTGGTTGAAATTAATTTAATATTTGTTTCTGTTGTTAAAACAAAAAGTGTGTTTTTAAGAGATAACAACTATCAAAAGATTGACACTTGTTTATGTTCGGTTTAATTTTGAAATTTTGTCCAATTACCAAAATTTTATTAAATGGTAAAAATTTATTATAAATATACATTAAAACCACTCAAATTATTAATTTATCAATACTAATTATTGTGATTAATAGTGTTGTTCTTAATTAAAATTTAGTAAATTTAACTATTCATCAAAATATAAAAGTTATCCAAAAAGTAACAAAATTTCACCTTAGGATATTTTTTATATTACGAGTCCAAAAATAAAGTCCATTTTTAGAGATAAAATTTTAAAAATTTTAAAAATTTCGTATTACTATTCAAAACAACTACTTTGATTGGTTGTGGTGTGTTAAAATCTCGAAGTTTCGTACAATACAAACTATTGTATTATTAAAAGAGAATCGTACCGTGGAAGCTTGGGGTGTTATAGTATCCACCAAATATTAATGTATTTTGTTATAAAAAAATTGTGTATTTAAATGATATTATTTACATAATTTTTTGAAAACCCAATGGTATTGAACAAGGCCATGTCAGGTTAATAAATACTACTATTAGATGTGGAGATATTCTATCTAGCTAAATATATTCTTGTGGGGAGATAATATACTCAACATGGTAATTAAAATTAGGAACAATAGTTTTTATTATTTTTTCATCATTGATAATCATTATTGTTTCCTTGTCAACATATTTATAGAGACCCATTAGGCTAATGAAATATCATCAAATTACATAGGTGTGAATGAGTTGTCGATACAGCCATACA
Source organism: Viscum album (assembly GCA_963277665.1). Lineage (NCBI taxonomy): Eukaryota > Viridiplantae > Streptophyta > Magnoliopsida > Santalales > Viscaceae > Viscum > Viscum album. The sequence goes on from OY728145.1 coordinate 1,203,106,277, forward strand.
ATTGACATTATATTCAAAAAGATATTAATGTGTTGTTGGTTACATAATGAAATTCAAAATATACGATATTCTAAAACATACACTAGTTCCTGATATACAGACCACATATTTCATTGACCACCATGACTCAGGAAGATCTCTCTTCATCTTGTCCATCCATAATACAGTAATTTAATAAGTTATTTTGTTTTATAATTTGAATTACATTTACTCATCTATTTCATGTTTATGGAATAATTTAATCATTATTCTATAATAAACTATAGGGGTTATCACCCTAAAAATATTATTTGATGGGTAAATTACATCACACCCTGGAATTTTCTATCTATGTTAGTATTTTCAGTTTTCAAATAGTAAAATCCTTTTGTTTCCTTCCATAATGAATAATAACATTCTGATACACTCCATTGTATATAATATATAAATCCCATAATTATTGAGATGGGAATTGAAGAAAAATTATTCTTTAGTGTACTTCATTAGATGTAACCCCAATCAAGAGTTTATCAATTTATTTGAAGACATAACATAAGGTAATATATATTCCCCTTAGCCTCTGGGATGGGTTTGAATTTGTTAAAAAACATCAACATATTTCAACTACTACTGATTGGATGATCTAATTGGATTTTTTGTGTGGTTAAAATTAACTATACACTACGGGTTAGGGTTCCTCATATAAGGATATGGAGGTAGATTCTATAATAGATTTCTGTATTTTTTGGCCTTTTACTCATGAAAGTGTTGGGTATACTTTTATTTATATAGTGGATATCCAATTGATGAGGGATTTTCTATAAATGTATACTTTTTATGATATTTATGATTATTTTGTAACATTCATAGAAACATTATGCCGGATTTAGTACCCTTCTGGTGAATATTTGAATTTGTAAACTTGATAATACCGGGATTTCAATGGATATGCCAAATAGAAAATATAAATCTTAATATTGAGACATTTCCATAGGTAATGAATCTCTAAATCTTGTTTCGTGAAATGATCATTTTATGATCAATTAGAGAGAAGAATAAGTCAATTTACTTTGGAAAACCACAATGGTGGATGTCGGGCAGAGTGTCTATAATTATACAAAAGATCCCCTTCCCTAAATTTATTCAATCCAGAGGAGGGTTTACCCAAAAATTTATTACATTAAGATTAAAATCCACTAGGAAGAAAAATATATCAATGTGATGAAAGATGTCTTGAATCACTCTAATGAGCTTAATCTATTCCTTTTAGAGAAGAAGGAGTCCCTTTAGATGATTCAAAGTTTTTAAAAAGTCTATTATGAACATAGGATATGCATTACTCATTTAATGTTTTAAAATTTCAAGAAATAATGTGTGTTTTCACAGAACATGACAATTATACCTTCTCTCTTATCTCTTTATGTATCACCATGTAATTATCCAAATCCTCGGAGTTAAATTCATTAAAATGACCATACCATATTACTAAATTCAATGATACATTACCCAGAGGACAAAGGTAATTTAGAGAATCATATGTTTCAACAAAGGTGAATTTTTTTTATAGTTGTAGAGGATGATTTTTCCCCAAATATTAAATAAACATGGAAAAGATTTCACTAGTAAATGATCATGTTCTTGATGCATTCAACCTTAGACTCAAGATTTTATCCCAATATAACGTAATTCTTGAAAAATAAATAACAAAGAGGTTATTTGATTCATGATGTGATGTAATTTTTGGTGGTTACATTATAATGGGAAACATTAGGTGAAATTAACTTTTAGTGGATTAGATCCCTCAAGGAAGTCCACTAGTGTTACTAGTATTGGATGGGAAATAACAAGAAGGGTCTTAATTTATATTGATATTTTTGTTTTGGGGAGGGCCTCACAATTTATAACATGAAGATGGCCTCTATTATTAACAAGACTCTAGAGAGGTCCTAAATATATTGGAAATTGATACTATGAGGAGGAATGTTATTTTAATTTATAATTTCTCTTGTGATTTATGAGTTTTTATTTATTTCATTGCATATAATAGAGTGATGTTTGAAGAATTAAATGATTTATGCATGGATTAGGTAAATAATATGTTATTATTATTGATTTTTGTTATTCCATTAAGAATACAGAATAGATATTCATAGTAATATTGTTATGGTTTGATCATAGATCAGGATTTGTAATTAATTATTTAGAAAAAAATCTTTGAGGCATATAAATCCTTCAATGATACTAACCTCTTATTTTTGATATATAAAAATTGCTTTATTATTTAATTAAATAAATATTTATTTTTTCATTGAAAAATTGGTATGGATAAGGTATAGAAACCCCTTATGGTCTTAAAAAACTATTAGAATATTCCAATAGAGGTGCTATATGATAAAATGAATATAAATATTATCCTTAATGAGATCCATAAATATATTATGATAATACTAATATTCAAGTGAGAATGTGTAACATGTACCCGCTCTATCGTTAGTGGGAATGATTTACCTTACCTGATGGTAAAAAGAATTTGAACTTTATCGAAAGAGAATTTGATATAATTATATCCTGATACTATAATTATTGGAGGAATAAGAGATTATATTCGAGGTACTATTAACATATTGAGATAAACTCATGAAGTATCGGAAGGGCCTATTTCTGAGATCTCTTTAGGATATGTTAAAAAGAATCTATTATTTTTATATGGATTTAAGATGGAATTTACATGATTATCATAGTATGTCAGTGATCCAATATGTAATTAAAAGTAATATGATATTACATGGATGTCATTTTTAGTATATCTCAACAGTATCATGTTTAATGGTGAATATAAGCCTTAATAATGTTCATCATTCTATCATATTGTTAGTCAAATAGCCTTTAATGTATTATTGTAAATATAGGTCCACTCTAGAGTAGGCACCGAGAAGTACCATTGAGACCCTTATCTATTATACGGTATTGGAATATAATCCTCAAACCTAGTGGCCATTAGAATATTTTGAACACTATATTCGATCACTAGAAGAATATCATATAATGATTGTAAAGTGAATGTATCAACACAATACTACTCATATAATCCTACTAGGATATTTTTATAGAATTATTGATTTTAATGATGATATACGACATTATATTTTCATTAATTATCCACTATCCACTATAAAGACACATTTTCAAGACTCTGGATAATGTTATCAGATGCATCTCTTGCTGTCTAGCCTTCTGAAAATTTTATTTAGGGACAAATAATATGGACCATTCATTATAGTGATTCCTAAAACCATAATCCCTCCTATGCATCTCATAAGTATAAATGGGTGGTGGGTGTCAATTGAATCCCCCTTTAAAAACCTATTGTAATGGATATGATCATACACAAACTCCATGATAATGATCTTAATTGATTGGACATGATAGTGGAGACCCGGTTCTTTATTGAGTTCATTTTTCTGTCCGAAATCTATTTGGTTTCTGAATCATTAGGATCCAATGAGATTCCTCCAATGTTGGGATATATTTTGTATGATTTTAATAATAAATAATTGAATTCATCACGTGGTATGGATTTTTTGGATTGGTGAAAATATCTACCGCATAGTAAAATCCACTAATATCATCAAAAAAGAGTAATGCCAAAGGTATCTCAGATGTTGGGTATTACCAGATTTATGATATTTGTGGATAATATAAATTTCCATGTAGAAACATAAATTATAAAAGGGGTTTCTAGATAGAACCATTTGAATTCTATTTGAATTCTATGATATTTACTAAATTTTACTATAATCCCAAAAAATATTTGAATTTCTAAAATTAATCAATGTAAAACCACTATAAATAATAAAAAAATTCTAATAAATTAAATAAAAATCTTAAAAAATTGATAAATTTAATGGGTAAAATATTCATATTAGCAACAAAACTCTACATAAGAAATGTAATAGTATATTGGTTGTGTCATGATAAATATAATATCTGACAACTAATATTATTCAATTATTTAGGTTAAACGGTTCAATTCAACCATGTAGATAACAACATGAATTATACCAGTGTGCCTTTTTGAGTAAACATGGATTGGATTTCCAATAATATGTGGTCAAAAAGAAGTTACTAATGAAGCTTTCGAGTGTGTATTGGGGAGGAGGATTAGAGGCTAGGCTTATCTCATCCTTTTTCGAAGGAATTATTACAAACTACTGAAATATATTAATTATATAAGGTATATCTATTATCATTTCCCAAATCCCAGAGTTATATTATATAATGAACCAAAAAATTATTAGTCATATTTCTAATTTTAAATTTCTAAATAACATATTAAATAATTTACTTGTTGAAAACATGTGCAGTACATTAGTTATTTTGAAAAAATATAAACTAAATTCTATCAAATTTAAAATATCATTAATCATATTATCAATGGATAATAATTCTTTAATATATTGTCTTATTATATTAGTGTATATTATGGAATGTGATGAAGTATAATTTTCATATATGTAAGAAGTTGTGGCCTCAACCATTTGGATTAAACCATATTAATCCCATTTTTTGGAGATTCTATAGGAGATGACAACATTGGTTTATTTCCATCACAAATCCCAATAATGAAATCTACTACAAAAGTACAAAAAAGTCATTTCTAGGAGAAAATCATATATTAGAACATCACAACATAAACCATGCTCATGCAACCACCCCAAGAGAGCCCCACCACTGTACAGGTTACTATTAGGCGATATGCCAGTTTATTAAGGGTTTAAGTATCTACACTATATTTTTATCAATATATTTATGTATATATTATTAAAAAATTAATTATTAAATTTTTCATTTTTATTATTACATTATATATTATCATACAATGTTATTTATAAAAAATTAATATTGGCATGAACAAAAAAATTATATTTTAAAAATATTTAAAATTAAGACACCCATTTGATAAATTTATTTATATTTTAATTGACTAATATTTTAATTAAATTTTTTAATTTAATTATTATTATTTTAATATAAATATTTTTTTTTTGAGATTCTATATGTTTATTACATGTCGTAAAAAGTGATTATGATAAAAAATTCTTGTTTTTTTCAAGTAAATATGTATTTTTATTTTAGAGTTATAATTATAATATATAGAAAGATATATTTTTGAAGAAATATTATTTTTTTTAATTTATCAAATTTGAATTTCCAAATGTTTTTTTTTCATTTATTTTTTAAAATAATTGAATTTTTTTAAAAAAATAAATCAGTTATAGATATACAATACGTATTCTGAGATCATAATTGGAAAATTTTAATTAATAAATTCAATAAATAGAACACACTACCGAATATATATTTCTTTCTTGGAATAATGTATTTCTATGTTATTTTTTTATTTTAATACCCTCATAAGATATCTTCCAAAATATATAATAAATTTCACAATTTTAAATTCAATTGTTTATAAACATAACACACTTCCATATCCCCCTGGGTATAATTATGAGGTTTTGTGTTCTTTTCAAAAGAAAATTTTTCAAATAATAATATTTTTTAGAAACCATGGTCGCAATCCATCTGATGATTTTTTTTAATTTTTCAATAATATAGATTTCAAAATATGAATTTAGATGTTAATATGGAATTACTGTATCTTTTTTTATTAATACCCATCCTTCAACTCCCTCCTCTTCACTAAATCCTAATTAATGTTGAATTTTTTATAAATATACCTCTGCATATCCCTCCAATGGTGTTTATATACACTTTATAATATCATAATTAACATTTAAAATCCCCCTACAAAGATATGATATCTCTATATATTTTTCTTTATTCAATAACTATTTTTGGTATAATCCTATTGAATCACAAGTGATTATGTTTCCATGTAATTATAAATATTCATTTACTATGAAATTAAAATTTTATTTCTAATATATCATCTATCTCCTCGCTTTTTAAAAATTACCATCATTACAATGTCACATTAAATGATTTTAACCCCCCGCCCCCATTATAAATATATATTATCTGAAATATGAAATTTGATTTCATGATTTTCATATTAGAATAATTTTTTAAAACTACCATTATAGTATAAATATGATATTGATGCTGAGAGAGGAGACCTTTATATCTCTTTATACCCCTAAATGAATCATTTGGTACACCAGTTTGGATCCTATTGTTGTCTAGGACAATAATTTTCATTGTGAACTCCCACACCATCTTGCAATCAGGTTAATTAACCTAGATGTATATATATCCATTGTTTTGTAATAAAATATGCATAATCAACATTAACTAATAATGAAATTAAAAGTTATAAATAATATTCCCATTTTTAGGATATTTATGTTAGACATATATATGTACATGATATGAATGTCACTAGTGGGCCAAAAATTATATAGCACTCCAATGCATTGGGTAATGTTAGTATATCATGCTATAAATTATATAAGTAATGTGATGTTATACAAAATATAAAATGTTTTTATGTGTATGAGGCTATCCATTAAAACTTTTGGTGATTTTATGTTTTACATTTTTTCCAAATTCATATGTTTCTATGATGTCACCATCATATATCCTGCTTCGATGATCATGATTATGATTTTCACCCCTTTATGTCACCAGGATTGGATTATTTAAAATAATTTATTATTATATTCATGTTATTATTTGATGATTCACTAAATTGGATTTATAGATTAATATTTCTTATTAAAATTCATAGGTTGTCCCATGTTGGTTAAGGAGATTGAAATAATTACATTTCATCCATGTTTATTTAATTGTGTCTAGTAAATAATTTTAGAAATCCACTTGGAATAACAATCTATTGGCATTGAAATAATTATGTATGCCTTAAAAATTAAAGAATAAGGTTTTATCACGATATTAGTTTTAATATATGGTATGATAGGAATGTCTAGTAATTTTATGGAGTTATGATTCAAAAACATAATGTTTAGATTTAAAATAACAAAAAACATAATAAAATATTATTAAATTTTAGTAAAATATTGATTAATAGGTTTACATGAACCTTAATTCTTATATGGATATGCAGGTGATGTGGTCAAAGGATAGTTGTACCATGAAGTAAAAACATGAAATATAATTCATTTGAAATATGTGGATTACCACATAGTGATTGATATAGATTATATGCTACACATATTTTTAATCATTACGAGGTTATATGGTTTGGTGAAATCCAAATATCTCTTTGAATCATTATGGATGGATCAAAAATTTTAGAAAAAATATTATGTTATAAAATAGATCTTGGGTAGAATAGATAGAATCCTAGATATTCATATGATAAAAAATATATTTAATTTATGATTTATCCATCAATATATCATTTTATTTCATTAATTTTATATATTTTTTAAAATTATTTTTCATAATATTGCCTTTATTTTAGTTAATGTTTCAAAATATTTGAAACCAATTAAATAAACAATTTGAGGTAAAATGTGATAAATTTCCAAATTAGATTCCATACACAAAGGTAGAACTAATTTGGACCTTCATGATAGTAAATTTTAAATTAACTCATATTTTAATAAAATCATGAATAAAAAATAACTCTGACAATCTCCATTGGATGAAAAAATTTAAATTGAGACCATTACATAACAATGGTTTAAGAAATTTAGTTGATCTTCAAATACCATAATCAATGATCAATGTATCAACTCCATTGTGAAAATATTTTCCACCATTAAATTAAATTATAACGAAGAGGATATGTTGTGATTTTTAATATTTTTGGTGACGATGATCAAGGGGGGACATTAGTAAAAAAGAAGAGGCCTGATGAGGATATTGAAGTGATGGAATAACATGAATTCTAGGGAACATTTTTTATTAAATATTTCCACACACAATCTGATATAAAATTTATAAGGATATCATTATCCACAAACAAAATTATCATGAATAAATCATAGAATACAAATATATCTTCCATATACATTAATAGTAATGTTTCATCATTTTCTTTAACACTAAATGATAATTAGAAAACTGATTTTCTAGGATGAAGCCATGTCTGTGAATGGTATCGATGATTTGGTTTGTTGGATCTCATGAGAACATTATCTAATGTTCCATGAATTCAAAAATAGTGATTGATGAATCACAATGGCCACCTGGGTTTAGATTCAAAATGCATTGATCATTGATGTACATGGATGTTACTGACATTTTTTTCTTATTTTCATTTAGTTTTAATTAATTTGCTAACCTCTTCTTGTGTTTTTAGTTTTTTTGTAGCATTTTAAATATTTTAGTTTTATTTATAGTTTTTAGTAAGTATTATATTAACATTAGTTATTTATTTTCATTTTTTAGAATTTTATTTTTACTTTATTAACATTTTATATTTTAGTTTAATATTATTTGTTATTAACATTAATATTTTATAATAATTCTACTTATTATTAGTATTACTATTATTCTTATTACTATTATTATTATTATTAAACTTAATTATTTAATTTTTTTTTATCTAATTTGAATTTGAATTTTTCTTTTCCCCCCCTATTTCCCTCACCCGCCGCCCCTTTCTTTTTCCCTCCCCCGCTGGACCCGCTCTCCCCTTTATCTCTCACCTTCATCCGCCGCTGATTTGGATTTTTTTATTTATTTTTTCTGCAACTCCCTTACACGGCGCCCCTGGCCTCCCCTCATATACGGCAGCCGCACTCCCTTAAGGTCGGCACTCCCCTGCGCCCCCGGGGTCCGCACCCCCATCTCTCCTCTTCCCTTCTCCCGGCGTCGCCCTCTACTCCCTTTCCCGGCCGCCACCTAGCCTTACCCCGCTACCCATCTCCCCACGCCCCGCCTCCTCTCCGCCACCCTGTTCCAGCGCCCCACTCATCACTCCGCTGTGGCCCTCATCTCCCTTGCCCCACCTCTTCACCCCGCCAGACCCAACTCTCCCTGCCACTTCCCTCAACCCGCCACGGCCTCCCCTCTTCACGCACTTCGCACCCCACTGCACCCCGGCCTCTCCTCCCATGTTCTCTCCCTTGCAGAACCTGCACACTTAGCCACCCCTCTAATCCGCAGCCACCACTCAGCAGCTAGCTGCGCACCACCCCCTCCTCTGGCCGCCCTCGCCGTCCGTCTCCCTCGCCAACTACCCTCTCCCTCTCTCAGCCGGACCAGCGGCCGCCCTCTCCTCCAAGGCCTCGGCCAGCCCCCGCTACCCCTCGCCCTCTCCATATCTCTCCGCATGGTGCAGTAGGTACACGAAGAAGCCAAGGCAAGCTCTCATCACCTCGCTCTCACCACCATCCAAGGAGCCGACCCATAGCCGTGCACCGGTCACCGATCATTCGAGCAGCCACCGCAGTCGTCGCAGCGAATCAACATCCACTACATCGCCATCATCCTTTCTTCTGACGGTTGCGAAGCCGGCGCGCGACGTCATCACGTGTCGAGGTGTGATCAGACAGTTATTGCATGCGGCGAGAGTGAGGACAGACATATTCATCATTGGTAACACAGTTTTATTTTTCATGACATATCATTCTATTACCGTGTTTTTAGTTGTGATGTCGGGGTAATTTTCTTAGTGTTGGGATGTTGGTTGATTAATTAAAATTATTACGCATGCCTTGAAAAGTATTATTTTATGATTAATTGTCAATTAAATTTATTTTAATTGAATATTTATCTGTTTAAATTATTTTTGCACTGAATTAATTGTTGAAATTAAAACTGGCCCTTTTAATTAAGTCGACGCGGCGGTCCGAGAAGGTAAACTGTGTTGACTGATGGTAGCTACAAATTAGTGACACAACTTTGTGAGAAACGGGTTGTGTCATTTCGCCGTGTAGTTCGGGGCTGGAATGAGTTTTCTAATTTATTTATGACACCAGAGAACGGGACTTTAAATAAAATTGGGAAATTAAAATTGAGCATCTAAAAAATGGTTATATTTTCAGAATTGGCAATAATTAAAAAGAAGAAATAATTAATCATCCTAAAGAATACCTTGCACGGCTGCGTAACAATTTAATTACGACATCAGCACCCCCGACACATGTTGTTGATTTCGAGTCCATTATCATTTTCATTTGTAATTTTTTTTACCTTTTGTCTTCTCACCTTTTAGTTTAATTAAAAAAAAGAGGGAAAACTCACAAACCAGGTATTCCTTCAATCCCTTGTCCTAGTTTGTCTAAACACCGTCCAACGAAATTTTTTAGTGAACTAGGTTCCGTGCTTTCTGTGGTTCGACCCTGCTCGCCACTTTTGCAGTAGCCAGTTGGTTATAAAAATTCGCAAATTTGCACGCGTTGCGACGCACGTGCCAAATTTCTGGCGCCGTTGCCGGGGACAACGCGCACGTCTAGCATTAATAAAAGTTCAAGTAGACCTTGCTTTAGGCACTGTTCGCCTAAATGGTGAACACTCGTACTTCTGATCCGTCAAAGAACGACACACCCCTTGATCCACAACTTGAACATCAAAGAAAGGGAAAAGAACAAGTCGGTACCTCAGCTGCAAACGCAATGCATCCACCTGCGGAAAGCGTTGAAACTCATATTCCGACACTTCCTAGTGGACAAGTCCATCCACTTTTCCAAAACCGTCTCGATAATCAACGACCTTGGACTACTATGAGACAGGAGTTGCGACCCAACACAGTCGGAATGAGCTCAGGTATAACACGACCGAGAATTCAAGCAACGCACTTTGAATTGAAGCTGTCCACGATAAACATGCTCCAACAACATGCACAGTTTCATGTATTGAGCAGCAAAGACCCTTATATGCATGTGAACCGTTTTCTTGAAGTCTGTGACACATTTAAATATAACGGAGTAACAGATGATGCGTTGATCCTACGACTGTTTCCATTTTCATTGCAAGGGAAAGCAAAGGACTGGTTGGAGAGTCTCGACCCCAAAATAGTTTTCACATGGGAAGTGTTGAGAAGAAAATTCCTTGATAGATATTACACAACAGCTCAATCTTTGAAAAACAAGAGAGACCTCGACTCCTTTTGTGAAAGTGAATACGAATTGTTAGGAGAAGCTTGGGAAAGATTCAAGTCCATGTTAAGATGTTGTCCCCATCATGGGATGAAGTTGGCAAACTAGCTGCAAGCTTTCTACTATGGACTTCAATCCGAGAGTAAGTCTGCCATCAACACAGCTACTGGAAACACGTTCATGGAAATGGATCCTGAGGACCTGTACATATTGATTCAAAACATGGTCGAACACAGTTTCCAGTGGCCAGAAGATTTTTCAAGACAAAAGGAAGGAGTGCATCACATTGATACTCAGACATTCATGGCTGTACAATTTGAAGCTCTCAACAAGAGGATTGACAACTTGTCAATAATCCCGGCTAAGCCAGTCCATGTTGTTCAAGCTGAACACTGTCCACACTGTGGTGGTCCTCATGATTATTCCATGTGTCCATATAACAGTACAGAGACCAAGATGTCTGAAGATAACTTCGTTAGTTACAACTGAGGAAATTATGGGAACAATTACAACACAAACTAGCAAGGCAATACCCAAAATCAAGGTTGGAAGGAACCAGTGGCTACTCAGCCGATGAACCATAACATGGGTCCACCAGGATTCACTGCTCAACCTACCTTCAGACCCGCCATACAACCACAAGATCAAGGGTCTCAATAGAAATACCGACCACCGTTCCATCAGCAAAAACAGTATAAGGAGCAAAAGCAAACAACAGACTGCGCCCCTGCTGCAACACAAGGTCAAAAAGATTGGGGAGAAACTATAGCAAAGTTAATGATGTCCAATCAATAACGGTTTGAATCACAAGAGATGGCAACCCAAAACTTACAGGCTTCCATGTGCAACATTGAAAATCAAGTCGGTCAGTTAGCCGCACAAATGCAAAACCAACAGCAAGGAACTCTACCAAGCAACACAAGAGTCAACCCAAGAGAAGAAGAAAAAGCCATCATATTGCGAAGTGGCACACAGTTACCAGAGCACCAAAAGCCTGATGTTCAACCAACAGATGAGACGCCTATACCTTCAACTGAAAATGGCGACTCAACAAACAAAGCAATCCAACTTGAACCCAAAGAGGAGGAAGATCAAAACAAACATGCAAAGAATTAAAAGGCAAGAAAGGAGAAGGAAAATGAGGCACTCAACGAAAGAGAGAAAGCCCACACACCACCTCCTCCATTTCCACAAAGACTGAAGCAAAGGAAGTTGTATGTTCAATTTTCAAAATTCATGGAGATATTCAAAAAGCTTCAAATAAATATTCCTTTTGCGGAAGCCATCACAAAAATTCCCCACGATGACAAATTTCTCAGAGAACGTCTGTCAAAAATAAGAAAATTAGATGATGTGGGAACAGTCATAATGCACGAGGAATGTTCAGCGGTCATACCCAGATCCATACCTCCAAAACTAAGAGACCCTGGGAGTTTCACTATTCCTTGCAATATTGGAGGATGTCAATTCGGAAGAGCTTTGTGCGACCTCGGAGCTAGTGTCAATCTCATGTCATCTGGAATCCTTGAAGAACTGGGCATCACCGAATTAAAGCCAACGAGAGTCGCCTTGCAAATGGCTGACCGATCAGTGAAGCATCCTCGAGGGATTATAGAGGACGTTCTTGTCAAGGTTGATAAATATTACTTCCCTGCTGACATCATTGTCCTCGATATGGAAGAAGACAAGGACGTCCCACTCATTCTCGGGAGACCCTTCTTGGCGACATGCAGAGCACTGGTTGATGTCCAAGAGGGAAAGATAATTTTTAGAATTGGGGATGAGAACATAACATTTGATGTCCTAAAGGCCATGGAAAAACCATCAATAGCAGACTGTCATTTCCCGGATACGATTGAAGAATGGGATGAGTTTGCAAGCGATGTGCTGGACCTCGCAGATTTGCACAAAGAAAATAAAGTGTTCACTGAATCAATCAAGGAAGTGGAATTCATCAGGAATATAGTCGAGCCTTTAGATAGACATGAATTCACTTCACTTACTCCATCACTTGAAAAGCCTCCAACACTTGATCTTAAACCTCTTCCATCAAACTTGAGATATAGCTACTTGGGAGATTTAAACACCTTACCAGTCATCATAAATTCCAATCTTTCGAGTGAACAAGAGAGCAAATTGCTCAATGTCCTGTCACAATGGAAACTAGCAATAGGTTGGACGATTGCTGATCTAAAAGGTATAAGTCCTGCCATCTGTACTCACAGAATACATATGGAAGATAATTCAAAACCCTGCAGGCAACCACAACGACGCTTGACACCTCCCATGAAAGAAGTAGTCAAGAAAGAAGTCATTAAACTTCTTGATGCCGGTTTAATTTTTCAAATCTCCGATAGTCAGTGGGTTAGCCCGTTCCAAGTGGTACCTAAAAAGGGTGGAACCACAGTGGTTGAGAATGATAAAGGAGAATTTATAACCACAAGAATAGTGACTGGATGGAGAGTGTGCGTCGACTATCAGAAATTGAATGATTCCACTAGAAAGGATCACTTCCCATTACCCTTTATTGATCAAATCCTTGAACGATTGGCAGGACGAGATTACTACTGTTTTCTGGATGGATACTCGGGTTATAATCAAATAGCAGTGACACCAGAGGATCAAGAGAAAAGAACGTTCACTTTTCCATATGGTACATTTTCTTATAGGCGAATGCCTTCTGGAATGTGTAATGATCCATCCACATTTCAACGATGCATGATGGAAATGTACCATGACATGATTGAAGAGTTCTTGGAAATTTTCATGGATGACTTCTCAGTGTATGGAAATTCTTTTGATGACTGTCTAGAACATTTGGATAAGGTTTTGGCCAGATGCGAAGAAAAGAATCTGGTACTTAATTGGGAAAAGTCACACATCATGGTCCAAAGTGGAATAGTCTTAGGCCATCAAATTTCAAAGAAAGTAATTGAAGTTGACTCCGCAAAGATTAGTACAATCTCTAAGTTACCCATGCCTTCTTCAGTTCGTTCCATTCGAGGTTTTCTTGGGCACGTTTGATTCTTTAGACGCTTCATCAAGGATTTCTCTGTTATTGCCCGACCCCTTACGAATCTATTGGGAAAAGATGTCACGTTCCACTTCGGCTCTGAATGTCAGGAAGCATTTCAATTATTAAGGCAGCGTTTGGTTGAAGCCCCAATAATGATTTCACCTGATTGGGAGAAACCATTCGAGTTAATGTGTGACACTAGTGACTGGGCAGTTGGAGCTACCTTGGGGAAAAGAAAAGAAAAGATCTTTAGGCCAATCTACTATGCTAGCCGAACATTGAATGAGGCCCAACATAAATACACAACAACTGAAAAAGAGCTACTAGCAGTTGTTTTTGCCTTTGATAAATTTCGATCCCATCTGTTGTTCTCAAAAGTCACTGTCTATACGGATCACGCTGCACTTCGGTATCTAATGGCCAAGAAAGATGCAAAACCGAGACTCATTCGATAGATACTGTTACTTTAGGAATTTGACATTGAAGTCAAGGACAAAAAGGGAACATAGAACGTCGTTGCTGATCATTTATCACGACTCGACCATGACACAAGTGAAATCAATGTCGAGCTAATCAATGAAACATTTCCTGACGAACAACTCTATTCCACTGAGACAATCACACCTTGGTATGCTGATTTCATGAACTACTTAGCTTCAGGTGTGATACATCCATATTTATCAAAGGAACAGAGGAAAAGATTTCAGAATGAATCACGACATTACTACTGGGATGATCCTTTACTTTTCAAAGACTGTGCGGATGGAATGATAAGAAGATGCATCCCTGAAGAAGAAGTGGAGAGTGTTTTGAACTTATGCCATACTGGAGAAGCTATAGGACACCATGGGATTCATCGAACAATCAGCAAGGTGTTACAATGTGGTTTGTACTGGCCGACCATGAATCGTGATATTCGTGAATTCGTCATGAATTGTGACAAATGCCAAAGAACCGGGGGTATAAGCTGTAAGCGCGAAATGCCACAACACTCAATCATGGGAATTGAAATTTTTGACATATGGGGAATTGACTTCATGGGTCCTTTTCCTAAATCTTTTGGGAAATCCTATATCCTTGTCTATGTGGACTATGTGTCAAAATGGGTGGAAGCTGAGGCATTCTCGGAAAATACTACTCGAGTCGTCATTAAATTTTTGAAGCAACACATTTTTACCCGGTTCGGAATTCCAAGGCTAATCATCAGTGACTGTGGTACCCACTTCAATAATGCGATGTTTCAGAAGCTAATGACTCGCCATGGATGTCACCACTACATGAGCACCCCATACCATCCACAGACCAATGGCCAAGCTGAGGTTTCAAACAGAGAAATTAAGGGTATTTTGGAGAAAACGGTAAGTACATCTAGGAAAGATTGGGTCACCAAACTTGATGATGCACTATGGGCCTACAGAACTGCCTACAAGACACCCATTGGAATGTCCCCATATAGGTTGGTCTTTGGAAAAAACTGCCACTTACCTGTAGAATTAGAACATAAAGCTTATTGGGCTGTGAAGAAACTGAATTTTGATCTCAAAACTGCCCAAGAGAAGCGTTTTCTACAAATGAATGAACTGGATTAGATGAGGAGAGAAGCATATGACAATGCTTTGATTTACAAAGAGAAAACTCGAGCCTGGCATGACAAACGGATCCAACAAATACATTTTTCAACAGGCGACAAAGTTCACCTCTTCAACTCACGACTTCGAATCATGGCTGGAAAACTCAAGTCGAAGTGGTCAGGTCCTTACACCGTCACAATTGTTTATCCACATGGTGCTGTCTAAATTTCTGATGGGAAGATGCCCCCATTCAAAGTAAATGGTCAACACCTTAAACTTTACCACACTTCGGATAAAATAGGCATCATTGAAGAACTACAATTGCAATGAGAAGTTATCCGTCTGGATAAAGACGTTAAACTTAGCGCTGATCGGGAGGCAACCCGACTGCTTCTTCATTCTTTGATCTTTGTTTTCTTACTCTATCTCTATCTCTCTATCTGCTTTGTGAATGCAGCTAAAAAAATGTCTAGCTCTTCTGATTCTTCTGTGTTCATCGATGCGCTTGTTCCGTCTCCCTCTGACTTAGTACGACGGATGACTCAGGAGCTGGCTGATATCGAGCACTGGCTTGAGGAACTTTCACTGGAGATTCATGCTCAACATCCATCACCACCACCAAGAGCACAGATTCCGTTCCTCCATCACTAGCTTCACGCTCACTTTGCTCCAGAGGTGGTTAATCCCACCAAGCGTCCCCGTGAGATCGAGGACACAACCACTAGTTCTCGTAAGAGGCAGAGGAATTATGAGCTGATGGACCTAGATGATTGAACATTGTCCATCCGTCTGGCTGAAGACGTAAAACTTAGCGCCTTTTGGGAGGCAACCCATGTTCCAGTTTCATTCCCCCCCTTTCTTCTTTTACCTGTTCTAATTTTTTTGAGAAAATAAACCTGGCATGTCTGAAAAAAAATTAGCTACTCCTGATATTTGTATGCACTTGTCACTCTCCTGCATCTCTGCTTCTATTTATATGATTCTTGGTGTTATCTTTATGATATGATGCGGGTATGTGTTGTCCATATGTAGATTTTACAAGTACATTATTTCTGGAAATTCATCGGATACAGGCAGCCTCTCCGCGTCTATCTGCACTTACACAGGGAAGTGTTTTAATTTTTGCCATATTTTATGCTTCCAAAAACACCATGTAAATTTAAAAAAAACTAACTAACACTCCTGTCATTCATGAACCCACATAAGAACTGTTGTATTTTTATCGCAACCCAGTCGGGAACATACCACTTGTGTCCCTAGGCAGTTTGAGCACCTGATTCTTGTTCTGGATTTCTTTAATCCTTGATCTCATGACTTAGATGATTGCTGATATTATTTCATGCTTTGAATGTTTTTCAAAAACTTGAATATTTTTGAGACACTTATTTGCACTCATTCTCATCTGTGCTTTCCAACATTATATTTCCATACCCGTGAGGACTCTAATCCATTTCAAAATCATCTCTTATTTCTCTTTTTTCTTGATGGAATCTCAACCATGTTTTGTCTTCTAGAACTTGCCATGTTTTTCCATCAAAGCGATAGGAATTTTTGAAAGTTGCACTAAAATGATCGAAGCATCTGTTTGATATTTTAGCCCCGTTGACCCACTGAGCCACCCAAACATTTTCTCCTTCGTATAGCCCTTAGAAGCCATGCAGGAGCCTTTTAGGATGAGCCCAAGCCGATACCCTTCCCTACCAATTTCTTGAATTTTTTCATGATGATTTCAATCTAAGTGTGGGGGGGAGAGACTTACTCATGGAGAGGGTTCTTCGAGGGGCAGTGAGTCATTTGATGTACATGGATTGACATTATTCCATCCTGATCATATGAGTTCTTTTTCACAGTAGCGACATTCATTTCATATTATTTTGATATAGGAATATAGAACCCTTTTCAGTTCCAACAAAGAGTACATTGGTGGTCATTCCGCGGTAACCCTCGACTTTGGGGATACCTATTAAAGTGATGATCCATTACTCCAGGAACCAGAGAGTTTTCTATATGACCTACCTTCATTGAGATGTTACAACATATACGCTGTTTGTGTACCATTCTTTGGGATTATTGTCTGACACCTATTCCATGGGGTTTTTGAGTTGATACTCACCAGTTTTTTTTCTGACTATATTATGTGAGTGAGTTGTGTATTTAAAAAAAGAGAGTAAAAAAAAAGCGAAACATTGGCTTATCGTATGCTTGGGGACAAGCAATGTTTTAAGTGTGGGGGAGTGAGAGTTTGAGGGAGACATTTGGATTGACTTATCATGCATTTATTTCAAGATTAAACCCTCCTTTTTACTCAAAAAAATTGTCAATTTTTTTACCCACCATCCCACAGCATCAGAAACATTTGAACCTCATGTAAAGTCCTTGAGATTGGTGCATTCTTTTGATTTCCACTAGTGGAGATGTGAAATTCATGGAAAGCCTATGGTAAGTCTGCATGTGTATGAGAACTGAGAAAAACTTTGATCAAATGTTTTTGAGAGATGAGAGTGATGGTGAGGTAGGTCACATGATGAATGAGTGCACATACTTGTTTTGAAATAATGCAAGTGAAAGAACAATTATTTTTGAAACTGAAGTTTTAAATGAACCATGATATATTATGAGGAAAGAGATTGACAATTTTTGAACTTGTAATTTTGATGTTTGGATTTGTCTACAGGACCACTTGTGTTTTATTTCGGATTATTTTGCCCAGGAGTGAAAAAGTTTAAGTGTGGGGGATTTGATGTACATGGATGTTAGTGACATTTTTTTCTTATTTTCATTTAGTTTTAATTAATTTGATAACCGCTTCTTGTGTTTTTAGTTTTTTTTGTATCATTTTAAATATTTCAGTTGTATTTATAGTTTTTAGTAAGTATTATATTAACATTAGTTATTTATTTTCATTTTTTAGAATTTTATTTTTACTTTATTAACGTTTTATATTTTAGTTTAATATTATTTATTATTAATATTAATATTTTATAATAATTCTACTTATTATTAGTATTACTATTATTCTTATTACTATTATTATTATTATACTTAATTATTTAATCAGTTTTTTTTATCTAATTTGAATTTGAATTTTTCTTTTCCCCCCCTATTTTCTTCACCCGCCGCCCCTTTCTTTTTCCCTCCCCCGCTGGACCTGCTCTCCCCTTTATCTCTCCCCTTCTTCCGCTGGCGATTTGGATTTTTTTTATTTATTTTTTCTGCAACTCCCTTACCCGGTGCCCCTGGCCTCCCCTCATATCCGGCATCCGCACTCCCTTAAGGTCGACACTCCCCTGCGCCCCCGGGGTCCGCACCCCCATCTCTCCTCTTCCCTTCTCCCGGCGTCGCCCTCTGCTCCCTTTCCCGGCCGCCACCCAGCCTTACCCCGCTACCCATATCCCCACGCCCCGCCTCCTCTCCGCCACCCTGTTCCAGTGCCCCACTCATCACTCCGCTGCGGCCCTCATCTCCCTTGCCCCACCTCTTCACCCCGCCGGACCCAACTCTACCTGCCACTTCCCTCGACCCACCACGACCTCCCCTCTTCACGCACATCACACCCCACTGCACCCCGGCCTCTCCTCCCATGTTCTCTCCTATGCAGAACCTGCACACTTAGCCACCCCTCTAATCCGCAGCCACCACTCATCAGCCAACCGTGCACCACCCCCTCCTCTGGCCGCCCTCACCGTCCGTCTCCCTCGCCAACCGCCCTCTCCCTCTCTCATCCGGACCAGCGGCCGCCCTCTCCTCCAAGGCCTCAGCCAGCCCCCGCTACCCCTCTCCCTCTCTATATCCCTTTGCAGGGTGCAGTAGGTACACGAAGAAGCCAAGGCAAGTTCTCATCACCTCGCTCTCACCACCATCCGAGGAGCCGACCCATAGCCGCGCACCGGTCACCGATCGTTCGAGCAGCCACCGCAGTCGTCGCAGCGAATCAACATCCACTACTTCGCCATCATCCTTTCTTCTGACGGTTGCGAAGCCGGCGCACGACGTCATCACGTGTCGAGGTGTGATCAGACAGTTATTGCATGCGGTGAGAGTGAGGACGGACACATTCATCTTTGGTAACGTAGTTTTATTTCTCATGACATATCATTCTATTACCGCATTTTTAGTTGTGATGTCGTGGTAATTTTCTTAGTGTTGGGATGTTGGTTGATTAATTAAAATTATTACGCATGCCTTTCAAAGTATTATTTGATGATTAATTGTCAATTAAATTTATTTTAATTGAATATTTATCTGTTTAAATTATTTTTGCACTGAATTAATTGTTGAAATTGAAACTGGCCCTTTTAATTAAGTCGACGCGGCGGTCCGAGAAGGTAAACCGTGTTGAATGATGGTAGGTGAAAATTAGTGACACAACTTTGTGTGAAACGGGTTGTGTCATTTCGCCGTGTAGTTCAGGGCTGGAACGAGTTTTCTAATTTATTTATGACACTAGAGAACGAGACTTTAAATAAAATTGGGAAATTAAAATTGAGCATCTAAAAAATGGTTATATTTTCGGAACTGGCGATAATTAAACATAAGAAATAATTAATCATCCTAAAGAATACCTTGCATGGCTGCGTAACAATTTAATTACGGCATCAGCACCCCCGACACATGTTTTTGATTTCGAGTCCATCATCATTTTCATTTGCAATTTTCTTTTTTTACCTTTTATCTTCTCACCTTTTAGTTTAATTAAAAAAAGAGGGAAAACTCACAAACCAGGTATTCCTTCAATCCCTTGTCCTTGTTCGTCTAAACACCGTCCAACGAAATTTTTTAGTGAACTAGGTTCCGTGCTCTCTGTGGTTCGACCCTGCTCGCCACTTTTGCAGTAGCCAGTTGGTTATAAAAATTCGCAAATTTTCACGCATTGTGATGCGCGTGCCAATCATATTTAAATTTTTCATGGTTCCATTGAAAACATCATGGGTGAATGAAAGTCAAACAACAAACTTGTCAAGAGTGTGATAACAATCATCCAAGAAATAATCTAATGGAGACAATAAAATTTTTTTTGGGGTACAATGAAACCAATCTAATATATTTCAATTTTAGTCACCCCATGTGATGGAAGAAATGAATTATCTAGTCAAACATATTCTTTTTATCAAAAATTTCTACCATAAGGAATATGAAATCAATATGTAGAAATTCACTAAGAAAATATTTTTTGATGAAAACTAATGAAAACAACCTCCTAGTATAAGATAGAAATTGAAAGCTTATTATATAAAAACATTTAATTGTGATGCCAAAAATGATGTGGTGACATTCACTATAATTATTTTTCTATTGTACATAATTTATTATATTATTTTCGTTATAATAATTCATTAAAATGCATATATATTAGTAAAAATATTGATAAACCACATCAATACTTGGATGTAGAGCTATATGTGAAAATTAAAAATTCGGATATTTTTTCATCCCAAGTATATAACTCATCCATTATCCAATTTTGTGGGTTTGAGTATCCCAATTAACATTGGGATACTCACATTCATGGAATTAAATTCTATTAATTCTATGGATTCGATTTCCATATATTGGGAAAATATAAATTAATGACCGAAGTGAATCACCCTTCTTATTAAAAATTGACATCTATTTATATATATGTTGAATAATGAGAATGATTCATATTTTTTATAATCATAAAAATCACTAATATTTCTACCATATAAAGATTAATTTCTGAAACAAATGATTGATACTAAGGAGAATATCATCCTTGATTACAATCAAATTGAGAAGGAATATAATTATGTGTTTCCGAATGAATTACATGTCCTAATCAGTACCAAATATGTTGAGTTCTCACAAAAACTTATAATTGATCCATGTATCCTCATAAAATATCTAATATTGAATTTTATGTGTTGAAGATGAATCTATATTTAAATCTTCTTGAAGGGGTTAAACATTCATGTGTTTCATTTCTGGGTGCATCCGTCCTTATCATCATGAAAAAGGAAGGGTCAATGCCCATTTGTAATGACTATCAAGAGCTCAATAAATCCGTGGTAAAAAGAATTTTTCTCTTCCACGGATAGATGACATTTTTGATCATCTATATGGATTAAGGTAATTATAAAAGGTGGATCTTTAGTGGATATGATTCCAAGAAAAAGGTGAAGAAGTATGATATCATCCAAACATATTTTATTATAATTTACATAAAATACGTTTTCATCTACTTCAATTTGTGTAAAAACAATTCCCTAGAAATATTCATATTCATACTTAATATAGTATTTTTTGATTACCGTCAAAAATTAATGGTAGTATTGATAGAAAATATTTATATCATCTTCAAATAGAATGAGGAACATGTAGTGTATTTTAACTATTTACAGAAGACCATGTGAAAGGAAATGTTTTATGTTTTGTATAGTAAATGTGAGTTATGGATATTGAACATAACATTTATGTGGAATGATTATATAAGGAAATGTATATCTAGAGATCCGTTGAAAATAACTCAAATTGAATGATGGTATAGAGAAATATAAGTTAAATAGATTCACTGTTTCATATGATTAGATGGGTAATATAATTGATTTATAAGAAACATCTCATACATTCCAATCATAATAATGAAGATATAACAATGGTTGAGAAGATTATATAGAATGAAGAATTTGATAAAATCCTTAATGTGTTAAATTAGAGGCAAATCAATATAAATGTTGTTATATTACATACCATAGGTAGAGACATGTGATCTAAAACGATGCTCCAATTATGGAATTAGGTTGTTTACTCATGCAATATGAAATCAAGAATGGATTCCCCCCTCCACAATTAAATATAAACAATAATAATTAAACAATTCCTGATCTACAACATAAAATAATGATATTCAACTTAATATGTAGAAAAGTTATCTCTAAAGGGATACGTGTGTCTTATATATAGATTATGAAATCATAGTGTATATATTCACACAAACCAAGATCAATTTGAACAAATGATGGTAGTTAGAGCTGCTCAATGAATATAATTTCATGAACCTTTCTCATCACGGAAAGGTGATATTTTTTAAAGATTTTCAATATAGAGATGATCCAAAAAACCTATATATATATAATAAGGATTGATATATTTTAAATATTAAATGGTATAATTATGACAACAATTCTAATAATAAAACAACATTTATCCTAAATTGATCAATGAACTAAAATATTATTCATTATTAGGAGGATCAATGAGTCCCAAAATATTGATGGGGTGAAATTGAACAAGGTATTCAATATTCTAGAGTTGAAAATTATTTAAAATGGTGTTAAACAGATAGTGTTTGTAGAAAGTTGGATGATGAAGGTTTTTGAAGTATAATGTATTCTATTTTTTTTTCAGAAAGGATAAATAAATTCACTTTGTATATTTCTTGGAAGATATAATAATTTCAATAAATTACTCCCAAAATATGAGCAAACCAATGTTGATCGATCGAAGGTTAAATATCATGAGATTGGGGTTCATGATGAAATAATTATAATGGTTTTGAAACAAAGTTTTCGTTGGTAAAATATGGTTGGTGTTACCGAAGTACATTTTATGTTTGAGTTGATTATAGTGGTTGCCAAATTTTTTGGGGTCCAAATTTCAATGGAGGGATATCATTGTGAATGGTGAATTTGTATGAAGGGTTTATTAATTTTACACATTGAATTATTTTTGGTGAACATTGGGTTTCATGAGGGGTGTTTTTAAGAGACGCAATGGTTTTGACCGAATGCTACGTGTTTACGACAATGTGAGAAGTGGAGCATCAAGAATGGATATTTCCTAATAATGGGAATTCATTAAAATGGTACAAGAATGTATTTATTAAAGCTTATAATGATATGTGTGAATATGAGGACCATTAAAAATTGTGATAGTAATCTCTATGATTATGATAATTATAATATCATGAATGCACAACAGTTTGATGGTCATATCCATGCAAACGACTAATATTGATAGAGAATCATAAATGGAGGAACACCATGAAGATATTTTTGAGTAATAAAAAAAACTTTTAGAGAAGGTGGACCATATCGAATTGGAATTCATATAAATATATGATAAAACCCAATTCATATTTATGGATGTTTTTAGGGAAATTAGGAAATGTCTTCGATTTTTCAATGATAGGAGAGATCCAAGAAGGTGGATTTTTATACGAGATTGAGCAATGAAAAATGGCCTCCAATTCCTTGATAGATGCCAATTATTTTATGTAATTGATTCTTCAAAATGATGGGGTATCTCACATTGACTCAGAGAGCTTCATGAATTATTTTTTTACCACAAAGGTAGTGTGTTTTACAATGGTTGTGTGCTTTGAAAAGGGAGAATTGTGAATGAGATTTGAAAACAATAGTTTTTAATACGCAGATTAAGTGAACATTGATTTTTAAATACAAATAAAATAGTCTGATGTATCATACTATGTATGAGTAAGTAGATCAAGAATACCCATCAATCTTTTGTGTAGGAATTAGAATAAGTTTTTTGAAATATCAAATATGTGGATGTGGATGAAGATTCAATGCAATATTGTATTTCATCATTGTGTGATAGAAAAAGAAGTCACACATTTGGATTACTGTTAAATTTATACATGGGTGTAAAGGCACATACTAATCATCTTATTACATATAAAATGGTTATTTTCTCTTGGATTGGGTGGTTTTTGATAATTTACGAACCGAACAAAGGACTAGAAACTATTGTTGATAAGTAAACCTTATCATTTCTCGTGTTCCTATGGATATGTTGTTGAATTGTTATTAGAAGGGAAAAGAATATTTAATACCATGTGTATATTGTATAATCATCAGCAAATCATAATAGATAATGATATCAATTATTCAGTCATCCACCTCTCTGTGATACATCTAACCTAACTATGCAACATAACTTTGGAACTAGAATATGAGTCCCATCAAACAAGATACAAATATGGAACATATATATGATAAACATATCTCTTCCATATCTATTAATTCAAGGACCAATAAGTTATATTATGATATAAAGAGAAAAAAATGATGGGATAATATAAAAGGGATATTGTAGACTTTTTCTGGATATTAATTGAATTCTTACCAGGTCAAGAATGAATTATAGATATCGAATAATATGATTTAATAATTTCTAATATGAGTACGAATATTTAAAAATATTATCATGTATTTCATTGTAGGAATCCTCCTGACATCTAATTTAAATAATAATATTTTTTTGATAGTCATCACATTAATGTGTATGTACCTTTCATTTATATTTATTTATAATCCCCTCTTTAAAATAGAACAAGATACACATAAGGAAGTTGTTTGAATGCATCGATAGACACTGTGTATTATGACTAATGGATATATTAATATTACAATATGTTTATTTAGAATCCATTACCAACAGATTGATATATATCTTCTTTCCATTAATTATTATCACTCTTAGATGGATGGTCTGTAAAAAAAACCATTAAAACTATAGAGTATATGTTGAGAACATGTTCAATTAAATTAGAATTATTATTTGATAAAAAATATCCTAGAGTAGTTCTAATATAAAAAATAATTTTGTTATTGTATTCAAATGGATCCATATCTGTCTAAGTGGGGAAGATGTGTCCGACTCTAACTTGTCAGGATGATATGTGAAATCTATATCCTATATTGATAGATCATATATAATAAAATACATAGAGGGTTCACAACATTCCCCTTAATTATAAATACACAAAATTACAAATAAAAAGAACTGTCACAAATCATTAAATTATTATAGAGTTTTCAGTTGTAGATAATGGGTTACTCAATATATCACAATTGAATAAATTCATGATGTTCAGGAAGATGGGAACAAATTTTCCAAGATTGATTATCCCATTTTATATATTTTATTTTGTTAGAGCTTTGAAATATAATATATTAGTCAAATCTAAATAGTCTCAAGTATATGTTGTGTTTTTATTGAAAAAATATGGATTCATTAATGTCGAAAATCAACAGATGTACAAACGCAAAGCCATGATGAAAAATTGTCCAGCCAGAGCTGGTTGTCATCAAATGGGCCAGATGCCGCCAGCTGATGGGAAGCATTGTTTTCTTACCATTTGGTAAAGGAGAAGGTGCATTATTTAAAGAATTGATGGAGATATAGGATTTTACTAATGTGGGATCCAATGGACTAAAGTCTCCCGTCGTTGAGGTTAATAGAATTGATAATGGTGAGGCAGTCTAATTTGAGGTTTACTTAATCCCATCCACAGTCTTTAGCGATCATAGTTTCAGAGAGGATGACGGTAGCCTCGCCAACCATATGTTCCCCAAAAATGTGTTGTGATTCGTGTTTGGATGCTATGATTTATCCAAGTTGATTTTGGGCTAGTAGTCCAAAGGCAACTGGTCCATCCTTGTGGAGAGATGCATCAACATTAATCTTGAGAATCCCTTCCGGTGGCGGGAAACATATGGAGGAAAAGGAAGGGGATTTAGAGGGAATTTGTTTTCCATTGTGGTGCTGCCAGCCCTCAATCCGGGAAAAGGCCGGTTCAATCTAGTGTCTGGGAGATTTGTGAACATGGTTGTATACAGAATCATAGCGGTCGACAATAATGATCTAGGACATGATGCAAAGTGATCCCGCATTAGCAGAAGAGAAGGAAGAGAACCATCACATCAGGAGAGAGGGGAGTTATGAGACAAAGTTCAGTGAAAAATATTTAGTAGAGATCCATTTATTCAATATCTCATTAGCTCCCTTGCATTGGATGATAGCGTGAAAGAGAGATTCTAGGACTTTTGGCCAGAAGTGGAAAAACCAGTAACTGGAAATGTGTAAAAAGATGTGAAGGGTCATGGTAGGGAGGGTTCCCATGCACACCTAGCCCAAACGTGGTTGATTTTTGGCGGAATATTGAGTTTCCAAATTGATTTCAAGGACCCCTTCCCTAACATCTCTCTGAGTTTCAATAGTGAGCTGGTTACTGGATTTCACCGTATATGCTCCCATGAGTTTGTTGATCCAGAATAGATTGCCAGGGACTACATCTAGAACATATGGGGTACTCAGGATAATTTTTTTGTCTCTTTAACTAAAACATGCATTAATATTTTCCATGCACCACCCAAACCCCTGATTGACAAAAAGCCACCTGAGAGTGGCATCGTCAAAACCTAGATGGGCATGGGATGATGCTCACAATACTTCCATGTCGATCATCCAGGGATTGTTCCAAATGTTTAAAGTTGATCCATTTCTAATCCTCCAGCCCATCATTATTTTCAGAAGACTTTGGGCTCCCAAAATACTTCTCCAACAGAAGCTAGGATGATGCCAAGAGAGGATTCAGGGATGTCCTTGTGGGGGAAGTATTTTGACTGGAGAACCCTCACACAGAGAGAGGATAGGCGGCTTAAAAGGTGCAACCAAGCTTATCCAGTAGTGCATCATTAATGTGAAGGAGGTCCCAGAATTCCATTCCTCCCTTAGATTTGGGTATGCATAGGATCTCCTAGGATATCCAGTGGCTTCTATTCCTTCTGTTATTTTTTCCCCACCAGAAGGTGGTTGTGCGTGCGTGTATCTGATTGTCGACCACATGTGGGAACTTAAAGAGGGACATAAAATAGTTGGGGATAGAATGGAGAGCATCTTTAATGAGGGTCTCCTTGCCATATTTGGAAATTCGTTAAGGGGTCCATCCTTGAAATTTTTTCTCAATCATGTCCAGCATAGATGTGAATATTTCTTTTTTGGATCTACTGATAACCATAGGTAGCCCAGGGAACTTCTGATGTTTCTCGACCATATGAATGCCTGCAAATCGTGTAGTGTTATTCTTTTTTATATGGAGGAACCCCACCGCTGAACGAAATTTCTGACGTTTAATGATTGATTGACTATCTATAGGCCCTCTTATACTGTTTGATCACATGGCCAATCACATGACACTCATAATTGGTTATTCTAGAGAAAAGAAGGTAGTCGCCAGTGAAGAAGAGATGTGAAACTGGTGGGCTTTCATGGAAAACCCTTTCCACATGGATTGTATGAGAAGATGAATCCTTAAAAATAAGGTTAGAATAAACATTATCCACCAAGATAAAGATGAAGGTGGAGAGAGGATCTCCCTAGCACAGGCCTTGTGTTGGTGCGATGCCTTGAGTGAGTGCCCCATTGACATTGATTTGGAGGGAGACAGAAGAGACACAGTGCAATACCATATCTGTCCATATAGAGCAAAATCCCATTTTTAGCATCATGACTCTGAGGAAATGCCATTCTTCTTTACCGTATGACATGGTCATATCCAGTTTCCATTCCATGGTTACTCTTTTCATGTTGGAGTGTGCTTTCATAGAGTGGAACACTTCATGGGACACAATTAAATTATAGGTGATCAGTCTCTTATCCATTAAATCTCTTTAGTTTTATGAGATGATATCAGGTAGCCATGTACGGCGAAGATTAATTATGATCTTTGAAAAGATCATGTAAGAGGAATTGCATAGGCTAATAGGTCTAGAATCAGGGACCACAAGAGGTTTCATGATTTTGGGAATGAGGATGAGGAAAGTTTCATTGATGCCAAAAATGTTTTTTTCCCAGGCTAAATGTTCTTCATCATATTTAATATGTAGGGACCAATAATGTTCCAGTATTGTTTAATGAAAAGGGCTTGGAATCCATCCGGGCCTAGGGCCTTAGTAGGGTGGAAATGTTTCTGAGCCAGAAAAATATCATCATCTGTCGCATCATTAGAAATATTCTTATTGATCTCTTCGATGATCACCGGTCTGATGCAATCCTATACTTAAACAGAAATTTAATGATTTCTTGCAGAAAAGAGGTTATGAAAGAATCTATAAATTTTATCTTGGATTCCATCGGTATTGAAAACATTGCTACCATCTAGTTGTGAGATATAGGAAATAAAATTTTTCCAGTGCCTAACTGATGATTTCTAATGAAAATACCAGGTATTAGCGTCCCCTTCTACAATGTGGCTGTCATGTGCATGCATATCCGAGAATCGTTCCTTGATGCGTTAGGTTGTATCCAGATCCCTTTGAGTGACACCAATTTTAGAGATATTACAATTGGATGGGGGTTGGTTGAGAAGGTTGTACAATTTATTTTCAAGGAAATCGCAGTGCCTATCGGGATGATAGAATTTTTTATTACTCCAAGACCTCAGATCGGATGTGACCTATTAATGATTGGATCTAACGTCTTCAGGATTAAATTTATATCTTGATCATATAACATCTTTTCATTCATGGTTTTTTTACCATATGCTTTAAAATATGAAGGGTTTTCTGGATTTCATGATGCGGTAGACTTGAGTGTAGTAAAAAAAAATTGGGTAGTTGTCCACGCAGTTGAGCATCTGGTGACTGATGTAAAACATTCTAAAGAGATTTTTCAAATCCGTTGATCCCAAAAATCTTTCTAGCTTCTCAGTGATGTGGGTGTCATCCGTAATACCCGAAACCATTTGAAAATATTACCCGTGTATCCCAGGTCTACCAAGTCCTCCCTAGAGATCGCATTCTTAAAATTTGACATCGACGTCTGGGGTAAGAAATCTCCACCTCTTTTTTCCTTGTAAAACATAATCTTGTTGAAGTATCCTCTGAAGAGAATAGGGCACGAAAGATCATGCCACAGCTGGTAGAGAAGATCCCATGATTTCCACTTCTCATTATGGGATGGCAAACCATAGGATCCCACAATGGTCCAAGGTGGGGTATGATCCTCATGAATTACTTCCGCCACATGGTGCAAATAGAAGTACAAGATCGTGAAGTCAATATTTTCCTTCCGTAGGAGAAAAATTCCCCCGGAGTGGACTTGTCAGGATAATGGGAGGTAGCCTTGGAAACCATATTTCAGAGAAATTCTAGTGTTGTCCCTGATTTCCAATATGGTTCCAGACAGGAAAACCATATCAGGGCGGCATTGAGTTTAATTTCACTGGAGCATTCGAAACATTCATGGGTTTCCAAGCCCATGATAGTTCAAGCATTAGATAATCATTGTTCTAGGTGGGGCTGAGTCTTCCCCTCCTCCACGTTTTATTCCTTTGGGCTCATTTTTTTACCCTCTATTTTCCAACTTTTTGGGGAGTTTCTGGCTAATTGGATCATTTCAATTCGTCTTTTATGTTCCCCATGATTTAGGTAATCCAATTTACTATCTTTATATTTGCATTTCACCATTTTCCAAGACCAACAAAAGATTGGTCCTGATGGTATAAATCCTGACATCCCAGAGTCACCTTGTCCTAGGATACCAGACTTGGTAAATTCTGCATCAGGGTAAGGATCTGGTGCTTTGGTGCACATTTTTTGGCTTTAGTATATTATTTTGTGGAACTTTTTTCATTGTCAATGGCTCTGTTGATGTTGAGACATTGTCTTTCAGGGGTAGGATATATTCTTGATTCAAATATAGGCATATTGAGATCATGGCCCAAACCTTATTTTTCGAATAATCCCAAGTGTGATCCACCAATTCAGACCTTAACCATAGGTGTATCCCACGATAAATTGGGCTTATGAATCTAACCCCTAGTAGTATAAATTCAATTACATTTCATTTTTTGTAATGTATTTACTATATTTAATCCTTATTATTATAATTTTTTTTTGATATTATGTAATATTTTTTATTAATAATATATTTTCTAGAAGGGATTCAAAAAAATTTAGATATATATTTTCATTTAAGACAACCTTATTTACGAATTCATCAATTTTTAAAATAAATTAAATTTCATAAACTTTTCTTATTTAATAATTAATATTTAAATATATATGGTAAATAAATTTTATGAAGTCCATAGTAGTTTTTATTATATACCTAAAGGGGTTCATAGTGTAAAACTAGTATGTTACATTAATTGAGGATTTGTATAAAAAATTAAAATCCTAATATTAAATGAAATACATTAATAATAAAAAAATTAGGATGACCATGTTATTATTATTCAATGGCAATTTTTTTATAATTTCCTATGATATCCAAATTGTGTGTAAAAAATGAAATATGTTATATTGATAAAGTCAATATTATAATGTCATAATGGCCAATATTTGATGCAATAAATTCAATAAAATTAGTCCTAGGATAAATATATTTTTCCAAATTAAATAATTTATTTTTGAATATATATTTTTACTATTCAAAACACATAATAATATCACATATATGTTTTTTATATATTATGTTTTTAAAATATATTCATTATTATCATGACTCAATTCGACATCAACAATCGAATTATTTTAGTTATTTTACTTCATAGACCTAAAAAATATTAGAATCCACTCCAATTCTGTAGAAAAATTGTTGAAAAACAATAATTTGTTTTTTTATTATTTTATGATATGGAGACCAAAATCTATATTAATAAATTTATAAAGAATCCCCCCCTCAAATGTTCTAAAAAAATACCAACCCATCCACTCACAAAACCACATAAAAAACCATTTTAGAATTAATTTCCAATTACTCTTCCTCTCAAAAGACTTCTCAAGCTATTACAAGGCTCATTAGACCCTCCCCAATGTTTTTAAAAGCTTTTATTAATGGTAATAGATCACTATCTCTATTAGTTTGCCTTCAAGCCCCTTATTTTTTTATATTGTTAAATATCATTTTATTATGCTATTATTACTTTATAAAAATAATTTTAATCCCCTATTTATGTTCTAATAATGAGATATAATTTATACCCTCTCATTTTATCCCTTACTTCATCCATTACTTTTTCAAAGTATCTAATTCTCTCAACATCCAATTTTCATATATATTTATCATATTATGCCATTTGATTTACAATTTTTCATATTCTAATGTTATTTCTAAACATACCATATATATTCATTATGATATACAAGTAATGAGATTCTATGTTTCCCCTTTATTTAATTCAATCCATAATGATTATGTATACTATTTATGTTGGGAATATTATCCATTTATTCTCAATGACAACTTTTTTCATAGAAGATGCCCATATCCACACCCACTCTAGGGAATTCAACAAAGCCTATACGTACACCATTGGTTAGATAACTCGATAAATATAACCAATATTCCATAATCAAGGGAATAACAGTGTTTAATAAAATATTTATTTTAATTATTACTATGCACAAAAAAGAATGTACAAGACAAGAAATTTAGGGGTCTGCTTAAAATTATACATATATCGAATGCATTGGGTAATGTTTTTATCAAATTATAAAACATGTATGTTTAATGATAGGTTTTGCAAATAAATTTATTTTATGACATATCATATGTCACTATGAACTTCTTTTTTCAAATTTCATGTATTTATTTGGTGCTAAATTCAGTTGATTCAATGATGTAATCATCTTATATCTTCCTTCAAAGTTTACATTTGTGATTCTAAAACATTTTATATCACCATAATACAACATTTTACTAACATGTATCAAATTCATTGTGTTATGATTTTATGATGACTATACTAGGTTTTATTTCTCACCTCTTTATTATTTATACCCCAATATTATCCAATTTTGTTTTAGATGGGTGATGAGATTTTAAGAGACTGATAATGTTTTTAATAATGTCATTGTATACATATATAATTTGTTATGACATCTTATGAATCTTCAAATGAAATTGGATATAACAATAATATTTATAATTTATTATGTTTGATATTATGTAATATGTCAAGATATAAAAATTCTAAAGACATGTGTATTCATAAATTGTTTACTTATATATAGTTATAAATACAGAAAATGTATTCATTCAAACATTTATATATATCCGTGGATTGAAATAAATTTAACCATATAAATATATCATATAACATTCATTATTTTGATATTTTCTATTTACATTTGATTATCTTCATTATTATTTAATCGATTGGTGATACTATATTATGATGTTTTATAGTTGAAAAATTGATATTTTTTCAATCATTTCATGTGGTAGGTGTTTAATGTGTGTATAATTGGAATATTATGGGGTATTCCAATGCTTCATTATAATATAAATCAGTACCCACAGCGTTAGGTGCTTCTTAATGAGACAAATAAGTTTTTTGTTCAAGTATCAAGGAATATTATGGTTCCCTTTAAGGTTATGCCTATCTCACCAAGGGTTTCTTTATTGAACCTAAAATTTATCATCTTTTGTATCAAATTTATTAGGAATAATATAAGACATAGGTTTGGTTTCATATTTTGATGTTATTTAACAAAACTATACCATGATTTATAACATCACAAAATATAGATTTGTGGGTTGTGAAATATAATACAAAACTAAATCAAGGGAAATAATGAATTATATTCCCTAATCATCATCTTATATTGAAATATATCCCTTTTTTTATTATTTCTAGATATAAAAAAAGACTTTGTGTTGTAAGGATCATAGTGAATATGTTCCAATGAGTCAAATTGAAAACTATTATTTTTTCCCATTGAGTATGATTGATCAAATGAAATATTTCACGTTGACTTTGTTTGATCATATGGAAATTATCCCATAGAGGAATATGTATTCTATGGATGTTTCCCTTCAAGTAAGATAAATGAAAAGGAATATTACCAGTTGATTATGATGTATCAAATTATCTAAAGACCATTGTATATAATTTTATAATAAATATATGGTCCTTTTATTATGTCAGTATTCCTGAGAATAAATCCATTTTAGTTGGATTTCAAAGAGGATAACACACCATGTAGATTATATTGGGGTTACATAAGGGATTAACATAAATTATAAGTTATGTCTTAATAATTTTTGATGTACCATATATACATACACATACAATTTAATAGTCTTTATAAAACCATGTATAAATTTATTAATGGGGGATATATAACTTAGGAAAATATATAATACTCCAAAACCATTCAATTGTAATGTTTATAGGTTAAAAATTATATAAATATACCCAAAATATATTACCCATTACTGTTCCGTTAGGGAAATTATAATTTTATGGCAAACACATATTTGGAATAACATTAATTATAGTTCCTGGCTCATTGATATTGCATATTAATGGAATCATAAATCAGGATATTGCATGAGAATTTACCTATTTGGGAAACCCTTATCAGAATATATCATTAGGTATACTAGGGTGGACTACCAAAATCATAGGATATATGATGTCCATTCTAATCCATTTTATGTTTCACCAGTTTCAAGAAAATAATGACCATTTTTTCAAGGAGATACATGGTTTTAAACCCCCCATGATGGACCTATTAGATTTCTAGGAATAGAGGGAAATTCATTTTATCAATGTAATACATGACCAAATCAATGTGTAATGGTGTACATAGACAATTAATGAAATAAATAAGGTTATGTTAGATGATTTGAGGAACTATAACCCTCTTATAACACCTTCGTGTAGGTCTAAAAAACCCAGAAGATTGGGAAAAACAGTTTCCCATGTATGGATGCTTAGAAAGAATACTGCCATGTGTATGTCCTAGGAATATAATAAAGACAATTTTTAATGGGAAAACAAATGTTTTATTAAAAAAGAAGGGATTACACCAAACAAAAAGAAGTATTTTTGTTTACATCTAAAATATAAAGCATAATTAGCTCGGGGTGGAGTTCATCACTCCACGTAATAGCATGCACCACACCAATGTTTGCCAGACCATCAGCAATCCTGTTAGCTTTTCTATAGGTGTGCGTTGCAATAAAGCTGTTGTAGGAGAGAGAATGTAGGCATTCAATCCTGTGGGAAGTGAGTTTCCATGCTACATGAATTGTACCCTTCCAAATTGATTGAACTATGGTAGTGGAATCACTCTCAATCTAGATGTTGTTCTAGTTGTGAGCTTTTGGAAATGAGATAGCATGAATAACACTCCACATCTCAGCTTATATGGAGGAGGCTAATCTACATGAGCCGTAGAAGCATCCAAGGATCTGATCCAAATGATTTATATAGATGCCACCACAACCCACTGGGCCATGATTGCCTTTGGAGAGCCCTTCCACATTTATTTTGATCCACCCCATAGGTGGTGGTTTCCAAAAAAAATTCATCATAAATTTAGGGCGACAAAATTTCCCGTCAAGTCCAATGCGCCTCATGATCCCAAGGTATCTGACAGAGTTAGAGAACTGTTCATTCTGAATCAATGCCTCCTCTCGAATAGCAATGAGAATTCTCATTTTTCCTGCATTGAGATTAAATGAGTTTTTACAAAAAAATCTAGTCATTCCTTCCATACCAGATCACGTGTAGAATCTCTACAACAGCCGCCGTAAACGGATTCCTGATTTTCATAGAGTCCGAGATTTCTATGCATCTCTGAAGCTGCAATGTTCGAGAAGTGCCAAACAACCATCAGTATTCAATGATATCAAATACGTGGTTCCAAAGAGAAGAGGTCGTATCACAGGACAGAAATAGATGATTAATATCCTCCCTATGTTGATTACACATACAAAATTTAGTGCAGAGTTTGACCCCGAAAGCCTATAGACATGATTAAGTGGGGATCATAGCATGAGCAATACGCCATACCCAAGTAAATCATGAGGGTTTTATCCAATCTTTGTTAATGTTTTTTATCCAAATTAAAAATCTGTTTTCATTATTGAAAACGAAGTTGTAGTATCTTTTAGAGTCAAGAATGTCATTATGAGCAGGCTCCCATATGATAAAATCATCATTCCACGAGAAGGGATAAGAATCAATAATACTCTTGATCTCATCAGTAAGATAGTCATTTTTTGAATGAAGTGTGTTATTTATGGGGTCATTGATGTTCAAGGGGGAGTGATCAGGTGACAATAAATAGATAAGGGGGGAGCCCGTCTAATTGTCCAACCAAAATTTCAAATTGGAATCTTTATTGACCATCCATCCAGAATTTTTCATAACATTAAACTTCTGTTTGATGGAAGGAAAAATAGAAGACGTTCAATGATTAAAATTTTTGTTCCTCATTTTTTCATGAATGCGAGCTATTAGAAAATATGTGTCAGGAGAGTTTTTACAAATAAGGTTCCACGTCATCTTGTCCTGTAGGGTATCATTAAATAAGGTAAGGTTTTTGATGCTAATTCCACCATTATCAATGGGTTTACAATAGGTGGACCAGGGTATGGTAACCATTTTCATTTCAAGAGTACTCCATGTACAAAAAAAGTTTTTAATGGAAGTATTAATGCATTTAAGGATACTAGACGACCATTTGAAAATCATCATAGAGTAGAAATGGTTTGAGACAATTGTGGATTTAACAAAGAAAATCCTACAGGCCATAGAAAGATTTTTCCCTTTCCAGGAGGATAGGTTCTGAAGAGTATGATCAATGATAGAAGAGGAATAGATAGACTTAGGTCTGCCCCAAAACATAGGGACTCCCAGATAAGTAAAGGGAAACAAACCTTCTTTAATGCCAAGATCATTTGTGATCCTGCTTTTCTTGCCAGAGGGGAACTCTTTTCCAAAGTAAATATAGGATTTTTTCTAATTGATATGTTTCCCAGAGACTGACTCGTAGTGGGAGAGAATGGACTTTAAATTTTTTAAATTCTTTTTTTCCCCTTTCAAAAAGAGGATTATGTCATTTGCATATAAAAGATGAGAGGGGGAATTCAGGTTCCTGGAGGCTGATATCGGATTTAAGTCACCTTTTTCAACTGTTTGTGAAATAATTCTGCTTAAATAGTCTTCGGCAATGGAGAAAGGAATGGAAGAGAGAGGTTAACCCTGTCAGACCCCCTACAACATTTGAAGTACCCCTTTGGGGAGCCATTTAAGATGATAGAAATATGGGACGAATTGAACAAGGTTCTGATTCTGATTAAGAAAATATCATTTAATTAAAAATTGCCTAGAACTTTAAATATTAAAATCTAATCAATAGTGTCAAAGGATTTAGAAATATCATGTTTTATGGAAACATTCCCTCCTCTCATTTTCCTGTTGAGTAGGTTATTTGATTCAGAGGCAAGACAAATACAGTTTTGAATTGATCTGCCTTTAATGAAACCAAATTGATTCTAGGAAACAATTCTCTTATTAATAAGAGAAATTCTATTGGCAATGAGTTTGGTAAAAATTTTCATGAGGGAATTTATCAGAGAAATAGGTCGAATGCTATGGAGTTCATTAACATTATCATTTTTAGGAATAAGCACCAAGAATTGTGAGTTATGACCCTAAGGGAGAATGCCACGAGAGAAAATGGCGTTAACCAAGCAACTAACATCCTCTTGTAAGACATCCCAGTGATTTTGTAAAAGCCATTGTTAAAACCATCAGGTCCAGGGGAACCATACATATTAAGACTAAAAATATCATCTTTGATCTCTTGATCCATGTGGATGTTATTAATCATGAAATTATCTTCCTTAGTGACCAATTTAAGAATTAAATCATGATGAAAATCAATATCAATAACCGGGCCATTGAGGATATTATCAAAATAGGAAACCAAATGATTGGAGATTGTTTCTTTTATGTCAAATATTTGGTTTCCTTCTCTATGTAAGGAAAGGGGTCTGTAATATTTTTTAACCCTATTAATGGAATTGTAGAAATTGGGGGTTCTATCTCCATCATTTAGCCATTTGGTATTGAAAATTTGTTTTTTGAGGTACTCTTTGAAGTTAGGAAGAGTAATCAACATGGTAGAGATAATCAGTTCTTGTTGAGATATGTAACTAAATATAGATGAGGTGTTCTGATTTTGAACTTGATTTAGATCCTTTTCAAGAAGAGAAATGGTATTATCAATTTCATTATACTTGGTTTTAAAAAAAAATTAAGAGTATTCTTAAGAAATATCAATTTCAAAGGACACGAAAAGGGATCCTTATTATTATGAAAATTATTACAGATGTTATTAATGATGTTGGCATAACCAATTTCAGAGGACCAGGTATTATTGAATCAGAAAGGGGACCTGGGTTTCGGGGTGTTATAGGAGAAGCTAATGAGAATGGGATGATGGTAAGAGTAAATTTTTGGGAGGGTGATACTAGAGATATTGTCCCATTTATCATGGGAGAAGTCATTAGTGAATGCTCGGTCATGTTTATTGGAAATTACCCTATTGCACGGATGACAATACCAGGTGAACTTAGCAGCTGTTAAATGGATCTCAGTCAGGTTATTATTTTCAATTCAGGCCTTAAATTCCCTAGAGGATATTCTGGTATGCGAAGGTCCCATATTTTCATTGGTATCCAAGATTTCATTAAAATCACCAACTAAAAATCAGGGACTCTAAATCCTTCTATTCAGTTGAGTGAATTAATTCCATAGGGTTCTCCTATCTTTATATTTAATAAAAGCATATATAAAAGTTGTGTAAACATGAGTTTATTCAAGCATATAATGAAAAGTAAAAGCATGATTAGAGAAACTGTGTATGATAAAATTTTGAAGCGAATAATGTGTAAAAATACATAGGTATTCATAAGAAATATGATTAGAGAAGGCTCATAAAAATGAGTAACTCAAGGGAAAATGTGTTGATATCGAGAAACAAAGTTGACTTTGGGTTCAGAGAGAGCAAACATCTTCAAGGAGTGAGTAGTGATAAATTGTTTCAAAACATTTAAAGTATCAGAATTCGTAATACCTTGGAAATTCCAATACAGCACATTAATTTGACCCTTTTTTGGTGGGGCTGTCCCATTTATTTTTAGATGCCATGGCTCGTGCCCTGGTTGATACACCCAACGTGTCATTTTTCTGAATCTTTTCTTGCATGCCCTTTGCTATCAAAATGGGTGTCAAGGAGATGTAAGAAGTTTGTGAGCAAACAACCAGGTTAGATATGTCTTCACCTAGCAGGATTACGTTATGAACTACGGTATTAGCAGGGTCAAAAGCATGGGAATAAGTCTACTGTGTAGCAAGAAAAGGAGAGGCATTGCCCCCTGCTTTTAAAGGATCCTTTATCCAGTGCAGGGAGAGAGACTAGATCCCTTGTAGGATCCAGATTCTACACAGACTGAGCAGCCATGTCCTGTATTAAGTTATGTTTCTCAGTTTATACAGTAGTCAAAGAAGAGTTTTGTTTACTCTGTTTTTAGATAGAGGGAGAGAGATGATCATTTATATAGTCCTATACAGGTAGAGTTAAAGGATCTTCCTGTTTGTTCCCCTCTATTTCAAGTGAAGAGGAATTTGGGCAGATGACAGGGATTTATGGAGAGGTGTTAGTCCCAACAGAGGATAAGGAAGCAGCCTTCAGGGAAGAAGGAAGTTATTGGGTGCAAGAAGTGGGCTGATCAAAAGGATCTTTCCCAGCTTCTTCAGAGAATTGAAATGTTGAGATTGGAGACCTCTGATGTTTTACCAGAATCATTGGGGTCAATGAAAGGATTAAACAAAATACAAATGACATCCTCCTCAAGTTTATTTTTATGTTCTTGTTCAAGAACTTGATTAAATACAGCTTTGTAGTCATTAGCAATGAAACTAATAGTATTGGGAAGAAGGAGTTTTTTTCTATATTAACTTCAATTATGATCCTATCATATATACCCAGGTCACCATTCAATGTCCTTTGATCTAATTTAAGAGGGTAACCAATACAGAGAGCAAGATCATTAAGGATTTGTGTGTTCCAGAAAAACCAATTAAGGTTTTGAAATCTTACCCACACTTGATCCATACTGTTCCTATGTTTATTGGGATTGAATGACACATCCCATTTAGACAGGCACAGAATACCTAGTTTCAGATTCAAATTACGTATTTTCCAGGCTCTATCAAGATTATTCTGCGAAGAGAATAAAATATGAAAGTATTCCTTACCGAGTGGAACAAGTTTCCAATTCGAAAATCCCCTAAAAGAAGTAATTCTAGGCTTTGGATCTGAGTAGTTCCACGGTTTGTTACCTTTGATATATGCAATATGAGCCATGAGAGAAAACATACAGTGGAAAACTTGTTGCTGAACTGCCTCCAGATCTGCTTCGACAATGAAGCATTCATCATCTGTTTTTTGAAACTTCCTTGATTTTGTTGGTTGGGCTTTAGAAGAACCTGTCAGCACCTCCAGGAAAGATGTACTTTTCCCTTTCATGTCCGAGGAATAAAACGTTGTGATTTTCTTTGAAATTACTACTTTTCTTTCATGAAACTCCCAGATAGGATTGAAATCATGCATAATAGGCATATTTTGTGAAGAATCAGAAGGTTGAGCTCAAGTCACCATATTAGGGTTTTACACGAGATCACGACAGTCACCAGAGGTCGAGAGGTCCCATCCTCCTCACATGCCCCATCTATAATGAACACATATTCACTCTTATTAAGAGATAATATAATGGCATATCTTAAGTTATGAATTAGGCTTAAGTATTAATTAAATTATTGTAGCTTGTAATAAGGTCCTTTTAGGATCTTTTTAAAGGAAAAGATGTTTCCTTAGAGTAATGGTCAGGAAAATATGGCTCCCTAGAAAAGAAAATTGGGTAATGATTCAACCTGGTGGGATATAACGGTGAATATAGAGGTATATTTCAGGAATAGGTAGAAGTGTCATATATCAATTAAGTTGTTATATAAATAATATAATTTTATATGAGATGTGATATTAATTTATGATCATAGAGAATATATATGTTTATACAAGGATTTCTAATTGAAAAAATAATTTCCCTAAATTTTATTAAATTGGTAAGACCTGGATATATTCAATATAGAAGGAAGTTGAGGTTTTCATAAATCATCATATAATATAATAATAAACATATTGATCATGTTGGTAGATCTAGATGAAAATAATGGTTCATCATATATTATACTAGTCTATAGAACACAAAATCATCTCCAAAGAGTAGAGACCTAACTCAGACCACTTGAGAGACATCCATACAAATATCATACCATTCGACCATCCTCTAGGGCTGTTGTCTGTAATCATTTGATGTGAAAGTCAAATTATAATATAAAATATCTTCTAATATAATGGAAAAATAATTTTAAAAAAACATATAAAGAATAAACTTTTATGAATATGTTATTATGTTTTATTTACTATCATATTTTTTTTAATATAATATAAAATAAGTATAACTTTATTTAAAATTGATAAGCATTTATACACTGATATTGTGATGGACATATGATATAATAATTATAATAATGAAACACAATAGTACATGGGCCTGGACCCAAAGTCACCAAAGACAATATAATATTTAGATATCAAATATCAATAGACAGACCATGTTAATTGAATAAAATAACCTCCTTGGTAAATCATTTACTAGGAAGAACCAAAAAAAAATTCATTAATTGGTTGGACCAGTAATTAATAATTAGGTATTTTCAACATTAAATCCTTAATATTATTTTTACTCTAGTAATGAAGAAGAAGATGATGATGATAACTGAATTTCAAAATATGATCTATGATATGTATAAAATAATTATAATATATAAACATAAATTGGTAGACACATGTGATAAGAAATAAAAATTATCCTATTATATAAAATTACCATTCCAAAAGTTTATTTTAATAGAAAATAAACAACAATGAAGAAAATTGTGGGTTATACTATAATGATAATCATATAAAAAATTGATAAAAATAATATCAACTGAATTGATTAAAAATAAAATTATATTCACCATCCACACCTGAATTTGGAGTAATATTGATACTTCTATGAGGATTGGATTCAATATGAATGCTCTTTTATTTGTTTTGTGATTTTGACTCCATTTACAACATCTTTAGTGAAATTATACCTAGTTAGTTGGGCTGAAACCAATATAGCTCAACAGAATTTTTATTTCATCCTCTTTCAATCCAAACAAAACAATTATGTTAGCAACCAAACAGATAAATTATTGTACAAATGAAAAGTGAGGAAATGGTTTTGAAAATCATGGACTCATAATTACAAGAGAAGATATTTATGTTAAAAAGAAAGAGAATAAATTGTTGAAAAATAAATTTCATAAAATTTTTTAGGGAAACTAGATTGATGTCCATTGTGGTTTCTAAATACAAATATTCATTTTTTATTTCATTGAAACCTAATAATATTTCATTAATGTATAAATAATAATTATTTGATACTTTAATCATATTACTTCTTCTACTTTTCACCTTGAGGCCATGAAATAATGTGATTTGTTTAAACACAACATACATAAATAGTATTTTGAGATTTCCAACAATAACAATACTAAAATATTTATAATACCCAATAATTATTCTAGATTCATAGTAAAACATAATACATCCCCCCTACAAGCATCATGCCTTTAAGATACCATGATCAAAATGATATAATGATCTATCACATACTCTATATATGGAAAGGATAGAGAAATCATGAATTCAAATAAAACCATTTTAATCATTCAACATAATGGTAAAATTACAGACTGTTTGCTAAAAGTAATCCTTATTTGTAACTTCACCAATTATTAACATTATATGACTCTAACACCTAAATATTTCAAGGGTTTCATGAATTCAACTTACAATTTATATTAAATAGAAAAAAATCAGTAGTTGTCCACTTTATTATTATCCCACATCATAAATATGGGAAAAATGGTATGATTTATTTATCAAGGAATTTCAAAAAATCATATAGAAAAACACCATTCCAGTGATCTAATAATCATTTCATGCACAAATATATCCTTAGATATTTAAAAATATTTGTATGGTATGAGAATGGGTCACTAAAATAGTCCAAGTTGTGTAGAGTAATCTCATAAATTATGGACACCAATCTATCAGTCTATTTTCTATAATAAATTGGAATTTAATTCATCTCTATGTTGTTAGAATTTATATTGAACTCTTATAAAAACAAAATGAATGCGGCTTAAACTCATGTCATAGTGTAATATTGGAGTAGAAATTATGTATAATAATGTATCACATACTCTCTATATGGTAAATGTGATAGAAATAAAGCATGTAGATTATGTTGTTTTAATTAAATAATTTAATCATAAAATAATTAGTTTCATAATGAAATGAATATCATTATTGCCAATAAAATCCATCCAAATATCTATCAATAGTGTATTACTGTCAATGGATGATAAATTTTGCAAATTTTTTTGAAATTGTATTTAAAAAATGAAATAAATCAATCCATCAAAAAGCAATGACTGGTAAAAACAAAATAATAAAAATTTTACATTTACATTTTTTTGAATGAAGAGGTCTGTAATTAAAATAAATTCATTATTCACAACTAAATATATCATAGAAATGACACTTAATGGTAGAGATTTCCATGAGAGAAAAACATCAATAAAAATTTAATGGAAACATTATTCTGATTAATATTAAACAAAAAAT
This sequence comes from Viscum album, assembly GCA_963277665.1. Classification (NCBI taxonomy): domain Eukaryota; kingdom Viridiplantae; phylum Streptophyta; class Magnoliopsida; order Santalales; family Viscaceae; genus Viscum; species Viscum album. The sequence goes on from OY728145.1 coordinate 1,203,149,232, forward strand.
TGAAAGTAAATCTAAGAGACAACATTTTAATATAACTGAACATGAAAAAAATAAATTCATTTATCATTATAAATACTACAATATATACACTATTTGTATGCATATAATACATTGCTTATGAATTTTACATATTGTAAATATTTTAGTATTCATAGTACTCTCAAATATTCAGAAAGTACACTTGTTTCAGATTATAAGATTATTGTCATACAAATATAAACAACTTCTATGAAAAACTACTATGAAATACTACATTAGATAATAAAATTGATTGAAATGAATATAAAACCGATTCATATTTATTATATTATAAAATAATATGTCCATGTAAAAATAATAACCCATAATAAAATAAATGAATCTATAATGAAATATGTAACTCTATGAAAACAAAATATGAACCTAAAAAAATATGGACAAATATAGCTATTAATAAAATAAAAACATTGTAAAAAAATATGAAATACCCCTATAAACATAAAAAATATGTACTAATAAAAAATACAGTCCTGTAAAAATAATGATCAAATATAATTAATTGGAATCAATTATAAAAACTTAATCCACTAATATTTAAAAATAGACTCTTTTATGAAAACAATATATATATAAACCAATATGAAATAAATATTTTCTCCTATATAAAAACAATATCATTCCATATGAATAAAATGAACTAATTTCACAAAAATATGAACCTGAAAAACAATTTCATCCCCCAAAAATATGAACTATTTAATACAAGAACCTTGGTAAAAAAATATGAACATGATATATGATATGAACTAATTAAAATATAAAACATGGAAAAAATAAATATACCTATTAAAAATATTAACAGTTCGAGATATAAAGGTGTTTAGAGATAAACCACAGTGAAAAATATTAACGTGTAAAAAATATTAACCTATATAAAATATGAAATCTAGTAAAATAAAAGATCATATAAATAATGTTTACATAAAAAATTAGATAGAAAATATAACCATGAATTAAAATGAATTACGAATAAATTCATACTGAAAATATTTAGAATTAGTAATTAATATATCTCTGAAAGAATTCTAGTCCCTTCTTGATTATGCTTTAATTGATCTCAACCTAATAACCTAAAATTGTCAATCATATTATTGGAAATTATAAATACCAAAATGAAATATAATTAATTCAACCAAATATTTATATTATATAAATATATATAAATATTTTTTTTATAATATTAGGGACATTAAAGTTATTTTTTAATTTATATGAAAAATTTATAATGAAAAATTCATAATATTATCATAAAAAATACATTAAATAATGGATAAACTAAATAAGATGTACATGGAAGAGAATGAATTCATCCATAAAAGATATAATGGTAGATCAATGAATATAATTCATTGAAGAAAAACATAAAGGCCATAATGAATACATTATAACTGTAATAAGAAAATTACATATTAATTACATATAAATCGTAAGTAAAACCTATACCCCCTTCATATAACATGTATGATAAATCTTGTAAAAAATTAATTAATTAAAAAAAATAATTAAAATGAAAATAAATACCACTATAATATCAAGGATTAATAAAAAATTTGAAGAAAATAAATAATTTGAAAGGCATAAGTGTGTGAAATAATTTCATTGAAAAATATTTTAGATAAATAATTATATATTAAAAAATTAATCATATTATATGAATGTTTATTTTTCTTATTATATTAAAATAATTTACAATAGTTTTATAAATGTATGAAGATATGTACTATCTCCTTAAACTAACTCAAATAACCATGGAAAACTACACTTATACTGCTATATTGTTGATAGTGAAAACACATATTTGTTTTTGGTGGTCTCTCAAAGCAATTAATATTGAAAATCAACACATCCAAGCACAAAATAACTCATATTGAAAACACGTGGAATGATGATAATAAATACCTAAAGAGAAAATAATAATTTTGGAAATTTTTTATAAAAAAAAAGTTAAAAGTATCAATATAAAAGATAACCTTTTGTGAATTTCAACTTCGCACATACCATTCTTCAAAATCAAACAACAAAAATAAATAAATAACCTAATAAAAATAAATAAATAATGCTAAATTCACAAAATTTTATGATTCCTAATAATATATCCTAGAAAATTGATCCACATAAATACCAATATAGAAATCAAAATTATTATATACAACCCAACATCATTAGATAATAGATAATGCGTGTTGTAAGATGAAACATAATTAGAACCTTTAATGTAAACACACTAATTTTCTAATACAAGATCCAAATTTGTAATCCTCTAGATCATTTTCTAAAATGAATACAAGTGAATTAGAATTAAACAAATTATTATGTGCAATAAATTGTATAATAAACAGATATAATATAAAATATCATAAGAAAACTACAACAAAATTGGGAATTTTTTCCCTGGGCTTTGGACTCAAGAATAAAAGATGACATCCACTCTAAAAAACTCTAAAATCAATAGCATCGATTGGTAGTAGTGAATCACAAAGGATTTCAAAATGAATATTAATAGACCATAGAAAGAAAACATGGAACATTGAGTGATTTATTAATTGATATTGATATATAAGTTATTAGAGATGAATATGGTTCATGAATAAAAACAAATGGTCATAAACACTAGAGGAAAATTGATTATGGTAATCTATTAATATGGGAGGTGGAGGATGAGGTAGTGGAAGATGAGGATACTAAAGCATATTGGAAGAGGAAGATTAATATATGTGAAGTTTCAATATGAATCATACCATATGGGAGGTAGACACTAATGTGGAAACTGAGGTAGGGGATGGAATGAGAGGGACGAGACCAGAAAAATGTGGAGTCGGGGGAGGACGAAGAGGTAGTGGGGGAGGTTGGTAAGAAGAAGAAGCAGATACTGATGTTGACATAGAGTCTGATATAATGTTAGAGGAGATAATGGCTGACTTATAACAAATTTAAGGAGAGATAATGATTTAGAGGAATCTGGTGTATAAGGAGATGATTATCTAGGTAAGTAAAAAGAGAAGTGGGGTGGTGGCCAATGTGGTGGAAATTAAATGGCGGAGACATGTGAATGAAAAATATATTATTCTGTATATATAATGGATTTTAAAGTAAAAAATTTATCATTTATCAATAAATAAATAACAACCGATTAAATTATAATATTTTAATAACAATAAACTAATAGTCACTAAATTGAAATTCTCATAGCAGTAAGATACCTTAACAACGAAGGATAATCACACATACAATGATGAACATGAAATAGTCTAATGTCACTACCTATAATAGATTCCCATTTAACTATAAAAGTTTAACGTTAGGTGGAGACAAAAATCAATTTTATTCCAAAATGATAGTTTTTAAAAACATTCAATGATGTTTTTATCCATTTAAATAGGATTTTAATTGAAATTTTAAAACAGTTTTTATATTTTGTGAAAAACTATTGTCTTCTTCGCATTGTTTTAAAAAAAATTCTCATATATATTTTACAAAAATCGATATAAATAATAGTTTTATTATTTATTATAAAAATTGACCATCCTTCCATCATGATCACTCGAATTTCTAAAAACATCTATAAAAAACATTAAATGATATTTTATAAAATAATTATATACTTTTTGTAAAATATGTTATTTATAAAATAAAAATAATATTTTCTTAATATTTTTTAATGAATATTTATGAGGTACTTCTAATCTTCAATGACAAAAAAATCATAATTGTGTATATAATCAACTAAGTATATGATATATTGATATGATTATTGTTATTCCACTTAATGGTTCATGATTATTTTAATAATTGATTGTTATGAAATTCACCTCCATGAATAATTTTTCTGTTTAATAAAATTCCCTAAAATTTCCACATTCATATGATCATTTTATGTTTAGTTTCCTAAAAATAGCCTAATTATTTATTGTGGTTATGTTTATTGTTTAATTTGTTTGTCAATTCTACCTATTGTATTATAGATTAAATCGTATTTGTTTATATTGGTCCATATTCATAAATATATATTCTTTACCCAATATAGATATACGACGATAAGGAATATAGTCTATGAATTAAATACATTATTTTTAATATATGGAATTATTTTTTACATGAATGGTATTGGTGGGATGAGATTATTTGTATCCCCTCAATGTATAGATATTCTCATCAGATGAATTAGTTTTCTAGTGTTAGTTTAATTTGTTTCTACACATCAGTTTAATCTTCCATGATGATTGATCTTGGTGATATAAGTATCATGAACATGGGATTAAAAGATGTCCAATAATGTATTTATTTCTCAATTATAATTTTTTTTATTATTATCAATGATATTTTTCTGTGATATTGTATTTCTGATATTTTTATTATCAATATATTGATTAAATTGATAGTATTATCAGTTATTTAAATTTCTATATTGATTATGCATTATATAGTAATGTTATACATGTTATTATTATATGTAATTTGTATTGAGTTACTTACCATTACATATTTATTTTGTTAATAAAATTATTTAAATATAATGTGTTTTCTTCTATTTACCAATAAATATTTTTTATACTCATTGATATATAATAGATGCTGATTTACCAAAACCTTAATGATCATTTGAGATATCCCTTATAATTTTAACATTACAATAGAAAAATGAAGTTTATCCTGTATATTTTTTAATAATATTTTTGAATGAATAATGATATTTTCAAAATAAATATGTTGAAATTTTTGATCAAATATAATATGGGAATCATCTCCATTTTGTGTGTGCCAAGACAAATAAACTATTTGGTCATTTGGGATGAAAATATTTTAGTCTTATTAAAATGTTATAATGTATGAAAATGAATCTATGTTACATTTCAAGGGGTTACCAATTTTCGTATGACTGAATGTTTAGTATGATTTGTGGGGAATCGATTTAGGAAAACATATACCAGGAAACCAAAATATATTATTAAAATTGGGAATATATATGAACAATTTAAATATTGGTATAGAAGAGATTATGTTGTTTTATATCATTTATATCCCTATTTAGGATCTAAATCTTTCCATGGTTCAAAAACAGAGTTACACAAGGGTTAACAAATAAAAAAATATTTCATGGGGTTGGACCCAGTTTTCACCTGGTGCTTGAAAACATGACTTTTATATACTTTAATTGACTCTCCTAGGGGATATGCTAATGATATTTAACATTTTCATTAAAAATAATTATGAAGGATATGAATATATTATAATAATCAATGTACTATATTAAATATAAGGTTTCATATATTAAAAAATAATATGTCATGATTTTAAAGTACTATAAATTATATTTTATGATTCCTACTCTGATAATTGTTTCTCACAATTTTTTTTGTTTCATTTAATAAAAGAAACCAAATTTAATAATAGTAATGTCGATGATAAATGAAAAATGTATTGACTATGGTATCTCAGATGTAATTACAATATGAGTGAATGATATCAAAATTCTTCAGAATCAGTTTTTCTGATATATGACTGACAGTATATACCTTAAATCCTCCTAGACTCAATAATTATATGATGGATGGAGGTATCCATGATATAAATTTTTGTCAAACATTATGTAAAGAATGAAAAATATCTATCATGTTTGATAAGTGGTTTTAGACACATAGGAAAGGGTCACAATTTAAAGTAAAATCGATTTATGTTTTGTAAGAAAGTAAATAAGGAAAAGAATTGCTGAGGAAAATGAAGATCAAGATGGATGAAAATAAATATCAAAATAGGGATCTATTTATAGTTTCTTATCATTAATATATTAAATCGAGGAATTTTCCATTTAAAACACCTCATACAACGGTTAAATCATAGTCTATGGAATGACATATGTTTAAATAAAATGATTAATTGTTTATTGGGTATCCATTATTATGTTGTTGAATTAATTGTACCATAGGTATTTTGGTATAATAATCATGAAACATATAATTATTGTGTAAAATTTTAGAAGAATATGTGTATTAATTTAAATAATATTCATGAATACCATCATAGGTTTTTGAGACTGATATTTATCATAATTTCAAAGACAAAAAAACCCATTTTAGGTTTAATGTGATAAGGGTATACCAATATTAAGGATTTTTTGTGTGATATTTTTAGTAATTTAAAACATTGGATTATTATATGTTTTTGTAAAAATGTTATTTTAGGAATAATTCATTTACATTTTATAAACATAATATTATATGTATTGATAAATTTATGGTTATTATGAACATTAATAACTTTTATAATAATAGTCCCATAATTTTGTTAGAAATTGTAAAAAAATATGTTGAATTTTAAACCGTAGTAAAAAAAAATATTTTTAAATATTTATTATTTCAATGAATTCCTTATTATTTTAAGGAATTTTATATGAAATAAATTAATATAGTTTATAAAAGTAAAACCCACTTACTAGTTGAAAACCTGACCCATCAAGCATGGTTATTGGGTATGAACCCATAAATGAAAGATGATAACGGTTCAACGCCTCCCACAAACCAACATGATGTCATGGTCAATATATCAATTTTAAATAAAAAAAATATGAGAAATATTTATTAATGATACATATTTAGAATTATATTATTTGTATAGTGAATGTTTAATAATATTGAATAAATTATGATTAATATATTAATTTTGGAAATTAATTAAAGATTAATGGAATGAATTTACACTTTTTCTTGGACAATATGATCTATTATTATTTTTTTAAAATTAATTTAAAGGAGAGGGGAGTGTATTTGAAACTAATTGATGAAAAACATAAGGATGAAAATATTCTTATAAAATTAAAATTTATAAATTATGTGCATGTCCAAATATTCATAAACATTAAAATAATTTATCTTATTTAGGAAATGTATCATCATTAAAAAAATTAATCTCAATACATTCTTATCAAATTAATCAGATGATATTATAAATAATCAATGAATTATTGTTTTGATGCTCTTAAAATTCCATTCATAATTTAATTTCTTATGATTGATGTCCTCAATAACTCACGTTAAATATTTATTGTTTTATTCTATGACCATTTATTTAAATTCTACCAATTTTCTGTTAAAAAGAAAGCAAGTTATTTTTTATTCCATATGTCCTTGTTACGTCCCTTTCTCTCTTATTTATTTTATTTTTATTCACTATTTTTTTGTGGGGTTTTAAAAAAATATTTTTCAATACCAAACCATTAATTACCATGATAATATGTAAATTATAATGACAAAATTTATTTATGGATGGTAGAATGTAACACTCTAAAATTTAATATAAGAATATTTTATATTGTAGATTATATAGCACAAAACATGAAACCTTAATACGAAACAACCAAAAAATATATTTCTATAAATTTATTTTAATTTTTAGCTTGCGAAACAGAAAACTCTAAGTAGAAATGAACTGAAATATAGTATACCTTTATAAAAAAGACATTATATTCAAGGATAGTAATAATTATGAAACAAATTTAAACATAACATTATTTAAGGATTATAAATTAAATAAGAATCATATAAAATTAAAAGAAGTGACTTAGGGAAAACTAAAATTTTCTAAAAGATGTGTAGTAGTCATGTTTTACACAAATAATATAAATACAATTTTTACCAAATTAGGAAGAATAAATTGATAAAATTACATTGAGCTTTGAAATTATAATGTCAAATTTTCCTAAGGGTAAATTTATTTGGATTTTTGGAAATACTACAATATTTAATTAAGATTGAGAAATTATGTCCTTTAATTGAAAAATTACTTTTATTTCGAATAATTTATTATAATAAATTAAACAATTAATTTCTTTAAAGTTAAATTATTTCAAATATATATATTATTTTAATTTATCCCATTGGAATCTTGTTCATTTAGAGTTTTTATATAAATTCATTGAATATTGTAAAACATTTTTTTATATAACTGCATTCTTAATGTATCCATGAGATTAATATTAAATTTTTCATTTAATATTATGAAAATATAATTTTTCTAAAAATGGATTAAATATTTGGAGTCACAATATTTTATAATTCTAATATGGTGAACATAATTTTTCCATAAATAATTGGGTATATAGTAAAAAATAATTTTCATGGTTGAGATAAAAATGGATTTAACGATTGTTAAACTAGAAAGATATGGGGAAATGATGATATAAAAACATGTACAATACCTATTTCTTAGGAATATATTGAACATAATGAGATATTTTCTATAATTATATAGTTTCTATGATTTTTTTTTGATAAAAAAATGTTTATGAATGGATCTATTCAAATAATTTCAACTCTGCCACTCACCTCACTTATAATGGCAATCCACTATAATCTATTCTTCAAAAGTTATCAAAAGTTTCTTCCATACAATCCTTGGACTATTCACATACTAAATTCCCTATACTCAGACTATAGGCATTATATTTTGATTAAATACCAACTAAAAATGGATTCATGAAATTATAATGAGGATACATGAAGAAGAGGTAATATATTTCAATGAGAATATTTATTTCTTTTCATACACTCCAAATTTCAATTGTTATAAAACATGATGATATAATAACAGTAGAATATTTAATATACTAATATTTTTCAAAAATATTTTCATTTCCTGTAACCATATCTACCTTTTCAATTGGGATATGATGCAGCCCATCATGTGTACAATAGACAATCTCCACGTGAACTGATATCATTCATTTTTTCCATTACCCTATCTCATAGTTCATTATAATGATGGATTTTGAATATATATATATATATATGATATATATAACCTAATTATACATAAATATTAATTATATAACATATACATTTAAAATATTTAATTCCACATGGGAAACTATAACATCACTAATCGATACCACATACTACCAACCCCTGATAAGATATGATCCAACTTTCAATAGAAATTTACATTGAAGGTTATAAGTATATATTTACTGAATATATATTACATAAATGAAATAATTAATATATTAATAACATATTTATCATAATGTAATGATATTATATATTTTTAATTCTTTCTATTTTAACTCACTTTAATATGATAACATTATTCGTGTATGTATGTACTACCACAATCATGAAATAATGTGGCTCTATTTTCATCAGCAAATAACATGGATAATATATATATATATATATATATATTTAATTATATTATATTACATTTTCTATATGATGATTATTCTAGAATTCATAAATATTACATACAACATTTCTATAAATATTGTTGAAAAATGGAATAGTTATTCACGTATACGTATGCCCTTCCGCCTCCATGATTATAATGTACATCATTTTTCATAACCAAAAATCATGATTGGTTTAAAATTTATAATATTCATAAATAATTGATAAATATTATATTATAATTATTCATTATATGATTAGACTGTATAATATTAGATATAAATGAATCGTTCTTGATGAATCATTCATGAGAAAATAAGGCAATTAACACACAAAACAATGAGAATAATGAAATATTTTTAATAAATGGTTAATAAAATGTTTTAAAAGGACCATATATTATATTTTATTTATTAATATGGTTTTTATATGTTATTAACATGTTTAGATCCATTTTACATGAGTATAATGAACATTAATCCAATATGTATGTCTGAGGTAAGGGGTTTGGACTTTAATTCAATTCATTAATTCATAATAGTGTGTTATGAACCAATTTCATTTATATGGTGTATATACTACCTCAATTACATGTTCAACCCTAATCCATTAATATTTTATTGAATTTTAAATTTCAGTATTTATAATATCATATAATGGGATTCAAAGTGAATATTACCAAGTGGTAATGAATTATATAACTCAATTTTTATTTTTTGGGTTTGAAATCTAATTCATTTTTTTGTAATGAAAATATTATGTGTGAAATGAATTTTTATTATAATTTTTTTTAATAAATTTCTTATATATATCTAAATTAGATTCACATAAACTATTTATTGAATAATACTCAGTTTAATGTTATGATAAATATAATGGTTCATTAAACATTCTCTTTCATATTGAAATTGATTATTTAGTAACTTCCTTTGATGAAAAATATGACATCATATTTTAATGGATTATTATAATTTTTTCTTTATATACATAAAAATTCAAATTTCATGTAATAGTACAATTTTCTAGTATTTGGTACATAAAATAAATAAGAAAATTGTTTCTATTAAATCTGACGCCATTCATCCTTGGTTGAGATGTCTATTTTTTAAAAATTAAATGGTTTCAAAAAAATGTTCTCAAATATATTTTTATCCTTGTACAAATTATTTTTTAATGGTTTTTTTCCAATTTTATTTTTTAAAAAAACATTTTAATGGAATCATCATGTCATTTTCAAAATAATAGTTTTTTGATTTTTCTGATAAAGTGAGTGAAATCTTTGTTTTAACATGTACTTTATAAATGGAATTTCTAGAATTAATTCCTAGTAAATTTATTTAAAAATAATATATTTTAAAAAAAATTATTTTTAGAAAAATTTATTTCCTGTTTATTGAATTTTTATTTTTGTAATTTAATTCCAAAATAAAAAATATATCTTCATAAAGAATGTTTTAATAATGTTTTTATAGTATTTATATTTTTTAAAGACTAGAAGTAATAATTTCACATATAAAAATTTATTGATATATTTTATTAATACAATAATTATACTTATATTGGATTTTTTATTCATATGTTGACTATGGATAGTGTTTACAGTCACTTTTGTAATACCTTATGTTTTTAAATGTGATGCTATGTTCAATAGCATATGTAATACATAACACTGAACCCAAAAAAAGAATCATTTAAATATGGAGTATTAATCATTAAAAGAAATTAAATATATGAGTAGGATTAAATAATTTTTTATATATATGTCATAATCAATGTAAATTTATCGATAAATGCTATGAAAATATTCACTCAATATTTTAGTATGTTTTTTTATTCATCATGGTATGTTTAATTCTAAAATGATTCCTATTTATATTTATAATTCATATATATTAATTATATTATATAAAATTTAAGAAATTATTTATTAAAAAATGAATTTTATTTTTAATATCATTATATTTTTATTTAATTATAGTGAAATTTTATATTATTCTAAAAAATATTGATTTTTTAGTTAGTAGTGAATAATATTGTTTTATTTTTTTGGATAAGCTCTGTAATATAAAAGGACTACAATTTGATTCATTTCATGGCAATGAAAGTATTATATATTTATATTTAATCCAATTAATTAGATTTAAATCATCATTATACTGAATTTTTGTATAAGTTTATTTTTTGAATTAAAAACAATTATTTTTCGTTTTTTGAAATGAATAATGTTTCATCTTTTTAAATAAATATAATAACCCATAATGATAAATTAATTATGTAAAATTATTATATTATAATTATATATTTATTAATTTATATTGAAATAATCAATATTACTAGTTATTGCGTTAATGACAAAAATCATATTTTTCTAAAAAAGTCATATTTTCAGAAAATTACTTCACATTATGAGTGTGGATAAATGTTCATTATTATTTTAAAATGTAAAAATTAAAATATTTGGAAAAATATTAGGATAAAATAAATATTTTTTTGAAATATAGTTATGAAATTATACAATGATGGTTTTTTAATAATTTTCTGAGACTATTGCATTTTCAAGATCAATATAAATCAGAAATAAATATAAGGTTTGTATTATAACATTATAAAGACTCTAAAATGATTTAATTAATTATATTAAGGATACCCATGACCAAATATTTATTTCCAATTTAAAATAATGTTATTTTTAATTTAATTGTTAAATTTGATTAGTCTTTATGATTCCTCCTAAATCTATATTATATTTTAATGTTATAATAGCAATTGATTAAAAACATTACTCAATTCCACAAAACCAAGGGTAATATTATAATAATTTCATCCCATATCAAGACAAAATATTTTAAACCACTAATTTTGGAGAAAAAATGGAAAAAATAATGGGTTGGTTTGTGGTCTTTATTGCTTTGTTTTATAGAATCCAAAACCAATGTATAAAAAATAAAAAATAACTTCCCTATAATATACTATATAAAAACACCAAAGATAGCATTTCTCATCACTGAAAAACCCTAGATCAGTACATTAATATTCCCTCCAAATTTTATATTACTCAAAAGGTTCCCATGATATATCCAGATGCTCCTCCCAACTTTTTGGGATCACTATCTTCTAGTAATTGATTTTTCTCCTCTCATTTCAATTAAAGCCCCGCCTCTATCATTATGATTTCTGATATTAATTTTTAATATTTTAACATATTTTTAATGATACCTATAATTTCCATTTTATTCTCTGACAATGAGATACCTTTAATTCCATATTATGTTACAATTTACCTTAGCTATTACCGTGATGAAATATTTAGGAATCATCCACATTAGTTATATTCATAGACTTCTTTAATTATATTAAACATAGTTTCTATTTGTTCATGTTGTAATATGTTATAAAATACTCCACATACAGAATTTTATTGATGAAATGATTAAATAACCTTTTAACTATCATTATTAACTCCCATGAACCATTTTATACACATCATACCTTGACATAAATTGGTAACAAATCCACCCCTTCTCCCCTATATTCAATTATCATCATTATGTAATATATTTAATCTAGAAATCCTACTTATGGGATATGTTTTTAAATATTCCCCTTATGTTTTATATATTTTAAAAAATATTTTATTCCCACTAAACTCTCATTAGACCCCACAATGAAATGTTTTTTACACCAAGTACCATGCTAAAATTTAGTTAGTGACCATCTCTTTCAACTCTGTATTCAAGCATCATCATTCTCATATGTCTTTTATATAAAAATAAAAATGTATGGATAAGTTTATCCATATTAACATAAATATACCATTTGTGTATCAATGATGAAAGAGCCCTTTAATTATAATTAATTACATCCTTTAACAATTATATGCCCCCATTATACTGTCGAAAGTTTACCATAATTTGTATTTATGGGATAATTGTGTAGTCAATACCCATTCCACTTTCATATAATCATTTTAAACATAATGAACTCACTATTATTTGATTTGGGAATGTAAAACATGTATTCCATAATCCCATATAAATTTGAATGAAATGAATGTCATGGGTGAAAATAAATTATATAGCGCTCCACTGTATTGGTTGATGTTTTAATATCAAGAGAATCTTAAAAACGAATTAGGGAGTGAACCTAATCATTCATGTGATGGGTGAACCAGGAATTTTATAGTGCTCTACTACATTGGGTAATGTTTTAGTGTCACAATATATCATGTAAGAGAATATTGAGTGAACCGAATCTATTAAATGTATTTTTTCCATCATGTTATCTTGTAAATTTTCCACGAATTGTTTTTGTGATTAAATTTTTTTATGTCTTCTCCACATTTGCAATGTTTCCTTTTTGTTATCATGTAATTTCATGATTCAATATTCATGTTTAAGGATCTTAACAATTTTTTTCCTCATTGAAAATAATATTGTCTAACATGTATTAATTTAATCATGTTATGATAGGTTCATTACCTTTCAAGGATTTTATAAATCTCATATTTCTAATTATTTCCCTAGCATAACTCATACTATTTTATGTATGTTATAATAATATGACTATATTAATGAGTTTTTCAACAATTGTGATTTATTACATATTTTAATTTGTTATGTAATGTACCTAATTCCAAAATACTATATAATTATCGATCATTCTAGATTTATTATGTGTAATATTATCTAACTACTATGAATTAATATTCAATAATGGGACAAATTTTCATTACATCACTAATTTACTAATTCATTATTTTTGCATCGAGTGACTATCTATAACCTAGACCCACCTATGAAATTCATGTCCAATTCCATCCCCATACATATAATTCAAAAAACTATTTTTTGATTCACCTTAAAATATAAAAGGATTCATATCCAATAATGTTAAGGTTTATAAAACATGTGATATATTCTCATTAGGGTGATCTTGATTTGGTATCAAATGGACTAGTATTTTATGTGATACCATTTACAAAAGGATAGAAAATGATTTTTTCAACCCTTGGGTTATTTATGATACATTTAGTGATTTGATATAATGGTTCATTGATATATATTTATGATGTTACGTGGTTTCTAAGATCACCATATAGTATATTGGTTATGATACTATATATCATGAAATTTTGATGTGTGAATATAGATGGATTTTTTCAACAAAATTAATGGCTAGACAGAGTTACATTTGTTAAAATGATTAAAGGGTGGACCTATATGGATTTTTTAAATTATTTTCCAATTATTATGATTGTACAACTTATTCTAAAAAAATCATTTTTTTTCTAACAATGAAAAATTATTAGGATATTACACATTTTAATGTTAATCTTTTTTTCTTATGTATTCATTACATATATTATATATGATTCTAAGATATTTTTTATTACCATTTATTGATATTGTATTCCAATTTCGTGATACATAATTATATATTTTTTCAATTACTATCTCGTTATATTTTTATATGATATAACATCCTTACACTTTTTCACATAATAATTAAGCTCTACTATTTATGAACAGTAGATACATATTCCTTATATATCATTTGTTATCATCACATCTTATATTTTGGTTCCTCAGGATATTATGATGATTATGTAATATGAGATATCATCAAAAGGTTCTAGAGGAGAATTTTTATTGTGAAATTTTCATAAATGATTTAAAATGATATATTTATGTGGATAATATCCAATTAAATAATACATAATGTCATTGGTTTGTGTTACTCTTTTTGAAATTTATTAATTTCACCATGAATTCAATGTGTTATTTATATTTTATTTTATTTTATATTTATTGTTCGAATAAAATGATGGTTTAGTTATTTTATATATTATTTTACTTATATTGGGTTTTAATTTATAAATCATTACTCAGAACTCAATGAATGTGTCTATGTATTAGATAACATCCAAATGATTTGATAGTGTAGAGATTATTAGGAGTTCAATGAAATGCCTATATTTCATTATACATGAATTTTTATGATGACATTGAAAAGATTCACATTGGGGAAATAATATTTAAAGGGTATGGTTTAGCAATGGATGGGTCATCACCTTGATACATGATGAATGTGGCTAATATTTGACACTTTTAGAGACAATCTGGGTGGATATTTTTAAATGATTTCGTAGTTTCATTATGAATTATTATAAAGGATTGGAATTGATGAAATCTGAGGATAAATTAGGACAATATTAACGTGACATAAATTTAAATGATGTTATCAATATTGAGTCATCTTATAAATGATTTTAGAGATAATATGATTTACTACATTGATTATTTTAGTTTATAAGATCGTTTTTGGTATTTGTTAATGGTTCTAACCTAAATAAACATTGTTAAAATAGAATTAATTGGAATGTAAAATGATTATAATCTTTTGAATATAAATGACATAAAGATATAGAATCTGAATCAATGTGATTTTTCCCAATTTTTCATGATATTATATTATTAAAAAAATTAAAATAAGTGTTTTTTCTAAGCCATAAAACAAGATAAAAATGGATGTTTATGTATATTCATGTTTAAATGTCCCTGGAGAAAAGAAATTTATATTTCATTCAAACCAAGAATGTGGGATGAATAATATAAATGAATTTCGCAAAGGAATTTGATTATGTAATAAATGTGGGAATCAACATTATAGAAAAATGAATTTCTAAATAATTTGATGAAATTTATGCGGGGAATAGTTGAATTATCAGAGTCAATTCCCTATTCCAATGGATAACTCCAAAATCCTAGAAGGGTCTATGGAATTCCAAAAACTATAGTGTATCAAGATGATTATGATATACCTATCATATTCATCATATATGGGGATATCATGTTACTTTTTGAAGAAATGTTCCACCTAAAAATATTATTATTTTTTAATTTTGGAGAAAATTGATATGATTTTAAGATTTAATTTTTCTCCCTTCATAGATATGATATAAAATATTGGAAATTGATATCATGCTTCATATTTAAAACTAAATTTTATTGTCTATCAATGAGAGGATAAATATGAATCTCTAATAGAGATTATATCCTTTCATGGGTTATGATTCCCATTATATATGGCTATTTATTATAAATGGTTGTAGAGTAAATAAAAAATGAAGACATTCTTATTGAATGAGAGTTTTTGGAAGCATTTTTGGAATATTTTTATTTTCATACATTGAATCATGAATTCTTGTTGTAAATAGAACACATACCAAGTGGCATATATATTTAAAAATGACATTATTGATATTCACAAATTCATTAGGTAAAAATCAATATAAAACTATGTGTGGATCTTCATAGGGGATTTTTACACCCAAGTTATTCACGTTGGAATACAATAGTAATTTTTTTTAAAATTTTTGGATTGATAAGTTAGCCTCCATATTTAATATCCAGAAGTTAACAATATTATAATTAGGAATAAAAATCCAAAACTCACTATTGATGATTTTTTTGATCAACTATGATGGCATTATTTATTCTCAAAATATTTACCTTTTATCTGTGTATGATACTTAAAATAATGGATAGAATATATCCAAAAAATAGTTCCATACAATGTATATCCATTATGAAAATATTGATATTTTTTTGGTGGAAAAGAAAATTAGAAAATGATGGACCAAATACAACACAACTTGATCTAGAAGTTTATTTATATTTTAAAAATTCAAATTTAGAGTTATAATAGTTAGAACGAAGTTTCAATTTCAATTTTATGGTTGTTTGTAATAAGAATAGTGAAAATGATTATATGAATAGATTCTAGAATATAGAATTATATTGCACTCAACATTCCAAAAGGTGAACTCAATTCCTTCCAAGTCACATAACAATGATGGGTGGAAAATGTTACTTTAATAAAATATTTTCTATAAATATGATAACTAGCCTACAAAAATAATTTAATTTTAACACAACATCCAAAAAATGTGGGAAATAACTCAATGTTTTTAAAAAAGGCAATGTATCGCAACATGATAAAAATTCCTATAAATATAGGGTTAAAACCTCATTCATATGAGGATATATGGGATTCAGTTAACATATATCTCCACATTTATCATGAATAGGCACCTTTAATGATACCCCTTGTCTGAAATATCTTTCAAATTACCTAGGGGAAGTCCCTCTATGTGTGAGATTCTACTGATATGTTTTTAGAAATTGTTATCCATTTGGGATACAATTTAAAGAAAATTACAATCATTAATGAATGTATATTCTTAAGAAAACTGTTGTATCATGATATATTTTTTTTAAATCACTCTTGTATTCCATGACTCATGAAAGCCCTTTTTTAATGAAACACCATGCTTTCACAGGGCAATGAAATCAAGCATAACACAAAAAATTGTTTTGTGCCACACTTCCCAAATGAGGAATTTTTTTGTTTCACTCTATACCACCACAAATTTCTCCTCATATAATTCCATGTGTCTAGATACTCCACTAAAATCCTCGAAATAACTTTAGTCAACTACTCCTCCTGATCCCAAAAACATTTCACATGTTTAGATTGTCCTATTTGATTTTTTTCAAATACCCATCATGAAACAATTTGAACCTCATAACCATAATCATATTCCACATTCAACCAAAAAGAGAATATATTTAAACTAGTTCCAAACCCTTTATTGTTATGAAATCCTACATAATAGTTTGTTCTATATAATGTTAAACTCTAGTAACCTCTATGTGAAAAAAAGTTGTCTCTAATGATACAAATTAGATGACTTATACATCCATCATAATATTCCACATTCCTTGATCATGATATGACCCCTAGACTCTAATACTTTAGTATAAAATGTTGTGTAAATTATATGATTGGGAGAGCATACCTATTATTGACATATTCAAATTCTTTAGGTGTGAAATATTATATTCCACAAGTTAGGATACATCAACCATTAATCCATCATGTTAAACCTCATCATCTGAAATCACCATTAATATTTCAAGACCCACTAGAAATTCATGATGTTCTCTTAATCTAGCATGAGGAAGAATCGACTGGTAGCTCAAATGCCTAATCCCCACACACCACATCCTTCATAATTATCTCAAACTATAATCTTCCCTTAGTAAATGGACAAGTGACACCCTATTGATTAGAAATTAGGTGGAATGGATGGGAAGTTCAACGTGTAATCCCCACACACCTTGTCCTTTAGGGCCAGTAATGGTGTTTCATTCCCACTAGGCCGATGTTACATGTAATATTCTTCATACCCATTGGACCTATGAGTCATGTACTAAATAAATATTGATTGATGGGTGGGTTATACCCTAGGGGATTCCATGACCTTCCTTTCAGGACTATTTATGAGGAATTTGTGCATCTAAATGTAAATTTACCCCCAATAAAATAATATATAATGTTATTATACCCATTTAAATGGACAATGTAAATCTGCTTGACCTGAAATGAGGTATAAAGGCTATGAATCTTTTAAACATAAGCCTCATCAAAACCATCACTACTCATAGTATCACCCACGGATGCTTCCAAGTGTAATCCCTAAACAATACCTCATTGGTTATCCTTTCATGAAATTATCTTAATATAACATTATTTAAAACTACGTAGATCTGTAATGTCACATTAATATAAACTATAACATAGAACAACAGGTTTTGATCCTTATCCCTAAAATAGGCTATGTAGGACACAAAACTCAGGTTAAATCTGATAAATTGTAAACTAAGTGTGACATTTTCTATCCTAGTGACACAACACCCATGATACTCCACAATAGTGTGTCATTATATTCTATTTAGGTGTGATATAATCTATCCTAGTGATATTAATCTTTTGATCATACTCAATATAAAGTAATGATCTACACTATATGTGTCATATCTTCTCTCCTAGGTAATCAATAACATTTATTATCCATAATATATTATCTTAATACAGCCCCAAGTATTGAAATAGTCCCTTATAGTGATAAAAATAAATTTATCATCCTCAATTGGGAATCTTGATCTACCATCCATGTTTGACATTCTTTTTCAAAGAGAAACAACTCTATTGATCTCACTCAATAGGGAGTTCTGATCTACCACCGATGTGTGGAATTTTTTCCGTTAGGGATAGACCTCCATAATGCACCAAAATATGAAATCGTAATCGACCACCAATTTCTAATGTCTTACCTCATATAGTTAAACCTCTATTGATCAAACTTAATAGAGAATCTCTATTAATCGTCCAGGTATGAAATATTCCCCTCCTATGGACACACATTCATTTATTCCCCTGAATAAGATTTCCTGATCTACCAACTAGCTTTGAAATATTTTCTAATAGGGACACACCTCAATTGATCTAGCATAATTCTATTTCAGGTTCTATCTATTGTGAAATATTTTATCATAGGGTTTCACCTCCACTAAAACCATGTCAATATGACATTCTAATCATGTCCCTAAAATACATTAAACATTCACCCAACACATCCCCACAAATATTTATCCTTGGGACCATCAAAATATGATATTAAATGTGTTTTCTAATCCACATTTACATTCATCAAGAAATAAGTATGAAATGTCTGATGTGAAATTTTTGAAATAATTATAACACAATGCTTAATTTCCTTATGATAAACCAGAAAATTTTTCATTTATGTGCATAAGATCCTTAAAAAAACTAGATTACCTCTAAAATAAAAAGGATGTACTTTTTCCCAATTTTATCAAAGACATCACATGTGTATACATTCACAATGATAACATCTTCTTTGATTGAAGGTTTCTACCATGTTGTAATAAAGTTAGTATAAATAACTAGTTTCCACCTTGATATTTCACCATGAATATGTTTTGTGAACATTCCTCAAATCAATAAGGGAGACCAGAACTATTTCATGGTATTCAAGGAAGGATTAATGAACGTAGGATTCAAAACTCAATCATCTTGTATTTATCATATATTCATCTTAACCAACAATAGAGGTGGAGGGTACCCTAATTTAGATAGCAAAAATGTCAGATAATAAATATTGTTTACTATGATAATGTGTTCCCTGAGTTTGAAATATTCAAAAAGAAATATTCGTTGAATTTTTAATGATCACAATATCTAAATTTTTGTTTCTAATAATTTAACTAATGTTTTCCTTGTAATATTTTTCATAAATTCTAATAGTGAAAATATTATATATTCTATGAAAAAGTAAGATCATGAAAATCATTTTGTAATTGATTTACAAACCATACAAAATGAGAAATTATATAACATGTTACATAAGTGTGAATTTCACTTTCAAAGGGTAACCTTCTTAGTTTTTTTTATCACTACAGAATTTATATTTCTACATGTACATCATGAAATAAATTAATACAATAATGGATGAAAATAATTCCTGTAATAATGATAGGAAATATTTCTAGATTTTTTGGATGAGAAAAAACTATTGTGAGAAAATAATATATATAATCTAATCCATTAACAAAACAAATCTTGAAGGGAGTGATGTAAGTCTAAACAAAGCTATGTGGAAATTCTATTAGAGATAGTGATTGGAGAATTATCAATGCACATGTATTTCCACTAACATAATATGGTGAATATGTTGTGATGTATACTTATTCTACTTTGAAGTGTTTAGTATGTTTTATTATACATAATGGGAAGGTTATTGATTTTATACAATAGAAATTAAGGAATAATAAGTAGAACAAACCATATAATGATATTTAGATGGTTCCAATGTCCTTTACACATATAATATGGAAGCATCATCTCAATGGTGACAAGTGTTATATTTATACTGGCCATAAGACCCTAAAGTATTCATTAACACAAAAATAAAAGAACATGGTACAATATATATTGTTAAAACCCATCATGGAATACAAAATCACAATATATTACCATTATGGGAAGGAGAACATGGTGGTTGATTCCCTAAGTAGAAATGATCATTCTTTATTATCTATGAGGAGAATGAAAAATGATCAATAATCATGGAGTTACAATAGATAAATCATGAAATACTATGGGTAGGGGACACATAATATTTTTTAAAAATTATTTCTCATCCGTGAAATCATCGATATATAAAATAATCAAACAATGTTAATGAAAAACTACATAAAAATTATGTAATTATTTCAATGTTTATTCAGGATAAAATTTGAGTTATAATGTTAGGAACCTGTATCTGTGTCACATCTAAACACATAAATAAGAATAAAATTTTTGATGATAATCATTGAATATGATTCCCTATTTATGAATGTAGCATGGGTGTTTAAACTGATCTAAAACATCTCCTTATGTTGGGTTACATAATGTATGAAATTCTACAATACCCATTTTGATGTGGAATATGCTAACATGTTAATGGTGAATTAATGAAGTATAAGTGTTTTGTAAGCACTTTTTCATGTACTTATAATAAATTTTAATCATTGACATAGATTTTAATGTGGGACAACTAAAATATTTAATGGGATATGTTATCATTTTGGTTGTTGTTGATTTCCTTACAACATGAGTGCATATTTTAAAAATAGAATAATATTTCACTCTTGATCATCATTCAAAAATATAATTAATAGAAATGTATTAAATTTATGGGTTTTTACATTCATGTATATATAATAAATATCCATAATTTACATAATGATTATACAAAAATCATCATAATTAATTAGAGACAAAGTTTAATTTTAGCACCATTTTTCAACCATTCAAATATAGTTTTTCCTAAAGGACTATTTGAACTATTAACAATATTGTACAATATCATTGAATTAAATTTCGAGGATTTGAGATCAACCCCTTAAATTAGTTTAGTTATAATATAACAATAGTTTCCTTTATTGAATTATTATGTAAGCATATAAGCCTTTGTAAGAGTATAGATATTAGAATCCATTATAATATAGTGTTGTTTGAGAGATAAATAAAAAATGTCCTATACATGTCCATTAAATAAAAGATATTGTTCGAAAACATCATTAAAAATTAAAAGTTTCACAAATTCCAAAGAAAATTTAAACATATAATCATTAATGAGAAATTTAATTTGAAGATAGAATTATGTTTTCCTGTAGATAACCCAAAGGAAGTGGTTTTTCGGATTTGAGAGGAAAGAGAAGTAAAGCCAGATATATATTGCACACTTCAATATGATCATTTTTTTTAGTTATGTATCATATCATGTATCACTAAATTATGTCCTAAAACATGTACATTATGTAATATATGTATCAATTTCATGGGAATTACAGACATGACCCATCACATGTACTGAAATTCACATATAATAAACTAGAACATAATCTATATTTTTTTTAACATACAGTGAAAATTAATGATCAAATATCATATACATTAAATTGAATGTACAATATATCTAATAAAAATTATATGGAGGATTCATAAGATGATGGAAAATATGATGACAAATCAGCATGTGGTGAGATAGAATTCTATCTCGTTTTACCCCTTGTATGATAAAATTTCATATATGAAATTTTTTAATGGGGTATAATTTAAGATTTGAAATTCAATAAATTGTGAAACTTTTTTTATATTTAATAACATTTGTTACATGTGGAACCTAATGAAAAATAAACATGACATGGTATGCTGAAATATTAATAAATATATAATAAATACAAAAATGGAAAACCCTTAAATATTTATAGGGAAAATAATTAATATGAGTTAATATTGATAATTTTATTTTTAATATAAACCATTTTCATATAAATATATATTTTAAATTAAAATAAAAATTAATTTTAAACTTAAATTTTATGAAATAAAACTCTATTTGTAATTGTATAAATCAAAATTAATATATAAATATGTTTTGAGTTTTTTTTAAATATAGATTTCAAATGAGAGATACAATATCAGATAAAATAATAATTTTATTGATGATAACATTATGTTTCCTTACCCATGAATACTAGAAAACATTTTATTTACTAAAATATGTTATTATGGAATAAAATTAAGTATTTTAAAATATTATTTTATCTTATAATTATTTTAACTAACAGTAAAAAATTTAAATTATAGTGTTACATAATGTAAAAAACTACTTTTGGTAGTTATTAATAACTATGTGTATATATGCTGATATTCCATTTTTGATTTCCTTATAAGAATCACATGTTTTATTTTTGAAACAGAACAATTTATTTCATTAAAATATCTATCCAACATAATTTTATATTTGGAAACAATATAAATCACAATAAAAAGTTTTTTATAATAGAAATTTCTAAACGATAATGTGAGTTTATTTTAAAATCTAAAATGTACTTCATTATATATTTAATGTATTCGAATTAATATAAAATATGATACTACATGATTAATATTAGTTGAAATTATATAATCATAAATTCTTCCTCAATTTTAGTTAATAATACTAAAAACTATAAAGTTAAAATTAAATTGGGGTAAATGATGAAATTAAATAAACAACTTAAATTAGTCCTACCTTCTCTAACAATTGAATGTTTGAGAGGATTTTATTATTAATAAATTCTTATACTCCATCATTTCCCACTTTTAAAAAATAAAGTATTAAATTTTGTTAAAGATTTTTAAAAGTTTAATGTGAGTTTTAGATAATTCATATTTCTGGTCTTATAAAAGGATACACCATCCTCCTTTTTAATGATAAATAACCCCTATGAATTACTCCATTAAAAAATGATATTTTTTTCTTCAAATAACCCTCTCCCACCTATATAAAATTATTGGATCGTTACATTTTTTAAATCCTTCAATTCAAAGGTTTTTTCTAATACAATACTCAAACATCAAATGTTATTATTATTTTATCATAATCTTTTATCTTGTTAAAATCCAACCTAAAATTATTTAATAACAAATTTATATAATGAAAAATTTATGGTTATTATTTTTTAAATTACATATATTAATTATATAGAAAATGTGAAATCATTTTCACCAACTACAAAAATAAAATAAATTCAATCATAGGAATTTTAGGACTACCGCATCAATTACACAGTGTGTTTTCTTCCATTATTTACTCACTATAATGGTAACAAAGAAAGATTTGATGAATTATAATTTTTTATACATAAAATGTAAAATTATGAAATATTTATTTTTCATACACCTTCAAGGGCCCATTTATTTAAAAATGGGATCATTAAATGCAAGCACGTATGGGAAGCTGCATCCCTGAATAATGAATATACTTTTCCACAATAATAAATCATGGATAGTCCCAAGAATTATTTTTGTTAAGAAATATTAAAAAAATTAAAATTAAAATTATCTATAAAATTTAAATTAATGTAATATCATAACATTATGTTACGCAAATAACAATTTTAACCCACACTTGTTTTGTTGATTTTTACCACCAACATGAATATTATTATAATATTTAAATTATGGTCGAATAAGGATTGAATTATTAAGGTAAAAAAAGAATCAATTATCTATTAAATATTTTAAAATTATTCTTTAATCATAATTTTAATATCAAATGGTTTTATTAATACATCATCTTTTATTCAAAAAACACACCCAAACATGATCATATTAGATTTCATCGATGAAAAATGTTTCCATGAAAATATATAGTTTCAATTATAAATTTTTAATTTATTTTATATAATATATATAATTTTCTCTATGATATAAGATTGATGGAATTTTCGAAAATAGTGGATAAAAAATAAGCAATTAGAAAACTAGTACCAAATGATAATTTTTTCTCACATTAGTTTTTAAAATTAAATGATAAATAACTAATATAAATATAGTGAATATTTAAAAATAAATTTTTTATTGTCAAAAATAAATTCAAAACGTTATGAAATATTATATTTAGATAAAAAAATTGTGATATAGATATTTACAAGGCATTCAATTAAGTGATAGTCTATGTAAGGGGTATCATGACTCAAACACATCCCTAAACTCAAAATATCCAATACTTTTCTAAATACTTTTATTATATAATCATATTTAACATATGATAATATTATGTTTTATTTTTTTCTTAATTTTCTATGAAAAAAATTTATCACACAAAAGATGTCTTACATGGTGAATATATTTTCTTGTGGAAGAAGTTTTTTATAAGGAATAATTACAATAAATTTTATTTTGGTTTCTATCATTATCCATGATTAGAAAACTATAAATGTCTTTATTTACATAGTGTAAACATATATTTTTATCTTCATAGATACTAATATTTCCTATTATTTTAGAAAAAATGTGTCAATTTCTTATTAATGATTTTGAATTTCAATAAAGGAACTTTCAAATACATCAAATCCTTTTCCCATCAATGATCATATATTCTTCCAATTTACATCATGTATTTTCATGTTATTCATGTCTTTTGAACATCACATTATTTGAATTTTATTCCAAAAATATTAAATAATGTTTATCCATAATTTGAAGATAAATTTTTATTTGGATTATTAATCAAAAATAACATTTTCGTTCTTACGACTCGACCTGTCTTACCACTAATCCCATAGCCAAACTATTGGGTGACCTAGCCTCATGAGCATCTCCTTATATGATAGAGGCTATTGAATAGAAGCGAGGGTATCCAAAGGATATGGTGGGGATATTATACCCAATTATTAGAGTTAGACATTATTATAATCAGGGAATAATCAAAAGATATAATTCCGTAAATATTAATGATAATGCAGTGGATGATAGAATTGTTATACTAAACAAAAGGTGCCTAAAACCATTTTATAAAATAGATTAATACTCGTAATTGTAAGGATACATAATAAAAAATAGTGATCATATGGAATGCTTTACAATTCAAAAAAATACATTCATCATGAATAGAAAATAACTAAAAATTTCAATTACGATATCCACGAGAATTAAGAGATCTATCTCAGTCATTTCCTCAAAACACTTTGGGGCAGGAAAATAATAACTATTATGATATATGGTGCTGAGATCAAGAAAGTATTCTTGGGTACCCTAGTGAAATTGAAGTATGAGTAGGGTGTGAGATACAAATTGTAGTAGACAGGAACTACAAGTGTCTTAGCCAATATATATATAGTGCAATATTAATTAAATAGTATTCAAGAATGATTAAAAATATCAATATTACAATGTAACTTTATTCCCAAGTACATGCTTCATCACTTGACTGGTGTCTGAACATGTAACCAGTTCATTATTTGATTCTTACCAATTTATAAATAATTCATATTTTTACAATAGTTATGGTTCTGAGATGTAACAAGGTAACCATAATTTATAATTAATATAATGTTGTTTCATGGTATTCACCAAGGAATCCTAGAACATAGGGGTTTATAACTCAATAATAACTTGGTCAAGCTAAGGGTAATAGTGTAATACAAGGAGCATAGTCACATGAATTACAAAATAATATGACAATGAATCCTTGGTTATAATTCAATGTAAAACGAGGCTAATTAGTGGCTAGGCCCTATGTTCTTTAACTAGGTTATAAAATTATCAATGTTGGATCCATGGAGTGTATTCAAGGAACCATTTAATGCAAAAATAAAATTCATATGGTGTCAAACTAAGAACCCAAAGTATAGAAAATGACCGGGATCTATTTGGGTTTCCATCAATGAAAGACTCATCCTTGAATCGTAATGGGGTTTCTGAGTACTCAAGGAATTACTCAATAAGAATCGAAGGGAAGTTTCAGTCAGACCACTACTATTTAATAATCAGTCATATAATATTCCTTTTAAAAATATTCAATATTATAGGTCCATTACAATACCTTCCATTAATGTTTTAAGGGTTGATACGGACATGAAACCTATTATTTATTTATGGACATGAGTCCGACCATGGAATTACTACATTGGAATCCATGTATCAACCAAGCTATAAATATGATAAACCATTAAATCAATCCATTTCATTCCTACTTGGGAATCCAAGTGTCACCCTAGGTGTTATTATCATTGAATACATTTTAAATTGTGTGATAAATTAATTTTATGGTTTATTATCTTTCATTTACCATTTAATTTAATTTAAAACATTCAATTTTCCAAAGAATGCTAGTTGTATTTAAATTTCCCCACGGGTCAATTAAGAGGTTTCAATAAAAAAAGAAAAAAAAACAACATGGTGATTCCAATATGAAAACTAGGACATGCAATTAATGAGATCCTTGGGTCTCTAAAAATATTCAAAGAGGATCAAAGTGTTTCTAATGACACTATGGGCCATGTCCTAAATAGTAAATTTCTCAAACATATCATAGAAGAAAAAAAATATCAATAAAATATGTCACGAAAGAATAAAGGTCTAATCAATACTTTTTATATTGATGATTATGAACATCCTTTGAATGGGTATTAATATAAAGTAATGACAATGCTTATCACTCAAATCATTTATTTCATTTTACATTCAAAACATGAAACATGATAAATTCACAATTAATAGGTAGTTAATATAATGACATAATTCATTATATTATATTCTAAAAAAATTGCAGTAACAAATTTACTAATGCATTTATAATATTGGGAACTTGGAAAGGGAACCTACATTAGGGTGTAACCAAGTTTAAAACTCGACTATTGGTTCTTTCTAACTAGAATCTAATCCCCCTATTAAGCATATGAACCATCACACACATGTTAGAACATATATCCCCTATGAACACAAACACATTTCCATAAATACGTGCAAGGGGATCCTTACAAATATGACCATATGTATATAGTCATCTCCACTCACCAAAGTAAGAATTTTAAAATATATAAATTGGGACACCTTTCTCCATACATGTATTATCACTACGATGGATGATTATACACATGACATGTGAACCCACACACACATACATAAACACACATGCACACAAACACACACACACATATATATATGTTAACCTATGCACATGCAGGTGAGTCACCATATACTTGGGGATTCAAAATCACACAACGAAGTTAGATATTATATATGATTAGTAATAAAACCATTAAAAACATGATGACCTTGATTTAGATTGTGATAAACCAAGAAAAGGATAGGGAATATCAGCATTGATTTTGGAGGTGAACAGAATCGAGCTGAACTACTTCACCTTCAGTAAAGGTTGTCAGAACGAACATTGAAATTTCAAACGTGACATCTCACATGACCTACCATCGAAGCAGAAATGAAACTGAGTCATCCCAAGAGACCATGGTTTTTGAAGAACCCATTACCATAATAGATAGACTAAAACAATGCTGTGAAAAAGGAGGAAAATGGATTAGATGGCTTACCATGAGTTAAGATTCAATAAATCATGAGATATGAATCCAGAAATGATGATCTGAGGAGATTCCTGAAGGACCCTGGGACACCCTGAGAGGGGAGGGGTGAATCAGGGTGACAACATTTTCTTTTAAAGTGATGGATATTATTCCCATATTGGTAGGAACTTGTTGAACCTGTATGATGAATATGATCAGAATGAAAAAATTCACATGCACAGAGAAGACACATCACTTTTTACTTGGTTCACCACTAAGGGCTACATCCAAGGAGCATACGCCAACAAGTTGTCGGTCATACAAATTTTCCTATAATCTTCACTAGCTGTGGATTAAAAAGGTTTGGGCATAATCACTCTGTCCCTGGCTCACTGCCTTTACAAAGGATCAGGGATAGCTCACTGCTTCTCTCGGGTCACTCCCATTGACTCCCCATGGTTCACTGCCCTTAGTGAAGTCACACTCATTTCATAATCGTGAAGGTCTCGTCATAATTGCATAAGAATGTGTCCTATGTTGTCTGTAGTTTCTCTGTTGAAGTCCAACTCTCACCTGAAGGCGAATCTCACTTTGCACTGAGGGTACCCGATGATCCTCCATCTTTCGTGCATCTTAAAAAGAACGGATGCACTTTAACAACCCTAGCGTGCTTCTCCAAGCTCCGGCGTGCTTGTTTCAGGAATGGAGCGCAAGTCACTTTCTCAGTAAAAATTCAGTGTGCAGGTGACTCCAAACAACTAGCGTGACACTACCTTTTTTGAACTCTAAACTTGCGCAACTTAGTGCCTCTAAATCCCAAACCACTTTGGATGCACAACCAAAAGCCGGTGCCCAACCTCTACTTGCGCGACCCAACAACCACTTGCGTGACTCTACCACCTGCACGATGAGAGCTCCAAAAATTCTACAACTTGAACTTCATTGAAAATAAGGATGGGGTTCCTCTATTTATAGGCAAACTGGACCCCCTATGCGGCGGCGTGCAAGTCTTCCCTCAGTGCGTAGGTTACGGCGCGCAGCTCATCCACCCTAGCCTCTGTCGCACTACTCACTTGTGTGAACACACAAATACTTACACGACAATCTTTCCTTTTACATATTTTGAATATATTATCTTTAAAAACAATAGGTGCACAAGTTTACAGTCATCCTAGGCATCAGCGCGCAAGTCTCTTCACGGTGAGCAAGTCACTTGCGCGACCAAACCAAATCTTTTGCGGCCTTTATCCCTTTGCCATTTTCCTATTTTATGATCTTGAAAAAGATATGGCGTGCAAGTTTCCTCTTCATTAATTACATGGAGTGCAAGTCTCATTCCCAAAAACACTTATCTCCATTTGTCAATTTTCAGAACAAAAAATTTGGAAAACACTGGGAAATGACGCCACCTTCAATATTGTTGTCTGCTTAAACTGTATGATCTCCTTGCCGGTATACATTCTGAACTTCCACTGAGGATTGACAACAAACACAAATCATACTCGAAATCATGCATAGAAGACCATGGTTCCAACAATCTCCCACTTTGGGTTTGTTGGCAATCAGAAAATAAATTCAATAGATCGTCATCCCTATACAAACAAAGAATGCATGAATCAACTCAGCCAACACTATAAGTCTATGTGAGCAATGTTCGGTGTAGAAAACAAGAGAGGAAGCTTTAATTGTGTTCCAGTGTATTGGAATGCTCAGTTATGCCCAAAAAGCATTACATGATCAATGAAATCCATCTTAACCTTCTCATCGTATCAGTGACACTGAATTCACATTCTGTCATAGGAGAATTATATTCCTGAACATTCCTGAATTTATTCCTTTCTCCCACATTGACAATAAACCTGAATGTTGGTTATTTGTTCATATTTAATCTTAAACCATACTCCCCATGGTTAGTATCTCCCCCACAAACCTGCATCACATCCATAAACAGATAAAAACAGTTATCTTAATCGGTGATAGGGGTATTGCATAACCTCTTTATGCACTAGGAGGTGGCTGAACACCAAGGTTCAACCGATGCTTCTCAAACATGGTCGCGAATAGTGGATTGGTCAGGATATCGGCCATTTTCTAATCAGTTCCCACATGATCCATTCTAATCACCCCTTATTCAACATTTTCTTTGATAAAGTGGTACCTAATTTCAAAATGTTTCGTATGGGAATGATGAACATGATTCTTCGTAAGATCAATTGTGCTCTTGTTATCACAATAAATCACCATTGGTTGCCTTACCTCATCACCAATATCTGTTAATTATTGCTTCATCCATATCAGTTGATTGCATGACTTTGTGGAAGAGATATACTCAGCTTCAGTAGTACTAAGAGAAGTACTTTCTTGTTTCTTGCTCAACCAGCCAACACATTTCAGCCCAATATAGAAGGCTCCACCACTAGTGGACTTTCTGTCTATTACATCACCAGCCCAATCAGCATCATAAAATGCGGATAATTCAATGTCTCTGCCTGCAGCAAAAAATAACCCGAAGTTATGTGTACCATGAATTTACCTCATGATTCTTTTTACTACCACCATATGTTCCTCCTTTGGATCACTCTGAAAGCGGGCCACAAGTCATGTGGAAAAGACATTATTTGGCCCTGTGACTGTCAGGTATAGTAGGATCCCAATGATCCTCCTGTACATGGTGGGATCAACAGATTCCCCATCCTCATGCTTTCCAAGTTTAGTTCCAACTGAAATCAGAGTTGATATTGGTTTGGAGTCTTGCATATTAAACTTTTTCAGCAGCTCTCTTGCATATTTTTCCTGATAAATGAAAGTGTATTCCTTCATTTGAATCACCTGTAGCCCCAGGAAATATGTGAGCTCACCAATCATAGAAATTTCTAATTCTGATTTCATGTTGTTGGCAAATTTTTCCACTGATTTATGCCTGTTGCCTCAAAATATGATATCGTCAACATAGACTAGAACCATGAATTGATCTCTTGGAGAATTAATCACATAGATATTGTGATCTACTCCCCCTATTTTGAATTATAGCTTCATGAGATATGAATCTAGCCTTGATTACCACTCCCGTGGTGCCTACTTCATACCATATAGAGTTTTCTTCAGTTTGCAGACCTTTGTTTCATCAGTACCCACAACAAATCACACTAGTTGTTCAACGAAGACTTCTTTGCAATAATGCTATATTGACATCCATTTGATATACTTTATATCCTTTTTAGAGTTCCATGGCAAGGAATAGCCTGATTGACTCCAGTCTAGCCACTAGAGAAAAGGTTTCTTCAACATCAATTCTTTTAATCTGGGAGTATCATTTACATATCAGTCATTCCTTGTTTCTGATGACACATACATGATCATAAAAATTATTTTTGAAGATCCATTTGGTACCAATCACATTGTGACCTTCGGGTCTCTGGAAGAGATCCCATGTCTGATTCTTGCAAATCTGATCTAATTCATCATGCATGGATTTCACACAAGATTCATCATTTGTAGATTCTTCGAATGAGGATGGAACTACAACTGATAGAAATACAGATTGCGTGTTGTTCATCATCCTTCTTGTTTGAGTGGGTGCACTCTTGTCCCCAATTATGTTGGATGGATCAATATCAGATCTTCGATTTCTCTTACGAGGATCAGTTGCATTCTCTTCAGCCACAGGTTCTTATTCAGATTCTTCTTCTAAGTCAACATCATGATGTGACTGCTGAGTGTTTTGTACAACTTCCTCTATTTCTGCATTTTTATTTTCTTCATGTTCACTTTCTTCCTTAATTTCTATCACATTAGCATATGAAATCCTTGAAACATTTGGGGTTTTCTCTTCAATTATCTTAACATCACTACTTTCTACAATCCTTCCTAAATGCTTGTTGAAATACTTGTAAGAATTGTTGTTCATTGAGTAACCAAGGAAAATTCCTTCATCTGCATTATTGCCATTTTTCCCTTGATTTCCTTCTTTGTTCCTAATGAATAATTTACTTCCAATGACACGAAATTATTTAAAAGAGGGCTTCCACCCACGCCACAATTCATATGGTGTCTTCGTATCACCCATGTAATGTCCTGTTCGATTCTGAATGTACACTGCAGCATGAACATCCTCTTTCTAGTAATACCATGTAATACGACTCTCAATCAACATAGTTCATTCCATGTTGTTCACGTGTCGATTCCTACATTCAACAACTCCATTTTGTTGTGAAGTTCTCACAACAGCTACCTCATGATGTATCCTATGATTCTATAGATAATTTTTAAATTCAATGGACCTGTATTCTCCTCCATTTTCAGATCTCAACAAATTGATTGTTCGTCCAGTATCATTTTCGGCGATTCGACAATTTGTTTTCATGCAGTCAAGGGCTTGTCGTTTCCTGTGAAGGACCATCACACATGCCATTCTACTGTAATCATCTATGAATGGTCAAAGTACCTTTCTCCATGAGTCCCAGCAACATTTATCGGCCCACATAATTCAAAATGAATCAGATAAAGAAGGTGAGATTCCCTTTTCTTATTTGGCCGATATAAACTGCAGACCAACTTCCCACGAATGCAAGCATCACACGATTTTTCACGTTCACACTTCAGGTTTGGAATTTCCATGACAATTCTCAATTTGGAAATTTTCTCCATGTCTTGATGATTGATGTTTCCCAGTCTCCGATGCCACAAATTGTTTTATTCTTCAACAGTCATGTAACAGACATTTTCGTGACTATCAACCTGATACAAGTTTCCTTCTATTTTGCATCCGTTCATATGTGAATATATTGTATTTCCCTTGATAGCACAACCTTTCTGATTAAATGTAACCATAAGTCTCAAGTCACATAGTTGACTCACACTGAGGATATTATGACATAGGCCATCTACGTAAAGGATTTCAGTCTTCTTTAGTTCTCCATTAGCTAATTTGGTACTTCCACTCCCATTGATTTTCAGAGCTCCATCTTTAACAAATCGTATTCTACCATCAACCTTTCTTTTGACATCTGTTAGCAGGCCAACATTACCTATAATATGAGATAAATAACTGCTATCCAGAATCCAGGTACTGTTGTTCTCTGTAGCATTGAGGGCCACCGCTGCAAGGTTGGATTTCTCAATCTTCTTCCTTTACTTCCATGAGACATTGGATTCATTATATACTACTGATATCCTTTCAATTATCTCTTCCGCATACCCAGGTTATTTATAGTCGAAATCTTCTTTGAGAGGAGAAAACATGTTTAAATAAGAAACAATGTCTTGCTGACGATACCTGACTTTTCATGAACATTGGTATGAGGTTTCCATGTCCTTTCTCTTCCTACAATTAACAGCCTTATGTCCAATGTTATAATAACGATAACAATATCCATAGAAATTGTTTCTTCTATAAGAATTAGGATATGAATTTTTTCTTCATTGTTTATCTTCTATAACTTCTCCATTTAGATATCTTCTTACCACTTCGCAATAAGACATTGTATGGCCCAAATAGCAATAGATATGACACTTCATGAGAGGAAATGTCTTCTCAAATGAATTTCTCCTCCTACCTTATTCCATGGGAGAGTAGTTAGATTTTCTGCCATTTCTGAATGTTTGAGGATAATTTTCATTTCTCCTTTCATTTTGGATTGAGGGTTCCTTTTTCAAACCTTTAGGCAATGTTTCAACATGTTCAAATCTCATCTTATATTTCTTTTGTATTTTTTCACTTCCATTAGTTGAGGTCTCAGACTCACAACCAATTACTCTCTTTCCCATGCAAGTGCGTCTTTGATCACTCAATATTTTGCCAACCCCATCTGAACCACACTTGGCTCTTGCTAATAATTATGCATATGAGAATCTTTCAAACTTTATTTTCTTCCTTGAATGTTTTTGAATTTATTAAGTCTCATGTTTACCCCTTAGAGTAACAACTTCCTCCTCAAGACCCTCAGTAGTCTTGGATTTTTCATCTATTTTAGAGGTGAGGTCATTGATGGCCTTTTCCTGCTCTTCAATTCTCACCATCAGATCCACTACTTCATCATTGCTTTCAATTATTTTAGACTGTACCTTCTCAAATTCTTCCAGTCATTTAATTTCAGCTTCCTGTTGATCAACATATTTAGTTTATTCTTCTACAATTGATTTCCACTTATTGTAACTCTTATATTTAATATTAATCTAGAAAAATGCATCCTTAAGTTGCATCTCAGGATCTACACATTTCTCAGTTGTTCTCCTCCACCAGTATCTTCTAACATTTCAACAGTGTCCATCATGGAAGCATGGTTCCCAGTTTTGAATTCTGGTTCTTCTTCATCACAGAATTCATTTTCATCTTGTGACTTTTCACAAACAAAACTCTTCCATTGCATTTTATTTCCAGATTTGATGTCTCAATTTTTTAAGAACCTTCTTCAAGGCTTCTTAAAGCATTCATCTTCACTATCTTCCTCATTGATATTTCTTAAGAACTGAGAGGTAATGTGCCCAAATTTTCCAAAATGAAAACATGTGAGAGGTAACTTCCCGTTGAATTTCCCTTTCCCCTAATGGAACTTCTTTGTAATCAGAGAAAGAATTTATTTTTCTCCATCATCTTCACTGCTACTATCTTTTTATATTTTCGAATTATCCATGGCCTTGAATGCCATTTACAGGCTGACATGAGTCGTAGCATATTCCAGTTTGACTCTCATTTCATATGCTACCAAGCTGCTTAGTAGATCATCCAGAGAAATATGTAAAGATCTCTTTCCTCAAGGGCTGAAACCTTTGCATTGTAAAGAGGTGGATGTCTTCTGAATATTTTCTTTACAATATCAATGTCTTTGATTTAATCGCCTAGACCCCGAATTCATCCAACCACTTCAGTAATTCGATTGAAGAAAGAGTCTGTATTCTCGTCTAGATGCATCTTTAGATCATCAAACTGATTGTGCAACACTTATAGTTTCTCCTACTTCACATTTCTATCTACTTCATAAATTTTCTCAAGATTATCCCAAATGTATTGTGATGAGGTGAAATTCATAACCTTTAGGTAGATCTGATCAAAAAGGGCTGTAGTAAGTACATTTTGTGCTTTAGTATCAACATCAAGAATTTTCCTGTCTATTTCAGTCATAGAAAGACCTGTTGGATCAGTGACTTGTATTCCATGCACAATAGAAAATAGAACTTCCAATATAAGATATAATAAATGAGATCTCATTTTTTTCATACAGATCTGGAAATTAATTCCATCGACGTGAGGGAATCCACTGACATTGATTTCATTCTCCATGATGATAAATGACAGATTCAACACCAGCTGCCTTTACCCTCTGATACAACATGAAGGACCCCGGGACCCCCCTGAGAGGGGAGGGGTGAATCATGGTGACAAATTTTTCTTATAAAGTGATGGATCTTATTCCCAAATTGGTAGGAACTTGTTGAACCTGTATGATGAATATGATCAGAAAGAAGACATTCACATGTACAGAGAAGACACAACACTTTTTACCTGGTTCATCACTAAGGGATACATCCAAGAAGCATACGCCGAAAAGTTGTAGGTCGTACCAAATTCCACTAATCTTCACTAGCTATGGATTACAATGGTTTGGGCACAATCACTCTGTCCCAGGCTCACTACCTTTACAAAAGTTCAGGGATAGCTCATTGCTTCCCTCGGGTCACTCCTGTTGACTCCCCCGGGCTCACTGCCATTAGTGAAGTCACACTCAGTTTATAGACGTGAAGGTCTCGTCATCATTGCATAAGAATTCATCTTATGTTGTATGTAGATACTCTGTTGAAGTCCAACTCTAACCTAAAGAAAAATATCACTTTGCGCTGAGGGTACCGGATGATCCTCCAACTATCATGAAGCTTAAAAA
The DNA here is from genome assembly GCA_963277665.1 of Viscum album. NCBI lineage: Eukaryota > Viridiplantae > Streptophyta > Magnoliopsida > Santalales > Viscaceae > Viscum > Viscum album. The sequence continues at coordinate 1,203,185,568 of OY728145.1, forward strand.
GGACAGATGTACTTTAACAAATATGTCGTGCTTCTCTAAGATCTGGCGTGCTAGTTTCAGGAATGGAACACAAGTCACTTGTGTGGTACAAACTCGGTGCACAGGTGAAACCAAAGAACTTGTGCAACACTGCCTTTTATGAACTCCAAAATTGTGTGACATAGCACCTCTAAATTCCAAACCACTTTGGACGTGCAACCAACAGCCGGCGCACAGCCTCTACTTGCGTGACCCAACAACCACTTGCACGACTCGACCAATTGCGCGACAACAGATCCAACAATTTCTATGTCATAAATATAATTGCTAATGAGGATGGGGTCCTCTATTTATAGGCAAACTGGACCCCCTACACGGCAGCGCGCACGTCTTCCCTCGACGCGCAGGTTCCGATGTGGAGCTCATCCACCCTAGCCTCGGTTGCGCTACTCACTTGCGCGACCACAAAAATAATTGCACGACATTCTTTCTATTTACATATTTTGATGTTATGATCTTGAAAAGAAATAGGCGCTCATGTTTCCAGTCATCCTAGGCATCAGCGTGGAAGTCTCTTCATAACGCGTAGGTCTCTTGCGCGACCATCCCAAAACTTGTGCGGCCCTTATCCCTTTGCCATTTTCCTATATTCTAATCTTGAAAACATATGGCATGCAAGTTTACTCTTAATCAATTACATGGAGCGCAAGTCTCTTTTCCAAAAACACTTTTCTCCATCTGTCAATTTTCAGGCACAAAAATTTGGCAAACACTGGGAAACGGCACCACCTTCAATACCGTTGTCTTCTTGAACTATATGATATATTTGCTGGTATACATTCTGAACTTCCACTGAGGATTGATAACAAACACAAATCATACTCCAAATCATGCATATAATACCATGGTTCCAAAAATTTCAATGAGGCAACTGAGCATGTGGAAAAGTGAAATCCCCTTGGGTGCATCACAACTAATTTAAATGGGAGAGAGTGTAAGGGAGTGTTTTTATTTTTATTTTTATTTAATTTCAAATAATTCATTTTCCTAAAACTAGGTAAACTGCATGGTTTGACTCACATTGTTTTCCAAACTGTGTCTAAATTGGGGGGGTCTATAGTGTGATGCTACTACCTTCAGTGATTATAATGCAGGCTTGGTGAATAGTTTGGAAATTTGGCATAGTCCATGTGAGATGCCCTCCCTCACAGCCACAATGTTGCACAATTTCCTTTAGTCTTCTAAATAGTTTCCAACAAACCATGTGACCTCTTAAGCCTTTCAAGATAAATCATCTCCTAGTTTGGAACCCCAAAAACACACTAAGACACCTGTAAAACCTCTCTGGCCAATAATATCACTTTGGACCAATCTGACTCCCTGGATTGTGTTCAGAATATCATTTATAAATTCCACCTATTTAGTAATCAAAACAGATAAAATCCTTTAATATCTTAGTCATGTTAAAGAACACTGGACTATACAATCTACCCTCTATAAAACGTCTCATCCTAGACAATCCTTTTGAAATAGTGAATGAATCAACTAACCTATAAGGGTCGTGTTGTTTTTTACAAATGGTTGCATTCAGTTTCCAATTCCCATAACACCTTCAATCAATTCTTATGCATTCCACACTTAATCTATACAAACTGATCCAACAATTTCTTTCCAACTAGAACAACAAAATAGAGCTTACATGATCACTTTAAGATAGAGACAATATCAAGCCCTCATCTTGATAAAAATTTAATGGATGGTGTTCCTTACCACATGTATTGGCATATGAATGGGGTCAAATCCCATACGTGATACAATGAATGTCAGAACATCTAGAAAAAGCATGACTTTATGCATCCTAACGAGGCTCATGGTGTCACTTCAATAAAAAGGAATGCTAAAATCATGATTGAAATAGTAGAAATTGGTTATGAAAACATTGTCAAAAGATAATACTGGCCTTGAAACCACGCTTTCAATTTCATGGTTATGTACATGAAAATGTTTTTTTATGAATATAAACATTTAACAAGAGAGAGATAAATCTTCGAGCCACATGGATGATTAATCTCAAGGATTTCCAGATTCATTGGTCATAGTAATTCAAAATAAATGATTGGATTTCCTGAGTTAAACCAAGGTGTTTCTACATGGGATCCCAATATTCTCTAATGACTTCTGATTCCTCGATAAGAACAATTTGTTAGTGTCTAACATTGATAGTGGTCACCCAGAAATCTCAACAGGTTTTAATATGTAGTACATGGTAAGTCAGATTATCTCATACTATACCTATGATGACCTAAATACAGAGGACATGATCATATCTTATATATATCACACTAAGATGATTGGAATGGTATTTAGTCCAACACAAACAACTATTGGAGGAAAAAATAGTCAATCCCAAATTGGTCGACATTAAGGAAAGATCTCATCTTCACCTGAAAATACAAAAAAAATATAGCTAAACATATACATTCAATACCCATGAAATTCCATAATTTCTCTAGATTTTTACACCTAAGTCCTCAAAGTACAATGGAGTTTTATTGAGATTTAACTCATAGATAACTAGATCAATTTTATTTTGTCGAACAAGCACTGACCTGATTTTAGACAAACAGTCCTCAAGGGAATTCACGTGAGATCAATTATTTACATATTGTCTTCAATTGGCTATTCTCCTTCTACATTGAACAACACCATTACTATGATAATAATTACAATCCACACCTTACGTGTTTCCTAATCACCAATGAAAATAAAACATTACCCTAATAAACACTATATATCGAAACAACACAAACAAATGAATAATACTTATCTGAGCCACCATCATAGTTTCAAAAACACAATGAAGGATAGAGAAATGAGACTAACCGGTTAGAACAATAGAGTGTTCCAATAACTATCAGGAGAATAAGGAAAAAAATGATTCCTTAACGTTCCAGTCAGTTTATGTGGAGATTACCTGAGACCCTACCCATGCTCCAGATATTCATTCAGAGTCATATTTCACCATACTTCCATTATCCTGGATGACACTACGATGTTTCATCCACTACTAAGAGAAGGGTCAAATGACCAATGAAGAAGCCGAGGAAGTTCAATGAATGTCCAACATAATGAAAAAATAATTACCTAATGATCCAGCAAATAACAAGATCAATAAGAACATTCACAACTATGAGAACAATGGTTTCATTGTAAAATGAAATTCATATTGTGGACAATGGAACTTGAATGACACTGAAAATCCAGAAACTCATAGAACTAGCAAGGAATTAAAAATTTAAGAGTGCTACATACCACATGTTATCCATTTATGTAGAAAAAACATTGATCCTGACAGTAGGACATGATAACATAATTGATAATCTACAAAAGTCAATCATCAATCCATTTCTTAAGTAAATAATTCCTATGGAAAATGAGCATGCTTTTGTTATAGGGAATCTGAAAGGAAGACACAGAATACCCTTAGATTATAGTCTTAAACAAAAGAACCCAATACATGTTCCATTTCTAAGCCCCATATATTTAATCAAAGTAAATATTTTAATTATCAAAATAAATTATCAAACCATAAAGTAAATTTTATAAAAAAAATACACAATATACTTGATTTTAACCAACACCGAAAGGGAAAAAAGGAAAGTTCTATACAACCCCCTTTTTAACCCATAATGTTTTTAAAATATTCCATCATAAATAAGAAATTTTGCAGTTAAATTCCTTTTTATCAGGAAAATAATCTTACCTCATTCCCATTTTAATCAACCCTAGTTCATCTAAATGAAACCCAATATCAATTATCATGATATTAATGTTTGAGACCACCTTATAGGTTCATCTTATACGAACAATCCCCAACAATACTACATGGGTCAAGTGACATTTTAAAAGATGAAAATTTTATTTAAGATCGAAATTAATCATCTATAAAATTTATATGAATTTCACAAAGAATTATGCCATTAAATTTAATGTGGGTTTCCATTTCCCAATTCTGGAAGCAACTATACACATCATTCATTGATAATTTTAACACATTAATCGTTAACAGTCTTATTTTGAAGTATAACATGTTCATATACAATGGTCCAGTCCTATGGGTGTCAATCTACCAAGAAATAATGTCCTCTTACACTCTAATGTTTTTAATTTGGATCCCATATAATTAAAATAAATTCACATATCATAAAAACCTTAACACAAATTTTACAATGGTTTGATTAAACATGTTTCCTTTTCAATGTTATATGATACTCATACATCTAAAAACTGAAAACTGACTCCCAACGTAATCAAAACCATTAAATTTAGCAAATAATACAATAATATAACAACCTAGAAAATAATATCATTATAAGAAATTAACATTGAAAGTGTGTTATTAAGTGTAGAAGCATGGCATATTTCATGACACATAATTAGAAATATTCAGAAACAAACATTCGACTACATGGTAAAAAATATTAATGGAATGTGAATTTCCCATGTAACAATATGATAAATGAAATCCACCCAAATTTTGAATATCTATTGTGGATAAAATTCCATAGCTTTTAGAAATCATTAAGAATCATAAAATACTAAAATAAATCTTGGTGAAATCATATCAATTGTAATATAAAACTATAAAAACTGCAATCCCATTATTGATGAATTTGTCAGTTCATTTTCATGGGGTGATCCATCCTAGGAAAAACTATTAACCAAGCACCGAAACAATCCTATTATCTTGTGTACCTTACAAATCATAAGAAAACGGTAAAAAACAACCCCTCTTCTAAAATATTGTGATGTCCCAACCCAGCATACCACAAAACCGCTAGCTTGAGCATTGGGTCACAAGGCCTCAAACACATCTCCCATTATGTTAGAGGATACATACTAGAGAACATGGTCTCAAGATGTGATAGTGTGGAGACTATACCATCTTATCATAGTTTCAAAATGGTATAATTTTATGATATTCAATAGACAGTAGAAGCAACATATAGTAATGATAAATCAGTGGAAAAAGATTTAATAGTCCAAATTTTTTTGGCAAAGGATAGTTTATACAATAGATTAATGCACGGAATGCAATTAATACATAATCTAAAACAAAGATCATACAACATGATTTACAATTCCAAATAATAATGAATCATGTAAAAAAAATAAAACTACTAATTGAGATCTCTATGAGCATCTTGAATTCCAAATCACTCATTTACACCTATCACCTTGGTACCTGAAAATAACATCAAGAAAGGTCCATTGTCCAGAGAGAAGGAATGTCTACTCAGATACCATAGTGAAATGGTGGCCAGAGTTGGGTACAAGATATAAATATTAGTAGGCCAGAACCAATAGAGTCTACCCCAATCCAAACAGTGTAATATTAATCATGTTGTGTGAAAGCTATCATAATAATGTGATTAGAATAATGTATCTTAATACTCAAGTACCTACTTCAGCACTCAGATTTGTTCTCAACATTTAACCAATTCATTATTTAATTGTTACCCATTTATAAATAAGTCAAATTTTGGTAATAGTTGTGGTTCAATGATCTATCAAGGAAACCATAATTAAAAATTAAAATGATGTAGTTCCATGCTATTTACCATGTAAAACTAGATCTCATAGGTCAACAACTTAGTAGTAACTGGTTCTACATAAGGTTAATACTTGTTATTCAATGTGCATAGTCTATTGAATTCAAGAATATTATTCATACTGATTCCATGGAGATCATTCTATGTAACATAGTGCTAAGGAGTGATTGAGCCCTGTGAGAATTAATGATGTCACATACTCGTCAATACTGGATTCCTGGAGAGTATACAAGGAATCCTTTAATGCTACATGAGGGATCCTGCAGATTCATACGAGGCATTCAAATGATGGATAAGTATAAAAATCATGGTGGGTTTCAAACAATTAAATTCACAACCTTGAATTAGACTGCGGTTTGCGAGTTCTCAATGAATTCCGTGATAAAAATCTAGGGAGTTCTCAAGTCAAGACCATATTATTTAATAATGAGTCATATAATATTCAATTTAAGAATATTCAATAATCATATTTATTTCTTCAACCATCGATTATTTTTGTAATTGTTTATATGGAAATGAAACATATTATTCATTTATAAACATGAGTATTTCCATGGTATACTTACATGGGAATCAATGTATCACCTAAGGTATAAGTATGATAAACCATTGAGTTCATCAATCGAATTCCTACATGGGAATCCTTGTGTTGTCAAATGTCATATTATAATTAAATACATTAAAAATAGTTTAATAAATTCATTTTATGGTTAATTATCATGAATTAACCATTTAATTTAAGTCAACTCATTAAATTTACCAAAACATGTCAATTGTAATTATAATCATCTATGGGTCTCTTAGGTGGTGTTAATAAAAATGTTAGTCACCTACACAGGTAATTACAATCTAAGAACTGGGCCAACAATATAGATAGTACCTTGGTTCATTAATCATTTAAAATGTGAAACTCAATGAGTCTAATACCATTAGGTACAATGTACTAAACATGTCATATATCAAACGTAGCATCAAAGAATAAGAAACTCCGAAACAACATGTTATGAAATCCTAATGTTCTAATAACTACTTTTAATCTTAAAGATAGTGAACCTCTGTTAGAGGGGATTTAATATAGAATCATCATATTTATTATAAATAAAATAATTTATTTCGTTTAACATATATATCATGAAGCATGATAAATTAAAATTTAATGTTAATTTAATCTAAATACTTTACTACTGAAATTAAATTCTAGAAAGAGTACATTAAGAAATTTATTAATGTACTTAAAAAAATTGAGGACATGGAAAGGGGCCCTACATTGAGGTGGACCCAGCGGAACAATCAGATCTTGGAGAATTATAACTAGATGCTACTACTCTCACACTGAGTATTTGTACTCTCATACTCATGTAAGGACACATATCTCTTATTCACACACCAACATGGCCATGAACCTGCACAAGGGAATCCTTACATATAGCCTTATATGAATATAACCATCTCCACTAACCTACTTATGCATATTCATATATATACTTGGGAAAAACCTGCCCTATACATCTATTTCTACTACCATGTATTCTTATACATGTAACGGGGGTACCCGTATATATATATACATACCTATGCACACGTAGGCGAGTCACCTTAGACTCAGTGACACAAAATCACTCAATAGATTCCAATGTGCTACAAGATAAATACTACAAATATTTAAACACATAATGCCCTTTATTTTGAGGGTCATAAACCATGAAAAGGTTCATGTATCTCAGCTAGGATGACATCAGTGAAACAATTTGAGCTTAACTACTTCGCTTATGTAATGGTTTACGGAACACACATGGACACGTCCCAATATACCTCCCACTCGACTGAACAACAAAGGAAAAAAATTAATTATTATCATTCCAGACGTCCTATGTTTCTCACTAACAATATTGGGAGACATATAGGCTTATGAAAAACTAGGATAAGGGAAGACCAGTGAGGATAGGTCATATAATTAAGGATGGTGTGGAAAATCCTAACAGATCTATCCAGAAACGATGCTTTGAGGAGGTCCTGATAAGGGGGTCAAGTGCGCGGCCTAGGGGAACCCCCATGTGTTCATAACAATCAGGTTATAAGTAAGAGATATTGAGGGTGTGTTGTTTTTTTATTTCAATTTAAATATATTTTAAAAATAATTCATTTCTATAAAACTAGAAAAAACACAAAGTTTGACCTGCACAGTTTACAAAACTGTGCACAAACCGTGTGGTGTACAGTTCATGGCTACTGCAACCAGATAAAACAATGTGGGATGGGTGCATGGTTTAGGAAACCATGCATATCTTGTAAGGAACACCTCTACCTCACAAGCACATGGACCCATGATTTATTTTATTGGGATGCATAGTTTTAGACAAACTTTGTGCCCTTTAATGCCATACAAAACCATGCCTTTCCCATTCTAGCACCCCATAATCTTTTATTAAACCATATAAAACACTTCAATCCTTATACCATTTCAAAAAACATCGCAACAAATATAAAAACTCTCGAAACTGGGTTCTGAAGCCCATTTATTAAAATTCACCATATTAATTTATCAAAAAATATCGAAACCCATTATATATTAATCTAGTTCTGAATCACGGTTCTATAAATTATTAATATGATATTATGAAACATTTTTATAATTCAAAAACCATTTTTGTGATATCCCATTAATTTATAATGTATTCTTCTATAATAAAATAATTCTTTTTAAATAAATAGATATCTTCTATTCTGTGTAATTAGGTTGTTTTTGTAACAAACTATAAAGTTTAATTAGGGAACTATTTGTAATATCTAAATAACCAACCTTCTTCACATGGTATATTTATAATCAAAATAAATGATTTTGATTTATATATCACTCATATGTATGGATGATGATGGGTGGGGTCCTATACCACCCTCCAATGTATTTATCATTCTATATATGATTTTAGATAATGATACATGGATATAAATTATTTAGTTCAAAAAACTAAAGGGATTATATAACTGAATTTATTCAAAAATATAATTGGTTGAAATACATAGATTTTTTAAAATTTATTCTTATAATTATCTTTTTGTTGCTACTTCTCTAAAATTAACATTTTTTCAAATCATTCCAATCACATAAGAAATTCCATTTTCTAAATATATTATAGTAAAATGTGTATTGATTTTAGGCTAAATATATGTTTCACATCCATGTTTATATATCCCATTATTATTCATATGTTACGATTTCAGGATCCTTAATGATCATTAACATTTTTTAATGTTTTATCTCAATAACGTTTTATCTAATATCATTTCCTTACTCCAATTTTCTATCGAATTCTGGATCTAAATTATTAGAAAATATGATTTTATTTAGTTACTAAGAATATAATATAACCCATTCTTATGTTTCTATTCCCCAGTTTATGAAAATGAATATAAAATATGATATGTCTATAGGTAGTCTATTGGAGAATGGAGATGGTGAAATTTCAATAACCATTGTATGTATGACCCATATTTTAGAACTATCTAATTAGGTAAACCATTTTCTCCTTGTTTTATGGTGAATATCGATGGAATGTATTAATTAAAACATTAAATCAATTTATTATTTTTGTATGATTATCTTGGGTCACCAAAATCATCATCAAGTTGATCAATGTTTTTTGTTTTATAAAACATAGTGTTATTTGTTATTGTGTGTAATATTATTTAATAGTTAATTATGAAACATTTAATGAATTAATAAGAACATTTAATATCAATTAAACACAATAAAATCAGTTATAGAATGTCAATTTCATTAATTTGTGTATTGGGGTTGTGTGAACACAATATTAATATGCTCTGATGGTTAGAAGACACAATCTGATCTGTTAACAAGTTTAATTCAATATTGATACATGAGGATTCCCTCTTAGATAATAAATATTATATTGGTGTTATTATAATGAATGTTTCATTGGTATTTAGTGGATATAGTGGAAAAAGACACTTATTTGTATGAATAAAGTAGTGAAAAAAAATTTATGGACAAATCTATAAGGATATTTTTGTCTAGAAAAATTGGATATTGACCAACTTTATAATACGTTTTAGATAATTTTTTTCACTATAATTTCTAAAAATAAAAGCTCTAAATGTATTATTCATATATAATGAGCCATAGGTATAATTTCTAATGTAATATCGTCTATAGTGTTTCTTGCGAACAATGGTTAAGAAGACATATTGGTCGATTGGATAGGGGGTTGGGCTAATCACACACATTTTTGTGGAATTATTTCATTTTATTGGAGACTCTTATAGAATCATGACATGATATTGATTATTTCATAAATACTTATACGATATAGGTTACCATAAACAATTATTGGCTTTTGAATCTCTGTTCATGAAGGAGGGGGTACTCACAATTTCACCAAATATATTTATCAAAGGTTCTCTATCTTCTGACCGATTATTGTTTCCCAATGATTGGATACAGTCATGTTGAATAAGAATGACTAGGAACTGTGATTTTTAATTTTTAATTTGGATTTAAATTTTATGTATTGATAATTATTTTAAATTAATAGTATTCCAACACATCCCATGAAAATCATGAATCCAAACCCTTGTCATTAATATACTAATGGGTCATGAAGTTTAACATAATTTATATATAGATACTTATGGGGGTATTTAATCATTGAATATAGAGTTAAATACATATCAAGGCACACAAAATATAATATTTATAAGATTCTTAATATTTTAGATCAAGTGTTTCAATGGAATTATGGGTGTAGTGAGGGACGTTTGAGTAGATGATATTAATATGAGAATCCATAAGATAAATAACCAATAGTATGGACCTTTAAAAAAATATTTTTTTTCATCATATGTGAATCTAAATATAGGCCTTCAAGGTTTAATTATCTATATGATATTTTCATAGTCACTAATGATATATATTCCCATGTCTCTTGTACATTGTGTGACAATCAAGAGGTAGATGGCGATTGGACACACCACATGACTTTGTGAAATTGAAATCATTTGGGGCTTACTTATGTTGGTCTATTTTATATTTTATGACAAGTGTCATGTAGAATATGGTATATATTTCAATAATTATTTTTGTTTCAAAAATATCATATGTGAATCTAGAATTAGTGTCATTATAGTTTATCTCACTGCTAACTCACTGACGTGTGATGGAAAAATCCATTAATCATGATGATTATTTCCATATAGTTTAAAAATATTAGAATAACATTCAAAAATAAACCAATTTGGATACTCATGTATGGATGAATATTATTAAAGTTTCTTAGTGATCATTGTAAATCTCTAATACCACATGATTCATGTTCGATGTGTGAAAAAAGAGGCAAGAGAAGATTAATCATGGAATAATTGATACTATATTTAATTTTTATGGGGTAAATATACTAATGATTCATTGATATTTTAGATATGAATACACACTACGGATTCCATGAAATATTATTGGTTCTTACACAGTTTGGATTCCATGATATTTTAGTTGTTCTTATGCAATGAAGTTTCAATTTTTAGGGGATTTTAAAATAGTCGTTTTAAATTGAATGAAATCTTATAATCTTACAGGATTTAGGCATACTGTGATAATCACTGGATATTGAGGGATCATACACACTCCCTATAAGTGTGTACTTGTCCAAAAAATCTCCTGTATGGAATAAAATTTGAAACAACAAGATGGACATGGCCCTATAAGTAATTAAATGGTATTCAAATTTGATATGGATTTTGGAGAATAGGATGAAATCATTCGTATTTAAAATATAAAATGAATTATACTTCTCATAGTTCAAGTAAACAACACACACATATTAGTTGGGTATTTGTTTTCTAGATTATAGATATCATAAAACTATAATATAGGGATTTTTAGTGAAGAATTTAATGAATATAGCCTTAATGACAGTATAATTGATTGAATGATTTGATGTGACCCCCTAAGAGAAATAATATAATAATGAAACCCAAAAAATCTAATGGGTTATTCTCATCATGTCATCCCTATAGAGTCATAATTTTCAACTAGTCCATTTAGATTCATGTTATTCACATGATCCATTTATAGCCACCTAAACCAGTAAGGGTGCGAGGGTATGAGCCTTCCATGAGGGTTATAAGGTCATTCCTATATTTGTAGGAATAAGGTAGAAAACATAAAAAAGGCTAGATATTCATTCACTTCACATGAATGGATGGTTGTATCATTGGTTACATGATCCTTATGGAATCAAGTGAATGGGTTAGGTTGTGCGGGAATGAGATCAGATCAATCTTGATGGTCTATGCTATCATAAGTCTTATTTAAATATTAAATAAGCATTGTTTTAATATTATTATTATCGCGTGATTAATATATAATCTCACAAATGACCCTTATAGAAATCATTCTTCTTATTTCCCTTCAGATAGCCACCTAACATAGGATTCAGACTCTTGTCATTTTCCATCTTGGGGGGGGGGTATTATTGGTCTCTAAACCCCTGTATCTATATAGTTTTATGTAGTTATTGTCCCAAATACATTTTCATATGTTTTTGGAACGACCACCTATATAATTTATAAATGTATTAGGTGCTCTATATTGTCTAAAAAATGAAATTTCTTAAATCCTTCCTTCATCACATGATAAATTGTGATTGTGTGATCATTCCACAATTACCATCCTAAAAAATCAAAGAATCCATTATTGTTATAATATTTTCATGGTGTAGATCATGGGACATTAATGAGTCATCACCTAATATTTAACATGAACCGGTATGATTCCATTCATATCATCAAGATGATATATTTCAGGTATTACTCATTATTAATATTACATGTCGAAGGGAATTTGTGTTATGGGGATGAAATGAAAAATTATTTTTATATGAAAAAGAAGAAATGTCAATATTGTTTTTCATTATTAATTTTTCATGCCTAAGGTCCTTTGTGTGATTATAAAAACATGTCCACATGCATTCACGTGATCCAGGAAACTTGTCCAGTGGATTTCATGTGATAAGGATGACATTTCCAAGGGATATCATATGAGTAGACCGAAATTTATATGGACATTAATGTGATCACAACAACATGACCATGGATAATCATATAATAAAGCTGACATGTATAGGGTATTTTATGTGATAAATGATATGATCATGTAAATTTCATATATATTTCATGTGAAAATAAATAAGACCCACCACATAAATATATCATTATTTACATAAATTTTTTATGAATCCTGATGAATTGGTTCGTTTTTTGTCCACTAGATAATCACAAGATAAATATAGATGTTTCTAAGGGTCATTGCAGGATTATTTTGACATGTTTGGGGACAATCTCTTCATCAATTGACTAGGAATATGAGGAGTGTAATCCATTTATCATACCAGATAGCTATGGATTAATTCTCATGACTTCAATTTGGTTGTTTCATGATTTTTTATATATTACATTTTGTGGTATACAAACTCTCAATAACATATATACTTTTTCCCCTTCAAGAATATTGTGATTCTTTATGTGCTTGTGAGTCTCTGAGAGGGTCTTGCAGTTGTGTGTCATCATAAATTGTGTTCTCATTTATTGTATCACATTTTTCTTGTGATTTTGGGAGAAAAAAATACCCTAATTTTTATTTTTACACAAAATAATAAAATATATTATTTAACGGAATTAAAAAATTCCACCCTCATATTAAATGTATAGTTGAAGTAATGAGGAAACATATCTATGGGTGTAAATACCCAAATCACCCCGATGTCTTCTACTAGCTATTATATTGATAATATCATGGTATCTTTATATTCCAAATGTATTTCATGAGGTTCTATATAAATTTGGGTCACTAGGAAGGACTTTTCCCTTATAAATCCTATTTCTGGAGTCCTCTCAAATAGTTTTCCTTTTTATGATTATCTGACGTGACTACATCCCCTAACCACTCTGTAGGAATTGTTTTCAAGTTCAAATCACATAATAAAATTGTTTAAAAACTATTATAACCTATACGAAAATTAATTAATGGTAATTTACAAGAAAAATGATTTTCATCATTAGATATATGGATAATTATAGTTGTTTTCTATAGAGTAATTTATAATTATAATGATTTACATTATTCACATTAACATCGAATTGTTCAGGGTTCTTGAGTTTAAAAATGCACCATGTGGTCGTAAGACATGACCTGAGCCACACGATCACAATACTCATTATAGATAACAAACTATGTGTGACTCCAACCAAGTCAAACATTTTAATTATTTTCTCTTCCAACCATTTTATTATTCCATCAGTTCTATAATGCATTTTTGTCTTAAGTCTCATCCCCGATGGAGTTTATAAAAGGTTGATAGAATGGGAGTGGATTGTAAAAATCAAATTTCATATTCTATTGAAAATGATCATGAAATCAATATCTACTCTTCTTAATGTAGTTAAAATATATAATATGGAAAAATATTTTGCAATTTTTATATAAAATTATCTTATAATGAATTAATTCATCCACAAGAATTACTCTCAGATTCTGTTATTGAAATCAATATCATTCATACTCCTTATACAATAAATACAAAAAAATACATTTATAAAAAATATGTCTTACATGTGTCACGTAATAATTGAGGATAAATTTTCAGATCTATATATCATAATGTTCAAGAAAAAATAATTCCAAGGGGTCCATATAAAATCCATTTCGAAAAATCATATGTATCATTCAATAATGCAGATGCCTATCCCATGTATAAAATTAAGATGGCTACCCTAATAGGATCTTCTACTAGGGAGAACATATAGGGTGGAATGAAGCTATCATTTCTAGATGCAATGTATACAATAGATTTCACTACCTAGAAAAATGTTACGTTTCCTATATGAGGTATGTTGGAATTTCAAACCCCACTCTATTTATAACCAGGGTAATATGGAATACATGGCTAGCCGAAGGAATCTATATATGAAATTGTTTTAGTAGATTCAAGGTGAGGACATAATTAGTCTATTGGATCAGAGAAACTCTATGGTGCACCAAAATTGCGTTACATGTATAATGATATTCTACCTTTTTCATTTTCTATTAAGGATATAATGAAATCCCCTGATGCCTGGGGAATGTTCATTCTTACATAGGAGTCCCAATGATGGCACCAATTTTTAGGGTATGAATTTAATTATAGAATTGTGATTATTTATTTATAATCAATTCACATTTGGATCCCCAATTCCAGAATCCAATAAGTTCCCTTTCTTGACATCTTGGCCCTTTATATGTTTTTTTCAAGTAGAGGAACCTATTTTCATGCATAAAGTGTTAAATTTTATTTCCATATTAGATTATTTTCAATTAATCAGGATTTATATAAAGGTAGTGGTGTCTAGGTACCAAGAGATAACATACTCATTGTCTACTACTAATTTTTAGAGATAGTTATTCTTAGTCAGACTAAGAGATTACACTATGAGGGTAGGCTTATATCATATGATACTCTTTAACTAGCAAGGTTATACAAGAGGAATATCAACTATTGGTTAGGAATTTAATTGTTAAATTGAATTCATGATTAAATATTTTTAATGTAATTTAAATATTAACTATGTTTATAACTCTTCAATGGTGAATTAGGACTACTCCAATGTAAAAAAGGATAGTGATTCTACCACTTTGTTTTGTGCATGATGTAGTAACCTCTTCCCTTAAATATGGAACTTGGATGGAAAAAAGGGGAATGACATAGAATGGATTTCATTTAGATATTTTCATTATATATTAATATTCAGATTTTTTTTTTACTTTTATAATAGTAAAAAACCTTTTACATAATACATTGTTGTAGTCTTACCTTAACTGTAGGGTCCCAAAATATGAAAATTTCAGGAGTATTCCTAAATAGAATATCAAAAAATATCAGCTAATTACCAATTCTATAATATTATGTTAACAAAAAATTCTAACCCACTCACACCACGTGATAATATATTTCTATTCCTAGAATGACCCTGATTTGAGAAATATCACATTTATTATTTCATCAGTAGATGTAACATCATGTAATGGGGACATCTCCAGTTTTATAGTTGAGGAACCATTCATGGAACTGTAATTCATATTGGTACATTGACTTCATATGTTCACCACCCACAACTATGGAGGGTTTAACTATAGAAATCTTAATATCCTAGAAAATGAGATTGTTTGATTGGGGAAATTGAAGTGAACAATTGAGAAACGTTTGAAAACATTAAATGCCTCATCTTATCATAAGATATATTATAGTGAGTCTTTCAGTGGTTTTATAATTTTTAATTAGGAAACCATTCATTATGGTTTTTTCATTGTAAGGATGGATTATATATATAGGATATAGAATGATAATTATATTTGTAAATAAATTATTAAGGCTACATAGAAAATTATAGTATATTAGTAAGGTTTTTTAACATAGCATTGATTGATTAAGTAGTTGTTGTTTTAAGGAAAAACTTAATATGAAACATTTTAGATATGGAGACCAAAATAGTAATGTAATTATACTAATCCATAGTTTCATTTTAGAAAATGGTGATAGAGTCAATGAGTACCTATAAATTGATGTTGTAATTATCATGTTCGTTCCAGATCCACAATTTATTGCTATGTTACAAAAGGGAAAGAAAATTTGTTTTCTATATTATATCATCCATTATACACTATTTATGAATGAATCCATTAATTTATTCATATTGATCCTTCTTTTTCTAATCATGTTATTGACATTTCTTCCAATTCTTATCATAATGATCATCAATGAAATTGATAATTTTTTAATACTATGTGAAGCGAAAAAATATTTCCAATGATAAAATCATAAAATTTCACTTTTGGAAATTCTCTATGAATTATTACATGATTTATTGATTGTATAAACAACCTTGAAGATTATTTTTCACCTCTCCATGGGAAATTTTCAAGTTCAAACCTAGTTGTTAGGTTAAATATATCCTACAGGAATACATCCATATCTTTTTCAAAAAAAAGGACCTAGTGATGACAAAAAAAATCATCATCTAGATAATGGTCCCTAAAACCCATATATATCAAGTATCTATCCATAATGTTTTCATAATCCATTAATGTAATGGTCTATCATGAATTAACATTGATATTTTCAAGATTCTATTTTTAGGTTCTCAACAAAAAAGGATTTTTTCCATTTCTATCACATACATTCATAATATTTCCAAGACTACACATGTTCTTTATATTGTGAAAACGGGAAAAATTTTCTTCTAGGGTTCCCATTATTGGTTTTCAACATGTCAGGAAATGTTTCTCCTTAAATTGTAAATTTTGGTCTTTAATGTTTAACCAAAGTAGTTCATAATTATAGTCATTATAGATTGGATGAAAAATTTTCATAGTAGGTTTTGACATCTCATAAAATGATTATATATAGTTTATGGAAATGTTACTCTAAAATAATTTTGATGTTTTTTTGGTTCATAAATCTGAGAAATACATTTTCTGAATTTAAATGTCATATATCTTAGACAGTAATTTACAATGTTGTAGTGTTTTATATCAAATTCCTTATTTTTCTATATATTAGGTTCACATAGAATATACACTACTTTTCTATAGATTATGTGATCATATAATGGAAATTATTTTTCAGTATTTTTGGGACATATAGATTAGTCATTGTTTTGTAATTTTAGGATCATATAGCTTGGACCTTTTTCTAGTTTATGTTCATAATACTTTCAGCTTATTTAAATTCATATTATGAAGTCATATTGGAAGTGTGTTGATTAAGTTTTATAAATACCTATTTTCTGTTATGATTATGAGGAATGAATATTAAGGAGGAGTTTTGAAAACCTTATTTCATGAACGAATTATGAAGGATGAATATTCATGAACGGTTATATGACCCTACATTCATTTAGATATTATAATGGGTATATATTCAAGAAGGATTATGACTCCCTATATCCTTGAATCAAGGTACCATTGTATATATTGACATAATTTTAGTGATTAACCAATCCAAATTGATAATTGGATTCTTGGTTTCATAAATCATAACAGATTGATTTTGAGTCAAGTATAAAGAAAAATTATTGACATGGTATGAATGATCACAAAACTCTAATAGTTATTCTTTTATACTACAATACTTCCAATGTTCACAGGGATTATAGTTCAATTGTTACAAGGATTAGTTGCATCTAATAGATGGTTTAAAGGCCCTTATTCATAACCCTATATAGTCATACATGATTGGTTTTAAATTGGTGCCCCTACTTTACATGGGAAATGGAATATTTTTGATTATTTAGTCACATGGATAGTGAAATAGTGTTAGGAGTAATGATTATACTTGGAGGGAATTTTACCCAAAGTGTAGTTTGGATTATAGTCTCGAAGATTGGTTCATATACCATGTGGATAAAATCGTTCAAAAGGGGCCACTAAAATGCTTGAGAATAATGTATTGTTATAGTTCTATGATAATGGGTATAATACAATGTACATTAAAGTCAAGGATATAGAATAAACTAAAATATTTTGGTTGTGGTGTTGGTAAATTATTGTCGGTGAATATCTAAGACGGTGAGTAATAGATACATATTGGTATAGGTCGACACTCATTTGTCATGCTTCCACAAATGCATCTCAATGATTTAAGGTGGTCTCTCATCTTGGTCTGAAACATTCAATAAGTGATATCTCAAATCCAGTTCATTATTCAATATTTAATCCCATCATGGTCCCTTTGAATTATCCAATCCCTTTACAAATATTCTATAGAGAAGAACCATGAAAAAAATGGATCTCTATATGTATCCTAAATATGTGTATACGTTCAATTATTTGTTGGGTAACAAAATAGAATTCCAAAACTATAATTTTTTTATGGAAAATTATTTATAAAAATTAAGTTAGAGAACTATAAAATTTGTGGTGTCACCTACTAATAATGTTATCATGATTAAAAGATGTGATAAAACACTTCACTAACATTACCTCAACAAGATGGTTACATTGATAATGATTCAACATTTATAAGGGATTTAAGATAGGATCTATGAGAATTTTGACATTATAATTACAATATTTATTTTTCATTAACCCTAGGGATGAGGAAAATACTAAACTATGTATTTAAATATTTTATAGACCACACTTTATGTTTTTCCATCCTAACATGTTTTATGACTCTCTAAAAAGATGTTTTTGGTCATCTAATTTGGAAAATATATGGAAAGTGATTGAGTTCAAACTAAATTGACCAAATTAAAAATAGTACAGGTTCATAGTTAATAGACCTGGAATTTGAGGAGTGTTACACAAAAACCTAATCAGGATTCCCACAGTTAAGGGTAATCTAACAACAAATAGATTAGGAAATAACTGTGATGTAATTCATGAATAAAAGTTCCCAAATCATGTTTGAATGTATAAGACAGTCATGCTGAGGATGATCAAAAATCACACTGTAGTGATGAATTCTAAAATAAGGATATCACTTATCATGAGGATCAAAATTACCTTCTTAAAAGTTTGAGAAGCCTCCAATGGATGAGCCTAAGACTCTAATAATGATATAAATAAAACTGGGTAAAAATAAATCATTTATTATTAGTGAGGTCCATATAATATTTTTTGAATCAAATGATTCTCATTACATAAATAAAAATTTATGGTTTGAGGTTCATAGTAAATGGATAAATGAATCGTGTGTTTCGATTTACAAGGGTCGGACTATTGTTTTCCATTGATAAGGAGTTGTGATAGACCATGGTACATATATTTCAACACCATGCATTAGGGAGATTAATTTCATAATTTTTTACATCATGTGATGATCACATAGTTTTTATGTATTTTAAAATCATTTTATCATGATGGATTCCTCGCAGTTAACCATCATGGGGTACAAAATCATTTTTATTGTTTAATTTCATGTGGAAATGAAATTTGTCGTGTATTTTTGAGTCATATGGCAAGTATTTTTGGGAAAAATATAAATTATGTAACGTATCCCATGAAAAATCTTTCATTTATTTCCACTTATACATATTTGTGGGGAATTATATTTCCAAACATCAGGATACTATTAGGTAACCAAGCATTATACCTCTTTTTGTATAATTGACTCATTCATAATGAGGTTACTAATAAATCAGAATCATACGTAGTCAAGAAGGATCAATATATCTCATACACCTTAATCATTTGTTATATTTTTTGGTAGAACATATCATGCAACATAATATATTCATGTGATCATGTTTTGTTATGTTTCACCACAAAATTATTAAAGAAACAAATCCTGAAGAAATAATATTTTACAAAGAGATCCATCATTGTATGATTGTATCTTATGATAATGGGGGAAGGATATTTTGGTTTAATGTTGTGGTTGGGACTATGTTTAAAGGGTCCATTGAATCACTATGCTTCTTATAACAAGAAAAATCAATGTAGTCATCATGAGAATTAATGGATGCACTCAGTTAAAGGATATTTAATCAACAATACATACTCTATTGTGATCAAAATCAGACCGTTCTCATTCATAGTTATAACTCATATAATTTTTATAAGAGTATTATTCCCTATAATTAATCAAAAACCACAATCATCTGGGATAATGGATTGTTAGATTTGGTAATGATATCAAGGATAAATGGATTTCATATTGGGAGACACATTAATAGGCGGGGCATCTGAACATTAAAATGTCTAAATAGTTAAGATATTATTAAACATTAATCATGCTTTATGTAAGGAAAGAATTGTTGAAAACATGTTAACAGTAAATTGATAATATATCAAGGTGTCAATAATTATTCTGATGGAATACAATGCAATCCATAGTAATGTTATTTATTGGATGGATCATTTTATAGATCGGGATCATGATCATGGAATGGGGAACTATAATTTTGGATTTTATATCTATGACCATGTCTAAGGAACCCGGGTTTTACTATGTTTCTTCTGGTAAAAAAAAAATAATTCCACAAAATGTAATTATATATGATTCATTATAGATGAAACTCATACATAGATAACAGATTTTTTATCATCTCTTGTTGAGCCTTGAAATCCCAATGAAAAGAATATTCATCAATATAGATCAACCAGATACATTGGGAAAATGAATTTCCATATTATAACATAATATTGGGATAAAATATTCATCCCTGTAACATATTTATAGAACTTAAATCCCACTCAATGTAATTTTAGTAATTATAGAATGGATCAGATGTCATGCAGTTTAAAATCATGAAACTAGAATGTATAAAAGTTGGCAGATTATGTCCATTATATTAGTCCAAATAGTATTTCAATGATGAATTGGTAACTCGTGTAATCTATATATTCACTAAATATATATAACAAAAATTTTAAGGGTATTGTAATGTAATGATATAATGTAGAAATTGAATTCAGTATGATGAACAATGAGTAACATCAAGGATATATAAATAATTATTCTTATTTTGGTTATTAGAGGTCTAAATATTATTAAAGAAAAAATTAGTAAATCATAGGTGAGGACCACTAGGAACAAGAAAAAGAATTAATGATAGAGAAATCTGATGTCCCAAATAGTAAAGGAAAATAATCCTAGATTTAAGGGGTCTCGCCTATGGGACTAAAACAACCCCTAATCATATGATCAATGGAATTTTGGTATTAACCAGAAATTTTCATTGGTTTCTGATTAGATTAACTCATCTCTATTAATTATTCACTATACGGGAGAACTAAAATTATAAAGTTTTAATGTTAATATGGTTTACTGAATAGGGTATCAAATCAAGTAATTTTTTTTAATTTACATTGACATCCAATATAAAATATTGGATTGTGGAGAACATAATATTCAAAAAGGATATGAGAATCCAATTATTTAATCCATTGTATTTTAAACACATATTTATAGAAAATAGATATATAATACAATCCTTCAATGCTTAGTATTTTTGGGGTAAGATCAATTCTTCATGAGTACCTTGGGTTGTGATGATTATCATCATGTGACTAGCACATTGTTTATGTTATTTTAATATTATACACAACAATAATCATAGATATATATGTTGGGTATGATTCTTAATATCACTTGAATCATAATATGTTTGTCAAATAATGTACATATTGGATGATGATTGATCTATGTGAGAGTGAATGATATGAAATATATAGATGAATTAAAACAATTAAATTATTTTTAATCCTCCAAAAATTTGTTCCAATTTAGAGGAAAATTAAAATTAATGATGTTTTATGTTTAGGTCTGAAATACTGATATTAGAGTTTCTATGTATCTTATGATGATAAAAATAAATCCACACAAAGTTCTTGATAAATCATCAAACCCAGGTATAGCCTCTATGTATGTTGAGACATTTTTTAGTCATCTTTATATATTGGGGTTGGGCCTTGGATTTGACATATGATAATCCCTATGTATCTTGTAGTAGTATGAATCAAACTACCTGAAATTCATAAATATAAAATAACCTATAATGATCTAACTTGTTTGTAGAGTGGGGGAATTATTCCATTTATTATATATATATAAACAAAATTTGTTAAATGGGATTCACTACAGATCATGTGTTACTTTTAATATAACCACAAAAATTTCTTATATATGTTTACTTTTGATTATCTACCACCCACATATGGATGGTGTAATTATATTTTTTATGTATATCGAATTCAGTTACATTAATTCCTCATTGAAGATGTATTCTAGGTTAATCATGAAGGAACCCTGTAGCTGGTTGGGATCTGGTGCCAAGATAATACTGGCGCCAATTATTTCTCATGAAGTTATGTTGGAGAAAATGTACTGTAAGATTTTAAATTTATTCCAATTAATGATTTTCATATATCAATCTTATGTATTAGTGGAGGATGTAGGTCCAAGAAGAAGACCTCATATAATGCAGTTTAACATTCCATGACTAAGTAATTATAACACCCCATGCTTCCACAGTACGCATCTCATTGAATAATACAATAGCCTGTGTTGTACACAAAATTGAGTTCTAACAAACCAAAACCAATCAAACTAGCCATCATGAATAGTAGTACCCACATTTTGAAATTTTATAAATAAAATCTTTCAAAATGGACTTCATTTTTGGATTTGGAATATCAAAATAAGCTTAGGGTTAATTTATTTAATTTTTCTGAAAACGTTAAATTTTTTATAAATAGTGAAAAACACTATGTTATAGTTTAAATGCGAATTTTTATTTAAATAAAAACTATAACTCAGTGATTTTCTTTATTCATCAAAAATTTAATGTTTTCAGAAAACAAATCACCCTAAGATAATTTCGATATTCCAAATCGAAAAATGAAGTCCATTTTGAAAGATAAAATTTATAAAATTTAAAAAAGTGGGTATTTCTATTCATAACGGCTAGTTTGATAGGATGTGGTGTGTTAGGACTCGAAGTTGTGTACAACACACACTATTGTATTATTCAAAGAGAAGTGTACAATGGATGCTTGGGGTGTTACAGTAATTTCTTGTGAAATTTAGCATGATGATTTAAGTATGTGGAGATTATATGTAGTTTAATTCCTTCCTAACATTATATAAGTAAAAATGTATATTAAAAAAAGTCATTATCAATACCTTTTAGAATTTTTAAAATCATTGATATAAATAATACCACTAAATTCATATATTTAGGATAATTGTTTGATGATCAGTGGGATTAATATCGCACCATTAATGTAATACAACATGGGTATGATGGACTTTTCATTAGGGACCAAAACATCAACTTGAAATAAGCACTAAGGAATTTTTTTATTCACCAGTGAATCCCAGTTGTGTCCCATTAAGAACTAGAACATCAACTATTAATAAGATATTAGGACTTATGTTATTCACAGGTGAATTATAGTAACATCCCATCAAATCAATCAATCCCCAATACCAATATTTAGAATGGTAGAAATAAGAGGATTTTGGATCATTATACAAAAAATTACCAGATATTTTCCACCCACGGAAAAAGGCGATTTTTAAATGAAAAGGTGATCGATGATTACAATGTGGAAATGATGCAACCAATGAATATACAAATTTATGGAATTTCAATTTTCAATCGATATTAACACAATATAGTTAATTTTCAAAAGGAAATTATGTTATAATGTATATATGATAACGGATACAACGGACATATGAGTACCATTGAGAGTACATAAATAATGTAAATAGTTTTTATAAGGGAGGTGCTAACTAAAGCATGGACTATCAGATTCACTTTGATGTTGATAGTGGTCGGTGAATTTATACCACTATAAATAGTGGGATCCCATAACACATGTTGTTTGGATAATATCTCCTAGATTATATGGGGCCTCTCCACTTGAATCAGAACATCCCATAGGCCCATTGTCCAAGGAATTTTGTTATTTACTGGGTTATACTAATTGGTTCCATTTTCAATATACAATCCTTATGTCCAATTTTCTATATGAGACAACCAAGTGTATGTCGGGTAACTCTATATGGGGTTTGAAAGAAATATTATCAACTAAATAAATTGGTTGGGGAATTGTAAAATGTTTATGGGATAATGTTAGTTCTTGGAGAATGTAAAATTCAAGAAAGGGGGTAGAATACTAAAAGATACATCAATTTTCCTTGAACACATTTTCGGGTCAAGTGGATAAAATATGTGATTCTCAAGTAAAAAACATGAGAGGTCATGTCTCTTCATTAATAAGACAACATTTCATGTCTTTTAACATCAAAAGATTATGAAAATTTTCCCCACAATTGAATAAAATCTATTGAAATATTTTTTATTAGAGTGGATTCACATGTTTTCTAACCTCAAATAATTAATTCTCACCATGAGAAATAAGATAATACAAGTAATTTGATTAAATATCATATGATTTGATATCAGAAATATCATGAGAATGATGAAAATTTTGGCTTTTATTGGAATCATTGATTGGATCTAATTTTAATTTACATACATGGTTGATAGTATTGATAAATATGGATTAGGATTAAAATTGAAAATATAGATATCCCTTTGTTACGAAAAAATTATATAATTGAAGAACAACTAATTCTTATAAAGTCTTATAGTTGTATCTTCACTCACACATAAGTATATAGGATCATTATTTTTTATTTCTCAGAACAGATCTAGATGATGCACATTGAATTCATAATGATGTGATTCCCTATATTATGATAGAATAAAACTTATTGAAAATATGTTTTGGATCCAGTGTCATGTTGGACAAAATTTTCCTCTGGTAATATTTTGGTATAAAACATAGTATGATCTTGTAAACCCCTACCCTGAATTCCTTTTATGCAGATATAGATCATACCTTAGATGTAGGTAAATCTGACCAGGTCAGTATATGTTTTAGATTTAATGTCCTTACGATGAAAACCTAGGATGTTTTGTAGATTAATAACTTGTGGATAAAAGATTGTGTGGTACATTTGAATTTATGGAAGTATGAGTATGTTCCATTAATATTATGGAAATTAAGAAATAATAACTTTTGTTTTTTTAAACATGACTTGGTAATGTTGTGTTATGTGAATCTTAACATCATGTGGTAATAATATGTGGGTGTTCAATAGTTTAAATTCATTATATACTACCTTTTTCACATGGTGATAGTTACCCAAAGTATTTCTGAAGAATCATCACACTAGTGGGGTAATAATGTGTTCCCCATCAATTGTGTCTAATGAGTATGTTTTGTTAGTGTATAACTTTCTTTGATATATGCCCCCTCCTAATTGGGATCAATCATTGGTGGTTTATCCCTTAGTATCAATGGTATTTTGTGAACCAGTTCCAATTATTAATTGAGGAACAAAAGGATGAGTTCATTTTTTTCAGGCCCATAAAATATAATTATGTTGTATATTGATATTTTCTAGCATATGTAAACTTTTATTTTCGTGTCATTCCAAATCATCCAACTACATCTTTTATTTTACATCATCTAAATGAATTAAAAAGACAGATGTTTAGATTCAGGGAAACTAGACGTTGATAGGTAAAACTACCTCTATCCCATAATACACTGAATATGGATTCTAACTCGTGTGATTTTGAGATATTGTATAGTTGTCTCATACAAGATGTTTGACATTATCCAACCAAAAATTCTTGTCTATGCATATTATTTTTGGGACAATATTTGATTTATAATTTTCCAAAGCCTCTATATATCCATTTTTTATGTTTCCTAATAGAAGGAAGAATGGTTGACTCAATGATATAATACAAGTAAATCCTTTTCAACTGTGGAATGAAAAATATGGTTCTATTATACATTAATATATTTTTATGGAATCTTAATCAATTGATAATATTAAACATCATGATGTAAATTATACTCGTATATTTGAGAATATTTTGGTGTATGACCTCATCACATATGGAATTTTAGTCAGCACATTGTAGAATGTACATAAACATCTCAGTTCTACTAGGGGATAGGACTCCACCGTATCCATTTCTCATATAGAAAATGAATAAGAATACATAGAAATTTGTATAAACTCCAAAGACTAATGGATTATATTTTTAGGAGTCTAACATCTTTAAATATTATAGGTTATTTAAATTAGTCTTGGTATCATCATCATCTAGTAGTCACTGTGGAATAAAATTTAATTTTAGATCTCAGATCTAGATCATTGAGCACTAAAAGAACGTAGATGGTCTTCCTTCTTAAAAGAGGCAGTCAATACTTTTATCATGTATAGGAAGAAGACACCAACAAAACCTCATTTATAGATGAATTGAGGAACATTATACCCATACTAAATGGTAATGGTCACTACCATGATTCTAATTTGTTATATTTTTGATGACTATGATATGTGGGACCCTTATTGGTTGTAATAAATAATTAGATCCTTCCATACATGGGTTTATTTCTGATAATCCTTCTCTACAAAAATATTTATCTAATTATTTTCTTAATTTTCAAAGAAAATGATTTGTGAGACTACCCTTTAGTGTGAGATATTGAAGCCTACATAAACTTTGTTGAGATCTTCTAAGGATATGGATGCATTATCAAGTACATCTACATGGGAATTTTAGGACTGAGTGATGTGATTCATTGTTGGTTAAAAAGGTATATCTTACACCTGTGCTTTATCATATCAAATGTGAGGGGAAAATTATTCATTCATTATAACATAATTTCTATTGAATTTTTTTTACATTGTCTATGTCCTAAATGAATTCTAAGTATTCCATCTATAGATCTAGTATTATATCCAATTATGTGATAATGGCTTGGTATTCTACATCATAATTATTAAAGCCTTGGGATAGTGAGAATTAATATGGAAAATTTTCCTAGTCCTTGGAAATAAATTAATTACATCAAACATCCAAGTTGAGCTGCATGATTCCATTTCCAATTAAATTTAACATTTAGAACTACCTTAAAAAACATCTCCAACATTTTGGTGTTTTCTTTGAATATAAAATACAATCATCTAGATGTTTTATTTCTATTGGGTTGATATTTTAGGTAGGCACTACCATGATGAATTAATCCATCACCTACCTCAAATTACCTTCTTTGAGAATAGTTAAATGTTTCATTTTTATAAGATAACAACCCATTGACCCAAGAATGAAATTAATATAGGGGGGATAAAAATATAATTTAGAAACTTGATACGAGGAAAATGGGGGAAAGTTTATGATTATGCATGTAATTCCTCATCATTAAAACTGAAAATATGAGAGCAAGGTAGTTCCTCTCAATATCGTAATTCAGACTCCATGTATATATCAATGTTATACTGAGGCCATTGAGAGTTTCTTCATACCCCAAATTATTAAATTTTTGAATATTGAATCGAGCAACCATTCTATAGTGTCAACATATTGGAAACGTAGCATCTTTTATATTAGTGGAATTAATATGGGTGGTGGATTCAATGGGATCAACGTAAGGACCTACAATTCTTCTTTTTAGATGTCTTGAAATTAGTAGGAAACTCGATACTCCATTAAAATAGTTATGGGAATATATCCACTACAAATTTTTTATATCATATTCTAGATATAAGAAAGGAACCCATGGGTTCCACCCAATTTGTTATGATTCATCACTGGGGAAACATCCGGGATTTAACGATTCCTTTCTAGGACAACCTTGATTCTAAAATAGCTCTCCACAATGATAAAAAAAATTAACTAATGTTACTCCAGAAGGGAACATCTAATGATTGATCTATAACCAATGCTACTGTAATTTATTGATGATTTTTTGCAGAATAGCATGGTGATAACAACTTTATTGAGATTGAACCACCATTTCATTGATGTGTCACTCCACAGTTCATCCCAAGAAAGATTTAATTATTTGATTAATGAAATGTTAGGATGTGAAACAAGTGTAATTTAATATGATGGTAATCACATTGTAGAAAAATATCCCTTAAATATATCTAATGGTAACAAATTCTTCATCTTCCAAAGCTATCGTGAACAAGTTATAAAAAAATACCCATCCATAATTTCATGTTCATTTAATCGACTAGCCACATTTAGAAAAAGATCAATGGTATAAAACAAGAAAAAATCATTCGAAAAATTATCATATTGGTCCCAATAATCTATTTAAAACATATTTTCTGATTCTTATTCGGTAATAAAATTATTTTCATAAATCATTTAGGTACTAAACCTCTATGAAAAATTTTAATTTGATTAGTTTAACATCATCTGATTAAACCATGGTATAATGACAGCAGTGCATCCTCTTGGAATTATTTTTGAAACCTATGCGGTAATCCTAAATCCTAATATATGACTAGCCACATATTTTTTCATTCATATAATATATATATAATTCTAATGAAACACATATGGGTGAAAATTTAGAAATAAAATTTATATATCCTCCTCCTTGAAAGGCAATGACACACTGATCA
The DNA here is from genome assembly GCA_963277665.1 of Viscum album. Classification (NCBI taxonomy): domain Eukaryota; kingdom Viridiplantae; phylum Streptophyta; class Magnoliopsida; order Santalales; family Viscaceae; genus Viscum; species Viscum album. Next base: position 1,203,214,162 of record OY728145.1, read on the forward strand.
ACATAGAATGGGGGTCGTCATTTATTTTTTGATTTACTAACCTGAGATCCTCAATGGTGGTAGATAAACCTTCCTCAATATTTGAATGATATTACATAAAGTAATCATATTAATCTTCCATCATTTCACTATAGGATGAATTTCTTGGAATGGATGATAATTTGAAGCCATCCCAATATTTTTCAAGGTACGATGAGAAAAAATATGTGGTTTTGGAACAAGTTTTTTTAGAGTCATTGTGGAGAGATTATATGGATGATTGTATTCCTTTATTATACAACTATGGGATAGAAAGGTATTGAAATCCCAAGTTTTAGTGGAAGCCTTAGGGAATTTTAAATTCTTCTCATGGAGATAATAAATTTTTGGATACTAGTAAAGAAATAATATATCTATACAATGATGAACCAACATTAGTAGATGAAATCATTATCAAACCAATGTAATATAAATAGTTTTTTGGTTTAGAATAGCTCATTGATACTGATTTTATATCCCAATTTAGGTTAATGGAAGGTATATTATAACTATTGAGCATAATCTAGGGGTTTTTAGTAGTAGTTCCAAATAAATTAGGAGCTGGAACATGCATGTATGACTCTATCATTAATGTTTTATCCATCTATATTATTGAATCCAACCTTGGTATTTCATGATTCATAATATTTTATGGGATTTATATCACCATATAATATTCCAAAATTTTACTGATGGTTTATTTTAAAAATCAAAGAATATATTAATGTTATTATCTATATATATAAAGCCAATGTCATCTATGAAAGATGTCCCAGGTTGTTTATTATTATATAATCACAAACACTTCATTCGGTGTGAGTTAACTAAATTGAACATTCAACATGATATTTCATATGGGAATCATTTCTCTTTTTATTTACCCATCAACAGAATAATTTATTAGAGACATATCCACCTTATTGTATCCCAAATTTTGTTGGGTCTGGATAATGATGATGTTAATCATGAAACGATTTTCAACTAGATCCCTTCGAATTTCATCATTAACAATCAAAAAAGAACCATATAGGTGTCTGATATATCCAAGGATTTCTTCTTATTGATGTATACCATTAAATGAGGTAGTGGAATGGAATTCCACAAGTTGAGTTTATTCTCTTTATTCCTTTGGTTTAGAGACTTTTCTATCAAAATCCTCTAGAACCTATATGGCATAAAAATGAATCTATGAGCTATTTTAAATAACCAAGAGCATCCAAGGTTGATAGTTTTGTTTTGACATCTATGAACTACATTAAAATTTCATCTCTATGATACTTAGTTCATTGCTTCCCCATACGTTGTAACACTATAGAATTAGACCGAAGTGATAATGTTTTTTAGGTAGACATGAATGATGTTTTGGAAGAGGATAGAGGAGACTCTATTGCTAATGGTGTAGGTCTCCCTGGTTAACTAAATATTTTAGACTGGTCCGACAATTTTCCCCCATCAATTTTATTTTCCAAAAAGACTAGGTTTCAATGACCACTGATAGAATCTATTAAATTTTACACACCCCTATTGGTCCTTATTATGTGCTTGTGTATGTGTATTGGCCACATATATTTATTAAGTAGAGATGTGTCAAGAATAATACATTCGACCACATCTGTGATATCCCCTATTCCCTAACATCTGATGGACTTGGCCTTCAAATCTTGTGTAAAAACAATGGAACTAATACATAGGGTAATATTAATAATGGTAGAAAGGTATTGTTAGGTGAATAAAATTAACATAACTGAAAACCATATCTCTATGTGAAGAGAATTCAGTTTGGTATGGTTTTTTCAGTCATCTAGATGGAGAATAATAAAATATATATGAGTCAAATCTGAAATGGATGTATCATGAAACACTTTTTATATGAAAATATTAATATTAATATGATTATATCTTATTTAGGGAGGATTTATTAATGGTTTCTTATAATGTGATGGAATTTTGAACTTTTTTTAACAGCAGTCTCAGTGTGGTTTGAGGTTGGAAACCCCTCATTAGACACATCTAGACACTGAACATATATTCACACAAAGATAAATCATCATCCCAATCACCCTCTTCTTATAGTTTGGTTGTGGTCACACAATTTACTAGCAGTGAGGATATTCTCTCTCCAAATATCTAGAATGAAGCAAGCCCTCAACGATATCCATGAAATCAATGAAGAATTTGATGATACAACCCATTCTCATTTAAAAATAGAAAATTTCAGGGAGTCATCTAAGTCCAAATTTATTGAGTATCCATGTACCCAGTATCATGAGGATAATGTTTTTCCATGGTAGTGAGGAAATACATAGGAAAAAATTTGTTTTTTAAGGAATACACATTATTTATTCATTCTTCCAGTCATGATACCCAAATTATTATTTACCTTTAATTGGTTGGGGTTTCTGTTACATTTTAATGTCAAAGGGTGGTTATGGTTAATTGGAAGATTTCTAGGGTACACAAACTAGCACTACTAATGTTTTGTGGGTAAAATTTGTAGTATCTTTATTTGGAGGAATTATTTTCAATGTCATGGGAATGGGGTGATATTTAACCCATGTTTAACTAATAGAATATTATATGAATTGTAACATTATGTTATATCTATTAATTAACCTATGGAATTCAATAGGATAAATGGTTTTTAGAAATCATCATAGAGGATCTACACACAATGATATAATATTTTCTAGTGTGAGAGTGCAATAATAAGTGCATATATTTAAATCAACCATTTATTAGATAATCTCATAACCCATTGCATTTTAATAAGGTTGGTAATTAGTCAGATTGAATAACATTATTTTCCATAGGAAAGAGATAAAATGTCAAAGGATTTGATAAATATGGTCTTCTAAGCATATAATTGTACCTGATTAATTGATTATGCACCTAATAATGGATGGAAACACTAGGGTCTGTATAAATAATTTATTTTCATACATCATTATTATCTCAAGGGACAAACATATGTCAACATCCTTATATAAAGAATTTGAGATATTTTTCATAGTATTATTTGTTTGTGATGGATTATAATATTTGGTTACCATTAATGGGTCGTGGAAAAGTCTCATCCCCAAATTTGGCATATAGGTTCATTTAACGATTTACAGGGACCCGCCACCCCTACATTATTTTCTCATAAATGGCTAATGACTTGATGTTATTGAGGAATATTAGAGGTATCAATGCTTTGACAACCTACAATACATGGGGAGTGGGTATTTGATACATGGTTTTCATTATATAATAACATTCACATTTTCATTTCATTTAGGGTTTGTATGATAACTAATGTAAGGAGGGTATATCACTACAATAGAAGAAAATAATGGGAAACCTCCACATTTCATGATCATTCATTAATTGTTTCTGTCCTGTGGTATCATGATTCAAAAATTACACACTCATTATAGGATTCTCACTCTCTATATGACTGTGAGTGGGGATATATGATTTCTATCAAAGGAAATAGTAAGTGTGAATATTTCCACTAGTTAATTCCTCATTGATTTAAGAGAGGTTGTGTATCTCACACTAGTATTGTTCTATGAATTCATATATAACTGTAATTTTTTCAATTATTTGTGGTCCTAGATATGTATTCATTCCCTTCCATTTATATATAGTTTAATTTAAATGAGGAATGGGAAACTCATTATTTTCAACTTTCAGGATTTGGTCCCTCCTCTGATTCCATATAGATATAGCCTTAGTTTATTCTACAATATCACCTACCTATTGAGGAACCATTTCAATATTTCTTTCCTCAATGTTCATGTCTTGGTTTGTATCATTTTCCATAATTATTTTGATGGAATAAACCAAGACACGATGAGCTATTGAATCCACCCCATTAATCTCATAGTAATATGGATGTTCAATACAATTTTCATCTCTTATTAGGGTCAAGTAAGAGTCATTCACTTTTCCCCATTTCTTTTTTGGCCACTTGAAAAATAAAAATTATTGATTTTGATAGTCTTTAATAGCCATTCCCCATATCCTTACATATGAATAGTAACCTTGAGGGAGTTTTCAATAATGCTTTTTATGTGGGCCTCAAATAAAAGTTGATTGTCTAATGCAGGGAGGAAATATTGGGATGTTGGAAGATAGTATTTTACCATATCTTAAAACGACATATTTTTATTGTGGTGATGAATCATAATCACCCAATATTGTGTGATGGGGATTCTTTGGGTTTATCATTAGTGTTATTTGATCCTATTGTTAAGGATCTGATCACTCCACTAAAAGAAGTTGAGAAAAGATATTCCCTCGTCTCTGGTGGGATTGGGATTTTTATATCAGTATTCTTTTTATTTTGTTACCTTCTTGGGATTGATTAAAGTTTTACTGATGGTGACATTGAAAATTCCCCCATCAATTTGGGATGGGTTTTATCTTGGATAGCTATCATGTAAGATTCTATTATGATCAACCATATTTTCAAATTTTATTATTTCATGGGTCAGGATCTATGGTTCATTCTAATGGGAATCACTAATAATGCAGAGGATTTATGTTGTTTTTTAGTTCAATATTTTATGCGAGTTGGATTTACATTTTTGTGAGTGTCCTAGTATAGGTTCATTTTGGAATACCTCTCACTCCATTAATTGTGCCTTTGTATTCTCAAAGAGGAGGAGACTCAATGGATTGACCAATAATCCCTTGAATTAATTTTTAATGTGATATCTCTTGTGGAAATGCATTTAATGATTCCATGTTTAGAGGGATTTTATTTATTACAGAGAGGGTTATTTTAAATTCTCCATACTCACTCAATCCATGGATTTGGATGTTTTGTAGGGATTTATTGATTAATTTTTGGAGAGTTTTCATGTAAAGGTGGATAGAATGATGTAGGATTTATTATTCCTTATTGATATTATTTCTCAAGACCTAGATAATTTTCATTGTTCATCTTTAAATAGATAATTTTTATGGGATTGTGGTGTGCCTTATATCCATAACAATGTATGTTTCTACCACATTACTATCAAAGTGATTCCCACTTGTTTTGGCATGAATACAGAATGAAATTGTATTTTATATCATTTGGGAAATTATAATGAAAATTAAATTTGAGAAATATTTCGGTGGTTGTATCCATCCAAATCCTTCAATATATCTATATCAGTTCCTTGTTTATTAATTTCTTATTCGTCCACCTGGTTAGACCATAAAAATAGTCTCTCTCGGTCTCTTACTTACTGAGTTTAGCTTTTTTGTAGTATATTGGTGAAATATATATGGTTATTAGTAGTTTTTATATAACGTATCTATATAATTGTGTTTGTATATGGTAAGGATTTCCTTATCTAGGTTATATATCTCCTTACGGATGCAATCCACACGGTGCATCTCAATTGGAGTCCCTATAATTTATCAATATACTACCATGAGTTGTATAATCATTGAATTTATAACCATGTTCATTATTTAAAGATTCAATAGGCCATTTAGGAATTTCCAATAAACATTATAAGACCTGAACAACATTAACGGTCAATAGAATTAGAATATGAGCCTCAATCTTTTTTATATTGTAAATATGTTGAGTTGCCTTTTTAGGTTGAGCTAGAGTATGAGCCTACTACATGGTGGTCTGTAGAATATATCAGCGATAGTATATTACTATGGGAATATGACCCCACTACATATAAAATATTTGTGTAAGTTAGAATTATTTTTTATCGTCAATGGGGATATTATCCTTCAATTGAGTGATGTCAAGAATATTTGTTTCAACTTTAGCTAATGAGGGATTATCTTCTCGATTCTGATATGTATAATCTATTTGAATAAGCTAACAGAACTACATAATGGGATATGGATATTGTCAAAATAAGGAATAGAATTTAAATAATTATTTTTTATTTTATCATTAATGGATTAAGGAAAACATTTCTGGATCTTATAATCAACTTGAATGCGATACGTAGATTCATTTTAAATGATATGATCCTATCGTAATGTGATTTCCAAACTGTTCTAATATACTTCAGTAAAAATTGATTTTTTTCTCTAGTTCATGTATTCCTTCATAATATGATTATGGATTTACATTGATGGAATTTGATTCTTTCTAGAGGTGAATTTTAATCGAGGTTTAATGACTCCAGTTGGAATAGGATGCTGATCCAAATAATGTTTCTCTTCCTTTATATATATATTTCAAAAATCCACCTTGATTAATGAAATAATAGATATTTAACTTTTTCATGTTGATATTGATGACATTATTCTCTCTCTATTAGTATTTGGATATATTAGAATCCATATATCATTGACTGAATATATTCGAAATGTTCTTTAATCACTATTGGAATATAGCTCCATATTAGAAGAGTATTTAAAATTATATAGATTTTCCCATTTTCTTTTTCTCAAAAAAATCACTATATGTATTCAATTAAATTTTGGACATATTACCATAATTTTATTCCCTGTTTTATTTGGGTATGTTTTTGGACATTAAAAATAGGGAATACGTGCTTCTTATATTATTTCTACTAGGCTATGTGGGCAGACATGGTCTAGGTATGGATAGATAGGATCCTAGTTTCTTATAATCAATGAAATACACATGAATGATTCATTATTAAAGGATGGGATATGAGAATTATCCCCTTTATATACATATTTTACCCAATGATATGTCCTTAGTACCTGGGTATGAGTGTTCATGGTTCTTACCTATGGGGATGTTCCCTACTTAGGTAACTATGGGGGATTCACATGACGGTTCTCTTAGAGGTCATTGATAGGATTTATCCATTGAATATTGTAAACTACGATGGATATAATGTGGACTCCTTGATCTAAATTCTTAACATAATAATTTTCTTAGGGTCATACCCCAATGATGACCTCTCAAATCATATATCAGTTCTGATAAGTGTCACCATTCTCACAACAACCTTCCTTGAGTGAGGTGGGATATCTTGATTTTCTTCCTTAATACCTCTATGTGTGAAATCATGGTTCACTTCCATACTAGGTTTATTCTAATCCCAAACCAAAAATTTTTCCACCCGATGTGGAAGGAATAATGTGGGTGATGTTGATTCAAAATATATGAAGTTCATTATCATAGTTTAGGATAATTGTTTTTTATAATTCCATGAAATCTTATTTAAGTTAATTTTTGTTATTTTTCTATATGTAATCATAAATAAATAAATAGAAAATATCACTTATTACAATTTTTGATCAAGTAATTCAATGATTAATAATCTATACATGTTTATTAAATTAGTTTAATTTTATTGTTTGTAAGGAAATTTCCATGTATGAACATATAGATTGACATATCAATGAGAAACACGATTATATTTATTTATTGAAATATTAAAATATAGTTCAACATTTTATCTTATATAAAATAAATGTTCAAATGAATTATAATATGATTTATGCCATTTGGTTTAATACTTTGTTTCTTTATGAAATCACTCGATAGAAATCACATCTGTAACATGGCTCAGGCTTGAATTATAAATGTTGTAATTAATTGGATTTTCTTTCCAATGATATGGAGGAACTAAAAATGAGATAGATGATGGGATATAGGGCTCATCACACCCTTTTTCATGAAATTTATCTTTCTTTGGCACTCTCTTATAGAATGCATTTATGTTAACGTGTCTTTATTAATTATGTATATGAGCCTAGAAACTATAACAAAATAACCGATTGATGAATCATTATATGTGTACGGGTTCCTCCAATAATTGAATCAATATGTACCATATGTTCTCTATCATAGTGGCTATTTTTTATACTAATGAGGGACTACTTGTACTATTAATAAATATGATTATGTACTATTGAGATTATTAATTTCCAAGGTGTCACTGGAAGTCATGTAACATTCTATAACACTTGTCATCCTCCTCCAAAAGATTAATCCTACACCGATCAACTAGATCAGCTAGTTGGTCCTCAACTGCCTTATCCACATGTAAATGATGATTGGGTTCTATAACTGAATAGGAAATCAAGGAATTCTTAATCCCAAGAAGTATGGAATTATATTAATGATTTATTTTGACTCATATAACTCAATTATTCTGTTTTAAAATTCTCCCAAACAACCTATTTAGAAGATAACACATGTCATTATAAAGCACACACTTTTCCTAGGGTCTCTACCCTTTAATTGGTTTATCCCCACTAGGTCATTCAGTATGATCTATATCCTTTCCATGAATCACGTGGTCCCTAAAATTGATTGTCCTAGGTGTTATTACAAAGCCTTTGTCATGATCAATGATCACCTAACATAGTTTCCCTACCTACCCATGTAATCCTAAATGTGCCTAACACCAAACTCTATCCAATCTCCCAAGAATCACCTCTAAAATCATTCTGTAATGACCCCTACATCTAAAGATGGCCCTCCTGAGCTAAAAATGGATAATGTGAGATAATGACCCCCATGAACCACCTCTTATAGGCCCTTGGGTGGTGACCATCACCAAGGGCATACAATCACACAAAATGGGAGGCATTACCCTTTAATGGTAAAAAAGATCTCGAGAAAGATGTATCAACCTAAAAAATAAACAAAGACATTGATATATATATTAAATATATCCAAAAACATCCCATATGATTGTTTGAAACAAATATTCTACAAATATAATTCAAATTCAAAGAAAATACCCAAATGTAATTCTATGTTGTGATACAAAAACTGTCCCAAATTCCGAGCTACTAATGCCCAGCATGGTCCCCATACTTCTCCTAGAAATCTTAAATTAGTTTTATAACTTATATTGATCATACATGTATACTCTATTTGAAATCTAATGTCTCTTAGAAAAAACTCATAGAATAATACTAATATTCCCATGAGAAAACAATAGAAATTAAAAGCCTGTAACAAGGTATTCTAACCATCCCCACCACACCAAGGAACACTCACCATGTAACGAAAGACATGTAGAGTAATATAATTATCACATAGATTATAGGGAACCACAAAACACTTTCCCACTAATTAACCACTCTCACAACCTAACAAAAAACAGCATGGTGCTCCCACTTCCACTGAAATAAGAACATGACAACCATCTCACACACACATGGGCCACACAACTATGTATTACCCATAGAAACCAAGTCCACATAACACATCACATCTAACTTGCACACACCTAGGCCTCACAACTACATCCCACCTTCATACAACTGGGACAGATACAAATCACATCATGTAACCACCTAGGAACACAACACATCTCATCCTGAAGACACTTGGGAACACAACGAATCTCTTTTGAAGAACCCTGGGATACCCTACATCCCACATAAATGTGGGCCTTAGGTATGAGATCATACCAAATGAATCATGGGTTTTCACTACATGGAATATGGAGCATGGATGGGATGATTTCCATCCATCCATCCTACCATCAGGATGTTGGGGAAAGTCAACATCCCCCATGATAATGGTGGTGATTGGAACATGTAGCTCAACTAGTTAGTGGTGCATATAAAACATACATTGAAAATTCATGTATATATGAATATTAATAACCACTCATGAAAAATATATGCGATTTATCCCAAATGGTACCTTTACATGAATTTATCAACATTAGAAACAATCAATTTTGGTGTAGATAAATGAAAGACATTTCCCAACATTCCCCAGACTCATTTCACACCCCCATCCAACTAAATTAAAAAATTCTCATTCATTATTAACTATTTAGATTTTCATTCAATAACTAAAAGGGAAACTATATAGAAAATAGGCAACAAACAACATAAGAAAATTATCAACACAACTATTGTCATTTCAGAGGGCGAAGAGACAGCTAGATTAACACACTTCACAATTATTCTTCATTTAACACCCATTAATTATATAATAAGATTCCAATACTGAGACATGAAGTAGAGATTATGGAGAGAAATTTGTTAAGTACCCATACCATATTCTACAATCATTATTCTTCATGTTCATTGCACCTAATCCATCATCTCAACCACAACAAACCCCCAAATCACAGCCGCACCCAAAAAAACTCACAAAAATCATCTTTAAAGCCCAACATCATAACAACAACACACCCATAACATCAAACAATGTAAACTTAGAACTATATGATGGAAGCCCTACTGCCCGAACATTCCCACCAATTTGACAATCAATCAATATCTCACCCTGAGATTCCATGAAACCACACATTCCACCCCACATCACACACAAAAAAAAATCCTAGTAAAACAGAAACAGAACAGACCCACACTTAGCACACCACCACACAACCTAAGTGAGAGCATTGTCATATTTTACAAGGAATATAACATTGAATTTACTCTTATAAATCCAGGATTTATCACAGAAATAGTTTCATTACAGGGTATCCATTTATTAGCCGAGTGTATGTGGTTAATAAATTTCATATATATACTATCATATAATAGAATACCATGAACATTCAGTTATCGGTTCCCAAACTAATACCATTAATTTCCATGCTTTTTATTGGGGTATTAGGCTATAAAAAATAATATATAAATAATCATACAATAAAACAGAATCATGAGCCACCTTTTCCCAGCACCTAAATAATGATATTAAACAGATTCAATTGTATTTATTTACTTGTAAATCACTTATATTCACAATGGAAAAAATCTTTCAGACACCACACATGATACACAAATTAATGAAAGTGGAAGGGATCCCATATATAAAGAATATATATTCAACACCAACTTATTGCACCAAGATAGGAGGTACGCAAGCAATAGAAAAGGCCCAAGAAAATTTGATCCAAAGGCCTCATAAAACCACAAAACACCTCAAAGAATAAATGTTTGGGGGGCACCAAGAGTAAATGATAGCACCGATGGAATAACAGATATTGACTTTAGAAATATCGAATCCTATATCAATGAATGGAATGATTTTTTTAAAATTCCTTAATGTTGGATCTTGAACAAGAGCATGTGTTCTGACCATTTTAAAGCCTTTGAATCTCTTTAAAAGTCAAAGATATGATCAATCACCATGAATCATCTCCAAAACCATTTGAACATGCTATTGAATTCACTTAACGACAATGAATAAGTTCAAGGGGAGAATCATGAAGCACTAGGGAAAACTAGAATTTTGAAAAACTATTGAAATTAAATCATCATTGAAAGATTCATCATCCCAAGTCCCTAGTAAATGAGTCACTCTAGGGTGACTCACTATTACAAGAGATACAAATGGATGAGTAATCGTTGGGTGAATCACTATTAGACAAGCTTCTAGTGGATGAGTCCTCATTGAGTTACATCCTTTCATGCGTCACCACTGGGGAACTACAGGTGTCAATTACTATTGGATGATTCACCATTTTGAGTCACCAATGGGGAAATACCAGTGCGAGTCACTATTGGATGAGTCGTAATTTCCAATCACCACTGATGACCTACCGGTGTGAGTCACTATTAGACGAGTCACCGTCGCGAGTCACCACTGGTAACCTACAAATGTGAGTCACCATTGTGACTCTACGTCATGACCTACCAGTTTGAGTCCCCATTACGACTGACATGTCCTGACCCACGGTCTCCACCTACCATAGGTTGACTCACGATCAAATGATCTAACATTGGAAAACCTGATTTTTAGAAAACTCTTAAAATGTGTCACCAATACCTCTCCTTACACTGAAATGAATTGATTCTCAAAATTTGATGGACCTATGTGGTCTGGGACATAACAATAATTATTTTTGTTTAATACATATTATTTTTTAAATAAAAACATCAAAAAAAATTAAATGGATTATTTTTCATAATTTTATTAGACATTCAATTTTTTGGCTAAAAATTATATATGGTATAAATTTATGGTTTGTATCATTACATCATAATATTCCAAAAATGATGAAATAAATATTTTAATAAGAATCCAAAACGAAATATATATTTCCCCATTAAATATATTTTATTCAAAGTTATTTAATTAATATTGTAAAACCATAATGAATACTCCAAAACCAATATTATTCTTTAATGTCTTAAAATAAACTATTTATGATGATGAATCACTTCTAAATACCCAATGGTATTGTAGTAATATGTTTGGTTAATGAAATTATATTAATTTTAAATTCACTCAAATTTGGTATAAAATATGGAAAAATTCCATAGAATGTTTTATAGCATTGAATATCATCTTATAGAGATTACATAACTAAAGTTCATAAATTAATAAAGAAATTCCTTTTCCTTTTATATAATTATACAAAAAATCTCCAAGTCCCATTAACTCAAAACCAATTGATAATGTATTTAATCCAAGAATTATTCTTTAAAACTCTACAATGGTGTTACCAAGATTGTAAAAAATATCCTCACATGCTCTTAGAATCAACCTCTCAAGGTATGTTGTTCGCTTCTTCTTCCTTTTTCTCCGAGTAATTTCTTTAAACGAATTCATTCTGATTTCAAACTTCTCATGTTATATTTTTTTAAACAAACCATTTATGACATTATGATCTCCAATTGATAATATAAAACTATTCGAAATAATTAAATATTTCCTTGATCTTTTATATTAACCATTTTTCCTTCTTGAATTATGATGTGATTTTAAATTCAAATAACGTTTTGTTATAAAAGGAATACAAATTTTCACTAAATTATATTATCATATATTAGATTATCATTCATTTTTACATCCATTTATTTAACCCGCACTAATTAATCATTTCATTAAAATTGATAAAATACTATATTATGTTGTATGATCTTTGTGGAACAAATATTAATTTATGTAATATATATGTGACCAGTGAGGCTTAAAATAAATATTCGTACAATGAACTGTGTAATGTTTTTGTACATGTCAATATCTTTAATAGTTAATGAAATATTATCCTAAGAACAATATTTTATTATATATTCTTGATTAAACATGACTTATTATTTTGATGTCATGTTTGATGGTGCTACAAAATTTCTATACTTTGGTGATGTTATCTTCATATACATTGATTTTCTATTAATGTTATGTAATATCAAACATTTTATGTCACCTTTATATTCCACTTCAATAAAAAGTAATACCTTTATAATTTTATGCTTTGATTATTACATAATTTTCATTTATAGCTCAACCATTCTTATATACATGTACAGGTTTCCTGAAATAAATTATTTCATTTATTTACTGAAATAGGTTAAAAATAAAAAAACTCCAAATAACATTTTATTTGTAATTACACTAGACAAAATTAGTAATATATCATCCATTTTATTTTATCATATATTGACACATTTTAATGATACAACAAATATTAAAATAGAAACATAGAAATGCGTTCTGTTTAACCAATTGATAATGAATATAAATTTTAATTCTTCCAAGAATGATTCTTACCATTCTATATTTATCATGGTATTTAAACAAAATGCATAAATATAATAGTAACTTGATTTCATCAAAATATATCTATCCAAATGAAAATGATCCACCATACTAATTACTAAGTTAATATGAATCAATATAACCTTATCACTTCTGAGTTTATATGAAATGAATTCTACAACTGATGGTAGAAATAATACACTTCATCCAGATAAAAAAAATTCTATTTTTATAAAAAATTTATTATGATCACATTGATTAAAAACTAAAAATGTGTTAATATGTAAATATATCATTTATTTTCATTGGTTGTAACATAATTTATATTGTACTCTAAAATTGACCCTGTATAATATTTTCTACCAAATAAAATCACTTAGATTATCATAGAGAGAGAAATATAAAAAATAAGAATAGTGGAAGCACATCTACAACAACATGGTATTGTGTACAGAGAGTAGACCTAACAAAATTTTATGGGTTTAAATTTTTTTTTGAAAAAAATACACATAACCATCGGTGATGTTTCCCCCATCAACATATGTTTTAGGAAATAATATATGTTTCTATAATTAGAAAAATATATCCATAAATATAAGCACGTAGAATTATAGACATATCATTAACATAGTAACATGAAAAAATTTAATATATAATATTTTTTTTGCAACATAGATAAAAACCATAATATTCAGAAGAAAATAAATTAATGAGAATATATATAGTACTATATTCACATAGAACATATCCCATATCACTTGGTTTGAGAATATATAATATTTATTAAAATGGTATAAATATATATAAACCTTATACTAGGACAAATCTACCCCACACCTAGCCTAAGAATTGAGTATAGGATGATAATGATCATAACAGACCCTCCCCTAGGCAATATCTTCATAACTCTAACCATAAGGAGCGGGGTATAAAATTATATGAATAAGTTAAAAGAAATAATTTATTTATAACCTATCAAAATGTCAACCCCGGATATGTGGAGTCACTAACACATATCATTTTTAAAAGAAATTTGAAGCTGTTCAAAAAATAATGAATCCAGATGTACAAACAATCATGGATCCTTTATTTAATAGGTGCGAATAAATCAACTAAATTTGGAGAATTTCAGGAATTAATTATGTTGTTTATAATATATATGAATGAAGAATTCCATATTCATTAACTATAATGGGTAGAATATAATGTTTTTTCATGATTAATGTGAAAATTCAAACACATCCCAACATATCAAGTGAAGTACACAAAATTCCCATAACTGAGGAAAAATATAAATAAATTAAAATATGAATTTAATCTAAAAAATAACCTCATAATAAATGAGGATAATTTATATCCCCCCTAAATGATTCATTGTAATCCATATGTAATAAGAACCATAAATACTATGATTTTATATGAATTATCTTCATGGATAATAAAATTAAAAACCACAACAATAGCATGATTCCAAGGGGACAATCCCCCCCAAATCCTCAAATAATATTATTCCACATGATCTACAGAATATTACACTCACATTCTTATACAATGGGGTTAAAATACATGGAGTATCCTCTAATAACTATTTCATCATCATCCTCCACGCTACTGAAATTTTAAAGAAAATGTTTTAGAAAATATTTAATGTGAACTAATTAGGGACACAGACCAATATCAATTTCTTCAAAACAAAATTCAACTTAAAATGTCAAAAAAATATTATTTATGATCAATGAATGAATTAATTCATTTTATCCTAATACTAATTTTATAACAATTTAAAACAGAGTTGAATACAAAAATGTGGCAAGATCCTTTCATATATCTCTACACATTAAGTAGAATCACATTATATAGCATGTTATGTAAACATGAATTTTCATGTGTTCAATCAAATTGGAGCATAAGATACAATATCCTAGAGGTTCTCCCTTGATTGTAGCTCATACGAATATTATATGACATTGATTCCCAACAAACCGATGTAGTCTTCTCAATTTCATGTCTTTAAACTTCTTCAAAACACTCAAACATCACCATTAATAACTCAATTTCGTGACCTCTCCTTGTAAATCATAAATTCCGGTAAAAGAGATGAAGGATGATAGATAATTATCCCTGATGCTTGCCTTCGGCATTTCATGAATTAGGTACAATCCGGAAGGGTATATCAATAACATACATGGGATCCATTATCACATATAATTACTTAATGAGCATGATATAATATGATAATTCCACAAAACCATGCCATGTATTTGTAAAAAAGAAATAAAAAAACATGATTAAATATCATTTATTAATATAAAAAACTGAAAATAAAATAAAATATTTAATTCTACAAAAGTATCCATGATGCTCTAATAACTCATCTGCAACTCCATGAACTAGTATGGTCTATCTCCATTAGAATGAGTTCCCATTATACCTGCAAAATTGTTGACACATACATAGTGTTAGAATTAACTCTATATTACCTATGATCCTAGCAAAAATGTCTCAAGAAATGTTTCTAGGAGTAATAATAAATAATAGTTAATAAATAATTGAATCTACAACAACCGTTACATATGTGCACTATGTTTTTTTCCAAATCGGCCTATAAAAGTTGTTAGATAACACAGAGAAGTATGTTTAAAATTATTTCAATAAATATATATAGATAAAATAACTAAATATTCCCCCTAATTTTTCACTACGATGAAAACATTCCTCACAACATATTATCATCCCTTGTATAAATCATCTTGAACCTCTTGAAATTGTTTCATGACTATTGATCAATCCTATTAAACCCATCACATTTACATCATCATATCCCATTGATAATTAATGGTATCCTTATAATATAATAGAGCATAAAAAATGACTAATACCGTAAAACAAAATGTTACTTGCAGAAACTCCCATGGAAACCATAATAAAAAATATCTTAATATAATTATTTATTATACCTCTATACATTATAACCCATACATAAATGTATACATGTACTGAGAGATACCACATCCCTGGTAGAAATCAAACATATATCCAAAGAAAATATATCATGGGATATAATTACTCAATATTACCCTAAGGGATATAGTTCGATATGGTCTCATAATATATATGTTCTCATGCAATACATGACATTGGAGAAAACTACCCCTATGAAATTTTGGCATTGGTTTCCCTACCTGGGAGGATAATGTAGCATATGAAATCAAAAATGATAAAAAATATCATACACTTCCACACACACCGAAACCACCTATCCTTATAATAATCAACTTCAATCATTATGCAAGAGCTCTGTCTAAAGTTATAATGCTCTACAAATCTAATAATTTTACATGAAAATTTTTCAATAATAATTTATTTGTTAAAATTAAATATTAATTTTCATACATTTATATGATTTGAATTTTTAATCCATTCAATAAAATCAATCATTGAACTTTTAATAATCAATTATAGTTTCATGTCTTACATAATCATTTACTAACATCTTGTATAATCCTAGTTCTCATATAATATTCCATTTATCATTTTTTAATTTAACTAAGTACTCTACAAATTGACCAACGATAACACATTAAACATTAAATGGCCAATATAGTAAAACCATGTTATGAAATTTAAAATCTAATTATAAAAATATCAATTGAACATCATACCATCATGACATATTATGATATATAATTTTAAAATCACCACTCTAAAATCATCCTAACTAAATGGTGACATTCTCAAACCATTCATTAGAGTGTAATATTTCTCACTCTCTCCTTCATTGACCATCACAATAACCCTCATAACCAATCCCCTTACCCATTTTCTAATAAACCACAAATATATACTCAATCCATAAAGCCATTTATAATTGAATCATTCATAATACACTACATTATCAATTATTTATATTATTTCTCTAAATTATTTGAGCATTAAACAATTGATACTAATATTCTACAGATTAGTTTATTGAAAATGTTGAAAAAGGAATCGATATTATCCATCCACTCTTATATTATAATCGGATTGTTCAACACAAAACATTGCAACGTGAAAAATACTGAAATTATGTCACGATTCAACTATTTCATTTATTATTGAGTTCACTATTTTTAAAATCTATAGAACAAACATAGTAATTCAAATAAATATAATTCCTTTGGATTACTCATTAAACCTTGAAAGATTGTTCATAAGTGGGAATGAAATAATCTAAATTAAATGTACGAACTGTAAAATTCCATTGACTAATGAATTATTGAGATAGAAGGCTCTGATTTTTTGATTAATGGATTCGGAGTGGATCCCTTAAATATTTTCGGGTAGGAAAAAACATTAAATTTCATAAACGAACTCAATTATTAACGGAGGAATTGATGGAAATGTTGATCAAAATGGACATGTATCTGAATTTAGGATAATATTATGGTTAAATATATTTCAAATTAATAAGTTGAGATGTGTGTGTGGTATTTGTACTCCTATATTAAGGTTTAACACCAAAAATAATAAATTTTAACATATAAACATTTAAAAAACATTCTATAGTTTTTATTATTCAGTATGACAAAACATTATGATGATGCTACTAAAATATATTTATAACGCTGATTCAAAATAATTATTTCATAGTACCAAATTCAATTATATATGATTATAATTTTTTTAGTAATCATATAGCTTGTGATGAAAACCCATTTTAGAAAAATTAATCATTAAAGAATAAAAAATACATAAACTCCATAACAAGAAAAAACCAAAAAATTAGAAGTAAGATTTAATATTAAATATATAATATTTAAAATTAATTAATAATACTAATATGTAGATTTTAATTTATTTAATTATTATCAAAACACTTTTCAAAGCTAATTTTTTTAAAATTATGTCATATAAATAACGAAAATGTACATAATTTCAAATCAAATATAAATTTTATTACAAATTAATTAATAAAATTATTTATAATTAAATCATTATTATGTTATTTTAAAATCATATTCCTCTTATAATTGTACTCTTAATTTTATATGAATGATAGTTTTAAAAAATCATAATTTTTTTATAATTTAATGAAAAATTAATAATAAAAAACCATAAGATTCATAGAAGAAAAAAATATTGTCATGAATATTTATAACATATCGACAAATATTCAAATAATATTTATAAAATTTTTCAAATTAATTATAATTTCCATGTAAAAAATCATAATAATACCATTTCTGAAGAGAATATTTTTTATATTGGTAGGCCCCACAATTTGTCTAAACCATGCACCTTAGTCTCTATATTCCCTAAATAGAGTATATGGGTCCCCGATAGTCAAAACATAGTTCGTTCAATGAGTCACCTTCTAATACGTAATAAAAATTTAAAAATAATCCAATGGTTCAATAAGAATCTTGTAATTATGTTCCGAATATAAAAAGAAAAGATAGCATGCTCACCAGCCTAACAATTGTAAAGAGGATTAGGAATTTTGGCTCCCTCAAAACATGAGTTGTTATACACTCATAACCACAACATATCTCATATCTAAGATATCAATTCATAGACATATATAGTTCCAAATATACCTATCTCATTTATATCAACCCAATGAACCAAAATTGTTTATGTTATGGGTAAAATATTCACAAGGCACTCCCCACCTTCAGATTTACCTACTCATTTACTTCCTGAACGAAAATTAAAACATCCTGATGGTTCTGTTGACTATAAGGGGAATCAATAGTCCTCTAATTATAAATCTTGATTATTGTACCTCATGAGGTTCTCAAATCATCCCCCATCAATATCTGGACACCCTCAAGTCTTATATCTTATCTAATGCCCATGAAATATCTCTATAGATCACAATAATCAATGAAAAAAGCATATTATCAGATTCATGTATTCCTACATCTAATGATATGGTCAAAATATTCCAATATTAAATATATATATATATCCAACTGAATCTAAAATCCCACACACCTAATATAAAAATTATATTGCATCGATACCACAAAAAATTCATGTTCACATATACATTATATATATCCCTTGTCATTGCTAATTCCAAACATCTAACTATCTCGGGGATAGTAAAAATACAAAACATGTACACCTCGTCGATGAGAATTGCCCAAGGAAAAAAAGGTAAAAAAACTCATTAACACCCACGAAAAACCAAAAAATGTCATCAGGTCCCTATAATGTTTTTCTCATTAAAGCTAAACTGCACACACCTGCTGAAATCATGACTACCTATGGTTGGACATCCGTGAGGATATGAACCTTCTTCTAGACACATAACTCACTAATCAGTCCACTTTATCGTTGATTACATCTTTGTGCGGATGAATCTAAGACACTAACTCTAGGTAAATTTTTTTTAATGTTCTTGTTTATACCAAAGATCCTTGAGTCTTCTTTGGTCCCTACATCTCAATTTAATGATAATTATACCACTAGCACCTCTCTATATGTCCATTATGTCTACATTCCCAACACTATTGTTGTACCCAAACACCTTGGTTAGGTATATTTAATGGATTCCTTCACTTGATGCTCAAGGATAATGACCCACTCCTCATTGGTCTTCCAAAATCACTCACATGAATTCCATTCAGATATTCATCATGACACCACATACAAATACCTGAATAATCACTAACTAATTCACATAACATTATCACCCATCACATATAAGACGGTTCAATGAAGTTTCACTCAAATATTAGTTCTATGTGAACCACCTCTAAAATGGATATCATCCAAAATATCAGCTAAGCCATCATGGAAATCCTCAATCAATCCTCAAATTATGTAGTACCCCCGGTTTCTGGTATGTAACCATTTCTTGTTGATTTTCTTGCTTTTAAAGTTGAGGGTGTTGAATGGATGAGTCGGAGAACCTGGAATGATGTTTTGAAGCAATGGGGGAAGGTGCACGGGCGGCGCACAGTTTGTCAAACCGTGCAGCCAAACCATGTGTTTCTGTCTGTGGAGACAGTGGCTTCTGCACGGTCGATGCATGGTTAAGGGAAACCATGCAATGAGGTCGTGTGTGAATGATGGTCGAGGAAGAAGCTAACGCATGGTAGGCGCATGGTTTTTCAAACTGTGCAGACTAACCATGCGGTCACAAAAAGTTAGATCCTAGAATTGTAGATCTAACTCATTTTGCCATTAACTGCCTTGTTTAAACATCCTATGCAGCCCTAACTTGGGATTACTCTCCCTTGAAGGTTGGAAGACTTATCCCAAGTGTTACAGAGGTGATCCGAAGGCTTCTCGTGGCGAATCGAAGCCATATTCTTAAGGTATGTAATCATTCATGATCGGTTTCTTAGATCTACTTAGATATTCCTATCATCATCTCTCGTTTTCATAGATACACGCTCGTTATGGGTAGATATACTGGTGTGTATGAATTATATGATAATATTTGTTCTTGGTTTTGTTCGGAGAAAAGATCTAAGGAGGGTTTTTTTCATTTTTGACCTGGTGTTCTTGAGCGTTCTTTATCCGTGGCTTGGTTCTTCCCAATTTGTTGAGGTGGGTGGATTCAATCTCGATTCCTCTTTATTAGAACATGAAGGCTTAGTTCAAATTGATATAATCTCTTGGTTTTTATTGTGATCTTAGGGTGAAAACATGTTATAAATCTTCTTCAGTGATGATTTATGGGTTCTGAGGAAATTGTAAAAATCGAACGAATGGTTGTGCAAAGTGGTTTGGTTTATTGATTTTAAAATAGTGATTTTAAAATATGGGTTTTCTGGATTTGTAAAACGGTTTGCGGGAAAAAAGGTTTTTGATAAAACGGTGATGCTTTATTTAATGGTTTTGAACAAACATGGTTTTGGGCATGGATTTCATGGGTTGTGGTGTGTGTTCATATGCATTGGGATGGATAAGGGAGAGAAGTCCCCCCATCAATAGGTTGGGATGGATAAGGTCGTGATGTACCCCCATCAAGGTAGTCAACTAAGTGATGGCTTAGTTGAAGGATAAATAACCACTCGCAAGTATAAGGAGGTCCAGGTTTCATGCATGGTTGGTTGTGTGGATTGGTGAAATGGAACGAATGTGCCTGTTGGAAATGTGAATGGAATTGGGAACATTTCTCGAATTCCATTCATGAGAAAGGTGGGTTTTGTTAGAAAAATGGTTTTGACATGGAACTTGTACTATTGTGAACTCTTTTTGGAACTGTTTTATATAAATTGTTTTATATAAATTGTTTTATATAAATGTTCTAACATTTTTTATCCTAGAAGAATGGGTTGGGTAGTCATTGGGGAAAACCAACTGAGTTTCATTACTCACCCCCTGATTTGGCACGTTGGTGCTTTTGTAGATTTCATATACTAGGACGTTGGCAAAGGTAACGTGTCACGTGTTTAGATCACTTCATCATCATACATGGTCTGGTGTATGATTTGGAGCATGGATCTTGTGGAGTATGGAGTTGGGTTGATGTATTGTAGTCTTTGAGATTTTCTTATAGCTGTTTACTCTGATGTTTTAGTGTTGGTTTCTGCAGTGGTACTCTTGGTTGGTATTTGATAAATAAATGGTTGATTTTTTCAAGTTCTTATCATGTATCATTTAGTTATTAATTCTGACTATGGATGTTGGTTTTGTGGAATGTTAAAAAAGGGTAAATCATCCCCCACTTGTTTGAAACCCTCGGTCATTTATTGCCTACCTTTGAGGCCTTGGGGATGTCTCTTAAGGCCAAGTAATGACTCGTTACACTCTCAATCCAATGAGAATAGGTGGGTCATTATAAATGGTATCAGCTTGTTCGGTCCTTTCCTAACAAGTAGTCATCAATGTTCTTGGTCTTGGGGTTGAAATTCTTTCTTGTATATTCCTTGGGTGGTCATCTTAGACAGGAGTAGGATTTTTGGAACTTGAAATGTTTAGCATAAAAGGACGTAGCTAACCTGTTTATGCTGAACATCAAGTTACCAAAGTGTTGGGTACATAAGTGTTTTGGATACACCTCTAGAATGATTGAAATATCATTGTCGTGGGTTTAACCATGAGATGAGCATGAGATGAATTATAGAGGAATGACTTCCTACTAGGATTGCATAAATCATTCTGAGAAATGGATTATTGTTTGATGCAAAAGTGGGATTTCAAAAAAATTTAACCATGTTTTCAAATGAACGATTTTGAAATGATAATGGATGATGTATTTTGAAAATAGATTGATTTTCAAAAGAAATAAAAGATCTGTTTTAGAAATGGCTGGAAATCAATATTGTGATAGTGGTGTAATAGGGATTGAAATGCTAAAAATTTAGTTTCTAGGAAGTAAGACTCACAATGTACATCATTTGTATAGAAAATGGCACCCGTTAGATGTCGTAGAATCCAAACGGAAGAAGCTGCGGAGAATGTGGTTGCACCTGAACCAAATTTGAACCATGAGCTGGTTCAGAGAATTGTTCAAGCATTCTAGGCTATGGACACGGGGGATCGAAGGGAAGAGTCAAGGAATGTAGACCATTCCCTCTAGTTCCTAAAGCAGAATCCACCCATCTTTCAGGGTGATGCTGAACCCAAGAAGGCGGAGGTGTGGCTAAGTAAGATGAATCGTATATTTGGTTTCATCGACACACCAAGAGAGTTGAAAGTAAAGTTGGTGATGTATATTCAAGAGGATCATGCACATCAGTGCTGGGAGTTAGTGGTGCAAGCTAAATTGGATGAAGGCCTTACATGGGAGGTTTTTGAAGAATAGTTTAACAAACAATTCAATCCTCACATGTTCAAGATCCAGAAAATGACGGACATATTCATCTTGAAACAAGGGAGACTCTCTGTCATAGAGTATGCAGATATGTTCATGAATTTAGTCGTTTTTGCAATAGAGGTTGTAGCAAGTGCTTCTTTAAAGGCACGCATCTTCGAATTGGGGCTAAGGAAGGAGATTTGATCGAAGACTACAGTGCTCTATATTACAGATTATACAGAGATGGGGAACATAGAAACGGTTTCTGAACGTGATATATTGGGATCGATAGGAGGGAGAATGATGATACCCACTAGAATGTGTGGGAACTCTAATGGTGGGAACAAGCGGAAGAGGGACACCTACTTCCAAGGTGGGAGTGCGAATTAGAACCAGACAACGGGATCAGTCAACCTTCCTCCACGACCCAAGAGAAAAGCTGGTTGCATTCAATGTGGTTTGATTCATCACATCAAACGAGAATGTACAACACCACTGAGATCATGGAACAATTTCAATAAGATGGGGCATCTTTAGCGATATTGTCGTAGTGTGCCCGAGTCAGGTGCGCGTGACGCATCCCATGCGTCGCAAGAGTCTAATGCTTCTACAGGGAGAAGATAGAAAAACCATCTTTTCCAATAGAACAGAGCCAATTATGGTGATTCCAGGAATACCATGACACCTCAGGCAGGGAAATCTCAAAAAGGAAATAAAGAGCAAAGTGCAGCAACATAGCAATTGTATGGAGCGGAACAGGTGATTGTGGTTGATTAGGCTGGACCATCTACAGTGAGAGGTACGATTCTTTTGAATTATACCATCATGCAAGTGTTGTTCGATACTGGCGTATCCCATTCCTTTATTTCTTATCGTATTGATGATTTTCTGAACATAAAACATGATATGATGCCTTTTATGTTAAAACTACAAAGTCCTCTAGGTGAAAGTGAATGTCAAGCCTTCGTGTGTAGAGCATGTGCTATAAGGGTTGATGTATCTAAACTGAAATGGGACTTCTCCATGTTGTATATGAATGTTTATGATATTGACATGGGTATGGATTAGTTGTCAACGTTTAAGACTCACATTGACTATTATTGGAGAACAATTTGTTTTATGACAGAGGATGGAATCGACCATATCTTCAGAGGAGAGAGGATGGTAAAGAAATGTTCAATGATCTTGTTGTCACCAATGGTGGGAATGATCTCTTACACTTTGGCTATGTCGTCTTGGACATCATAGGAAGAGATCACAGAAAAGTTTTTTCTAGCTATGGTGGATCAATTTCTTGATATTTTTCCAGAAAACTTCTCAGGGTTACCACTTGTAATAGAAGTGGAGTTTAGGATTGATCTCCATATGGAGACCAGTCCTATCTCATATCCATCTTATAGGATGGAACCAATGGAGTTAAAGGAATTTAAAGTGCATTTAGAAGAGCTAGAAAGCAAGGATTTCATTCAGCCAAGCGTGTCTTTATGGGCAGCACCAGTTTTGTTTGTAAAGAAAGAAAATAGAACCTTGAGGCTATGTGTGGATTATCATAAACATAAACAGGTTACAATAAAGAATATACATCCACTTCCACAAATTGATTACATGTTTAATCAATTGAGGGGAGCTAATTGGTTCTCCAAAATTGTCTTATGATCAGGATATAACCATTTGTGAGTTCAGAAGTAGGATATTCTGAAGAAAGCCTTCAGAAGCAGATATGGCTACTACGAATACATAGCCATGCATTTTGGTATCATGAATGCACCAGTGGTCTTCATGGCTTCAATGAATTAGATATATTATCCATTTTTTATTCTTTTGTTGTGGTGTTTTTGGATGACATATTGGTGTATTCGAGAATAAGGATGAGCACGAGAAACACATAGTGATAGTGTAGGAAGTCTGGAGCGACCACCATTTGTATTCCAAATTATAAAAGTTTTATTTTTGGATACAAGTGGTACGTTTTTGGAGCCATGTCATTTCTGAGAAAGGTGTTTCAATGGATCTAGAAAAGATAGATGTTGTTATTTCTTGGAAGCCTCCAAAGAATGTCTTCGAAATACAATGTTTTCTTCATCTAATAGGTTATTATCTATTCTTTGTCCGTGACATCTCACCACTAGCTTCACCTATTAAAGCATTGAAAAAGAAAAACAGTGCATTTCAATGCACTGAGGAATTTTAGAGATCTTTTCAAGGGTTGAAAGATCACCATACATCATCACCCATCTTGATTTTTCAGCAATCAAGACAGGGGTATGTGGTGTATTGGGATGATTCGGGAATAGGGTTGGAGTGTGTTCTCATGAAAAGAGACCATGTTGTTACTTATGGTTCAAGGAAGTTAAGGGTGCATGAGATGAATTACCCAACACACGATTTGGAGTTAGCTACAGTTGTCCATGCCTTGAATACTTAATGTCATTATCTATTTGGTGAGAAGTTCTCTGTGTTTACAAATAACAAATGCTTGAAATAAATTTTCTTTCAATGATATTTCTATCCTAGGCAGAGGAGATGGATGGAATACTTTAAAATGTTCGTCATGGACTTCATGTATTCACTGGGTAAGGGCAATTCAGTGGCTGATGCATTAAGCAGAAAGTCGTATCCTCAATTGGCGAAAGGAGCTTCAGATGAATGGTAGCTGATGTCGGTCTTAGTCAACATGCATGTGGAATGTGAAAACCAAGATGATGATGCTTTTTTCTTTTCAGCTACACTTTTCTTGATTTGGGGGAGACAGTAAGGGAGGCACAGACATCTGATGTTAACTATATTGCAATGAGTTCAAAACTCAATGGTGGGGAGACCATTGAGCGATGGAAGATGGATGGGAGTTTAGTTTTGTGTTTCAGAGATTGGATGGTTGTTCCTATAGTTTATCAGGAACAACTCCATAGTGCTTACCACCATTAATGTTGGAATGTAAATCTGGGTACACATAAGATGTATAAGGTGCTAAAGGCACATTTTTTGTGGAGCGGCATGAAAAGGAAGGTGGCAAGTTCATCTCATGATGCTTAACTTTTCAATAGGTTAATGAATAGAATCAGAGACTAGCTGGTATGTTACAATCTTTACCTATACCAGTGTGGAAATTGGAGCAGATAGCAATGGATTTTGTTACAGGTCTTCCAAGAACGGTCCGTAAACACGATGACATTTTGGAGATAATGGATCATCTAACCATTCTGGCCCATTCCATCCCAATTCATGAAACCCATACATTGGAAGATATTTAAAAAATCTATAGGTGGGAAGTGGTAAAGATACATGTTGTACCAGTTTCTATCATCTCAGATAGAGATCTGAGGTTCATATTTCGATTCTGGAAATCCTTACAACAAGTCCTTGGGACTCAGTTGACTATGAGTATGGCGTATCATCCTCAGACAGATGGGAAATCCCGGTGGAAAATATAGACATTGGAAGACAAGTTGAGGGTGTCTGTAAAGGATTTTTTTGTCTCATGGGAGAATCATATACCCATAGTGGAGTTTTCATACTATAATAGTTATCAAGCCTCGATACGCATAGCTCCGTTTAAAGCATTGTATGGGCATCCTTGTCATTCTTCACTATGATGGATGGAAACTGGTGAAACATCACTAGTTGGGCCAAGCCTTGTCTAAGAAACAACATAGAAGATTCAGTTGATTATAAAGAGGATGAAGATGGCCCAGAGTCGTCAGAAATCTATATAGATCACCGTCGAAGACCGTTGTCGTTCGTTTTGGGTGATCATGTCTTCATGAAAATATCTCCAAGACATGGACATCGTCATTTTGGGAAGCAGGGAATGTTCTCTCCTAGATATATAGTCCCTTTTGAGATACTGGAACAGGTTGGAGAGGAGTCATATCAGTTGGAATTACTACCACGGTTCAGTGGGGTGCATAATGTGTTCTATGTATCTCATTTGAAGAAGTATCAGCCTGATCCTAACCATGTGATCAGATAGGATCACGTTGACCTAGAGCCAGATGCTTCATTGGTACATATCCCAGTGATGATTGTAGATATTAAATATAATGTCGTTCATGGAAAAAGAATCAGCCTAGTTCGGGGTTTGTCGCAACAAGGTCAGATTCATAAAGAGACTTGGGAACAAGAGAAAGGGATGAAGGAGCAGTGGCCAGAACTCTTTCAGTCAAGCGATGCTTTTCTAATTTTTGGGGACGGAAAGGACAATGGTGGGTAGAATGTAGTACCTTGGGTTTCTGGTATGTAACCATTTCATGATTCTTTTAATGTTTTTAATGTTTACGGTGTTGAATAGCAGAGTCGGAGAACTTGGAATGATGTTTTGAAGCATAGAGGGAAGGCTCACGGGTGGCGCACAGTTTGTCAAACCGTGCATCCGAACTGTGCACGTCTGTCTGAGGAGGTAGTTTCTTTTACATGGTCAACACATGGTTAAGGGAAACCGTGTGATGAGTCCATGTGTGAAGGATAGCCGAGGCAGAAGCTAATGTACGGTTAGCACACAGTTTGTCAAACCGTGCGGACGAACCATGCGGTCACCTAAAGTTAGATCCTAAAATTGTGAATGTAACTCGTTTTTCCTATAATTTCCTTACATAACCCTCTTAAGCATACCTAACTTGGGATTACTCACCCTTTATGGTTGGAAGTCTTCTCCCATGTGTTTTGGAGGTGATCTTAAGGCATCTCTTGATGAATCGAAGCTGGATTCTTTATGCATGTGATCGTTCTTGATTGGTTTAATAGATCTAATTATCTACTTCTCCTCTTCTATCGTTTTCTTAGATATACACCCTTTATGGGTAGAAATAAGGGTGTGGATTCCTTATATTATAATATTTGGTCTTGGTTGTGTTAGGATAAGATATCTAAAGAGGGTTTTTGGAGTTTTGACCCTGTGTCCTTGAGTGTTCTTCTTTAGTCGCTTGGTTTCACAAAATTTGTTGAGGTAGGTGGCTTCACTCTCGATTCCTCTTTCATAGAACATGAACGATTATTTCAAATTGATTTAATCCATTTGTTTTTATTGTCACCATGTGGTGAAAAACAAGTTATAAATCTTCTTTAGTGATGATTTATGGGTTTTGAGGAAATTATGAAAATTTAATGAATGGTTGTGAAAAGTGTTTTGGTTTCTTGATTTAAAAATAGTGATTAAAAAATATGGATTTTCTGAATTTGGAAAATGGCTTGTGGGAAAAATGATTTTCTATAAAAGGGTGATGCTTTATTGAATATATTTTAACACACATGGTTCTGGGAATAGATTGCATGGGTTGTGGGGTGTGTTCATATGCATTGGGATGGATAAGGGTGAGAAGTCCCCACATCAATATGTTGGGATGGATAAGGTCGTGAAGTACCCCCTGTCAAGGTAGTCTACTAATTGACGGCTTAGTGTAAGGATGACTCACCACTCGCAAGTATTGGGAGGTCCAGGTTGTATGCATGTTTGGTTTTGTGGATGGGTGAAATGGAACGAATGTGATTGATGGAAATGTGAATGGTATTGGGAACTTTTCTTGAATTCTTTTCTTGAGAAATATGGGTTTTGTTGAAAAAATAGTTTTGACATGGAACTTGTTATATTGTGAACTATTTTTTGAAATGTTTTATATAAATTGTTTTATATAAATATGCTAACATGTTTTATCCTAGAGGCATGGGTGAGGAATTCATCAGGGAAAACCTACTGAGTTTTATTACTCCCCCCTACTTTGGCACATTGGGGCTTGTATAGATTTCATATATCAGGACGTTGGAAAAGGTAGAGTGTCACATGTTTAGAGCACTTCTTCATGATAATTGGGTTGGTTCGTGATGTAGGAACTTGGAGCTTGTGGGGAATGGATTTGGGATGATGTCTCGTAGTCGTTGAGTTTTTCTTTCAGCTGTTTACTCTGATGTTTTAGTGTTGGTTTCTGCTGTGGTACTGTTGGTTGGTTTTTTATAAATAAATGGTTATGTTTTCCGAGTTCCTATCATGCGTCATTTAGTTTTTTAGTCTGATTATGGATGTTGGTTTTGTGGAATGTTCAGAAAGGGTAAATATCCCCCCACTTGTTTCAAGCACTCTGGCATTTATTTCCAGCCATTGGTTCCTCGTGGATGTCGCTTATGGCCAAGTAATGACTTGTCACACTCTCAATAAAATGAGAATTGGTGGGTTATTACAAATCACCTCACTCTTATAATATCATCACCAATACTAGGTAGTTAAAATAGACAAATCTGAGTAATTCACTACATAATCAATGATAAAAGTGTCTAATTATTAGAGATTCTGAAATTTTTTGATTTACCCTCACCCAATGTCTCATGAAATAAGTTCTCGAATAAAATCACATCGAAATCCTTCTAAAACTATACATCATATCTTCATGGCTAAAAAAACACATTCCTCCAATGATTTTCCAATCCTCTGATTAGGTATGTCATTCATTTCACACACCTTCCAAGGGGTCTCCCGTGATGGTTAAAGATAATTAGTGAATACTCTATCTATTTCTCTTCTTTCTATCAATTACCCTCACCATTAATAAATATAGGTTTCTAAGATTGAAATTCTCACTTCAGATATTCCATTGATTGATTAGAACTATGATCTATATGGTCAATAACCTATATGAAAAACACAATGCACTCCTTGAGTTTCTTTTTAATACATGGACAATTGTATTCAATCTTTTTAAGCTTCCCCACCTATTCTATATCATGTACTCTCTTATAATAATTATTATGGCACAATTGGGATTCATCTTGACACATGGGGTTATCATAACCATCATACATAGGAATCACCTTATCATTACCATACCAATGCTCCACTATAATTGATTTAAGTGGCAACACAGTGAAAACCAATAACGGTTTTCAAAAAACCATATATACATATATATGATGGATAGGAAACAATTTAATAATAAGTGTATATCACCACCCTTACACTCATCTATCACACATAATCTAATGAAATTTGGAATCAAGACCCACGACCAAACTGAAGCATGGTTTGGGTTTCTATCATCCTCCTCCTCATGGTACCTTCCTACAAATACAAAAGTTAGGAAACATATGTGGTACGGAATTACGACACCTTTATATCCTGTAACAAGGCCAAAATTCATTTAAAATCAGCCCTCAGGGGCCCTTACATTCACAAAATTGGTATAGGTATCCTATATAATGTAAATAAATTTATTGAACATGAGTATAATTTCATCAATGATGATACATAAGAAAACATTTTTTTTCATTTTTTATGACATGTTAAACATCTCATCATTATAATTGTCCCTACAAACAATAACCTGGTTCAATCCCATATATCACGGGCATATAAGATTCCATAGCACAATGAAGATATCATAAGGATCCACATGTCTAGGATGTCTTAATAGAGTTATAGTAAAAGTGATTAAGTATGAATAGATATTAACTTTATTTATGTATATTTAATTCATCTCAATCCCAAATTTTCACATTCTATGATTGACAAAAACATTCCCCAAAAATCTTATTGGATTTGAGTCTTAGTGAATGTCATAATGAATAAACAAATATCCTTTTCAATATCAGGTAAAGGGATAAAAACCAAAAAATAAACTAAATTTACATTCATGTTTTTTACATGAGGGGGAAATCAATCAACCATAAAAGTAAAATGAATAAAATTTATTTCCCACCCCTACAGACCTGGTATATCCTCTTTTCATTGGGATGTGGGCACCGAAACATGATGTCTTTTCCGAGTTCTGACTACATCCTAGTATATGGTCTACCATTAACCAAATAGAGAAACTAAAAACAAGAAATTGAGTAATTGATATCACAAGTAACTAGATGACTTTTGTTACCATTTAAATATACATGCCTTGTGATTTTATTAGAAAAATGAGACAAGAATGCACTCTGATACCATTTGTAGTGCCCCAGTTAGTTCTCAATTAAAATAATGGTTTGGGATGATTGGACAATAAGACTTAGGGTCTCTTATCTAAATGGAAATGGATTACATATATATAAATATGGGTCGGATTAGGTGATATTTGGGAGACTATACTGTAATTTTTTGGATTTAATACTGGTCTGTATGAAAATATAAAAGTTGATGAAGAACCAAAACATAGTTAAAGAAACCAAATAAAATTGCACCATATATAGTCATCACATTCTATATAAGTTCATAAAAATACCTATACATATAAGGTCACCCAATTATGAATCAATCATTATTTAGATATAATGCATTCTAAAACTCTGAACCTATTCTAAAAGGGTACTCCAACTGATGATTAGAATATACAATGGTCCAATTCAATCCAATCCTTAGAAAAGATACAAATCCATCACTAAGATCTATCATTTGAGCTGAAAAACCTAACTTCTCTCAAAAAGAATAAAGACAACAAGAATCTCTAGTGGAATCTATAGGGTGTTATAATTTAAAATATATGCCACCACAAAGTACATCCTATCATAGATCCATAATTACAAAAACAATTAATGATGATAAATAAAAAATGAATATACAAAGAAAAAAGAAATGTCATAATTCCCTTATTCTAAGTAGCCACAAGGAACAATTATACCAACTTCTACCAAGGATGGTATAAATATGAATATGTGCTCCCTAATATATATTTGGAATTCAATATTTCCATGTATATATATATTAATTGTGGAATTTATTTTTGGTTTAGTACCCAAGAAATCCCCTAACGAATATCACATCTGGTGACCCTTAGTAGCCACCTATAACCATTCCTCAAACTACACAATTCATGAATAAATACCGAAAATATATACATTAATTCCAATCAAAAATATCAATGTCTTAAGATCTTCTCCTCAAAGATTACTCATTGACTCAACAACACAACATCATATGGAATGATGAAATCATCTTCTAATAGATAATCAAAATAATCATTAAAAAGAACAACCCAAGATAACTTTACATCAATCCTCTTATAATTCAAAAAAATTATCATAATGTGTAGTAGAAAACATCAACCCAAAACTGATGGTCATACATAGTCAACTGATGGTCTATCACCATCCATTTCGCTTTCTATATTGGTCACCACAAAACATGTGATGGTCAAACCATTCCTTATATCACATTGACTATGGGGGATTCCACCAACAATGAGTGTCTAAAAACACTTCGGCTTAGTATTATCATAATGTAGAAGAATACAACATCAATAAAACTAATAAATGGTGGGAGAAAATCAAGAACATCCTAAGACTAATGATCAACCACCTCAATCCCTTAAAACATGTCACTCTATCCTGATAGAAAAAATATACCCACATCCCATGGTCTATAACCACATCCTAATTACCATTTTTCCTCAACCTGAATACCCTTTCACCTTAACCTAGAGATCAATACAACCCCATGTTTTTTAGGCCAAGCCCAAATTGATAAACCAATTCTCCTAATTTCAGATGTCCAATATCACCTTAATCCTTCGGAATAACCAATCATGTTTTCATATAACCGTCAATAAGTAATAATATGTTAATTCAATTAAATTTACAATCACAACCTATTTTTCTATAGTTGTTTCAAGAACCTTATTAGACATATCCATTTTTCGTGAAGAAATAGTATTCCCAAAGGCTTATCATACAATAAATTAAAAAAAATATATGACATTAAATAATTAAATATAGTCTCACATAAAAAACCCACATGGATTATTTATAAGACACAACAAATCAAAAGAAAAATCAATGATAAATATATATTCCACCTATATTTGGTTAGTAGGTTCTCACTCATCAAATATCTACCTATTACTCAAACAGAATTAAAAGAAATCGAAATTTTAAATGATCAACCTAGAAACAGGGTAATAGATATTGTATGGATTTAGAGTTCCTATTGGTTGGAGAAATAGAAAAGGTAAGCTAGAGGATCGATGGACATAACTATGTGATTTCAATGAAAACAAGATATTTCAGAATAAACCCCAGATGAAGATATTTGATTATAGCATAGGATATTGAGAAATGGAGAATATCCCCAATGCATATGTTTTATTGAGGGAGAATGATGGGAGTAATAACATATTCAGAGGAGGGATATAAAATTTTTTTATGAAATTTTAAGGGGCTGCATTTCTTGGAAAACCATGTTCCAGCCGTGTCGCAATCACTATCTAGGTACCACATGGGTATGTGCTAGGCACAGACTTTACCAAATCATGTGTTGACCGAGTGAATCCCCTCTATTAAAATGAGGAGTAGTATTTCAAATACATGAAACCCTGTATAAATGTTTAGAAATCTTGTGACTACTGCGGTAGTTTTTCCACACATTTTCTATTAGAAGGTCATGTGTTTTTTCAAAACTGTGCCCCTCTACCTATGTTTTACTAAAATGGATATTCATGGACACTCCACATATGAAAATCACCCGATATCCGATTCCAATTAAGGTTTCTTAAAACACAAATAAAATCATTTCTTGAGTTAATTAATCTATCAAAATTATTTTCAAAATATCTAAATAAATGCTTACATACTCACCAATCCGAAAGATTCAAGAAATATGGGGATTTCAGATATGCAAAAAAATTCATGATTTTACTTATTGGATATAATTTTAGAATAAGAAATATGATATATATATATATTTTATAATAATTTATATTTATAAGTAATCCAACATGGTTTTGTAAGGAAAATAAAGGCATTACGTTACTAAGGGGGTGATCCACACTGTGAATGAATTCGATTTTTGTTTTTAATAATGTTAAAGGTAAATGTGGTTAATTATTATACACTAATAATAATAAAATAATTCTATACTAATTATATTAATATATAATTTAAATATTTTTAAGTTGAATTTGAGGAATATATCTTCTTAAAAAATATAAATGGGAAATGTGTTGATAGATATTGATAAGTAAGATTCTATATTATTTTAATTCCAAATGTGGATAATATTATGAAGGATGTTATTTGGAGAAGACTAAGCCCAATTTAATATTTATGGGAATTTTTATGTCTGGGATGGGAAGGGTTTTGATCGAAAATATAACTTTTCTAATAAGATTGATTAAGGAGAGGATATCCCCATTAATAATAGAAATTGGATGGAATTATTTGAAATTCCAAAAATAAAATTAATAATTCAAACTCACTATCAAGGAATGTAGAAAATAAATTGTTATTTAATATTTTGGGGAAAATATAAGGTATATCAAGGCCTTAACCACCTATTCCAATCCATTTTATAAACCTTCTTTCAACTCATTACCATTAGATTTTTAACTTTTACCCCTTCAAATTTTAATGTGGTGACTAATTCTTACATATTGTTGCATATCAGTTATATGAAAAATTTAAAATTTCGATTATTATACAATTTATTCAGACATATTCAAAATTTTAAATCCATTTATTTTAACAATTCTAAAAATCATTAAAATAAATTGTAATATAATAAATGTATACTGTATTAAAATAAATTTAAAAAAATATCATTTATGTTCGTTAATCATAAATATAATTTGGTAAACAAAATATATATATATATATTTTAAATCCACTTAATTGTTTTTCAACGAAATTGTTTCTTTATATTTTTAAATCAATATATTAGATTATAATGAAAAATATGAAATTGTATTTATGAAATTGATATATTTACTTATTAATCTAATAAAATTTCTAGATAAACACCAAAAAGAAAATTCTTATTTAATAATATTATTTTAAATCCAAAAATAATTTTTTCTCAATTTAACATTACAAAATATATAAATTTAATATATAAATATAATTATAATTAATTGTGAGAAAATATTTTAATAGTACAATAACATTTTAGATTACTAGTACTTGTAATTCTTAAAATCTATATAATTTTATTTAATTTTTTATAAGTTAGTCGATATTTTAATTTATTATAATCATTATTCAATAGTAATATACTATGTTTTCTATAACAATAAGTTTTTTTCAATAAAATATATATTCATCAAAAAACTAATTAATTAAATAAAAATAAATAAAATTAAAATAAGTTAAATATGAAAATATTTACAATTTAGGTGACTCATATTAATAACTAGAATTAAAATAGAATCTTTTTATTTATTTTAAAATATATATTTTTTATTTTAATTTGTTGTTTTGGGTAGAGCAATCAATCTGAAATTTTTTGGATTAATGAAAATTTAGGCTGAACTATTAGGTTGTTACATTCCCCCTAAATAAATTATTGATTTACCATTTTGAATATAACTGACATAATAAATTTATTAACTTCCCTAACTATAGAATTTATTTGTAATTATTATTTATCCTCACTATAATGTGTAATAATATAGAACATATATTTTTCGAAATAATTTTAATATGATATATAATGAGTTTTTATTAACTAATTAGAACAAAGAAAATAATAAAAATTGGGTAATCATTTTTAAAATATAGTTTATAATTGGACAATCAATGAAGTATATAAAAAAAATTAATCAAAGGATGTATTAAATGACATAATTTGAATCAAATTCCTAAAAAACATTATAAAAGAGTTATATAGAATGAAAATAATTTTTTTATTATTTATTATCATTTATCCATTGGTGTGGTGATTTTATGTCCTTAAAAGACATCATGGAACCAAATAAATGAGTTGAATAATATAAAAATAAGACAATATTATTTCTTGAGTGGATGGTGACTATTCCTCACTCTACATTTAATTCGGAATTCAATACCGCTGTTGTGGACTAACAGTCATTCCCTTTTATTTGATTTTTTCTGTGCTTATCATCCTCATTATCCATTATATTTTGGAATTTACATGTATAATGAAAAATATTCCCATATTTTACAATAGTGAACTAATAGTGGTATATTAGGATGAAAATTTATTTCCCTACACAATTTTTAATATGAAATACTCTTTTTCTCTACATTTATTTTTTATATTCCTTCGTATTACACTTATAAAATACATCCCTGTTTTGGTTATACCTTCCCCATCATGATCAATTAAATGTTTCTAATGAATTAATTTATAAAATATTTCATTAATCATATTAATAATTCTAGCATTCATGACAATATATCTTTAATTTTTTTGGTGTGTTTGTAATATATACTATTTTTACATGGTTAATAAAAATTCTTGATAGCTGGATTTTTATATTTCAAAAAAAATAATTTCATATCATTTCATATATGGTTTAATATTTAATAAATCCATACATTTTCCAAGGAATCTAGTTCTTACTTGTTTCTGTTGGGATTCATCCATTAATAAAACCAAAATGAGTTAAAAATGCGTTATTAATAATGAAAAATATAAGTTAATTATTATATGATAATTACATTAAAAACTCATCCTATAAATGTATTAATTATAAAAATCAATACATCAATATTTAGTTCAACAATGATATATCTTAGTTCATTCATGGTCCTAGAAGGTTTTTTCTGACAGACATATTATCTTAGATAAATAGTATTTTAATCCTTCATAATTGGGTGATAATTTTATTAATGAATGTATATCCTTATGGAGTTTTAATCTACAAGTGTAGTAAGGCCATATTTTCAAAAACTATGTGAATATTGAGTTAATACCAAAACACCATTTAGAGGTTATTAGGAAATGGAATATCTATTACATAACCATCATTCCAATGTATAACATGAAAATAAATGTCATGCTTTGTAAAAACCAAAAAAATAATATATAATTTAACAAATTTTAGTACGGTATCCAATACATTGAATTAACCCTTAGATGTATCCCTGAGTATATTAATAGTTTTCTCCAATCCAAATCCTAATATTGTTTTCTTAATCCCCAAAATGGTTACCTATACATTTTTAATTATAATCATCCTTAACTATTCAAGCCCTGAGGAAATTTATTACTCCCTATTTATTCTAAATGAACACAATCCCAATCTAAAATGTTATCAAATATATAATTTTATAAATAATATAATATCCCACATATGTTTCCATCTTATTTATATTATATAAATACATAATTTCGTTAAACTTATTACCAATATCTATTAGGTTTTGAATTTATGTGAATTGTGATGAAATATAAAATATACAAAAACTTGTTCTTTGTACAGAAAACACTTTTTTAAATTATGTATGAGACTAAGTAATCCCTATGGTGTTTAAGTAACTCCCACTACAACTATAAATAGAAAAAATTTCAAAAAGTTTTATACTTTTCTTATAATCAGTTCCTTAGAAAATAAAACATCAGAAAATGGGTGACCTCATATCTCTATTAGTATTAATAAAAAGTTGTAATAATCCAATATAATTAATGATTATATGATGAGCATATTGGTATAGTCAGGAATCATAAGAAACTTATACCTAATAGAGAATAGATTATACATTATAGAATAAGTCTTATCATTGAGTAATACTAGGATGAGTTAATATACCGTATCCATGAATTTATATTATAAAAATGAAAACTTTTATAATAAATGGTCCAAATTTTATTTATATAATAGGCATTAGAATAGGTATATATCACTTATGTTTCACACCATCAATTTCCACAATTATAAAAAACTAAATTTTACTCATGAATACATTACCACATGGGATATAAAAATTTCACCATATCATCAATGTGTAATATAGGACACAACTCACCATTAATACACAAATAATTGTTCCACATGAAAATCATTCAGTTATTACATAATAAAAAATATAAGGAAAAAACTGGGTTTTATAATACGTTAAAATGAAAATAATACAATATTATAGCATTAAGGACACATGAATGAAATTGGGTTTCATATACTATTCATTTATAATCAACTAAGTATTCATAAATATTCATAAAACGGTAAACTCGTTGAAATAATTTGGTATCAATGATTTCTAGTCACTTTCTAGATAAATACCATTCAATCAGAATAGTAAATCACAATGCTTATACCCCATATAGATAAATGGAATATTGTTATGTTAATAACTTCCAAAATCAATCGATATAAGTCAAATAGTTGAGGAACATTAATAAAAGGAATAGAAAATAATTTTTTAATAATGTTACAGAACTGGAATAAAAATTATATTTATTAAACTATAATGACATTGAAGGATAAATGAATATATGTATCATTCAAAGATAGAGAATTCCATATTCATAAAATGTAGGGAATGATGGGGGATTGATTCATTAAGTGAATATCATTTATCAACTATAAGATTCATCACAGGGGGAAATAAATAAAATATTCATTGTAAATTTTCAATATAAAAAAATTAGAAATAATAAATTTTCATGATAATTTGAATTTATTTTTACTGAAATACCTTATAATAAATGGTGAAAATAATTTCTTTTAGAACCCATAAAAACATAGATAAGATGTCTCAAAGATGATTAAAAGATAGTCAAATTAATTGTACACATGTAATGATATATAAGAATATTGTTTTTGAAACATGTATAACATTATTGTAAAAAAGATTAAGTTACATGTAATTTTATCATCTTTTTTTCATAATAGTTTTATTTGAAATGGTGAAATAATATACTTTGTTAATGAAAAATAAATAATGTTTTTATTTAAATATATTAAGGTCATCAAAATAAAATTAGGTTCAATAAAAATAATTTTTAACTAATAGAAGACACATTTAATTATTTTGTAATTCAATTTTTTGAAAAACCACATTGTAAAAAGATTATTATGTTTTCCATATGAATGGTCATAAAAATAATTTTGAATATCATTGAAAATTATAAAAATTATATTTTCAATAATGAGGGGTGATTATTTCTAGGATCTAAACTATAGATATAGAAGTAAAAATTCATTAGTAAGAATGATAATTATTCTTACAAATATTATAAATTTATTTCAAAAAGTATTTGATAAACGAAGTTCTTATTAATGTTTACAATTAATTTCTGCATAGAAAAAAGAAAAATATTTTATAAAATAGTGGTAAATTAATATAAATTAAATCTTCAAAAGTAATAATAACTATGACCTAATTTCTCATAAATTCGGTTGATCCAAATATTATGTCAGTTAAAATATTTGTAATGAAAACCTCATAATGGATATAATTTAAAATAAAATAACACATATCAAGTATAATAATATGATAATTATTCCAAATATTTAATGTGTAGTTGATAAATCATTCTAAAACAAATGTAATTTTTTATAATAATCATTAATCAAGAAGTGAAAATATGAGATTAGAATAAAAAAGAGTTTGATTAGAATTTCTATTGAAATGCCTCCCAAATTTGGTTTATTTTTAAATAACTGTAATACATATAAATAAAATATTATTATTATTAAAACTCCATCAATATGTGAAAAAATTAATTATGCAGTAATCATGAAATATTAAATTTATCATGAAGCACATTAAGTAACATTTCTCAGTAAATTAAAAATTTCACAATTAACACATTAACTGAGTTCCATGATAGTTTAAATTTATTATAACTTAATATTTAATAGATTTAAATATCATAATAACATACTCCATATCCTGTTTTATATCTATAATCATTTATGATCATAGATTATAATTTTTGTTTATATTATTATTAGTAATTTATTATCGATATCTATTATTGGTTGTTTGTAAACTTGTATATCTTAATATAGTTACATAATATTTTCTTATTATTTTATTACCAAATTTCTTCATCCGAAAATCATACATGGTGTTGTAACTAATGTTTTATAATTAATTATAATTTTAATATTTTAATCTCCATAATTTGTGTTATGATCATTAATGTTGGATTTGGTGACGAGAAAGTTATTTTGTTCTTTAATGAACATAGGGTCTTTTGTTAAATAATTTATAAGATTATATATTACCATTAACAATCAAGAAGACCAAAATTTTACATAATTATCTCATATAATAACAAAATTCCAATTCTAAAACACGCCCTTGATTCAAATGTTTTCATTATTCATGTTGGGTTTTAAACCTATCGAAATAAGAACAAACTACAATTAATAGGAGATTATGGGGAGATTTATTTGTATTAACATTATCCTAGAAATAGTATAATAATATTTTGTGTTTTTATCTTTCTATATAATATTAATAATGAGTTATATGAATAATAAAATCTATTCATAGTTATATCATAGTACGAAAAAATAAATTTTCACTCCTAGAATGATCTTTGAAAAGTTCAATTTAATGGGGTTTTTATTGCACTTATTATTAAAATTATATCATTATTTATATTCCTAAACCATTATAAAAACATAAATCCAAAATTAATAAATAAATATCATTCTCCAGACTATACATGTTAGTTCATGATGAAACAAAATATAGAAATCCATTATAACATTGATCCGACAATTCACATGTATGCATGCAGGATAATTTTATCAATAATATGAGGGAAAAGAAGTAATATGATTGATAATTTATGAATCACAAATATATTATTGGTATTACAATAATATAGTATTTTAATTTTAAAAACAAACCATGATTGATAGAAATGTTAATTGAAAATGTTACTTCATGGAGGTAATAGTCGGCACAATGTATGAATGATACATTGGTTTGTTATTATATAAAATGGAATGGACTAAAATTATTATACAATAATTATAATAAAATAAAATTATAATAAAGATATTTATGTCATAATTCTGATATGGTGTGTTGAAATTTTAGGAAGAATGGTGCACATAACGAAGTTTAAATGGGAATGGAGCAGTTTGAATAATATTCCTCACATATTTCATTATTTAATAAATAAAGGGGTATAGGAATTTGAAGGATCCCAAAACTATTAATGGTGGCTATGAATTTTAAGGAGATTTTTTTTGTTTAAGGGTACGTTAGAAGTCGAGAAGCCCATTTAATAATGATATGGGATGCCATTTTTGCATATTCCCAAAAAAACTAAACAACTGGAAGCGACCCTCTCAAAATGTTTCTAAAAAATTGAGAATTTATTGTGATATGAAGGTATAATATCGATATATTCCTCAAGTAAAAATTACCAAACATGATTAAATCATGTTTTCATATTTCTAGAACTTTATTTTACTCTAATTATTTTACCACTTAATTGGGGGACTAGTTTATATCAAAAGTAAATTTTTATTTATTAATAAATACCATATATCCCTTATTTGATAATTTATTACAAAAAATATTGAATTTTAAATCAATTATATTTTAATTATTTTCATAAACTATTGACGTTATTTTTAATTCCTAAAATTATAAAATATTAAAATATTCTTTTTAAAAAATCAATCCAGATTCCAATAGTTATTTATAGGATTATAAACAAGATTTTATATTTTAAATTTTATAGTATATCTTATAATGTAATATTTTTCAGTAAAATTCATTTAATAAATATAAAAAAAATAATCATAAACGTATGATAACATAAATCGAAATATATTTTTGAAAACCAGTATATTTTATTATTCAACGAAAATTTGATATTTTAAAAAAATTTATGAAAACATATAATTAGATAATATTATGATTGTATATTTCAAAATAAATTTTTTCTTTTAGGTCAACATTATAAAATAAAAATATTTAATATTTAAATAAAATAATAATTTATTGTGAGAAATTGTCCATCTAGAATAATAAAATTTAAAAAAAATTATTATTTTTTATTCCCAATTTATATAAGACATAAATAAATATATAACTATTCAAAAAAAATATATAATTTATTGAAATCATTATTTATTATTACTATGAATAATTTTCAATAACAATAAATCTAGCATATAAAAGGAAATATTTTTAA
The DNA here is from genome assembly GCA_963277665.1 of Viscum album. NCBI lineage: Eukaryota > Viridiplantae > Streptophyta > Magnoliopsida > Santalales > Viscaceae > Viscum > Viscum album. Next base: position 1,203,256,120 of record OY728145.1, read on the forward strand.
AGATAATAGTGTTAAGTGTAAATTTCTAATAAAAAAACATTATATATATATATATATATTAACATATATAATAGTTTGGTTAACCATATTTATACCTACAGTTTAAATGGATATGTTTTAATTCTATCAAAGTATAATGGTTTTATTTTAGTCTAGTTTTATAGGTGGATAATTATATTGGACACTTTGTCTACATAACAAAAATGAACATTGAAATATAAAGTTGTTACACTCTCACCCTTAAATAAATTTCATCTTTCAATTTTTTATTACTCATATAAAATAGGTAAGGGATTCTATGAGTCTATCTGTAATTTTCAATGATTATTAATCCTTAATATCATGGGGTTGACTTGTGAACTCATATTTTCGATCATAGTTGTAATATAACTATGTCGTGTTTTACATTAACCTTTTGTGAAAAATTACCCATTATAATGAGAATACATTTTTTGAGAGAGAAAATATTTTTCCTTTAATTAGTATATAATCATGGTGGGAAATTTAGATGTAATTTTATAATCTTATAATTAATCATTGTTAGAAATTAAAATCCATTGAAAAAATGAAAATGAAAATTTATTAAAGGATGTACAATATCTTTTTTTAGTTAACACAATAATATAAATAAATATTGTAATCAATATATATACATGGGAGGAAGTTATTTTATTAATAATTAAAACATATCAATCAAGCTGAAAGTTTAATGTACTAAGAGAACATTCTATGTAAAAATATGAGGGATGAAAAAAAATATAGAACAATCATTTTTGAGTGGATGGTATGTGTTCCCCAATCTACATTTCAATTAGAACTCACATAAATAGTTGTTGTTTTATAGTAATTAAACAATATGGTAATATTATTTTTCATATCATCATTTGTAATGATTTTATTATGGAATTGTCTTGGATAATTCAACAATTCTCCATTTTTAGGATATTGAAATATTAATGGTAAATTAAGATGAAATTTGTTTTCCTTATAATCTGTCCACTAAGAAAAATCCATTTGATTACACATTTGTTTCACTAGAACCAAATTTACAATACATTAAATATCTCTAAATTTATTTAATAAATTACCATTCTGGGATCCATTCCACATTATTTACATGATGAAATATGAATATTTGTTCCTTAGTGATCGTATTGAAACAAACATACATCAAACTCTATCATTTTTTAAATTAGTTTGTATTGATGAACAAATATTTATAACACACAATATTTCCCTTACTGATATCTTCGTAATCTATTGTGATATATAATTAAAACTATAATTTCTAATTTCTATTATGAGATATGTGACCCTTTAATCTACAAAACCAAAAATAAATATATAATTATATTAATTACAGTGGCCATTATACTTTATAATTTTATAGAATTATTATTAAAATGTAAACAGATTATAAACATATTATTTGTATCTATTAAACATTTTAAAATAAAATATTTGACTACTTTAACAATATTTAGACATTAACTATAACAAAAAAGTATCAACAAATGAAACGATTCAATACATTTATTAAATTTCAAATCATCATAACATGGGGGAATGAGAACTAATAAAATTAGATAGATTATAATCTCAGTAAGAGTAAATATTTGTGATGAATGAATTATTATTAGTTGTCAAATTTTGATAATATAAATATATAAATACATATATAATCAAGAGGAATCCAAAACTTATATGATAAAATGAGTAGATCATACATCGTGTAATAATTATATACATAGTATAATACATGAATGAGTCAATAAAAATGAGCCTCGAGAGTATAATATAATAATGAGATGACACTTAAAACAATGGAATACCATTCATTTATAAATAAAACATTATAATAAGGAAAATTTCATTGATGAAAAATAATATCAATTGACATGAATATAAGAAACTAAAAAACACATGTGATAACGTTATCTCACGGGATATATTATTATTACCAGTGCATTAGAGGGTTATGTATGAGCCAACTAATTATTCATTTATATGTATCTATTCTACTTGAAAATCATTCACATATCACAACATATAAAACTAAAAAAACATAGTTGGTTTCATAAAATTTTAATTTGAAAATAATTACCCATTATATAAAAATGAACACATAGACATAAAATGCGCTTCATTCCATTTTAAAATAGAAACACATAATGAAATAATCAATAATAATTTAATGGAAAATATATGGAAATATATATTTTAGACAATTATATTATGTATCAATATAGATAGATATTGTTCAACTATGATAATAAAACATATGTTATTTAAAATATAATAATAAATGGTATTCACTTTTTTAAATAATTTCACCATTCAATAATTGTAACATATATGGTTGGAGAACCATAAATAAATTTAGTCAATATTTTTCATTTATATTGTGAAAAATTTATCAAAATATTTAATTTTATTAACCCTCATGTATAGTGAAAGAAAAATGCAGCGATGGATCATTTCCATGATATGAAATAGAATATGTAAGATATATAAATAAATAAGTGTATCATATCATTTGAATAGTATCCATGATAGTGAATAAGATACATCAATGTATAATAACATAAATGAATCATTTTTTAGAAATATTTCAATTCACACTTTATAAATGGAAAATAATATTCACATTTTGAATGAATTTTAAATGAAATATTTTGTGAAACAAAGAGAAAAATAATTTCACAAAAAAAAATGAAATTGTAAATATTTTATATAAGTCAGATACAATGGAATTAATTTTTTTCTTATAAGGAATCCTAAAATGTATTTTTAGAAAAACATGTGTAACATTATCATAAAAAGCGATGATATAGTTCATTTTCAAAAGGTTTTCAATAAATTACAATTGAAAAATTGATTTCTATTATATTATATTATTGAATATAATATATTGGATCCTCTAAAATACAAAAAAAAACTAAAATATAAATGTGGGATATAAAAAGATATATATTTCTTAATGATGGAATCCCCTTTATAATATTTTGAAAGGCCCTTGTTTCAAAATCCACATTGAAAAAAGATTATTAGATTTTACATTTGGGAAGGCATAAATGGAATTATTAAAATCAAAAATATTAGTCCATATTATCATTCCAAAAAAAGATAGAATAATGTTTTGAGTATAAAAATATGCAAATGAAATAAAATATCAATTGGTAAGAATGAGTGTTATTCATACCAAAATTATACATTTATTTTGAAAAAATATTTATCAATGAACAAGATATTGATGATGAGAAATAATTATTCTTGAAAAAAGGATGTTATGTATAAAATATTTTAATATTAATATCATGGGAATAATAAAACAATAAATAATTAAGAACAAATATAAATAAATATATTATAAATTTTGTTGATTAAACCCTTTCAAAATAGAATTTTTCAAATGAAAACCCCATGAATGGTATAATTGAGAAAGAAACATAAAATATCATGAATTATTTGTTAATCGTGATAATAAATATTAAAATTTTTTAAACACACTATTACAATTAAATTAGTGTTTTTAGTAATAAGTATATCTCTTGGAGAAAAAATATGGGACATTAAACCCTTATAGTTTTAGTACCTTTTTGACGAAAATTAATTTATCCATTGTTATATATTGAATTGAATAAATACTAATAAATTAAATTATATATCTCTTAAAATACCATTAATATCGTAAAAGTTATTAACTAGATTTTATTTATACCATATTAACAGTATCATGGTGCACATTAAAAAATATGTCTCGAGAAATTTAATTCGAGACAATGAACCCCTTACCTCAATTCCTACTATAACACCCCAATATTTATCACAAAATTGAATTTGTTTTTTTATTTTAATGCCTCGGAAAATCCATGGAATTATTTTCCTTAAATACATGGTAATTTTACGAGTCCGCAGTTTTTGACAGTGACTGATTCTAAGGCCCGGTGTGCTAGGAATCAATTTCTGAAGTTTTATTTAGGTATGTTTAGTAAACGTATGTGTTGGATTTTATATCTTTCGAGTCGGTGCTCAGAATTGAAATTAGATGGCACCATTGAACTCGTAGCATCAGTGATTTCTTAGTGAGACCTTTGCTGTAGTTGTGTTTTAGTGTGTTTGGAAGTTAGTTTTCGAGGTTTCAAGGAAAAAGATAAATAAAAATAAGTGATTTCTTATTTTTAATTTTGGGGGTTAATGTATCTAAGTTGTGGTTGGAGGCGGGGGCCACCACACCATAACCTCCCATGAGAGGTGATAGTGATGGGTCCCACCCGCACTTAACCTCCCTTAGGAGGTTATTTTTCTGGTGGAGACCACCCTGTTACAAAACCCTTGTAAATATTGATCTACCCTCATAATTTTTCCAAACCTCACTTCAATTAATGGAAACTCTCCACCTCCCATATTTTGAATTTGATTTATGAATCCATTCCTCCGAAATTAAATTAATTGAGTTGTCATGTTTAATTAATGGAAACTCTTGTGTCGTTGTGCCACAATAATAATAGAGAACATCCTCTATTGTTTAGGTTTAGTTTTCATTGGTAAAAAGTGCGAGAATCCTGTGGAGAATTTTCCTCTCCAATGAATAACCATCACCTGTGAAAAAGACACCTCTTCCTTCCAATAAAGAACGTGAAGAACGTCGGTGACATCCTAGGTTATTCGACTTCTTCCTTGGACGACTTCTCCCTTCTCCTACCAGAACAATAAAGGGAGAGCAAACCTTGAAGAACTCCAAAGACTCCATCCTCGGTTACCTTCTTTCCCAATGTCGATGAACTGATGTCCGTCTTCCGTGACTCCATCGTTGATCATCAAAATCGAGGAATGGATTTGAATTCTTGTACCCATTCTACATTGTTGAAATTATGGTTTGAAAACCAAATAATATCACCATAACATGTGGGAATTCAGACCTCACCAACACAACCGACTCATCCCATTTTTGATCTTGTTAGTGGATGACAACAGGAGCAGTCAACGGCGGCCGGCGTCGGGCTGGCCGTGAGGAGACCAGCAGTGCCAGAACGTCGGGTCACCAGAAAGGTGTGAAACCGTCGTTCTCTGCAGAGGAATGTCGGGCCGCGGACAAAACATGCCATAGAGAAGGAGTTGTGGTTCCGTAGCACCACACAAAGGGATGAGGGGCGTGGAGACGTCGCGATGCACCGATACTATAGGAGGTCGCGGCCTAGGCGGCACACATCGGAAGGTCACGACGCCATCGAGCCATGATGGTGGAGCTAGACCGTGACCTTAAGCTGTGGTGGACAGAAGAGGGTGGACGGCTGAGCCATCTGCCAGTGCACACAAGGTGGGACCATACGGAAACTGTGGTTACAAGGGCTGATGCATTGCACTGCCATATCGGGAGCCCAGGGCAGTGTACCCCCCCCCCCTTTCGCGGTCGGCCGGCCACTCGGGCTAGCCCACCAGTAGGCCGCCTGGGCCAGCCACTCGAGCTTGCCTGCCACGTTGGCTTCCAGCCATCCACGTGGGCCGCAAGCTGGCTGGGCCACTACGTGCCAAGCAGCCACTCAGTCGAGGTGCTACGAGACGCGTCACGCCGCCAGGTGCCGGTCCGCACCTTCGGGTCAGGCTTCACCTTCGGACCGGGCCGCCCCATTATGTTAGTCCTTTTCCTTGGTTCGGACTACCCACTCATGCTAGGCTGACCACTCGGGTTGGGCCGCACCATTGGACTAGGTTGGACCCACGGATCGGGTCAGACCCCGATTCAGACCCAGTATGGCCATTTTCACTGTTCCTCCAAATACATGGGCTATGGGTGTCGATTCGATGAACTTTCTAAGGAGATGGAATTTGTGGAGTGAGAAGATTCTTTTGGAATAACATGGATGAGTTTTGGATGTAGTTGGGGTACAGTCGGGTTGGTTTGAGAATAAAAACCAACCAGGACCCTCGAACGGAAATCCCAAAAACTCTCAGACCGGGCGTCCGATTGATGTGTCATCTGTCGCGTTGGTTTCCTTATGATGTGAAGTAACTACGAGATACATCAACATATATTTTAATAGTAGTTTATGTATCGAAAGTTGGCTCGAGGAGCGGACCCTCCTAGAATCTAGTGTGCTGTGTGCTGTAACCCTACGACTGGCTGTGACTGAGATGACCTGATCATCTGTGTGTTTGACAGCAACGATACTGTACCAGGATCCTCCATGGGGTTGACAGCGATGACTCCTATATTAGGATCCTACATGGGTTCGACAATGGTGACTTCAATACTGAGATCCTCTGTGGGTTCGACATTGTTGACTTCTGTACTAGGATACTACGTGTGTTCGACAATGATGATATTGTTCCAGGATCCTACGTGGGTTCGATAGAGGAGATGATTCAGAGGATACATCTAATAATCTATACCCCTTTTCATGTGTGGTATACCTGTGTGAGTTGATTATAACCTTCAATTATAGGTGATTGACTTTACTTCCTTTGTGGACTGGGTTGTGCAGGGGATCGAGAGTTGGAGTCGTACAGTGACTGGTAACTGAGGTATATGTATGGGCATATACCTATGTAGGGTTGGATGATATTTAGTGAATTTATCATTATTATTTAGTTAATACATAGTGGATTCTGGGTGACCTTCGAGGGTATTGGGGGCCCTACTGAGTATTGTTATACTCACCCCTGCACGGGCTTCGCCCACACCTTGGTGTGTTCTGTGCAGACGACGGTCAGTAGTGATTGAGGCTGAGGGTGATGGACAGGAGGCTGCTCGGAGATGGACTAGATAGGATGTACCTCAGTGACGAGTTGTTTGAGTTCTGTTTCTACACTTCAGGTAATGTTTCCCCAGTGGACGATCCATGAGGTTTTTTCCTTTTTTCTTGTACTTATACTTGTTGTTCAGTTGGGTTTGTATACTAGCCCACTTAATTTTAGCACACTTTTCTTTTCTATTTTAGTACTTATTGCTTCCACTTCATGTGTTTAGACTATGTGAGTTACAATTTAAAATGAAATGGATTCCATTTTTATCAGGGATTCACCTTTGGTGCTAGTCGCCAAACCCTAGCCTATGGAAGGTGGTCTGGGTGTAGTCACAGCACGGGCCCCGAGGATCGGTTGTGACACTTATTCACAAGATTTTGCTTCTGTGAAATAACCCATTTTTATTATAATTATTTAAATTATATAATTATTTTTCAATTAAATATTGTACTATGAATAGTAAAATATAAAATATAAATCTTAATTATAATTTTTTATATAAATAAATTATATTGATAATGAAATGTATAATTTTTGATAATGTATTTACATATTTTGAAAAGTTATTTTCATAAAAGAACTACGCTTTATGTCCTTTTATGAAAAATAATAAAATTAATTATATAAACTACAAAAAATTTACTTTTTAAAATTGGAAATCATTTATGAATTCAGAATATAAAAATTACCTTAGGGTGATTTCTTTGTATTTTTCTGACAACATTCAATTTTTCATGAATAGTGAAAAATACTACATAGTACATAAAAACCGACTTTTTTAATTAAATAATTATTTTTAATAAAAAATTTATCTTAAAATAAAAAAAGATACACAATACATATATTTTTACAATGTATGTAATTGGAGTTATTTGTAATAAGAATAAATATATAAAATTTTGTTGAACTTTTTTAACGTATTTTTACCCATAATCAGGGCACATTTACCCACCATCTAGGCACATTTTCAAATTTTCATAAAAATAATTTTACCACTTTTGAAAATTGATTTTTCAATAATCCTAGAGGCATGGTGGTAATTATTATGTAAAATGTGGTCCAATATGAGAAAATATTTCTTTGGTGGGAATAATATTTTTTCAATTTTATTTACCACTCTTAAAAGAAAATAAAGTAATTAATGGAACAAATAATATTAAATTTTCCCCAAAAATGTACAAATTATATTTGATAAGTGTATTTATACCATAAATTACCTTATTATAAATATAAGATAATTTTTTTATTCTTTTGGATTAGATTTAGACATTTATTATATTATATTTAATGAAGTGTTACAAAATTTTAATTGAATGTTTAATAACTAATATGTGTTTAATATAGGGATACACATAAGATAAATTCACCTATAAATATTCATTATAAATATAATAATATTTCAAAAATCATGTTACTTTATTTATAATTTATAGAAATTTATTAACTAAATTTAATTGCGACACAATGATGATACCATATTTACCTTTTTAACAAATGATTAAAATAATTAATGTTAAAAATATTAAAATAAATGAACATTGTTTTTTGAGTCCATAATGTAATTTTATATGTTAATATGAAATTTTACAGTTGATTAAATTTATTTTTTTCGAATTAATCTGGTTTTTATGACATCCACAAAAACAATATACTAAATGGTGTTAAAATTAACAAAAATGAGTTTTTAAAACAAATATTATATTATTAAATGATATAATATTGGTAAAAAAATAATATTTACACAAAGGACATATATAATGTTATATATATAATTATATAACAACTTGAGGTTCTTTGGGAATTTTATAGTAACTATATTTGCAATGTAATATAAAAATACAAGAAGACATGGTAAAAGTTAAACAATTTAACTAAAAGTTGAATTTAAAACATAAGTTTATTATGGTGACCTAAACATGTCTAAAAATAATTAGAATGAAGGATTTTGACCCATACCCACCTTATCATAGAAATAAATCCATTTGGAGGTATTTGAAACCGAAAATTATGTTATAATAAATTAATATTTTAATCTTTTCTGAAACTTCCCCACAGATCTCTTATAAAAGGGTACTTCCCTTTATCTTAAATTAACAACTCCAATGACATTTGGCTTAGCCAAACCCTTCTCATATCATCTACAAACTACCCTAAATTCATTCCAGAAGCATTACATTGATCATAAAGCCATCCTATGGTTCCCTTTTGTTCAAATCGAAATGCAAAATCCGAAGAATAGGTAATTATTTTATCAATTCATTCAAAGTTCCTTTCTTCTTCCAGTTCCTCCTTCTTTTTTGTTTAAATATTAAATTAACAACTCCAATAATATATACATATAGGTATGTAGTTATTAATATTGTATATCTATATTCATTATTCTATCCATCCTATAAATGATAATGTAACCATATGTGTATACATATGACCTACCGTCTCCACATCATGGTGTAGTTTTTTATTCAACACTTCGTTTTTTGGATGCGTATAATAATGATTATAATTTAAGTAAGTAATAAATTTAACATGTTAATTAATTAGTACACATAATATAACATCCAATTACGTTCTATTCCACCATCAATATAATGATATCTTCACTCGTGCATTAATACAGATTACCATCTTTATGACGTGACGATATCCATTTCCACATTCACCATTCAATGGTGATTCTAAAAATATATATAATTAATAAGTATGTAATATGTGAAAAAATAACGATACTGAATATATAGATATATATATTTATTTATATTTGAGTTTGATTGTTTTTTTGTGTGTTTTTGAATTTACATATTTCTTATTCACTTACATCTGATCAAGACATTTTTAAAATGGAAATGTTGTTTATGTGCACTTACGACCTACCATCTCCAAAAATGGTGTCTTCAATTTCACATATATATATATATGTTAAATTTTTTTATATTAGGAATAAATATGATAAATAAATTTTTTGTTTTATTCTAGAATCAATTAAATCATGATATAGGTTATACGATCAAGAATAACAAATTCAAACCCACAAGATAAAGAAAGCATTTATTACCCGAAATGTTATTTTAACATAAGAATTATTATTAAATGAGTAGTATATATCAATAAACGAATCATGTTTGATATCAAAATTTTGAATATGGTCTTGTTATAATTTATTAACATTCTATGGTTATTATATAAGAATTTAAACATACCCATGACCAAAGAAATTTACAAGGTAACTGTTAATTTTACAATCTCTTTATTATTAGAGGTTGTTTTTACAAAGGTATATATTGTACTTCTTTATCATCCAAATCCATTTTCCTCAAAAGATTATTTAATTTTTTTTAATTATTCCTTGAATATGGGTAAAATTAATTTCTAACCTTATTTGACTATTTATAAAATGTTTTGATAGGAATATTTTGGTCGTTATGAAAACAAGGTACTTTGTGACTTTTTCTACAAATTAATGATATAATTTTTTCTAACATATACAGAGGGTGAAACTATTTTTTTACATTATAAGACCTTAGAAGCTTCCCCTATAAGCCTATAACAATATATTCAAAATAAATGTTCTCTTTTATAATTATTTTAATTTTAACTTACTTCATAATAGAAAGAGATACTTCTCTCAAATAGTTTACATTTCATCAATGTCAACATCTATTGATGGATTTTACACTTATTTGAAGTTGATTTATTATGATACAATATTCCATATTGTATTAATGGTTTTTAGATTTGTCTGACTTTGTATGTGTTATTTTTATACCATTAATGGTTTATGGTTAAAGTATTAATATTTTAAATTCTAGTTTTAAATGATTATTAATCCTTAATATCTTGGGGTTGACTTGTGAACTCATATTTTCGATCATAGTTAGAATAAAACTATGTCATGTTTTACATTAACATTTTGTGAAAAATTAACCATTATAACGAGTGTACATTTTTGAGAGAGAAAATATTTTTCCTTAAATTAGTATATAATCATGCTGGGAAATTTAGATGTAATTTTTGAATCATATAATTAATCATTGCTAGAAATAGAAATCCAATCAAAAAAAGAAAATGAAATTTGATTAAAGGATGTAAAATATATTTTTTTTAGTTAACATAATAATATAAAGAAATATTGAAGACAATATATATACATGGGAAGAAGTTATTTTATTAATTATTAAAACAAATCCATCAAGATGGAAGTATAATATACAGAGAAAACATTATATGTAAAAATATGAGGGATGAAGAACAAAAAAATATAGAAAAATAATTTTTTGAGTGGATGGTATGTGTTCCCCGCTCTATATTTCTATTATGAATCACTTAAACGGTTGTGTTTTTATAGTAATTAAACAATATTGTAATTTTATTTTTTATATCATCATTTTTAATGATTTTATTATGGAATTATCTTGGATGATTCAACGGTTCCCCATTTTTAGAATATAGAAATACTAATGGTAAATTAAGATGAAATTTGTTTTCCTTATAATGTGTCCACTAAGAAAAATCCATTTCATTACACATTTTTTTCACGAGATCCAAATTTACCATACATTAAATATCTCTAAATTTATTTAATAAATTACCTTTCTGGGATCTAATACACATTATTTACATGATGAAATATGAATATTTGTTCCTTTTCATCTTATTGAAACAAACATACATCAAACATTATCATTTTATAAATTGGTTTGTTTGGATGAACTAATATTTATAACACACAATATTTACCTTACTAATATCATCATAATCTATTATGATATATAATTGAAACTCTAATTTCAAATTTAAATTATGAGATATATAACCCTCTCATCCAAAAAACAAAAAATAAATATATAATTATATTAATTACAGTGGCCATTATAATTTATAATTTTATACAATTATTATAAAAACATAAACTGATTAGAACCATATTATTTGTATCTATTGAACATTTTAAATATAAAATATTTGACTACATTTTCATTATTTAGACATTAAATACAATAAAAAATTTTAAAAAATGAAACTATTCAATAAATTTATTAAATTTCAAATCATCATAACATGAGGGAATGAAAACTAATAAAATTGGTCAGATTATATGCTCAATAATAGTAAATATTTGTGATTAATGAAATATTATTAGTTATCATATTTTGATAATATAAATATAAAAATACATATATAATCAAGAGGAATCCAAAACTTATATGATAAAATGAATAGATCATACATCGTGTAATAATTATATACATAGTATAATACATGAATGAGTCAATATGAATTCACCTCAAGAGTATAATATAATAATTACACAACACTTAAGACAATGGAATACAATTCATTTATAGATGAAACATTATAATAAGGAACATTTCATTGATGAAAAATAATATCATTTGAAATGAATATAAGAAACTAAAAAACACTTGTGATATCGTTATCTCATGGGATGTATAATTATTACCAATGCATTAGAGAGTTATGTATGAGCCCACCAATCATTCATTTATACTTATCAGTTCTACATTAAAATCATTCACTTATCATAACATATAAAACTAAAAAAACATAGTTGGTTTGATAAAATTTTAATTTGAAAATAATTACCCTTTATATACAAACGAACCCATAGATATTAAATGGGTTCCATTCCATTTTAAAATAGAAACACATAATAAAATAATAAATAATAATTAAAATGAAAAAATATGGAAATATATATTTTAGACAATTATATTATGTATCAATATATATAGATACTGTTCAACTAAGATAATAAAACATATGTTATTTAAAATATAAAAATAAATGGTATTCAATTTTTTAAATAATTTCCCCAATCAATAATTTTAACATATATGGGTGGAGAACCATAAATAAATTTAATCAAGATTTTTCATTAATATAGTGAAAGATTAATCAGAATATCTAATTTTATTAACCCTCAAGGAGACTAACAGAAAAATGTAGTGACGGATCATTTCCATGATATGAAAGAGAATATGTAAGATATAGAATGAAATAAGAGGATGGTATGATTTTAATAGTATCCATGATAGTGAATAAGATACATCAATGGATAGTAACAGAAATGAAACATTTTTTTAGAAATATTTTAATTAGCACCTTATAAATGGAAAATAATATTTATCTTTTGAATGAATTTTAAATGAAATATTTTGTGAAATAAAGTGAAAAATAATTTCACATATAAAGTTGAAATTGTAAATTTTATATATAAGGAAAATACAATGGAATTAAATTTTATCTTTTAAGGAATCCTAAAATGTAATTTGGGGAAAACATGTGTAACATTATCACAAAAATCAATGATATAGTTCATTTTCAAAAATGTTTTCATTAAATTATAATTGAAAATTTTATTTCTATTATATTTTTTAATGAATATAATATATTGGATCATATAAAATAAAAAAAAAATAAAAAATAAATGTGGGCTATAAAAAGATATATATTTTTTAATGATTGAAACCCGAAAGGACTTTGTTTGAAAATCCACATTGAAAAAAGATTATTAGATTTTACATTTGGGAAGGCATAAATTGAATTATGAAAATCAAAAAAATTAATCCATATTATCATTCCAAAAAAATATAGAAGAATGTTTTGAGTATGAAAATATGAAAATGAAATAAAATATCATTTGGTAAGAATTAGTGTTATTCATACAAAAATTATACATTTATTTTGAAAACATATTTATCAATGAAGTAGATATTGATGATGAGAAATAATTTTTGCCGGAAAAAAAGGAAGTTCCGTATAAAATATTTTAATATAATGATCATGGGATTCTTAAAACAATAAATAATTAAGAACAAATATAAACCAATATATTATAAATTGAGTTGCTGAAACCCTTTAAAAATTGAATTTTATAAATGAAAACCCCTTGAATGGTATAATTAAGAAAGAAACATAAAATATCATGAATAATTTGATAATCATGATAATAAATATTAAAATTTTTTAAACACACAATTATAATTAAATTACTATTTGTAGTAATAAGTATATCTCTAGGAGAGAAAATATAGGACATTAAACCGTTATAGTTTAAGTAACATTTTGACCAAAACCAATTTATCCATTGTTATATATTAAATTGAATAAATACTATCAAATTAAAATTATATATCCGTTCAATTACCATTAATATTGAAAAAGTTAATAATTAGATTTTATTTATACCATATTAACAGTATTATGGTGCACATTAAAAAATATGTCTCGAGAAATTAAATTGGAGACAATGAACCCCTTACCTCAATTCAGACTATAACACCCCAATATTTCACACAAAATTAAATTGTTTATTGTTTTTATAAAGACCCACAAAATCCATGGAATTGTTTTTCATAAATACATGGGAATTTTACGAGTCCGAAGTTTCTGACGACGACTGATTCTAAGGCCCGGTGTGCTCGGAATCAATTTCTAATGTTTCATTCAGGTACGTTCACTAAACGTACGTGTGAGATTTTATGTCATTTGAACCGATTCTCAGAATTGAAATATGAGAGCACTGTTGAACTCGCAGCATCGGTGATTTCATAGTGAGAACTACACCGCAGTAGTGTTTTACTATATTTGGAAGTTAGTTTTTGAGGTTTCATGGAAAATCATAAATAAAAATAGGTGATTTCTTATTTCTTATTTTGGTGGTTAAAGTCTTTAAGTTGTGGATGGAGGTGGGGGCCACCACACCATAACCTGCCATGAGAGGTGTTAGTGGGGGGTCCCACCCACACATAACCTCCCTTAAGAGGTTATCTTTCTGGTGGGAACCACACGGGCATGTAAACCTTTTAAATCTTGATCTACCCTCATAATTGTTTCAAACCTCTCATCAATTAATTTAAACTCTCAACCTCCCTTATTTTGAATTTGAATTATGAATCCATTCCCCCGCATTTAAATTAAGTGAGTTGTTACATTTAATTAATGGAAACTCTTGTGTCGTTGTGCCATAAATATAATAGAGGACTTAAACTATTATTTAGGTTGAGTTTTCATTGTTGGAAACTTGGGAGAATACTTGGGGAATTATCCACTCCAATGAAGAACCATCGTGCGTGAAGAAGACACATCTTCCTTCCAACAAAGAACGTAAAGAACGTCGGTGACATCCACTATTCATCAACTTCTTCCATGGACATCTTCTCCCTTATACTACCGTAATAATAGAGGGAATGTCGTCCATGAAGAACTCCAAATATGCCATCATCAGTTACCTTTTTTCCCAATGTTGACGAAGCGACGTCTGTCTTCCGCGACACCACCGTTCATCACCGAAATCGGGGTATGGGTTTGAATTCTTGTACCCGTTCTACGTCATTGAAATTATGGTTTGACAACTAAATAATATCACCATAACATGTGGGAGTTCAGACCTCACCAACATAGCTGACTCTTCCCCTTTTTGATCCTGTAGTGGATGACGACAAGAGCAGTCAACGACGGCCGGCGTTGGACCGACCGTGAGGAAACCAGTAGCGCAAGACCGCCGGGTCACCGAAAAGGCACGACACCATCGTGATGTGCAGAGGAAAGTTGGGCTACGGCCATGTCGGACCGTGGCAAAGGAGGTTTGGTGCCATATCACCATGCGGAGGGCGAAGGGGCACGACGCTGTTGCACTGCACCGGTACTATAGGAGGTCGCGACCAGGGTGGGTCGTAGAGGAAGGGTGCGCTGCCATCAAGCCACGCCGGTGGAGGCAGACTGCGGCCTTAGGTCGTGGCAGAGAAAATATGGTGGCAGGCTGACCCGTCCGCCAATGCACACCATGTGGGACCATACAGGTCCCACGGTTACAAGGGCAGACGCCTTGCGCAGACCGTTTCGGGAGCCCAGGGTAGTGTAAACCCCCCCCCCCACCCTTTTCACGGCCGGTCGGCCACTCGGGCGAGCCCGCCAGCTAGCCGCCAGGGCCAGCCACCCGGGCTCACCTGCCACGCGGGCTGACAGCTGTCCACGCGGGCTGTAAGCTAGCTGGGCCACGACGTGCCATGAAGCTAGTCGGTCGGGGCGTTAGGGGATGCGTCACGCCGCCAGGAGACGGTCCATGACTTTGGGTCAGGCCTCACGATCAGATCAGGCCGCCCCTTCGGGTCAGGCCATTTCCTTGGTTCGGACTGCCCACTCAAGCTAGGCTGACCACTCGGGTTGGGCCAAACCATTAGACTGGGTCGGACCCGCAGAACGGGTCACACCCCTGTTCGGACCTAGTATGGCCATTTTCACCTTTCCGCCTATAACATGTGCTTTGGGTGTCCATTTGACAAACCATCTAAAGAGATTGAATTCTTGGAGTGAGATGATTCTTTTGGAATACCGTGTATGAGTTTGGGATGCAGTTGGGGTACAGTCGGGTTGGTTTGAGCCTAAAAACCAACTGGGCCCCTCGAATGGAAATCCAAATAACTCTCAGACCAGGCGCCCGATTGACGTGCCTTCTATTGCGTTGGGTTCCTTATGATGAGACAGAACTACAAGATACATTATCAAGAGACTTAATAGTAGTTTATTTATTGTCACATGGCTCAAGGAGAGGACCATCCTTGAATCAAGCGTGTTGTGTGTGGGAAACCTACGACTGGCTGCGACTGAGATAACCTGATCATCTATGGGTTTGAAAAAAACGATACTATAGAAGGATCCTCCATGGGTTTGACAGAGATGACTCCTGTATCAGGATCCTCCGTGGGTTCGACAGCGATGACTTATGTACTGGGATCCTCTGTGGTTTCAACATTGTTGACTTTCGTACTAGGATCCTACGTGGGTTCGACAATGATGATATTGTTCCAAGATCCTATGTGGGTTCAACAGAGGATATGATTCAGAGGCTACATCTAATAATTTCTACCCCTTTTAATGTGTGGTATACCTGTGTGAGTTTATTTATATCTTCAATAATAGGTAATTGACTTTACTTCCTTTGTGTACTTGGTTGTACAGGGGATTGAGAGTTGGAGCCGGACAGTGACTGGTAACTGATTTATATGTATGGTCATATACCTAAGTAGGTTTGGTTGATATTTATTGATTGTATCATTCTTCTTGGGTTAATCCTTAGTGGATTCTAGGAGACCTTCAGTGGACTCGGGGTCCCCTACTGAGTATTGTTATACTCAACCCTGCACGTGCTTTACCCACACATTGATGTGTTCTGTGCAGACGACGGTCAGTAGTGATCGAGGCTGATGGTGATGGACATGAGGCTGCTCAGAGATGGACTTGATAGGATGTACCTCAAGCACGAGTTGTTTATTTTCTGTACCTACCCTTCAGGTAATGTTTCCTCAGTGGACGATCCGGATGTTATTTTCCTTTTTCCTTGTACTTGTACTTGTTGTTCAATTGGGTTTGTATACTATCCCACTTACTTTCAGCACACTTTTCTTTTCTATTACTGTACTTGTGGCTTCTACTGATTGTGTTTATACTGTGTGAGTTATTGGATAAAATACAATGCCTTCCCTTTTTATTAGGGATTCACCTTTGGTGCTAGTCGCCAGCCCCTAGTCTAAGGATGGTGGTCTTGGTGTAGTCATGATACATGCCATGAGGATGGTTCGTGACACTTATACATAAGATTGAGCTCTTTTGAAATAACCCATTAGTATTTTAATTATTTAAATGATATATTTATTTATCAATTAAATATTGTAATATGAATAGAAAAATATAAAATATAAAGGTTAATTTTAATGTTTTCATATAAATAAATTATATTCCTAAGGAAATGTATAATTTATTTTAAATATATTTACATATTTTGAAAAGGAATTTTCATAAAAGAGATACTTTTTATGTCCATTTGTGAACAATAATAAAATTATTTATAAAAACTACAGAAAATTGACTTTTGTAAAATATAAATCATTTATGAATTCAGAATATAAAAATTACCTTAGGTTTATTTATTTATTTCTTTCTGAAAACATTCAATTTTTCATGAATAGTGATGAATACTACATAGTACATAAAAACCGACTTTTTCAATTAAATAATTATTTTTAATAAAAATTTTATCTTAAAATAAAAATAGATACATAATAAATATATTTTTACATTGTATGAAATTGGAACTAATTTATAATATGAATAAATATATAAAATTTTATTGAACTTTATGAAAGTCTTTTTACCCACAATCATAGACCATTTACCCACCATCTATGCACTTTTGCAAATTTTCATAATAAAAAATTTTACTACATTTGTAAATTGATTTTTCAAAAATCCTTGAGTCATGGTGGAAATAATTATGTAAAATGTTGTCCAATAAGAATAAAAATATTTTTTTGGTGGTAATAGTAACTTTTAAATTTTTTTACCACTCTTAAAAGTAAATAATGTAATTAATGGAAACAATAATATTAAATTTTCCCCAAAAATGTTCTAATTATATTGGATAAGTGTAATTATACCAAAATAAACATTAGGATAAAAATAAGACCCTTTTTTTTATCCTTTTGGATTAGATTTATACATTTATAATATTATATTTAAAGTAGTGTTATAATTTTTTAATTGAATGTTTAATAACTAATATGTGTTTAATATAGAGATACACATAAGATAAATTCACCTATATATAATCATTATAAATGTAATAATATTTCATACATCATGTTATTTTATTTATAATTTTTAGAAATTAATTAAATAAATTTATTTGTGAAAGAATGATGATACTATATTTAACTTATTAATGAATGACTAATATAATTAATGTTAAAAATATTAAAATAAATTATCATTGTTTTCTTGAGGCCATAATGGAAATTTATAAGTTAATATGAAATTTTACGGTTGATTAAATTTATTTTTTACGAATTAATCAGTTTTTTATGACTTCCACAAAACCAATACACTAAATGGTGGTAAAATTGACAAAAATGAGTTTTTAAAACAACTATTATATTATTAAATGAAATAATATTCATGAAAATATAATATTTACACAAAAAATATATATAATGTTATATATGTAATTATATAACCACTTGAGGTTCTTTGGTCATATAATAGTAACTATACTTGCAATATAATATAAAAATAGTAGAAGACATTGTAAAAGTTAATATATTTAAATAAAAGTTGAATATAAAGCATAAGATTAATATGTTGACGTAAACATGTCTAAACCTAATTAGAAGGAAGGATTTAGACCCATACACACCTTATCCTAGAAATAAATCCATTTTTAGGAATTCTAAATCAAAAATTATGTTATAATAAATTAATATTTTCATATTTTCCTAAAGTACCCCACATATCTCTTATAAAAGGGTACTCCCCCTTCTCTTAAATTAACACCTCAAAAGCCATTTGAATCACAAAAACCCTTCTCATATCTTCTACCAACTACCCAAAATTCATACCAGATGCATTACATTGATCATAAATCCATCCTATGGTGCCCTTTCGTTCAAATCAAAATGGGGAATCCAAAGAATATGAAATTATTTAATTAATTCATTCAAAGTTCCTTTCTTCTTCTAGTTCCTCTTTTTTTTTGATTAAATATTAAATAATAACTCCAGTAATATATACATACTAGCATGTAATTATTTATATTGTATATCCATATTCATTATTCTATCCATCCAATGAATTATAATGTAACCATATGTGCGTACATACTGCCTACCGTCTCCATATCGTGGTGTAGTTTTGTATTCAACACATAATTTTTTTGATTGGTGTAATAATGACTATAATTTATGTAAGAAATAAATTTACCATGTAAATTAATTGTTACACATAATATAACATCTAATTAAGTATTATTCCACCAACAATACAATGATATCGTCACTCATGTGTTCATACGGATTACTATCTCTATGACGCAATGATATCCATTTCCACGATCACCATTCAATGATGATTCCAAAATTATATATTATTAAAACTTTTGTAATATGTGAAAAAATAAAGATACTGGATATATATATATATATTTATTTATATTTTTCTATGTGCGTTTTTGTGTGTGTTTTTTTATTTACATATTTCTCATTCACGTACTTCCGTTCAAAACATTTTTAAAATGGAAATGTTGTTTATGTGTACTTACGGCCTACCGTCTCCTAAAATGGTGTATTCCATTTCATATATATATATATATATGTTAAATTTATTAATATTCTTAATAAATATGATAAATAAATATTTTATTTTATTCTATAATCAATTAAATCATGATATAAGTTATACGATCAAGAATAACAAATTAAAACCCACACGATCAAGAAAGCGTTTATTACTCAAAATGTTATTTTAACATAGGAATTATTATTAAATTAGTAGTATATATCAATAAATGAATCATTTGTGATATAATAATTATGAATATGGTCTTTTAATATTTTAATAACATTTTATGGTCATTATATAAGAGTTTAAACATACCCTTGACCAATGAAATTTACAAGGTTACAGTTAGTTTTACAATCTCTTTAATATCTGAGGTTGTTTTTAAAAAAGTATATATTGTACTTCATTATCATCCAAATCTATTTTCCTCAAACATTTATTTCAATTTTTTTTTACTGATTCCTAGAATATGTTTTAAATTCATTTATAACCTTGTTTGACAATTTGTAAAATGTTTTGACAGGAATATTTTGGTCGTTATCAAAACAAGGTACATTGTGACTTTTTCAAAAAATTAAGGAAATAATTTTTTCTAACTTATACAGAGGGTGTGACTATTTTTTTCCATCATAAGACCTTCTCTGCTTCCCATATAAACCTATAATAATATTTTCTAAATAAATGTTCTCTTTAATAATTATGGTAATTTTAAATGATTTCAAAATAGAATGAGATATTTCTCTAAAATAGTTTACATTTCTTCTATGTCAACATCCATTTATGGATTTTACACATGTTTTATGTTGATTTATTATGATACAATATTCCATATTGTATTAATGTTTTTTAGATTTGTCTGAAATTTTATGTGCTATTTTTATACCATTCATTTTTTATGGTTAAAGTATTAATATTTCAAATTCTAGTTTTATTACGAATGTTTATGTTATTATTCTCCTTTTGATACAAGGATTGCACTGGACATAGTATGTGATGGTTGGAGTCCAATATAGCTCCTCAATGCATCAGTAGGTCTCATGTGACAAACTAGTGTCTTGGAAAAAATCATTGACTAAAACATATTTATAGTCTTGGTACAAGGTCTAGATGATGTGGTTATGATGTCCGACATTATGGACTCCATCATTATGAAATTATCTATTGATAATACATGTGATTATTTTACTAGTATAATATCCATGTGAATAGGTAAAAGGAATTATTTTATTTATATTTTCCATATTATACTGATGTTTAAGTTAAAAAGGAATGGGTTTTTGTCTTATACATTGCCTTAAATTTTTATACTTATTTATGATATTTACCGGTATATTGTTATACTTACTAAGAATATAAGCTTATCCCTTTATTAAGTTTTATTTTCCCAAGATGTGAAGATGTATATTATTATTGACCTACTGTGTTATTCTAAGGGATATAAGTTTTTTCAAAGGGGACACAATTTTGGTGTGTTTTTATTTCATGACGTAATGTAAAAATTATATATATATCTAGTAAAATCAAGGAAACTAAACTACTTGGTCTTTCATTAAATGATATCTTGTGATCATTACAATGTTATGTAATAATGCACTGACTCTGGGTAACTGGGGTCAAAGCGTTACTGTGGGTATTAGAGGGAGGTTTAGCAAATACCTTGGAAATAGATTTAGATATACTTTGATTAGGAAACATTAACCTATAATATACATTGAAAATAAGTGTAGAATAACATCCAAAAAATTGTTAATGTAGATATTATGGGGGATATTTAATGTAATACATCATTTTCTAGATACTAAATGTGGAAAAGGTTCTTGTATTAATGTACTAAGAAGTGCAAACATTGATAAGGATGACTCAGGGTATCTTGAAACACGACAACAGACCTTACTGTTCACCTAGTCTTACACTCTTAGTGGATATGATTACGTTATTTCACATTTTCATTAAAAACCATTATGAATGATTTATGAGTGAATATGTTAGAAAAGATAAAATTTTTAAGATTATTAAACTAGATATGTGAAAATCATCAATTATTGTTTATAATTTCTCTAATTTTTGGATTTTAAATTATGATATAAAATGTCTAACTGTGCGTCATCATTAAGAAATGGTGCTATGTAGAAGGAATGTGAACTCCCTAAATACAAATGATCCAAAGTGTATGAAGAAAAATATCATTCAAGGTATTAATCCAAAATTTAGAAGGAAAATAGTCTCCCATGTATCCACACAATATTAATAAATAGTATTGTCTGTTAATATGATAACTAAAAAAATCTCATAGTCCTATGAATTTGAAGGGAAGAATGAAAATAAGAGGATAAAAAATATTTGGATAAAGGAGAGAAACGAAATAATGATTTTCCCACTTGTGGTAACTATGGAAAGAATCACCATGGTAAATTCTTGAATGGAATGGGTGTAAGATATAAATGTGGAGGAAAATGACACCACATTTATAATAGCAAGGGTAAGAAAAAGGTTTCTAATGTAAAATGATTCATCTACAAGGAGTTAACACACTACACGAGTAAATGTCCAAATCATTAGAGTATTCCCCAAATGATGATATTCGATAATAATCATGGTATGATACTACTATAGATGTAGAGGAATGATTAGTGTTATTATATTGATATTAATGAATTTTTTCATTTCAGTATTTTATAAATTATGTACAAGTTATATTAATTATAATGTATATATGTTTTATACTATAGTAATATTTAATATATTATATGAGATTGTATGATACTATGAAATGTGACTCATTAACATGTTATCCTTTTTGGAAAATAATTTGTTGAGGGACAGATAAACCTTTATATGGTCTTGATACTAAGGTAGTGATTTTGGAATTAAAGATGATTGATTCGGATAATTTGTATTAGATATCAAGACTACCTTCTAACTAATTAATTGTTTTTTATTCCATGATTGATGGAAATTACACCATTTTTTGATTTATGGAGTATATCTAGTATTATATGTTTTATAGATGGAATAAGGAAGTATATACATATTCCAATATAGTTTTCTGGTAATTCAATTTAATACCATGTATTATGAGAATAGACGATGAATGTATTCAAATGTATCTTATGTGACCTTATTTATTAAATTTGGACTGTGAGTTTAGAAATAATTATTTTTGATATGTCTAAAGATTAGAATGTATTAAGTTTGAATTTTTATAATATTGATTATGTTTATAATGTTCTGAAGATTATTTTTGGATTGTTATAAATGGAAAACATGGAGGTTGGGTGACAACCCATCACATTTGGTATTTCCACGAGACATAAACTCACAACAGAAGGGCGACTAAGTTGCATCACATACAACTGGCCTACGTGATGTCTTTGTTCATATTATGTATTTTCGTAAATGGTTTAAAAGATGAGTTATTAATTTTTTTAGTAACCATATACAATTATGAAAAATAGAATATTTTTGAGTTCTATTATCTTTTGGTGTGAATGGGGAGTTTGTGGTTGAAATTAGTTAAAGGATAGTACTCTACATGTCATGTATACTTTTATTCATAATTATTAGTGAATGGATCATAAAAATGTGTTATCCTAATAACATATGTTTTGTTGAACTGGTGATATTATAAATCATCATTGAATAATGGATTTGAGGCCCTCAATTTTACTAATATTGTTCACTGGTTGGTGATTGATGACCTCAATTAGTCCCAAAAATTATTCATGATTTTCCTCCAATTATGTGTCTATAATTTCAAAAAATGTTCCCATTTTTGAAATCCTAATTTGGTGGTAAATTTTTAAATTCCCATTTTCTCTTATTAAAAATAAATTTTTTAACCCTATTCCCGATGTGGGTTCTCCACAATAGTGTTTTGTATTTTCAACATATTATTTTGGACAAACAATTTAAAAATGTGATGATGAAATTTATAGAAGGAGTGTAGAATGTAACACCCCAACATATCATAGTATGTTATCTCTTTAATGTAATTTATTTTCTTATATTGAACACAACACCAAATATAACATTATCTCTCTAGGTTTTTGATAGAATATGACTAGTTCGAATTGTGATATATAGAATATACTATAGAATTGGGTTCAATTCGGAAGGTTTCAAGGATGAGGCCTAATATTTACTAGCTGACATAATCCAAAAAAGACATTCTTCCTTCATTTCATCATAGAGATAGCTGATTGAGAATTCCCAAAAAATCATATTCAAATTTAGTTAATTATTTCTCTAATAGAACATTTTCAGTTACCTCATATTACCACCAACCAAATTTAATTTCTTAAATAGACTGAAATCAAATTATTGGTCTTAGTCTGAAGAATCCAATTAAGATTTAAAATAACATTATTTATTGATATTATGAAATAAAAACATAGAACACCCTAGTGAAACAAAGACAAATCATTATTATCTTAATTAAATTTATATAACCATTATACACATAAATTATATAATATTTCATCTCATAAATTTTAGTGAAATATGAAATCTAGAGAAAAATATCATGGAAATAAATTCGTTATGTGAATCTAAGTTGGGATCCTATATGAAAAAATAGGTGAAAGAACAATTATCTTCTATAAAACTCCTGGAAGGTCCAACATATTTTTTTAACAACAACATAGTGACAAGGTCTATTTAATTTTTAGAAGAACTCTATAAAATGTTGTTATATCAGATTAGTTCAACACAAATTAATAACATCATTATTAAGTTTTAGAATTTAAAATATTTAGTGAATGAGAGATTAGATGATTTAATATTCATATATTAGGGCCTAAAAAACAGATGTCATATATTGTTTACCTTAGGTTAATTATTTTATACATGGATATTTTAAAAAATGGGTTTTTAACCACATTGATTCTACAATAGTACCCTAGTTGATATAGAGAGTTACCATAAATGTTGAAAATGTTGATGGATATATTCTTCTAGTTAATAGAGAAATAATAAAATGTGTTATCTTCATATAATAAATATTAATGTATGGTTGAGAAAACCATTTTTTAAATATGGGGGAAGTTCCAACTGCATCATCTAAGATAGTAAGATTCTAGGAAGAGTAGTTTCCTTGGCAATTATAGTAGTGCTAACTCACCGACTAATAAAAAACCCCTTGGTAACATATGTAAAATTAATCAATCGTGCTTTTGAGGCTTAATAGAATAACGACCCAAAATTTTATAAACGAAATAAATTTTTTAAAATGTGTAAATTTATTATTGTGAATGTATGTTATAGAATATACATGATCAAATATTTTTATTTTAGGATTACTATATTTTATATCCTATATGGTATAATTGATTTCTATGAGACACAAGTGTTGATGATATTGTTTTTTTAAAGATTTCATCTGATTAATATATATTTATGGACTTTATAAATGACATTCACATATAAAAAGTAATGGCCTCAACCAGTAGTATAATATGATTTGAATCAAAATTATCAGATATTTAGAGAGAGTTATAATAACAGGGATTCTCCTCTTACCAATTCAAATGTAAAATTAAATAACTAAAGCCTGATCAAAACCATTTATTAGATAAATTGTATTTCATCAAGATCATTGATGAAACCATGTTCATTGTCCCACCATGTAACAAATCAATCCTAGATAATTTTGTTGTCTAATAAATCTATATGTGTGTATACAATCTAACTGTAGTTTTTTTAGTATTTTTATTTATTAGATTATCATTAAATTTTAATTTTTAAATAAATAAAATTTTAATATAGAAAAATATATTTTATTAAGATGAAACATAAAATATATTTTTTAGAAATATGTAGGGTCAATCATGGTACACCATCTAATGAATTAAATGATTTTGAGTTTTAAGAAATTTTCAAAAAATATAAATATTAAATAGATTGATTAATATATATAACAATATACATTTAATATGTTAGTGGAGAATTATTTAAGGATCAGAAAAATACTTTTCTAGAAACAAAAATAATATTTTTTAATATATATAGATTTTTTTAAAAATATTCCTATTTCATTTTTTGATAACATGTATTTTTAAATAAATATTATTTTTAAATCATAATATAAAAAATTTACAAGGGGGAATTTTCCTTATTTTTCAAAGATATTTGATTTTAAAGATACAATATATTTATGGTATAATTATATATTTGGTATTATCACATCATAATTTCTCTAAATTATTGAAAAATTAACCATAAAATTTATCCATGGACAACTATATATTTCCCCTTTAAAATAATTTTTTCAATAATTTTTTTAATAAATTTGTAAAGAGTTATTGTATCCTCAAAAACCAATATTATATTTTACTATTTTAAAAATAATTCATTATAGACATGAATCTCTGCGACATCACTGAGAGAATTATTTTATTTCATTTGAATGATTTTCTTATCTAATAATTAAAACCAATACAATTGTGATCAAATAGTGGATAAAAAATATGGATATATTTTTTTTACTTACATTATCATAAAGATCAAAAAACTATGTTTGGAAGTTAGTAATTATTTATCCTTCATTTTCTATATAAACTCATGAATCATCCTTGTAATATTCTACTAAAACACCAGGAACTAGAAATTACTCTAACATTCCCTAATTATATTCCTCCAATGGTGACAACAAGCTATTAAGAATATCTTCTAAACCATTTAGAAGCACCCACCCATGGTAAGGGATCCAATCCTTAACCTTTAATTTCAAGTGCCTTCTTTGTATCATGCCTTTGGAATAAAAATGTTCATGTTCAGAATTGTTTTTACACATTCCTGTCATATTCTTTATGATTACAATGTAATTATACACCTATTTTTCACTCAATATACCCTTATATGAATCATTTTGTACACATGTTATCATACTGAAATTGTCATGTGATTTTCACGACTAAACATTTTTGTAGTGAAAACCCTTCTCTATTTCCCCCAATTAGTATTAACTTAGATGAACCAATAATTAAATTAATGGTTACCTACATTCCATTATCCCACATTCCATAATCATAGGGAATAAGTTTCAAAGATACATCCCAATATTTTATAACATATGAAGAACAAATAATCATGTACATGATATAAAGTGATGAGTGGACACAGAATTATAGGTCCATCCTATGAATTGGGTAAAAAATTATCTCCACAGAATCCATGTATAGTGCATGAGAGGTTATTCTAAAGAAACTATGTAATGATATCAATCTATTAATCTTTTAATTATGTTGATGATGTTAGGTTTTAGATTATTTCCACATTATAATGATTCCATTCTATTTTCATTCTATATATTGCATCATTGTTATGTATTTTTATTACCACCCTTCTTATGTCAATTTGATATGCCATTTGGATTACATGTATTTCAATACCTTATATATATGTTTTTATTCACATTCTGGAATTTAGGGATCACCCATTTCTTATATTAATACCCTAGTTATCTTGAGTAGTTTTAAAGGATCCATGGAATATAATTTCATGTTATAGATATTTTAAAGAATTATTTTCTATTTCA
Source organism: Viscum album (assembly GCA_963277665.1). Classification (NCBI taxonomy): domain Eukaryota; kingdom Viridiplantae; phylum Streptophyta; class Magnoliopsida; order Santalales; family Viscaceae; genus Viscum; species Viscum album. Next base: position 1,203,283,529 of record OY728145.1, read on the forward strand.
TATATAATTAGTTTTGATATTTTACAACTTACCCATAGACACAAGCCCTGATAATCTTCTTGGTTTTCATTACTTGTATCATTATATAATTTATGATGAATTATTTTCAATGAGAATATGGGTTTTCATTGCGTGTATGAGATTAAACTCATCTTTTTGGTGTAGATATGGATTAGAAAAATATACAAATTCACGTATGGATAACAATAAATATAATAAAATATCCTTATGTTTTTTAAAAGTATACATTAACTGAGTTCCTACAAAATTCCTCCCTAACTCGATACAACATGTCGATATGGATCTACAATAGTTTTCTCTATGGGTAATAATCATAATAAGGATGTATTTTGTTAGAATAGATTGTTACCTATTACATGAAAATGGGGCATTTAATGCACATAGTTTGGACCTTTTAGGGGGGAGGAGATTTTTTTAATTCTCTTTATCCTTTAGAAACATTATTAAGGATATAATTTCCCATATGTTATAATGTTACGAAATGGAAACATGATAACATATATTGTTACCTAAAAATTCATTGGTTAAAAAATATATTTTATTTATGAGTAATCACAATAAAGATCATGGTTACCAATTTATGTTTTCAATAGCATAAAATTACACATCAAAAATTTTCCCTTTATTTTTAAACCATGGATAAAAATATGAAAAATTGAGCCAACATCATATTTGTGGGGTAATGTGATGACATGCCAAAATATATTTTAAAATCGATATGAATATTAATCCAGAACATTTGATGGTACATTTTTGGTTAACTAATGTTATGAACAAAAACATGAATTAGGAGGAATTCCCAAATCACCCTTGTAATGTAAACATTTAATTTAAGAACATTATATGACAATTTTCTCTTACTATTAGTTGAAATTATGAACCCATAATCATCATGAAATGGATTATGTCTTTTGATATGATATTATCGACCATTTATTTGTCATTGTAAGACATGGACATGTTGTTCATTTATCGTATAGACAGATAAGTCAGTCGATAGTTTATTTTCAAAAAAATATATAATGTGCAAGGATCTTATTGATGTTATATACTAAAGTAATTATTGAATCAAAAAATGATTTTTTTCCCATACACTAAATGATATAAAATTGGGAAGTATTTACTTATCCTTAAGAAAAAAAATATAATAAATCTATTTGGGTATATTGGGAAAACATTTCTCAACATTAAAACAATGAATCAATCCTTATAATAATCCTCAATGTTAATATTTACCACTTCTTAAGAGGTATAAATCTAAATATAAAAAAATAATTGGCTATTCATGACTTTTATAACTATTAGAAAATATCATTGTGTTCATTCAATGTCAAAATGGAGATTTTCCACACTGAATTGTTTCTTGGGACTAGATATAAGAAGAAAAGAACCAGTTTTAAATATGGTGGTTATAGGGATTTGTATCATAGGGGTAATAAATTTCACTAACTCACAAGTCAATATTTCAAGAAGAATCATCCATGAAATTTGAAAAACTGATCAATGAAAATACTTAGTTATAATAGGTATGTAAACCTAGATAATGATTTCTGACAGGAGAAACAAACGAATGTGATATAAGAACAGAAATATCCATTAAATCCATGTCATTTTATCCAGTGTCTCTACATCATAGAATGTTGAAATTATGTGAATTAATACCAAAATACAATTGTTGTGAATGATATACAACAAAATATCCCTTGACAGACTAAAGAGAATGGGAGAGTGTATTCCAACACAACTGTTGATCGGTATATCAACATGGATATTGTAATAGGTACACTAGATATTCATTCAATGATATTGAATGTACTATTTCATTATAGTTTTATATATTACTTAATATCATGCAAGTATATTCAAACAATTCATACACCACATAAGAATGTGGATGTCTATTTATCTATAAAGAAGAATAATGGGTCTATTATTATATCTAAAACATGTAACTCATCCCCAATAAAAATTTATTGGGGAATTATCTAAAAAATATATTGATACACTAATTAGAATATTTCTATTCAAATTTGGCCATAGATTGGTTTTCTATGTATAATGACAACATAAATTTATTGGGAAAGGAAATCCCCTTCCTGATCACAAGTCACCCTTTGCTTATATTTAAGTGGAAGTATTTTGATGAAATTTCATTGGAAAAATGTCTCAATAATGGATATTATTTCCTTCAGAGAAATAATATATGGAAAAATTATTTATTCTAAAAAAATACCATCATCGAATAAATACTCTTTTTAATGTAATTCATTGATGTTTTCCGTAAATTATTTAAAGTATACAATTATTCTATGAGGTTATGTTCTCAATCTATGTTATAAGTAGATATTTACAAGAATTCATGACGATATAATGATTTGAATTTATTGAACATGAAGATCTGATGAAATTATTTTTTGAGAACATTTATTAATTGTTTATATGCCCATTTAATTCCCCATGTGGTGCAAAATTCCACATACTCAATAAAAATAATGTTTCAAATGTGTTTCTTCATTGATTATATTGAATAAAATAATATCACAATAATAAACATATAACCTCTTCCAAAGATTGGTAAATTATTTGATCAACTACATAGAGTGTAGTATATATCTCTATAGGATCTTCGTTGAGGATATTATGAAGGAAATGTGAAGAAATAGTTTATCACCAATATTTCATTCAATTATACTTATGTGAACTAGGGGTTCATGGTGATTCTATTTGGACACATGAAATAACAAAAAAATAATTTGTACATAATGAATAGAGTCTTTAGGAACATCCATGAAAAATTTATGGTTTCAGTTATATATGATATGCTTATCTATAAAATAATTGAGGACTATTTAAATATTAAACCAAATAACATCTTGAAGGAAGAGTTATATGTAATGTCAAATAAATGGGTATTTTGGTTGGTGGATTTACCATTATAGGGGAATGTTATTACCATACATGGGATACTAGTGCATCTGTCAAAATAGTGTAACTTAATAGAATCCTAGACCATCATTCATGATGTAAATTAATTGTATCCTTAGATTATATGGAAATTTTCATTAATTTACCTAAAACATCACACAATATTTATTCCAAAAAACCAAGATTATTATGAATTCATTCATGTTTTTATATACTAATGAATGTTAATAAATCATCAATGAGCTACTGAGTAGGTTAACTATAACACATGTTCTCATATTACCCTCTAAGAAGGATGGATTTGGGTTCTATAGTGATGCATCTAAAAGGATCATTGGTTTTTTACTCACACATGATAAAAAATTTATAGCATATGTTTCCAAAAAATTAAATATAATTGACAATAAATTTCCAAATAATGTTTTATAAATAATTTACTATTTTTTTAAAGGTTGGGGTTGAAGCCTCATATATTATTAATGCAAAGAAAAGACCACTTTATCTGGGTAGAGGGAGGCCCATTACATAGCCAGAAGGCCAAGTGGTCATTTAGCCCATTACATGGCCTATATGCACATTTTATGTGCCCAAGTCCCATTCTAGGAATAATACTACTACAGTAACCGTGCAGCTATCGTACTGCATAGGACCCTCCACTAATATTGTACCTTAGCGCTGCTACAGTGCTCAATGTTGCTATAATGTCATCACTACTACCAAAAACTACATAGCAGCTACAGTACCTATGCCTAATGGGTTTGGAACACCCATTTTTAATGTTTAATTAAGGGGTAATTACCCCTAATCCAAACCCCAAGTACAACTATTGATTAATTAGATACATTTTTTCTATTAATAAAATTATGACATGCACAAAGAACATAGTAGCCTTAGGTAAATTTATTCACACAAAAGGAGGGTAATATACACCAAATAATGTGGATAGAGATTATCAATGATTATAATTGATCATCCCATCACCATCCTCAGAAAGAAAACAATGTGGTAAATTATAAGAGTAGAAGGTCCCCCACAACCCTATACATGATGTGGATTGAAATGGATCCAAACTAATTACGAATTTAAAGGGTGGACATCAGGATAATAAAGAATCATAATGTTATTATTCTCAATTTACATATATAATATACATTCATGGAAAGATCACTATTTCCTATAAAGATTATTATTTTCTTAACAACAGGTTAGAAAATATTCTAGAGTCTAGTATTACTAAATATGGAGTTATATTTTATGGTTTTCGAATATCTATCCCATCAAAATATGAACTGAAGGGAAACATCATGAAGATGAACATAGCTTCTCTTTTTATATTTATACTTGAATCACTATGATGTATATATAATTTAAGTAAATCCTTGATTGAAAAAACAATAATATAGATATTGCATAGTTTATATCTTATGGTTTTGTATGCTAATAAGTTAGTGTTTAATGACCAATGTTTAAAGGTATAATGAATTGATTTCACATTAATGTCTGATAATGTAAAATCATGAATATTTATTTCAGTATATATCTCCTTAAGATGCTTAAATTTAATAAAACCACCTATGTTGTAGTCGATCACAATACGATGTTGGGATTTTTCATTACTACCGTGATGTAATTATATCTTGACCAACACTCCATGATATACATAACAGATGTTATAAGATTTCATGTAATTCAACACTCAATTGTATATTATTGAGATCAAATGTTTACCTCAAGGTTTTGTAGAAGCCTTTTATATCATGTGGATATCAAAGTGAGATTTTCCTGTAAATATCACCATCATATTGATGGGAATTCCAAAATGGACATTTTTTTTTAAGATGTGCTGTGATCTTTTTCAATATATTTCCACGAACGAAGGAACCCCACATTCCCATATTGGAGTTCTCATGTAATAAATATTTCTACTATAGTAGTCAAATGAAATCGTGTGAGTATATTAATAGAAATAGGTGTCATATTCAATCATTATTGATTTAATATGGAGACTGAAAGCTAATGGGGCCTGGTAATATTTAGGAAATGACAGAGAGGGTTTAAAACATTAAATTTTATATGAAATATTTAAAAATCAACAAAAAACCTATGAATAAAATAATTAATGTGATATAGAGTTTGAGTTCAGTGATATAGTGTTATTTTATATATCACAGAAGAATAATTTCATGAGGTTTATCAAGAATGGAATAAATATTCCATGATATAAAATACCTTTTGATATCATCGATCGCATCAGAGTGGTGTCTGATAAACAAACACTACCACTTATCCTATATGAAGTACATGACATGTTCAATGCATCCATCTCAAGTAATTAAATACCATACCCCACAAATTAATTTTATATATAGGTTGTACCATTAGAGAGAAATCTTTCATATGTGGATCATTCGGTGAATATCTTAGAACATATTGACAACATTCTATGAACAAGAAAATTTATGTTGTCATAATGTTGTCATGGGATGAGAATTATAGGGAGGTGATATAGTTAATAAATATGTGTTGAAATAAATTTACCCTTATCTATTTTAGTGAGTAACAAAATCATGGGTGAATTTTATGAAGGGGGATAATTTAATGACCTGAACATTTAAAAATGAAATGTCTTTTTTAAATGATTAAATACCTTATTAAAAATGTAGTTGAATCAATCAAAAGCACTATGTTTGTTATTATAAAATTGATATATGATATTTATATCTATATTTAAAATAACATTATGAAATATAACCATTCATAATATAACTACTATCTAGTTATCATATGATTAGTATACATTTAGTGTTATAATTGATACAATTAACAATGAAAATGGAAATGATGGACTAATCCTGTAGGATCGTTTCTTATGAAGTACATTTATCAGAGAATTTTTGGGAGATAGTATCGATGGTATTTTCAAATGACCATTCCCAAGATGATATTCAACATCTAATGGAATCATGAAACTGGTTATAGGAGAGTTTCATGCTCTTCGAAATCAAGTCCCAAAACATGTTTCACAAAATTAGAAAAGATAATTTGACCAGGACACACCATACCCTCAGGTAATTAACTTGGGAAATAATTGGATATATTTATCCACATTAATGTTATGGATTTTAAAAAATTTATAATTGTGATATTTATCCTTTTTAATCATAAATTAAATTATTAAAATATTATTATGATAAAAAAATTATTATGTGATGAAATCAAAAATGTATTTTTAGGAAATATATAGATTTTATCAACAAAAACATTTTGATGAATATCAGTGGTTTTTAAATAAATTTATTTTTAATGTAATATTATTTTAAAAAAATATTTATTAATTATTACTCGTAATATAATATAACAAAATCATGTGAATTTTTATTAATAGCCCTAAAACGTTTACAATAATAAACTTGTATTTTTTGAGAAATATTTATTTTTTACTATTATGTTTAAATTTACATATTTATTTTTATTGGGTTGATAAATTTAATATTATATTAAAAATATTATATTAAAATTATTCAATAGTGATTTCTTCCTAATCATATGAGATATTCAATTTTTGGGTATGAAGTATATATTGTATAACTATATGGTATATAATATGACATCATAATGACCCAAAAACGGATGTAATATATACCAAAAAAGTTATACCGACCATATATATTTCACCTCTATTGTATTGTATTTATATTATTTGATTAATTTATAAATTCCTTAATGAAACCACAAAAACATATATTACAATTTTATGGATTTAAAAAATATTTTCTATAAACATGACTCACTTACAGACCATCACAAAAGATATTTTAATGTGATCAGCTCATATCCTTATTAAATAATAAAAAATAATCATCTTTAGTAGAAACCATGGGTATAACCTGGGGGTACTTTTGTTTAATTTCATTTACATATGAAGTCCAAAAAATATCAATTGGAATTAATTAAGAATTCTCATCCTATTTTTATATAAACCAACCCAAACCCTTATACACCTTCTCTATAATAATATTTGAGATATAATTTAATCTTATCTTTAATCTATATATTCTTCCCAAGGTTATTCATTTTCTTATGAATCTTATCCCATGATATTGGAAGTTCTCTATAAATTTTAAAGATCTTATCCTTCTTTGATGATTTGAACAACCCACATTATACCATTCTTATTGATTTCCAAATTTTCATGTTGGGATACATTTTTATACATCCAAATTAATATACTTATGATACACAAGTAATGATAGACCCCATTTTCACCCATTCAATCCTTCTATAAACACAATTTACATGCATTATGAAACAAAAGTTATCCTTTTACTTTCCATTCTAAATATTTGTGTGGTGAATAAAAATCTCCAAATTCACAACTTGATATTCACATAGTTATACATATCCTTCCTTTATTATTGATTTAAATTTCTGATACCTATAGTTCATAATCATGGTTTTAAAATTGACAAATTTCATCATCATGTTTTATGATCTATGAGGGAAACTTATACATTGAAATGATATGAATTTTATGGGTGAGACAAAAATTATATTAACCAACAATGAAATGAGTAATGTTTTTACCACATGAGATGACATTTGTGGTTCATGGGAGGTCATAAAAAGACCATTATATAATGATGGCCTTGTGAATCCCTTTAAACAATAATTTTTATATCATTTTTTATATTGTTTCCACAATCCTTTAAATCTATTATGTTATTATGAAATGTCAACACCCATTATTTTGGGGTTTTTCCACACCACCTCTCTGTTTCCATGATATTCCCCTTCTATAAAATATGATTCTCTACCTTATCATATGATTTTTTATTCCATAATTGGGAATTATTTCATATTCCCTTTATTATATACAAACCCATGTTATCACTAGAATTGTTAGATGATCCCTAAAAAATATTAAATTGATATGGAGTTTTAAAATAATTTTATTTAATTATTTTCAAGTTGTTATGATATGTACATAATATACCAAATACACTATGGATAGTGATCATGTGGTGCTTGATAATGTTTAGAATTATGTGATAACTCATGAATTAATGTGTAATAGAATATGGGTTGTGAATAAAAAATAAATATTTTTAGTTATTTAATGTTTTCATGTTTCATGTGTACATCATTTTTTGCCTCCAAAAGTCATACATAACCCAACATGAACCTACAAATATTCTTTAGGTGGTTCATGAGGATTATGTTAATGATTTCCCATATCTTGAGATATTGAAGAATTAAATATAATTATTTGTCTCTAAGGACCATTTCTATATGATGTATAATGATGGAATGATTGAGAAAAATGATGTAGATGTACAAATAACTCACACAGATAATTAACTCTCTAGAAAGTAGTGGGTGTGGATTTAAGTACCACACAATGGTGGGTGATAGGTCTGTAAATCATAAACATATTAATCCATCCATTGTATTCACAATAACATCATTGATATACTAAATAAATCAATCATGAACCCATGTATACTAGTAACACCTATTAAGAAATACTTTATAGAGTAATCATTTTAGAAGTATCATTATCGAAAATGGTAAAATATGAAGTTATAATATGATCCATCATGAGTCCCCATAACTATATAGACTCTGATTAACAACTTTCCACGAGAATTATCATTAAATAAGCCACAATGGAAATCAAAAAACACTTCTAATTATGAATTCTTGTTAGGCTCAATCATAGTTCAATTACGGATGAAGGTATATTTTAAGAGTAAGATTGTTTTACCCTTCAAATAATTATTTTTATTCTAATTTAATGGGGTAAAAAAGAATAGTGAAACCCATAGGCATTACCTATATTCATGGAGTTTGGACACAACATTATATATATGCTACCAAATTAAATAGGATATAAATTCATATGACTCCACAAAGGGAAAGGCCTGATATTTATCTCCCTAATTTTGTATTTGACTTGACAAGGATTGTGGTTTATTTATTCAAGGAAACATCACTAGATAAGTATCTATAATCTATATGTATTGACAATGTAAATACATTAACCCCAATGTATCTCCCACATAATTCTCTAGTCGTTCAACTACCACAACCAACACCTCACATGGGACACGTTAATTCAAAAAAAATATAGGTTCTAAAACCAAGAGAATTTTCCAAAAAATAATTAGAAAATAATTATATTCCAATCATCCTAGAAAAAATATAAATCTAGTATATTCATTTTTTAGGGATCTAAAACCAACACTCATTGAGATACTCAAAAATACCTAATAATTTTTATAGATGTCGATTACACCAAAGCCTATAGTATTAAGCACCATCATACAAAATGTCATTCTATAACCTCTTCCAAATATTATGATTGTGGCTCTATGGTCCATGGTTAAAATTTCCCTTTACATGTGTCCAATCACATTAACGATTTTTTTCACCGAGTATTTTTGGAAAAAGGTTTTATGATTAACAACATCCATTTCTAAACACCTCATAATATCATGAAGAAGTAGGATGATTTAATCCCCTTACGTATAAATATTAATAAATATGGTAAAATTAAAAATAATTCAAATTGTAATATTTATTTAAAGACAAAATTTAGTTACCTTCTATTAGATAATAAATTCATAGCTATTATATAGAACAGAAAATGATACTATTTTCCTAACAAACCCTATCTGCACAAACATACCTTTTTTCCTTCCACTTCTCCTCAGTTTCAGAAAATCATTATAAATGGTGATGTTTGGGTCATTTAAAATTTTTATTCTAATTTTTATTCATAGAATAATTATTATATTTAATTTATTAAACTATACAAAAGAGGTAAGGATTGATCAAAAAAATGATCTAATGAAATAAGTTCCACCCAATGGGTTAGATGATAAACTCATGATCCCATTTGATTATATAAAAGAAATCATAAAAACCCCAATCAAGATTTTCAATATAAAATGGGTCTATTATATTATTAATAAGATTCCCCAAAATAGAATGGTGTAATTAGAGGCCTCCACTTCTATACATATTTTATCCAAAAAGTAAAAATATTATCTACCATGGTTAATAATGATACACATGAATAGAATCATCCAACTATTTAATATTTAGATTTCATAACCGCATATGATTCTCTAATCATAAATATACAATACACTACCCATTTTCCTTGTGAATATTATCCTACTAATGGTCCAATGAATTTTATGGATGGTATTTAATATACCACAATGAGGGGGTATTTCCCTAGAAAATAGAACTTGTATAAACAATTCCTATGAAATAATTTTATTAATTCATTTGGAGTTATATATAAATGATATAAATAAACCCTTATGGGTTTTAATGAGGCCATTTCCTCCTAAATGGTCATCATCATAATAAAATCTCATGTGGTTAATTAATCTTGGTCATAAATCCTTGGTTGAGGTTAATGTGATCTAGATTATTAATTCATGAACAATATAGAGTGTCAATCACCCCAAACGGCCATCCAAAAAAATTTAATGGTAGAATAATAATTGATAAATAAATTTTGTATTAATTTTCATGAAGAAAACTATAATTTCATGAATGATGAATTTTCATTCATAGATATATAGTTTTTTATCAACAAATAAGGGGTTTTGATGTTCTATCCATTATAGATTTATACTACACTTACAAAAATATATAGAAGATGAATTAAGATTATGAGGCCATTGCATTTTGAGATCATCATGGAATATATTGTTATTTGATGATTCATTTTGGTTTAAATAATTTCATTTAACCTAACATCCTTCTATAGACTGAACTATAATACCCCTACATGAGATTAATGTGGAGTTCTATGTGGATTACCTATTTTAAAATCATTAAATTTTTGTAAGAACATCATGGATATCAAAGTATTTTTTTTCAAACTCAATAAATGGAATTTGAATATTAAAATTATTAAATTTCATATCTACATTCATTTTTAATATTTCTCACATTTTTCATTACTATAATTTCATTGAATTAAATCATAAAATCACTATGATGATCATCAAAATTCACAAAAATTATCTAGAAACTATGAATTCCCCAAATAATAACTCTTATATTAGGAAATTTACTAATTATATCACTTTTATGGGTTTTCATTAAAAAAAACTAATAATTTAAATATAAAAACTAAATGGGATATTAATTTCATATATGAATTTGATGACCTAAAACAATAATATTCATATTCATAAGTAAATATTCATCTAGGATTAGATAAAAGAATTTTTTTGTGTGTAATATCTATAGTGGTATCGTGGTTCCCATATTTCAAAAAATAATGTTGATGGAGAAGAATCTAACTTATAATACACTATAAGAGAAATTTCAGAGGCAGAAAAAAGGTATATAATGCTTAAAATAACTATGTATCCATAATTATAAAAGTAAAAATGATTTTTTTTACTTATTCTCTCATGATGTTCATAACATCTCTTTTTTATATCATAATAATTACATCCTCTATAAAATCATGATAAATAAAAATTCTTCAAGATATTCTACCTTAATAAAATTGTTTAATATATTTTACTTCTATTAAAATTGGATTAACAGATAATAAAATATAGACTGTCAGGAATCCCTTATTATAATGGATTATTTTCCTCATAATGAAAATTTTCATAATAATGCGGTATTCTCTATCAATGGTACATTTTCGTCATAGTGGATTTATATTTCATGTCTATCATGAATTCAAATTCATCTATAGGTGTGACCCCATATTATATATTTTTTCATTCTGAGGGATGTATATATCCCATAAATAAGACCAGTGTTCCATATAAATATTCTTTCTTGAGGATTGTATCATTAACGTGATGGAATATCAATCCTTGGTAATAGGACCAAAATTTGATCTTTAAATATCAATCATCCACTGAAACGGTAAGAATGATTCAATTTTTTTATCATTCACTGAATGTATAATATGATACCAATTCAATTTCCTTCTTTATTAAACATTATTTATTATGATATAACACCCCTTTAATATATAAATTTCATATATCATGAAATACCAAAACAAGATTGTGGATAGACTTGATAAATTTTAGGCCACCAATCACAATAGTGAATATAAACTAATTTCCATACATGTTAAATAACTAAATGTAGTTAAACCTTTCATCTATGTGGTGATAAATCAATTGAATGTTGATGTCAACAAAATTTCTCTTGTGGAACCCTCGATGAAAAATTAGATAATATAGTCACTGGGTTGTACTTTACCATTGGTAATATTTTTTAATATACTATTCATCACGACCTAAAACAAATATATATTCACATATGAGTGGTGAATTTCATCCTCTACAAAGTTAAAAATTAATAACAAATACTACAAAATATTTTCATTTCTAGTGTGTTTTTTCTGTGCATTGATGTGGTGAAACAGTTAAGGAAGATAATATTGTTTATTATATAATATTTTGGTATCATTAACATTTAAATTATGATTTATAGGTAATTATTTCCCATAATAATGGGTGATCGTGTGGAATTCAAAATGAAGTTCCATGCGTGACATGTTCTTGATAATTTTATTCACAAATCCATGTATTTTGTTAATGTTTAAAAGAATTCATGTCCATTTTTTATCTAGAGGATGGATGTTTTTGGATTTTATACCCCCAAAACTACATAGAATATAATGCTCAACCTAGATGAGACTAATTTTTTATCCATGTTGGTTGATCAGTACCCATACATGTGGTTAGTATAAAATAAATAATCATAGTCATTAATTCTAATATCATTATAATATTTGGAGTCCCCATACCATCCACTATGATAATATCATGATTTGTATTTCAAATTATTATTAAAACATAAATATCATGAATGTAATAAATTATAACCATTATTCATAACATTTGTTTTGTAAATAGGTAGATAGAGGATTAAAAATTATTGTTTCCAACATTTTTCAAAATAATATGAGAAAATAAATATTTTATCATGGAAATGAAGTATCCGTGATTCATGTAAAGAAAATTGTACAATGATGTAAACACCCTAATTAGGAAATTCATGTTCTATATTTACTGGTCAGAGTTGGTGTTACTAATAAAACAATTTCATTCTATCTGTTTAATTCTATTTATACACCATTATAAAAATTATGAGTAATAAAATTCCTATTTAGATGAATTATAAATCCTTATTAAAATTTTTTGATAATAATTGTGAATAATATAGGTCATAAGAGTAATGTTAGATTGGAATTATACTGTGTATTCTACGATCAATAATTTGTTCAATTGGAGTCACTGATAGCTCTATGGTGAACATTGATTCCTCGAAAAGATATAACCAATATTTAATTTAAAATGTATGGTCCTTAAACCATTCCCAAGGTATATCTTAATTACCAACATTCCTTGATCATGGCATAAAGATGACATATCACCCCTCTGACTAATGTTCTGTTCCAATAGAATTAAATAAAAAAGTATTATTTTTAATGAAAGTGACTGTTATACAGTTATTTTAACATTGAAAAAGTTGTGTGATGCATTTTTATAACATATTATAGTACATAACACATCAAACAAAAAAACCAATAAATAATTTATTTCCATAATTTATAATACTATATTTAATGAATAATATTTTTATATAAAATTAATTTTTATATAAAAAAATCATTAAAAAAGAAAAAAGAAAAAAAATGTTAATATATTTTTATTTGGATTATTATACTCATTATCATTGAAAATGAAAATAATTTTAAATGAAAATATATATTTTTAAAATAAAGAACATAAAACCATGTGTGGAATTGAATTAAATTTTCAATTAAGGGAATGGTAGATAATTATATGTTTAGTATCATTGTTTTAATAGTAACCTATCTAATTAAATACTAAAATATCCAATAAGAATTGAAACCCCTATATAAGAGTAGTAATATTACCATTAGGATAATAAAATAACCAATAAAATAGTAAAATAATATTTAATAAAATGAAAATAAATTTTTTAAATTATATAAACTATGATTCAAAAACATTATTAAAATTATAAAGTAGAATAAATAATAAGTTTATTTCTCTAAAAATCACAATTTAATTGATTTTTAAAAAATATTAAATATTACATCTACAATAAATTAGTTTGTGATAAAAAATTATTTATTAAAAGATAAATTTATTATCTATGAATTATCAAGTAGATATAATTTTTGGGTTATATTTTTGTAATTATCTATATATAATAAATTTTTAATAGAATTATAAAATTTTATTTGTACCAAATATTATCTATTTATGGTCTGATAATATTCAAAATACATCATTATAAATTTGAAAAAACAACACATTAATAAAAAATTAATTTAAAAAGATAAATGAAACTTCTAAATAAATAAACACAATTTATATCATTCAATATTAATTTTTAAATATATAATATCTCTCAATTTATAAAAAGATATATTGTCAATTCTTATTATTTTATATGTATTGGATCCTAAATTCAGTGTGAATGTGGACTAAAAGCTAGAAAAATGTGGAAATTGAAAAAAATATTCATCTTTTCAGGAATCATCACTCTTTAATGTTTTACATTTGAAATAATAATTTATTCAATATTTTATCCCCAAAATACCACTCACATCTTGTATGAATAACCCCACTATCTTCCCAAGATAGATAAATTCCCACGAACATCTCTATACCAACCTGATTCCCCCATTATAATAATCCACAACATAATAGGGATATTGTGGCCATCAAACCCCAATCCCATATGTTATAAATTCTATATCAAAGGAGTGGCCTTCAAAAAATAGGAAACCCCAATACCCTCTCATTTCATTTTTGTCACTCTTATTTTTTCTTATCCTCTAAAATTATTTTCTATACCATCCAAAACACTTCAATATATATATTTATGTAATAAATGTTATTGCTATTATGGTACATCCCTAAATATATAAATCCATTTAGTGTATATAAATATTCATTCTCACACTCTTTTTACATCTCCCATAAATAATCAATAAAACATCACCACAATTATTTTATCAGTTCCATACAAAACTCAACATATATATCAGGTAATTATTGATATTTTTTTACAGTTTTACATTATTTTATGATGGAAAACTGAGATCCGGCCAGGAAAATCAAGACCCATTTATTTAAATAAATACAACATACAAAAGTTTGATAGTATATTATTTGTAAATATTCTTTTTTATAAAGAAAAATTATCTCATATGGCACCTGATCCACCAAATGATAACCATTACTATTTATGCAGTTATTATCAAGAATGTATGACAACAAATTTTACTCTCTATAAACATGAATGCAAAAATGATCATTTGAGTAATTATAGTTAGGGTATCAAATCCAAATATTGGTGAGATTATATGAAATATGTAAATTCCTTATTTAGATGTAAAATACCACAATTGTGGAGTCACATTAGATCCAAATCTTATTCCATACCCACTATTCCTATTGTTCAAATTGCATAATCACACCATCCATTTCCTCGTTAAGAGGTGGGGAAATCCCACAGGAACCATTCATAAAACCAAGAGTGTAACCTTGATAATCCCTAAAAACTGCACCAAAATAAGAAGGACATGAGTTACCTATTGACATGCCATCCAAATTCACTTTAATCCACACAAGAAAGGGGGTCTGCCAAAAGACACCCATCATGACATGTGGAGACTTAAAGTATCCTTTCATCTCTAACTATTTGATAATTAATAAATCATGAATAGGGTTGGGGCAAGATACACTATTCAGAATTTTTGCTTCATGAAGAACAACTAAACTAGCTGATAATCCAGCACCAACATGGATGGGCTGAATCTCATGTCTGAACACATTTCATAATGTCTAGTTTAAATGAATGACTTCTTCCCCATGAATTTTAAATTATTTCCAAATCAAGGAGTTAGATTCAATGTATTCCAACTCTTAATAAATTCTTATATTGAGTTGTCTTGCGATGAATCACTTCAAAAATGCCTAAAACAATCCTCCATGTTACAGAGCCCACTACACAACTGAGTAATAAAAGATTTAGGTCATCTCTATACTATAGACACAAAACACTGTTGGAGAAAAGGGAGATGCCAGAAGTTTGCATGAAATCATTTGTTGGGACTTTTTGTGATCCATCCTCCCTGTAAGAATGAATCTGGATGGTCTCAAAAACATCTTATAAAGGATTCCCATCTATTTAAATTAAGATGAACTACTAGAAGTGTGAATATAAAACCCTATAGTGGTGATAATCCCATTGGTAGTAGGCTCCCATGCCTGAAAGTCAGCCCTCGAAGACCATAAATTATTTTCCTCAATTGAAGTATTGTGATTTGGTATATTATCCATACAATCAAGCTGGTCATTGATTAAAAAATTAAAATTCATATTTTATTCCACCTCCAAAATAAAATCAATCAAGGGATTACCATAACAGTTATATTTCTAGATTTGATGATATAAATCCCAAGAAACAAGTCACTGAGAATCAATATCAATTTTCGAGAAAATTTGTTTTATGAACGCCACACCGACAAATTTCAATAATTGTAGTTCCCTAACATGAGTCTATGAATGAACCTATCTTTAAGAAAACTAAGAGTCTTTGAGTGAATGTTCATAAGCCTCAAAATAAATCCATCCTATCAAGAATTATTGAAACCCTCTAGATCATTGATACCCAATCCACCTCCATCATACGACTTGTAAACATAATTCGATGACACCATTACCAACAGTCTTTCCAAAATTTTACAACTCTATATGAAATTTTTGGTAGATGTATTGATGCTCTTTGATTAATATAATCATCTATTTATACACCATAAAAAAGAACAAATTTGGAGGTGATAATGGACTTTAGTAGACAAACCCTACAATCCATTGATATTTATTTTTCCTTCCATGTAGAAAGTTTTCTTCTAATCATACAAGTAATATTTGAAAAATTTCATCACTTTGGCCTTTTCCAGAACATGGGCACAACAAGATATGTAAATTGGTGACATCCCACTTGAATTACCATTTCTCTAACGATGTTATTTATCCTGTTCAAAGAGAAATTTCATCCATAATTAACAAAGGACTTACTCTAGCTAACCACCTTCCCAGACACAATTTCATAGTTCAAAAGGATACCCATTAATTATATGATATGGTTCATGTCTTATTTAGTGAAGATAATAATATCTTTAGCATATAAGATATGATAGGGGAATCATATCCCCATTCTATCATGGATGAACATCATCTTTCCAATACCATCCATGATACCATGAATCAAACTTAGATAACCCACAATGATGGAGAAAAGGATTTTAGATTAAGGATCACCAATCCTGAAACCCATCTAAAAAATTAATATAGCCTTCTAGGGATCCATTTATAAGAACAAAAATGTGTGTAGAGATCCGAATGGTTTTCACCCAATAGATGATAGTTTTAGAAAAACCACACATGGTATCGATTTTGCAGATGAGACACCAATCCACTATGTTGAAATCTTTTTTGAAATCTAGTTTAAGTTCTATATTTCATACCTTATTGGAACATTTGAGGAGATTCACACACTTTTAATCAGTGATGATACAATCCTGAATCGATCTACCTTTGATGAAACAAAACTGATTTAAAGAGACAATCTTGGATGTAATATAAGATATCCTGCTGGAAAGAATATTGCAAATGATTTTAAAAATTGTGTTAACCAATGAAACAGGCCTAAATAGATGAATCCTTTTCGCATTCTCCAATTTCATAATTATGGAAGGAAATTAGGAATTCAATCCCATACAGATGGATCCACGCCAAAAAATGGGTAACAAGCCTGTAATCATTTTCATGAATGATATCTCAAGAATATTGAAGGAAGAAATTACAAAATCCATTATGACCAGGTGATCTTTCGGATTTTTGACTAATGATTACCTCATTAATCATAGGATCAAAGGGGATAGAAATAAGAATGAAATATTTATCTTGAATCACTAGCCTCAGTATAACTACATCTATTTGATCAATAGTGGAATGAGGTCCATTGAAGATGTTCTTAAAGTAGCATATGACATTCTTTGAGAGATCTACTCTATTATAAATGTGGAAACCCCAGTATTAATTTATAAAAGGGGCTTGGAAATTTCCTAATTATCTAAATATATGTAAAAAAATTGAGTTCCTATCTCTATCATTTTACCAATTTTCATTAATGGAGTCTCTTTTCAAGGAATCTTTTAGGTTAATAAGATTGTTATGTTTGAGGGCCAAATCAGCTTCAACAGAAATCCCATCAGAGAAGTCACTGTAGCTGTTAGTCTATTGACCATTTTGTTGATAAAACTATAGAGAAGATATATCATTTTCAAGGGAGATAAAGAAATCCTTGTTCAATAGTTTTTATGTTCTTTTGTTGAATCTTGAGTTTGGTGATACAGATTAAATTATCATCCCAACAATTCACAGAAATCCATGAACTCTGAACAATGACCTTGAATTATGGATGAGAAGCCTAAGATTTTTGAACCTAAAGGGGAAGGGTGTCTTTGATTCCTTCTCTATAAGATCCAATAAGATAGGATGGTGACCAGAGATATGCCTGGAAAGGGTGGAGAATGATATAGAACCCCATGTTTCCATAGAGGCCCCATTGCCAACAGTTGTGTTAATCCTACTAGAAAGAAAACTATTCAAGTGTTTCCTATACAATTTATATTTTGAACAAACCAAGTTTATCTCAATCAAATCATTTTGATCAATTCCCAATCTAAACTCCTTGAAAGAGATGTACATGAGATAATTCTATTATATAATACATGTAAACAAGAAAAAAAAGGGATCTAATGAAAGTGGTATTTTGACCTGACTTGTTCCTTTTAATATTATCACCAGTTTTCT
This sequence comes from Viscum album, assembly GCA_963277665.1. NCBI lineage: Eukaryota > Viridiplantae > Streptophyta > Magnoliopsida > Santalales > Viscaceae > Viscum > Viscum album. The sequence continues at coordinate 1,203,302,401 of OY728145.1, forward strand.
TAATTTTTACCCTAAATTTACATTGCACCTTCTAAATAAAATTTTATTTTTATTCTAGTTTTTTCATCTAGGGATATTTTAACACATTAATTTTTAATGAAATAATTTTTTAATAATTTTAAATTCATAGATTACATGTCCTACATGCATCATTGAGATTTAACAAATCATAGTATACTATTAATATTATTATTTAAACATGAAAAATATAACCTAGATGTTAAGCATGGTAGAATTTATATAAAAGATTCATTTTAAATATTCTGTAAAATGGTTTTATATAAATAAATTATAATTATTGAAACATATTAATTTCAATAATGCCATTATGTGTTTTGAATTGGCTTTATTTTAAAAAAATAGATGTTTTTAATACAATTAATAAAATTAATTTTTTAAAAATTTAGAAGTTTTTTTAAAAAAATACATTTAATTTTTTTTATTTTCTGAAAAGATTAATTTTTCAGTGAATAATAAAAAATAAATATTTTTATTAACAAGACATCTTTTTCATTTTATGAAATTATTATGTCTTATATTTTTTAATACTATTATAAAAGAAAAAATATATATATTATATTATAATTATTTTAATTTAAGTCATTGTAATAAATTTAATGTTTATATTTGTATAAATAGTTTTTAACATTATGAACACTTTTTCGATGGAATGATGTTTTCTCATCATGTCAATCAGTGTAATATTAAATAAAATTCTATAAATAATTTGAAAATAATTTGAAATATTATTTCCAATTTTGCAATCATAATAATTAATAATATATGATAAGGACCAATTAGGTTTATAAAATAATAAATAGTTAAATTTGATAAAATTATCTATCATTTGTATAGATAAAATGGGATTACTAGGGGTTAATCTAAAATAATAATGGGTATAATGAACTAGAAACATGTAAAATAGAATTTATGATTGTATTTAAAGATTATAACATATGGGGGTCTATAATGGGAAAATTTATACCCATATGAAATATAAAAAAATCTATGTACACTATTTTCTTTTCAAAAAATCCATGTTTTTCCTCCAACCACTTATAAAAGGATTCCCCTCTCATACCCCCTTTATACATCCAAAAACAATTTCATCCAATACTAGCCACAATATCGTTGATAAATCCCTTACAAAATCCAAAATTAATTTTTTTTATTATTAAATCAACATAATAAGGATTTATATAGAATCCCAAAGGGGGTCTCTAAGGAAGAGTTAAAATTAATTAACGTGTGTTTTTTCTTTTGGTGCTTCTTTTACTTCCTAAAACATTTAACATAACAATGATGATATGATATAGAAATTATATCAAATATTATTTTATGTTTTTATTTTTATTTAATAACATATATTTGTCTCCTCCTCCATTAAATTGGAATCAATACTTTGGATCATGAGTAGGGTGGTCTATCACCTTATGAATCTATATTATTTATTTTATATCACCACCTCACAAAACTCGATAAAATGATAGATTTAATGTGTATATATATAAATGATATATATGATATTATTTTTTCAATATAATTATAATATATCATCTACCTTATTATCGCATATCATGTTGAATATAATAATGATGCTCGTCTGTATTGCTGTCAAAATCCTCATGAACCGATGTGTGGTTTTTGAATATTAGTTTTAATTTGATTGTAATAAGGATAGATTAAATGAATGTATGTGATATTTTTAATATTATTATTCATATTTTATTATCTTATCATGTATATCTTATTATCTTAAATTCCTTATTTTGGATATAAAAACATCAATCATGTGTACATCAGACTACTGCCTTATGAAATGATGTGATTATGTTTTCAGTAATGCTTTTGCTATAAAATAATATGCATAAATTTAAATAATATATGTGATTTATATCATTTAAAAGTTTTTTATAAAGTTTATATATTATTTAAAATTATTTAATATTATCCTTTGAGATAAATGTAAACATCATTCATGCGTACGTACATCCTACCCTCTACATGAATAATTTAACTCATTTTATATCATTAGGATTATTGGATTACTATAAAAAATATATAATTGATATATAAGAAATTTATATAACGGATAAAATTCACCATATTATTGTACCACTATCATGTAAATGGGACCCAAAATACCCAATAAAAACACTAATTTATTTTCCCAAAACGTGATTTTACAATAAATTATTAATAAACTGGTAATAAAAGGGCATAAGTAAATCATATTAGGTATAATACATAAGTTTATTTTTATTTAATATTTTTATAATTAACATCAATTCGTTTTACAGGAGGTTCAATTGTGTGTGAAGGAATTCAAGACTTATTGGGATGGAATTCCAATCTGACTTTCATTTGTGGGAAGACTTATACCAAATTCAATTGTTTTATATTTTATAAAGTGCATAAACATTCCATTTTACTTGTTATATCATTAATATAATTATTTTAATGATATATATAATTTCATTTAATGTAATTGTATAATAGGGATTATGATTCAAAATATTACCCCTATAGTAAAGGATTTTCCCCCAATTTTCCTTCTTTGAGACATATGTTATGTTAAAATATAATATACTTTTATATTGTGTATATACAGACCATTTGTAATTTAAGATCATGTATTTACCTATTCTCATCATATATTAATTTTCATATTATATTTTATATCATGGTTCTTATTAATCAATATTTCCCAAGTTATAGTTGTTTTTTTGAAATAATCTCATTTTTCATCGAGATTGTGTATGTCTGATCTAATAATAATAATATTTTATAATCCTCTATAAAAAAACTCGTTAATTTTTTTCTCGTATTTCTATTCCATGAGAATCCAATATTTTAGTTCATTTTTCTCTCTTCAGTTACAATTTTTTCAAATAATTTATTTTATGAAAAAATTTCTCTTTGTTGTTTTTTGATCAAAACCCATTTTTCATTCATATTCATGTTTTCTAGTACTTTTTTAGAACATTATTTTATTCATCGGTAGAATTTATTGATATTATTATTAGTTATTTTATCTTATATAAGTGTTTTTAAATGTAATATTCCTATATTTTTCCCAAAATTCCATCTTTTCAATTTAATGAAAATTTAATGGAATATTTTTATTTTTTTGTGTGACAAAAATGAGATTTCAACCATGATTAAAATATTTATTATTGAAAAATACTTTATATTTTTATGGTTTTATTATTATATAATATTATTTCGAAATTATTTCTTAATATTATATTTTTATAAATTTTACTTTCATTGAAATGTAACTTAAGTCATGATTATTTCCACATAATTTACATTAAAAATATTTTATCATATATGTTGACATCATTTGATGACACAAAATATTTAATGGGTATACGATCTGATAATACCATAATTATTCATTCTTGTGATATATTATCTTTATGATCTAATGTTTTTAATGAAACCCTTTACTTCTCAAAGGGTTATGATATAATGAAATTATAATAAATCATATTATAATATATGGGTTCGAATATGATGAATGTTTTATAGTGACCATTTATTTTCAAGGGTCCTGATATGATTAGTGTAATACAAGGCCCATTTCTTTTCATGGGTTTTGGTATGATGAATATTTTTTATCTTGCCATACACGTATATATGATTTTAATTATATGATGGGTGAGATCAATATATCTTTTCAATGCATTTGGTAAATATTGATACCTCATAAGATAAATAGAATTGGAATAATAATTGAATACCAGACAGTAAGTTATATTACCCAAAATTATTTTCTTGGGTGTGATCCTTGACTATTTTTGTAGTTTAGGGTATGAACCAATTCCATGATGATATTGTTTGAAATGAGCACTAACTAAATTGGAAATTAATTACTATGCTTATGTGAATTCCAAAACAACATGTATTATGCCCATTTTATTATCCCATAGATCATGTTGTTTTATACCCACATGATACATATCTTATTAATCGTTAGTATTTACTCCATGACTTGGGATTATGATATTCGATATGTAAAGTATGGTTTTAAAATGTAATTATCATGTAATTATTCCCTTGAGCTCATGAAATGCTTATATATTATCATGTATACCGATACGAAGAACATGCATTCAACCGTTCTCATGAATCAATTCGAAAATTAATAATTAAATTTATTTCATATGATATATCTATGAAGGAACAAAATAATGATTAAATTTGTGAAATGTGGAGTAAATGATAGTTGAACAATTATTTTATGCTTCCATATTTCTAGGGGCACTATTCCATTATGATCATGTGTCATGTTTTTGTATAATATATTGAATTTAATTTTAAAAATATTAAATATCAATTTTTAAAAATATTGTTTAATTTCTTATAAACATGTATCTACTTAATTTGAATTCAATCATAGTAACATTCATTATTTATTAACAAAATTATTAAAATGAACCATTGATAATCGTAATTTTTATTCATCTAATCACAATGAAATATGATCTATTAATTCATAATTATACCCTCTTATAAAAATAATTTTTTTATTACTCTAATTAGATCATCTATGAATATTCATTTATAAGTTAATTTATAGTAAATATACACCCAATTATTTTAATATGGGTTCATACTTTATTTTTTTATCGATTCTCATGATCCTTTCCATATGTCATGGTCAATTGTGAGTTTTTTATGATGATATAGACCTGACAATAATTAAATACCTGTAAGGGTCTAGATCCATGTAGTCGGAATATTTTTTGTTCTCTAAACTATTTAGTTCTTACATGAGTCTTAGAGATTGTCTAAATGTGTTTTTCTGATAAGAGATGGAAGGACGGAGATTTCACATCATGTAAGGCTTTTGCGTTATAAATTTCTAGATTCTAGAAAGTGTAATCCAAGTTTTTAGGGTTATTCATGACATGAAATAAATCTATATTTATTGGTTTGAGGTAATGAATTTTTTAGATACGCATAAAAATAGGATACTTTAACAATGTAAAATGGTTTCTCGCTGTTATAATCTACAGTGTAGTGAGCCATTAAAAGTTGTAGAACCTTGATTTTTCCCAAACACTATGTATCCCCTCAATATCGAGGTTGCTATTTCACTCAATCCCATTGTTTTAAATTCCCTTCAACATGGATGGAATTCCATCATTCCATATTCTATCAGTGTAAATATCAATTAATGTTCTACCACTTCTGTTTTGGTTCTTTGATTTTTATCCTCTCATCACTTCTTCCCATGTGATGGTTATTTCTATATGCTATTATATTGGAGATTTATTTATTTTTTGTTGGTGTAGTTGTGGTGATGCATCCTTGTAATATTGTATCTATTTTAGGATAGGTTATCTTTAGTTGTTTGTTTTTCAATTCTCATCCGATGAAAATTGATGCCTTTAATGGAAGGGGTTCATTTAATCTCCTATTTATTTGTCTAAAAATGTAATGATAGCAAGGTTTTGAATTTTTTTTGAAATGAAATTAGCGTAATAATTATTGAATGAAATTTAAAAACAATAGGTTCCTATAATGATCATATGTTGTTTCTATCTAAAATTTAAATGCTTTCCCAATGGTTTTTTATTTAATGTTCAATATATGTTATTATTTTGAGCATGTATAGCCATGCTATGGATTAAAATGTAGTTCTTGATGGAAATTTTTAATTAATGATAATACATAACTAATTGAATTAAATGGATTAATAATTAATGATGCACATTTTTTTTGAATATTATGTTTCTTATAATTTATTTCTAATTAAATTGATGTAATGCATCTAGTTAATTAAATGTATTCTACCATGTTAATGGAACTAAAAAATAATTTCAATAATTATAATTGTTTTTGAGAATGATAAAATTAAAAGAGATGTTAATGATAAGGGTAGTCCTTTATGAATGGGGAAACATGTTTTAATTCTACGATCATGTTTACATTATGAAAGCTTTTTATAACATACATTCACGAGTTACCTTCAATTGGACCAAATTAATAATGATTCATATTATTCAAGATTTAATTAGAACGAATTCTATGATAAAAATAATTACTTTGACCTAATTTCTCTCTCTTTTTGTGAGAGATGAGTACCTTGAGTTTTGATCCATGAGATCTCATTTGCGCATGGAGGATATATTCCTTTTTAGGGACTAGATTTCCATGATGGATATTCAAGTTGTTTACTTCATTTTTTATGATTCAGTTCTTATTTTATCTTCCCTATTTGAAGTGATAAGGTTCTAGAAATCCAAGATGTGTTAACATACTGTGATTTATGAGTAAAAAATTTGTGATGTCATATATGGTTTTATTTAATGCCGTTGATGAAAAGATTCATTTGTAGATGATTGTTGGTGTCCCATATTGAACTTTATATGATGTGATGGTTTGAAGATATTCTAACTTTTTTATGTAATAAGGCTAGATATTTGACAGAAATAAATTGATTAATGGATAATTGTTTGTTTTCTTGTGTTATCTTCATTCCTTTCCCCACTACATAATGGATCGGGATATTCTTAGTTACATTATTCTTCATGGTGGTATCTTATGGTTGGTTATTTAAATTACATTGTTTTTGGAATTATTAATGAATAAAAAAATCATAACCCATGGGTTTGGTAATAATGGAATGAAAATGATTAAAATACGTAATTCATGATAAACTGTTTACTCAATTATGATTATGCATGGTTGGAATGTACGTTATAATGATGATCAATGAATTTTCCATGAAACATTTTTAAATTTTAATTGAAGGTATAAGATATTAAATAAATATTCGAAATTTCAATAAAATAATAATTAATTACTGTTTCCATTTTAACTATTTTTTACATATATAGTATCTATTTTTAGCAATGGATTCCTATATTCAGAATAATATTTGTTATATTTAATTCTAAGACAAGTTTATTCCCATAGTATGTTTGTTACAATAATTATATCTTTTTTATATTGTGATTTTTTATACTTCCCCATCCATGTTGACATGGGAAACTGTCACCCAGTGGACTCTGGGAGATTAATTTCCCCAAAATCCCACTAGGATGATGGAAGGTAAACCTCACAATACATCCACGCTCACTTCACTGGGCAGTTACCAGTGCTGGTATGGGAGGTAGTTAGTTTAACCACATAAATGTATTTGTGGATGTGATGGATTATGGTTTTATCATAAACATGTATCTCAAGATATTGTATCTAGTGTATTATTATTTGTATGACGGTAAACTTTTTTCATTCCTTGAGGTAAATAGCAGGAGTCAGGGATGTGATTCCTTGAGTTATAATACCTAAAAAATGATACACGTCATACCAAATATGGTGGATTTGATAATATACTCTATAAGAATATACAGATATATGGATGGCATGATGTGATGATGTGATACATGATGTTTATTTGGTGATTCCATTCACTTGTGTCTTTGGGATGGTTAATTGTGAAAATATATGGCTAAGAATGAGAGATGTTGGGGAATAATGGCCATCCATTGTGGGATTTAGAGCAAGAGAAGCTTGATTATTCAAATCTATATTATATTCTATCTTCAACGTGATACATGGCGAGAGTTATCCATCGTGTTTTTGGGAACATAGTATTACAATTTAACTGATGTGTTAATTTCATAGTTGTTCCCTATGATTTTTCATGATTTATATAACCATTGAAAGAGATCCTATAGGTATAATCCTACTGAATAAACTATTATTACCACCTTATGTATATATATAAATTATCAGGTATGTGAGATCTAGTAGGAGATCATTCTTGATATAACATCCTCATGGGTTTTTAAATGTTCTTCAGTATTTTAGGTTACTTCAATATTTACCATTCACTACTTGAATTATTTCATTTTAGTTTTCAAATTAATCTATGATATCACATGTTTTCACATGGTAATTATTTATATATATATATGAGTAGCTATTGATTGGTATATATACCTTATCTCTCTATTATTCATGTTCTCTTATATAGTAATTCCTCCCATATTCATACTTATTATATAGTCAGTGCTTGTCTCAATCATAGGACCTATTATGGGTGGGGCTCAAGAAATCATATTCTTCGTTATATTACTGTTTTCCTTGGATTAATACAATTATGGGGGAGTTTTTTGTGAGTTTTTAGTATCAATGGTTCAGTTTGATGGATATGTAGGAGTTTGGAGTTGAGGACATGTGATATTTCATTGGATTATATGGAAAATATGTTGTCTAAGATTGGTAATAAATTTAAAAATGGGAGATTGTAGGTTACAAGGATTTTTTGGTACCTGTTTGATCCGAGTCGCGGATCATTATGTTTACTATGAATTATAAATGAATTGATATGTGTTGTAAGTTACTAACCAAGGAAAGGATCACAAAAAATTATTACATGTACCAATATTTGAAATCTATATACCAAGTGATAAGTTAAATATTTAACTATATAATAAAATAATAAATTAACTTACCTTTATATATCATATATTATATGATTAGGAGGTCTAATGGTAATTTTTTTTTAATATCGATATAGGTGAACATCCACATTTAGTAAATTATGATGATTCTTAGTAGGATGTTCTAGAATATTCTTATAGAGTGGATTCCAATGATGAAGAAACGTGGAGGAGGAAAATCCATGAGATCACATATCAGAGGTTTGATAAATATCATGGATCTGTTTCGGATTTAGTCACAGAACTCTAGTTTGAGGTGGTTCAGATAACTACTTTTTTTATTAATTATAATAAATATCACTAGGCTTCATTGGTAGTTATGATGATTCATACAGTTGCGAGGTAGAGGTGGTTATTATTATATAGGGACCCTGAGGAGTAGACATTTTCATGGGGTATATTCCTATCCTAGTTTAGATAATCATTCATTTCTTAAATCATGATGGGGGACAATTACCAGGATCTATATATCAATTCATAGGGGAGTTCTGTCTTGTTAGTAAATGAGATATATTTCAAAAGACTTTTGAGATATAATTTACACATATTTCTAGATGTGGAGGCTATGGTGATGAATTTTGAAAAGGACGTACACCTAGTTAACCAACACTAGGTCACTAAATTTTTTAGGAAGATTTATCTTGAGTGTTTTATGAGAGACTATATTATTAGGATGATTATTTTGAGAACCATATCATTATGATTTTTTATTTTGTTATGATTCCTCAACATTCATATTTATTGTATGGGGATCCATGATTCCTAGATTATAGTCTTTTTAGTCAACCAATAGCACGTCACAACCCTCATCATCTAATATCTCTGGGGGAAGAGGCTGTCAAATCTATGCCTATGTATCTTACTAATGTAATCCTTTTAGATTTTGAGGTCATCGAAAATGAGAGGGGACAACCTTTATAACCATTAAAAATACGCTAGTTGTTCAACTTCAGGTATCTCTATTGAAGTAGTTTGACTCAAGGAAGAAGTTACATGGTGTTCAAGTTTTTGAATTTAGATATGATAATGGAAGACTGAGTACGAAATCAATATGGTTTTAATCCATATATAAATGTTTTTTTCTATATATATTTTCATTATAAGGGATTTAGTGATAGTGGATACGTGTGTGTTCAACATCATGATTCATCATTGTAAATTATTGGTGAGAAATACACCATTCAATGTATGATTTCATTTTATAGAATTGGTTAATTTTTTTTAAATTAAAGAGTGACACCGTCATTTATATCACCTACCATATTCCATGATTTCTGACATGAAGTAAATAGGAACCATGTTCCCTTAGTGTTGATTGTTCTAGTTGTAGGCCGAGTTCACTTGTATTACGTTTGTAGAGTCTGTCAGCTAGACCATAGTATGCACTATTGATGGTTGATTACCTATTTTTATAGATATGAAAATATGTACTCAACCTTGAAATGGATTTATTGAATTTGGGGATGGATTTAAGGTATTTTATCAAGTGGAAAGTAGTTCTCTATAATTTTTACACAGAGACATTAATGTTTTTTGGTGAGTGATACCCACAGATGGTTCAGGAGAATATTTTAAAATATTAATATTTAATTTATTGTATTTTGTTAATAACATTGGATATTTAGAATTCAATGATTTCTATATTTGTAGATGAGTACCTAGAAGACTTTTGAGAGGATTTTTTAGCATTTTTTCCTTGATAAGATATTGAAATTGGGATTAATCTATAGTTATACATGTCTAATATATCAATGACTCTGTATAAGTTTGACCTTATTTTTTTTGAGAGCGGTTAGTACAACTTTACGATCTATTATATTGATGATGTTATTGTTAGACTGTTTCCCCATAAATTGAACCAATTTTGTCAATAAAGACGGTTGATTACAGTTTTTATCACATTCTATAATATCATCACATTAATCAATTGATTATTATGAACCAATATCATATTCTATGGACTGATGATTTATCTTACCTTCTGAAGGGATTGAGTTGGTACTCAAAAAATAAATGGTCCTCAAATCATCAAATACAGTTGTAGTGTGAGGATGAACAGTATAAATTATTTTTGTAATGGGAATTATAAGATGTTTTTCTATCGTACGGTGTGATGAATTCCCCGTTAATATTCATGGGGTTTATGATCGCATTGTTTAAAGGATTAAAATATATGTTCTTTTTGGGATTCATTAATAACATCCTTATGTACTCCACTTATAAAAATAAACATGTAGGGAAACTTCGTTCTATTTTGGGAGTCCTACCTCATGAGGAGATATTTTGGAATGTTTGACTTTGTGTTCTTCTCATCTCATGAAGTCTATTTCATTGATAATGCTGTTTCCTAGAATGGGGTAACAATGGACCTTACAATGATATACAAAAAATATCGTAGGTGGCCACTAATATGGTGGAAAATGTTTATAGATTGTAGGGGCACACATACTATTTCTAGAGGAGGGTAGATGATTTATTAGATGTTGTGACTCATTTGACTACATTGACTATGACAGATCAAGAATTTGTAGAGATTTATAAGTGTTATGAATTTGTTCAGAACATGAAAAAGTATTTTTTAATGATCTAGTACTTTGTTTTCCCCAAGAAGGTACTCAGTTTGAGGTGTTCTTAGAAAAATTGCCTCTTGTCCTATTACGTGTTCTAATATATAATGGATAATTTTTTTCATATGGGAATTATTAGTTATTTTTCCATGATTATAACTATTACACCCATGATCTATATTTGGAATTTTTTATGATGTTATGACATTACCTCATTGATGATAGTTTTATGGTTTAAAAAATATAATATCTAGAGTTATTTCATATTCCAAAAATACATGAACATTCATCAGCTTTGTTATATGGAAGATTTGTCTTATATTTTCTTCATGAATTCATATATACTCAAAAAGGGAAATTTTATAGCTATTGGGATGATCAAGAATTTGTGTTGTGATTTCATCCTAGAATCTCTATAATGATACATAATAATTAAAGAAATCACAGTGAGGTTTCAAGATATTGGATAGGTTGAGCTTTAGGGTATTTATTTCAAGATGAAAATGATGTCTTCCATGGTGAAATTGGTAGAGGGGTCCCAATTAATGGATTCTATGCTGGAGTTCAAGATGGGCTGAGCAGTTTTTTTGTGATTATGGTGATGGATGGTCTATGGATTGGCAACACCATGTGTTGTTCTATAGAAGGATTTGTTTTCCATCAATGATGCATGAGATGGTTCTCAATGTTTTCCATATTTACCCTTTTTGTGGTCCGTAGATCATGAAGGATGAGACCTGTATTATAAATTGTTTTATCTAGCAATAATATGTTTTATATTTATACTTAGACTACATAAATATTGAATTCATTACCAGATTACAATGATCTGAAATATGGTATGATTTTATATGTTGATAGTATATCTTTTGATATAATAATCACACTTTATAGAGATCAGGTCTTCAATCATATAGTATTTTTATTCATAGAAGTATATAGGTGAAATGGTGCGACATAAAGGTGCCCCAAATATAATCATTTCATACCAGGGTTCTCATTTTACCTCTGGGGGTTGGGTGGGGAGTTCAACATGATTTTGGATCCTAGTTATTCCTTAGAATTTACGTTCATCCATATATGGATATTCAAAAATAGGGGAACATCTTGAATGTTGAAGGAATGTTTAACTTTTGTAAACAAGATTTTAGAGGTTCATGGATGAGGCACCATCACATGGTCATGTTTTTTTACATTAATAGTCTCTAATACTCAACTTTTATTTACCCATTTGAATATTTGAACATCTGACCATTTTGCTGTATGTGGGGATGGACAATGTTCAGAGAGGATGCAATTGTTTTGCCCAAATTACTACAAAATAAGAATGGGATGGTACAGGTAATATTTTAGGTTATGAAAGGAGAACGTGATCATTATTAATGTAATGATGAAATTATGAGGAGACTATTATGGTAGTATGATATAAATAATATGTTCTTTAATTTTAAAACACATTATAGGGAGAAATATTTTAGTTGTGGGTGTAATATTTTCCCTAATATGTATTCCTTCGAGGTTGTTTAATCATGTTAGAGAAGTGGTATATCATATAATACTTCCCTCAAATACTATTATAATACATGTTGTTTTCCACGTGTCAAAAATCTATCATTATCTTCATGAAGAATCAAATGTAATCAATAAATTCGAAATTTATGTCGATGATGATGTGTCCTTCAAGAAGTAACATCTTGAGATACAGGGCCTCCTGGATAGTTTTTTTCATGGTTTTTTTATTTCCATGATTATTTTAATATAAATTATTGGTGGAATAAAGGTGAGTACAAAGGATCATGATACATGGATTCTCCCTCATTGCACAGATAGATTTTATGTTTAGCTATTCACTTGTAACATTTTTCATTTTTTTGATTTTGAATTTTACATTTATTTGATGGTTCCCTATTATTAGATTTTGGTAAAATTACTATATTTTGAGAGTAACCTCCACCATGAGTGTCTTTAGGTTCTACATATTATTGATACATGGCCCTTTATTGTTTCTCAAATGAGGTGTTTTATTTTCTATAATGGTGAGATTCTTGTGTGGTGTCTCGGGGGGGGGGGGGGTGGTTGTTTGGATGAAGACATTTTTTTCCATTAGGCTTGGTTTTTGATTTTAAGGTGTGAAAATGTTATTATAGGTATATAATTTATAGGGTTTTATCCATGAAATTTCACCCTTTTAATGTTACCAATGAATGTGGTGCTCATATGAGGCATAGATAAGGTCGAGAGGTGTTAAGATTGTAAAAACAAGATTATTGAATAATTCTTGTCATTTACTTGTTTCATATTTTGATTGTGACTTTTAAAACATGTATTTTTGTTTGAAAAAGGGTAATAAATAACCAAAAATAAATTATAATAAAATTTTTCAATGTGAAATGTGTTTTGGTGGGACATAAATACTCAATACATTCATTACATGAATGTTGTAACACACAATGAAAATCCACAATGTATCGCGTCTTTATAATCTAAGGTTCCTCAGGGTTTTTGAAAACCCAAGGGATCACTCTATATTTAAAGTTAGACAGTATATATGTCTTTTGGATTTTGGGGATCTATTCAATAGGGATCTATTTCCATACTTTTATCATAAATCCATTGTGATATAAGGTATGCTATTCCACATCTCACATGGTTATTCCATCTATATCCTCATGTTTATTCCTTCCAAGATAAGTATGTTTCTCTTACATCATTTAATATTATTATTCTTGTTTGTTTGTTGGTGTGTTTGTAGAACATTTTCCATTTATGGATACATTTCATATGGTAGTGGTGATCTGGATTTAGGATGTTGGTTTGTTCCCGTATTAATATTATTTAAACTATATAGGTTGGAGATTCACTGTTTCTAATATATATTTATGTGAAAAAATAATTATTACATTGCGTATACCATTTTATGGGAATGTAAATAACCTAATAATGAATGAACACAATTAAAAATTAATTGGATATAATTATTGTATATCATTTTATGAAACCATTATAGTATTTTTCCTCCTTATTTTTTAGATATGGTACTTTCAATCAATGTTATTCTTGTTTTCATGTATTTATATACCATGGATTATGAATTTTTCATGGAAATGTGAAAAAAATTATATTACATGAATTAATTTATTTATGTGGCTTAATAATAAATGAAGAAATTTGATTAAATCTAGTGTTTCATATAATTTCATGGGAATCGAATTTATTCAAAGTGAATGGTTAATTAAATTTATCATTCCATTATAATAGCACTAGTAACGAATGTGAAGAATTATAATGCTTTTTGAGAATGTTTAAATAAAATGTTATGTAAACAATAATGGTACTTATATATATTTTTAGAAACTAATATTAATGATAATACTATTTTTATCTTTAATAGATTATCATAGTTAGATTCCTTAGGATTCCATTATAATGATCTTATGTATAATGAATTGGTTAATTCATGACGAAATAATACAATATTTAAAGAAACTGATATTTAACATGGCACATGATTCCTTTTCTATTGATAAGGACAAGTTCATTGAGTTCGTATCCATGTGTGGTTGTTTGTGTTAGAATATTCGATTCGATATATTTGTCTCTAAATTTCCCTATATGATATTTTTGTTTGTATAAAATATACTTTGTGATTTTATTTAGATATGATACTCACTAGACTATGTGATTCTGGGTGCAGAGGCTCATATTTGCTGTCATCTAGGGATGGTAGATCATGGGATTGATTCTTTGATATGGGTTGGGGAATCCAAATAGATGTGGTAGAAATTTATACTTTTGATTGTGGGATGAATCAAGATGTGCATGTGGTTTTTAGGAATTTAACTTGTGATTATAGAGTGGGTTGAAGCTGTTATTATCCATTTATGTTATAATGGAGGATTCAATTCATAAGTTTCTATGTTTACTATCTAATAGTTGACATGTTTGTTTTATTTGTATTCCATGACCCACTACATTAGGTAGTTATATGTGTTTTGTTGTAGGGTTCTTCATTGTTGTATATTTTTATTGTATTCATAGAATATATAGTTATTCAAATGATGATAATGATGAATAAATAATTATTAACCCTGGGGGTTGTCATTGATTTAATTAAAATTCATAATATATTTTTCATTTGAGAAACAGTAGACATTGTTTGGATTATTCCTGGAAGGCATTGACATAAAAATTATATATAAATATTAAATCATGAAATAATTTTAGTGGAACATTTAATGGATCACATTAATAGTGGTTATTTATACTATATATGTGTTTAGATGGATGTTATGGATTATGGACACCTCATTCCTCTAATTATTCTCTTGGTAGTTACTTATTTTAGTATGCACAATGGATAGTTTTACACTATATGTGGGTTGAGGAATGTTTTTGAATGTGGTTATTTCACAAAATTTTATCTCCATATATAATATCCAATTGATTATTATTTATATGAAATATGTATGTTTATATGGCATGAGGTACTTACTCAGTTTATGGGTTGTAGTGGGTGGAGGTATATTACCTAATGTATGATTCACATCCTATGTTCTATGGTGGATACTGTAATCTATATTGATTTCATGTACTATTATGTGTATGAGATGATGTAATGATTCAATGAGTGATTTGAATGTTGTTATGCCTTGTCTCTTATTCTTTGAGATGTCCTATTTTTGAGTGTGATTGTTTAGGACATGCGATGTTGGGGAAAAGTAAAAAACACGTGGTGAAGTGGGGGAGGGGAACCCTTGATGATTTATTACTATATTATATTATCTTTTGTATCGGATACATATTTATGTTCATCGAAGGTGATTTTGGGATATTTTTATACCTATTTAGTTAAGGAGTCTATTTAAGGTTGTTCACTGTTATTTTTCATGCTTTACTTAACATTTTTCTGAGAGGCTTTGGGAATCATACCTATGAAAATTGTAATATGCTCACCATAATTATATATATACTATATTTTTTATCATATATATAAGGTTATAGTTTAGGTTGGATATTAATAGCTAATAGTTTTTAAATATTTTTTTTCATTGTGGTTGTTGTCATCCTTAACTTTTAGTACTTTTAATTTTCCTTTTATTTTGTGTAGTACAAATTAGTATTACATGTTTACCCACGGGATAACATTATACATATTTCTAATCTAGGGTTTATTGGTGTATCTATTTTATATATCTTTTACAAAAATATTCATTAAGGGAAATGCTTCTTATATAAATGTATAGTATACCATCGATGCTAGTTACCATATATAGTCCTACTAAGGGAAAGTCTCTATCAGTTATCATCTATATTCTATAATTTTTGGTCTATGTAGGTTACACATTAGGGAGGCGGGTTCGGGAAAGATCCCTCAAATTCATAGTTTATTGACATTTATCTAATTATTTTTTGTGTATTATGTGTAAAAATTATCCTTTATTTGTTCACAATTTATGAAGTGTTCATTTGTAGCCATATTTTATATATGGGAATTATTCTATCATTAATCCAAATTATTTTATGGGGTTTCTCCAAAAATTATGAGTTATTATTTATTCTACATATTCCATAATCCATTAATTTCTTAATTGATTAAACAATTCCTATAATGATGACATTTTTCTAGTTATGTGATGATGAAAATTTTGAGCATCCATGTACTATATTAATTCATCTATCATCTTTCTTATGATATGATGGTGAATATATAAATTAAGATTATTATTTATTATTTTAAGATTATTTTGAATGATTTAAATATTTTTTAAATTTTCATAGTTAATAATTTTATATTAAAATATTTTTCCCAAGACACTAAACCATTATATTATAGATTTTATTATTATTTATATATATATTATAAATGATATAATAATCATTTATGAAAGCGTTGGGCCATTATAGATTGTTTCAATGCACATTTTTTTAAATATTAATTTATTTTTAAAAAATATAACCTCTGATAAACATATATATCAAATATTCAACAATTATAGAAATCCAATTTCTCATGTAAATAAATTAGTAATCAAATCATTAATGACTTGTTTCTATTATGAATTTTTTTATTTAGAAATTTATAAAAAATAAATTAATAAAATAAAACAAGGAAAAGGAAAAATAATAATCATCTATTTATAATTCATAAATTATTTAATTAGAGTTATGAATACTCATTCATTCCATGTAATCAATCCAAATTTTTTTATTAATGTACCCAATACAGTCAAAGAGAGAATATATGAAAAAACTCCTAGAAAAATATTAATGGGTATAATGAACTAATAACATTTAAAAAAGAATATATTATTTTATTTTAATACTATAACATTTGGGGGTTTATGATGTACCATTTTGTACCAATATGGAATATAAAAACTCTAGGTACACTATTTCCATTTAAAAAATTCCATGTGTGTCCTCCCCCCACTTATAAAAGGTTTCCCCTCTCATAGCCCCTTTACACATCCCAAAATTTTTTTCCATCCAATACCAACCACAATATCTTCCATAAATCGCATACCAAATCCTACATGAATTATTTTTATTATTAATAAAAAATAATAATGATATAGATATAATCCTAAAGAGTATCTCCAAAGAAGAGTTAAAATTATATAACATGTTTTTTTATTTAGTTTCTTCTCTCACCTCCTTAAAAATTTAACATAACTATGATGATATGATATAGAAATTATATCAAATATAATTTTATGTTATTATGTTAATTTAATAACCCTTATCTGTCTCCCCCTCCTTCTAATTGTAATCAATACTTTGGTTCGCGTGTAGTGCAGACTATCGCCATACGAATCGATATTATTCGTTTTCTATCACCACCTCACAGAACTTGATATAATGATATATTTAATGTATAAATATATATTTATGATATTTATGATGTTATTTTACCTATATAATTATAAATTACCATTTACCTTTTTACAACATATATAATTAAAAATAAAAATGTTGCTCGTGTGTATTGTTGTCAAACACCTCAAGAACCGATGTGTGTTTTTATAATTTTTGTTTTAATTGGATGGTAATAAGGATAGATTAATTGAATTTATGTGATTTTTTTAATATTATTATTTTTATTTAATTATTGTATTAATTATATCTTATTATGTCAACTCCTTTTTTGGATATAATAACATCATTCATTTGTACAACAAACTAATACCTTATGAAGCAATGTGATTATGTTTTCAATAATGATTTTCCTATAAATTAATATGCATAAATTTAAATAATATTTGTTATTTATGTAATTTAATTGTTTTTTATAATGTTAATATATTATTAATAATTAATAAAAATCATGCTTTGAGATAAATGGAAACATCATTCAGGCATACGTACATATTACCCTCTCCATGAATGATGTAACTCGTTTTATATTACTAGGATTATTGGATTAATATAAAACATAATATATATATATATATATTTGTATCTTGTATTAAAGTCATCATATTATTCAACCATGATCAAATAAAGGGGACCAAAAACACCAAATAAAAAACACCTATTTTTTCCCAAAACTTGCTTTTACATAAATTGTTAATAAATGGGTTAAAAGGGAATCAGTAAATCTTATGAGTATAATACATATGATTATTTATATTTATTATTTTTATAATAAACTTATATTTATATTAAATGAGTTTCAATTGTGTATGAATGAAATCAATACTTATGGTGATGGAATTCTAATCTCACATTCTTTTGTGGGAAGACTTATACCAAATTTAGAGGTTTATTTTTTTATACAGTGTATAAAATTTCCATTTTACTTGTTATATAATTAATATAATTATTTTAATGATATTTATAGATTCATTTAATTTAATTTTTTAATGGGGCATACAATTCTAAATATTACAACTATAATAAAGGATTTTTTCCATAATTTTATTTCTTTGAGACATATGTTATGATAAAATAATATATACTTTTATATTGTGTATATACAGACCCTTTTTAATATAAGATCATGTATTTATCTATTTTCATAATATATTAATTTTCATAACATATTTTATATCATGGGGATTTTTAATCAATGATTCCAAAGTTTTAATTGTTTTTTGAAACAATCTCATCGTTCAACGATATTGTTTATGTCTAGGCTAATAATAATTAAATTTTATATTCCATCTCTAAAAAAACTCGATAGAATTATTCTTTAATTTTTATTTCATGAAAATTTATAATTTTTTTCTCTTCAGTTACATAATATTTCAAAATAATTTATTTTATGAACAAATTTCCCTTTTCATGTTTTGATTGAAAACCATTTTTCATTTATATACATGATTTCCATTTTTTTATAAAGTTAATTTAAAAGTCTCCATTTAACTTTAGAATGTTATTATTAGCTATTTTATCATAAATAAATGTTTTTAAAAGTAATATTCATGTAGTTTTCCCAAAATTACTTCTTTTGATTTTAATGAAAATTTATTAGATTATTTGTATTTATCGGTTTGACATGAATGTGATTTCCAATATAAATAAAATATTTAGTATAGAAAAATATTTTATAATTTTATGGATTTATTTTTAAATAATACTATTTCAAAATTATTTTGTAGTATTCTATTTTTAGAAATATTACTTGCAGTGAAATGTTTTTTGACTCAATATTTTTTCCAAATAATTTTCTTTAAAAATATTTTATCATATAAGAGGTAATAAATTGATTATTTATAAAATTTAATGTGTATATGATCCAATGAAACCATAATTATTCTTTCTCGTGATATATTATATTTATGATCTGCGGTTTTTTAATGAAACCCATTATTTTTCAAACAGTTATGATATAATGAAATTCAAATAAATACTACTCCTATATATGGGTTCTAATATATTGAATTTTTTATGGTGACCATTTATTTCAAGGGTCCAAATATGATTAACGTTTTATATGGCCCATTTCTTTTCAGGGGTTTTGATATTATGAATGTTTTTTATCTTATCATACACATATATATGATTTTAGTTATGTGATTGGTGAGACCAATATATCCCTCCAATTAATTTGGTAAATATTTATACCTCATAAGATAAATAAGTTTGGAATATGGATTGAATACAGGTCAGTAAGGTACATTACACAAAATGATTTCCTTTGGTGTGATCCATGACTATTATTGTAGTTTAGTGTATGAACCCATCCTATGATGATATTGTTGGAAATGAGCCTTGACTAAAATGGAAATTACAAACCATGCTTAGGATAATGCCTCAACACTATGTATTATGCCAATTTTACTACCCCATAGATCAGGATGTTTTATTTCCACATGATTCATATCTTATTAATGGATAATATTTACATCATTACTCTGGATTATTATATTTGATATGAAAGGTATGATTTTAAAATGTTATTATCATGTTATTGTTCCCTTTTGCTAATGAAATGCTTATATATTTTCATGTTTACCGATAATAAGAACATGTGTTCGTATTTTCTCATGAATCAATTCCATATGTTATAATTAAATTTATTTAATATGATATATATAAAAAGCGACAGAATAATGGTGAAATTAGTGGGATCTCAGGTAGTTCACATATGAACAAAAATTTTATGTTTCTCAGTTTTCAGAGGCACTATTACATTCTGATATTATGTCATGTTTTTTTGTAATGTATTGAATTTACATATAAAATATTTAATATAAATTTATAAAAATATTGTTTAAATTTATATATACATGGTTCTACTTAATTTATATTCAATCATAGTAATAGTCGTGATTTGTGAAAAAAAATTCTTAAAATGAACCAATATTGATTGTAATTTTTATTCATCTAATAACAATGAAATATGATCAATTATTTTATAATTATACCCTTTTATAAAAAAAATTCTTTATTCCACTAATTATAACATCTATGTTTATTCGTTTAAAACTTTCTATGAAGTAAATAGACACCCAATTCTTTTTATATGTGTTCAGACTATTTTGTGGATCGATTCTTGTGATCATTTTCATATGTCATGATCAATTTTGATTATTTTATGATGAGATTGACGTGAAATAAATTATAAAGTTGGATGGGTATATATCCATGTAGTCATATTATTTATTATTCTCTAAATAATGTTGTTCTTACATGAGTCTTAAAAACTATCTAAAGGTGTTCGGCTCATAAGAGATAGAAGGAGGGATATTTCACATAATGTAAGGATTTTGTGTCATGAATGTGTGGATTTTAGAAAATGTAATCCTAGTTTTTAGGTTTCTTCATAACATCAAATAAATATATATTTATTGGTCGGAGGTAATGAATTTTTTATATAGAAATAAAAACATGAAAACTTCACAACGTGAAATGGTTTCTCACCATTAAAATCTACTAAGCAATGTGCCATTATATGTTGTAGCACCATGATTTTTTCCCAAACACTATTCATACCCCTCAATATCTAGGTAGCAAATTCTCTTGATCCCAAGGTTTAAGAATCCCTTCAACAAGGAAGGAATTCTATCCATCCATATTTTATCAGTGAAAATATAAATGTATATTATACCACTTCTCATATGGTTCCTTGATTTATATCCTCCCATAACATCTTTCCATGCAATGGATATTTATATATGTTATTTTATAGGAGATTTATTTATTTTATATTTGTGCAATTGTGGTGAATCATCCTTGTAATGACATATCTCTTTTAGAATGGGTAATCGGTATTGGTTTGTTTTTCAATTCTCATGCGATGAAAATTGATGCCTTTAATGGAGGGGATCATTGATTCTCCAATTTATTTATCTAAAAATATTATGATAGCATGGTTTTGAACATGGTCTAGAAATTTAATTACCCTAATAATGATTGAACAAAATTATAAAAATAGTTGCCTATAAAAATCATATGTTATTTATATCTAAATTTTAAAAGTATTTCCCCATGATTTTTAAATAGTGTTCTATATATTATATTATTGTGATCATGTATATCCATGCTATGTATTAGCATGTAGTAATTGATGGAAATTTGTAATTGATGTTTATCCGTAATTAATTGAATTAATTGGATTAATAATTAAGGATGTAGATTTTTTTGAATATGGTGTTTCTTATAATTAATTAATAATCCATTTGATGTAATGAGCCTAATTAATTAAATGTATTCTACCATTTTAATGGAACTAAAAAATAATTTGAATAATGATAATTGATTTTGAGAAGGATTAAATGTAAAGGGATGTTAATGATAAGGGTTGTCCTTTATGAATGATGAAACTTATTCTAACTCTATAATAACGTTTAAATTATGAAATCCTATTATAACCTACTTTCATGGGTTACCTACAATTAGAACCAATTAACGATGAATCATTTTATTCAACATTGAATTAGAACAGCTTCTATGATAAAAATAATTACATGAACCAGATTGGCCTCTCTTCTTGAGAGAGAAGAGTGTCTGGAGTTTCGATCCATGAGATCTCATTTTTGTGTGGAGGTTGGATTCCCGAGGACCTAGATTTTTATGATAGATATTCACAATTTTTACTTGATTTTATGTAATTCAATTATTATTTTATCATACGTATTTGATGTTATATGGTTCAAGAAATCTAGGATGAGATAATATACTAGGAATTCTGAGTATGGGATTTATGATGTCATATGGGGCAGTAGTTAATATTGTTGATGAAAACCTTCATTAATAAAAGCTTTTTAGTGTTTAATATAAAACTATATATGATGTAATGGGTTGATGTTGCTCTTACTTGTGGATGTAATAAATATATACGTTTGATAGAAATAAATTTTGATTAATGGATAATGGTTTGGTTTCTCATGTAATCATCATTCCATTCCACACTACATAAGGGATCTGGATGTTCATTGTTACATGATTCCTCTTGGTGGTATCATATGGTTGGTTCCATGTAATACATAGTTTTTTGAATTTTTAGTGAATAAACAAATCATAACCCATGGGTTTGGTAATAATGGAATGGAAATGATTAAAATATGTAATTATTGATTAACTGTATACTATGTTTTGATAATGCATGATTAGAATGTACGTTATAGTGGTGGTCAATGAAATTTGAGTGAAATAATGTTAAAATTTAATTTAATGTATAATATATTAATTAAATATTGGAAATTTCAAAAAATAAATAATTAATCATCTTTTTCCTTTTAAATTCTTTTTTACTTATTTAAAATCTATTTTAAGCAATGGCTTCCAATATTCCTACTCATATAAGTTGTATTAATGTCTAAGAAAAGGTTATTAAAAAATGTGTGGTTGTTATAGTTATTATATCTTGTATATATTTTGATTATATATACCTCCCCAACCATGTTGTCTTTGGATACTGTGACCCAATGGACTCTGTGAGGGTATTTTCCCCATCCACCCACATGGATGATGGAAGGTTAACTTCACATTATAACCCCACTAACTTCTCATGGTAGTTACCTGTGCTAGTATGGAAGGTAGTTAGTTTAACTGAATCTGTGTATTGGTGGAAGGGATGGATTATGGTTATTTCATACACATGTATCTCAAGATATTATATCCAATGGATTATTTGTATGACGTGAATATTGTGTCATGTCTTATGGTACTTACTGGGAGTCAGGGCAGTCATTCCATGAGGTATAATTCCTAGAATATGATACACATCATAACAAATCTTGGTGATTTGATAGTATAATCTATTGAAATATAAATATATATGGATGGCATGATGTGATGATTTGATACATGAGGTTTATTTGGTAATTCCATTTACTTGTGTCATTGGGATGGTTTATTTTGAAATGATATTACTCAAAATGTGAGATGTTAGGTAATAACGGAAAAACATTGGGGGATTTGGAGCAAGGTACCTTTGATTATTCATTTCTATATTATATGTTATCTTCTATGTGATACATGATGAGAGTTATCCATGGTTTTATTGGGAACCCAATATTACTATTTAACTGATGTGTAAATTTCATAGTTGTTCCCTAAGATTTATTAGGATTTATAAAACCATTGAATGATTTCCTCTGGGGAGAATACTATTGAGTATACTTTTATTCCCACCATTTTTATATATATAAATTATTAATTTTTTGAGATATAGTTTGGGATCCTTTAGGATATAACTACCTCATGGGTTTTCAAGAGTTGTTCGGCATTTTTGGTAACATCAATATTTACCATTCGATACATGAATTATTTCCCTTTAGTTGTTATAGTAATCTATAATATCTTATGATTTCCCTAGGTAATTATTTATATATATGTATTAGTAGGTGTTTACTGGTATATTTACCTTACCTCTCTCTTTTTGATGTTCTCTTATATAGTAATTCCTCCCATATTCATTCTTGTTTTACCATCGGTGCTTGTCTCAAACAGGGGACCTACTATAGGTGGGGCTCATGAAATCATAATATCCCTTATATTATTCTTTTCCTTGGATTAATAAAATTTTCTAGGAGGTTTAGTTGAAATTGTAGAATTAATGGTTTAGTTTGATAGATATGGAGGAGTTTGGAGTTAGGAATAGGTGATATTTCATGGACTTGTGTAGAAAAATATAAAGTCTATATTTGGAAAGAAAATTAAAAATGGGATATTTTATGAATCAAGGATATTAAGGTACCCCTTTTATCTGAGTTTTGGACCTTTATTTTTAATAGGAATAATAAATGATGTGATATTTGTTGTATATTAGTCACTGAGGAAAGGATCAAAAAATAATTATATATTCCTATATTTTAAATAGGTATACCAATTGATAAGTTGAATATTTAACGATATAATAAAATAATAATTTAATTAATCTTATGTATTCTACATTTTATGTTTAGTAGGTATAATGGTATTATATTTTTGTAGATATATAGATCTTGTTGATCATCCTCATTATGATTATGATGAAGATTTCTTGTAGGATGTTCTAGGAGATTCTTACAGAGTGGAGTCCAATGATGGAGAATCGCATAGGAGGAAAATCTATGAGATCACGTACTAGAGGTATGATAACTATAATGGATCAATTTTATATTTAGTCATAGAACACTAGTTTTAGGTGGTTGAGATATATTATTTTCGTGATTCATTATAATAAATATCACTATGTTTTATTGGTAGTTATGATGATTCATGGAGTAGTGAGGCCGGGTGGGTTCTTATTACTTAGGGATCTTGGGGAGTAGACATTATCATGGGGTATATTCATAGACTAGTTCATAGAAACATTCCATTCATTATGAATGATGGAGGACAATTATGATGACCTATATACCTTTTGGTATTAGAGTTCTTTCTTTTTATTTAATTGTCTATATAATTCAGGAACCTTCTATGATATAATTGACACATATTACCAGAAGTGGTGGCTAGGGTGAGGCATTTTGAGGAGGCCTTACACCCAGTTAACCAAAACTATGTCACTACAATTTTTATGAAGATTTATCTTCTGTGCTTGATGGGAGAATAACTTATTGAGAAGATTCTTTTGAGAACCATATCATTTTGATATTGTATTTTCTATGATTCATCAACTTGGAAAGCTATTTTATGGGGTCCGTTCATTCCTAGATTATATGTTTTTTAGTCAACCAGTGGTAGGTCCCAATCCACATTATCAAACATCTTTGGGGGAAGAGGCTGTCAAATTAATGCCAAGGTATCTGACTAATGTATTACTTTTTGATGTTGAGGTCATCATCGACAAGAGGGGAAAACCTTTCTAACCATTAAAAATATGCCAGTTATTCCACTTCTAGTACCTGTATTGAGGTAGTTTTTGTCAAGGAATATGTAACACAGTGTACATGTTTTGGAATTTATATAGGAGATGGGAAGACTGAGTTAAACATCGATATGGCCTTAATCCATATATAAATGTTTATTTCTATATACATTTTCATCAGAAGGGTTTTTGAGATAGTGGATACATTCAAGATCAACGTTATGCTTAATCATTGTAAATTATTGGTGAGAAATACACCATTCGATGTGTGATTTTCTTTTTTCCTACATTGGTAAATTATTTTTTAAATTAATGTGTGACACAGTCATTTATATCACCTACCCTATTACAAGATTTGTGACATGAGGTAAATAGGCTCATATTTCCCTCAGTGTTGACTATGCTATTTGTAGCATGAGTTCACTTGTATTAAGTTTTTATAGTCTGTCAGCTAGACCTTGGGAAACACTATTGATGGTAGATTTCCTATTTTTACAGATATGAAAATATGAACTCAAGATCAACATGGACTAGTTTCATTTGGTGAAGGATATAATGGATTTTTTCATGCTGAAAATACTTTTCTATGATGATGATAGAGATACATCAATGTTTTTTGGTGAGAGATACCTTCAGATGGGTCATTGGAATGTTTTATACTTTTCAATTTTAAAAGATTAGATTATGTTAATATCATTGGATATTTAGAATTCAATGATTCCTAGGGTTGTAGAAGAGTACCTAGATGTATTTCCAGATTATTTTTTAGCATTATCTTATTAATGAGATATTGAAATTCGGATTAAGCCATAGTTAGAAATATCTCTTATATTGATTACTCTCTATAATATTGAATCTTATTTATTTTGGAGAGCGGTTAGTACAAAATTACGATGTATTATATGGACGATGTTTTTGTCTGACTATTTCCCCATTGAGAGAACCAGTTTGGCTCATGAAGATGTCTGATTAAAGTTTTTATCACATTCTATAATATCATCACCTTATCCAAGTGATTATGAAGAACCAATATTTTATTCTATGGATTGATGATTTATCCTACCGTCTGAAGGGATTACATTGGTTCTCAAAAAATAAATGGTCCTCATATCATCAAATACAGGTGTAGTATGAGGATGATCAATATACATTAGTTTTGTAATGGGAATTAAGATATTGTTTTTGATGTTATATGGTGTGATTAATTCCTCATTAATATTCATGGGGTTTATGATCACATTGTTTAGATTGTTCTTATATATGTTATTTTTGGTGTTCATCAAGGAGATCCTTGTATACTCCACGTATAAGGAAATACTTGAAGAGCATCTATGTACTATGTTGGGAGTCTTTCCTCCTGGGGAGGTATTTGGGATGGTGTCAATGTGTGTTTTTCTCAACTCATGAAGTCAGTTTCATTGAGAATGATCTTTCCTAGAATGGAGTACCTATGGACATTACAATTATAGAGAAACATTTTTCATAGGTGACCACTTGTATAGTAGAAAAGGTATGTAGATTCCATGGGAACACAATAAATTACTAGAGGATTATAGATGATTTATCAGATGCGGTGGCTTGTTTGACAACATTGACTATGAAGGATCGAGCATTTGTGTAGATTAATAAGTGTTAAGAATCTTTTCAGTATATGAAGTAGAATTTGTTCAATGATCTAGTACATTGTTTTCCATAGAATGTGCTAGGTTTGAGGTGTTCTCAGACTAATTTCATCTTCTCGTTGTATGTGTTTTAATGTAGATGGGATAAATTTTTTATTATGGGCTTTAATAGTTATTTTTCCCTGGTCATAACTATTCCACCCATGATCTAGATTTGGATTAATTTTTTTTATGATGTTATGACATTAATTAATTGGATATAATTTTATGGTTTTTAACAAATATAATATCTAGAGTTATTTCATCTTCCAACATTGCATGAAAATTCATCAGATTTTGTATATGGAATATTTGTGGAATAATTTAATTGAGATTTCATATATGCTCAAAAAGGTAAATTTTCTAGTTATTTTGAAGAGAATGAATTCATGTAGTGATGTCATCCTTGGATCTCTATAATCATACATAATAATAAAAGAATTCTAATTGATGTTTCTAGATATTGGATAGGCATGGATTTTGGTTTTTATTTCGATATGAAAATGTTTTCTTCCTTGGTGAAATTGGTAGTGGGGTCCCTATTAATGTATTTTATGCCAGAGTTCAGAATGGTATGAGCTGTTTTTTATCATTCTTGTGACGGTTAGTCTAATGATGGACAACATCTTGAGTTGTTCTATGAAAGGATTTGTTTTTTATCATAGATCCATGAGATGGTTCTCAATGATTTCCATATTTCACCATTTGGGTACATCCAAGTCTAAAAATGATACACCAACATTTAAGAGGTAACTTTTAGTGGTCTAGGTTGATGTATTTAGTTTCATTGTTTCTTATTATTTTGTGGTCTACCGGATCATGAAGGTTGAGACCTGTATTATAATTGGTTTTATCTAGACATAAGATGTTTTCTTGTAAGATTTAGAGTGCATATTTATTGACTTCAGTACCAGTTTACGATGATATGAAAGTGGTTATGATTGTATATGGGTGATAGTATATCTTTTGAAAAAGTAATCACACTTTATAGAGATCAGGGCTTCAAGAATAGTGTATTTTTTAACATAGAAGTATATAAGGGTGGTGGTGAGACTTCAAGGAGTTCCAAATATAACCATTTCATTAAGGTGATCTTATTTTACCTTTGAGGGTTTGGTGGGGTGTTCAATATGATTTTGGATTCTAGTTATTCCATAGAAATTATTTTTATCCATATATGGAAATTCAGAAAGAGTTGACCATCTTAAATGTTGAAGGAATGTTTTGTCACGACTCTTCCTCAGGGCCCATGCCGTGACTACCCCAAGCGCGCCTTCCATAGGACAGGGGTTGGCGACTTGCACCAAAGGCGTACATCCGATAACTGGGAAGGAATTGCATTTAAAAAAGTAAATAAAACATCACAGAGTACAAGCGGAAGTAATACACTAAGTATAAAAGAAAGTGCTGAAATGTAAGTGGGTCAGAATACAAACCCAGCTGAAAGTACAACTACAACTGAACGAAAGTACAATAGAAAAAGAAAAATAGCTGGAAGAATGGATGCAGCTCCTGGGACGTCCTCCTCGGACCCTACCTAAAAGGTATGTACAGATAGCGCAGCTCCTGGATCATCCACCACAAATCCTACCTAAAGGGTAGGTACAGATAGCCTCCACAATGATCTCGCCCGTCAACCTTCTACAAGTGTCATCTCGTCATGAATTCCACCTCCGGATATTGACTCATCGTGAGGTCCACCTCCGGGTAATGTCCAGTCCTCGAACACTCGGCCTCTGTCAGTGCTGCACGTTGTCTGCAACCAATACAATGAGGTGCGGGTATAGCCCGTGTAGGTGTGATTATACGATACTTAGTAGGGAGCCCAAGACCCTCAAGTTATCACTAAATCCAAAAAGGATAACCACAAATGGATCTCAACCGATAACCTTTACATAGGTATAAGGCCATACTTATACCTAAGTTATCAAGTAACCCATCTCAATCATGAGGAAACATAAAGGTTATGATATCAACAGATAACCACTACTTAGGTATATTCCCACACATATATCTAAGATATCAAGTGACTCATCTAAATCATGAGGTAAACACAAAGGTCATAGACTCAGCTCAAACAAGGATTTCATTATCGAAACTGTAACTGCTACAAAGCCCCGTCTCTGGCGAGTACAGTGATCTTGTCATGACTCCGAGGTACTACTCACTATCCTAAGACTGCTGAGGTACTTCTCCTATCTAGTACAGTGGGCCATCCACCCAAACACAGTAGTTCTTCCCGCCGGGGTCTTCCACCCAAACACAGTAGTGCACCCCCCTTAAAAGCCTACAGAGGTACTCCTCCTGTCGAGTACCGCGGGTCTACCACCCAAACACAGTAGTGGTCATCACCGTGGGTCCACTACCCAAACACAGTTTACACCCCACTGGGCTATACAAGTCACTCCAACTCGAGTCGGACAGACAATCTTCAGGTCTCAGACAGCTACACAGTCTACGTACTCTGTACGCTCATCTCCGGGAGGGTCCGCTCCACGAGCTACTAGTCAATAATCCAAGTATCACAAAGTCCCATGAAGAAGTATCTCAAAGGACAACCTCGTCATAGGGGTCTCAACGCATTAGACGGTGTGTCATACGGACACCCGATCTGTGAGTTATTAGCCTTCTCTTCCCAGGGGCCTGGTTGGTTTCGTGTACGAACCAACCCGACCATATCTCAACTGTACCCCGAACTCTCATAGGGTATACTCATAGGGACCATTTCTCAACATGATCACCAACGTTGCTGATGGTTCGTCAAACGGATGTCTGGTTTGATAGTTATCAGCTTTTCCGTTCCAGGGGACTGGTTGGATTTTGGGTTCAATCCAACCTGGCCACTATCCAACTACATCCAAATCTCAGGTGAAGTATTCCAGAAGTTCCGCCACATCAAGAGCAATACAACAAAGTCGATGGCACGTCAATCAGACGTCCAGAGCTCAAGTTATAAGTGTTTCTGCTCTGAGGGCCCGGTTGGTTACATGTTCTAACCAACCTGGCAGTACACAATGTTCTCTGAAACCCATATTGTAATATACCAATACGACCGTCTCAATCTTAGGATTTCATCGCAACTGACGGTGTGTCGATCAGAGGTCTGTAGCCAATGATATGGCTAAAAGAACGAAAAAAGTCTGCAAATAGGTGATTCTGGCCCGGTCCGACCCAAACTGAGACCCCCTGGGTCGGCCCGAACAGGATCAACCTGACCCAGGTCTGGGTCCGGCCCACTAGTGCACGGCCCGGCCTGGGCGGCCCACATAGCTAGCTCGGTTGGCCGAGATGAGCGGAACAGGAGGGGTGCGCTGCCCCTTGTTTGAGTAACCGCGACCCCCACGTGGGGGTACCCTCCTTCAGCCAGCGGACGCAGCGACGCACCGCGGTTGAAGCCGTAGAAGCTTTTTCCAATCGCTTCCATCGGTCGCAAGTGACACCGTACCAGAAATGCCTTTCGCGGACCACTGGGCGCACTCCGATGGTCCTTTTTTCCCGCCGTCTACGCCTGCAGTCCTCCTGGGACCCAAACATTACTGTGAAGGGTTCAAAACACTGTTGGGGTCCTGTTTCATCATTGCCTTAAATCTGCGCACCAACAACAATCTTAACAGTGGCTGGGCTTTGTTCGTCAGCCTGTGCCCTCCGCGTTAGATGTTTTCAAAATCAAACTCAAACCAATCCTGTATATTCACCCCGCAACCAATCCGCATGAACATGAAATACATGGATCAACCAACAGAGATTGATATGCGCTTGTCGTCTTTTTCACAAAATATAAAGAGAAAATTAAATATAACTCCCCTACCTCGAGCGTTGGTGAACGAAGGTTCGTCACGGGAAAAGGGACATCACGGAAAGTGGCGTCGCAGAAGGAGGATCATCGCGGGAGGAGGATCATCGGCGTCATGGAGAAGAGAATCATCGGCGTCGCGGAACTCGGAGTTCCGTCGTCGATCTCCGAGGATGGTGTCTCTCACCGGCTACGGAGAGGGAAGAAGATGGTACGAAGAACTCCCCTTTGCGGGGACAGAGTTCTTGGTCGAAGGCTCGGCGCTCTTCACGTTCATCGACGAGGAAGAATAAGATCTTCAGACATAGAGTAAATTCTCTCCAAATCCTCCCCACACAATGAAACTCCAACTTATTGAAATAAGGCTTTGTCTTATTTATTTAACACACAATCCAACTTAATATATGTAATTTGAATTGATTTCAAGAGTTAATTACATTGAATAAGTTAATCAATTAAATGAGTTGACTTTCATTTAATGGGGGTGCGGGTGAGATACGAATTAAATGAGGGGTTAAGGAATATAAAAGGGTGGGGCTCAGGTGGGCCCCACCCCACTAATATCCTACCTAGGAGTAGGATGTTAGTGGGTCCCATTCCAACCTCCAAACATAGGTTTATCACCCCATAGAATAAAAATAAAATCTCTTGCACTAAATTTTATTTTATTCTTATGTTAACCCAAATAATTAACAACATCACCAGAGTAAACACAACTCCGAAAAAAGTTTTCCTAAACAATTATCGGCACTGCGATTCCATCGGTGCCCTCGGATTTCGATTCCGAGCACCGGTTCAAAAGATAGAAAAACCCACTCGTTCGCTCACTGAGCGTACCTGATCTAAACTTCGGAAAATTATTTCGGGCACACCCGGCCTCTGAATTAGGTACCGTCAAAAATGTCATTCTTGTAAAATCCCAATGAAAATTAAGAAAAAAATTTCCTTGAATTTTATGATTCATTACATTACTCCCACCTCAGGGATTTACGTCCCCGTAAAGCTATAACACAAACTAGGGAAACAAAAGTGGTACTGAGCACGCAACTGAGTCTCATGCTCCCATGTGCTCACCTGGAGGTTCCCATGCTTCCTATGAAAGAAAATAAGAGGAATCGATCGTCCTCATAGGACTCGCTCCTGTCGATCCTCATCCTCTACTGGAACCCTGGAAAAGTCACCCCATCACCAACGTGAAGCTCCCCATGGTCGATGATATGTGTCGGGTCAAGCACGTATCTCCTCAGTTGAGATACGTGGAAGTAGTTGTGCACCCTGTGCAACTGATGTGGATGGGTCAAACGATAAGCCACCTCACCTACCATGATGAGGACCTGGAGAGGTCCACTGAACCTCAGAGATTACTTGTCGCCTCAGCCACATCTCCGTAAACCTCATCGAGGTGAGAACCGTATAAGGACGTTTCGTCATCCTCGAACTCTAGAGGCTTCCTTTCAGATCTGTGCAGTCTCATCTACCATGATCCCAAGGCGATCACTGCCCACTCCTACATCGGGACACACCCGAGTATGGTCCTTAGTGTGTCGTAGTGAACTATGTAACCAACACCCATTGGTTGGGCGCATCGGGTGAACCAGCTCATGAATGCCCTATTGGAAGTGGTACTGCAACTCTAGAGAATTCTGGCATAAAGGTAAGTTTGGCTATCTCCTGAGTGATCGAATGCATCCACTATTTCATGATTCCATCCTGTGCTGCCTGGTTTTTCCTTTTCGCTGACCAAGAAAAACCCATCCCAACATTGTAGTTAGACCACGACATTTTTGCCTAATACTGTCAATCCGTGTATGAACTGTGGATCCAATCCATACTCAGACCAACATTTTAAGGCCCCGACGCTGCCACCAATAGATTCCAACTGAAACTCTTGGTTTGAGGGTCAAATTACACCGTCTGCGTATGTGTGATTTTTGAGTCTCCTTCCAAAGGTATCTCTAGATGTGATGGTCAAGTCAACGGTTTAACCAGAAAATATAAGTCTGGGACATGATTCGTGGAAGGAAAGAATGTTTTATATCAACGTCTTTTACTAAAGCAGCTAGTAGTGGAAACAGAATTTCCCTCAAATCATTCTTAGAGCCATTGGGTCACACTCCTTGACT
This sequence comes from Viscum album, assembly GCA_963277665.1. Classification (NCBI taxonomy): domain Eukaryota; kingdom Viridiplantae; phylum Streptophyta; class Magnoliopsida; order Santalales; family Viscaceae; genus Viscum; species Viscum album. Next base: position 1,203,335,747 of record OY728145.1, read on the forward strand.
GTATGTAGATACTATGTTCCCCTGCCCTCAAACTCTCTGATCCTTGAGAGGACAACAAAGGCTTGTGGTTATAACATGTTGAAATGTCCACCACGTAATGCTGCTCTCCTAGATCTTCCTCCACATCTGCTACTCTCCATATTTATATGTCCTTAACATTTCCCCTTTTTGAAACATTCACATGCCCTAGTCTCTGAGAATGGCACCAGTTCGCTGCGTTCCATCTTCTAACATTCTCTAGTTGTATTCGTTCAGCCAAAAAACATTCAACCACAAGGTTCTCTCTAGCACCCTAATGTGAGTAGGTATGCATAGAGGAAAAAGTGATGGCTCAGATATCCTTAAACACACCACGCTCAGAGGTCTGAGCTCTATAGCACTAATCGAATCGTATTCATCGAGTACCCGGAATGTTCAATAAGCCTCGATGAATACTCATCTACCGACTCATCATCCTGTCAAAGCTGTATAAGATCTAGAAAACATTCAACCACATCCTCAAGCCAGTCCTCAGCCTCCTGTGAGTCGAGCTCGCCTCTGAACTTAAGGGTATCTGATGTTGGAACACTTGTAAGGTAGTAAACCTACATGTGTCACCTACCGGTACTACCGATTGTAACTGCTGACAAATAGGTAGTGATATATAGCTGACACACTACCTAAAGGTATTATCTTAGGCATCGGTCCAAGTACCGAAACCTCATCACTATTCGGACCATCTGTATGGACACTCAATGGAAAACCCTAGTAGCCAAGACTACCATCCACTCCACTGGTGTCTCATCTAGGTGGAAAACTCTAGCAGTCGCCTCCAACCAGTCCTCTACTGTCTGGGAATCTACCTCGCTTCGTAACCTCAAAGGCATCTACTGCTGGAACTCGTGCATTGCTCCCTACCAGCGTGAACTGTCCACTAGTATGACTGGTGCCATCTGCTACCTAACGGGCGGTGGTGCTGCAGGTACACCACTCGAAGGAGCCACCATAGAAAGAGGGCCATGCACTGAAGCCTAATCGCTCGGTGAGCTGTCATCGAGTACTCTCTCGGAAACTCAAACTGACTACCAGCGTGGAGACAACCTGAACAGATGTGACACGGTCAACGATTTATACCTGGTGAGCTGACTTGGTTTGAGCTGACATTAAAACTTTTGGAAACACACACGTAATCAGTGTTTTCATGCACATTGTCAGAAATCCGAAGTCAGGGTCCTAGTGTATGGATAAGTCGGCCGCCACACCAACAATGGACACCCAAAACTGAAGACCACACTCGGTATCATTAACACTATTACTTCATAGAAAGAAAGTATAAAAGTTATAAGTTATGCGGTAGAACTGAATCCTCTGATACCAATTTGTCACAACCCGTCCTCGGGGCCCATCCCATGACTACCCCATGCTCACCTTCCAAAGTCTAGGGGCTAGCGAGTAGCACCAACGTCAAAAATACGATAACTGGTAAGGAATTTCATTTATAAAAGTAAAAAAAACATCACATAGTACAAGGAAAAGTAATACACTAATTACAAAATAAAGTGCTAAAAAGTAAGTGGGCCAGAATACAAACCCAACTGAAAGTACAACAACAACAGAATGAATGTACAACAGAAAAAGACCAACAGCTGGAAGAATGGAAGCAGCTCCTAGGTCATCCACCTCAGATCGAACATGAATGGTAGGTACAGATAGCGCAACTCCTGGATCTTCCACCACGGATCCTACCTGAAAGGTAGGTATAGATAGCCTCCACAATGCTCTACCCAGTCAACCTCCTCCGAGTTTCGTCTCGTTGTGAAGTCCACCTCTGGATATTGACTCATCGTTAGGCCCACCTCCGGGTACGGTCCAGTCCTCGAACACTCAACCTCTGTCAGCACTGTCCATCATCTACAACCAACACAATGAGGTGCGGGCATATCCTATGCAGGGATGAGTATTCAATACTCAGTAGGGACCCTAAGACCCTCAAGGTCTCAATAAATCCAACAAGGATAACCACATGTAGGATCTCAATAGATAACCATTACTTAGTTATAAGCCCATACTTATACCTAAGTTATCAAGAAAACCATCTCAATCATGAGGAAACACAATGGTTATGAAATCAATGGATAACCACTACCAAGGTATATGCCCAAACATATACCTAAGTTATCAAGTGACCCATCTCAATCATGAGGTAAACACAAAGGTCATAGACTCAGCTCAAACCAGTATTTTCATTATCGAAACCATAACTGCTGAAGAACCCCGTCTCTGGCAAGTACAGTGATCCTATCATGACTCCGAGGTACTTCTCACTAACCTAAGACTGCTGGGGTACTTCTCCTGTTGAGTACCGTGAGCCAGCCACCCAAACACAGTAGTGCTTCCCACCAGGGTCTTCCAACCAAACATAGTAGTGCACCTCCCCCCTAATAGCCTATAGAGGTACTCCTCCTGTCGGGTACCGCGGGTCTGCCACCCAAACAAAGTAGTGCTCCCCACCATGGATCCACCACCCAAACACTGTAGTGCTCCCCACTGGGCTATACAAGTCACTCCTACTCGAGTCGAACTAGCAGTCTTCAGGTCTCAGCCAACTACACGGTCTCTGTACTCCGTACACTCGTCTCCGGGAGGGTCCGCTCCACAATCTACTGGTCGATACTCCCAGTATCACAATTTCCCACAATGTAGTATATCATATGACCGCCTCATCATAGGAATTTCAATGCAATAGACGACGTGTCATACTGATGCTCGGTCTGTGAGTTATTAGCCTTCTCGTCCGAGGGGCCTAGTTGGTTTTGTGTACGAACCTACCCCACCAAAACTCAATTGTACCTGAACTCTCATAAGGTATACTCATAGAGACCGTTTCTTATCGTGATCACCAACACCGCTGATGGTTCGTCAAACAGACGTCTGTTCTGAAAGTTATAACCTTTTCTGTTTCAGGGGCCCTGTTGGATTTCAGGTTCAATCCAACCCGTCCACTATCCAATTGCATCCAAATCTCAGGATAATTATGCCAAAAGTTCCGTCTCATCAAGGGGAATCCAACAATGTTGACGACACATCAATCAGATGTTTGGAGCTCATGTTATAAGTGTTTTCGCTCCGAGGGCCCGGTTGGTTTCGTGTTCGAACAAACCCTGCTACACCCACAGTTCTCCGAAACCCTATGTATAATATAATGAAACGACTGTCTCGATCTAAGGATTGGATCAAAAATGACGGTGCATCGATCAGAGTTCTGTAGCCCGAGATATGGGAAAAATAATGAAAAGAGTCCAAAAATAGGGGGTTCAACCCGGTCCGACCCGGCCCGAGACCCCTTGGGTCGACCCGAACCGAGTCGACTGGACCCGGGATCGGGTCCAGCCTACTAGGGCACGGCCCGTCCCGGCATTGGCGTGGCCTGGCCTGGCCTGGGTGGCCTGGCGACCTGGCGCGTTTGGGCAGCCCGCGTGACCAGCTCGGCTAGCCGAGGTGAGCGGGACAGGGGGGTGCGATTCCCCCCTGTTTGAGTAACTGCGACCCCAACGTGGGGGGCCGCTCTTTCGGCCAGCAGATGCAACGACATGTCGTGTCTTCCCTGGATCCCACATGACCGCAGGATGCTGCCTCCACAGTGGCTTCAGCCGCGGCGTCTCTTGCCAGCAGTGCCTTCTATAGACCACCGGACGCGCTTCGGTGGTCCGTTTTCCCCGGTGTCTATGCATACGGTCCTCCCCGGACCCTTAGATTACAACTAAAGGTTCAAAACACTGTTGCAGTCCCGTTTCATCATCTCCATCAATCCGCGCACCAACAACAATCTGCGGAGGGTCCAAGATTTGTTCTTTAGCTCGTGCCCTCCGCGTTAGAGGTTTTCAATCAAAATCAAACTCAAACCAATCCAGTATATTTGCCCAGTAACCAACCCACATGAACGTGTGATCCACGGATCAACTGATAGAGATTGATCGACGCTCATCATCCTTTTCTCAAAAGATAAGGAGAAAATCAAATATAACTCCCCTACCTCGAGCGTTGTTTAACGAAGGTTCATCGCGGGAAAATGGACGTTGAGGAAGACGTCATCGTAGAAGGAGGATTGTCGTGGAAGGAGGATCGTCGGCGTCACATAGAAGAGGATCTTCGGCATCTTGGTACTCGGCGTTGCGTCGTCGATCTCCGAGGATGGAGTCTCTCACTGGCTGTGGATAGGTAAGAAGATGGTACAATGAACTCCCCTTTGCGGTGACATAGTTCTTCATCGAAGGCTCGTCATCTTCGCGTTCTTGAACAAGGAAGAAGATGTTCTTCATAATTTGAGTAAATCGTCTCCAAATCCTCCCCGCACAACGAAACTCCAACTTATTGAAATAAGAAATTGTGTTATTTAATTAACACATAAGCAAACTTAAAATTTAAAATTCGAATTGATTTCAAGAGTTAATAACTTTGAATAAGTTAATCAATTAAATGAGTTAAATTTCATTTAATGGGGGTGCGGGTGAGTTATGAATTAAATGAGTGGTTAAGGAATATGAAAGGGTGGGGCTCGTGTAGGCCCCATCCCACTAATATCCAACCTAGGAATTTGGATATCAGTCTGTTCCATTCAAACCCCCAAACATAGGTTTAACACCACTTAGAATAAAAATAAAATCTGTTGCACAATATTTTATTTTATTCTTAAGTTAACACAAATAATTAATAATAACACCCGAGCAAACAGAACTCCAGAAAAGGTTTTCCTAAGCAATTACCTATGCTTCGATACCATCGGTTCCCTAAGATTTTGATTCTGAGCACTGGTTCAAACTATAGAAAAACCTGCTCATTCGTTCACTGAACTTATCCGAGCTATACTTCGGAAAATTATTTCGGGGACACCGGGCCTTGGAATCAGGTGCTGTTTGAAACTGCATTCTTGTAAAATCCCAAAGAAAATTAAGAAAAAATTTCCCTTGAATTTTACAAGTCTTTACATGTTTAACTATTGTAAATATTAATTTAGATGTTCATGGATGAGACCCCATCACATGGCCATGATTTGTTTACTTTAATATTTTATAATCCTCCACTTTTATAGTCCAATTTGAATATTTGTACATCTAACCATTATTATCTCTCTTGGGATGGACTATGAATAGAGAGGTTGTATTTTTTGATCCCAAATTACTAGAGAATATGATTGAGATGGAACATGTAATTTTTTAGGTTACTATGGGAGGGCGTGATCATGATTACTCCGATTATGACAATAGGAGGAGAATATTATATTTCTATTTTAGAAATAATATGTTCTTAAATGATACACCCCTTTGTAGGGAAAAATATTTTAGACGTGGGTGTATTATTTTCCCCAATTTATATTCCATCCATGTTTTTTAATCATGTTGGATAAGTGTCATATAACATACAACTTCCAAAAAATATATTTATTATACATGTAGTTTTTCACGTGTCACAAATGTATCATTATCTTCATGAAGAGTCTAATGTAACCAAGAAAGTTGAAATTGGTGTTGATAATGATATGTCCTTCATGAAGGGACATATTGAGATTCAGGGCCTCCTGGATAATTTATTTCATGGATGATTTAGTTCAATGGTATGTTTCATATGTGTTATTGGTGGAATAAAGGTGAGTACAAAATATCATGATACATGTATTCTAACTCACTGCCCAGATATATATGTTGTTTTGCTCTTCAATTATAACATTTTTCATTTGGTGTAATTATAATTTTCTATTTAATTGATTGTTCCCCCTTATTAGTTTTTGGAAACGTTACAATCATTTGAGAGTGACTGTTCCCATGAGTTATTTTTGGTTCAATATATTGTTGATACATGATTCTTAATTTTTCCTCTAAAGAGGTGTTTGATTTTTTATAATGGTGAGATCCTTGTGAGGTGTCTCGAGTGGTGGTTGTTTGGATTACCCCCCTTTTGGTTTCTGATTAGGTTTGTTTTTGATTTTCATGTATGTTAATGTTATTATAGGTATCTAATTTATAGGGTTGGATCCATGAATGTTTTCCCTTTGCAATTTACCAAATAATGTGGTTATCTTATGAAGCACAGATCTGGTCTAAAGGTTTCAAAATTCTAAAAACAGAATGATGGTATAATTCATGAAATTTATTGGTTTAAACTTTGGAATGTGAGGCTCAAAAAATTTATTTTTATTTTGAAAACGGTACAAAATAACATGAAAAAAATTATAACTAAATGGTTCAAAGGGAAATGTGTTTGGTGGGATATAAATACTCAATACATTCATTACATGAATGGGGTAACATAGAATGAAAATCCACAATGTATCATGCCTTTATAATCTATAGTGACTAAAATTTTAAGAAATACTAAGGATCACTCTATATTTATAGTTAGACAATATATATATATATATATTTTGGATTTTGGGGATCAATTCAATGGGGATCAATTTGTATCCTTCTGTCATCAATCCATAGTGATCTGAGTAATGTTATTCCACATATCTCATGGGTTTTGAATCTAGATCATCATTTTTATTCTTTACTAGATATGTATGTTTCTATTCCTTCATGATAAATTAGTATTATTTTTTTATTGTTTGTTAGTTTGTAGCACATTTTCCATTTATGGATATATTTCTTATGGTAGTGGTGATCTTGATCTATGATGTTGGTCTGTTCCCATATTAATAATATTTAAACAATATAGTTAGGGGATTTACTATTTATCATATTTTTTAAAGAGAAAAAATAATAATTTCAATACATATATAATTTTATGGATATTTAAATAACCTAATAATTATTGAACACAATTAAAATATAATTTGATATAATTATTTTCTATCACTTTCTTCTACCATTATAGTTGTTTTCCAATTTATTTTTTTAGATATGGTACTATCTAGGAATGTTATTCTGGTTTTTCATTTATTTTTATTCCATGGATAAGAATTTTTTTTGGTGGAAATTGGTAAAAAAAATTGTGTTACAAGAATTAATTTATTTAGCTTTATTAATAATAAATGAAGACAAATGATTAAGTCTAGAATTTCTTATAGTTTTGTAGGAATAAAATTTATACAATGTGAATGGTTAATTAAATGTGTATTTTTATTATTATAATACTGGTAATGAATATGATGACTTATAATGTTTATTAAGAATGTTTAAATGAAAGGTTCTGTAAAAAATAATGGTACTTGTATAAATGTTTATAAACTAATATTAATTCTAAGATTAATTTTTACATTAATAGAATTTTATAGGTTGTATCCTTTGGTTTCCAATATTTTGATCTTATGTATAATGAATTGGTTAATTCATAATGGAATAATAAAATATTTACAGAAAAGTATATTTAATAGGGCATATGATTTATTTTTTATTGATAAGGACAAGTTCATTGAGTTTTTAGTCGTGAGTGGTCATTTGGTTTTGAAGATTTGATTACTTATTTTAGTCCTCAAATTACCCTATCAAATATTTTTGTTTGTATACAACTTATTTTAGGATTTTATTTAGATATGATACTCACTAACTATGTGATACTGGTTGGGGAGGCTCATATGTGATGCCATCTACTTATGTTAGATCATGTGATGGATTCTTTGAAATGGGTTGAGGAATCCATGTTGATGTGGTAGAAATTAATGATTTTTATTTTGAATGAATCGAGATTTCCATGTGGGTGTTGGGATTAGAACTTGTGATTATAAAGTGGGTTGAAGTTGTGATTATCAATTTATGTTATAAAGGTGGAATCAATGGTTAAATGAATATGTTTACTATCTAATAGTTGAGTGGTTTTTTTATTTGTATTCCTTGACCCACTACATTATGCAGTTAGATGTTTTTTAAGTTTACTTCATTGTTATATATTTTAAGGGTATTCATAGAGTAACTAGTTTATCAAATTATGTTAATGATAAAAAAATATTTTTTAACCCTGGGGGTTGTAAATGATTGAAATAAAATTTAAAAAATATTTTCTATTTGGGAAGCTTTGTACATCATTTGGATTATTACTAGAGGGCATCGACTTCATAATTATATTGAAATAATAAATCAAGAATTAATTTTAACGTTTAATTTAATGGATCACATTAAAAGTGGTTATTTATACCATATAAGTGTGTAGATGGATGTGATGGATGATGGACACCTCATTCCCATCGTTATTATCTTCGTAGTTACTTGTTCTAATATGCACAACGGATAGTTTAACACTATATGTGTGTTGAGGAATGTTTTGGTATGTGGATAATTCACACAATTTTATCTCCAGATATAATATCCAATTGATTATTATATTTATGAAATGTGTATGTTTACATGGCATGTGGTACATACTATGTTTATAGGTTGTAGTGGGTAGATGTATATTACCTGAGGTATGATTCACATCCTAAGGTCTGTGGTGGATCCTGTAATCTATATTGATGTTATATACTGTTATGTGGACGTGATGATGTAATGAATAGATGAATGATCTGGATTTTGTTATGCCATGTCTCTTATTCTTCGAGATGGCCTATTTTGGAGAGTGATTGTTTAAGATATGCGATGTTGGGGAAAAGTAGAAAAAACATGGTAAAGTTAGGGAGGGGAACCCTTGATGATTCATTACTATATTATATTATCTTTCTTATCGGATACATGGTGATGGTCATCAAAAGTGAATTTAGGATTTTAGTATTTTTTTTAGTTAAGGAGTCTGTTTCAAGGTAGTTCATTTTTATTTTTCATTATTTTATTATCATTTTTTAAGATTCTTTAGGCATCATCCTTTTGAAAATACTAATATTCTCATCGTAATTATATAAATCTTTTATTTTTTATTATATATATAAGGTTATACAATAGGTTGGATATTAATATCAATTAGTTTTTAAATAGATGTTTGTTCTTTGTGGTTTTTGCCATCCTTTAATTTTATACTTTTAATTTTCCTTTCATTTTGTGTAGTAAAAATTGGTATTACATGTTTACCCATGAGATATCATTATACATATGTCTAATCTAGAGTTTATTGGTGTATCTATTTTATCTATCTCTTCCAAAAAAATTATTTATGGGAAATTCCTCCTATATAAATATATTGTATACCATCAATGCTAGTTTCTAACGCTCATCCTACTGGTGTGAAGACTCTATTAGTTATCATCTACATTCTATAATAGTTAGTCTAGGTAGGTTACACTTTAGGGAGAAGGGTTCGGGAAAGGCCCTTCAAATTCATAGTTTATTGACATTTATTTAATGATATTGGGTTTATTATGTGTGAAAATGATATTTTATTTGATAACAATTTTTGAAGTGATTATTTTTACAAATATTTTATGTGTGGGCATGATTCTATATTTACTTCTAATTTTTTTGGGGGCTTTCTAAAAAATTTAAGACGTTTAATTTATTCCACATATTCCATAATCCATTAATCTCTTAATTGATTCCCCTATTCTTATGATGTTGATATTTTTCTTGTTATATGATGGTAATGATTTGTTCCCCCATGTACTATATCGATTCATCTTTTATTTTTCTTATGATATTATGGACGACATAAAATTTAAGATGATTATTTATTATTTTAGGATTATTTTGGATGATTTAAATAAAGTTTAAAATTTCATTGTTAATAATGTTATATTAAAAAAATTTTCCAAGACACTAAACCATTATATTATAGATTGTATTATTGTATATATATGTATATATAAATATATTATGAGTGAAATAATAGTCAACTATTAAAGTGTTGGGTGATTATATTTTGTTACAATGCACGTTTCGGTTAAATTTTAAATTAGTTTTTTAAATGATAACCTCTAATTAACATATATATCAAATATTCCATGATTTTAGAAATTCAATTATGCAAGTAAATAAATTAATCATATAATCATTAATGACATGTTTTTATTATGAATTATTTTATTTTGAAATAAATAATGAAATAAATTAACAAAATTAAACAATGAAAAGGAAAAATAATATTCCTTGATTTATAATTAATATTTTATTTAATAAGAGTTATGAATACTCATTCAAAACATGTAATCATTTCATAGTTATTGATTCATGTACCCAATATATTCAAGGAGAGAATAAATGAAAAAATCATACAAAAATAATTACAACACAAGTATTGGACTCACCCGCTATTATAATTTTTGGAAACATTCTACCATTGAGCCTCATAATACATCCATTGGATGATAGTTTCATCATTCTATGCACTGATAGAAAAATATTATATATATCTTGAATAAAAATTAACTAAATAGAAATAATTTTTCATAACATGATCTATATCATGATCATGTATAAATATAAGAATAATTATGTGGCCCTATAAAAAATTAATCAATTTTGTGGGTGTCGATAAATAATTGAGAAAAATAAATTACTCAAGTGATTATGATTGTTGAAATTTATTTTTGTAAAGAGAATTCTATTTCAAATAATTATGTTTATTATGATTTGAAAGTAACATGTTTTAATTATTTTTTTAATAAAATTGAAACAATATTTTACTTAGTAATTTTCAATTTTTAAAATAGTTGATATAAAAACCAGAATATTCATATAAAAAATATTTTAATAAATATTTATATTTTTAATAAAAAATAGAAAATAAAAAACATGGAATATATATTTTGAAAACCTAAGTTCACCATTTTATTTCTAATGATGTATTTGCTAATAAAAAGTCTTTTTTTAAATTATTATTTAAGCGGAATAGTGAGATAAATATAATTTTTTAATAAAATAAATTTTAAATTATTAGTTTATAAGAATGATTTGTAAATTTTTAAAAACCTACAGAGGAATGTTTTTCTTTTTTTAACATATATAGTGAATACAAAAAATATTTTATTGTTAAAAAAATAATTAAATTGTTTTCGAACATAAGAAATATTTTTCTAAAAAAAGTTTATTAACACATTATATATTTACAATATAAATATAAATATTTATCACATTTATAAAATTTGATAAATGTATATGGCTTTCCCTAATATAATTATTAGCTCAAAATTTTAAAAAAATGTAATTTTATTTTTTATTTAAAAAGTATATTTACTTAATTATATAAAATTAGAAGACTGATATCCTAAATTGTTAAAGTAAAAAATCTAATATAAATGACCTTTAACTTTTGTAAACATTAATATGAATGTGTTTTTTCCCCCGATTGAACATATCACATATCATTCCCATTTTTGAAAATTTTACAAAAACATTCATTAACTTGTTATTCCTATTATTAAAATTTTGCGAGAATTTGAAAATATGTCATCCCTTTTTACTTATGAATTGTGCTCTCCTATCATGATTTCCCCTCACAAAATACATACAATTTTAAAACCAATGTCTGATCAGAACTCTCCAAAAATATAATACAAATATAATATGGGTTTATTTATTCACAAAATACTCTCACTCAATGGTTTTACCCATTTTAAAATAGAGATAAACCATATACTATGATTTTAATTTCTTACCCGCTCCTTTCACTTTTCTATTAGTAAATGTACACTTTTTGTTCTTCAAATTTTATTTCGTAAAATATAAATTTTTATATATGTGTTAATTTAATAATGATATGTTATTATGTATTTGGAACAAGAATTAACCACCCACCCATTTTCTATTATGAAAACAATTTTAAACGTTCTTTTGTGTATTCAACAACATTATTAAATAAATGTGTTTCATTTTCCTAAATCACCTAACATAAATTGTAAAAAATTGTAATTTAAAAATTATGTATGGTATACATGAATTTTTTTATGGGTTGTAAAAAAATATGTAGGGTATGTAACATTTCCACAATAATCTTTAAATTATGATGATTTTGACCCTCACTAATACAAATATTTGTTTTACTAATATTTTTTCATTAATTGTATTTCTTAAATTTAATATTCATCATATATACTAAAAAATAAGATTTATGTTTTTAATTCAAAAGATATATTTACCTAAGTGTTCAGGATGTGTTTCTAATTATCCTGGAAAATGTTTTCATACCCTATGTTGTTTAGCATAATGTATGGAATCAAACCTATGTTATGTATAGTGTGTATCGATTGTGATCCCTATTTTAGCATACAACGTTCCACATGAAGAAAAAAGAAACAATACATTTATATCTGTACGTATGGTTAATCAACCTTACATTATTATGAATGTGTGGTTAAAGAACCATTAATTTGAAAGGAACCATACATTTGGAATGACATGAAAGTATAGTTAATATTCCCAAGGTTTGTAATGACCCTTATACTCCAAAGTGAACCATATGAATCAATAAAATTACTTTTATTATCAACTCTATGTTGTCAAATATATGTTTGAAAGATGAATGGTTGAACACTACATTTAAAATTTTTTCACTTTGGGAAGGAAACCAAAATTTTAATTTTCAACATTAGATATATATTTTTTCAGTATTATTTGTCATTACAAAAATGGAAATTACTGAGATATATGAAATTTTAATTCTCATTTTTAAAAATTTAAATGATTATTTTATTGGATTTAAATGATCATATTTAATGGCCAAATAAACACTTATTTTTAAGGGATGTTATGAATCCCCATGTAATAAAGTTTTTAAATTTTTATGGCTCATGAGGCATCTATTGAAGATCTAGAATTTTTAAAAGAAGGATTATCATTATATAATTATTCGAGTATTATTTTCATATAATACCTTGATAAGAATTATTATTCAGTTTTTATCGTGATCATATAAACATTTACTCAATGAAATAATGACTTAGGAAGAAACTACACTTTTGAGATATTCTAGTTAAATCCTATAAGTTTGTGACTGCTTAATTTTTTTCGTTCATAAAATCAATGATCTCTTCAGAAATCCGATATATCCAAACATATTCCATCTTAAAGATTGTCTTTCTAAAGAATAATATCCATATAATATTTATTTCATTCTTCTACTTATGTGATGATCAATTTGTTTCAAAAAATCATATTTCTTTTAGATTTACTGGAGTTATTACTTTTTGTACTCATTTGGAGTGGCGTGTTGGATTCTTGATATAAATTTTGAAAAATCGGTTCTCAATTTTGAACTAAAAGACTTTATTTTTACAGATAAATTTAATGTTATCAACTACCATCACTCAGTTGTTTGATTTTTGGTCTTGTGATAAGTGGATCAGACTAGTTAAAGTCACCATGCTCATAGAGAGATCATCTGGTTGAGTGGACTAGGTGATATTTTTTCCCCAAACCACAATTAAAAACAGTGTATTTTATTTTTTTTATACACTGATTATTCAATGGTCAAATTTAAAACATCTATTATTCATCGTAATTTATATAGGGTTCTTAAATTCTAAATTGTGGAAGAGTTTTAGAAAAGGCATAATTCACCCCCTCATTTGTGTTTTGTATATTTGGTCCTAAAATGTTTTATCAGAAGAAGGGATTTTGGGTAAAGATATCGAAAAATAAAATTTTAAAGCTCTCAAAATAGATTTAAATGGATGTTCCAAAAGAAGGGACTTATAGGGTTTATGCTCCATATTTAAATGGTAAATATTGTGCTTTTTGGAAATCAAGGATAATAATTTTTTAAAAAAAAATCAAGGGTTTAGTATTTATTTGAAGATTAATACTCCATATATGATTCCAATGAATTCAGAAACATGGGATGATGAATCCAAATCTAAATATGATATGAACTCTGATGATATATATGCAAATATATGAGGTCTTTGACCAAATGAATTTAATCATGTCTCGCAATGTCCAACTACATATTAAATGTGGAAAACCATTGCAGTTTCTAATGAAAGAACATATAATATATGAAAAATGGTGTATGCAACAACAATGTTATAATTTGACACATTTAGGATATTCGGTGGAGAAATTATTACATAAATTAAAGGAAGGATTATAGAAATTATCAATCATAAAATAGCCTTATGTTAACCCATGAAATGAAAAAATCAAGAATTGATTGTACATAGAGTACTACCTTTAAAATGGAATCGGATATCTACTACTGTTTGATAATAATATCTTGTCCAAGATCCTCCCATTAAAGAACTAATTGGAACATTTATGTTGTATAAATATTCATTGCAATATAAATATGAAGATCAAAACAATATCATAATGAAGGATAATACTACTCCTAAAGTAACTTCCTAGCAAAAAATAATAATTAGGAATCATGAATATGGAAAAATGAATTATGATTCATTTGATTTTGAATTAGAAATTTCATAGTTATCATGAAATATTAGTATGTTTTATAAGAAAAATAGAGGATTTGTAAATCCATTTAAAAGGGTGAGAAATAATCATGTGAATTCAGATACTAAGAATGAACAAAATTGGGACATATAAGACCATATTATAATCATCTGAAAGGTGAAAAGTGAAAGGCAGAAAAGAAATATTATTAAAATGATTATTATTAGCATAATTGAAGAATAAAAATGAAATAAACATTGGATAATTTTTGAATACTCTATTAGGTCATCAAAATCAGATTTAGAAAAGGAATAATCAGGTCTAATAGAAATTATGTGCTACATGGGTGAAGAAAATAATGTACAGACCATTTATTCCACTAATTCTTATTCTGATTATAGTTGTTCAATTTTCAAATTGGATACCTATTTCACAATGCTAGTAGGAAAATATATCATCTTATCCAAAATTCAAAAATAATTTAACTACATTCATAATAATGTTTTAGGAAAAAGTGATACCTTACAACAACAACATTAAGTGTTAATTAAAAATTATAATTTTTTTACAAAAAATTGTTCAAATAATAAAAATGATTTATTTACTAAATGATGAAGTAGAAACATCTAAAATGTATTCTATTTTATTTTCAAAAGAATATAATATTCTTAATTAAATTATTGGTAATAATGTAATGAAAAAGGAATGATTTGGAATAGAAAGTAAGTTTGAAAATTCTACACAATATATGAATTATTTTGTTCCCAATTTAAATTTGGATACTTCTAATTTATTTGGATCAAAATGAAAAATTAAAAATAAATATTTTATTAAAAAACTCCAAATAAGTGTATTTAAGATGGATTTTATTTCAAAATGTTTTTTTGAACAATATTTTATGAGTTATGGAAAAATTGATAAAAATATTGATCACCAGATCTCTTAAAGCTATCATTATTGGACCCAATAAAATATGGATTTCCAAAAAACATTATTTTAAATTATATTACAGGAAAAATTCCATAGGAAAAAAAATACCACTTGGTATATGGATAGTGGTTGCTCAAGGAATATGAGTGTAGATCTATCAATGTTTTATTCATTCACTATAATCGATAGACGTCGTGTTAATTTTTTGATAATACAATTGGAAAAATAATTGGAATTGGAACTTTTGGAGATCAAAAGATCATATATATTATCAATGAAATTTAATTACAAGGATTGAATCACAACCTGATAAATTTTTCTCAACTTTGTAAGGACTGTTTTAGGTCGGTTTCTCTAAATATTCCTATTCAGTTTTAAAAAATGAATTTCTTATGTTTATAGAACCAATAACTGATAATGTTAAAACTCTCTACATACATTCCTTATGTAAACAATAAATGAATTGTTGATCTATTATGAAAAGTGTGTCATGGTTCTAGCATAAAAGGCATGATCATTGTAATATTTATAAATTATATATAATATCTAAGAAAAAACTAGTATCTTATTTACCCAATCTTAAATTTGATAATGAAAGATCTTGGTATGTGTGCCAAGTTGGCATGGAAAACATATCAAATTTGAAATTAATTAACAAAATTTCTACATATAAACATTTAGAAAATATTCATATGGATTTTTTGGACCATAATGAGTAAGAATTTTGGATGGTAAATTATTTATTTATACTTTATTTAATGAATATTCTATATTTACATGGGTTTAATTTCTAATTCTTTGGAGAGAAGATTACTCTATTTTTTTAAATTTATATAAAATTATTCAAAATGAAAAAGGAATAGAAAAAATAATTAAGAAGTGATCATAGTGATGAATTTTAGAATCAAGAACTTTATTCTTTTTTCCTGGATCTTGATATGAAATATAAGTTCTTTTAACCACAAACACCTCAAAAAAAAAAGAAATTGTTGAAAGAATAATTTGATCTATTTATGAAATGGCTAGGAAAATGCAGAATGAATACAGTCTACCAACATATTTTTGTTTTGAAGCTATAAACACAACCTGATTTATCATTAGTAGAGTATTAATATATCCTATTTTAAAAATACTCTTTATGAACATTGAGAAAACAAAAATCCTACTGTGAACTACATTAAATCTTTTGGATGAAATTTGTATATCCTGACACCAAGGAAAATCATTGTACGTTCTATCTAAAATATAATGAAGGAATATTTTGATGAAATTATTATATAACAAAAGATTATAGAGTGCTTAAAAATAAATAAATCATTTCTAAACATTAGTTCATGTGAATTTTGTTGAAACTGACCACTTCATTAAAGGGAATGATCAAACTGATGATGTCACTAACTCTATAGATAACGTGAGACATGAAATACTTAACAAGGTTTTTGATTCATCTTTTATTAAAGGTCACTTCATCCTAGAAGAACATAAAACTGATGAACCTAAAAGTTAACTACTTAATAGTCATTAATCCTAAAGAACCTCCCTTTAGAAACTATTTTATAAGCTCTGGACATTGGAAAAAAAACTATAAGATGTGTATGAAATCATGTTGAATTATCTATATTTCTATCCAAGCTAGAACGTTAGACTATTGAGTAAGACATCGAAGGTGAAAGATGTATGATAGCTATGCAAGAAGAATTTAATAAGTTAATGAGAAATAATTATTGGGAACATGTAGAAAGACCAAAAATCTATCCACATATAGGTACAAAGTTGTTTTTTGGAAACTAATAGGATGATTACAAGATATTCACTAATAATGAAGCTACAGTAGTAGTTAATGGTTATATTCAAGAGGAAGGAGTAAATTTTGATGTGCCCTTTTCTCAGATTTTAAGAACAGAATCCATTAGAATTATTTTAAAATATTTATCTCATATGAATTATAAATTATATCAGATGGAAGTTAAATCAGCTTTTTTAAATTTTAATTTAGAGGAGGTACTTTATGTGGAAAACACTCCTAGTTTTTAAAATCCTAAAAATCTAGATTATATTGTTAAACATACTAAAACTCTCTATCAGCATAAATAACCATCTATTGCATGATATGATATATTATGTTATTTTATTATAAATTTATTTATTATTGGTATGAAAGATCCAACAATTTTTTAATAAATAGTTTCTAAAAAACATTATTAGTTTTAATTTATTATGTGCATAAATTTTTTGGTACATCTAATAAAATTATATGTCATGATTTTTCAAATCTAATGAAAAAATGAATTTGAGATGAGTTTGATGGGAGAATGTAATTTCTTTTAGGATATAAAATTTATATTAAATATTTAATAAATTTTTTAAATCAATGAATTTATATTATAGATTCATGAAAAACAATTTGTCTTGAAAACCACAAGAAATATACAAATTCATTGAATACTAACATAAAATTATATTTAGATGAAGCTATGAAACAGGTTGATAAAAACATAAATAGATGTATTATTGGTAGATTATTATATATTTATGCTAGGAGAACAAGAATTATATACACAGTATGTCTCATTTATAGATTTTATTGAAGTCAAATATATTACAATATACATATAGATAAATGATTTTTAATATATTTAAAAGAAATAGTTTTTTAATATCCAATTTACCCAAAATCATTTGATATTAAATTAATTTAATATTTAGATACTGAATTTTTAGGTTTTCGATTTGATAGAAAATCACCTCAACGAACTAACAGTTTGTAGAAAATCATTAGTTTCGTTGTCAAGTAAGATGAAAATGTAACCTGCTCTATGAACTGTAGAGGAAGAATATTTGTCTGTCAGCGGTTGTTAAACTATTGTAATAAGAGTGGATAATACACTAATAGACTTTGGACTAATTTTTATTAATATTCCAATTATATGTGATAATACTAGTTTTATTAATATTTCTAAAAATCCTATAAGTCATTCTAAGACAAAGAACATTGATAAAATACATCATATTCTATGAGATATTACCGTTAAAAATGATATATCTTCAAAAAACATTAATTATTAATATCAATTGGTTGATATTTTTACTAAACCATTTCCCACTACTACTTTTTATTTTATTAAGAGAGAATTAGGTTTATTTAGTTTCTAATAAATTTTATTTAATTTAATGATTATTTATCTTTACTAAATCTTTTTTCTACATTTCCCCCACTATTTATTTATTTTTATTTATTTCAAAGGTTATGTTTTTTTAAAAAAAATTATAAATATCTTACGTAATGGAATAGAATTCAAGGAACAGTCATAAACCATTCGCCTTTCATTACCCATTCATTTCTCAAACCCATTCCACATATCAAAGCCTTCTTCTACCTTATCTACCATTGAAACCCTAGAACTCAATAACCTCAGAGATATAGATTTTTGAAAATGAGAAAAAACAAGACAACGAATGATGGTGAATCTAGTGACTCATGGAAACAACGATTTACTTTAAGAAAAAATCATCAAGGAGAATTCGTCGATTTCGAGTGGTTGTGTGACAAAAATTTATTGTTTAAGTAGGTTATGACATTTGATGGTCTGGAATTTATGTATAATGATATAAATATAGAATTTTTCTATGATATATAATTAATTAATTTCTTTTATATCTTTCAGTTCAGTTTTGGTAAAACTAAGGCAATATTTCTACAAAGATAGAGGACAAAAAGTTTTTTATTTCCTTTTTAAAAATGGATGAAATTTTGAAATGTCTGCATGAATGTGATTCTAATTTCGACCATCGTTCAATTAATAACCAAGGATCACAAGTGTATGGACATTATGCAATTTCTATTTTGATCTAACCTTATAAATTTTTTTTTTAAGAAACACGGGGTAGATAGTATGTTATTAGTGAAATTTATTTAGATGACAATCACTCTAAGAGATTCTGATATGTAGAAACTTTTATATCCAGATATGTAAATTTTGGTTATCCTATAATGGACATAAAATTGAATTTCCATGGTATATGTTGAGGTATTTGGGATATTGTTGTAAAATAGAATCTTATATGCCTTTTTTCCTTCTAGAGTGATACTGTCTTTAATTTTGATAATAATTTTTTTTTCGTGTGTTTAACTCATGAATTAAATCTTATCACAATAATGTTCAAAATGGGGGTCCAATTACAAAAACTGGTTTTTAATGGTGTATAGGGAATGAAAAACATATGCCAATTATTTCATATGACCTGCAAAAATAAGGATCATTTTTTCAAGGAGGAGCAATGTGCTATTGGAAATAGAGTGATTGGGGAAACCCTTGGTGAATGAGTTTCAATGTATACCTTGAAAAATTGAGATTTATTAATGAAAAATTGGAATAATAATATGTGTTAGAGGAATTTCATAATAAATCAAGGAAAATAGTACATCAACCTATTGAAAAGAACCAGTTTTGGGTTCAGGTGAACCTACTCAATAAATTTATCTTGAAGAACCTGTTATTGAGGAATAGAAAAGGGTTAAAAGTCAAATTAGGGATTTGAATGGTGTTTATATTCATGTTGTCTATGTGGAAGGGAAAACATTAAGAAATAACATTTTCAAGAACATAAAAAGATACTCAGATCAATAAATTTGGCTGTTGAAATTGATGAGAATCTTGTTTAATCATTGTTTAAACATTTGGATGAGAGACACGAATCAAATTCTAGAGACAAAATTTATGTTTTTTGAAATTTATCTTGTTAGAGTATAAAATAAATTAAAACCCAATTGGAGAATTCTGTGGAGATTTTTTCTTCATGAACATTAGAAATTTTGGCTATGGATCAGTTACAACATCCAGAAGAAAATAAATCTAATTCCATGGCTAATTTGGTAGAATAACATTTAATTATGTTATTAAAGTCAAAGAAAAAGATTATATTATAAATACTGAGCTGTAGGGATCAATGAAATAATTTTATGATTTGATGAATTCATAATTTCTAATGGTGTAGATTGAATCCCTTCAGACTCAGCTTAGAGAATCAAAAAATTACTCAAGGAATGATTTTGATGCCTTCAAGAGGAAAATGATAGCTGATGATGAAAAAAATCAATTTGAATCAGTTTATAAAACTGATCTTAGAGACTAAAATTTTTATTTAGGAAGCCAGTTTGAATACAATGATTGATTTATTTCTCAATCCAATGCTTCTTCCACTACCCCTTCTACCTCATTAGGTTTTTTTTAGATTTCAAGAAATCACAACTGTTATGGCTAACATGAATGTCTGTATTCAAAATCATCAGTACAACAGTGCTCAATTATCCATTTTTTTCTATAATCAAAGATATCATGTTGAGAAATTGGCTTTAATTGAACCCAGTATTAGGTTTCTGCATAACAAATTTGCAGATAAATTAGACCATTTTATACAGTATGAAGAAAGTTTTAATGATTTTTTTAATGTTAATCTTCTTGAATATTTAAATATTTTTCAGGATTCCATAGTTTAGACTACGATGTTGGGAGATAGTATTATCATAAAATTGTGGGTTTAGATAGTTGTGTTTAAAGGAACGATTCAATATTCCCAAAATTCTACAGATATAGAAACTGGGCCAAATCCTACCCACCTTCTTCTACCCAAACCATATCAATTGGATAACCAGTTTCCTAGTCAAACTAACTACTGTACTTATAATTTTTTTGATCATTAATATATTATTATTATTATTATTAGTGATTTATTTAATATTATTTAATGTTTATATATACCACCAATAATCTAGTCTTATTTATCTACTTATTTTACTATAACATTCACTTACAGATCTATGAAAAAATAATAGTGTATTAATACATTCATATAAAATTTTTTTGATCTAAAAAATTGGGGAGAAATTTGGATAAACAAAACATTTATTTTTATCTAAAAAATTATGTCAAATAGAATTTAAACTTATTTTAATTAAAATGTTTTCAAAATTATCAATTCTGATAATAATTTTTTTGGGTTTTGTCATCATCCAAAATGGTTATATTTTTTTGAATATATCATTTCTACAATACAATATATGATATGATCATTTTGATTCTCACCAATACCCTTGTTTGTTTTAATATTTATTTTTTATGTGTGTTTCAAGGTATTAATATTTATCTTATTTCTTCTGAAATTACTTTTAGGTTTTTAATTCACAATGAAAATTTATCAAGTGCTTATGACATTTTTTATGTATTATAGAAACAATGTGCATACCGTACATGGTTTTGAATAAAATATGTAATCAACAATATGCTATGTATATTATGTATGGATTATGCTCAATATGTTAGTATCAAACCTTACTCTGGAAGAAGAATAAAACTCCACATTCAGGTGAGTACATATGGTTAATCAACCTTAAATTATTGGGAATCTATTTTTTAAGAACCTTACATTTTAATGGAACCATATGTTTGGAAAGAGAAGTATGTATGGTTAAATAACCCAATATATGTAATGAAACATAGTATACAAAGAGAAAAGTTTGGATCATAATCATTGATTTTATGATCAACCCACCATTATCAGCCTTATGTTTAAAATATGAATTCTACATAGTAGAATAGTATGTTTAGTATTTTTTCACATTGGGACAGAACCCAACATTTGAAATTTCAACATCAGAGATTTATTTGTGTGATATGTTCTGTAATTTCGGCAACAGACATGACTAAGTTACATGATCTTTTAAAGATCATTTTCATTTATTTTATATATCGTTATATTTGATTCAAAGGATCATAATTAATGGGAAAATTAACACTTATTCATAAGAGAAGTTAAGAATCCCCTGTGAAATAAAATTATTAAATTATACGACACATATGAAAAAATTTGTTGATACATATTTATTAAAATCAAGATGCTCATTATAAATATCATGAAGTATTATTATCAAATAATAGATATAGATGAATTATTATTCATCCTTTCTGGTGATGAAATATACAGTGGAACAATGAACAAACAACTCAAGAAGAAGATTAACTTTTGGATATATACATGGTCACTCCTATAAGTTTGAAACTGCTCTATTTTCGTTATTATTCATGAAATAGATGATATATTGTGAAAGAGAATCATTTCAGATTTATTTAATCTTGAATATTGCCTTCCTAATGAGTAATATCCATCGGCTATCAGTTTTGTGATGCTTCAATTGTGAAGATCAATTTTTTAAAGAAATGAAATCTCTTTATTATTTATTTGTTATTTGAATGCTCAAAATAAATTGAAGTGGACTATTGGCTTCTAAATCTTGGAAATGGACAATCAGTTCTCTATTTATAAGCACAATAATTTTTTTGTCATAAAAATAATGGTAACAACTACCTGCACTCACCTGTTTGATTTTTCGTCTTATGATAAGAGGACCAGACAAGTGATATTTACCAATCTTGGAGAGAGATCATTTGATTGAGTTGACTAGGGGATATGTGTTACATAAAAAACTATAAAAATATTTTTATTTTATTTTCCACTATGAACTTATTTTTTTTGATCAAAATTAACACACTATTTGATTAGGATAAATTTATTTGGGTGTTTAAATTCAATATAGTGGAAGTTTCTTTGAAAAGACAAAATCCACCCGACCTTATTTTGTGTTATGCATTTTCTAACATAATTTGATAATTTTTTTTATCTTTTCTCTTATTCGATAAATGAATTTAATCATCCATGTGTACATATAGACTACCACAACTAAGGATCTATGTATTCCATTATTCATTGCCTAATTTCAAAGATGGTTCTATGAATTGTTTTCAAATAAATTTAGTATAAAAATTTAGTTATTGTAAAAAAAAATTGATATCTAATTAATAATATTAAATATAGGAAATTATTTTAAAATTAAATATCTTAATCAAGTGAACTAATAAGGATAAAAATGTAGACAAATTATGTAATTATTTTATACCAATACATTATTCTTAATAATTCATTATCATGTTGATATACCACCATAATAAAAACTAAATTATATTTTTATAATAATATTATAATATTATATCATCTAAAAAACCTCATTTTAATTCATTAATAATGGTATGTTCATGTTTGGGGCAATTTGACCTTATACTTGATTAATGATAAAAAATTATTTCCCAGATGACTATAAAATTGCATGTATGGGTTTAAAATGATATACATAATTATATAATTATTCATTCTTTTTTAAGGGATACTAAAATATCTATGTCTATCATATTGAAAAAAATCATCTTTTTGTCATGAAAATCAAAAAAGTGTAATTATTATTGATTTTGTAATTATGAATTAATAATCAAAGAATCATTAGATGAAATTGAATATAAAAATTTATAATTCGAAAATTAGATTAAATTTGTTGAACTTTTAAGGATGAAATTTTTATGAAGAGTGAATATGAACACTACACTAAGAAAAGTAGTTCATATTTCCAAAATGCTGAACCCTCATTGTGGAAAATTAGACAATAATTCAACAATATACATATAGATAATGAATATTATTGAAAATCATAAACATGTAATGTTATTAATGTGGTTATTAAATTATTTTTTCTGATTTATATCTTTTTGTATAATATATTAGAGAACAAATTTGGAATAAAACATCTAAGATTAATATTTCTTTGTCACATTTAAAAATTCATGAATCATTTTTGGATATTATGAACAAACATTTATTTTATATTGTGTATGAACAACATAATTTATATAAAATATAATGGATAAATTTTGATTAATGAAGTATTAATATCCATTTTATGTTATCCCACTTACATTCTTTTACATTTATGTTACAATTTTTGTAGTGGTTACTAGTCCCAATTTTCAATTCCTTCAATAATACTTCTAATTTTACAACTTGTTTTCATTTGAAATTTTTATATTTTACCCTATTGTTTTCTTAAATAGTATTTAAATTACATTTAATGAGATTTGAAGGATCTTCTAAAAACAAGATTTTCTGTTCTTTTGATTTGAACATTCTTGGAATCATAAATGACTATAGTAACTCATATTTTTTTAGTTTTGGATTTTCAAACTAAAAATGACCATCAATGTTACCTATATTCAATGTTATACCTTTTTATACAACTTATAATTTTATATCTCGAAGAAAATTTAATTCTTAATTTATATCAACTTATATAAATGATTTTATTTCCCATAAATTTACAATAGGTTTCCAATAAATCTCATTCTATTTAGTATTAATTTACATTAAATAGTTCACTTGCTATGATTATATTTTCAATTTCCACAAATCTGTGAATCTCAAATTATGAAATCTAATTATTTATATATTAATATGATCTTAATATATTCCTTTTAAATATATTCATTTGTACAATATTATATTATTTGGATTAATATTTGATATGTTTCCTAGAAGGTGTCAATGGTCCGTGATATTATGTTTTATAAAACTCCCAATAAATGATTTCGTATAGTTCCTCTTTTTAGTGATTTTTTTTATTTGAACTGGTATAAATGGTTATTTTTGTGATACCTTTTAAAATTTAATGGTAAAACCATTATTTAATGAAGTTATAATTTTATTCTTACAAAATAACTTTTAATGATAAAGTTGGAAACCACACTAGTCCAATGCCAAGGATTAGGAAACGCAGTAACAAAATCTCAAAATCACTAAAACATTGGATAAGAATTTAAGAATATCTTATCTAATATATCCTTTATTCATGTGCTTTTAATTTGACATTCAGATCATCCATGAATAAATCTTCTAAAAAGTGTGTTATCTTGTCCTAGTTATTGATGTAATAATCGATGTTTATCATCCATTCATTAAATACCAATGGAAATAGTTGATCATGTTAGTTGATTCAGGCCCTTTTTTCCTTATTAAAATAAATTTGAACCAAAAATTCTAATATTATATTCAAATACTACTCTCTTCAATTATATGGAATCCACATTCCTTCATTTCTTACATAGAATAAAGAATTAAATCATGATATTTATCTTTTTTTAAATATATATTCCGGCCAGAATACACTTCACCTGATACATAGAATCTCAACACGTTGAATTTATATTTTTGCTTCAAAGAATCAAATTCATCTTATATTCATGGTCTTGAACTATTGGTCTACCTATGGCCTTCAATTTGATCTTATTTGCAACAATTTTGGAAGTAGGTAGTAATAATTCCAACCATTAACATTATTTACGTTAAACTACAATATATACCCACTTATAATATTCCTTTCCATACCTTCTTCTTCCTTGGACTATGAATACCTCTACCTCTCATTTCATCAACACACTCAATAGAGATTTTATTAAAAATCTCATCAGTGTAGTTTGGTAATGGGGTCGGCATTCCCAATTCATATGGTGCTGACCGTTCAAGAACTGGTCACATAGCCTCATATCCTCTACTATGGTTGGGGAGGGTAATAGATGGGGTAGTTATTATAGGATTTTGTATGCATGATACCATCAACAAGTCATCTTCATTCCCATAGGCCATGTGGGTGATGTTCCTCACTTGGTAGTCATATGAAAATAAACATTATTTATATCTCCATTTTCTGTGTTCACTAACTCTTTATATTTTGGAGCCTTTTAAAAGTTGGGGTTGGGATTCATTGATACTGGTACAAACACCCCTTTTAACCTCCCCAGTTCAGAATAGACCTATACTAAAAATCAATGAACATTAAAACCTAATCTCAATCTGTTGAAAATATTCCCAACCATCAGATCAAGACACTATAATCATGCCCCTTCAGGTTATGATCAACATATCGCATTTCACTTATTTTCACATTCTAAAAAATGATAATTAGGGAGTGCACTTACCTAGATGACTGGTGCACACCAATGACAGTTGAGGAGTTAATGAAACCACTAATTTTTTCTAGAGAAACATAGTCATCTTACAGGTGAGCCACTTTATTTATTATAGAAGCATGACACTCATAATTCATGGAAGAAGAATTGAGACCTTTACTAGATGAACCCCACTTATAGACTGAACGATAATGACCCAGCTAACTGAAAGATAAATAGATGTCTAGATAATACTCAAACCCCACTATCTATTTCATCTAATAATATTTCTCAATCACAGTCCAAAAAATCAATAGGACGATAAACACATCAACATAAATGAAAATAATAGGATAAATTGGATGAAAAATTGATCTTGATATACTATCGAAAAACTAGATTCTCCGAGAAATGATTCGATGTATGGAATGAGTATAGGTCTTTTTAATAGGAATAAGAAAGCCTAGAAAACCTTACTTTATTGGAGCCATCATTGGATCATGACTCATGTGGAAATCGAAGGTCCTTCAAAAAATAGAGAACCATACACAATTGATGGACCACATAATTACATGTCATTAATTGATATGAATTTCATTACTCATAATCCAAATGAAAATATTATAGGGATCCCGAATCCCGACAACAGTGTGATGTTTCAAATTCCAGGAAATGATTACAAATTGGACAAAAGCATCAACTTATGGATGAAACCGACCAAATAGAGCCACAAGATATTGTCTTTGAATATATGAATATTCATTTATTTCTTTTGTTAGGAGATTTAGCTCTGTGATAAAAGATTTTTTTTCTCATATCTTACAATATGAACCATTTTCTTATTCTATATTCATTTAATTTGAGAATTATTTAGTGTATCAATTTTATAATATATTTATGATCTCATAATAGATATCTACTTGATATGTTTATGTTTTCCATTAATGGGAATTTCAGCACACCCCATACATATGTATTTGTTCCTTATAGAATTTTATTCATTAAATTAGGAGATATTTTGAGAATATCAATTATGATTAAGTTAACAGTAAATTTCAACCGACATTGAAAAATAAGAAGCTAATGTAGCAATTGTACAAAGATATAAAACCATATAGTTCAATATATACTGAGATTATTATGACATGTGATGTTTTTAAATATGTAATTTCATAGAATTATATTATTTTTATCCTAATATTATTTATTTGGTATCAGATTGATGGTTTTGTAAGTTTCATGGATATTATTCTAGTTTAAATTGGTTTTTAGGGTAAGATAACCTTAATAACAAACATTGATATGAGTCTATGTATAAGATGATATATATATTATAAAAGAATATAGTACATGGGTTTTCTAGAAATTAATCATAATATTGATATTTGGAAGAGATTTTGGAAATATAATAGATCTATTTATGGGTAATCACTCTAAAAAGGATTGGTTTATCCTTTACTCGACCATCACCAGAATTCATGATGATTATTTCAGTGAAAAAATACATGGATCAACACACTATGTAATTATTATTTTTATTGAATAAATTATATTTATAATCAACTATGAAGGATTTATTTCCTAGTAACATTGATGGAATTTATAGATATATATAGGATAACGTAACAAAATTTAACCTAGGTTAATCTAAGATTGAATTACATTGAAATAATGAATTATAGAAATATTTGGGGATAAAATGGAGAAAAATATTTTTTGTTTGAATTCTTTTTTATGTAATTTATTATGGTAATTTGATTATTATGTTAAATATTAACAACACATTTTGACCCAATCTATTTTCAGTGATGCCTGGAACTTGAGGGAACTGAGGTTTTGACAGAAAATGTGGTGAAAAATACAGGGATCGACCCATAAGTATCAGAGATAGACAGAGAGATATGTTAATTAAAAAAACCACATATAATGAAACATTATTATCATTGTAACCAAATATGAAATCTAAAGTCCGCCATAGAAGAGAACAAAGAACCCTAGTGAAAAATCAGTCAATAAAGATAATGAAAGTGGGAATATTCAACAACAAAAATATCCAAAAATGAGGGGAAAACACCAATGTAATTTCATCAATGGTATTAAAATATTTATTAATTATGTATGATTGGGTCATGATAAATCAATCATCAATAGAAAAATTAATAGTCTAGACACCACAAGGGGAGTGTAAAACATGCACTAAAAAGAACCATTAATAGTCATATTATTTATGTTTTCGAAACATAGACATTTTCCCAGTCAATTTCATAATCCTATGGATGAAATGGAAAATATTAATGAATAGAAACAAAAAAAAAAGATAACAAGGATGATAATTTAAAATGAATATTGGTGAGGGGGATAATGATAACTAAATAATCTACACAAAAATTATTAATATCACATATTTATTCTAAATGAACAAATTTACCTAGTTTTTTTTATGAGTATTCCACCGTAATGTTTTAATTATATAATAATTCATCTAGTTGTATTCAATGTCAAATTAATAATTATTTTATTATAATCTAAATTATAGTTTATATCTTATAGATAGATTTTATGTGACTATGGTAATGGGTTAACTATATCCACACAGACTCTATATTTACTAAATAAGTTTTATTACCTATAAAATAATCAATATTTGAAATAAATTTTAATGGGTTATACATGAAAACTAATAGTTGTTGAAGAGAGGTCATTATGTCATTATAAAAAAAGAAAATAATTACAGATCATATTTCATATCATTATCAAATGCACCACTATGTCATGTAGGTTATAATGTATTTTGATAATATGAAAGAACCATGCCAATTGTGGTTATATAATTAAAACATCCTTATCACTATTAGTTTATTATGACATAGTGGTTTGGATAAAATTAGGTTTAGTAGTTAACTATTTTATGGGAGATGTTCTTCAATTATGTTTGATTCCCCCATGAATGTGAAACCATGTGTGGGAAATAGTTTGGGTCATTGAAGTACCAGAAATGGAAGATGAAGATCCACTAGGAGTGAATATGTAGGACCATTCTTTCCCCATGAATCATTATCATTGATGGATTCATAGAGTGAGTAGTGAAATGACTATTGAAACATGTCTCTAATGATTTGTGTTATTATCTATTTAGGCTAGTGAAACTAGTGAGGTTTAACATCGAAATAATGTGGTCTAGTTTAGTGGATGTGGATACATTGGAAAGGTCCAATAGGGGTATGAATATGGATCTCAATGAGCCTGATGAAGATGAGAAGTGTTCTTCATCAGCTTCATCATAATTCTTTGATATTCCACTGGATCTAATGAGTTTAGGAGGCATGGTGGAACAAAGATAGGTATGTTTAGGGGATCCTATATCAAAATATTTAATCATTTGTTCATTACCTAAAACAAATTTATGATAATTTTACAATTCAATTCAGGCTGTGAACTCATGGAAAAATAAAATTTCTCCTAACAAAAATTGTTTTGAAAAACATTGTATTTGGACTATGATTATCAAATGTGAATAGATTGGATTGACACCTCACTATAAACTAAATATAATGTCATCATATAGATACCCATACTTATCAAAATTAATAAGTTATAATTTAGATTGGGATGATAAATTTTTTCAAGGCCGAAATATACTAGGAAATGTGATTTAACTATATATTATTCTTAAATACATGTTATATTAAACAACATGTCTAACAAAATATAAAAAATATAAAAGAACGTGATATATATGGAAGAACAACTACAACTGTTAAATTATTTTGTTTAATTAGATGATATAAATTTAAGTAACAAAATAACAATATCATATATGTGTGTGATTCATGCTCAAGGGTATTTATAAATAATCAATGATAGTTAAACCACTACACCAAATTGTAAAAAGATAATATCATATTATTTGAACATATATAAAGATCATAGGGAATTTTTAATTATAAATTTATATTATATAAACATATTATATCATATTTTTCTATACCAATCTATGAGGAATGATTTCACATTTCAAAAGGACAATTTGTTTCTCAATTAATATATTGAGGAAAAATGTATTTAATTGAAATTAGTGTTTCATGTCAGTGAGATATGTTTCATATAATAGAATACTAACAATTTATATTGGTTATATTAATAAATGTTTTTCATATATTACTTAGTAATTTATATGAAAATTAATATTAAATATACCAGAAGATGTCTTCTTATAAAAACTAATTTTCAAAAGAGTATATATTATTAATTAAATATAATATTTTAAAATTTAATATTTAATATTGACAAAAATAAATTCAATTTTTTATTAATGAAGGTATCATTCAATGAATATTTCTTTTTCTAAAAATTTAAATTTTAGTTGTACTATTACAATTACTAGATTTGTAAATATAGTTCATTTCATGGTATTATCAATTTTCAAAAATTTTTTGTAAAATTATAAAGATATTTATAAAAAAGGTTTCATTATATAACTTATATTATAAATTTTAAAATATTTATTCTTGTTTAATAACCAGTATTTTATATTTTATTGTATATGTAATACTTCCCTAAAGATATTCCTTTTAATACAATATATAATTATAATATCAAAATAATTTTTTTTAACTTCAATAAAATAATCTTTATTTCATATGATTTTTAATTTAATATGATTATTTAAAAATTATGAAATTTGGAAAACATAATTTTTAAACATAAATGACAAGTTACATCTATAAATGTTTTTTATCATGTTAATTGCATAATTAGTAAATGTAAAAACACAAAACTGTGAATATCCTCAAAACTATTTTAATCAATTTTTAAATGAGTTTTTAGGCCATTATATTCCACATAAATTCTAATAAATAGTATTTCACAATTTGAGCCACATTCCAGGATCTTGACTTCCCATTATTGAAATGTTTTTGGAATTTAGAAAAATGTGGTCCCTATTAACATATAAAAGGGGATCCCCTCCCATCACAACACCTCACACCAAAATCCCCTTGGTTCAAAAAATGAATCACACCATCCCTCTCCTAACCACTACTAGACACATTAAATGTTTTCTAGTATTCTATAAATATGATCCTTCAAATAATACACATCATTCAAAAAGGATAAAATCCATGTTATAGGGTGTAAATTTATTATCACTCGTTTCTATTTATTATTTAATTATGAGAAATTATTATTACTCCAATTCCTATTAAATATTTTATGTAACGCCCCGACCCTAGTTACCCAGAGTCGGTGCATTATTACATAACATTGGCATGATCACAAGAAAGATCAAATCTCGAAAGACCGATTGGTTTAGTAGCCTTGGAAACACTAGATATATTCATAAGTATTACATTAAATCGTAAAATGAAAAACTACTACAATAACATATTGTCTCCATAATCCACACTCATATCCCCACATAATATCCCTGCAGTTCATTCATAATTTACTTCTTCACTTCCTGGGAAAAATAAAACATAGAAAAGGGGTGAGATCAAATGCCCAGTAAGGATAACAATATAGCGAAAACTTTCATAAATAAGAATAAACTTTTAAGGAAATGTATAACTAAAACAAAAGCCTTTCAAACATGAACTTTCAACATGGTATGGCATAAATAAAATGAAATAATTCCATTTACTTATTCACATTGATATTCTACTAATCGAATAATCACATGCAAAAATCAATAACCACTTTCATAATGTTGGAATGCATAATGCCAGACTATCATAACCACATAGTCAAGGCCTCGTGCCAAGACTACAAATAAGATTTTGTCAAGGCCTTGTTCCAAGACACTAGTTTGTCTCATGAGACCTACCGATGCATCGAGGAGCTATAGCGGGCTCCACCCATCACATATTAAGTCCAATGCATTCCCATATGGAAAGGTTTAAACATAACATAAACATTCATATTAAAACTAGCATACGAAATGTCAATACTTTCACCATAAACTATGAATGGTATAAAAATAGCACATACATAGTCAAACATATCACAAAACCTTCAATACAATATAGAAGTTTTTTATCATAATAAATCAACTTCAAATAAGCTTAAAATCCATCAAAGGATGTTGACATAGATGAAATCAAAACTATTTGAGAGAAATATCTCCTTTTTTGAAATCATTTAAAAGTCACACATTTACAAAGGAAGTAATTAAAAAGAGATTTTTGAATAAAAGTGTCCCATACCACTTTGAAACTTTTGAAAGGAATTAATTTTTTTAAAAACATTCATGTCCATATAAATAAATCCTTAAAAACCATTTTGAAGACATTAATTAAAAATATTTATAAAGATAAATCATTAAAACATTTAAAATTCTGATTTTGATAAAGAGTACCTTTATGAAATTCTTAAATTATTCATTTTGAAATCATTTATAAGTCACATAATTATAAAATAAAACATTTACTTTGAAAATATACTTGTAATCTTGTAAGGGAAGCTTTGACGATTTTATAACAGCGGTAAATAGCTGCACCTGCCGTATAAGTTTAAAAAAACATTTTTACCTTAAATTTGTCGAAAGGTAAAAAGTTCTTTGTTTGGAAAATGATGGAAATATTCCTTTAAAAACACAAAAGGGTGTAAATTAATTTAACCCATATTATTTGTAAATAGTAAAAATGTTTTGAAATACATTTCGAAGTAACATGGATGTGGATGATAAAGAAATCTTAGTAGATTATTACGTATAAACAACCTCGAATAATAAAGAGATTGCGAAATAAACCCTTACCTTGCACTTTTACTTGGATGGGGTAGGTTAACCTCCTGTATAATGGTGAAATAATTGTTATTAAATTATTCAATAATCATATACATTAATATGATATCATATATGATCTTTTAACATTGCTTTGTTAATAATATCTTAGAATTGTTGTCATTTCGGGTGTTAACTTACTCGTTTTCATTTATCTGTTTTGTTAAGTAAGACATGTTTGTAATGAATAGTTTGTATATTATTCATATCCATAATGATATCAAGTCCTTAAACATCATTTTTAAATCATCAAATGATAATTATACTTGAATGGATACGATGTAGAATGAATCTTATCGCGTTCGTGGAGACGGTAGTCCGTACGTACGCACGAGCGACAATATCATTCTTTTGTTATTAAAATAATATTTAAATGGTTGTTATATCATATATACAGAATCATTAACATGTTATATTTATTATTTACATGAGTTACATATCATTATTATACCCATCCAAATAATATTAAATTGAATAACAATTACACCACGACGTGGAGACGGTAAGCCGTACGTACGCACGCATGGTGACATGTTATTCAAAGGGTGGATAGAATGCTGAATATGGTTGTACCATATTTATAATAACATCACAGTATATATATGATACTGGATTTATTATTTTACAATGGTAACAACAAAGGAAGAAGAAGTGGAAGAAGAAATGAACTTGAAAAGGGTGGTGAAATCATTACCTCTTCTTCGGGTTCTTCCTTTTGATTTGATCAAAAGGGCTCCTTAGGTTGGCTTTATGATCAAAATAAGGCCTCTAGGTTGTAGTGAGGTATGTTGGGAGAGTATTTGGGCAGAGTTTGGCCGAACCAAAAGGCTTTGAAGGTGTGAAGAAATGGGAAGGAGGAGTGCCCTTTTATAAGAGGGGTGAGGGGCACCTTTGGAAAAGCTAGAGATATTAGTTTATAATAAATTCATAATCGGTTTACAATGGCTCCAAAGTTGACTATTCAAAGGTTAAGGTGGGGCTGGGTAGAAAACAACTCAACCAATAGAATTTAGACAGGTTTGGGTACTTATATTAACCTTATCTTTAAGTATTAACTCTAAGTTAATTAGTTTCACTTTTACAATGTCTCTTTGTATTTTTATATAATATTGTTAATAAACTTACTATATACATCCAAGAGACCCCCAAGTGGTCCATTAATGATGAACCTATCATGATATAAGTCTCTTGGCCGAACCTTAGATTTTTAGGAATTTAATATCAATTAATAATATAATATTTGTTTTAAGAACTCTTTTATGTCAATTTTGACACTATTCAATAGTTGATTTTTGTGATACTCATAACAGATTGATTACTTCGAACAAAGTCAATTAAATCAATCCTAATATATCATATTATCCTATAAAATTAGTTTAATTCATTAAAAGTTTCATATTATATTTATTTGGGTATTTATAATATCAATTATTTTAATTTTTCACTATTATAGTAATTTCTGCATCATCATTATGTCATAAATAAAATAAATTATTTAATGTCTAAAAATTATAAATAAACTATCATTATGTAGAAAATCGTTTTATCTTTCTAATGAATATTTATAATCTAAAATCCAACATATATAACCCTATGTAACAATTGTTTTGCTAAAATATATATGCTTGTGTCATTTTTGTATTCATTTTAACTTAATTAAAATAAAGTGTCATTATCACTTACAAGTGGATCCATGGGGTCCCCAAATAGACCCAAAGATGCCCATGGTCGACCATGTATCACCCAATAGGTTTAAGACACGTTTTAGGGTAATTTAGTATTATTATAATATTATTTTTTTAACCCTTATTTACCGGATTTACCCTTAACCATGGTAAATAAAATATTTACCGCAGTAATTATTCAAAATGTCTAAAAATAAAAGTTACCTTTTTACACAATTTGAACATACTGATTCCATATATGGAATCCATTTTCCTTAATTCAAAACACAGATGTGGCAGAAATTAATTTAAAATTAATTCCCGCTGTCAAAACAAAAAGCGTGTTTTTAAGAGATAATAACTATCAAAAGATTGACACTTGTTTATGTTCGGTTTAATTGTAAAATTATGTCCAATGACCAAAATTATATTAAATGGTAAAAATATATTCTAAATATACTTTAAAACCACTCAAATTCATAATTTATCACTATTAATTATTTTGATTAAAAAAGTTGTTTTTAATTAAAATTTAGTAATTTTCACTATTCATCAAAATATGAAAGTTATCCGAAATGTACCAAAATTTCACCTTAGGCTAAATTCAATATTACGAATCCAAAAATGAAGTCCATTTTAAAATATAAAATATATATAATTTCAAAAAGTAGGTATTACTATTCATAACGGCTAGTTTGATTGGTTGTGGTGTGTGTTAAAACTCAAGGTTGTGTACAACACACACTACTGTATTATTCAAAGAAAGTGTACCGTGGAAGCTTGGGATGTTTCATTTTAAATTTTTGATGTCCCCATTTAGTCAAAAATTTTAAAATATTGTATTTAAAAAGGGTTCACTATTAAAAGTTGATAAAAGTGCAATACTGAAAATGAATTTGTTCTTGCATTATGTCTAAGATACTTATAATATGGAAAAATTATAAGGATTATATAAAGTTTAAAATTTAGTTAATACTATTCATAACCTATTTTGAATGGATTTTTGGTAAGTCATGGTGCAATTGAACTCGGTGTTGTGTGTAATGCAAGTTATTGAATTATTTTGAAGAAATAACACACTATGAAATCTTGGGGTGTTACATTCTCCCCTCCTTCAATAAATTTCGTCCTCGCAATTTGAAATTGTTCTTAGAAAATAAAAGGTTGAAAGTAGAAAATATATTTGTGGGAAAACCCACATCTGAAATTGGGTTACTAAAATTTAGTCTTAATATGATGAAAAGAGAAATCAAAGGGTCACCACCAAATTATGATCTCGATTAGGAGAACATTGGTGGAAATTAGAGACATATAATTGGAGGAAAAACGTAAATATTTATAGGTAGTGATTGAGGTCATCAATCACAAACAAGTATAAAATTGAGGTCCTTAAATTCATCAATCTATGATGATTTGAAATACCATCGGTTCAACAAAACATAGGGTATTAGGATAACACATTTTTGACTTTTCAAAATATCCTAGTTGAAATCCCACATCGAAAAATGAATTAATGAGGCCTCTATTTAAAATAAAGAGTCGAAAGTATGAAGATTACCGAAAATAACACATACTAGGGCTCCATGTAGGAAAATATGGATATGGAAGAAAAATCAAACCATCAATTATCTGATGGAGAGTGGTAGAGAACATGGCTATGAAAAGGCCAACAATCCCAAAGCCATAAATTAGTGATGATTTAAGGTACCATCTAGGACAACATTTTTGTTCTAAGTTCCTTTTCTTAATGATGAGGAATTTATTTATGAGATTGGCTAAGATCATAAGGAGATATACATACTTTAAAATTAGAGTTTTATCCCTTAATAAATTTCTACCAAAAACTCATCATTCACTCGTAATAAAATTCTATTTATACTATTCATAGAGGGTTCCAAAATAAACGAATTTATAATTCATCTACCAGATCTTCTAAAAAACTACTTTATTTAATCCAGGACATCTCGTGGGATAGTGGTAGGTGATACACCCTTGTCGCCCTTCGGTTGCAGGTTCAAGTCTTGCGGCCTTGCCGGATGCGACGGGTTGCCGCCCGACCTCCGGGTTGTCCTTTTATGGTAATCCAAAATAATCCAAACTAGAACTATCCAAAATACTTTTGTCCAAACTCACAGTCCAACATTTATAAGGAAGGTAAACATAATATAGATCCTTTTTACCCCGTAATAGCATATGAATAACTTCATCTTGTATTCTTTTAATACACTGAAACATCCGGAATTACCATATTCCTTATTGATTACATTCATGCTCCCCTATTCCATATAGAATGTTGGATATACTTCATCAATCCAAAAATGTTTTAAACCCCAAAAAAAATGATGGAATATACAAATCATTAATCAGTTTCAAGGTAGTCAAGAATATCCAATATAATTTATCCAAATCAATCATGTATTATTCTAAAATCACTAACTCGGTATCAGAACCATATTATGGTTTATCTTTCTCTCAACCATATATTTTCCAAAAATTTATCCTGCTATTCAGTCACTTTTCTTTGTTCCACACAATCTCAAGTCCTTAATGAAATAGTACTGCAGTACAATCCTTATATACTCCATAATTATTATAACAAGTACATTATTGATACAACATTTAATTGACATAATCAACATTAGAACTCTAATCATTCCTCTTCATCTGTGGTAGTATCATAACTTGATTATTATCCAATAGCATCATTTGTGGCATAGTCTGATGACTAGGACATAGGTTCGCGTAGTGTCCAAACTCCTTGCAAATGAAGCATTGTACATTTGAAACCATTTTCTTACCCTTGCAGTCACGTACTTTGTGCCCTTTTCCTCCACACTTATAACAAACTCCCATTCCTTTCAGGCAAGTTCTAGGGTGTTTCTTTCCACAGTTACCACATATGGGAAAATTCTTCTTTTCCCTCTTCCCTTTATCCATATTTCTCTCTTCTATCCTTTTCTTCTCTTGCTTCCCTTCAAAGCCATAGGACTCAGTAAACTCTTTACTTATCTTATCAACACATGATATTATTTCGTCATATGATGATAATACATGGGAGACTATTTCTCTTATAAATTCTAGCTTAAGACCATGAAAGATATGATCCTTCCTTCTCCTTGTATCATGTGCATTTCTGGAGTTCTCATTCCTTCTACTGAGCGCCATTTCTAAACAATGGCATACACCAGATCAGTTTATGAATCAAAATACATAATCCCATACTTATAAAACACTTACCATAAATTTGACTATTTATGGATATAATCCATAATCAAAAAAATGTTTTCTTTGAGAATTATATACTCATAAACCCTTCATAATGATTTGTAAAGAAAATGAGAGTTATCCTAAGCATATCCCCCGGGAGTGTCGTAACCAAGAGTGCAGCAAGGCCCGTTGTCGTGCACCAGTTCCCGTTCGAGTCTAGCTCAAAGCGGTGTTTTCGGGTTTTACCCCTAGGTACATCTGTTCCAGAGCCGCCTCTACCTGCTCGTATCTAGACAGGGATGTATTGCTCGGAAAACACACAAAATCTCTACAATACCAAAATTCTAGGAAGTTCTTCTATACTAATCCTCAAATTTAATCTTAGGTCTACGTGCTCTAATCAGAGTTTATCTAAATCTAGCTTCTAAGGTTTGTACTAAACTTCCTCTGATACCAACTGTAATGCCCCGACCCTAGTTACCCAGAGTCGGTGCATTATTACATAACATTGGCATGATCACAAGAAAGATCAAATCTCGAAAGAACTATTGGTTTAGTAGCCTTGGAAACACTAGATATATTCATAAGTATTACATTACATCGTAAAATGAAAAACTACTACAATAACATATTGTCTCCATAATCCACACTCATATCCCCACATAATATCCCTGCAGTTCATTCATAATTTACTTCTTCACTTCCTGGGAAAAATAAAACATAGAAAAGGGGTGAGCTCAAATGCCTAGTAAGGATAACAATATAGCGGAAACTTTCATAAATAAGAATAAAATTTTAAGGAAATGTATAACTAAAACAAAAGCCTTTCAAACATGAACGTTCAACATGGTATGGCATAAATAAAATGAAATAATGCCATTTACTTATTCACATGGATATTCTACTAATCGAATAATCACATGAAAAAATCAATAACAACTTTCATAATGTTGTAATGCATAATGCCAGACTATCATAACCACATAGTCAAGGCCTCGTGCCAAGACTACAAATAAGATTTTGTCAAGGCCTTGTGCCAAGACACTAGTTTGTCTCATGAGACCTACCGATGCATCGAGGAGCTATAGCGGGCTCCACCCGTCACATATTAAGTCCAATGCATTCCCATATGAAAAGGTTTAAACATAAAATAAACATTCGTATTAAAACTAGCATACGAAATGTCAATACTTTCACCATAAACTATGAATGGTATAAAAATAGCACATCCATAGTCAAACATATCACAAAACCTTCAATACAATATAGAAGTTTTGTATCATAATAAATCAACTTCAAATAAGCTTAAAATCCATCAAAGGATGTTGACATAGATGAAATCAAAACTATTTCAGAGAAATATCTCCTTTTTTGAAATCATTTAAAAGTCACACATTTATAAAGGAAGTAATTAAAAAGAGATTTTTGAATCAAAGTGTCCCATACCACTTTGAAACTTTTGAAAGGAATTAAAAATTTTAAAAACATTCATGTCCATATAAATAAATCCTTAAAAACCATTTTGAAGACATTAATTAAAAAGATTTATAAAGATAAATCTTTAAAACATTTAATATTCTGATTTTGATAAAGAGTACCTTTATGAAATTCTTGAATTATTCATTTTGAAATCATTTAAAAGTCACATAATTATAAAATAAAACATTTACTTTGAAAATATCCTTGTAATATTGTAAGGGAAGCTTTGACGATTTTATAATGGCGGTAAATAGCTGCACCTGCCGTATAAGTTTAAAAAAAACATTTTTACCTTAAATTTGTCTAAAGGTAAAAAGTGCCTTGTTTGGAAAATGATGGAAATATTCCTTTAAAAACACAAAAGGGTGTAAATTAATTTAACCCATATTCTTTGTAAATAGTAAAAATGTTTTGAAATACATTTCGAAGTAACATGGATGTGGATGATAAAGAAATCCTAGTAGATTATTACGTATAAACAACCTCGAATAATAAAGAAATTGCGAAATAAAGCCTTACATTGCACTTTTACTTGGATGGGGTAGGTTAACCTCCTTTATAATGGTGATATAATTGTTATTAAATTATTCAATAATCATATACATTAATATGATATCATATATGATCTTTTTACATTGCTTTGTTAATAATATCTTAGAATTGTCGTCATTTCGGGTGTTAACTTACTCGTTTTCTTTTATATGTTTTGTTACGTAAGACATGTTTGTAATGGATAGTTTGTATATAATTCATATCCAGAATGATATCAAGTCCTTAAACATCATTTTTAAATCATGAAATGATAATTATACTTGAATGGATACGATGGAGAATGAATCTTATCGCGTTCGTGGAGACGGTAGTCCGTACGTACGCACGAGCGACAATATCATTCTTTTGTTATTAAAATAATATATAAATGGTTGTTATATCATATATACAGAATCATTAACATGTTATATTTATTATTTACATGAGTTACATATCATTATTATACCCATCCAAATAATATTAAATTGAATAACAATTACACCACGACGTGGAGACGGTAAGCCGTACGTACGCACGTATGGTGACATGTTATTCAAAGGGTGGATAGAATGCTGAATATGGTTGTACCATATTTATAATAACATAACAGTATATATATGATACTGGATTTATTATTTTACAATGGTAACAACAAAGGAAGAAGAAGTGGAAGAAGAAATGAACTTGAAAAGGGTGGTGAAATCATTACCTCTTCTTCAGGTTCTTCCTTTTGATTTGATCAAAAGGGCTCCTTAGGTTGGCTTTCTGATCCAAATAAGGCCTCTAGGTTGTAGTGAGGGATGTTGGGAGAGTATTTGGGCAGAGTTTGGCCGACCCAAAAGGCTTTTAAGGTGTGAAGAAATGGGAAGGAGGAGTGCCCTTTTATAAGAGGGGTGAGGGGTACCTTTGGAAAAGCTAGAGATATTAGTTTATAATAAATTCATAATCGGTTTCCAATGGCTCCAAAGTTGACTATTCAAAGTTTATGGTGGGGATGGGTCGAAAACAACTCAACCAATAGAATTTAGACAGGTTTGGGTACTTATATTAACCTTATCTTTAAGTATTAACTCTAAGTTAATTAGTTTCACTTTTACAATGTCTCTTTGTATTTTTATATAATATGGTTAATAAACTTACTATATACATCCAAGAGACCCCCAAGTGGTCCATTAATGATGAACCTATCATGATATAAGTCTCTTGGCCGAACCTTAGATTTTTTGGAATTTAATATCAATTAATAATATAATATTTGTTTTAAGAACTCTTTTATGTCAATTTTGACACTATTCAATAGTTGATTTTTGTGAAACTCATAAAAGATTGATTACTTCGAACAAAGTCAATTAAATCCATACTAATATATCATATTATCCTAGAAAATTAGTTTAATTCATTAAAAGTTTCATATTATATTTATTTGGGTATTTATAATATCAATTATTTTAACTTTTCACTATTATAGTAATTACTGCATCATCATTGTGTCATAAATAAGATATATTATATAATGTATAAAAATTATAAATAAAATATCTTTATTTAGGAAATCTGTTTATCTTTCTAATGAATATTTATAATCTAAATTCCAACATATATAACCTTATGTAACAATTGTTTTGCTAAAATATATATGCTTGTGTCATTTTTGTATTCATTTTAACTTAATTAAAATAAAGTGTCATTATCACTTACAAGTGGATCCATGGGGTCCCAAAATAGACCCAAAGATTCCCATGGTCGACCATGTATCAACCAATAGGTTTAAGACACGTTTTAGGATAATTTAGTATTATTATAATATTATTTTTTTAACCCTTATTTACCGGATTTACCCTTAACCATGGTAAATAAAATATTTACCGCAGTAATTATTCAAAATGTATAAAAATAAAAGTTACCTATTTACACAATTTGAACATACTGATTCCAAATATTTAATCCATTTTCCTTAATTCAAAACACAGAAGTGGGAGAAATTAATTTAAAATTAATTCCCGCTGTCAAAACAAAAAGCGTGTTTTTAAGAGATAATAACTATCAAAAGATTGACACTTGTTTATGTTCGGTTTAATTGTAAAATTATGTCCAATGACCAAAATTATATTAAATGGTAAAAATATTTTCTAAATATACTTTAAAACCACTCAAATTCATAATTTATAACTATTAATTATTTTGATTAAAAAAGTTGTTTTTAATTAAAATTTAGTAATTTTCACTATTCATTAAAATATGAAAGTTATCCGAAATGTACCAAAATTTCACCTTAGGCTAAATTCGATATTCCGAATCCAAAAATTAAGTCCATTTTAAAATATAAAATATATATAATTTCAAAAATTAGGTATTACTATTCATAACGACTAGTTTGATTGGTTGTGGTGTGTGTTAAAACTCAAGGTTGTGTACAACACACGCTACTGTATTATTCAAAGAAAGTGTACCGTGGAATCTTGGGATGTTTCATTTTAAATTTTTGATGTCCCCATTTAGTAAAAAATTTTAAAATATTGTATTTAAAAAGGGTTCACTATTAAAAGTTGATAAAAGTGCAATACTGAAAATGAATTTGTTCTTGCATTATGTCTAAGATACTTATAATATGGAAAAATTATAAGGATTATATAAAGTTTAAAATTTAGTTAATACTATTCATAACCTATTTTGAATGGATTTTGGGTAAGTCCTGGTGAAATTGAACTCGGTGTTGTGTGTAATGAAAGTTATTTAATTATTTTGAAGAAATAACACACTATGAAATCTTGGGGTGTTACATTTTAAAATAAGTATATTTAAATATATATTATATAGATAATATATTATAATTTTGACAAAATAATTCACCACACATCCCTTTTCTATTTTGAAAAATTGAAAAAGTGAAACATGTGTATGTGCTGATAACTGACTCCTCAAACAAAAGCTTCTCATTTTCCTTTTCCATGTAAAATAGTTGATTTATTTATATAATGATAAATAAGTATAAATAATATGATTTTTTAATTTTTCTTAAATAAGATTTCATATATCAAATTTATTTGCTTTAATGAAAATGAAATCATTATACATGAATATGTGTAGACTATCACATAAATGATTCAATATAATCTATTTTTCCGAAAAGAATATCA
Organism: Viscum album; assembly: GCA_963277665.1. Classification (NCBI taxonomy): domain Eukaryota; kingdom Viridiplantae; phylum Streptophyta; class Magnoliopsida; order Santalales; family Viscaceae; genus Viscum; species Viscum album. Next base: position 1,203,378,515 of record OY728145.1, read on the forward strand.
TGGTTTCTTATAGAAATTATTTTAAAGGACAAATATTATTTTATATTATTATATTTGATGTACAAATAAAAACAAAATCCTATTAGTAATATTATTCACAAACAATCAGTTTATTATTCTTCGTCTTAAAAAAGGAAAATAATGGAAACAATAATTTATTCGTAATAATTCATTATTCTATTCACATAAATTATTACAATAATTCAATATAATTCTTATATATCACTATATAAAACCCTAAATGAGGTAATTATGCTAATTTATTAATTATATTTTTCTAATTCAACTTGTAATTATCTATTAATAATATTACATTCACGTTTGGAGCTGTTTGACCACCCACAAGAACAATTATAAAAAATTAAATTATGGATGGTTATGAAAACATAATTAATGGTATAAAATGGTAAATATAAATAAATATTTTTTTATAGATTTTATATATACAAATTTAACTAAATAATTATGAAAACTCGTACTATTTTATAAAAAAGTAATAAAGTGTACTTATTATCGATTTAATATTCCCGGACAAAAAATGGAACACTAATGAAAATAAATTGATACTCTATAAATCAGTATAAATCTTCCATTGTATTAACATTAATTATATATTAATTACTATATTTGTAATATGAATGAATACTGATATCAATCCTTCAGAACTAGTACATATGGTGATGTTAATAAATACTAATTGTTGGAAAATAGGTAATATATAACTAATATACATATAGATAATGATTATAATTGAGTGATATGAATATTTTTATATATGAATATTATTATAAATATTTTTTCAAATATGATGATTTCTATTTTATAGGAGGTTAGAACACAACTATTGAAAATAAAATCAATAGTGATGGTTTATTTGACAGATTTTCAAATCTATGAGACCTGTTTGATATTTTAAACTCTCATTTCCTGTATTTATGTATTCAAATCCAAATGCCCTTAATGTAAAATTTATACCCTTGGTTTCATGATATTCTAATGAAAACATCATGGAATACTTCTTATTTTCATTGATTATTACATTATAAATGTTATAAGTGTTGTATGCGTCAATTTTCAATTACATAAGATATGGTTCTTATATTACTTCTAGTTTTCCTTGTAATTGTATACTCATTTCCTTGTTACATAATTTTGGGATAATAATCTTAAATTTCATTATATTTCATGGAACAATTATAAAACCCACTCTTATATTATTTTAACACAATCCATATTTTATTCTTAAGGTAGATTGGTAACTGAAATACCATTATTTGAGTTATAAAGCTTCTTTTGAACCTTGTCCTTAAATGATCCAATTATTCAACGATCTATTTGTTACATTATATAATTTTTTGTTTCCCTAGGTACAATTAGTGCCTTATAAAAATCCACTTACATTAATTATATTCATTATTTTAAAATATTGCTATGTTTTGAATAATTCCAATCTTCATAATGGTTGTTTTATTATAAATAAATATTTCGTATATTTAATTATTGTTACATATCACAAATAATCTCTTATATTTTTTATAAATACAATTTTTTATCAATTCACATGATCATAATAATTAATTTTAATGACAATATTAATTGAAAATGTTCTCAATTTATCTTTGTTTTCTACATTTTATTAATCTGTGAAAATTTTCCTTGAAGTTGGGCTTTATAAATCACCCTGAAATTTATATTTTAAAATTTATATTTTGTTTTATTTAATTTTTTTATCAATTTATATATTTTTTTGTATATTTATGTGATACCAAATGAAATTTAACGTTAAACCCAGTCATATTTATGATTTTTATGATGAAATAATTTGAATATTTCTTTTAGAACACATGTGTATGGTTAATAATTATGTTCTAAGTCAGACCAATGTGTTCCTACATTGAATTGGTTAATGAGTTACATATCATTATATAATGGATCAATAAGATGGGATGCCTAATCTAAAATAAGAAATATGATTTGATTCCTACTCTATTGTGGAAATAATGTGGGGATACCTCATCCAAAATGTTGTTCTTCAATGTTTATCATAATTGCACACTCCATTGAAATGTTAATGTACTTTGATATCTATATTATAATTTAAATATCATTATTTATCACCCATTACACAATGTTAAATGTATGATCATTTGGGATTATTATTTATTATATCTTTCAATATGAACCATCATTCTAATTCCATGTTCTTTTATTATGTGATTTCCCTACTACTTTTGTTTTATCATTTTCATATGTTCTCACTGTTGGTTAATAGGTTGATATGTTTATTTCTCCCAAACAAGGAATTTTAGCCCCGCACATTCATATGTTCGATTTTCCTAGTGAATGATGATGTGATTAACATGATTGGTTTCTAGAAGATGATCCAGTATGATTAAATAATTAGGAAATGTTCACTAGCATTGTAAATTATATATGTAATATATATAGTATCATAATACACTAAAAATATAGATTTATATGATACTTTGTATATAAAATAATTTAATTATTTTTAAAATGTGGTAATTATTTAGAATTTAAAAAATCAGGTTGGGTCACATAAACCAAACCATATCTAGTAGTAGATTTTTTCACCTTGATATCCTTCAACTCATCTGAAATTTAAACATGTAATATGATCTAACCTCTATTTTTTATGTTGTCGTAAAACCTATGATTTTATATTGTATTAGTAAACCATGAAAACATGTTATTAGAATTGATATCATTTTTAATCCCATGATTATGTCAAATCATTCCAAATGTTTTCCACCATCATAGATTGGACAAATGTGTCCCTTTAATACAAATTGAGTAAATCATATATTAAATATGATAGACACATTATAATAATAAGTGTATTCTTTTTTTTATATAGGATATGGGTTTTCAAATCATAGTGACATCCCAAACTCCAATTTTAAGGAACCATGTCACTAATTTTTACAAAAATAAATGGAATAATTTTCATTGATCTTTTGTTTTACATACATTATAATTTATCAAATTATCCAAATCAATTGAAACTAGGATGTGTCGTATTGATTTACATTATACAATGTAATTGATCAAAACATTCCCTCTATCATGGTTATGATCATTCCCACCTACCCTTGATGTTTCATCTCGAAAAATATCTATTCCTACGTCCTTATAACCATGTAGTGGATAAATTTAGAAGCCCAATTTCACAGTTACCCTCTACATCAGTATGGAATCCAAATTACTCATTATTACCTCCATGTGTTATTTAGGTAAATTCTAATAAGTAATATCAGTCTCCACTAAGTAGTGTAATATGATTCATCATTTTATGACCATTATAGATTCCACCATAGTGTAGTCTCATCTAGCTACTCATTTGGAAAATTATTAATTTAATCCAAAAAATTATAAAAATTTACATTTATCCCTATCTCCAAAATAAAATATACAAAACAATAGAACCATACCCTCTACTAAGGCATGGTAAAAAATAACCTCATTATTTCCCCTACCCTGGAATGGACAACATGTTGCATATTGTTATTTTTTCGAAATTCACTATTTGATTATTGAATAGTGCCACATTAGACATTCATAATTTGTATCCCTGAATTGATAAGCATCCCATCCCGATGGATAATAGTTTTCCACATGTGTTTTCACCCCTCACTATATGCCCTTCATCTATATTATGTTACCTCATGATACTAATATATAATAGCCATCCTAGAAAAAAAAATTCATGAATACGCCTCTCTAGTTCATTATTATCAACCTATAAATTGAGCTTTTTGTTAGCAAGTGTTGAATTTTCAATAATTCTCCATCTTCGATTTGACACATTTTTTTATCATTACATTTATCCAAATTTACTCTATAAGATTTACTCAACAAACTATAAAATTAGATTATTTTTTATATACAACAAAATGTGGAATATTAAAATAATCGTACAAATAAAATTTCTTACAAGCTATTTATTAATCTACAGAAATGAACCAGATATTTTCATTGTCAGTATTATTGAAACTCCAACAACCATAGTAAGACTTGTGTGTATATTTTATAATTATAATCTTCAATTATTAATTAGAATTCATAAAACATTTTATACCAATAAATAAATCCACTTCCAGATCCACAAATTCATATACAAATTCATTGTGTCATCGACCATCCCGCAGTGATGTCTTACTTAACCAATTAGATTAGATTATTTTATATTTAAATAATTATAATATCCATTTCTCAAAAAACATGAGATATGATTTAATATAATATTTAACATTATTATTCCCATTAATATTAGCTCCAGATCCATGTTTTGGGTAATTACTGTTATTAAGATTCCGTTTAACATAACTTCGTGTATAAGGATAACTAAAAGAATTATTGAAATAAAATATAATAATAAAATCACATTTGGTTACAATTTATTGAATGGTGAATAAAAATAATATGATGCTTTTATATATCAAACATGGAACTTAAATAAATAACTATTCTTTTGGAATTGATACGTGGTTGTTATGATGAGAATCTTTACCCTTGGAATAATAATCTATATGCTAAATTTATATCATTATGTATAAAATAGTAATATGAAATTAAAATCATATATAACATGATTAAATTAAGTATATATAAATATTATAATGAAAAAAAAATTATATTCCAATTAGAAATTCAATGAAATTATAGGTGTGTTATTTGATAAAGTCTATATTATGGTATTTATTAAATTCTTTAATTGTTATGTTTAAAATTAAAAATAATGAAGTTAAAATGTTTCATTACATGAGTTTAATTTTTGGAAGGAAAATGTAACTTTTTACACTCTATGAATTTTTTATATATTTATGAAAAACATCATTTTTATGTGAATATAAAAAAATATACATTTTTTTAAAAACGACCTATTTTATTACATAATATTGTAATATTTATATAGTATGAAGTCATTAAAATATAATCTAAACCCATAAATGACATAATAATATTAAAAAATCAATTATAAACAATAAAAATAATTATTAAACCTATAAAGTTCTTTCAAAACTCATTAATGTTGGCCTCCCATTAAAAACCCATTGTTCATTTTTTATTTTCTTGTTTATATAAACATAAATTTACATTTAAAGGTGTTAAAAATTACTAATAAATTTTAACGGAAAAAATATTATTCTTAATATCGAAAATGTCACTTTTTAATGCTGTCAATTATAAATAATAATCTATTCCATATTTTAACAAAACAAAACATCCTTCCCCTCAATGATGTTTTTCATAGATCAATTTGAATCATGTATTTTGACGACCAAACACATGAAACCATTAAAATATAATTGAAAATAACAATCTTAATATTTGAGTATTACATGTATAAACACTAATGAAAAGAAAAAAAAACATAAGATTTTTAGAATTAGGGCTATACAAATATAATTACAAAGTAATCTGTAAATCAGTTGAATTTTAATCCTCATTTTGTGTATATCCATGCATGTTTTCTATTATCTAGTAAAAAGTACACATTGTATTTGTATTGTCACTCCATAATAAAAATGAGGAGAATTACTAACATTTTTTCCTTCATACTATAAATTAATCGATTGAGTAAAACCATCAACAATATTCTCCACAACCAAATCATTGGAATACCTAAAATGTAGTATTTATCCACTATCCAACTTCCATTTGTAGTAGCTTTTTTGAACAATTTCACCATTAGGTTTCAATGCATCTACACCTCAACATCAGTTTAATTATCATAGAATCATATAGAATGTAAAACTCAATAGAAATGAACCCTCAAATGACTTAATGGATTGATGTATTAAAACTCATAGTAACAATGCAAGATAGACCCACTAATTATGCCTATAAGTCAAAATCTCATATAAATTCATGCTAGTTAGTATAACTAAAATTTATATGTAAGGCCTTCAAAATCCATGTTCCAATTTTTTTTATATTATTTATTAATTTTTTAAATCACATGATTTGATGATAATTGTTATGTTTCAAATATGATTTGGATATCTCCACACCTGTCAAAAACATGTGTTCCACATTTTCCAGTCTACATAATTTTCAAAGAAAAATATGTGCTCAATTCCCACCTATAATATCTTCTTATGATAATAGGGATGTTCTGGTGTCTTCAATCCCCAATCCTTCAATGTTTTATTTCTATATAAATTTATTAACATTCAGTTAAGCATGATCCTCTCTATTCATTATTTTCTTCCCTTCTTCTTTGTACTCTCAAGATATATTTTTTCAATATATTTATAAATGATTTTTATAAATATATAACATATTTATGTAAATATTATGTTTTTATAACTATTGTTTCCCAGGTACATCATACATATAAATTCTCTCACTCCCTATTTACACATCCAACTGATGACCAGTTTCATTCATATGCCATGAAATTTCAAATTCATCACATATCACCACATACATGGACATTTAGTATATATTGTATATAATATTTATAAATATATCTTATTTTATTATATGATTCTTGAATTAATTATAATTTTAATTACTAAAATAAATTCAAAATAATGAAATGAGAAATGGAGTCATGGTAATTTATGGAAAACTTTTATCAAACCATTTATTCATTATCAAAATTGATAAATAAATAAAATATAATACTAATAATTTTTCATTAATTACATAAATATTTAAATTAAAAATAAGTACTATATTTTTAATTAGTATATTTTTGTTATTCATGATTTGTTAAAGTGATGGAACAAAATATGTTCTAAAATTTAAATTCCCTTGACCTAATACATTTTTTGGTTTTATCAGCATTGTCTACATGTTTCCAATATGATTTTTATAAATACCAAACTAATTCATTTGTATTTCTGTCATATTTTTTCTAGAAATATTAATTTTTCTAATTCAGTAGTATATATATATATATATATATAATAAAGGTTTTTTATAATGAATTTTTCTTAATTAATACCCATGGAAACTTCATGTGATTATTTTTATTATCTCCAAGAAATATAAAATCATCATTTATAATTATATTATTTTAAACCAAACTAATTTTATACCTTCTTATTTTATGAATCTCAATGTATATTTATTGAGATATGATTTATGAAAACAATATAAAAAACATTCATTTCACCCGGTTCAAATCATCTTTATGGTTGATGTATATATTCTATTTCTTGTGGTGCACAAGATTACAAGAAATTTATTACATGATGGGTGGTCCTATAATTATATATCCATCAAATTGATTTTTTAAACTATTAAATGTCTGAATAATATGTTTAAAATTAATTAATATAATTCAATATTTGATTAGTTTTTCTAACATTATGATTTGATTGAAAATTTTATGTGTTAAAATGATAATAGATTTGAATATAGTTTTAATGTTTCATTTTAACCCAATTTAAGGACACTTCATTAAAATTCATTTACCATAATATATGACACGTTCAAATTGTTCCTCCAAGGTTACAATTAAGATCCTTTTAATATAATATGATGATGATAATCATCTACTACCACATGCTATATTGATTCATGTATAATGTCGCATCCTTATTATTATTTCTCTTACATGGTTTTCATATAACCATATCATTTATATATTCATATAGTGACTATATTTATTAATATTTTTATGATATATTCTAGGAGTAACAAGAAAATGTATTTAAATAACATTAAAACTCTCATATATAAACCACCTGAATGACTGTTATTTTTTTGGGACACTAATAATTTTTACTTTAGATTGAAGTATTGTTTCGTTACATATTTTTATTATAATTTATTAATTATATATGAAATTTTTGGGTCATTAATAACATCAATACAACATATTCATTCCTAAAACATGTTAAATTATACCAAATATTTTCTATATCACATGAAATACAAAAAATATATAAGGTATATTCAATGTTTTATGATCCAAATCATATAATAATTATCAATCATAGATGACCATGACATAGTTCCCTCACTATTCTTTTGGGTAGTAGTAATATTTTTTAAAAACAATATTTTTTTACAAAAAAATATGAGTCTTTATATTTCCATATACTATGATTCCTCAGTTTCCTCTGAAGGCCTCACTAAATTAATTATATAGCTTAATTTATGGTCTATATTAGATGGTGGAGGACTATATAATCCTTATTATGTAATATAACAATATATATAAAATTTCACTTTATAAGAATATTGTATATCTATAAAAACAACTACACATTCTAATTCCACATTTCATATAACCAATATAAATTAATTCCCTTTTCCCTTTGTAAACATTATATTTGGAATATTTCTAATTACCAAAGGATAAGTAGATCTCACATCCTAGGTCCATCCAAAATATTAATTCCTTTAAATTTCCCATTTCATTCCATTTCTTCTTACTTCACCCTTTCACATAAAAATTCATTTAATTATTCATAATAATTACAAAACCCTTTCAAGATACACTTTATATGAAATTAAACTACATAAGGGATTTTTTTGTAAAATATATGTTTTATTTCGTAAAATTAATGAAATTTTGTATCTTTTATGGTTGAAAAACATCATTGAGTGGTTTGCCACACATGAAATTATTTTCTACAAGATATCCCAATCTATAGAAGTGCTCATAGTTCGTGATTTTTCTAACCTTGTACATGCACTATAATACAAATTCTATTTTAATATAACTACATATGAGTTGTTTTATTATATTATAGAATATTTAATGATGTTTAAATCCACTATTATGGTCATATCCATGAGTATTTAAACTATAATGCTACTCACTACATAAATTTGTTTTAATTACATATAGAATCTCATGGTTGGTCACCTCTAGTTTCCTTAAAATATCAAGGAATCATTTCAACCTTCTCAATGACATAAGTCAGATATATAGAGATAACCTTTCCATGATAATCATGTGGATTGAATCTTTCTCCCCTCAAATACGTTGATTTGATTGTTTTCTTATTCTATGACTAGCCATGATACATAAATTTAATCATGTCCATTATTATATTCTAGTAATAAAATATCCACTACATCTCTTTGGGATGTTTCCTCCCAGTTATTAGATAATTAACTTCATTCAATATTTTTATAATATTATGATGCCCTAAAAACCATTTTTATATTAGTCACATATTTATGACCTTAAAATTAAAAAATATTTTGTTCAATTTTATATATCCACCATGTATCTCAACATCGTATATAAAACACAATAGTGGTAAAATAATTTATGGCCCCACTCCAAAAATGAACAATTTAAAGAAGGAGATATTAAAATTCAATGAATATTTGTTTATGATTCATAAAAATTAGTATGGTGATAAATTCTAGCTATCCAATTATACTCTAAATCAATGTATCTTAGGGAAAATATCAGGCATGTATAATAACATTCAAATCTCATGTTGTTATAATTGACAATAATGAAAATTATTCCATCTGACTTGAATATTAATGTATTTTAGAAAATTAAAGAAAAATGTATTCCATTGTACTAAATTATTTTTATAGACCTAAATGAATGTAAATGATTCTATTTTATATTTTTTACCACATATTGGGAAATCCTTGAATTTGGTGATCCAATCTAAAAATCTCATCAACATATATTGAAACTGATTTAATTTCTAAAGGGCATATTTGTGTTTACTATAATGGATGTTACAACTCATAAAACACATTCCTATATTAATCCGAGTTCATAGGCTTCAAGGAAATATTCATTTATTATATCCAATTAGATAAACCAATACGTATGGCTAAAAAAATATTACCCATAAAATAAATTCCAATACTCACCCAATTTCACACATGTGGGTGGAAATTTAGTCTTCATATACTTTATAAAAATCAAATATTAGTTTATGTTTATGGTATATACACCATATATATTGATCTACTACACCCTCTTATATGAACATTTTTTAATGATAATTTTCTCAACACATCTCAATATTACATCAACTGTGTTGTATTGTTATTTTAAAAACCATAATCTTATATACATAGTGAGTTTCTACTATAAATGAAATTTCATTCACAATGTCAATTGAAATTGGAACCTATTGAATCCTATATATTGAATAGTTAATCATTATTCTTAGGTAATGGAAACTAAAATGGAAAATTATATATTCATCCAAAAAATCAGTTCTCACACCCTTTCTCATTATTAATGAACATATTACTGCATGTTACTATGATGAAAATATAATTATCATAATGGAAGCATTACATATTATTTTAAATGAGATAATGAATATGCTCCCAAAATCTATAACTCCTCCATAACATGTCAAAAAAATATATATCAATAATATAATTTAAAATGTTAAAATCACCAGAAATCATTCACTAATTGATTCATGTCATTGAAAAAAATTCCTAGAATCCTATGATCTCAAATATATTTTTTTTATCTCATCATCATTACACATCTAGTTCTAATTCAATATAGATAATTATGAGAATACATTTTTAAACATGTAAAAATTATTTGGATACTCCTATGAATTTTATAAATACCTAAATTTATATTATAATTAGATCTCATTTATTTAAAACTCGATCATATAGTCATTTCCCCAAATAATAATTTTTGACCAAATCATCTCTATCTATGGAATGATTCTTCTACTTGAGCTATAATTACATTGCATTATTTTAAAAAATTTCATTTAAAGAGATTAAATAATTTGGTTTATAATTGTTTTACATAATTAACACAAACATCATGATGGAATTAATTTCTTGGTAGTCAATTATACATATGAATATATCCTGGATAGTTTGAATACAAGGATTATCTTTGAAACCTATTTCTTTTAATTTACTCTCAATGATGATTTTGGAAACATTATACTCGGTTCATCACTTAATCAATCACTTTCAAGAATCGTTATCATTATCTAATTGTGAGATATATTACATCACACGAACAATGTATAGGATAATGTAATAAATAATTGAGAGAAACACTATCCAATAGGAATATATCAACATAATTGGTGAAAGAGTCAACTTTCTAAAATGAACCTTCTCCAATCCATTACCCAAATCAGAGACCACAATTGCAGCCTCAATGTTATAAATTCTTACATCTACCACACCATCTATATTAATAACCCTTTGATGTGGTATCAGTATTAAAATTATAGGACTCCTTGTAACATACAATTTAAGTAATTAATAATAATAAATTCTTATATATGTCTATTTATGAAATAGATAGTTTTTTAGAGGATTAAAATTAGATTAAATCCAATCATAAGCATGGAATACACTAATTTTTTTTAAAAGATTTTTTAACCGCCTTTTGATGGGGAACCATTTATAAATATATTTTTTGACAATTTTATAAGCTCTATTTTTCAAAATAAAATTATTATTTATCATTGGTTCATTGAAATTTACCTTGGGTTAATAATTTGTATTTTTCTGACAATGTTCATTTTTTAGTGAATAATGAAAAATACTGCATTTTACATCAAAACATCTTTTTCTTATAATTTAATTATATGGATAGATTATCTTTTTAATTGGCCCTAATGATTAATTAGAATATATTTTTACCATATAATACAATGGTGGTTGTTATAATTTATTTCACTTTGGAATTGGGCATAAACAATTGCCAAACTTTTCAGAGATATTGTTTAAAAACTCTGCTATTTGTTTTGACAACGGGAATTATTTTTAAATTAATTATTTAAATTTCTATGTTTGTAATTTTGTAAAATGGATTCGATATTGGTAATCAGAAGGTCCAAATTATCTAATTAAGAATATTTTGTTTTTGGACATTGGGAATAGTAATGACAGTAATTATCTTTAATTATCTTGATTAATTAGTAATCAGGTAGTTAAGGATAATAAAAAAATACCATAATAATAAAAAATGACCCCAACATGTGTCCTAATTCTACTTTTTGTGTCATGTTCAACCATGGGATTCCTTTTTCCAAACTTGGGGACCCCATGGAATCACTTTTGTGTGATAATGACTTTTTATCTTTTTTTTAAAGAAAGTTTAATATAACAAAGAATGTATCACCTGAGTAAAAAAATTAAACATTTCCTAAATAAATTATCTATTGGACTATAAATTATCATTGTTAACCTAAAAATATTTCCTACATTATATTATTTTTTTATAATTTTTAAACAGAAATAAATTAAATTATATATGACATCACGATGATTCAGCGATTACCTCATTTTTTAACGATTTAAATAAAATGAAAAGATAATGTAAAATCTAAGACTTACACGTGTGAAAGACCTGTTAGATGAGTTTATTTCGAGCCCTTATCACCTTATCCTTGAAATAGATCAATTTGGGACCTTTTAAATCTGAAACACATATCAATATAAAGTATCATTTTATAACATTACAAGAGTGCCCCTCCTCTCCTCTTAAAAAAGGCCCCCACCTCTACCTCCTTACCCACACTTCTCAAGACTTTGGATTGGCCAAGACCTTCTCATTTTATCTCTCCAAATCCCTCTCTTCATCCTATAAGCCTTACCTTAGGCCGTAATCTCTTCAAGAAACCATTTTGGTTCAAAACAAGAAGAGTTACCCTAATTAAAGGTAATGTCTTCTCTAATGTTCTTTTGTTTTATTTTGCTTCTCCAACCCCCTAAACTCTTTTTATTCATTTATTTTGTAACAAAACCAGTATATTAAATATAGTAGGATGTTTTTATAAGAATTATTTGAGCAACACTTACACACACATTCATTTAATGGTTAAAGAGCATATTGTATCCGTGGATGGAAAATTTCTGCCTCACGAAACGAAGATTGTTCAATATTATTCTAAAACCTTAAAAGGTCTCCATTAAGATGACACAATATTTAAATATGATATATAATATGTTTATTTTTTCTTTAAACTTCCGTATTTTTTCATTTTTTGGATACCTTTATGGTTTCTATTATGTGTAAACGCGATATCTTCCTTTTAGGAAGTGCGGACTACCACCCCCTCAAAGTGATTTGATTCGTTAATGTCATATGTGGGACGTAAAAAGGATCGAGTTAAAGATGTTATATATGATATTATACTATAATTATAATAGACCTTTATTTCATTATGATTCCATTCCATAAAATATAAAATAGAAATGAAATTAGCGTTCATGCGTATGTACAGCTTACCGTCTCCATGAACGGTGCATTTCATTTCTTACCTCTAAATGTTATGTAATATTATAAATTCATATATATAATATATATATATGATATATATGATATCTAAATCAAGAATATAACTCTTTATATAATGTATACATGAACAACTTTTAATTATAAATACTTTATTTTTTACTCAAGTACCAATGATCGTTAAAACGACCGTTATTAACTTAAATAATTACATAGTATTCATGACATGGTAATAAGTGATATAAAAGTAATAATGAACTTGAAAAAGGTTATTATGCAAGTAGAAATTAACTCAATTTTATTATTCAGAAGATTAAAGAACGATTGAGTCATGTCGGATACGAGGTAAGGGACATCATCTCAATCTCCTTTCATTGAGGCATATTTTGTTTTATACACAACATTCATTTATACAGTGCATAAACCCCTTTGACATTAACAATTATTCAAAAGGAACCTTTTTATATATTGCGTTTACTAAACGACAAAAGGGAATGTTTTTTTGTCATATGTATGCGGCGATGACGACTTCTCCGCCGCCGTGACCATTATTTGAGTTTCGGCTTCCTCTACAAGCCATAACCTTTTTTTTAAAATGAAAAAATAAATACCATGTATTTATTTTCATTTATTTTGGTATTGAAATTGATTTTCATAATGTTTTTATTATATCAATGAGTTGCATTGATATCTTGTGATTGAAATGTGGAAAGGTCATGTTTCCTTTATGTATGTTTTATGTGAAACAATTATGTTATGTTTCTTGGGAGTTGTTATGAAGATGGGTAGTTCTGTGATAAACTAAGGGTGGGTGAGCCTGATATAGCTCTCCAGTGCATTGGGTAACATGAAGGGGATAAACATTAGGGTTTCTATGAAGAGATTTATGGAATATACTGTGATGGGTATTCCAAACTTAACCATGAGGGTTACTCCCTACGTAAGAATGTTATGAATGCCTCAAGTTACCTTTATGTTTTATGATTTCTATGATTTATTCATGATTTGATGATGTATGTTAAAATGCTTATGTTTTATGAGTAAAGTATGATTTCATACATGGAATAATGTTTTCATTTTGTACTTTTATGTCCCTTACTGAGCTTTTTATGCTCATAACATGTTTTTGAAATGTTTTTCATAGGTCAAGGGAAAGGTACATGATGTGATGATAGTGCCAAGAAAGTGTCATGAAAGAATTCATGTTTTATTTTAATTTTTTTTTGTTGATGGGAAAAATGAGTACTATCTTTTATGTAACCACTTTGTTTAAATGTGGAATGTAATGCATGATTTATGATCTAATTCTCTAAAACTCTAAACCTAAAAAGATCCTCAATGTGTATTCTTGAAATAAATCAAGATTATGTAATATTTAAGGTCGGGGACTTATAGTTGGTATCAAAGGGAGGTTTAGATAACTTTAGGAGTTATAATTCTATTAAATTATTATCCAAAAATATTTTTCTTATGGTCAAATTGAAATGATATAGCATTTTATGATTACCATGTTGCTTCATGTACGAAATGTCTGTTCAGAATGGTTTTTTTCCAAGGAAACATGGAAGCAGTGCTAGGAAGGCATACAGAAAGAAATGTCCTTCTGAATCAGCATCCTAAGATGGTCGAAATTGGAACTGAACAGTTTGTTGTAGTAATGGCACTGTTGACTCAAGCGATAAGTGGTGGTGGTATCCATGCACGGGATCATCCAGATCAACTGCAGAGGAACATTTTAGTGGTGGAACATTTGATGATTCAACATCCCCCATCCTTCAGAGGATCATCTGACCTTGTTCTAGCTGAAGGGTGGATTAAAGCACTGGAGAAGATTTTCGATGTCATGGGGTGTTCAGACAATCAAAAGGTTAGTCTTTCTATTTACCGTTTGGAGGGTGAAGCATACCAGTGGTGGTCAATGGTTAGAAATATTAGGGACGCTGATGAGATTGATGCTCTTGACTCGGATGTATTTAATGGTATGTTTCTTGAGAAGTATTTTCCTAAGGCTGTTTGACTTAGGATGGAAAAAGAATTCTTCAAATTGAGGCAGTAGGACGACTTAGTGGTTGCTTATGAGGAGAGGTTCACTCTATTGGCAAGGTATGTTCGAAATTTTATCTGAGACCTTGATAGTAAAATTAATAGTTTTTACTTAGGATTAAAGCTAAAATATCAAAGGGAATTGGCTTCTTGTGAGTTCAAAATTTATGAAAAGCTTGTTCGATGTGCTGAGAATGTGGAAATGGAGTTTTCCGATGATCAAGTGTTCTAAAACAACAAAAAAAAGGAAGAGACCGAGGTGGAAGGAGAAAGGAAAAATTCTTCAAAAAGGTTTGATGGTAAGAAAACTAAGTTTTTAGTTTGTGATAAATGTGGTAAAAGGAATTATGGGGAATGTATTCTGAATTTTGGAATGTTCTACTGATGTGATAATATGGGACATAAGGCTTTTGATTTCACTGAAAAATATCAGGGTGATGGTAAGCCCAAATTTGATTTACAGTTAGAGAAATGTTTCAAATGCAATGAGATGGGTCACTATGGAAACGAGTGTCCGACATAGAGCTCGAGTGATGGGAAGCAGTTAGAAAACAAGAAGAAAGGGGTGGTGAAATCATTTGCAACTACTTCAGTAGATGTTGGGACATCAAATGAAGTGGTATCAGTTAATTTTTTTGTTTTTTCAGATTATGCCAGTGTGTTGTTTGATTTGGGTTCTATACATTCTTTCTTCTCTGAAAACATTTCTAGTAAAATGGGGATACCATTTCCAGAAATGACTCCAAAACTTGTGGAAAAAACACCTGTGGAAAATGTTGAGGAAGAAATAATTTATAAGAATCTTCCTATCCTAATCAGTGGAAAGAACCTACTTGTAAACCTTATTATTTTACCTCTAGTAGAGTTTGATGTTATCCTGGGTATGAATTGGCTCTCTATTTACCATTCTAAGATTGACTGTAGAGCTAAAGAAGTTTCTTTTCAGAAATAATTTCTATTTGTGTAAAAGAATGAACCCTTACTATTGATAACATATCAAGAGGCTGATAAACTTTTAAAATATGGAAATGAATGTTACCTTGCACATATTGTTGAAAACAATGGAATAGTTTAGATTAATGATGGGCCAATGGTAAATGAGTATCCTGATATTTTTCCTGATGAGTTTCTTGGAATAATACTGGTACATGAAGTAGAATTTACTGTTGACTTAGTTCCCACTGCTAAGAAAATTTCAAAACCCGCTATCAAATGGATCAAATTGATCTTTTAGATTTGAAGGAGGAATTGCAAGATTTTTTAGGGAAAGGTTTCATTTGACCTAGAACATCACCATGCGGTGCTCCAATTTTTTTTGTTAAAAAGAAAAATGGTTCAATGATACTTTGAATTGATTATAGATCCTTGAATAACATCACTATTAAGAACAAATATCCTATTCCTCATATCGATGATTTGTTTGATCAGCTATAGGGAGCTCAGTATTTTTCAAAGATTGACATGAGATCAGGGTACCATCAGTTGAAGGTAAAGGAAGAAGATATTCCGAAGACCGTATTTCATACAAGATATGACCATTATGAATTTGTAGTTATGCATTTTGGGCTAACCGATGCACCTGCTGTATTCACAGACCTTATGAAATGAATTTTCCATGAGTTCTTGGATTAGTTTATGGTTTTTTTCATTGGTGATATTTTGTTGTTTTCTAAAAGTAATGAGGAGAATGAAAGAAATGTAAGGGGTATTTTGAAAACCTTAAAATAAGAGAATGTGTATGATAAATTCAGCAAGTGTGAGTTTGGGTTGCAACAAATTTATATCCTTGGTCACAATGTTTCTAAATATGGAATAAATGTTGATCCTGCAAAAACAAAGGTTGTTAAAGAATGTCCAAGAACCAAAAATGTAACTGAGATTCTTAACTTCTTTGGTTTGGCATGCTATTACTGATGTTTTGTTAGAAATTTTTCATGGTTATCTAGTCCAATGACTAAGCTAACTCAGAAGGGTGTTAAGTTTATCTGGACAAAAGAATGTAATGATTGTTTTCCGGAACTAAAATGAAGATTGTTGAATGCTCCTGTTTTGGCACTACCTTCTATGAATGGTGAGTTTGTTATCTACAGTGATGCATCATTTTAATGACTTGGTTGCGTCCTAATGCAAATTGATTGGGTAATTGCTTAGGCTTCATTTCAGTTGAAAACACATAAATTACCCTACACATGATTTGGAATTAGCTGCTGTTGTTTTCACTTTAAAAATTTGGTGGCATCATTTTTATGGAATAAAGTGTGAAATATATACCGATCACAAAAGTTTAAAGTATATATTCACTCAGAATGAACTGAACATAAGACAGAGGAGATGGCTGGAATTAATCAAGGATTATGATTGGAAAATTCATTACCATCCGGGAAAAGAAAATAATGTGGCTGATTCTTTGAGTTAAAAAAAGTAATGCATCATTAACAATGTTTTGTTTGTAACATGATCCTTTGGTTAAGGATTTTATGAACATTGGAATAGAAGTTGTTGGTGCAGGATGTGCTTCGGTTTTGTTTCAGGTATTAGTGAAATATTCTCTATCAGACAGAATTAAGCAAGCACAGAAGCAAGACAACGAGTTGCTGAAAAAGGTTGAGCTAGTTCAGAAGTTAAGTTTCCTAAATTCAACATTGATAATTATTGTGTCTTGAGATTTTGGAAGAGATTGTGTGTGTCATGTGATTTACAGTTGAAGAGTGAGTTGTTAAGTGAAGCTCATAGTTCTCCGTTTTTAGATCGTCCAGGCAGTACTAAGATGTAGAGTGATCTTCAGGAGTACTACTGGTGGGATGGAATGAAAAGAGATATTGTTAATTTTACCATGAAGTGTTTGACTTGTCAATAGGTTAAAGCAAAGTGGTATTTACCGAAAGGGATGCTTCAGCCTTTACCAGTACTAGAGTGGATATGGGAAAATATATCCATGGACTTCGTTTTGTGATTTTCAAAGACACCTCGAGGTAATAATGCAATCTGGGTTATTATTGATCGCTTGACTAAATCTGCTCATTTCCTTACTATACGAGATACTTTTTTGTTAGATCAACTTTCCTGTTTGTTTCTTAAATCGATATTCATGTTTCATGGTGTTCCTCTCTTTATTGTATTTGACTGTGATCCCAGGTTCACTTCCATCATTTATAAAGGCCTTTAAAATTTGTTGGGTACTGAATTAATTATTAGTACAGCTTTTCATCCTCAATCAGATGGGAAGTCAGAATGAAAAATTTTGAATTTGGAGGATATGTTACGTGCTTGTTTGATGGATTATCAGGGATGTTGGGACCAACATCTTTCTTTGGATGAGTTTTCTTTTAATAACAGTTTTCATTCTAGTATACAGATGGCACAATTTGAGGCATTATATGGGAAGTTGTGTCGAACACCAGGTTTCTAGGAAGAAGTGGTTGAAAGGATGTTGGTAGGACCATAATTGGTAGAAGAGTTGGCAGAAAAAGTTTAGCTAATATAGAGACACATGAGAACAGCTTAGAGTAGGCAGAAGAGTTATGCGTACAACAGGAGGAATGATCTCTCTTTTGAGGTCAGTGATAATGTTTTTTTTTCAAAGATTCACCATGAAAAAGTGTGATGTGATTTGGTAAGAATGGATAGTTGAGTCGTAGGTTCATTGGACCATATGAAATTTTGGAGAGAGTTGGATCAGTTGCATACCGAGTGGCTTTACCTCTGAGTTTATCATTGGTACACAATGTTTTTCAAGTTTCAATGTTAAGGAAGTACATGTCAGATCCATCTCATGTTTTGAGTCTAGAGGTAGTTCAGATGGAAGAGAATCTATCTTATGAGGAACAACCTGTCCAGATTCTTGGACATAGTAAGCAAGGGTTACCGAATTAGGTGATTCATCAGGTAAAGGTTTTGTGTAAAAACCACATGAGTGAAGATGCAACATGGGAATCTGAAAATGCAATGAGGGATAACTACCCCCACTTATTCGTTAAGTAAATAAATTGTGGGGACATAATTTTCTAAAGGGGGGAAGGATGTAACGTTAAAATTAAGTAATAAATAATAGTAAATTATTATCTATCTCTATGTATGAATTAGACAGTGTTTTAGAGGCTTAAAATGAGAATAAATCCAATCTTAAGCATGGAATACACTAATATATTTTTTTAAAGATTGTTTTACCGCCTTTTGATGGAGAACAATTTTTAAATCTATATTTTGACAAATTTATAAGCACTATTTGTCAAAATAAACATATTCTTTATGATTTGGACATTGATATTTACCTTGGGTTAATTTTTGGTATTTTTCTGACAATGTTCATTTTTTAATGAATAGTGAAAAATACTGCATTTTACATCAAAACTTCTTTTTCATCTAATTTAATTATTTGGTTAGATTATCTTATTAGTTAGTATTTACTGTAATTTGAAAAAAATTTTACCATGTAATCCAATGTTGGTCATTATAATTAATTTCACTTTTAAATTGGTCATAAACAAGTGAAAAACTTTTCATAGATATTGTTTTAAAAAAACCTGCTATTTGTTTAGACAATGTGAATTATTTTTAAATTAATTATTGAAATTTCTATGGTTTTGAATTTGGTAAAATTGATTCCATATTTGTAATCATAAGGTTCAAATTATCTAATTACGAATCTTTTGTTTTTTGGACATTGTGAATAGTAACGACGGTAATTATCTTTAATTGTCTTGATTAATTAGTAATCGGGTAGTTAAAGATAATAAAAAAATATCATAATAATAAAAAATGACAAAAAAATTTGTCCTAATGCTACTGGTTGTGTCATGGCCTACCATGTGATGCCTTGTTCCAAACATGGGGACCTTATGGAATAACATTTGTGTGATAATGACTTTTTATCTTTTTATTTTTTAATGAATGTTAAATATAACAAATAACGTATCACCTGAGTAAAACATTTTAATTTTTCACTAAATAAATATTATATTGGACTATAAATAGTAATTTGAAATATAAAATTATTTCTTACATCATATTATTTTTTTTAATTTTTAAACATTATATAAATTCAATTATATATGACACCATGATGATGCAGTGATTACCTCATTATTTAACGATTTAAATAAAATGATAAGATAATGAAAAATCTAAGACTTAAACTTGTAAAATACCTATTGGATAAGCATATTTCTAACCCTTGTCACCTTATCATCTAAATACATCAATATGGGAACATTTAAATCTGAATCACATTTCAATATAAAGTAACATTTTATAACATTCCATGAGTGCCCCTCCCCTCCTCTTATAAAAGGCCCCCAACTCTACCTCCATGCTCACACATCTCAAGCCTTTGTCTCAGCCAAGACCTACTCATTTTATCTCTCCACATCACTCTCTTAATCCTAGAATCCTTACCTTAGGCATAAAGCTCTTCAAGAAACCATTTTGGTTCAAACCAAGAAGAGTTACCCGATTTAAAGGTAAAGCTTTCTCTAATGTTCTTTTGTTTTATTTTTCTTCTCCAACCCCCTAAACTCATTTTATTAATTTCCTTTGTAACAATGCCAGTATCATCAATATACTAGGATTTATTTATAAGAAGGATTCGAGCTACACTTACACACACCGTCATCTAATGGTTAATGAGCATACTATTTCCGTGGATGGCGAATTTCTGGCTCATGAAATGATGATTGTTCAATATTCTTCTAACACCTTCCAAGGTGTCCAATAAGACCAAAATATATTTATATATGATATATAATATGTTAGTGTTTTCCATAAGCTTCTGAATTTTTCATTTTTGGCATACATTTATGGTTTCCATTATGGGTAAATGCGATATCATTATTTTAGGAAGTGTGGACTACTGCCCCCTCAAAGTGATTTGATTCGTTAATGCCATATGTGGGATGTATAAAAGACGGAGTTAATGATATTATATATGATATTATACTTGAATTACAATATACGTTTATATCATTATGATTCCATTCCATAAAATACGAAATTGAAATGAAATTAGCGTTCATGCGTACGTACGACATACCGTCTCCATGAACGGTGCATTTCATTTATTACCTCAAAATGTTAGGTAATATTATAAATGAATGTATATACTGGATATATATTATATATATGATATCTAAATCATTAATATAACTCTTTACATAACGTATACATGATCAAATTTTAATTATAAAGGGTTTAGTTTTGACTCATGTACCAATGATCGTTAAATTGGCCGTTATTAACTGAAATGATTACATAGTGTTCATGACATGGTAATAAGTGATATAAAAGGAATAATGAACTTTAAAAAGGTTCTTAATAATTTAGAAATTGAGTCAAGTTTATTATTCAGGAGATTAAAGAACAATCGAGTCAAGTCGGATATGAGGTAAGGGACTTTGTCACAATCTCCTTTCATTGAGGCATATTTTGTTTTATACACAACATTCTTTTATACGGTGTGTAAACCCCATTGACTTTTACATTTATTGAAAAGGAATATTTTTATAGGAAGCATTTACTAAATGAAAAAAATGATTTTTTTTGCCGTACGTATGCAGCGACAATGACTTCTCTATCACCGTGACCATTATTTAAGTTTCGGCTTCCTCTATAAGCAATAACCTTAATTTAAATGAAAAAAATAAATACCATGTATTTCTTTTCATTTATTTTGGTATTGAAAATGGATTTCATATTGTTTTTATTATATCAATGTGTTGTATTGATATCTTGTGATTGAAATGTGGAAATGTTATGTTTCTTTTATGCATGTTTTAAGTGATAAGATTATGTTATGGTTCTTGGGCATGGTTATGAAGACAGGTGGTTCCGTGATAAACGATTGGTGGGTCAGCCCGATATAGCTCTCCAATTCATTGGTTAACATGAAGGGGATAAACATTAAGTTTTCACCGAAGATATTTAAGGAATATACTATGATGGGTATTCCAAACGTAACCATGAGGGTTATTCCTTACGTAAGAATGTTATTAATGCCTCAAGTTACCTTTATGTCTTATGTTTTCTATGATTTATTCATGATTTGATAAGGTATGTTAAAATTCTTATGTTTTATGAGTAATGTATTATTTCATACATGGACTAATGTTTCTATTTTGTACTTTTATATCCCTTACTGAGCTTTTTATGGTCATCCCATGTTTTTGAAATGTTTTTCACAGGTCAAGGGAATGTTACATGATGTGATGACAATGTCAAGGCAGTGTCATGTAAGAATCCATGTTTTATTTTAAATATGTTTTTTGTTGATTGAAAAAATGAGTACTATCTTCT
The DNA here is from genome assembly GCA_963277665.1 of Viscum album. Lineage (NCBI taxonomy): Eukaryota > Viridiplantae > Streptophyta > Magnoliopsida > Santalales > Viscaceae > Viscum > Viscum album. The sequence goes on from OY728145.1 coordinate 1,203,401,046, forward strand.
ATGTAACAACTATTTTTAAATGTGGAATGTAATGCATGATTTATGATCTAATTCTCTAAAACACTAAACATGAAAAGTTCTTTAACGTGTATTCTTGAAATTAAGCAAGATTAAGTAATGTTTATGGTCGGGGCCTTATACTTCTCATGTTTATTTGAAACATTGTTTAGATGATCCTCTCCCTAAAATAATGTTTTGGGAACAATTTATTCTTATGAAACTTGTTTTTCATGTAACTAATTCACTATCGAAAAATCCTCCCAAAACCCAAATTCTAAATAATTTTAAAAGAAAATATATAATAATATTAGGAATGGATAATTTTATGATAACATGGTAATATGTTATCAAGACACTATTATCCTTATTTAAAATTTCATCTAATATAGTCTTACAACAAATGGTTTTTCTTTATCGCATATACCATTTTAATAATTTTTCATGATCATTTGAAATAATTTTGACTATCATGTAAAACTTTTGACCAATAGGGCACCCATGAAATGAATTCATCATCTAGAGCCACCATGATTCCATCTTTGAAATAAATGATAAAACCAAATTCACTATATAACCATTTTTGTTTGTAATAATCATTATTGAATGTGACTATAATTGAGTAAAGGTTAATCATTATATTACCTTTTTTTCAATGAACATATCAGACCATTAAGATAAAATATTTACCCAAATAATATTTTTATTACTATATGATATATGAAATAAGGGACTAATATGGTGTTATAGAACTCATAGTGAAAAAATATCCCTCTTTCCTAACTATGAATAAATTAAATCAACTTAGTGATATTATTTATCAAATCAAACCATTAAAAATGTATCAGTATATAATAGATCCACATAATGACTAAAATTACATAGATTTATTTTTTACCTTTTATAATTTAATAGTTATCACAACGGTGTAAACTGAAATTTCTATATTGGAATATCATAGGGGGAATAACAAGTAATTAAAAAACATGATATGTTACACCACCGTGATGATATTTCCATTTTACTTGAATCTAGGTTTATAACACCATATACATTATAGTTCCGTCTCTAATATAACCCTATATGATCCATTAAGGATATGATTTTGTTGACAAATAAATCGCATTTTACTTCATTCCTAGACAATCAAATTAATTAGTTACATGACATTATTCATGAATTCATTAAATAGAATGATGGATTAAATTAGGATCTATGCCCTTGTAAATATTTGAATATCCATTAGAATATACATTTACAAAGAGGGTTTTCTCTATATCATCCCAAAAAAATCACTCGGAGAAAAGTTAAATATATATTAAAAATTGATTACTCAAACTATTATCTATATATCCATCAAGTTAATACATTCCATCCTATGTGATAGATTTAATTTATTACAATCCAAATTTCAGTAACAGAAAATTCAAAAACGATTCATATTCTACTAATAGAAAATTCTTATTGGATTCCAAACAGATTGTAATATATTTTCATCATATATTCACATGATAATGTTAACACAACTTTGATAAAAATATAATTCTCCAAATCAATCTTTGATGAATTAGTCTTTTGGGTAGTCATCCCATTAGAATATTATCGCAAACTAGGATATCCTAATGGCGATGTAATAATGAGATAACAATCTTGGTAAAATGGGTAACAATGTGGGATATAGGGATCATATATTAATGGATAATTCTAATATGTACAATCTCCATTGATTCTCTACGAAAAATATTTGAGCATCATGTTAAATAAGTTTAGGAACAAACTCAACAGATGCTCCAACCCACAATAATGTGATGTATGAGTTCAAGAGAGGGATTATTACTTTATCACATAGCCCAAAACCATGTATTATAAGTCTAGAAAACAATGTGTAATGAAATATAATTTACCGGAGGATTTACATGAGAGTAACATTTTAGTAGGTGGAATTATATTATGGGTTAGTTCAAACAAAGTCAATAATAGATACCAAACATTCCATAACATGCATCAATCTATATGTTCTGGTTCAAATATATTATTATATTATAATAATAAAAAGAAGTGTAAAAATTTGTAATCATATAGAATTTTTTATAATTTAAAAGGAATGTATTATGTGACTTCCATATGTGGCTTAAACAAGTCTTCTTTCTCTCAAGACATAAATTAAGATGGATAGATAATTATTATAGGAATATATATTTCATTTAGTTATGTATGAATTATGGAGTATATTATTTATAAAATATATTGATAAATGTTCTATAAAATGGTAATATATTTGAATCTATTTATGAATGAAAAAGTAGTGACAGTGTGATAAACAACCATCCATTTGTATGGGAATTTGGGATAACTAAACATGAGATCCATGAGTCATGAATTATAGGTACCAATTTTCATCCCATACCATAAATCACCATTAAAAACATTCCAAATGATTTTTATTAGGATAGGAGAGGTATGTTTGACAAAAAATGGTATCCCCTTTCATTAAAAATTATTTTTAATGAATTGTATTGAATTCACCAAAAAAATAAACATTTTATCAAAAAAGATCTTATAAGAAATTTTCATGTGAAAGAATATTTTCTATAACCACACAACATCCCCTTATAGCTCTTCCAACTATGCTTATCATTTGATAGAGTAATATCTAATCAACATAAAAAATATATATTCACATACCATCATATTGATCTTTTTATTTTTTTATAAATTTTCAGACACATAACTTATTAATGAATTTAAGGGTTAATATAAATTTAGAGATAATTTAAAATGATATTGAGTCTTAATGAATCATAATATCCTTCGAGATTTATCTCTCTATCAATTATTATTTTCAGAGAGAGAGTATTTTTCATAGGATTCATGAACTGTGTGTCCCTACACATCACTTTCCTGATATCCAAATCATGAAAATCTTTATTTGGGGAAAAATACATCGAAGATGTCACCCATAATGTAGTAATATTTTTTTAATATATGAAAATAGTATATTATCTCAAACCCTATTTGAAAGTAGATAATTAATTCTTGTTTGGTTCCAATCTACTATAATAAACATATATATTATATAGATCCTTCAATAATTACATGAAGGTGAAATTATTCCTTTAGTAATTAAATGATTGACCAATATATCATTTCATATAAACATTCCTTAACTACACATCCCTTAATAGTTCCATAGAAAATGCACATATCATTTGATTATTCCATGAAAAAATTACACACCAGAAATGTAGTTATTTTAGAACAATGCATCCATCCATAGAGGTTCAAATGAATTTAAAAAATAGTCTATCAAACCATTACTAATAGTGGCTTCAACTCACATAATATGAAATCCCCTATAATATTCCACTTCATCCATCACTAATAATGATGTTTTCACTTTTTGACCTATATAATAATGGGAGGATAATGATTTGAGTTGTCGTGGTGTACTTCACTTGAATGTAATCTATACTTAATAGATAATATGGAAATTTATTTTCTTGGTTGATGATCTATTGAGAATCATGAACATCTCTTTGTATCCTTTTTCCTTGTTATATAACTATTCATTCATACTGGAACTTCAAATATATTAATTTATAGAAATAATTTCAACCTAAGATAGAGTTTCTTATCAACATGTTGTATGCCCATATTCACCTCCACTTATTCATACCTCCTATGTTTTTGGTCTACTCCCACCAATACATTTACCAAAAAAAATTGAATGACACATAAATGGGTAACTATTACAGGGTAATATATAAAAATATTTTTATAATTTTATTCAATGACCTAAACATCTAATTTACTAAAAACCATAGTGTAATCCATAACATACCATCCATGAATCATATTTTAGGTTAAACAAAAGATGTGAAAAAAATATAATTCCCACACTTACTACTGGTAGGTACCTTTCATCTAGTACTCTAATATTTTTTATTTTAAACATTATGGAATTTTTATTTGACATAAATCCTTTAATAAAAAATATAATGATATTGAATGCATGATATATGAAGGTACAACCCCATTCATGGATAAAAAACCTTAAAATCACCATATATACTCATTTTTATATTAACACAAAATGTATGATATACCCTGTTTAATTTCACAAAACTATGTGGGGGATGATTCCCTCTATAAAGATACATAGATTTACGTAACTACATGTTTAATCACAATAACAAAATTAATAAAATTATTCATTATATCATATATGTCTCTCTTGAATAAAATATATATTTTTCTACCTGTGGAACATACAATGATGAAAACCAATAATATTGACCTTATGACCACCAAATAAACAATAAATATAATTATGGCCTTTGGTACCTCTAGAAACCCAATATCCCAAGGAACTAGTAATATTTATATTATAGAATAAAACAACATGTAACATATAGTTCCTCCCAGGAAACCTTAAATCCAAGTGGAATATTTAAGTCATCATGTGATTAATTAAAATCCAACAAACACTAAATCCTTCTTGAAATATTGGAAACTCCATCATTACCCTTATTTACTTCATATAAACCTTAAATCATTAGGTAACCATTAATTACTCAATGGGGAAATTAAATACCATCATGAATTAATGACATTAAGGAAGGAACAAAACTCTTGAATAACCCTTAATTAAACCTTGGAGAACAAAAAATATCAGTATAACTTTAAATTTCACTAAATATATCTTAAATCTCAATATACCCATAAGCCAACGGGTATGAAATGAAACATGAGGGTAGAACTTATGTAGATTTTGGAGTCCTTATATCGATGGGTAACCATTATTTACCGATGGTTGAAATTAAATCATACATACCCTTTAAATTTTTAAGAATGTAAATAACACCATTTAAAACTACAAGGCCTCATAAAAAAACATAAATCCAAAAATATCTGTTATTCCTTCCTAGAAAACCTGAAACTCTAGTATAAAATATAATTTCCAAATCCTATAGTTTTTTAAGAATCCTTATTATTTAAATTTCACCTTTTGTATTTTTTTTACAAATAATAGATGTGGTATTCGATTTCAATTGAATTTGAGAGCATTTTGGGGGTAAAATGACAAAAAATGTGAAAAATTGGAGTTTAAATAAGTTATCAATAGTTAGTGAGTGACCAATAAAAAAATTGTATCAAACTGTAAGGATTTGTATACGAAGGTAAAATATTTATCAAACCATGTAGTATTCCCTAGTAATTAATAAATTATTGAGATTATTATGATAGATTTGTTTTATATGGTTATTTCATCAAATATAAAAACATGAAGCTTTGTATTTTGTCTATGGGGTTATCATAATAATTTCATGGTTTACCAATCGATTCTTCAAAACTATGTAAAGGGACTAATGAATTATATAAACTATATTTTAAACCCGAATCATTATTCTTCTTTGTTCAACTTATGTTCTCAATCCTCCTTATCTTTTTAATGAATTTTTTATTTTAGGGTATTTTCTTCCACTATTCTTGGTAGATTGAAGCACTATTAATTTTGACTAATTTATGTAGGAATGTTAATATCATTTTATTCCCTATATGGACCTATTATTAAATTACAATTGAATTTTTTATCATCATCCTATCCAAATGATTATTATTTTTAATTCTATTTAATGGTATTGAATTATATGGTTGAATGTTGTTTCTACATCATGTTGATTTTGATTCATTAAATATTGGGTATGTGGTAAATATTTCTCCTAAAATAACCATCACTTTACTTAGTTATAGTGTTATAGGATCAGTTTTTCTTGTAATGAATTTAACCAAGAACTGCATTTTGTGCCATAGTTTGTTGAATTGATTTAATATAATTCTATTATTAAATGAATGAATAATTGGTTAACTTTCTAATCTAAAAATACATGATTATTGTAAATAAAATTATTAATGATATTATAATTTATCAATAGATGATGAGAGGTGAATTGGTTCTCTATGAATGTTATTTAGAGGTGGAATTGCGAATGTTTACTCTTGAAATAAAATTAAAATTAATAAATTATAATTTTTTATGAAATTATTTTTATAATTTTTGAAAATCATGTTTTCATGGTTCCTGATATGGTGTTTCAAGTATATTTCATCTATTATTTTGGGGAAATTTTATCTTTGGGTGGACTGTCACGTTTTATGGATGGGTACATATCCCTAGGTATTATTCAGTACCTATGATTTTTAAATTTCCTAAAGTGATGATTATTTTTTAGGATGGGTATATTTCTCTATGTTTTACTTATAATCCAAAATGTGAACATTCCCATTATGTTATTATTATTGTCAAGGGTCATTAGGCACTAATTGAGGCTTGTATGGTAGGCCATACATGTCATTATGGAACACATTAAAAAATGATGATTATTTATTTATTTATCTATTTATTTATTTATATATTTATTTATTATATTTTGTGTATATAGATGATTTTTATGTCTACATGGACTTCCTTGGGTGTTTTATATTAATGTAAAGAATTGGTAGTGGCCTACTATGTTGTATTTAGACCATGCTTGGCTAATTTGTTTAACCCAAAATGACATCATTATTTTATCCGTAGATAATAAAATGTTCTCTATGCCTAATGCATGAATTATAGGGTTAAGAAACAATATAGTTTTTTTAGATCCATAATTTCATGTCTTGTAATTTAGTCTCTTTTTTTATTTGTGGTGTTAGTGGGGTTCAACATTTATAATGGTGTGTTTGATATGTATATATAATATGGTATTGTTTTATCTATATATTTTAATTTTCTCTTTCCATTTATTCTATTTCCCTTTTTATAGACTTTTATATCATATTTTTATTTTAACTAAAATTATATTCTGTTATTGAGGGTATATCCTCTACAATGGACCATCATAGTCCATCACTGCTAGTCAGTAGGATTTAGGATATACGGAGGTGTTCTATAGGTCATGTAGAGAACCCCATACTAAAACTTTTTAGTTAACAATAAATGAAGGGTTATACAAAATGGTATAATTCGGAATTATTTTTTATGAAAATTAAGATATGGTTGGCATTTTATAGGGTCTGTTAGGATATGATGTGGAAGTTGTAATTTAGATTAGTTAAACCACTCATGAGGATATTCGATGTTGTTTTGAATGAGATGGATAATCATGCCACTAACATTTATTGTGGACTTATTTCATCTATATTGATTCATATTTATGAATTTTGGGGTTATTAAAATTTTATCCACTTAGTCATAAATGAGGGAGGGTGTGTATTCATGAAACATAGAAGGTACATTAGATTTACATGTTATTTACAGGATGGTTTTAGTTGTTTATTATAGCTAATACAGTTGGTTGTTTAAAAAGTTATTTGACTCCCACTAAAATAAGTTATTTAGTATCATAATCTAAGTAATATTACAATAACTAATTCATAATTGTTTTATCCATATTTTAGTAATGTTTTTATATTTATAAACTTGTTTTATAAAATTAGATTTAAAATATAGGTTCAAAATTGATTTTATGAATCCTATAAGAAAGTAATATGTATTATATGATAAAGTGATTAAATTTATTCTCTGTTTGGGGATATTGCGAGAAATTGGGTAGGGATGTTCCTGTGATATCGAAAATAGAAAATAAAGGGCAGTATTTATTTTTATCATCTTTCCTTGAATTGTATTATCCCATGTTGTTATCAATACTTGTTTTAAATCATCTATTTGTAGAAAAAATTCTTTCACGATGAAATATAATAGAGATCTACAAGGGATATGGTGGGAATACCCCTATTGTAAATTGTAAAATTCCTCATTTCGTACTAGGGTAAGTGATTTATGGTCATCTCTGAGGAATATTAAAATAAAGGTGAAGGATTTGGCAAGAGAATCTCCAAAAACAACCGTAATGATGTCTGAGATTACTATAGAGTTTTGTATACCATGATCCCCCATTTTTTCTTGGTAGTGTAGTCCCCATGTAAATGGTTGTTATAATACATCTATTAAGAAAAATTTTGACCTCATTGAGGGACATTAGAATATAAAGATGAATTTTATATTTAATATTCATAGTGGATTTGGTAAGTGATTTTTTGACATTAAATACTAGGTTATACAATAAAAATAATTGATATGGATTAATATTGAGATATATTTTTTAAAACATTTTTTAGATAACCCGAGAGCTAATGTGGACATGGGATTAACAAATATTACATAAAGAAATTTTTCATTCAAAGAATATACAGATCAGTTTATATATATTAAAGGATATTATACTATGTCAGCTTCTTATAAGTTATCAATGGAAATATATTTTGGGGATTTTTAATGGTATATGATTTTTAATTTGGTGAACATCATTTATCTCTCTAAATTTTATATTTATTAATTATGAATTAATAATACAATGAATACTAAATGACATAAATAGACATGTGATATCCACTAATATTGTAGGATTCAGTTATTGATCTTCATATAGTAGGAAGCACCATTATGAAGACTCATGCATGGGTAGTGGATTGAATAGTCATAATATTGGGTTACAACCGAAACCTTTGGAGGAATTACTTATTGAGTGCTAAATTAGTGTTATAAGAAGATATACCTACGCCCTGGGACATCAACCACAAGTTGAGTGGTGGCTTTGTTGAAGGATGGGGAACCATTAGTGGTGTTACTAGAAATTTCAAGGGTATGACAGTGGTGGAGCATTAGAGAAGGTACCTGGATATGGAGTGGGAAGAAATTTTCTTTAATAGGTAAGATATTTATTGTGAAATATTTATTATGGGGTAGAGGAATTATTTGAATTCGATATGGACTATCACAATTGTAGGGTATTTCATTTTGTGGTAGTAGTTCAACAGATTATGATGGTATTTAATTATATCTTCCAACTATATAGAATACTATAATATAGGATAAAAATCTCTTTATAGTTCATGGTATAATAATTATAGACTATACCTCTTGATAAATATTATTAAATATAGGGGATTCATTTTTCATTATATATATACAATTCATTAATAGATTAGGGTTAATATATATATGGTATGAAGTCAATTGGCACTACAATGTGATTTCAATCAGAGTACATTATCCATTTTATTGAATGTACAATGGAAATAGGATGATCATGGTATTTATTGGAATTATTTATATTAATAGTTAATTTTAGTTATCTGATCCTAGGAAGGGTAATTTTATTTTCATAATGAACTCATATTAACTTTTACCATAAATCATTTTCATTGTAATATCATATTTTTTGTGAGTATATTCATGTCATATAATAGGGATTATTGGTAGGTCCTTGATATCATGACCATAAGAAACTGGGTGGGATCACATCCTGTGTTAATAGTTTAATAATATTAAAATTGGAAACACTGTGATATATTTTCCCTCCATTCAGGTTTTAATTCAAAGATATTTTGATGACTAATTATTTTCATTATAACATGATATATATATTGATTTAAATATTTATATCTTATAAATATTTCAACCCATCTCGATTGTTCCTTACCATATGGATCCAGTGAATTATTGTAAGATTTATGTTTATTTAGAGGATATTGAGGCTAAGTGGTTTATATAAATGAGCATGTTTTATTATCTCTCTATAATCCTATAATCAATATAGGAATATTGATCATTGTAGTTATCCGGCCACTACCATAACATTAAAAAGATAATGGTTAGAAACATGTATCATATTCCATGTGTTGACGACTTATTTTATTAGTTTATGAGTACCCATTTATTAATGGTTATTGTTGATAGATTATTGGATCAACATCTAGGGGTCAGGTATTAGTTCATGTCACTAGTTATTTTAGGAGATGTTATGGTATATATAAGTGCATAGTTATACAATTTGGGATGATTAATTTTTTATTAAAATTTATGGTTATAATAAATATTTTTTTCACTACTATTAGGAATCTATTTTGTATATGTAGATGTAATTATATTACCCTACTTGAGAAGGTACGAGAATTATAAACATCTGGAGATCAGGTTGGGAATACATTTTATAACATAGTTTATACACGAATTTCTCTAAATGACACTATCGTAACAATGAAGTTCACTTTTTGGGCCAATTTATTTTTAGGATTAATATATTTGTGGGATATAAAATGGTATAAGAAAATTAAATTTAGGGTATTTCAAATAACATGATTGGAATCATTAGATAATTAGGTTTTCATGGATATCTAGAAGGGTTTATCAAGGATTTATCCCATTTGGAATTGAAAATGATAGTATTAAGAAATATATATATATATATATATATATATATATGAATGTTATAACATTTTTGATTATGTTGTATAATATTTAATGGAGGATATAGAAATATTATCGATATTTACCCTTCCAAATAAGGTAAAGAGTACATCATATACAATGATGTGATATTATTCTCGTTAGAAGTAGTTCTAATGTAGAGAGGTAATGTGGTAACTTTTGATTCTAGGAAGTAGGGCACACAAAAGATAATTTATATAACCCACTAAATGGAGTTGGAAGTATCAGTGTATACATTAATAAATTAGCAGAAATACTGCTTCTTGGAGAGATTTGAGTTGTGTATTGAAAATATAAGTCTAAACAAAATTCCTACAAATAAGACCATAATATTTAAAAGTGAATTGGGTTTAAGCATCCGAAATATTTTGAATATTATATATCTTTTACCTCAATAAAGAAAAACATATTTGTATATTCCTTATGGGAAAGGATGTTTTTTATGTTGTCCACGACTTCAGTATTGAGTTGAAATTTTTGGCTATTTCCACTATGATGAATTCAGATGTTTATTAAAAATAGGATTGAACAACTCCTAAATATTGATTTATTAATAATTTCATACTATATATAATTAAATTATTATATCTATATGATATTGAGATTTTATTATTGAATACCAACATATATTAGGGGGATATTTAACCTAACTAGACCCTCAATAATAATCAAATTGTACGCATTCATATGTATCACCTAATTCTAGTTGGTATGTGTGAAGATGTGAGTGTAGCATAACTCAATAAATAAGATACCCCCTTGATTGGGGATGATTCACTAGGACGTGTTCTGATAGTGTTAATGGAATGGAGTAAAGAAATATGTTTTGGTTTGTGTAACATGGTGCTCAACCTATCACCTGGTGAAGGATGAGAACCACTGACCCACTCGAATTTTTTTGCCATTTCCTATTCCTGAATTGAAATGAGATTAAATTTTTATGGATTTTTTAATTGGGATTCAATGATTACATATGAGTTGAATAGAATTTTGGGTTTTTGTGGATTGGTTGGTAAAATCTACTCACTATTTTCCAATCATATAATACTTTTTTAGTAGATGAGTTCTATAGGATATATTTCAAGGATATTTCTCACCTCCATGGGAATCCTTGAACCATATTTAGGTCAAGGAACATATTTGAAAATGCACATTTGTTTGGGGATTTGGAAAATTATGTGTATGGATTTGTATTTCAGAAATGTCTACCATCCGTTGATCAAACAATTTCTGGATTAAAATTTTGTTATTCTAGTTTAATTTTCCATAAAATGGATTCTTTATTTTTTGATATATTGGAAGAAACACTTGAAAATAGAGGAATTATCTTATTCCAACAGTTTATAGGATTCTACAAATATTCCAACATATATGATTTTTATTATAAACTATACCATTTGTGACTATGTTTGTTGTATGCAAGTGAATCCTGGTGGATTTGGATATGAATCATCAATAATATTCTAAATAATTTTTAGTTGATTCATAAGTGATTATATACATTATGAGTCACATTGAAATATTATACATACTGGTGATGCTAACCTCTTATGCTCATTGTCTGTAACTAGGTGATCATGAGAGTGTCACAAAGTTTGGGACATCTTCATATTATAAGGTAGTGATATATGGTTCCATTTTATGGTTCCCTATTTTAAATATTCTATAGGATTTTTCAAGTGGAATATAGGGTGGTTATTCTATAGTGTTTTAGTGTAATGCATGGAATTTTATTTTTATTCTAGTTAGTTGATACAATCTAAATCTATCTAAATTGATCAAAATTGGTTATATTGATCATGTAGATTTTTCATAATTTGATATCTATTTTCTATAAATATTATATATATTGTAAAAGGTTATATATAGAAATATAGATCCATTTTTTGACTAGTGTGGTTACGCAACTGCACCAAGAAGAAGTGTTTGTAATGAGAACCATACATGATGACTCATTGTCTGGAGTTGTTTTCTGAAGAGTTGTGGTTATGTTCTTGAGTATGAATCAAGGAAAAAAATCCTTCATTGGGTTATTTTTTAAAATCATATGTATTTATTCTAGTTTGCATCTCGATGAAGATCTCACAAATTTGGAGAGGATGTAAATATAATTGTGTTTTCCACAGAAGTTATTATTTAAATAATATCCTTTGTTTTTTTTTGTTTTTTAATATGTAATGGATTAAATTATTGTAGTTGGGAATGATTTGAAGTAATGTATTCAATTATGGTACATTAATTTTGAGAAATTGGAGTTGCAATAGTTGATTCATAGATATCCCACAGTTTGTACCAAACAGGTAGCGAACTCTACGGAGGGGTAAAGGTAAGCGAACTGATTTTCAAAAAATGTTGGTATCCCTAAGAAACCATGAAAAATTGATATTAATGGGATTGATTCATTTATGATATTTTTTTATATTTTTGGGAAACCATATGAAGAACAATATGACATTGGGATTTATCATGCATAATTTTCATGGTTAGTGATTTTTTTACCCATCCATTTGTACAAATATTGATATTATATTAATTAATTTTTAAAATTATATTATACAACTCAAACATCATCTAATGAAATATTCTTCTTCCCCAATACCTCCATTTTTTTTGAGTAATTTTGGGTTCTAATAGTTATACTTCCTAAATGTTGGCATATCAATTCATTGATCATTTCTACAATTTATTTTAGGTTATTATAATCATATCCATAACCCAGGTGACCATAATTTCATATTATCCTAAAATTATTATTTTCTTTTTGCCTAATCTTAAATTGATCTTGCTAGATTCATGTTTTTGTATCTTGAATAATTTGGTTTGATTTGGTTGGTTTGTCTCTTTTATTGAGCTTCATTGTATTCAATGTAGGTGGAATATATTTTTTATAAAGATCATAAAAGTTTTCTAAATTCATCTTTTATGAAGGAACAATACCATTTTGTGGGATTAAATAGGTAATGAAATTCATGAAATATATCTTTTAATATAATATGAAAATATTTCTTAATGATTATAATCATAAATTTTTAATATTCCAAATATAAATGACGGTAAGTCTTGTTTAATATTATAGATGAAATTTTGATGTATTTTTAGAGGATGATGTGTGAATTTATAGTTCACAACCATTATTGTGCGGTGAAATTTTGAATTTTGATATTCTAACATACTTATACATAATAAATGGCATATAATGTTATAAATTTTAGAAAGTTATGATATTATTATATGCATGGTTCACATGATAGTGTTTCCAAGGATTTTTTTCTATGGAATTGGAGATGTTAATCATTTGTGTGTAATCATAGGACTCTAGGATTGCAAGTATTTCCTCAGTTATTATTCCTATTCTTCGATTAATATATCTCTTATGTTGATATCTCCATTTTGGGATGAGTATATTTTCATAGGTGTGACTATTTTTCTAGGATGGGTATATTTCTGTGAATGTGATATATAATCTAGAATGGTTATATTTTTCTGGTGGGAAACTTATTGTATATAGACATATGGTATCGGTTCAGTTAGGAAGAGTTTTTCTAGAGTTTCATTATTTAATCCTTTTATATAACAAGGAATATTTATTTGTTTGTTTGTTTGTTTTTGTTTGTTTGTTTATTTTTTTTCAAACATATAACTGTCACTTCTATATGTAATAACTCAAAATTAATATATTACTATACATATTTTTGAAGGGACTACTGAGTTGAACTCACATCCATTATATGTTAATATTGGTTCCAAAATAATCTTCATTACAATAATACTAGATATGGTAAAGAGTCGATCTGTGGATTGGGTTACAAATATAGGGCTTCAGAGTTCGAGACCATTTATTATGAGTCTTTTAATTGTGCCTAATTTATATCTGTGATATTTGTGACTATTTACTGTTATATATAATGGTTTTACATAAATATATGACCTCGTATTTTTAGATATATATATTTTTATGTTCAATTTAGTATTTTTTGGTTTTACATTTCTATTTAGATGGTGCTAATTTTTTTGATATTTATTTATTATATTGTGGTTATAGTCTCACCATTATAACTTAATTGGACATTAGTAATATTTATAAGACTCTATATTTTAATGATTTATACCTGAGATCATGATGTTAACCCTGGTACAACATTGTTTGGTGGAACTGAGCTAAGGGATTCAACATAATTCTTCATGAGATGCAATAAATTTATGGGTACCGTTAAACCATTAGATAAATAATGACTATATATCATTGAATATAATTCCTCCAATTATTAATTTAATACTAATATACCCTTCTTCCATTTTAGATGACCTAAAATCCAAGCATACTAGTCAGGTACTTATTGGAGGCTATAAATACCTACATAATCTTAAGCCTTCTTTTGTGGAATAAGATTCCAGTAAAATATTAATGTCCCCCTTAGAGATGTTATATCCTAGATCAACCCTTAATATATCCAAGAGAAAAAAACATACATATTTTCCACATTATGAGACATACTTATCCACAATTTCAATGTCCACTTACACATTTCCCCCTTGATAACATTATATTTCAATGTTTCATCCTATGTGGCCATAAAAATTAAAGTCACCACCCTCCGTACATAGTTCACATAAGATGGACCATTATTTGATGACTATCATTCAATAAATATCAATATGAATTTATATAATATCATTAAATATCTCATTAAATGGTATATGTTCTTATACACTAACATTCAATGTAATAAATCATAGTACACTCCCTAGGATGGTACAAACAAGAATTTTATCAAATCTGAAAGAGGGTATCATAAAATACATTATACTCCCTCAAGATATAAGTAAACCTATAATCATGTCAAATTTATAATTTCATAATCAATGTAGTATTAATTCAATTTAGTGACCACAATTTTTATTGTGGGTCCCTGATAAATCTAAAGAAAATATTCCAAAAACATTAAACCTTTTTAAAATTTTATGTCTAGACTTATAATATCTCTTCAATTCTATTATTATCAATGGAACACCATATATTTTGATATATAATTATCCAATTTTTATATCTTCATAAAATGTTTTATAAATTTCATAATCATTGTTAATTGTGAGAATAGAAGAGTAATGGTATTTTATTTGTTATCATAGGGATGATATACATTATATGGGATTGTCATTTAGAGTTATAATATGAGGTAAGGATCAAACATTATTTATATTTCCATTTAATTAATTTAATTCCTCTTCAAAAATTTTATAAATATTATGTAACAGATTTTTAATTCATCATTATTTTCATTTGAATGAATTTTGTTTATAAAGAAAAAGGGTATAAAATGAGTATTTTTTTGTTCATTATAATTTATTTTTATCCAATAATATATGAAAATTACATTTAAAAAGAGAAATGAAAAAAATCATAGAATAGTATTTCAGTATACATATTTTATTTCTAATTAGAGTATAACATGGACAAGAGTAATTGAGTTGGTTGTTTCATGGAAGAATATTGATTAATGAGTAATTGTTATACAAAAAAGATTAGTATTTCATAATATACTAATAGAGTACCCTTCCATTTAAAATTTTATATTTTTCCCTTTTATTCTATCAACCTTAAGAATAAATAAATACACATATAAATTATCCTTATTTTAACATTCCACTCTATCATTTTTTTGGGGAATTAATCATTTAGCCATGTTAGTAGTATAACATTCATTATTTTTAGTTGATATTAATTTTTAATATATTTCCCAATTGATATATGTATGATATTAATTTCTCTATGTTTAATATTTAAACATAATTCATAAAGGAATAAATGAATATAGACAATAGGATTACAAGGGAATAAAAATTAAATGATAAAATTATTTTAAAATGATAAAAATTTGAATTTATATTGAAAATTATGATGGGAAATCTCTAACCTTTTATTGATTTATGGAATTTTGGACACATATAAGATTAATTTATTGAGTGAAAATCTATGTTTGGTAAATTTTATGTCATAATTTTTTTTTATTTTTTATTCATATATTTAAAGATTTTTTTTAAATTAATGAATACATTTTTATATTTAAAATGTTTTTACCTTGTTTAATAATTTTTTATATATTCACAAATTTTTATTTTTTAAATTTATTCTCTATTAACAACATAACACTCACTACAATGAAAAAAAATCTATTCTCATGGGATTATCTTTTCAATTGAGTAAAATTTCATCGACTAGACAAAGAGAAATATCAAAATAGGCGTAACAATAGATGATAGTTATTATATGAACATATATGTAAGATATATTTAAACATGGTAATTGGTTCACATAATAAAATGATCATTAAAAATCAAAATAACAATATTATAAATAGTGTGAAAAAATATAATATATCATATTAAACCTATATAAATAAATATTTTTCTAGTAAGATACAAATTCAATTATATAATAAATAGTTGAGGTATTTATGATTAAACTCACAATCCTATTAAATACTTTTTTCATAACTTGAGGAAGACATAAATGAAAATATATTTATAATAACCCACTAACTTATTAAGTAATATTACACATCCTAGAGTGATTATAATGTATCTAGATATATTTTTATCATAATATTATAAAAGACATTCCTATATACTGTGAAACAAAAAGTTGATCGATGTTGGCCATGTTATTTATTGTAATATTGGGAAACTATCATGACATTATTAGAATAATCATTGAATTTATTGTATTTGGATCAATTTTTCTTCATTTCCCTCACTTATTTCAACATTTATTATGATGTTGAAAAATAAAAATTAAGGTAATGTAAATTACCATGCTATAATCCATAAAAAAATTTGTTTCTTAAGAAAATAAATTCATCAAATTCCATTGACATTTCCATGACCGTTCTCAATGATTGTTTTACATAATGTTCTTAATATGTAAACATTCATGAATGTTAATATTTATTTCATTAATAAATATAAAAATGATTTTAGTACTAGTCATTAAAATATATGTTTTATTTGATTCCTGGAATATTTTGGATCATATATCAACACACTTTCATTGATTTTGAGCTATCATCGATAATTAATATAAATTGAATAAAAATTACTAACTGTTAACCTTGTAGGATCACAATAAAAAAACAATTCCATGTAGTATAAGTCAATATTTCATAGATTTATCACATATTATTTAAAATTGATGTAATTTAATCATTATGGTATACAAATCCATGTTGATCACAATCTGATTAACTAGACCTCTCTTTTAGTAACCTACAATTACTACCAAAATAAATATTTAATAAGTCAAAATTTTTTATTTCATTGAAAACAAATACATGATATTTTAATCAATAAAACATAATTAGCCTTTTATTTAAATTTAATAATATCTAACATTACTCTACATTTCAAACATATTTAATTAAAATTAATTTTTACATGTTTGATTATGTGGTGACCATTTACATGGTAAGTTGGAATGAATAATATGGATGGATATGTTAATGAAGGGTAATATCCTTAATGGTCACAAGTAAAAGAGGATAAGGATAGTATATCTCAAAATCATTTAACATATTTTCTTCCATAATTCAAATCATTATTTTCAAAAAAATACACCCCATTGATCTAGAGGTCTTGATTCATTAGAATATTGCACAAATAAATATATCAACTTATATGTAAAAAATTCATATTTTTATAAAAATAAAAATTCATCTCCTAAAACTAATGGATCTTCTAAAACTATATATCATATCCTGGTTAAACTTAATAGGTAAAAGGGTGATCTATAAATCCCAATAAGGGACTATACATGTAAATGAAATATAATATTAGTGGAAAGATAAATAAAATGTCATCATAAAGTGGATAATCATAATAAGGGATATCATGAATGAAGAAATTATTTCATTTGATCATAAAAATTTGGAAATAAAATTAAAAGGAAATAATAAACATAATTAAATGTTAACACAAAAGGCTATAATTAAAAATTATAAAAAGACCCCTAGTGCATTGGGGTAACTCCCTTTTACCATAAACATAGTGGAAAAAATCATATGATTGATTCAATTCCCTCTCAAATCCTTTACATAAAATTTTATTATATGTAAATGATTACCCATTTCATTAGTGGGATATATAATTTCTGGCATACCTGTTGCTAAAAATAAAATAATACAAATACGTTCTACAAGGGGAAAACAAACCACTCATAAATCATAACCATGACCAAACCCTTTTGAATGATGTGGGATTCTTATGAATGATTCAATGTATAACAAACATCTAAATAATATAGATTTCCCTATGAAAAATGATTAAATACCTTTATATAACAATATTCCTACATGAAACAAAGGACGTCTTCATTGAGTTCTAATGAAGATATTATATGAGATTGATCTAGTAGAAGACAGAATTAAATTGACATACATGGGTGAACATTTACAAAATAAGTAATGTATATTGTTAAAGAATGAAACTAAATAGTTTCTATATAAAATATAATGGATCAAAGTGGATTACAGAAAAATAATAGGGTTTATTATAATCTATTCATTTCAGAAAAATTTTATATGGTTAATGGTTTACATGAAACTAGAAATTTGGAATCCCATTAAACCATTTTTACTTAAAATTGGGAATCTTGAGGAGATATAAAACAAGTATAAACCCCACAATGAAAATGATATTTAGGGAGTTATAAATGTATGTAAAATATCTACAAAAATATGAGTGGAATAAGATAATAATATTAGATAAATTGAAGAAGGTGAAAGATAAATTGTAACTATCAATTCATTGATAATGTATAAAATATCAATTATGGATTCTGTAATATTTAATTCAAAAACCTTTAATTATATATATAATAAAATTTATCATAATATACCATCATTTAAGACAATTATAAATAAAAAATGAAAAATATGATTCATATACAATTACAACTCATAGATTTAGTAAACCCTTATTTGTGATTTTTTATATAAATATACACTAAATTTAACCTCATAAGACCGTGATTGAATTTTTATTTTGATTATTTTTTAATATAAATAAATAAATAATTAATGTATATAAACAATTATTAATTAAAAAATATATATAATATGGTTATATTTCATATATCATCTAAAATTACAAGGGATAACCTAGGGATTTTAATAAAAAAGAAGTTAGATATATATAATAGTAAGAGAATAATCAATGAATAAAATAATGAATGAAATACATGTAATTTAAAAAGAATATAAAAGATACAAAAAATGGTTACAATCGTAATCATGACTAATAATGCTTTATATAACATGAATAATTTATGGAAACGTATGATTATGGAATGTACATTAAATATGACGAAATAAAAAGCCCATGATGACTTCCAAGACATAATAACATAGTTGGAAGAGTCCCATAATAGTGTATGTTATCTCCTTAATCCAATTCAAATAATATCATTATTCCAAAAACAGTACACAATGAATTTTATTTCTATGAAATTCTCTTCCAATATATCATATTCATATCATGTATATGCATTAGTGTGTCATATAAATCGTACAAAAAATGGATGTCTTTAACCACTTATAATCACATGGAGTGTGAGATAAAAATATTGAAGTATCCAATGAGTGAAGGATAAGAAAATCTTCTTGAATACCATGGAGTAGAAATGATGAATGGGAATTAACTACACAATTGGAAATCCTCCATGCCACTTGATAATATCGATATAAAAAATAATGGTACATACACTATATTGTATAATATTAATTATATTTAAGGGGGAATCTCACCTTGTAGAAATCCTATTGTTAGTTATTTGGATTTTTGTAACATTTCACAACATTAAAAATTGGAAAATAAAAGAAATAATAAAATGTAGTATAGAAAATAAAGAGTAGAAGGAGATGATTCCATGCATTGAGAGGGGATATTAAATGCTTTAAATTGTATTCATATGATATCAGGGAATGGTGGGATTTATATATAGAGGATTTTATGGATTATCAATGTGCACCAATAGTTTTTTTTGAAGAGGAATGAGAGGTTGGGTGGGATTATATAGAAAAATAGAGTATGAATCTTTATGAATTTAAATAAATAGGTATTGGAGTATATATGAAGATTTAATAAAAAAAAAAAATCTATCAAATGGTGTTTTAAAATATGTTATGAAAAGTATATGTGTTTTAATTATTTTATAATTACATGAAACTAACACATTCGAACAATTTTATTATCGATGACAAACTTATTAATTTCTATAAGGTATTGATTTTAAAATTGAATAAAATAACATCAATTTGGTAGGATTCAGTATGATTTTATAAAATTATTCAAATAATATAATTTTTTTTTAAATTTTTACACACTTTTTATCTAGGATACGATTTATTTCATTTATTACATTATTGATGTAAATTTATTAGGACATATAAGATATAATTTAATTATCCCTTATTTCATTCTTCACAAAAAACATTGATTACCTAAAAAAATTATAAAAAATTCACCATGTGATAATTTTGACATGATTATTTTAAAAAATGTAAACATGCAAACATTATTCTTTAAAGAGGAGAATTTTTTATTTAATATAAAATAACCTCAATTCATTAAAAATATTTTTTTATGTTACTATATATCAGACCCTATTAAAAAAATTATTTTTCTTCATAAAATTTTATTTTTTTATATTTAAAAATTAAAAAATTTTAATAATATATTTTAATATCAGTTATTTCAAATATTATTTAATTCATTATATAGTTTTTCTATATTGAAGCAATATTTTTCCAAAAATAATTTTTTTTGTCGAATGAATATAATTTTTTTATCAAAACCATTATTTAATAATTTGAAAATGAATATTAAAAAAAGATAAATATAGTTTTTTTATTAATATAAAATATACACATTTAAACTATTAGGGTCTATATACATTTCTCTTTAATACACTTATTAATTATCGAAGGGTAAGGTCGGTAATGGTGAGAATTTAATGGGATGGTTCGTTGAACATGGTTTGGGTCATTATATCTATTGGAATGAAGTTCTATAATAAATGGTTTCACTCATGATTTTTATTTTGAATGTCAAAACCTTCTTAGTCACAGGAAAATATTAGTGATTCTATATCCCTCAAAAGCTCAGCTAAATGGGATCCATATTGTATGATCCTTTTTATCAAGGCCTTCATTTATTATTTTATTTTCAAATGGAAGTTATCATGACTCTTAATATACCAATTATAATGGTCACTTAAAATTTGCTATATTATCAATGGCTCTGATGATTAACATTATTTTGAATTTAACAAATCATACATTGGTTCAAATTAGGGAATGTTGTCTATATTACATCATTTAATAATATATAATGTACTCATTCGAAAAAGTATATCATTTATAAATGTTGAGTTTTTATATTATTACCTCATTCATAAATTATCCATTGAAAGGATCATTTAAAACACTAAAAAATTGAGGGAACAGTTATTTTATTTTCTTTTTAACACTCATATTACTTCCTAAATCATTTTGTTCCAGCAAAATTCTTTGTGTAGGTTTATTTTTCTAATTCAAATGAACTATGTATCTATGATCTAAAATCATCCACAGATTCTCCTCATATGAAATACCATTATTCAATTCTACCATCATTGGATTCAGTAATGTGACGGGTTTAGTATATACTTATTTAATAATGATACATGTAAAACATCATATACATGATATATTATAGTTGGGAGTGCTAATGAATAGGCAACCACTCTGATATGTTCAGGGATCTCAAATGGGTCGACTTATCTGGGGATAATATTTCCCTTCTACCCAAACCAGATAAATTTCTTCTATGATGTCATACGAATGAATTAAATATCTACCACATCAAACTCATGCTTCCTTCGATGATTTATTTTAGGTATTTTATCAAATTACTATTTATCTTATATAACCCTATATGGTTTGAGCCTTCTCATTAATTTTATAGACATTTTTAGGTATCTTCATCATCATAATCACCACATCATCCCAATATGTCAGTGTCTTCCACATCTCCATATACACAGCCTCATAATGTGGCATCTGTTTTCTAGAATGGGGTCAATTGTTATATAATAACTCTAATTGTGGAAGTGTTTATTCCTAATACCCTTAAAATTACAATTAACATGATCTCAAAATATCCTCTATAGTTGGAATTTTATTTTAATTCCCACCATCCATATAAGGTTGATAAGCCATGCCAATGATAAGTTCTCTATCTAATACTTTTAGGAGGATTCTCCAAAACCTCAATGTAAACATTGTATTATAAAAGTAAACAATATAGAGTGGAACACCATAATTTCTTTTTACTTAATATATATATATATATATATGACTCGGTTGGTGCATTGTTTAATAGATTAATATTCCATGATATCTTTGAAATGTGTAGACTTTTTATATTGATTGGCAACAACATAGATGGAATTATTGCCTTTATATTAACTCAGGATTCCTACGATGAAATACATCATTATTTTTTCCCAATTTTATACTATTATGGGAATTGGTGGAATCGTAACATTTCATTTATATAACTCTTAAGTGATTTTTTATTATTCTAATCATCAAGAAACCAAATATTCTACCTATTTATTTTCATGTGTTACCACTAATATAATTTAATTAAACATCTCTATATATTATTTCTTTTTGTATGACTATAGAAGGATGATCTATGTGCATCATCTAGAATTTACCTATTCATTTATAGTTTTTATGGGACACATATTTAGATTCAAACCCTTATTACATAGTCTTAAAAAATGATAAACCCTTTAATATTAACTAATTACATAAATAGAAACTCATAATCATTATGAGAATCCATGATCCTCTTACGAATAGATGTATGAGCATTAATTTAAGAAATGTGGGATTGAGATCCTTTAATTATTCACATATTCAACATTTTCATGTTTGATAATAAAATAACCCTTTCATTCCTCATCATGGATAGTGTCGTAGGAATCAAAAATTACATCCATGATACCTGAGTATAATATGGGAAAATATATAATATCGGGGGTACTATTCTAGTACTGTACTAGGTAATAGAGTATCCGGAACTGTTAATCTGTTTGGGATTTTGAGCCATCAGTTTTGTCCTTGGGTCATTCAAGGATATCAGGCCACCAATACCCTTCATGCTAGTAAGGCTTTCAGGCCCCCTAACAGCCTTTAGGAAACATCATGGACTTCGATCCAGCTGAAATTGTGCTTAATTACTCGACATACTCTACACGGTGCAGACTCTAGATGATGATCCAGATGAGTCGCATTCACTAGAGTAGAAGCTAAACTGAATTTTTAGAATTAGAGGGTATGAAAATTCCATCAGAACCAACATGTTCAAGCACATGATTCCTATTCGAACAACCATGCGAAGGTGGATATATGACATCACGATGAAGAATCTAGGGAGGATAATTTTCATTTAGTTATAGTATATATATTTCCCTAAGACCTATGGTTAATGCAATATCTAAAACTACGGGCCTTGAAAGGGTTCCCAATAATCCCTTGAAAGGAGGGGTTATCAAAAACCAAAAATAAAAAAATGCCTTCGAGAAAATTTGAGGATAATTTTATAGGATCACTTATAATTATACTATCCCCTGCATTATTTTTCATCTGAAAATGGAAATTGATTGAAAAATACTAATCCTTAATTTCTCTGACCACATTCAATAGCACATATTAAACTCTTTCTATGTTAATGTATACTCAAGAATTTTATTATTATTATATATATAACATTTGTTAATAACATGTAAGGTTGTAATATAATAAACATGATGATAAGAGAAAAAAATTAATGATAATGAGTTGGGAAGTTATTATCATGGCTCTATAATTGTGGGATTCATAGGATATTACATTATCAACGTTCAGAAGTACACAACCCATGCGCTATTTTAATGCATCAATATATATCAAATATTCTTCCCCACTAGTGGGTAATTTGATAATAGGAACATTAATTATCCTCTACATCATCATATTAAATATTTCATCACATTTATCAGTCTAAAAATGATTAACTCCCCTTCATGTAAGACAGGTTAGTGGTATTGAATGTCATGGTAAGCTTCTCACAATTTGGTGATAGTACCAAAATAATCGAAGGAATTTTTATATTTCTATCATGTATATTGGTTTGTTCCATAAATTTAATTTGTTTTTACCTATCCAAAGATATCCCTTTTGGTGATAACATGGCCCTTGAAATTTTAATTCTCCATCAAAAACTCATATGTACTATACTTTTAGTTTTTCTATTCAATATAAATGGCTTTCAGTACAGAATATAAATTTTTCTTCTATTCCTCCATTATTACTAGTTAAAAATATATCATCTATATATACTATAAAATATTTTTCTCGTTAATATGTAACGACCCGAATGGAGAATCATGGATCTGTTGTGTTATTCTATTACATTGTCCTGATTATAAGGAATCAAATTCCAAGCAAATAATTAGTTTAGATGACTAGGAAAACTATATTACATAAATGAAAACCATAATACACTAAAAAATAGAATATAAAATCATGATACATAAAATATTTAATCAAAAAAACATTGAAACTCATTAAATGGATTAATCTTCATATCCTGGGAAAGGAAACATAATAAGGGTGAGATAAAATGATCAATATGGGTATGTAAAGAATAATAAATCATGAATAAGTGAGAATAAATCATCATGTAAAGGTAAATCATTGACAAGACATGTCATTAAAATAACTTGATAATGAAATTTGAATATAAAAAGGTATGAAACTCATACACATTTCACCTGAATCAAAAAATTGAGAACGAAATGTAACCATGTATATGTCGATGAACTATATTAGGGATGATTAGTAACTAAATATAAATGAGGGAAATGATTAAATATTTGATTATATTTTTAATATTTATATAGTACCATTACTGCCAATACATTTCACATGATTGTTTACAACAAATTGGTTTATAACCCAACTGATTTGACAAAGTACCTCATCTCAAGAGACTATCAATGCATCAAGGGGCTATTTATAAATAGGAACCACCCATGTCATACCTATCCAAATAATTCCTCATATATAATAACTTATTAAATCGGAAATAAACTTCCTTATCAAATATCTATATTAAATTAATGATACATATTTATCAATAATCCTCCAATTCTTCAAATAACTATCAAAGTGATTACTATATGTAAAAATGCAACATGATTAAGGAAATAATAATATCTATCACACAGTAATGTTAATATTCAAATAATTTTATTTTTTCATGAAAAAGGTAAAAATCACAATGATTTTTAGATTTCAATTATAATCATTAATAACTTTCAAGGGGAGTGTAATCCTAAAACATTACAATGTGTTCCATACCACATTGAATCAATTGAAGCTTAATATCCATGACAGAAAAACATTAAATGGAAATTTTAATATCAACTGAATAACTATATTAATGAAATAACATATCAAATATAATTTCATACAACATATAAAAGATATTTTTTTAATAAAAACAAATAATACTCAAAGGAAAATATATTTAGACAAAAATCTATACATTAACTTTCCTTTTTGTTATGTAGCATTTATCATCTTGTATAGTGGTATAAAATATGTTACTGAGATGTAAAAACCCCATAAAATTGTTTAAATTATTTTATATCTTCTTATTATAATATCTTATAACACTTTTTTAACAATCATTCATTATTTTTACTATTTTGGGAGTTAATTTTCATATTTTCACAAGTATGTTTTGAATTATAATTTTTTGTTCCAATTCCATTTATCATGATTTCATAATCCCTAGAATTTAAACCATGATTTAATTAACTTTTATATTTAGTACGTATTTATTTATAAAAATACAAAATTTTTTGAGATATTAAATGAAGTGCACTATTCAGGGAGATGTTAGGACTTACGTATGAATAAACGCTACTTCATATTTCTTCTCATGATAAAATATTTAAAATAAAAGTATGAATTTGGATATTATAATTCCCATATCATATATATTTAAATTATGTTACACAGGTTTATTAAATTTATCCTCAATACTTTCCATGTATTTCATGATCGAATCTCATCACTTTAAGGATGTTGTAGTCCACACATCCACAATAGATGTTACCAAATTCACACAAAATGGTATGTATAATGTTATTTGACATAAAATAATAAATTAAGTATAAATAAATTATATGTATCCTTTATACCATATATAAATTTATTTTTTTCTCATTACTTCCTTCAAGAGAGGTGGAAATGGATGAACAAATAATCATCGATTTCTAATGTGATAGTTCTTCATACAAATAAATATTTTGATTATTAACCATTAGAGGGGAGTCTCTATAGTTATTGGAAGAAACCATAACAAAACAAAATCCTACAATATTTATGGTACTGGTGTATCCATATAAATACAGAATAAGAATATTTAAAGGTGTCTATAATTTAAAAAATTCTAATGTGCTTGAAGAATTATGTTACCTCTAAATCAGGTAAGTCCATATGATTTCCAAAAAATAGATTACATGGATGGATTTCAACTGAAAAAAGGAATATATAATGTGATAAAATATTTTGAGGATAGATTTTGGTAGATCTTGGTTGATAAAAAGTGTATTGATGGATTTTTTGAGGAGGTAGGAGAGGATGCCTTTAATAGTGGATGATTAGTGTCACTTTTGTTAATTTTGGGAAAAGGAAATCAACCCATGATTTTCACATTGAAAGTAGCTACCATAATGGTAAATCATTGTGACACATGAAAATAGGTTTTTTATATATGGCCCAAAAAATTCTTTTTTTCTATTTTCTAGGTCATTTGGAGCCATAAGATTAAGGATTAGTACTTTTTAATGCTTAAATTTACCTTAATCGTTGTAATTAATTTTAAATACAATCTGTAATATTTTTTGTAGAAAACAATTTTGAATATATTATATATTATAAATTTTGATGGTTTCGAATAATAAATCTATTATTCCAAATTCCAATAAAATAATTGGTAGATTAAAATTTATCAATTTAATATCCCATAGAAGACAATAATGCGGATTTTTAAAATAAAATGGTCCATAAGTTTACTATGTTTTTATAGTCAACATCAAAATGTAACTGACTCCAATGACCAAAAGTGTGTTAAATGATAAAAATATATTTAATTTATCTATAATTAATATTTAAAATGTATTTCAACATTATAAATGAATTATTTGAAAAAGTAGTTTCAAACTAAAATGTAGTATTTTCACTATTCATTATTAAATGAAACTTCACAGAAAAATAAAGAAAATTACTCTAATATAATTTTTAGGTATCTATTTCAAATATTATGTTCATATTATGATATGTAATCTTTAAAGGATCCATAAATTGTGTTTAAAAGTGGTTCTCCATTAAAAGGCATGAAAACTACCTTAATTAAAATGTATAATTTTATTTTTAATATTATATTTATTCTTATATTACTCTTATAAAATATAATGTATGAATGTAAAAATATTTTATAGGATAAATAATATATAAATTTACTATATGAACCCTCTATAGTTGTTATAATTTTATTGATTTTGAAGAACGTGACTAAATTGTGTTTTTTTAAATGGGGTGTTGTGTGTATTATAGTGCTATCAATAAACTCAAAAAATAAGGAAACTTTTTAGGGTGTAAAATAATACCTAATGATTATATTAATTATTTCCAATAATATTTATTGATCATTATTGAATCTAAATTCGAATATTATGCGTAATCAATGTCGTACCATGCATGAAAAGCAGTCTCATGGATATCCACCTTCATTACCTTTACATGATAATATCTTGACCAATGTTCTACCTTACAAAAGTAATGAGATCCATGTATAAGATAAAAAAACTCATCAATCCATGATTGATAACAATTTTTCTTTATCATGACCATTTTGAGATCATGATAATTAATGCTGACGAGCATTGAGCTATGATTCTTCTAAGAAATTAGACTCGGGCACCCCCCCCCATGATGCACTTCGGAATGTATACCTTTTTTATAGATTTCATTATAGTTCTTTATTCATCTCCACATGTTTATAAATTTACTATATATATTGAGTATTTTATATTGGAAATCTTGGTATAAAATTGTATTTGAACTCAACCTCACTGGTTAGGGGAAAAACAAAAAATTCATTAGGAAACTCCTTAGATAATTCCCATATAATGGTAATTTTATCAAGGGTAATATTTTATTTTTTCTTGTTCATTTGATCTAGATATTATTTATGATAATGAAATTACATCCATAATTTAGTTGTTGAAAAAAATAATATTTTTCCACCTCCTTGTACTTGTATAAAATGAAAGGGTAATTAGTTATATAGTGGGTGAATTTCATCTATCATCATGTTGTTATGGTTCTATAAAAAAACCCAATCCATGACTATAATAGAATGGAATTCCAATACGGGTGGATGTATATGTTTTTATGGGAAATTATTCTAATGAATTTGTATTGGGGATATGATATATTACAAGTATTCATTAATCAACCAATCATTAAAAATAACTCCAATTCCATTATTAGAAGTGGTGTTTAAATATTTCTACTATAATTTCCAGATATGAAAGAATTTATAGAACCAAAATAAAATATATTTTTCCCTATCCAATAATTAATTACTTATATTCCTTCCACAACATCATTTTTGAGATCAACCTTAGATGTTTTGACAAAATATGGTCTTCATTGATCTGTAAGCCATTGAGGTTGTTGTCATATGTTTTGATCAGAAACCCTTGGATTATAAAACATATTTGTATAGTGTATTATTTGATAAAGTTTAAACATTAGAAAGTATGTAATGTATTGACATGAGAAATCCATTATTTCATCACATCTGTGGGAATCGTCCTTAAGAAATATCTATATGGATTCCCTTTCATTGACAACATAAATAATTTCCATTCCCCCTTTACTAAATTTCACAGAAACTTCTTCCAACTCATTTTACTATATTGATACTGGACATTCATTCCACCATGAGTTTTTTCAATTTCACTAGTGGGATTATAATCCATTTTTTTCTTCTCTTCTCCATCTCCAAGATTCCCTTGAGAATCTATGATATATATATTATCATTGTGGGAACATCAAATGATTTTCTTCAAGCCGTAAGAGTATATAATAGAAAAAAACATTTCATAGATAAATCATTATACCAATAATGATTAATTCAACTTTACTTTTGAGGGTCATAAAAATAAAATGGTGTATTATCAAAGTATTGTGATATTTCCTTCATACACCCAGATGGATTCAGTATCCATTATATTAATGACAAAGAAATTACTCTCCATTTTAGATCATAGATTGCATGGAAAATATTTGTTTGAAAACATTTTCTAGAATTAATTCCACTCAATTTCAAAAACATCCACATTGGGTAGTATATTTTTTACAAACTTCCATCATTGGTCAGTTTCACCATATATAATCTAAACAAAAATCATGTCCATATCATTCTCTGTTAATTAAATTATAGAGATATTGGAATCTATTTAGATGGCCTATTTCATGGTGATTATGGGATCGGAAGATCCATTGATAGCTGGAATCATTTATCATATAATGAAATCAATTATAACTTTTCATTTCATAGGGGGGATTGGATTTTCCTACTGATGCATGTATCTATTCAAAACACGAGTCAATTTAATGATTTTTTATTGAGATTCCTAATTATTTATCCCTTAATGATGTGAATTACATTTTAATTGTAATCACATTTTCACCATATTGGTTATTGATCCAATAATTCTATTTCTGTTCATTAACTAGAAATAAAAAGAAAATTAGTTTTGATAATGTTTTATCTTTTACAGACATAAAAAATCATTAACCATAATTGTTAACTAAAAAATGAAATATATTACTTGAACTAGGAATTTCTAGTTTTAGATCTATTTTATCCATCAACTATTTCATAATATAAAATATTCTTTTATTTTTATTCCCTTTATAATGGTTTATAATGAGATTTTAAATTAACAATAGAATATCCCCTAGTATTTTAAAAATATTTGTGTAAAAAGGATGTTTTTCATGTACCAAGTGATGATTGAGTCCATCTCTATGCGCGCTTTTCAATGTTATATAAACTAGGTACAATTGTTCTAGAGAAACATTGACTTTTATTACCCAGACATGGATGTATTTTTTTATAAAAATATTAGTCATTATTTTATGAAAATTTATTGTTTTTTCCAATGTTTAGTCATTTAAATAAGGAAAAATATAGTTTAATCATCATAATCCTAAAAAATAACTATAATTTAATCTAAATCCAAATATGAAAAAATGTATCATTTATACACCATAATATACATTTTATTACATAAAAATATAGATTATATAATACAAAATGATATTTAACCTGATTTTCTTTAGGTAATTTTATAAACAAAAAAACAACATGAAAAAAATAGAACAATATTAATTTTAAATTGCATAAAAATCTATTATATTAAATGGATATTCTTAAAGTGCATGGGATATCCTGGTGAGATATATATGAAATAGTTGAGATATAATTCACACTAGGAGAATAATTAATGGGTTAAATAATGAAGGTAATACATGTGAGTCAATAGGAATACAAAAAATACACAAAATGGATGATAATCATAATCTTGAATAATGATGCATGATATTACATGATATCAAGGAAATATATGAATATTATATGTAAACAAATATTCATTATTATATTTAATGAAAATATGAAAATTTATACTTCTAGGATTTAAATATATTTCAATTTCTTATATTATGAAAAAGAACAAAGTGTATGGTTTGTTATGATGAAATTTTAATTGGGTGGTTAAAAGATCGTTGTTTGGTTCCTGATCTCAGTGAGCTTTAAGTTTCCCCTATAAATGGTTTCTCACATGCATTAGCTATTGAATCATGGTTTCAGCTTGGTCAATGGTAAATCCAATTTATGTTTTCTCCCTTAAAATGTATTATTATTGGGATTTATTATAAGGCCCCAGCCTTAAACCTTACTTATATTGAATTAAAAGAATAATTCACGTTGAGGATCTTTTCAGGTTTAGAGTTTTAGAGAATTAGAACATAACTATTACATCTTAAAAGATTACAAAGTAGACACTTCTACTAAGTCTCCATAAAAAAAACTCTTAAAAAGAAAGATGTCTAGATTCCATGTTTTAGATAGCATGAAATTCCCTTGATCCCATCCTTGACATTATTCCACATTAAGTCCTGTGAAAATCATTTCGAAAAACTTGGGGTGAGCATAAAAAGCTCAGTAAGGGATACAGAATGAATGAAAACTGTTAGTTTTTCAAAATCAAGTAAACCATGTATACTCTATCAAAGTAATACCTTCACCTTCATGAAGTTGTAAAAAAACTCTTCACTGAATAAAGTATCATTACTTACCTTTTTGTAACCAAAGTATTACCATAAAATCCATAAAAATAACACATAACATTTATAAAGGTAACTTGGGACATAAACATACTTAAGTGGAATAACCATACAGTCGACTTCCACACATATCACTTAATGGAATAGCCATACGGCCAATTTCCATACATACTTAATGGAATAGCCATATGGCCGACTTCCATACCCAATTCATTGGAGGTTATAACATAACCTCCTGTCCTGGTATTCCCGGCACCACCCGTCATATGGTTTATAACGTAACCACCCGTTAAAATGTCCAAGTACCAGTATAAAATCATAAAACATAAAACCAATATAAAGGAATGATAACATTTCCACATTTCAATCACAATATATCATAAATATATTGACATAATAGAATCCTTTTTCAAAAACCATTTTCAATACCAAAATACATAAAAGAGTATATGGTATTTATTTAATTCTAAAAACATTACAGCTTGTTGAGAAAGCCAAAGACAAATAATACTCGCGGCGGCGGAAAATGTCGTTGTCGCCGCGTACGTTAAAAGAAACATTCTTTTTTGTCGTTTTGTAAAACGCTTCGTAGAAAAAGATTCCTTTTGTATAAAAGTAAAAGTCAAAGGGGTTTATACACCATATAAAAGAAAGTTGTGTATAAAACGAAATATGCCTCAATGAAAGGAGATTGAGACGAAGTCCCTTACCTTGGGTCCGACTTGACTCGATCGTTCTTTAACGTACTGAATAATAAACTTGAGTTAATTTATACTTGATTAAGAACCTTTTTAAAGTTCATTATTCTTTTTATATCACTTATTTCCATGTTATAAACATTATGTAACCATTTAAGTTAATAATGTTTGTTTTGTCAATATTTGGTTCTTAAGTCGAAAGTTGACTTCTTACAATTACATGTTGTTCATGTGGTCAAAAGTTCTTTATATCCAGAATGAAATTCCTGATTTGGATATCATATATATCATATATATCCAGCATATACATGTATTTATAATATTACATAATCATTTATAGGTAAGAAATGAAATGCACCGTTCATGGAGACGGTAAGCCGTACGTACGCATGAACGCTACGTTCATTTCTTTGTCATATTAGTGGAATTAAAACTAAATGAGAGGTATGTATATTTTAATTCAAGAATTATATTCATCATTTAGATATATCATTAATTATATATATACACTATATACATGTAATTTTAATAGTACATTACATTTGGGGATAAGAAATGAAATGCACCGTTCATGGAGACGGTAAGCCGTACGTACGCATGAACGCTACTTTCATTTCTATCTCATACTTTAATGGAAATAAATAATAATGATATAGAGGTATATTATAATTACAGTATAACATCATATATAAAAACTTTAAATCCATCCTTTACACGTCCCACATATGGCATTAACGAATCACATCACTTTGACGGGGCGGTAGTCCGCACTTCCTTAAATGAAGATATCATTTTTACCCATAATGGAAACCATAACGTTATGCCAAAAATGAAAAATACAGAAGCTTAAAGAAAACATAAACATATTATATATCATATATAAAAATAGTTACTTCATAATGGCCACCCTTGAAGGTGTTAAATGAGTATTGAACAATCATCGTTTCAGGAGGCAGAATTTCACCATCCACGGAAACCGTATGTTCTTTAACCATTTGATGTAGTTGTGTGGGAGTGTAGCTCAAATAAATCTTATAACAACATCCTAGTATATTTAAGATACTGGTGTTGTTACAAAAGAAGTAAATAAAAAGAGTTTAGAGGGTTGGAGAAACAAAATAAAACAAATGAACAAGAGAGAATGAATTACCTTTAAAAGTGTAACTCCTTTTGATTTGAGCCTAAAGGCTTCCTTTGAAAGGATTCTGCCCAAAGGGAATCCTCTAGGATGAGGAGAGGGATGTGGAGAGAGTAATTGGGCAGGGGTTGGCCGAGCCAAAGGCTTGAGAAGTGTGTGAAATGGGGTAGAGGTGGGGGCCTTCTATAAGAGGAGAGGAGGGGCACTTTTTGAATGTAAAGAAATATTACTTTATTTGAAAATGTGTTTCGGTTTTAAAAGGTCCCACATTGATATAAGTCGTGGATAAGGTGATAAGGGTTCGAAATCCACTCATACAATTGGTTTTGGCCATGTTTTGGTTTTAGATTTTTCATTATCTTTCCATTTTATTTAAATTGTCAAATAATGATGTCATCGCTGCATCATTATTATGTCAGAAATAATTTAATTTATTTAACGTCTAAAAATTATAAAAAAAAATACTATGATGTAGAAATATTTTTAGATTTCCAATGACCATTTATAATAAAAATTTGGACTTGTATAACCCCACTCAAAAATTATTTTAGTAAAACAATTAATG
Organism: Viscum album; assembly: GCA_963277665.1. Taxonomy (NCBI): domain Eukaryota; kingdom Viridiplantae; phylum Streptophyta; class Magnoliopsida; order Santalales; family Viscaceae; genus Viscum; species Viscum album. Next base: position 1,203,435,277 of record OY728145.1, read on the forward strand.
TTAGTGTCATTTTCACTTTAACATTAAATAAAAATATATTAATGTCATTTTCCAACTAAAGTGGCTCCATGGGGTCCCCAAGTTGGCCCATGGCTTGTAGTGGTCGGCCATGACTCACCCAATAGGTGTAGGACAAGTGTCATGGTGTTTTCACATTCTTATAATACCATTTTTACCTTAAACTACACTAATTACCTCTAATTGCGATTAATGAAAAAAAGTTACTATTCACCAAAAAATTATTTTAATCTCATTGAACCACATTTTAATTCTTAATGACAACCATGTATGTCGGATTTTCGAAATTCAATATACATTAGTGGTAAACTTTCATTTAACTGAAAAAATCAGTTTGCTTGATTACCACTTAGTGGTTTCACTATTCATCAAAAATTGAAGTTTTTCAGAAAATTACCAAAAATTCACCCTAAGCTATATTTGATATTCCGAATTCAAAAATGAAGTCCATTTTACAAAATTAAAAACATATAAGTCAAATTAAATAATTTAATAATTAATTCCCGTTGTCACGACAAATAGCATGTTTTTGTGAAACAATAAGTATCAAAAGATTGACACCAGTTTAAGTCCAATTTCAAAGTGAAATTGATTCCAATGACCACCATTGGATTAACTGGTAAAAATATTTTCTACTTTCACTTTAAAACCAATTAAAATAATAATCTAATCATATAAATAATTTAGATTAAAAAGAGGTTTTGAATTAAAATACAACATTTTACACTATTCATAAAAAAATGAACTTTATCAGAAAGGTACGAAAAATTTACACAAAGTAAATTTTGATGTCCCGATTCTAAAGAAGAGTTATATTTGGTCCAAAAGAATTTATAAGATTGATCAAAACTATATTTAATGGCGGTTCTCCATCAAAAGGTGATATGTGAACCTTTCGTGAAAATTAGGGTATAAATGCCTAAAATTGAACTCTTTCCGTATTTTAAGACTTTATCTTTTATTGGGTAAATGTATAAACATTTAAAAACATATCTAATCATATTTTAGTTATTTCTATCCATTCCCGCCAGTACAACGGCTACTTGTTAACTAACATTTAAAATAATATTATTTTATTACTAGTGTGCTACGTAAGTTTCAAAGAAACTCATCGTTGCGTATCGGGTACGCTATCGAACATAGAAACCCCTTTAAAATAAAATTAATATTTAATTCGTAAATATTAATAAATATGAAAATTATTTATTCTTTATTTACCTGGGATGTTACATCCTTCCCCCCTTTTGGGAATTGCGTCCTCGCAATTTTATCCACTTATCAAAATAAGTGGGGGTATTTATCCCTCATAGCATTTTCAGATTCCCACGTTGCCTCTTTAACCACATGGTTTTTCCACAAAACCTTTACCTGATGAATCACCTTATTCCGTAACACTTGCTCCCTGTGGTCAAGAATCTGGACCAGTTGTTTCTCATAAGATAGGTTATCTTCCAGCTGAACTACCTTTGGACTCAAAACATGAGATGGATCTGGCATATACTTCCTCAACATTGAAACATGAAAAACATTATGTACCTGAGATAAACTCGGAGGTAAAGCCACTCGGTAGGCAACTGATCCAACTCTCTCCAGAATTTCATATGGTCCAATGAACCTTGGACTCAGCTTTCCTTTCTTACCAAATCACATCACACTTTTCCATAGAGAAACCTTGAGAAAAACATGATCACCTACCTCGAATGATAGATCCTTCCTCCGGTTATCCTCATAACTCTTCTGCCTACTCTGAGCTGTTCTCATGTGTTTCTGAATCAACTGAACTTTTTCTACCATCTCTTCTACCAATTCTGGTCCCATCAACTTCCTTTCACCCACTTCATCCCAAAATGCTGGAGTTCGACACCGCTTCCCATGTAATGCCTCAAATGGTGCCATCTGTATACTGGAATGAAAACTTTTATTATAAGAATACTCAACCAAAGAAAAATGTTGGTCCCAACTTCCCTGATAATCCATCGAACAAGCTCGTAGCATATCCTCTAAGGTCTGAATTTTTCATTCTGACTACCCATCTGATTGAGGATGAAAAGCTGTACTAAAATTTAATTCAGTACCCAATGACTTCTGAAGGCCTCTCCAAAAGTTAGAAGTAAACCTGGGATCACGATCCGATACAATGGAGAGAGGAACTCAATGTAACATGACTATCTCTTTAAGATACAAACGGGAAAGTTGATCAAGAGACAAAGTATCTCGTATAGCAAGGAAATGAGCAGATTTGGTCAAGCGATCAACAATAACCCAGATTGCATTATTACCTCGATATTTCCTCGTTAATCCCACAACACATTCCATGGATATATTCTCCCATTTCCACTCTGGCATTGGTAAAGGCTGAAGCATCTCTTTCAGTAACTGCTGCTCTGATTTAACCTGTTGACATGTCAAACACTTCACAGTAAAATCAGCAATGTCTCTTTTCATTCCATCCCACCAGTAATACTCCCGCAGACCTTTGTACATCTTAGTACTGCCAGGATGAAAAAACAACTATTCTTCAACTGTGAATCACAACGCACACATAACCTCTTCACAAACCTCAAAACACAAACACAAACTTATCCAAGAACTCATGGAAAATTTTATTCATAAGGTCCATGAATACAGCAGGTGCATTGGTTAACCCAAAAGGCATAACTACAAATTCATAATGGCCATATCTAGTACGGAACACAGTCTTCGGAACATCTGCTTCTTTTACTTTCAACTGATGGTACCCCGACCACAAGTCAATCTTCGAAAAATACTGAGCTCCCTGGAGCTGATACCACTTCATTCGATGGCCCAACATCTGCTGTTGTTGCAAAGGATTTCACCACCCCTTTCTGCTTGTAGTCTGTCTGCATTCCCCCAGTTGAGTTCTTCGTTGGACACTTGTTTGCATAATGCCCCATTTCATTACACTTAAAACATCTTACCGTTGGCTTTTCATTTCCTGCTTGATCATCTTCCTTACAGTTACGAGCAATATGACCACACTTACCACACCGAAAGTACTTACCAGACTTGGATAAACATTCTCCAGGATGCATTTTACCACACTTCTCACAGGATGGATATTTGGTTTTCTTACCTCCTTGCTTCTTTGATGAATTCTTCCCCTTAGACCTCTTATTCTGTTGTTTGTCATAGAACACCTGATCATCGGCAAACTACATTTCCACCTTCTCCGCACATCGAACAATTTTTTCATAACTTTTGAACTCACGAGAAGCTAAAGCCCTTCGATACTTTGTCTTTAACCCTGAGTAAAAACGGTTTATTTTACTATCAAGATCTCGTATGAAGTTTGGAGCATATCTTGCCAATCGAGTGAACTTTTCTTCATAAGCAGCCACTGAATCATCCTCCTGCCTCAATTCTAGGAACTGTTTTTCCATCCTAAGACGAACCACCTTAGGAAAATATTTCTCATGAAACATACCTTTGAATTCGTCCCAGTAAAGATCCTCAATCTCATCACTATCCCTTATATTTTTCACCATCGACCAACACTGATCAGCTTCACCTTCAAAATGGTAAACATCAAGACTGACCTTTTGATGTTCTGAACACCCCATGACATCAAAAATCTTCTCCAGTGCTTTAATCCACCCTTCAGCTTGCACAGGGTCAGATGATCCTCTGAATGATGGGGGATGTTGCCTCATGAAATGTTCCACCACTGACATGTTCCTCTGCGGTTGATCTGGCTGATCTCGTGCATGGATACCACCACCATTTATAGCCTGAGTCAACTGTGCCATCACTGCAACAAACTGTTCAGTTCCGATTCCGACCATATCAGGTTGCTGATTTGGAAGGTTATCTTCCTCCTGATGTCGTCCCAACATAGCTGCTTTGTTTCCTTTGCGGAAAACCATTCTGAACACAGAAATATCTTAGGCGAAGCAACATGGTAATCCGTAAATGCTATATCATTTCAATCATATTATAATTTAACACATTTCTAACTCCTAAAGTTGTCTAAACCGACCTCTGATACCAACTATAAGGCCCCAGCCTTAAACCTTACTTAATATTGAATTAAATGAATAATTCACATTGAGGATCTTTTCAGGTTTAGAGTTTTAGAGAATTAGAACATAACTATTACATCTTAAAAGATTACAAAGTAGACACTTCTACTAAGTCTCCATAAAAAAAACTCTTAAAAAGAAAGATGTCTAGATTCCATGTTTTAGATAGCATGAAATTCCCTTGATCCCATCCTTGACCTTATTCCACTTTAAGCCCTATGAAAAACATTTCGAAAAACTTGTGGTGAGCATAAAAAGCTCAGTAAGGGATACAGAAAGAATGAAAACTGTTAGTTTTTCAAAATCAAGTAAACCATGTATAATCTATCAAAGTAATACCTTCACCTTCATGAAGTTGTAAAAAAAACTCTTCACTGAATAAAGTATCATTACTTACCTTTTTGTAACCAAAGGATTACCATAAAATCCATAAAAATAACACATAACATTTATAAAGGTAACTTGGGACATAAACATACTTAAGTGGAATAACCATACGGTCGACTTCCACACATATCACTTAATGGAATAGCCATACGGCCAATTTCCATACATACTTAATGGAATAGCCATACGGCCGACTTCCATACCCAATGCATTGGAGGTTATAACGTAACCACCCGTCCTGGTATTCACGGCACCACCCGTCATATGGTTTATATCGTAACCACCCGTTAAAACGTCCAAGTACCAGTATAAAATCATAAAACATAAAAACAATATAAAGGAATGATAACATTTCCACATTTCAATAACAATATATCATAAATATATTGACATAATAGAATCCTTTTTCAAAAACCATTTTCAATACCAAAATACATAAAATAGTATATGGTATTTATTTTATTCTAAAAACATTACGGCTTGTTGAGAAAGCCAAAGACAAATAATACTCGCGGCGGCGGAAATGGTCGTTGTCGCCGCGTATGTTAAAAGAAACATTCTTTTTTGTCGTTTTGTAAAACGATTTGTAGAAAAAGATTCCTTTTGTATAAAAGTAAAAGTCAAAGGGGTTTATACACCATATAAAATAAAGTTGTGTATAAAACGAAATATGCATCAATGAAAGGAGATTGAGACGAAGTCCCTTACCTTGGGTCCGACTTGACTCGATCATTCTTTAACGTCCTGAATAATAAACTTGAGTTAATTTATACTTGATTAAGAACCTTTTTAAAGTTCATTATTCTTTTTATATCACTTATTGCCATGTTATAAACATTATGTAACCATTTATGTTAATAATGTTTGTTTTTTCAATATTTGGTTCTTAAGTCGAAAGTTGACTTCTTACAATTACATGTTGTTCATGTGGTCAAAAGTTCTTTATATCCAGAATGAAATTCCTGATTTGGATATCATATATATCATATATATCCAGAATATACATGTATTTATAATATTACATAATCATTTAGAGGTAAGAAATGAAATGCACTGTTCATGGAGACGGTAAGCCGTACGTACGCATGAACGCTACGTTCATTTCATTGTCATATTAGTGGAATTAAAACTAAATGAGAGGTATGTATATTTTAATTCCAGAATTATATTCATCATTTAGATATATCATTAATTATAGATATACACTATATACATGTAATTTTAATAGTACATTACATTTGGGGATAAGAAATGAAATGCACCGTTCATGGAGACGGTAAGCCGTACATACGCATGAATGCTACTTTCATTTCTATCTCATACTTTAATGGAAATAAATTATAATGATATAGAGGTATATTATAATTACAGTATAACATCATATATAAAAACTTTAAATCCATCCTTTACACGTCCCACAATTGGCATTAACGAATCACATCACTTTGAGGGGGCGGTAGTCCGCACTTCCTTAAATGAAGATATCGTTTTTACCCATAATGGAAACCATAATGTTATGCCAAAAATGACAAGTAGAGAAGCTTAAAGAAAACATAAACATATTATATATCATATATAAAAATAGTGACATCATAATGGCCACCCTTGAAGGTGTTAAATGAGTATTGAACAATCATCGTTTCGGGAGGCAGAATTTCTCCATCCAAGGAAACCGTATGTTCTTTAACCATTTGATGTAGTTGTGTGAGAGTGTAGCTCAAATAAATCTTATAACAACATCCTAGTATATTTAATATACTGGTGTTGTTACAAAAGAAGTAAATAAAAAGAGTTTAGAGGGTTGGAGAAGCAAAATAAAACAAATGAACAAGAGAGAATGAATTACCTTTAAAAGTGTAACTCCTTTTGATTTGAGCCTAAAGGCTTCCTTTGAAAGGATTATGCCCAAAGGGAATCCTCTAGGATGAGGATATGGATGTGGAGAGAGTAATGGGGCAGGGGTTGGCCGAGCCAAAGGCTTGAGAAGTGTGTGAAATGGAGTAGAGGTGGGGGCCTTTTATAAGAGGAGAGGAGGGGCACTTTTGGAATGTAAAGAAATATTACTTTATTTGAAAATGTGTTTCGGTTTTAAAAGGTCCCACATTGATATACGTCGTGGATAAGTTGATAAGGGTTCGAAATCCACTTATCCAATTGGTTTTGTCCATGTGTAGGTTTTAGATTTTTCATTATCTTTCCATTTTATTTAAATCGTCAAATAATGATGTCATCGATGCATCATTATTATGTCATAAATAATTTAATTTATTTAGTGTCTAAAAATTATAAAACAAATACTATGATGTAGGAAATCTTTTTAGCTTTCCAATTACTATTTATAATCAAAATTTGGACTTGTATAACCCCACTCAAAAAGTATTTTAGTAAAATAATATATGTTAGTGTCATTTTCACTTTAACATTAAATAAACATATATTAATGTCATTTTCAAACTAAAGTGGCTCCATGGGGTCCCCAAGTTGGCCCATGGCTTTTATTTGTCGGCCATGACTCACCCAATAGGTGTAGGACAAGTGTCATGGTGTTTTCACATTCTTATAATACCATTTTTACCTTAAACTACACTAATTACCTCTAATCGCGATTAATGAAAAAAAGTTACTATTCACCAAAAAATTATTTTAATCTCATTGAACCACATTTTACATCTTAATGACAACCATGTATGTCGGATTTTCAAAATTCAATACACATTAGTGGTAAAATTTCATTTAACTGAAAAAATCAGTTTGCTTGATTACCACTTAGTGGTTTCACTATTCATCAAAAATTGAAGTTTTTCAGAAAATTACCAAAAATTCACCCTAATCTATATTTGATATTCCTAATTCAAAAATGAAGTCCATTTTACAAAATTCAAAACATATAAGTCAAATTAATTAATTTAATAATTAATTCCCGCTGTCATGACAAATAGCGTGTTTTTGTGAAACAATAAGTATCAAAAGATTGACACCAGTTTAAGTCCAATTTCAAAGTGAAATTGATTCCAATGACCACCATTGGATTAACTGGTAAAAATATTTTCCAATTTCACTTTAAAACCAATTAAAATAATAATCTAATCAGATAAATAATTTAGATTAAAAAGAGGTTTTGAATTAAAATACAACATTTTACACTATTCATAAAAAAATGAACTTTATCAGAAAGGTACGAAAAATTTACACAAAGTAAATTTTGATGTCCCGATTCTAAAGAAGAGTTATATTTGGTCCAAAAGAATTTATAAGATCGATAAAAACTATATTTAATGGCGGTTCTCCATCAAAAGGTGATAAGTGAACCTTTCGTGAAAATTAGGGTATAAATGCCTAAAATTGAACTCTTTCCGTATTTTAAGCCTTTATCTTTTATTGGGTAAATGTATAAACATTTAAAAACTTATCTAATCATATTTTAGTTATTTCTATCCATTCCCGCTAGTACAACGACTACTTGTTAACTAACATTTAAAATAATATTATTTTATTACTAGTGTGCTACGTAAGTTTCAAAGAAACTCATCGTTGCGTATCGAGTACGCTATCGAACATAGCAACCCCTTTATAATAAAATTAATATTTAATTTGTAAATATTAATAAATATGAAAATTATTTATTCTTTATTTACCTGGGATGTTACAATTATAGTGTATGATCACACCTATTGAGGCCATTAATTCATTTTTCTATTTCATAATGACTTTAAATAACCCCTTAATATAATAATCATAAAGGTCCATATAAAATCGATTAATTATCAATAGAAATGATGATTGATATTATTTATGATTTTTAGTCCATATAATCACCTACTGATGAGAATGTGTTTTCTATAATATAATTTTTTATTAATTCATTTACTCATTAAAAAAATAATTTCATTTTTTCAATGTTTGTGTCATTACATAAACAACAAATTCATTTTAAATTGGTGCTTAAATAAAAATACCTCATTGAATAAATTTTTTGGAAACCCCCATTGTGGTTTTATGAAATATTCAAATAAAAACTAATGAATGATAAAAATTTTAATGCCTACATTAAAATATGTTAAATAAATAAATATATCATTTTATTTTATATGAAATTTTTACTATACAGAACATTTTAAGGAAATTATTTTCATAATAAAAATTATTTTACAAAAATAAAATTATATAAAAACCTTATGTATATATTCATTTTGTATAGAGTTTTTAAATTTCTAGAAAATAACAATGTTTTTATAAATCTCATCCAATTAATAAACCAGATTTCCAAAATAAATTATTTGAAATTATATAAAAATAGATATTATAACTTTTTTTATAACATTTAAACATTCCTCAGTGTAGGGAAATTGAGATAAAACTCATTACCTCTTTCAAGAAGAGAGTTATAAATTCAATTAATTCTATTGGAGACATACACATTACTTGGATAACTCCATGGAATTTAATATATTATTATAATATAGCGTGACCATAGGCTTAACAACATGTAATGTAATTCCATGAAATGATATTTGACTATTGTTTCATTGAAATTTATAATAGGTGGTGTATGTCTGAAAAGATTTAAAGGAACCCAATTTATTAGAGTGGAAAATGTAACTGCTATAAACATACATTGTAATTTAATAATTTTATTAAACTATTACAAAATCCAGAATTTGGTAAAATTTATATAATGGATTTATGGGGTTTCTTTGGGTTAGGAAAGACCCATCATAATCTTATTTAGTATTTTCTAATAATTAACTGATAGTTAATATATATATTTATCTTTTCATACATCATTTAACAATAATTATTATAATTTTTTCATTTTAATATATTTGATATGAATTCCAACATATTAATAAAAAAATAGTTTTAAAAATAATTATTCTACTAGTATCATGGTAATTTGAAATAATACAAAAAAATCAACATTTTTTTCCTAGAATTGAAATTTACACTTCGTCGATGGGCCCGTAAAGGGCGACGCCTCATGGGAGCTCTCATTTACACTGTGTTTGGTGAGATTTTAGTAAAATAAAAGAAATGATTTGATATTTTATAAAATAAAAGAAAAGAAAAGAAATGATTCTGATTTAACTCCTTGCATTTGAACGAATAACTTAGTAAAAGAAAAAGAAATGATTTGGATTTCTATGTATCTTGTTTGGTGAAACTTTTTAAAAGGAAATAAAAAAAATTCTATTGTGATACATATAGAAAATAGGGATAAAATTGGTTTTTTAAAATATTAACAACCCTCCACCACCATTTCTCTCCAAATCATCTAAATTTTGGGGTGATTTAAAAACAATAGCAGGAGAGAAATATATTTCTCTCTATTTCTCCTTTTCTCATTTATCTCCACATAAAATTATCTCTCCAAACATGAGAAATGAATTTCTCCTCTCAAAATCATTTCTTTTCAATCTATATCATCCCTGCCAAACTAGCCCTTAGGGTTTCCCCACAGTCTCCCCCTCCCTCACCCTCTCTTCCTTGGCTGGGAACGCCGTTGTGGGATAGGTCGTGCGATGTGGCGTGAGGGTATCGATTGCTAAATGGTTTCGCAGATCGACATTTTCAACCACCTCCAGTGATCTGGTTTTTAGATCTACCCCCCCCCCCCCCTCATGCGACGGCCTCGACTGATTTCTACATCGTTTCCCCTCTCGTCTCTTCTGTTGTGGTTGTGCTCAGAGATTGGGTGATTGGCGCATTTGATTCAGTGGAGTCAGAAAGTGAAGGGCCCTCATCTCCTTCTCAGGTCACTATGAGGCCACATGTGGCGGACTCTGGAAAGCGTGGATTTGGTGGCTTCACCTTCCCAGTTCTCCTACCAATCTTTCAGGTTTTATTCACTGTGTTTGTGTTTGCTTTTCGGGCCCAGCAGCGTGTGGCTTGAAGGTTTCTCAGTTTATCAGTTCTGCATTTGAGGGAATCTATGTTTCAGCTTATCCGCATCCCTACTCAAATGTTGTTCCTTCCCTTATGGATTTCTTGGTGGTGCGATGGTTGGGTCTGCTCTCCGATTTTGGCTTGGTTTCGGATGATTTTTGGTTCTTCAATGTTGCCGATGAAGATCTCCTTATCGTTCATCCTCCACTGTGATTCTGGTGAGGTTTGGATGGTGTCAAGTCCTTTGTTGGACTCTTCCAGTGCGATGGTGTTTCCTGGCGATGATTTGTTTCCTAGGGTTTACGTGGGCAGTCGCGATGTTGGACGCATGCAGGTGCTTGCACGGACACCGGCCATTCATCCTGGGACCAGTTTATTGATGCTGTGGATGTCATGTGGTTTTTCACCTGGATGATTCAACATTTCATTGGTTCCCTCTTCCATTTCATCATGATCCATTTGCGCACAACCCCAATTTGGTTATGTTTGATGGATTCCATGATTCTTTTGATTGTGCAGGTGGCCATGGATATGATTGAACTTTTCGAGTGATCTTTTATTATTTCTACATGTTGATGTGTTTTGGGAGGATTTTCTTTTTTTTCTGGTTTCTCTTTCGGGTGGGTCTAGTTCCAAATCCCACTCAGCTATGGTTCTCATTGATTGTTCGGGTCTCACTAACCCAAAAAGTGACATATTTGAAAAATCCAAAAAAATAAGTTTTAGCCAATTTTAACATTTCCACTTGTTTTTCGAGAAACCTCATTTTTTGGAATAGTATTTTTATGATGAAATATATGTATTGACCCAAATTATAATTGTTATCTATTATAATGAAATAAAAAATTTATTTTTCAAATATTAATTTTGTTACATTAAAATAAATATCAAAACCTAATTTCTCCTTGCAAAATTAAAATTGGGAAATTAAAAACAAAATATTCCAAAGATATTACTTCAGATTTATTTATTAATATTAATTTGTTATAATAAATGAAAATCTATTTTATTAATTAATTACTTAATATAATATTGTATTATTTTATATAAAAAATGATTCAAAAACATTTTTCTCATATAAATGTGAATATAATTGAAAAATCAAAATTTTTAAACTATTCAAAAAATAATAGTATATATAAAAAAAATTCACAATTTTAAATAATTAAATTTAGAAATTTTGAATTAAAAAAATGGGGTCATTATATTACATCATAATTGAAATATTCGAAGAAATTTTTTTAAATTTTTTTTATTGGGTTCAGAATAAACATTTTATAAAAATAATGTTTTTATGTATAATGTGAATCTATTCATATATAGTGTCAAGAAATATATATTGGATGGATAATATATGATATTTATATATATCAAATCTCTATCTAAAAGTAATACATGGTAATTTTAATATATGAGAATGTAACATAATAAATTACTAATCTTAAAATGAAATTTATATTTAGATGCTCATTTGATTCTATCCATAATAGTTACATGTTATTATCATACTAATTTATAATAATGAATCCCCATATCACCTCCATAAAATATTTATGGGTACGAACACTAGTAGTGGTAGTCAAATGTGTTAATAATACTTTCATGGATTTTACAGTGTTTTCTCCAAGAATAATATTATTATGAAAATGATTTTTATCAATGTATAATTTATCATTATTATCTTGGTCTTAGACTAGGAAATCCTTATTGGAACTACATAACATCAAAAATCAGACAGATTTCCTTTGTAAAAAAGACTTCCTCTACTATATTAAATTTTTTCCATCTTTCATTATGGATTTTTAATATTGGATACTTTAATTAATAACTTTTATATTAAAAGCTCTATTTTTAAGGTTATATTAATTATTCAAAATATGTTAGGAATTATTATTCAGGTGTACCGTGTGAAACATGCCATTAAATATATTATTAATTTATGATGAACATATAGTATAATATTGTGTTCAAAATTTTAATTACACCTATATAATGAATGTAGGTGAGGGTATTACTTTAATATTTATCATTTTTTCATATAATTTATAATATTACATATACATTTTTTCATAGGCTACAATGTGACAGATATCATTCCCAAAAAATATATTTTTCATTCATAAAATGATGCACCACATCGTGAATATACCAAAATCATATATTGTCTATTATATACCTTACCCAAATATTTTTGGATTCCCAAGACATTAAAAAACATAAAAATCACAATTTACATAAAAAATTATCTTATTCAATTTTTGTCATATTTTATCAAAATCATGTTCACAGTGTCACCCAATTGAACAAATATAAATATCATAATAAATAAAATTATGATAAACACATCCAAAAAATATTCATAGATGGAATTCCCAATGTTAATTATACACTCTAAATTACATATCAATAATCAATAAATACATTATTACCTCAACATAAGTCATATATTAAACATAAGAGTTCTCCATAACTATATATTGTGTTCTTCAATAATTATCCCCAAAAGTATAAAAATTTCTTGAAATCATTTTCATTGTTACTGATTCCATTTATTATATTTTTTCATAACCTAAATGAATCTTTATTGAATAATAATCCATTGATGTTCCACATAACCCACATAAAATTTGTAATGTGACTGAATAAAAGTGATGAATATCAACTGAAAAAAAAATAAGATAATCAAGATTCAATTTCTATTATGATGTCAACTTCACTACCATATGTATGATTAAGAAATATATCTTCCTACCATAACATGCATGTACCAAGATTCTCAAAAATGTATTTATTATCCATTATTTTGTTATAATTAATTTTGGTTTTCAGTTATATACATTTATAAACATCATATCCAAGTCCACTCATTAAAAAATACTAAAACCCAAATTTGTTATCAATATATTAATATTATATTACCATATGAATTTTAAATATCATCCCTAAAACATATTCTCAAATGAAAAATTCATTCCATTAAATGATTCCTTTTTGTAATGCCTCAATTGGTTCAGCCAATAACTCTATTTTTTCATCCATGGATACTTTCACTACAGTTATCTTATACTCGTGAAAAAGTCCCTACAAGTGACTAGAAAATAAATCATGTATAAAAATTTGAGAAAAATGTTTTTCTTAACATGTGCATATCAATCGTGAGTATCAAACAAGATGGGTGAAGTGGGTTGATTCATCATATACCAGAATAATTGTAAGAAAATACTCGAACAATTACTTTCATGTTTATTACACTTAGATAATTCTATACCAAATCCATATCCACATTTAGTATCGAATCATTGATTTATTTCTTGGAATACTGTTGAATATCATCTTGATTATAATTTTTGGATGATATCCTCAACTCAGGATTATCCAACAGACTTCTATATAGGGTTATCATTTTATTTTTATCATCATAATTACGAAATTTAAAATATATTACATTGATACGAAATAATGTTATTGAATACATAAAAAATATTTATATCATAAATTATATATTTCATTTCAATAAATACATACCATGTATCGATGGGTCTAACATCTTTAGATGACAAAATATAGAAAAACATCAACATAAAAAAATAAAATAATATTTAATAAAACCACAAGATAATTATCCAAACATCCATGGATAATAGAAAAAATTATAGGAAATACCATTATAAATACCATAGGAAACATTTGAAATAGAAATCCTGGAAATGTAAAAAAATGGAAATATATAAGAACATAATATTTAAGAATTATAACAAGATATAATAAATAGGAGGATCATTATCATAGAAAAATTGAATATAGAAATGATATCACAAGATCATAAACATGTGGAAATGACAAAAAAAATTATATCATATAGAGAAAATAAATTTTCAATTAAATGAATCTTATAATTATGGGGAAAAATTAAAATGCCGGATTGGGATCACTCAACATACCAATATACACAGTTTTAAAAGTCTCATAGTGTATTATGTTCACTCTCTAATCCCTTACATTAAATATTATTATATATAAATATTTACCATAATAATTAGGGGTATATATAATTATGGGGCCATCTTTTAACAATTTAAAACTATAAATGTATGTTCTGAATAAAGAAAATTAACCATTCATAAATCATAAGAATTATTAAACCCATTATAAAGAAGTGGGATACATAATAAAATTTCAATTAATAACCAACGATTAAATCCGAAGATTTTCCATCATTAGAAGTAAATTAAAAAATTTGATATTTATATTGAAAAATGAAACATCCATCATTCTCATTGAGATCTAATATTAACATTTAATGCAATAGATTTAGGAGAAAAATGAATTTTAAAATACCATAATGATGAATCAGTATGAAATAAGTAGAAGATATTTTCAAATATTGAAAGGCATTATTGATTTCAATAAAAGTTCAATCAAGTCAATATGGTTATAAATTAATAAATTCGGGCCATAATGTGCTATTCTAATTTTAGGAACATTTTATTGTGGTAATTATTAATCTGAGACAAGTAATATTAATGTTCTATAAAAATGGGATTAATTAAAAGTGGAAATTTACAAGGGATATAAAAAATGAACAATCACAATAATGAAACTGATATTTAACATGGAATATTATTAATGGAATCATATAAAAAAACATAACAAGTACATGAGAATACTATTTCACCATTGAAAAAGAAAAGAAACAGATCAATGAAAAAAATCCCGAAAGAGATATATACGATTGATTATGGATTGAGTAATATATTAATCAGAAAAATTTATAGATATATAGCAATAAATTTAACATTAAATTATATAAATAGATTATAATAGAGGACACAACATGAAAAATAAGATGAATATACACTATGTAAGCATAAATTTGTGCATAAATCATAGCATGTCTCAATGAAGTGAATGAAAAAAAAACTGATATAACTTATTGAACATTCAAATTAAACCAACTGAAAGGGTGAAAGAATAAAAATTAGTTTAAATTATAATGAATAAGGATAGGTCAAGATATTTAATATATAATTGGTAGTATGAAAACCATTGAAATTAATGTAATTTCATAAAATTAAATATTACTAAAAAATGAAATTTTGAGATAAATCACTTATAACATTAGATTATTTTTTTTATAATATGTTATTGGAGGATTCAAAATAAAATGGTTCTATAAATCACATTCATTAATTCATTATTTTTTGGAAAATTAAATTCTTGTGGACTATATCAACAACAGAAATCTGAAATTGGTTGATAACATAAAAAAATGTCTCAATGAAGAGAAATTGAGATGAAAGCCCTTGTCAGTATAAAAATGTTCTCATTACCTATGTATATCATCATTTATGAATTGTTCTATCCTTGGAAGGGAACTTATAATATATTTTTTTGCATACCATCAAGTGACTATGGTTTTATGAAAATATTATTTAATTCTAGAAGTGGATATCTCAGAATATTTTCTAATAAAATTTGAATGGGAGGTTTATTTTTTAGAGTGTTTAAGTGACACCACATTTTGTATTTTAATAATTCCAAGATACCATTTCAAGGTCAATAGATTCAAATTATTGAAATAATTGATTTTGTGGTGTCATGGGATGATGGATACTCAACAAAAGATTTCCAATAATGTTTTAAACATTATATATGATTTTTACCATTATGTTTTTACATTTTACTCTTTTACTTTGAAACTAGATGACTTGTTCGAAAATAACTGATTAATTGTGTTATTGAAAATATAACATATCCCATATATCCTTATATTAGTGTTGTATAAATATATTTATTACTTATTTAATCTAATTAAATTTTAAATATAATTATATGAAATTTTAATTTTAAATAGAGAATTTGTAAAAAACATTTTTGTAGAAAATTTACATTTTTACCGTTATGAATAATTATTTTTATTAATTATTAATTAAAAAATCAACTAGTCTTAATATATTTATTTTTTGTATTTATAATTGAAATTAATTTAATTATTTAATGTATTCTATTTTAATTTATTCTTAACTAATTCCCCGATTTTAATAAAATAATAGTTTGATTAAATAATTGTTTCATAATTATTATTGTAATAATAATTAATGAAAACAATCAAAATCTTATACCATTAAATGAAAATTTCAATAATAAATAATATTCAAAATAAATAACTTAAATAAAATAATCTTTTAATAAAATTAATCTGCAATATGTATCAAAAATAATCTTTACATTAACGCATGTAACATGTAATAGTCTGTTTTTATGGAAATTTTATTTTTAGGCCTAAATATTTTTTATTAGAAAAAATTATCAATTTAATTGATTCTAAAAAAATTTATTATTTTAAATAAATTTAGTGTATTACATTAAAATATATCCAAAAATATAACTTCCTCATGCACAAATTTAATTAGAGAAAGATAAGAAAAATAATCCTATTAATTTTAATGGTTTTTTTAAATGATATTCAAGGGATTTATAAATTTAAATTTTATTTTGAAAAAACATATTTTTTATTTTAATAATAAATATTTACTATGTGAAAAAATTTTCAAACCCGTCTATGTCTTATAAATGTGTCGGTATTAAAAAATTTATATTTATCAATATTTATTTAAAAATAATTTATTTTAGACAAAATATTAAAACTATTTATATTTTGATATTATTAATTCAATAAAAAATATATTTATATATATTTTATATTTTGAAATTCTTATGAAAATTTTACAATATAAGGGTTTATGGATCATAACAAAAAAAATTAGATAATCATATTTTTTATTTATTATATGAATATATTATCTATCGTGTTAAGAAATATCAATTGGACGGATAATAAAAAAAATTATTTTAAATTCACATCTAAAAGTGACATAATCACATCTTAATATAGTAAAAAATATAAATAAAAATTTTATTATGATTCAAATTAATTTTATATTGATATGATCATTTGATTCTATAGATTTTAATTACATATTAATATAATATCCATTTATAATTATGAACCCCCTTTTAGCCTCTGTATATGATCTATTTGTGTGATAAATGGTTGTGGAAGATGTAGTTGGCGATTCAACAAGCATGGATTTTACTTAGAGTTCTACAAGCATAATCATTTCTAAAATATGATTTCACTCAAGCATAAATTATGTGATTTTGGATTGGTCTTCATTATGGGAAACTCCTAGATATGATACCTCCTATACAAGTTAAGATAGATGGGATTTATGAACAAAGATTCCTCTTAAATATGTCATTTCATCCTAATTTTTTTATTTATATATAGTTACTTTATGGTATAAAATTTAGTTTAATGAAAATTTTTCAAAAGTTAAATTAAATATCAAAATAATATTCATGGATTTTACTATTGTATTGTTTGTGAAACCCAATATTTAATGAATATTATTCAATTAAAGATTTTATTCAGTGAAATATCAAGTCATTACATAAAAGAACCTTCTATACCCCGAATTACAGACTAGATCCTCTACAATATAAAGGTATTTAATTTTTATTGAGCCATAATATAATATTGATGATAACATTAAAATATATTACTGAGATATTAAATAAATTATTTATATTTGTACCTCATCCAACATTTAAATGTTCACTTCTACATACGAATAAATGTGATCCTTATATAAGGAAGTATTCACTCACATCATTGATCAACAAAGTGAGCCTTATATATATGATTCACAAACCATTCAATTTTATTGTTCTTTTGAGTAATTGTTTGTACATATACATGGAGACATAAAAATAAAACAGCGTCATGTTATAAAAATAAATAATTTAAATATTGAATATATAAGTTATAATACATTAAAACATATGAACAGTTCAAAAACAATAATGAAATATTTAAATTTTTAAAAATAAAATTCTTATTAAAAATTATTAACATGGTTAATAATTTGATGACCTATCTCACCATGGTATTTATTTTAATTGAAATAATATTTAAAATTAAAAGAAATATATATTTTTAATTCTTACACCAAAATAACATACATCCAATTTATCAAATGTTTAAAAAAATTCCAAGTGACATTTTTTTAAATTAAATTAATTAAAATTTGTTAATTAAATAATTTATCAAATAAAATATATAATTAACTATTCTTATAACCATTGAATCATTTGTGTCATTTTAAATAGAATTTTATTTATTACTAATGAATTCATCTAACATGTATCTATTATCATTTCCCTAATCGAAAACACATATTGGAATAAGATCAATAATAACAGTGAATTATTATTTTAAAAGGTAAATTATAAAAATGAATTTACATTAGGTAATGAATGAAAGTTAGTCTCATTATTAAATTTTTGGTATTTTGGAAGGATTTCACGAATCATAAATTCACCTCTAAATCCTTCATGAAATCAATGTTTAGATTGTGATGGGAATGAAATTTTAGATATTTTGTTGTAGTTCTATTATAGACAATGAAGAAGTATAATATATCTATATCATTTCATGTAATAAATAATTTATCCCAATGGGGGAATCTAGTAGTAGTACTATTTATCTCTATTGATTTTTTACTCACAAATAAATTCTATTGCACACATGACTTCTGGGATATCAAGGTTCATTGGAAAACAAGGCCTCGGGATCATCTTCAAGCATTGAACCCAAACAGTAGTAACTCCTTAACTGTGGAATGAAGGATAGGGGAAACAATGGTCACTTGTGTTTTAATATAAAATTATTTAGGTAATCAATTGAGGAATTTACAATATAAATATAGGTGTTCAATAGAATCTATACTAATCCTCTATGTGGGGCAGTGTTGATTATCATCTTACATGACATCAATGGGGGTAGATGAAAAATATGGTTTCAACATAACTTGTGAAGGGTCTATTTTAGTATTGGAATATGGTATTCTATATTAGCTACAAGGCCATGGTATGAGACATCTTTCTATATATACTATACAACCTATATACCTCATGTCTTTCTGGCCATGTAGGGGTTCACACTAATCATAGTTTTAAAGGGTGATTTTGATAAAAATACAATAAAAGGATCGATTTCCTTGGATGTTGTTACATTTTTTATAATTAATTATAATTCACTCTAAATTTGCAAAAATATTCATGAAGTTTGAATAATGTATTAAATTTACCCAATTTCAACTCAATTTTGACTATACCATGACATTTCCTTTCTAAATGATTGAGTGTGAGAACAACATGGTCTAATGGAGGACTGGGTGTTATATAGTTTTTAACCCATGATGGGGTTGAATTAGTTAAATTATTTCCAATAAAGTTCACCAATTTCTTTTTTTAAAAATAACTAATCCCTCAAAAATCCATAATCAAGTATAGAAATTCATTCCAAAGCTCGGAATTCATTTTTATCATTAGACTGAATGATCCTTAATAACTCACATTGTTCGATATTGTGGGAGGATTGTCTCATCACAACCATTTGGGGAAAATTATAGTCTACATCATGACTCGCTTATATATGTCATTTATGTTCCATATTCACTTCCTAATCCTGATATTGGACTAGTTTCACATACAAAAATAAACAAGTTTGGAACCCTACCATTTTTAAATGATTTTCTATTAATGATACCTTCGGTATATATCTATATTTCTAAATCAATTTACTATATATTTTTTTGAAATGAGAATTTCTGATTATTTTTAATGCATAAATTCAGGAATCGTAGTGTTTTACTTCTCTCTAGGGAAGTGTTTGGTATTTTAAATATGTCATTGAACCATTTAGAGGAATCCCATTTATCTAGTTTATAATAGGAATTAAAACTGTCATATAATGTTTGAGTTATGTACTTTAATGTCTTGTAAAAAAGTAAAAAGAGGAGGTATCTTAAGAACTATGTATAGTACATAATCCATATGAATGAATCCTATTTATCTGATTTATAGTAGGAATAAGAGTTATCATAATTCAATTTTTCATCCATACATGGCCTAAAGATTGTTCCCTTGCATGTGGACAGTCATATATTAAAACTAGTCGGGGATTACACCATGAGGTTTCAATAGATGGGTAGATTCATGATGTGAATATTATGATAATTGTAAATTACTAATCCCAGGTGTTCTATTAATTATTTTATAATCAAGAAATATAATGTGATCAATCTTAGTTCATATGGACTCATGGATTATATAATAATGAATCCCATTTTAGGTGTTTTATATAGAACATGGGCCTTTGGATGGTGTCCAATGCATCCCTCTTATAGAAAGAATCAGATTCTTCATAGTCCGGTGAACATCTCTATGTGATAATGGATGAGGAATAAATATGAACTAATAGGGTTGTTTGGGTCCCTTGGGTTTGAGTGAAAAAAATATAGAGGCACTTATACCAAGGTGGATTCTAATTGGAGATCGATCCTTAGGAACTAATCCTACAAATACATTAGTACATGAATCATAATTCTCATAGTTTAGATAGGGTATGCATGAATTCATCTAGTATACAAGGATATTATAACAGGGGATGTCTGCCTAACATGTACTAACTATCTAACTATCATGTTTTGATTGTCTGTCAGACATTTTGGAGGATGTCTAGACATGTATGAGGATTTCTTGACATGTTTGAGTATTTATAGAAATGTCCTCATTCCAAGAGAACATTTTTAAATACTATCAAATGATCTAGTTGACTAGGTTGGATTATGTCTCGTGATGTGACTAACATGTTTGGAGGATGTTGCATGATCTGAATGAAATGTCTATAGGATGTCACATGAAATGGTCAATATGGCTGGATGACATCTCAAGACCTGAGAGACAGGTAAAAAGTCATTCCCAATACATGATTGTCATGCCATGATTCTTCTGGATGACCATTACAACATATTCATATGACTTCTCAAAACATGGATGTAACTTCTTAAGTGAATTTCATGATCTTGTTGAAAATTATGAATTGCTTACCAAAACATGGGATACATGTATAAAGAACCCTAGATTTCATGGGTGACATGCCTTGATGCTACCACTTGAATTTGGAATCAGATCTACGAGACATCAGAATACGAGGTTTAAATGTCTAGAGGACTACAGAAGTCATGGTTGATATGTTTGGAGGGTCTCTCATGACTTGGATTAAATTTATAGTTGATTCTCATGATTGAGGTAGGTCCCGATATGCATGTGAATAATATAATACAAATTTTTCATAAGGCATCTATATTTTTTTGTTTTTTTTATCTTTACTACATTTGAAGCTCACAATTTGTTTGGAATTATCATACATAGGTTTATCATTGCATGATAAACATGTGGTAGTTCATTTTCATGATATCTCATTCCAATTTAATGTCCTTATCATGATCTATAAGGAAATTACATGAACAAATCTTCCATATCAGGTTATCCTTTATGTCATTCCCAGGATTATTCCAGGTGGAATTCCCTTGAGATCACAAAAAATACTGGTCTGTGAAGTCTACTCATGGATGGACATATATAATTATCCATTGTATATGTTTTTTACTAATGGGATGATTTTATAGACCAATAATCCATTGTTATACACCACATTTCATGGTGTGAATATTTCAAATATAATATGGAGTCAACATAGGTATTTTTTTCATTATGAAATATTCATGATCCTAACATGGGTGGTTAATGGACTCTCATTATAAGTAGAGACCATGAGAATATTTTAATATCTTCATGATTATTTGAAACCTGGATGATGAAAAAAATTTCAAAAAACCATTTTGAGAAGTCATATGTCTTTTCACTAGTGATCTAACATGTTTAATATCATTCTTGTGATCTGGACAATGATGAAAATGTCCTCACGTGATTGGATATTTCATTTTAGTAGTCCTTTGGGTGAATAATATGGCTTTCTATAGTTCATTTGTGAGATTTAGTATACTTTTTAAGGTCCTCTCTTGAGATCCTGATGTCTTTTCGAAGGGCCTTCATTTTAAAAATGGTGATCAACTGGGGAGCATAAACACTTTCACATGAAATTCAACATATCTTCCCTTCATGAGAAGATTCCACATTTTCTCTTATTAATTCCATTACTATTTTTTACAATGGTAGGATATATTTCTATGTCATATACACATTATTAGATAAAATCTATCCATTTTCCTATGATGCCAAAGGGTGGTCGTATGCTTGAATACACATGTTCAACATTCTTCTCATGAAAAAGTGGACATGCTAGTATGCTCTTAGAAAACAAGGCGGACATGTTGCATTAGGGTTTGTAGGGTCATATGAATCACATCACATTTATATCATCCAAAATCATTATAATTTTAGGCTTTGGTACTATTTCACCCATATTTTTCAATTTTTTCAGTGATTTTCAGACATCTGTTGAATGAAAAGTCTAATCATTGATGGAAATAGTTTGGAAAAATTTGTATAGTCATCTTTATATTTCTTGACATTATTAAATGAATAGAATAGATATTAATAGGGGATCTTCATGATCTTAATATGACCATATATAGCACAAGATTCATTTTCATAACCTTCCAAGAGACATGTCATCATGGGTCCTTGCAAATCTCATCTGATCTGCATGATTCAACTATATAAATGTAATTACATTTAGAGGTAAATTATATACAATAATTTATTTATTTATTAAATTCTAGATTTTTTATTATCATTTATAATTTATAAATAAAAGAACCATTATGAGTGACATCTAATTGGAGATAGAATCGGTTCTAAGGAGAGTAAACTCCCACTTGATTCCTTTGGGTATCTGGTGGGCGGTGTCTCAGGGAACGATTCGTCTCTCGATTAATCATTGGTCTTCCATGTAGCACTCAATAAATATAGTCTAATGGGAAGACTAATTCTATTATTGACTATATACTATATAGAACCTGTGATTTCTTCCCTCACAAGTACCATTTGTAAGACATTGGTGTTAGATCCTTTTTTGGATGAATTATCTGGAAATGCTAATCACAATACTACATTGATGGACCATTTCAAGTGAACTGGTTATAAATATATCATTATGTGTATGTTCCACCTGACAGATTCATACCAGCACTTTTTTATACAATCTACAGATAAACCATCAATAATTGTTCTATGCATTACCCTCAGTCCTCATCAATATTAATATCATGGAAGCTAAAAACGTGTTTTTGGATCTTTTTCCTGAAAATTTAATCATTGTGTTTTTATAGGACCAACATAGGGTATCATGATCACATAACTTATGGAAGATCACATGATCTCAAAATAATCCCAAGTCTTTACTTTTTGAAACTTATAGGGGTCATGTTATTCACGAGACATGTATTAGTTCATGTAAATGATAATCCAACTAAAGATCATGACATTCATATTATTTCTTCTGAATCATGCACCTCTATTGATACGATTTATTCTCTTTTATGATATATGGTTTATGTTTTTTAAATAAGGCTTCCAGTTATTGTATGTCATCCATGAAAGTAGCTGTAGTAGCAGTAGATGATCAGAACATCATTGATACAATTTTGGATTGTAACCATCACCGTGTTCTCGATTCATCACTGAGAAGTCTGATATAAATGATTGGAATAAAGAATGGAGAATAACATTTCTCCTAATTCCTACCTATCTTTAGGTTTGGCCTCAGTAATTAAGCTCTTATTATTAAGTCATAGTCTGCAATTATGACTCAATCATGGATTCTAGAAACCCATTATATCTTCTGGAAAAAATATCCCAAATACCTAATTTCATTTTATAAAAGAAACACACAAATAGATATATACTGAAACATGTGATCACCAAGTCTGAGTAAAACATCCATGATCCTGATTATGACAAACTCTTGTACTACTAAATATTAAGGATATATACTAAAATCAAAAGTTTTGGGTGGTTTTCTTAACTAGGACATTCAATCAAGTGAAATTTTGTTGTGGATTGGCGTTTTCCATTCAAGGTGAAATTTATTTCCTCTATGATTTCAAAATAAGCGAAGTAGATCAAGATTTGTGAGGCAATGTGGATCTTGTAATCCTTACCTATGTCTATCAATGGTTTTATGGTGGAATGTTTCAACTACTAGAGTCCCGACACAAATATGTTCTACCTGATACATGGCAATTATGGTATCAATTCATGGGATATTAACCTTATTTTTGGAGAACCCGTTTTATTATATATGTGTGATGAATTTTGCCCCTACTTATACATGGGAGGATGTAGAGAGGACCCCTCCCATTTAATGGGAGATAGATAATTAGAAGGAAGATCTTACTAATGCGATTCAAACGCTATCAACGGTGTTCGAATCGGAGGATGATTGGAAGATCGGTGGCTCCTTGAAGATCCATGGATGTGCCCTCGCTCTCAGACAAACCAAAGCTAAAAGAATGGTGTTCTATCTGTCAGATGCGACCCCAGTGCATTAAATTAAAGAAAACAAATTACACGGTGTGTACTTTTGAAGTACACGACATATACTCTCCCATTCTGTACTCAGCTTTAGGCGGCCTCCACATCACCCATACTTGGCCATGTGTGTGAACATGAATCGTCTAGAACATGGAATCTAGCAACACCAATGTACATTTCATGTACTTCAAAGATTTCTAGATTTTCCTCTTTTCCCAAAAACAACCAGAATAGGCAAATAATACTAGAAAATAAGATATGGGTTCTTACATTATTGATATTCATTATCAGAACTTCATTACTGGGTACTTCAAAATTCTATTTTTAAAAATAATAAGTAGCAATAAGGATGCAAGAAAACTGGTCAGTTATTACTGGGGTATATGGCCCCATAACATACATTCCCAATATAAGAAGACACTATGAATATTTAGCTATATGTAGTAATTTTATGGGTTGATGGATAATGGTTTCATGAATCATGATTTCAAAAAATTTCCTCGAGAATTAAACATAGTTATATATAATTTTTTACAATAGCAACCAAGCCTCCTAATTTTTTTGGAGAGTTTAGTCCTATACTACTGACTATTGCAAGATCATTCATGTACCTCTTCCATTATAATGGGAATAGTTAATTCATTAATGAATCTGATAAGTATTCCATAAAAACCGTATTCTGATTGGAATTTTTTCTTATTTGGATCATCACAATTGGAAAAACATAGAACTCGACATCAAATATATTCCCTTCCATAATTGTCTATCAAGAGGGTACTATTTTAGAGATAATAATTTATTGGATCCATCTATCCTGGGGTGGATATCATTTCATCGAGATTTGGGAGAGTGTCAATCTGATTTATTTCATACATGTTGTATATTATAATCAATGATCCCATCATTTAGGGAGTGATGTTGAACACTATATCAACTTGATAATGGTTGGATAGAAGTGTATGTTCATTATCCAGAGTATCACCTTGAGAATTTTGTGATTAAGGGATATTTTGCAAAGTTGTTCCAAAATGGAACCCTGTCATCAACCCTCTAATGTATCATGCATCAGCTACAATTCATCTTTTTTATGAAATATTCAGCATCAATAATATTTATAACTAGCTCTAAATCACCTTTCCCATTTTGTGGGATAAATATAGTTTTAGGAATATTTCTTAGACAACAATGAGGGATTTCTATTTTTCCTCATTATTAGCATCGACTTCAACAAATGATAAGGATCAAGGAAAAGAATATTTTTTCAAAGAATAAAATACAATCCTTAGAAAAACCATATTGAAAATTTGGTTTTCTAGTAACTATCCAATTTTACATCAGGAGGCACCATAAAAAAATCACTGTTGTTTTGGGGGTTTCATTGTCATAGAAATTCTTTTAATCTTGATGTTTCATTTCTAGTAGGGTAGTTTATAGTGTGACTTGTGAATTAAGGTAATCCTACAGGTCCTTACATATCATGGCCTTTTATTAAACTAAATGGATATCATGCTACTGTAAAATAATATCATATTAGGAAATACCCCAACTCATTAACGGGTGGACAAGGATGGACATGACAGGATTAATATTAGAGTCCAAGTGAACTCCATGATTTCCCATGTAATGCCTCATATTTTTTCCCATTAATTATTTGTTCATGGAATTTCATTAAGACAAAAAATTTCGTTTAATAGTTCCTAAAATCATTAATCAAATGCATTAGAAAATATTATCATTCACTAAAATATTATTCTAAGTTTGGAGAGATCCAAGTCATAGTTCCCTAGGGGATATATATAATTTGATTCACTTTTCTTCTACCTGAGGCATCAAGACTAGTGTGTGTGGTAGGGAATTTTTGAGACTCTCGAAGTCATTCTTGTATTATGCATCCCATCAGTAGGTGAATCCCTTCATCACTATCTCGGGGAATGAGAGTTATTTTTCTTCTAGGTTAGCTATGAAATGATGAATGTAATAGAGACGCCCTTAGGTTCACCTTAGTTATATAAGAATATGAGGGGTGACATTTAATAAATTTCCCTTCTATTTTCTATGTAAACCTTAATACCATGGTGGTGAACCATAAAGAAGAGTAATTTTCTATATTTTACCCCAATATCACACATAAGGAAGATCATCAAAAAACTATGATTCCACAACCTATCGTAGATAGTATGATGGTTCATGAAGTGATCATATCTCTATCAAGATTTAACAAAAACTAGTACTAACCCGTGCACTTGCACGATGTTATAAAACAATGCTTATATTCAATAACAAAATACCATTATTCAAATTTATTAACGAACAATTAAGTTGAATATAATTTCCCTATGGACAAAACATTGTGGTACATAAAATTAGAAAACTGGATATACTATAGAGACATCATCAATATAGTAGAAAATATTGAAGAAAGTTTTAATGGAATAAAAATTTATTTTGAGCATGAAGAATTTAAACACAATAAGAAATTTCTATGATTCGAAGTTAATATTGAACATTACTATTGAATATATTTAAATCACTATTTGATAGTACATGATATTGAAATACATGTGGTGAAAATAGGGATACCTCATGAATATAGTCAAAAACATTAACGATAAATTTATAGGAATGGAATTATTCTAAGGATAGTGATTTCAATAACATTAATAAACTAAATCTAAAATAAAATTGAAAAAAACATTTTATTGTAAAATAAAATAACAACTAATAGGAAATTAAAGTAGAATACACAATTAAGTTGACATCATAAATATTTTATACATTTACATTAAGTTATAATGAATAAAATTTTAATTTCACCATGAAGAATTCAAACACATTAATGAAAACAACATTCAAATGGTTAATTAAAATTAATATCATTATGATAATTATTATTGAGTTGAGGTCATACGATCCCCAAATGGAATACTAAACGAATAACCTATAAAATAAATGATTCCAACACAAAACATAATATATTATAGTAAACACATAATAAATCACTCAAATAACATATTAAGAATAGAAAAAAGGGAAATACTAACCTCAAAAAAAGAAATAAATGTATACTCACATTTAATGAAATAAAAAATAAATAAAAGATAAAATAAAAATAAAATATCTACTTCTCCAGAATATGCCAAATGATCCCTCTTCCATTATGTTCTATTCCCCCAAATTGTAATGTGACTCCACCCAGTCACCATGTAAGATCTAGACCTTTCATCCAAACACTGGAAATGTTCACTAATTTCCTGCCATTGGCATCAACTATATTATAATTATGTGCAACAGTTGGATGTAAAATGCATGATAACCAATCTATATTTACTATACATGTTATGTCATCAAATCAAAAAGAGGAAACTTAAAAGAAATAGTAGCAGAAGTGGGAGAGAACTGTTGATTACCATCTTTTAGACATGAAGTTTTCATTGAAAAGAATTTACATACAGAAATCATCATTTGAGTTATAGTGATTTAATAAGAGGAAATAAGGTAGAATCTCATCAGCTAAAATTGAAATTTAGGATTGAACATGCACCTGATTCCCTCTATGCTGTACAACTATCATGAAAATGAGAAATTCCAGCCTGCACAGACAAAACAATAGTGAATCCAGAATTTAATGGTTATGCGGGATTCATTTATGATGACCCCATAAAAAACATACATATCATAATGAGCACATGAATATGTAGGCTACCCAGTCTCAATTTTTCTTTCAAAAATGGGGTGACAGTTCACATGCTTGTTCAATCAGAAAAAATGTATAATCAGAAACACATTCTAAAACCAGATAAATATACCAATAGAACGTGTTTTCCTTCACTGAAAACCTTTATAGCTTCAGTGGTAGCATCATCAATTAGTGATAACCAATTCTATCAATGCAGCAACAAACATTAAGAACCACAACAACACCGGAAACAGTACGCCAAATTTCAAAGTATCAATGAGCTAACGAAAAATGTAACGAATATCGATTTTTATAATAAAGAGATTTTCAGAAAAAAAAAATGCCTTGAAGATGTCTATAAAACATTCTTGAATGACACAATAATCAGTTTTGGGGTTCAAAATTCCTCCATCTTGAAATAAGTAGTATTTATTCAAAGGAGGCTGCAATGACAACGTAAGCCTAATGAAACCATAGAAATCAGAAAAACCTAATAGACATGAAAAAGGAATCATGAAGGAAATACTTACCCATATTATAGAAAAATGTAGTTAGGCCAGGACATCATCTCCTTGTAAACTAAATAAATAAATAACTTTTACAATGGGGAAATTAAGAACCCATTATGAAAACTCTGAACACAAATTGACGGAGAACCACACAACGGACACACATCAAATGAAGACAATGTGTGAATGAAACAACATGAAGGAAAAAGCCTAACCTAGAAAGCTATAGACAGTGTCCTGAGTGGAAAATAAATTTAGGCCTATACCATTGGAAATTGATGAATCTTAGAGGCTATGCATTGTTATAGATGGTGGAAAAACTGCATGCAGCAATGATCCAAAAGTACCTGAAAATACAACAAACTATATGTTATAAAATTAAAAATGTAAAATAATGACATGAATAAAAAACATGAAATTTACAAAGTAAACAATTTTAATTAAAAATTTAATATACATACCAAATTGATAATCCACATAAAACATCAAAGTGAGTGGTCATAATAAAAAGAGAAATGAAATTTTCATCACCAGGGTTGTCTATATCACCCTTGCAAGCTTCTAGCCAAT
Source organism: Viscum album (assembly GCA_963277665.1). NCBI lineage: Eukaryota > Viridiplantae > Streptophyta > Magnoliopsida > Santalales > Viscaceae > Viscum > Viscum album. Next base: position 1,203,464,766 of record OY728145.1, read on the forward strand.
GTTTCTCAGCCACTGGGAATATCCTAAAATTGGTTTAGCAAATTAGAAACCAGCTTCCAAGGAATAGTGATTTCTAACGTTAAATAGATCAAAAAGTTAATATTCATTAGACCATGAAGCGAAAACATATATGTATGACAACAGATAGGTAAAAAAATGAAAGATAACAAACCAAAGAAATGAATCTTTAGCAAAAAGATAATATTAGTAAAAATTTCACAAGAATCAGATTAGTCAGCCACATAAAAACCCAAGGTAAAGATCAACTTTTGAAAATCTAACTCAATTATTTGATGTAGAGGAAATACCTAAAAAAGATGACAAAGTAGATAGTTGAGGATCCAGACAGCTCGGATGCTGCATCCAGGCATGGATTCCCCGATCGAACTCCCAAGAGTTCCAGAGATGTACAATAAGTAGTCCAGAAAATATCTATGAATGACTAATAGGGAAACACTTTAATAAGCAGTCCAGAAATATTTGTGAACAACTAATTAAGAAACACTTACATATAAATAATCTTGAAACATTAATGTTTCAACTACCTATATGTAATTATGTAATTTTCAGTGCCATCTTAATGTAGGGGCACCAAGATACTATCTCCAAGAACTACACATTCATGGTATGTCGAACCAAATAGAGAACTCAATAGGGAGGGAGCATAACAATGTATGTTAAACACAAACAGAAAAGAGAAAAAATGGTCAGATTATTTGAAGGGAAAACATGATATTGAAAATTAGATGAACTCTAAATCAATATAAGAAACACCCAAAACACCCTACGGAAATATATACGAATGACTAATATGGAAAACCTTACATATAAATGATGTTGAAACATTAATGTTTCAACTATCTGTATGTAATTATGTAAATTTTAGTTCCATATTAACGCAGGGGAACCAAGATTCTATTTCGAAGTAGTACAATTTCATGGTATGTCGAACCATATAGAGAAGTGAGTGGGAACTTAGCCGTAACCTAGTCAGTTAAACACAAACAGAAAAGGGAATATAGGTGGGATAATAGGTAGGATTATTTGAAGTCCAAATAGGATCTTGAAAATAATATAAACGCTATATACACTTAAGATCCATCCAAAACACCATATAGAACATGTATTTGAATGTGGGAAAACAACTATAGAGTTAGTGAATCATACATTCTAAAAAGCAGAGATCCATGTTACTCAATACTTGCAACCCAGTAAATGAAGATTTTCATAAATGCACAGTTACCTAGAAATTAGGCGACGAAATTACCGACCTGAATCAATCTCAAAGGAATCAGTTGATGTTGTATGAAATCGGTGGATGCTGAGGCGATTCGGTCAGGGCTTGGGGCCTGGTTGATCATGCGGAGTCAGTGTCATGAGTTCAGAGGGTATTCATTGAGGGGAGTGGGAGAGGGGATTCAGAGATTGTGCTCAGGGATGGAAAATAGAGGGCAGCAAGTAGTCCGTTGATAAGTGCTGCAACCACCCTCAGTCAACAGGACGAGCGGGAGGAGAAATCCAGGGAGGGGTATCACGACCGTGAACCCCAGAAACCAAATTGGAGGAGCCGTAGCCATAGAAGGTTAAGGGAGAGAGCAGATGAAGCGGCGGAGGGAAGTCGTCCTGAACCCTAATCGTATTGGAGGAAAATCCCGAGAGTGGGATGGTGTGGATGGTGGGAACAAAGAAATGGTCGGGGATAGTAAGTGCATTGATTCCAGGGACGACATGCGGGAGGAGATGAGCATATTCCACCGGCGGTGTGTTGATTGGAGCTCTGTCGAAACCCTAATCGCGGCTGGAGTACCAGGTTAGGCAAATGGAAGGAGTCGCGTGGGGAGAAATGGATTAGGAGGTAGCGCGCGACGGTCTAGGGGTAGAATCGGGAATGGAAGTGTTATTTGGGTGACGTGGTTGAGCGTGGAGGGGACATGTAAGTTGGGAGGTACCCAGATTTAGTAGATATAGTGGATATATTCAACATAAAACTATATTATTCATGTCTATAATGGATAAAATATATGATACATGACACATTGATAAGTTTCATCATCATTTTTTAATTAAAAGGGAATAAGCATAGAGGAAAAGGTCCCCAATGTGGATTTGAGGAAGGTGGCTTCCACTTATTAAGGGTCTATCTTGATTTTATTGTACACAAAAAAACCCATAACTAAATTATAGTTTGTGTAATCCAATAGTTGGAATGATCGAGTGTTCAATAGTCTCAATATTAAATAAATTTTCATGTAGTGTCGATTATGGTCATTCCTCCAATGGCCCAAAGGCCTTCATTTTTTATTGATTTTTGATAATCCACCATTCAAGGGGTAAAGTGAGACCCTTACAAGGCACGTAGGCAAAAGTATTACATGGCCCATATTCCTTAGAGGAATTAATTTCCCATAGGATTCAAACATTACATACAACCCAGACTAACTACTTGGAACAACTCTTCCCCAGCATATTCATCATGAAATCAGATCTCCACCTTCGCATGGCTGTTCGGCTAGAAATTCTCATGCATGCATAGGTTGGTCTCGATGGCAGGCGCCATACCCTATCATTCTTGCAATCTGTTTAGCTTCTACGGTGGTGAAAGCTCCTTGCTCATCCTCCATGTAGAGTTTGTTCCTTGTAGGTATATTGTTTTTTATCTGTACTTAAGGTGGCCCAAAGGCCTTGAGGTGGCCCAAAGGCTTTACTGACCCAAAGTCCTGGGTGGCCTGAAGTCCTTGAAGGACTCGAGGACCAAATCGGTGGTCTGAAGGCCCAAATGGGGGCATATTCCAAGCTGCTACAGTTCCAAACAGTTCATGGTATACTACCTGCTACATTACTGCACAGTTTCTACTACAGTACCTGCTACAATACTGCTACAGTACCGCTAAAGTACCCTTGAAATTATTCCTCCACCTGGATTTGATCACTGGTCATTTGGATGCACTAAAGAAGTCCTTACCAACCTATCTAAGGCTTATGTGGTCAATTAATGTCTTTGAAATCGATGTAGACCTAAATTTTCCCATTCTTTTTCATTAAAGGGATATTGTGGGTGAGTCATCAAGGGTATTTCAAATTGTAGAAAAAAATTTCTCTAATCAAATTTTCATCTTATGATACTACATTATTATAGTGATTCTAGTATATCCTATTGGTTTCATGGTCAAAACCATTATTTTCATCTCGATTTCCAAGATGATGTGTTGTTTTGTTTAGGTTAGGTCTGCTAACTTCTATACAATTCCATGTTCACACATATTTTATTTTCTTTAAAAAATAAAAATGCATATATTTATACCAGAGAGTCATGGAATCTTGAATTAACATAGGTCGTGGGTATTCATTTTTTCCCATTTTTACCTCCCTGACATCATTGATTTTGTTGGAGAAACCTTCCTCAAAAATTAATGTGGAATTCCATATGTCATCCACTTCTTCATCCACGTATGAAAATATAGATGAATTTTCTAAAATGGTCAATAAAATTGGGTATCTCTATCATTTTCATGTTGGGATTGGCCATGGAAAGATATGCCTTCATCATAAACAACAAGAGTCATTATATAGAGATTACAGAGCAGATTATTTTCATTTACACTACCACTAGGGAATGTATGATCTTTGAAATATTGGATTAAGACTACTGCCTCAGTCAGTTATATGGGAAGCCCATAATCAATATTGATCAAACACTATATATTTTCTATGGTATTCCCAAATTCATTATGGTTTACAACAGATATATTATCACCCACCATTGGATTTTTGACCCTTTAATAGAGACCATACTAATCTTAAATAGCTTAAAAAATATAGAACAGATTATTTTCATAATGTATTATGTTTATCTTCACATTTATTGGGTATTAAAAACCCTATAAGAATATTTATGGTACTCCCTCATGGTTATGAAAAAAAGATCATCCAAGAAGTAAATTATATGTGGTCTATTAAATGATAACATTGACCAAAAACCATATATATTTGATCCCCAAACTCTTCACTATGAAGGATATTCCTGAGAGTTCCTCTCTCGATCTTATCATACCCTTGAATGGTTATCCTTGATGAAGTAAAAACCACCTTACTATATCCTAAATGAAAAAGGTTCCAAACTAGGATGAGATTGATCTAGATTCCATGTAATTAGAGGCCCTTAGTATTTAGGCATCATCACGTTTTTCAAAACCATATTTGGGTCTCATATACCCTTTATTGTCTTCTTCCTTATCATACCGTAATAATGAGATGAAAACATCGAATTCTGGTGGAATATTATCCACTATATAACCTACTACTATAGTGAATTAAATTTTATTTTCCTATAGAACCCATAGGGCACTGATGAATGACTCTAAAATTTATTTTGAACTATGGAGAGTATCCAAGGTTGAGATATTGTTTGAAAAATTGGATGATTTTTCTAAATGTCAGACTATTGTTACATGTATCTATGCTTCTAAATTTCAGGTTGCTCTATATTATTATGTTCAGGGGCTATGATATTTAACGTGTATGTTAATAGTGCTTGTGAGTAACCAGAATTTGATTATTCTTCTAGTGGAGTTGGCTATACTATCCATACCTATTGTCATGGATGATAAGAAAATCACACCCTCTCCATTATTTCATGTAAGATGATTAGGATGGGGAGACTGTTGGAGGGTTCTAGGATTGTTCCATTTTTTGGGATTGATATAGTTCTTTCCCATTGATATTGGATTTATATATGTCTTATATGGTGATGTGGTTGATATATTGGGACTAACCATTGACATTGTATCCCATGTTCCTATGGATTTTCTTCTGTTGGATTCTGGAAACTCAAGATTACTGGAATATTTATCATTAGAGAAGTGGTATGAAAATTTTATTAATCTAACAAACCCAATGATGTGATCATCATTTTATGGGGGTGCCCTTTGGTTTGGCAGTTCTCAAACTATGCAGAATATAAGAAAGATGAATTTAAGAGAGAAATCTTGCATATGAGATAAATGTAACTCTTCCTATTTAGTATCTTCCTGTATATGATTATTATTTGTACATAATGGAGGAATATATGATGTCATCTCATTATGTGATGGGGATATTATGGATTTTGTTAGATGATATCTCATGGTGGCATAACCCTAGTCAACAATCTTTATATTCATCCAACTATCAAACATGGGTCCAATGATGTATGTAACTTCATTGCAATACCCTCTTATTTAAATTGAGTTATGGTGATAATTTTCTCTTGTTTAGAGGAGTTATCTATCATCACCTCTTTGGAATTTACCATTATGTGGAGGAAATAATTAAATATAAATAATTTTTAAATAATGTAACTCATCCACCTTATGGAAAGGGACATACTGGGAACAATTTGTGAGGGTGACTTCACTAGGTTTCATAGGATGAAAAAGAATGAGGTGGTTATTTTCCCTATGATCAATGAAGTAACATCTGATAATCACATTTCCGAATGAGAATTATTTATTCCTCCATTTCTAGATTTCTATGTCACACGGGTATAGTTTCACTTCCGATCAATAATGATTTATCGATTAATGCTACATGATAGGATGTTCTAGATGATTATGTACCTTCCTATGTAATTGAATAAGAATTTCTTCTGACTTGAGGGTAACAATAGAATTCTATTACCTATTGAGCATTTTTCCTTGTATTGAGTGAATTGGTTGAGATTTAGCTTGGGTACCCTGAATGAAATATTATAAATGTTTTCCATTTCTATAAACATGTGAAATCCACCTAAATACTCATTGGGATCAGAGGTATCTTTATATAATCCCCATGAATTTCAATATAGAGTTGCATATATTACACTTGTAGCAGATAAATGTTTAGTGAACTAGTTAGACCCTTCCACCTTGTGGTGAAGTTATACACACTATTTTTTGTAGTATATAGTGTCAACGATTATCATTTTCCACAGTGTATAGAAGACCTACTAATGGAATCAGCAAATAAGGTCTTCCCATCGCATAATAGATCCTACTAGAATCATTTAGTACTAAATGTTTGTTGGCCCTATTAGAAAACATAAAAACCCTTACCTTGGTAGCCTCATCCTAGTTATGGGATCCCATCACCAAACCGAATCAAGACATGAAGTGTCTAAGATACAGTTATAGATCTCCCAAACCATTAATGGTAGAGAAGGTGGGATTGCTAAAATATTTTTGTGGAAATGTTTCATCAAATCAATTGGGTTATGGACTCATCTCTGGAGTACGGGGTTTTTTCACCCTTATATGGATTCAATTCAAGTATCTTTGGATATTAATGGAACTAAGAAGTTCCATAGGTACGATTTTCTAACAACTACCCCACTATACCGAGTAAGAAGGGATTAATGAGGTAACCAAATTATCATATCCTACTGATTATGGATCTATGCTAAGAATTAATGGTCATAATGTCAATGGATAGGTTGTCTTATTTATGGATAGATGTTGTGATCATCTTCAACATCAAAATTTTTAATGATTGAAATTAAAAATTCAATGTTAGCCTATTCCATAATATACCTCTTTATGTATAATCATATATTTCATTATAGATGGAAGTAAGGAATTTTTAATTTTTCTATAGCTAATGACAAGTGGTAATTGTATCCCTGAATAGATCCTCATTGAGTTATCTATGATTTCAAATTCATTCTCACACTCCATTAAATGCACCTTTGTAGAAGGATGTTATCTTCTTATGGGTGATGAGTTGGATAAAGCGAAATCAGTCCATTTATCCATGGTAGTGTTCCATGATAGAGGTTGATACTAAATATTCAAAGGATCTTGGATTTAGATTCTCTAAGGGTGATTCGTATGTGATACTTCATTTCATGCAACCAAATCACAAACTGCTGGAAGTATGTTTTTTAAATTTCATTTCTCTGCATATTCATCTTCATCCAAATAACTTTTTTTGATGGTGATGAAATTAACTTATCTATATTGAGAAATTGTAGTTTTATACTAACTCTTGACAAAATTTGGTGATTTTTTACTACTTCCAATAGGATCATTTTTCTAACCCCTCTAAATATTTTATTTTTTACCATACAACCAAAATACATCTTGATTTCATTTTTTGTAAACTTCTCACAAACTCACTCTATGACTAGTGGGATTGTGGGAGATTCTATTCAGGTTTTTTGATTAGTCCCCAAATAGAAATGTTCATCGTTTGGTGTGAGGTATATATTGTATTTTGAAAAGTTACATTTACCTTCCTAATAAGATAATGAAAATTTATTCTATGGTATATATAATTATGAAAATACCATATCCTTTATAGTGGGGGATGCTTAGTGTTGAAATTTTTCATCATTTTGTTGTAGATTAGATTAAATTAGTTGAGAACATAATTACTACTGGGATTTTAATTGAGATATAAATTCTCCAAGAGAATTGGAATGGTATGCAACAATATTTGTAACTAATTTCTCTCAAACCCTATAAATGTGTGATGATCTTAGTTATATTGACTAGGATAAAATTTCCCCCAACACCGTGGGATGGGGTTTGTTTTTGTTTACTAGAAAAATGTCCTGCATCTGGCCATCAACATATGTTCTATGTGATGGTTGTGGTGGTAAATATTCCCCTAGACTAGTGGGAATGGTTTGATCCTAGAAATATAATATAATATGTACTTTTTAGACCCCTTTCATTTAGAATAATTCTTCTCAGGTGTTATATTGTACAAATGGAAACCAATGACGAGAGTTTCATTCTATAGGAAGTCATCTAGTTGGTCGAAACATTATATTTGTTGTTTTAATGTGTTCTAGTTCTTCTGAGGGTTCCACCATAAGAATATTTTATCATTCCTCTCCCACTATTCATGATTTCATTACATATTCAAAGATGGGTAGTTCTATTATAGTGACCAATTGACACAATAATTATCGAGTGACCAAATTCTTCCAAAGGCTATGAAATTATACCCTTTTATATATTCTGATTTCTATTATTTTACGGGTGTGGTGAAGCGAATAGATCCATACATTCCCATCATTATATATGGGTACCGGGGGAGGCCCCTCGAAGATCAACTATCATCTACATCTTGTGAAATAACAGCAATAAAGTTATAATGTTACTTCTCATTTATAGTTTTGGGTCTAGGGATTGGAGATAGTACACTAATAAATTTAAATATAATGAGTGATTATGGTCTATAGTGTACCCACATATCCTTGATAATGGTGGGGTCATTCCTTTAATCACAGATGATTTTCCCTCATATTTTGTAATAGGTAAGAAACTTACTACTTCTCTTGATCATGTTGGATCTCATAGTCTGATGTGGTGGTGGAAATGTAATTCTTTAGAGTTCATTTATCACAAACACACTCCATATGTCCATTTCAGAATCTTAGTATTTATGCTTACACACCTCCACCTGGTCATACCATAGTGGCCACTTCATTGTGTCACCTACTATCTGTGGATAATGGAGATTGGATGGTTAGAGAAAATAAAGTATTATTGACCATCGGTATTCAAGAAACCCTCCATATGAAGGTGTATTAGAATTCTGATCCTTGATATACTGGGTTTTTTTTTAAAAATGCTTGTATTTTCTTTTCTGAAGAAGATATCACCATAGGGGCGTTGACCATTGTGAATGCTAATGTTAAATTGCCCGTGATCCACCTCCACACTACCATGAAGAGGGATATAATGTTTATTATCACCATATAATTTAATTTAATAGTTGATTCCACCATGCAGTGTTAATGATATTTATTGAATTTCCTCAATAAAATTGCAATTGAGTAGGTCATGGATATGAGCCCCGATTTACCCTGTGGTGGCTATATGGTGACCTAACATATGGGGTTGATAATGGAAATGAGAATATTGTTTAAATTCATCTATAATATGTGGATAAATATTGGGTTATATTGAGATATTCACTTTATAATACAAAGTTAAAGGTGTTTTTCAATGGGCTTCAATATTGTCGATAGTAATATAACCCTTTGTGTATGTGGTTTCAATAAAATGTCTGTTATAGAGGCCAATTTTTCTGGTTTTCGAAATTCTACTAGTAATTGGAATTTTTTCTCAGGTGTTCCTGAGGTATAAAATAGTGATTTTACTATATCATATGGTCTCATATAATTTTTCTAACCACTCTACAAGTCCTAGAAAAGGGGGTTTACCACATGACATAATTTTTTTGGCCTTTCGAGCACTTTGTCTTTTCGATGAATATTTAATATTTATTTATTTAAATATTAAATTATTTTGGTGGTTTTAGTTTCCCGTATCTCATGAATGGAGTTTCAAATTGAGATTTTGACTCTATGGTTGACCTTAAAATGATGGTATTTCTTAAGGGATGTATAAACTAACATTAGGTTTCAGGATTCAGCACAGTTTTTAAATGGGTGATAAATAAATAAATAAATAATGATAATTCATCCATTTGGGGTTCTCATAAATGGAAGCAGAGGGTAGTGGATTCTCCCTCATTTAAATTGGCTGAATCTAAAAGGAATGGGTAGAATATTCCACCATAATTCATTCTTCTTGTAGATCAGGAATAGATCAAAGTGAAAAAACATTTGGGAGAGTATTTAGAAAATTAGATTTGGTGTTTACACAATGAGGAAAGCCAATTTTTAGTTTTATTACCAAAATTCCCAAATATTTATTTTTTGAATGTTTTAATTCCTTATTATGACTTATAAGGATCCCATGGTGGTCAATCTGTGCTTGTTTGATGGAAAAGGAGGTTTTAGGGGGATTTTTAGGGATTTACCTTTCAGAAATTCAAACCCCATAGTGTGTGGTCCAGTGAACACATGCCATGTGTTCATTCCATTTTAGGAAGGCATATTCTTACGATGTACATGTCTTTTATAGAAAGACATTGCTAGGTAGTAGTATATGTCTATGTGCCTATCCATTTAAAAAATAATGGTGGAGGTTGTTCTTTGAAATGTACCCAATATATAGTACAAGTCATGCAATCTAAAGTACATGCCATTTACTTTTAGCATCTTAGAGGTTTTGGGTATTATGTGCTCTAGAAGATAGAATAGGCATGTTTGGAGTTCATTCTGACTGTGATTCTTCATTGATCACAATAGTGTGATCCTATTTACATATAAAGATTTTCTAATATGTGTTATATCCATATTTGGTATATTAAGATGATTTACATGAGGGTCTATTTCATAATCCTACTATGGGTATAGTTTATAGCTATGAGGCCTAGGTGAGGGTTCTGAGCCTAGTATTTGATATGGAATGAGCATAGAATGAAAATTTTCATGAGGTTTTTGAAATGAATCCCAATATATAGGATTTATTCATTATATATTGTATCATCTAACTTCCCTTTTGAATCAAGACTAGTGAATCAATGTTAGACAAAGTACGGTTTAGATCATACATTTGAGAATCAGGGTGGATACATCTTTTAGAGCTAGGTTAACAATATAAGATTATGGATGTGGGGGAGTGTCGTTGTGTTGTAGATATTATTTTTATTTACTATTGATGTTTCTCATGGTGTTGAGGTTTCATGTTAAGTGGTCACTATATGTCGTGGATGATGATTGATATGGGTTATGTTGCCAGGGGTTGATTTTAGATGACTTGGTGGCATGTGATTGATCAAGGAACGGTTAGAGGCCCATGATGGATTCGTGAGAATGTATCATGTTTTAGGGATTTACTCAATTGCTACTGATTATCTTGGTTTAGTGGGGATTAATTTTCTTGAGTGCTAGTTCTGGGGATCCAACATGGGATGGTTCGGTTAATATGTTGATACAGATGTTCATATGTGGGTCTGATTGATATGAAGACCATGAGCGGGTGTGTGTGACTTGTATTTTGGTCATAGGAGTTACATGTGACCCATGTTGATGTATGATCAAATGGGGATGGGATTTTGGTGCGTGATATTGATGTTTTTGCATCGCATGTTACATTTTTGTTCAGGTTGATACATGGATTAATCCAATGGGGAATTTGGATAATAGAAGGTTGTCATGTTTAAAAAACTCAATTTTCATGTTTTTGTTGGGATGAATGAAGGAGATAAAAATATCATTAATTTATATTTTTCCAAATATCCATGATTTAGATTATGGGAATGAGGCTTTGGGTTGATGTTGATTGTTTATTATATTTTTACAGTTGGTCTGAGGTTCTGGTCATGCTATGTTATAATGTTGAGTTATGTTATATGACGTCACATATGTGTGGTTTCTTTATGGACTAGGGTTTTGAGAATAATAATTATACTACAGAGAGGGTGAACGATTTAGGCCCTAGACACTGATATTTTACATCATGGATAGTGAACTATATAAAGGCTCTAGAAAAGGATGGAATTCCATCTCAAATAAACAGGTTGGACTGATTCTCCTTATCCTTGGGTTTGGGTGAGATGAATTCTCTAATCCCAATCGATGTTATGGTCGTTGAAATTATGATCAGATCATAGAAATTATACTACATGGATGGTTACAAACAATGTATCTAGACATAGATAGTATACTTCAATGATAGATTTCCAGACTGAGAATTTTTACATTGATGGTTTACCACTTCAGATAAATGGTGGACAGGTGCTCCACATCCATGGTTAATATGTGGAGCAGATTCTCCTGGCATAGTAAATTTGATATATGTCATTAAGAGACTGGATTGATGTTCTAGATAGAGATACATTGATATTCGGTTTATGGGTGGTAAATATACATTATTCGCTATGGTTTTGGTACATGAGATAGATAACATCTATAAGGTCTGTGTTTGGTAGTACTCTTCATTGGAAATGGGAAAAGATGTCTCAAGGTTCCATTAATGGGAAAATGTATCCTTATTAGGACATTGTGTTGGATGTCTTATACAAGTATCCTTGCTGAAATTACTATCATAGGATGGGTACATGGTATAGTCATGTTGGTTGTGGCTACCATGGGTTCATATCTTATTGGTTGTTTGGGATGCAAGATCCACGAGATGAGCTCAGATATATCATGGCATTGGCTGAAGGATGTTTGGTTGATTGAGGTCATGGACCTACAACTCGAAAGTTGTTTAATAATATTTTTTTACTATTTCATATCTATTAGGATATCAACATTTCACTAGAATTCCCTTATGTCATTAGTTTATAGGATCACTATTAGTGGTGGCATATTGAGATTTTTTTTCTTACCTAGTACAAGTACCTCGGTGTGCATAAAGACCTATTATTTACATTTAAGTTGACCACTGATACACAATAGATAGGGAGGAGGCCTTGAATTTCATAGTTCAGTGGGATGAATTTGTGTAGTTTAATGGTCATGATGGAGCATCTTGATATGGTACTGGAAATTGGGAATGTCTTATTGTCAGTGTTAGCATTGGGGAATGTTCAATTTACTTTTTAGTTTTTTATTTCTGTATATGTGATCAGAATAGTGGGAGATCGTGGTTGTATGTATTAAATGTCTATTTAGTCCTTTACTACATTTTCATTTTATTACATAACAATTCAATTTTTGTTTATTGATTCATTTGATTAACTCTGATGATTATGATATTTGGTCATTTACATCAATCTATACACTCTGATATGGGGGTATATTCACCTCAAAGATCCACTATAGACCCCGACTTCTACTTAGAATCCTCTGTCATAAGAGGAAGTACGCTTGAGGTATTGTGGTGAATTGTCTTGGTACACCAATTTAGTGGATATTGGGCCACTCATGCTCCATATTCTAGGTTTTCGGTTAGACAAATGATTTAGGAACCATTATTGTAATGGTTGTTGGGTTGAGTTTCCAAGAATAAAAAGTATACTACTGGGATTTTGTCAGACTGAGGCTCTAAACATTGATAGTATACTTCGATGATAGTGCTCCATATTATGGCTCTAGCCATTGAGGGGTTACCATATTGGATGGATGGTGGGATGATTTTCTGCATCAAGGATTATGATGTAAGACTATTGGACCAAGAATTGATGATTTGATATATGTGGATTAAGAGGTTGGACTAATGTTACTAGAATGGTTTATTTAGTATTTGGTTTCTGGGATGAACAGATGTCTTTGGCACTATGGTTATGGTACACGATATAGATGTAACATTGAAGTTTTGGGATTTGTAGCAATCTTATGCAGCAATGGGAACAAATGTGTCAAGGATCCATGTGTGGGACAATTTCTAGAAATGTTGACTTGGTATGGGATGTTTTATAATATTATCTTAGGTGAAATGACTATCATAGGATGGATACCTGGTATAGTCGGGTTGGTTGTCATTAACATGCATATAGAGCATGCAGGTTGTTTGGGATGTGTGGTCATCAGTATGACCTCAATGATGTTCTGGCATTGGATAACAATTGTATGGTCCATTGAGGTCATGGAAATATTTATCTATGGTTGTTTATTTATATTTTGTATACTATTTCATATTATCAATAGTGGATATATTTCATGGTCATGTACTTATGGAAGCAATTTATAAGTTCATTGTTTTGGTTGTCCCACTAATATCCTTTTCTCAACCCTGTACATGCACCTCGATGTGTGTGTATACCTTGTGTTTACATTCACTTGAGAACAAACGAATGATGAATAGTGTGAAGGCACTTGATTGCATGACTAAGTGGGATGCCTGTGTGGAGCCTACTTGTTAGGAAAGATCAGCATGACAAGGTTCTGGAGATCAAGTATGTGTTATGGATGGTGTCGGTAGTGGGTCCTATTGTATTAACTTATCAGATATTTGTTTCTATATGTTTGAATGGACTAGTGGGTGATCATTGTTTCAAATGTTACATAGTAGTTAGGTAATTTGATGCATTTTCATTTTATTACATCCCCTTTCAGTTTTAGTTTATTTATTTTTCTGCATTACTCTGATTTGTATGAAATTCGATCATTTACATCGTTGTGTGAACTAATATATGGGTGTATAGTCTCCTTATAGATCCATTGTTGCCACAACTACCTGTTTGAAGCCTCTAGAATACAGGGAGGCATGATGGAGGTCTTGTGGTGAACTGGAATAGAGCACCAGTTCAGTGGCTAACATGACAAGACATTACAATGTGGTATCAGAGGTGTTGCATTCCTATTATTTCACTATTTGGGATTTGGTACACATTAGATATTGGAATGTTTCGTAGCTTATGATGGATGTCAAGTTGTAGTGTCGTGAACACCTATTGTACTAGGATGTCCAGGTTATCAAGGACTAGGATTAATGTTTTATATTTATGATGTCATGGTTGTATATAATTTTTACTTCAACGGACAGACATGTTGTTCATATTTTATAGTTTATGATGGATTCCATGATCATTACTCGTTGGAAACTATCATGTGAGTTGATTTTAACTCATGGATTAGAGAGTAAATAGGCATCTCATGAATCATGATAGGAACACTGTATCCCCATGTTATAGGCATCCTTGTGTGTGATTTTACCTATTTTATTCTAATGGAAGGTTATGTGGATCTATCGTTAGAGGCTCAACGGTCGCAGTGCATTTGTGGTTTTATGTGCGGCAAGTGATGTAACCCAAGTGGGTTAGTATAAAATGATATTAGCTTTGTGGACCCTTTGTAGGCATATTTAGTTGAGGTTGGTAGTATGTTCAGATCCTCCAAGGATGGCTATTATGTTCCAATACTCGGTTAGGACGAATACCCTAGTTACAAAATATAACTCAGTAAATGATTCTTTTATCCTGGGGGCCTTAGAGATATGTGCATTTCTGTAGTTGATTCATGCGATGTTGAGACGGCTTCTTGTGGATGGCTTGTCAATTCTAGCCCTTTGTGAGTTGTCTTAGACCTAGGCTGTTGGACCTAGTGTTGTGATGTGAGACTGGATTTTCTAGACTAGGTGGGAGAGCCGAGTGAACTTTCATACATTACTCTAGAGGCAGGGGTTAGTGTTATTTGTTTTTCGAGGGTGACCTTTGAGAAGGGTTTATCGATTTATGATAACCTTTAGGTGTGCAAGGACCAAATGGGTGTTTAGGATTCTTGATATTGGTTCCTTAAGAGTACATATGGGTTTGATTTTTTGGCCTTATAGACGGTTTTTGTTTTCAGGTAGTTTGCTTCAATACCGGGGATTATTCCTAGTGGTTTGTTTCGAGGGGGAAGGTTTGTTCGGGTACCCTTCCCATGAAATGGTAGTTTATTTTAGTTAACAATATTGGATTTGGGTTTTATTGAGTGAATATAAATTCCTCATGTTTTCCTAGTTCTGTCATGTTAGTTGAGTATTTGAAAAATTTGGATTATTGGAGTCATGGAATGTCATGTGTCTAGATTACACAAGTGGGTATAGTTATAATGTGATAGGGAAAACAAAGAGACATAAGCATTTGTAATGTGTTGTATTGTTTCTCATGTGGTTAAGACATTACATGAGTGTAAAAATGAGTTTCTATGGTTGCGCTACAAGCCATGGGTGAGTAGAAAAATTATTTCTGGTTTGATGAGAGGCTTGTAGTAATTTTAGAATGAATCCCTAGGAAAAAACCATGATGTTCTGGATGGATGAGGTTGAAGTGGTATTAGTCGGTGAAATATTAGTATACTCAAAATTTATAGATGATCCTTCCCAATATATTAAAATCATTTTGAGTATTCTAAAAAAGCACTAGAATAATTCCAGGATATAAAGATGATTTATTTTCCATATAAGAGGCCTCATACTATGTTGTCCTCATGAAGTGGTGTGTTTGAAACTGAATGATAGGGAGGGAACCATCAACTTTTTTTAAGGAAGATCCCTATTATGGGTTATATATTGACGAATTCTATGTGTGTTGTTATCAGATTCCAAGAATCTACAATTGTACCTATTTTGTTTTTCTGCTCTGGTGGGAGTAAGGTGGCCATGTCCAGCTCTAGGTTTGGTCATGATTGGGGAAAATTTCGTGGGAAAATATGTTTCATTATGATTTAATGATATCGTTACTCCTATGATGTGGAGTACCGAATCACATTTGGTGGTGTGACCCTGGTATTGGAAAAGGTGTGTATGTATAGGTGACCACCTTGAGAAAGTATGTGGACAAATAATAATGTTTTCTAAAAGGAGACATTCATGATTGGAAGCATCACATATCAAAATTGGTAAATTCAGGATATTTTATATAGTGGGGATCCCCATGATTTTTTTGAAAATTTTGAAAGGATGATTTTATGTATCATGATGGACTAGTGTAGCTATGAACTATCAGAGTGTTTTTTGTGTTAGAAAATGGTGTCTTGTCCTTTTTTGGGTTTGGTTACTCTTTTTTCTGAGTCTCTAGATAATTCCAGTTAGCACCATTCGGTATAATGCAACAAGTTGTACTTTTTTATGACCCAAGTGGGTCATGATGTGTAGTTTGAAGTCCAACAAAACATATCTATGACGATAATATTTATTATGGTGAGGTTGTTGAGAAACAAATTTTTCTAGATTTTGAAATTCGAGAAAAATTTTGAATTTTTGTTGTGAGATACTCATGAGGGTTAAATTGGTAATTTTCTAAAAGTATATTTTCTGAGATTATTTTTACACCCCCTATATTGGACCTTGAAAAGGTAGTATATCCTAGGATTGAATTTGGATGGACTTCCAAGAATGTGGAGTTATGGATGAATATTTAGTATTTATATAATTAAATATTAAATTATTTGGTTGGTTTTTGGGTAGTTTTAGATGTGGAAGGTAGTGTTGGATTGATATTATGACTCCGTTGCTGAGTTCATAATGTGGGTTATTTCCTATGAAAGGTATAAATTCTATTTTGGTTTTGGGGCTCGGGACAGGATTAAAATGGATGATTAATTAATTAATTAGTAGAGTTAATTAAGGGTCCCTCCATTTGAGGTTACCACATAAGGTAGGAGAGTGTATCGTCTTATCCATCAAGTGTGAAAGATGAATCTAATGGTATGGTGGAGGAGATTACACTAGACGTCATCCTTAGTATATATCGGGACATGATCAAGGTCCAATAACTTTCAGGAGTAGATTTAGAATCAAAGCATTATGGTTTTCACCATGTGGAAGGTTTTATTTTATTATTTCTCCCCAAATTCTCATATATTTATATTTTTAATATTTAAATTAGTTTTTAAAACTTCTAAGGACCCCATCGGGGTAGATCCATACTATTTTGGGGAAAATGGGGGTATTGGTGAAGTTTAAGGGATTTTCTATTCAGAAATTCTCAAAGCTCTGTATGTTGTTCTATGAACACATGTCATGTGTTCTTCCCTTTTGGTAAAAATAGAATTTTTTTATTACACTACATGTAGTAGTGTATTTCCATGTTATTGGACATGTGATAAATAACACATGATGTTGTATTTTGAATAGTACATGTCGTGTACTTTATGTACAAACCACGTAGTATTACACATGAAGATCCCATGTTTCTCTAGCCATGTTAATGTATATGGACCGAATGAGGGATTAAATTATATGTGTGTAAACTAATGTATATCCATGTATATTTTATATCTTAGTTATTTGGGGTATTATGTGATCCAGAAGTCAGAACTGGGCGTGTGGGTAGTCCATTTTGAGGGTATTCCAGGTAGATAAAAATGTCTGGATCCTTTTGAGGGTTTTTTCATGGAGAGTGTTGATGTGTTGTTGATTTTATTTTGAGGTAGTCTTCATGATAACCTTGGTGGGAAGGTTTCTAGTTAATGTGATCATTATATTTCTTTGTTGATGATTGAGGATGATTGTGTGGCATGGGATTTTTTTTATATGACTTGGAATAATGTCATTGATCAGGGATCGGTTGGAGGCCATTGAGGAAGGCATGAGAATGCTTCTTATGTTAGGTCTTGGTTCAAGAGATGGTGGTTACTAGTGTTTATAGGGTATTGATTTTCCGGATATCTAAATCTATGAATCTGGGATGGGATGGTTAAATACATATGTGGATATAGAGGTTTATGTGCGGGCCTGATTGAGATAAAGTCCTTGAATATGTGTGCGTGCCTTGTTTTTTGATTATGGGAGTTCATTGCGACCCAAATTTATGTATATCCTGATGGGGTTGAGATTTTGACGAGCAATATGGATGTTTATCCATTCCATGTTTCATATTTGTTGAGGATGAAGCATGGATTATACCCATGGGGGGTTTTGATATAATTGGGTTGCCTTGTTTTGGAGACTAGTTTAATAGTATTGGCAGGGAAGGCTGATTGAATAGGAAATATGATCCAATGGTATGGTTTTAGGTATTTGTTATTGATATTATCAAACTGGGGATTCATGTTCATGTAGATAGTCTATTATGTTTTGTGTAAATTATTGATGTTCCCATCACGCTATGTTATAATGTTGCGTATAATTATGTGTCATCAAATATGTGTGGCTTGATGATAGAATATGGTTTTGAGAATAGGATATATACTACTAAGAGGGATCTAGAATAAGGCCCCAGACACTGATAATGTAATTCAAGGATAGAGCACAGGACTGAGGCTCTGGGAAAGGATGGTATTCCATGTGGAATAAAGAGGTTGGACAGATGCTCTTAATCCATGGGATTTGGTTAGACTGATGCTTTGGACGCCATAGAGGTTATGGTTTCTAGACTGTGTTTCTAAGCAAAAAAATATTATACTACTGGTAGGGTTTCATAATGATGCTCTAGACACTGATAGTATGCTTCAATGATAACGTTCTAGACTAAGGCTTCATGCATTGATTATTTACTAGCTGGGATGGATAGTGGACTGATAATCTATATCTATGGTTAATATGTTAGATTGATGTTCCTTCAATGGTTTATTTGTTATATGTGGTTAAGAGTCTGTACTATTGTTCCATCCATGTTTATTTTTGTATGAGGTTTACGGGCTGGAAGGATTCCTAATGCATTATGATTATAGTAAATGAGATAGGATTTAGACTGATGGTCATGTTTTTGTCGTACTCTTCTATGGAAATGGGAAAAGATGTTTCTAAATTCCAAGTATGGGACAATATCTATTTATGGGGACATGGTATGTTATTACTTTTAGTAATATCTTGGGTTTAATGACTATTATAGGATTGGTATCTAGTATTGTCATGTTGGATATGGATAGCATGGGAATGGAGCTTGCTAGTTGTTTCAGATGAACAGACCTCGAGATGAGCTTAAAAGGGTTCCAATATTCTCTAAAATTAGTATGGTCGATTGGGGTCATGGACCTATAGATTTATTATTGTTTATTTATATTTTTTCCTATTGTATATCAGGTAGGTTAGGAATATTGGATGTTCATGATCTTATAATATCTTTTTATAGGTTCACCATTAGGAGTGACTACTATGATTTTTTTCCCACCATTATACTCAAAACATGGTGTGCACACAACCCTTCCTTTTTTTTGTTTTAGTTTTATCATAGATGCACGATTGATAGAGAGGAGGCCTTGAATTTCAAGGTTGAGGGGGATTATCATTTGGAATCTACTGGTCCGGAGGGAGCAGCTAGACAAGGTATTAGAGATCGGGTATGTGTGTATCACCCGAAGCATCCACTGTATGCCTCTCTTTGAATAATGGTATATCTTGAGTTCTACGCAACTTTGAGATTCTAACAAACCATGAACAATCAAACTATCCATAATAAATAGTAACACCCACTTTTTGAAATTTTATAATTTTATTTTTCAAAATTGAAATAATTTTTACATTCCGAAAATCAAAATTAGCTTAGGGTTAATTTATGGTACTCTTCTAAAAACATTCAGTTTTTGATGAATAGTGAAAAAATGAAAATTTAATAAAAACAACATTTTTAGTTGAAATAATTTATAGTGTTAAATTCTAATTTTGAGTGGTTTTAAAGTGTCATTAGATTATATTATTTTCATTTAACAAAATTTAGGTCATTGGATGTTATTTAACATTTAAAATGGAAAAAAATAATTGTCAATATTTTGAAAAATATTATTACTTAGAAACATGCTTTTCTTTTTGAAAAGAGGAATTAATTTCAAATAAATTTTTTGCACTTAATTATTCTGAATTTGAAAAAATCTATTTCATATTTTGATTCAGGATGTCCAAATTGGGTAAATAGGTAACTTTTATTTTTAGACATTATGAATATTTACCTTAATAAATATTTTATTTACTAGAGTTAAATCGTAAATTTTGTAAAAAATGGTGAAAAAATATTATTATAATAATATTAAATTACCCCAACATGTGTCTAATTCCTATTTCTAGATACATATCGAAACATGTGAATCCTTGGGTCAAATTTGGGACCCCATGTACCAACTTGCGATTGATAATGACACTTTATATTAATTAATTTAATGTAAATTCAAAAAAGACAAAAACATATATCTTTTAGTATAACTTTTTTTACATGGGTTTATATAAGTTATAATTTCCAATATAAATATTCATTTGAAACATATAAATATTTATTACATTAGGGTATTTTTTTAATATTTTTTATACATGAAATAAATAAAATTATTTATCACACAATAATGATGGAGTGTTTACCTCATTAATGAGTGATAATAATAAATGAGATTATAAAAATTAATAAATTTATAAAACCTATAGAATTGTTATAGGATTATATTATTTTGAACATGAGTCATTTTATAATCAACTTTAATGAGTTGTGGATATTTAGAAACTGACAATCATTTTATAATAAAATAATATTTTCTAACATTCTTAAAGAGCCCCAACTACCCCATATAAAAATATCTCACCTCTAACCAATTTCTCACACCTCTCAATCCCCTTGGATAATTCAAACTCTACACAATTAAGCTCCCTACATCAATCTATTACTCGTAGATTCATTACGTTTGGTAGAAGACACTTCATGGAAGACATTTGGATCTATCCAAAGGGAGTTACCTGATTTAAAAGTAACATCTCCTCTTATGTTATTTTCTTTTATATTATTTCTTCAACACCCCAAACTCTGTTTATTCCATTATTTAATAACAAATAAATTATCCAAAATATACTATATTGTTTTTATGAGAATTATTTTAACAACACATACATATAACTCCAACTAATGGGTAGAGAATATAATGTTTCCATGGACAAAAAACTACTACCTCATGAAACGATGATTGTGCAATCTTCTACTACCACCTCTTATGGTGGTCATTATTATGGTAATGTAATTATATATTATATTTAGGATATTTATTTTATCTATATGATTTTGTAATTATCTTTTTTGGCATGCCTTTATTCTTTTCATGGATTATATCTACGATAATTTCATTTGAGGTAGTGCGGACTACAACCCTCTCAAACATATATGACTCATTTATACCATACATAAAACATATACAAAATGGTGTTAGTGAAAAAATGAAACATATATAAAATATTATATTATACTGGAATAATAACATACCTATGTATCAATTTGTTTTAATTCCTTTTAAAATAAATAAAATGAAATGGAAGTAGTGTTTCTGTGTATGTATGTATTACCGTCTGCATGAATTCGATGAGATTCATTCTCCGTAGAAAATATTCAAGAATAATTTTCATTTGATTGTTAAAAATTATATTTGAGAACAATATATCACTCCAGTTATTAATAAAATACCTCATATCCATAACAGAAATGACTTACATAAGAAAAAATATAATGGAAAACAAATCAGTGAACAGAAAAAACAATGATACTACTAAAATATTATAAACAATGTTATTAGATGTTCATATATGATATCATATTTATTTATGTAGTTACTTTATAATTTAATTACTATGAGTTAACTATTATACAAGAGTTTAACGTACCCTCTTCTACAGAAAAGTACAATTTAAGTGTTAATTTCACAATCTCTTTATTATTCTAGGTTGTTTTTACGTAAGTATCGGCTGGGACTTTTTTATCATACTAATATGTGATTCTTAAAAATTTATTTCAAATAATTCCTACTATTTACTATACAATGGGATAATGTCATTTTTCCCTTGTTTTACTTTTTATAAAATGGTTCAAATGAAATCATTATATCATTTTCCAAATAAGGTACATCATAACTGTTTCGACCAAATAAGGTATGAATGTTTTTTTAACATATACAGTGGGTGTGATTATCATCTGACATTATAAAACCATTGAATCTTCCCATACAAGCTTATAAGAATATTCTGAAAATATAATTTTTCTTTTATAATTACATGACATTTAAATGATTTCAAAATAGAAAGAGATTTTCCTCTCAAATAATTACGATTTCATCTATGTTAACATCCATTAATGGATTTTATACTTGTTTGAAGTTGATTTATTAAGATACAAATATTCCATATTGTATTGAACATTTTGTGATATGTTTGACTGATGATTTTTTCACTTTATACCATTCATGGTTTAAGGTTAACATATTAACATTTTGTATGTTTGTTTCAATACGAATTTTTATGTTTTGATTCATTCTTTTAATATGAGGAATGAATTGGAATTAGAATGTGACAGGTGAAGCCTGCTTTAGATCCTCAATGCATCGGTATGTCTCATGAGATAAAGTCATGTCTTGTCATAAGTCATAGACAAAAATTTTATTTGTAGTCATGGCAAGTGGACTTGACTATGTGGTTATGATATCTAACATTATGCATTCCATAATTATGAAATTGGATATTGATATTCCATGTGATTATTTGACTAGTAGAATATTAATGTGAATAAGTACATGGAATTATATGATTTATATTTTACATTTTATGATGAGTTTTTTGTTT
This sequence comes from Viscum album, assembly GCA_963277665.1. NCBI lineage: Eukaryota > Viridiplantae > Streptophyta > Magnoliopsida > Santalales > Viscaceae > Viscum > Viscum album. The sequence goes on from OY728145.1 coordinate 1,203,487,535, forward strand.
AAAATGGTTATGTTCTAGTCTTATACATTTCCTTAAATGTTTATGTATATTTATGTTGTTTCCTCTATATTGTTAGCCTTACTGACCATCAGAGCTCAACCCTTTCTATGTTTTATTTTTTCCAGAATGTGAAGAAGTATTTTATGGTAGAACTGTAGGAATAGGCCAAGGGATAAAATTGTGTTCAAAGGAGAAAATTGTTGTCGATATTTTTATCTCAAGATGTAATGTAAAACTTAAGTATATATGTTGTAATTCAAAGGATACTAAACAAATTGGTTTTTTGGGACCTGATTCCTTGTATCATGACAATGTTATGAAATAATGCACCGAATCTGGGTAACTAGGGTTCGGGTGTTATAGTTGGTATCAAAGTATGTTTATTACAATCTTTGGAAACTACATTTAGATAGACTATGATTAGAGCACATTACCATAATATATACTTTTACGATTAGTATAGATATACTTCCTAGAATTTTGTAAATATATATATTATGTGTATTTTCTATGAAATACATCCCTATCTTGGATATGAGTAGGTAGAGATGGCTCTGGAACTGATTCCCCTAGGAGTGAAAACTCCAACCCGGAGATTTTGGCTTACCCCGAGGTATCTTGGTACCTGAGAACAGGACTAGCTGCACTCGTGGTTACGACACTCCTGGTAGATATTCATAGGATAATTCAAATTCAAATTTCAACCCATTACGATGGATTTATTAGTATATACCTTCTCAGAGAAAACATTTTTTTTATTATGCATTATATCCATAGACTGTTCAAAATATATTAAGTGTTTTACATGATTTGATTTATATATTGTGATTTATAAACTAATGTATTGTATGCCATTGTATAGAGATGGTGTCTAGTTAAAGGAATGAGAACCATATCAATGCTTTTTATCCATGTATGGATTTTCCTCCTTCTCCAGATAATTATAGTGGAGATGGTAATGAAACTAGTGCTTATCAACTTATCACTATACATGGACAGCTCAGTCAGGTTATGAATAATAACCTTATTCATATAGAGCACCCTGATCAACAACGTGTATAATCAATGATAAAAATATTCATTTGGAAACAACCACCAACATTCAATGGGACTAAAAATCCATTTTTAGCCATGCAATGGATAAGTTCCTTAGGTAAAATATTTCATGCTTTGGTGAGTAACGAAAGGGAAAAAATTTATTGAAGATTATCGCCTCACGGGAGATACAGATCAATAGTGGTCAGTAATTAAAAACACAAAGGAGGATGAAAGTGTACTGATTATTGAATGGAGGTAGTTTAAATGTATTTTAATAGAAAAATTATATCCTTATGTCCCTCGAGCGTATATGTAAATACAATTTCGGAGTCTGTGGTGAATGGAGGATGAGACTGTCGCAAATATGAGGTTAACATTAAAATGTTAGCAAGGAATGCTATAGATTATATATGTAACCCATGGTGTAAGATTGATTGATTCTTTGATGGGTTAAAACCATTTCTCCTTCAAGCATTAGTCAAACAATACATCGCATCATAAGAAGATGGTGTATCATGTGCTATCAAGATAGAAAAGTAATTCTCTAAGTATTTCCACATTAATGAAATGAAAGATAGGAAGAGATCTATAGAACACTATGGAAATAAAACTAAGGGTAATATTGGAATATTTGAATATCCATCCTACAGTAAATGTAGGAAAAACACCCTGGTACTTGCCTGATGGAAATGGGTGTATGTTACAAGTCTGGTGAAAAATTCCACCATGCTCATGATTGAAAACTAATGAACAAGGATTTCAATATTGAATGCTAATTTTTTAGAGAAATGAGGCATTATGAAAATGAATGTCCAATGCTCTAAGGAATCTTACCTCCAAAAATTCCATGGGAGAATGGATGACTTTTCCTCACAATACTTCTAAGGATAAAGCTCTAAAGGACATGGTGGAAAGTAAATTAATGGTTTCCTCAATTTTAGCCAATTCTTTAATTGATTCTGGATCATCGCATTATTTCATATATTCCCAGATTTCTATAAATATTATAAATTTATATTTTCATTAAACTGGGGAGTTATTAGTCAAAACATCTAATGGGAGTATCATTGTAAGAAAAAGGAGGTTACAGTTTTTGATGATGATAAAGAATACATTATCATTAGACCAAAAACATCACAATCTATTTCTTATCTAGATCCACCACATGTATCTCTATTAAATTCAATTATGAGGGAGGAAGTGAGTGAAATAACTATGATTGAAGAAGTGGAATATTCGAATAGATTATGTACCTATTGTACATTAATATGATGATGCATTTCCATTGGATTTACTTAGACATCCTCTAGAATAAGAAATAGAGTTATCCATTGATTTAATTCCAGGTTCAAACAACATATAGAAGACCCCATATATAGTGGACACTATGTAATTAGTGGATCTAAAGAAACAACTTGTGGAGTATATTAATTAAGGATTTATTCACCAATGTGTTTCTTCGTGAGGATCCCATGTTATTTTTGATATGAAAAGAGATTGATCTATGAGGTTTTGCATTGACTACAGGGAGATCAATGCTATAATAATAAATAACAAGTATCCCCTACCTCACATTTAAGATTTATTTGATAAACTTCATTGAGCTCGATATTTTTCAAAGATTGACCGTAGATATAGATACCCTCAGTTTTGTGTGAAGAAGTAATAAATTTCAAAGAATACATTTTGAACCAGGTACATGAATTATGAGATTATAGTAATTCCTTTTGGACTGAATAATTCACCTTTGACCTTAATGAATCTAATGAACATAGTTTTCAAGTAATATATTCATGACTTTGTAGTGGTGTTTATTGATGATATCTTGGTATAATCTGAAAGCTAATATATTCATGAAAATCACTTGCACAGTATTCTAAAGACTCATAGAATAAATATATTATCTTGGATGTTCAGCAAGAGTGTATTCCGGCTTTAGGATATTTCATTTCTCGGGGATATTTTCTCTATGGACAGAATCTCTATTGATCCGTCAATGACAATGGAAATCCATGAATGGAAAGCACCAACAAATATAACTATGTTATGTAGTTTTATTGGTTCATCAGGTTATTATCGACATTTCTTCCAAAATATTTCTCAATTTTCTAACCCATTAACTATGCTATCATGTAAAAGGGTTAAATTGGTTTGGGCAAAAGATATCGAAGAATGTCTTGGTGAACTAAAGAGAAGATTACTCAGTGCTCTTATATTGAATTTACCCTCTGGGAATGTTGTGTTTGTTATTTATAGTGATGCTTCATAGAAAGGACATTTTTGGGTCCTTATGTAGAATGATAGGGTTATTAACTATGCATAACGACAGCTAAAAATTCATTAACAGAACATCCCCACTCTTGATATTGAGTTAGAAGCTGTAATCGTTTCAATGATTATATGGAGAAACAATATATATGGTGAAAATTTTGAGATTTATACTGATCACAACGGTTTGATGGGTAAATTCTGACAAAAAGAACTCATCATGGGGCAAAAAAGATGGATTGATCTACTCAAGGATTATTATTACACCATAAACAACATCCTGGGAAAGGAAAATAATGTGGAAGATGCTTTGATAAGAAAGGATCATGGAGTATTCAACAAGATTAGAGTTGAAAGGGATACGATGATTATTGATCTAGTAAAGATGGATATATGAATATTCATGGAAGGTGAAACATCAATACTTTTTCCAACGGTTGCTAAACCATCTTTACTAGAAATAAAAAAATGTTCTCAAACTGTTGATGAGGAGTTTCTAATGAAAATTAATGCGGTGAATGATGAGAGATTGATCGACATCATATATGAAGATGTGATTTTGAAATTTGGGAAAGGGAAATTGTGTTCCTAACATACCTAATCTAATAGTGGAATTGTTGAATGATGGTCAAAGATCCAATTTCTCTATACACCTTGGTAGCACTAAGATGTATAGATATTTGAAGGGGCATTTTTGGTGGGGGACATGAAGAGAGAGATTACTAATTATATGTCAAGATGTATGGTTTGTCAACAAATGAAACCTGGAACACTTCATCCTAGAGGAGTCATGCAACCAGTACCCATACCTGAGTTGAAATGGGATGATATTATGATGATCTATATCATGGGGATACCAAAAAATTCTAGAGGGAATGATGCAATATGGTTCATTGTTGATCGCATTACCATGCCAGCACATTTTCATACTATAGGAGAAGATTTACCACATGAATTTCCAGCAAGAATATATATTAATGAAGTTTCAAGACTTCTTGTAGTACCCCTATAGATTGTTTCTAATCATGATCCTAGTTTTACATCATGATTATGGAAATGTCTTTAGAAGGCCTTGGATACTGAACTTCATTTGAGCACTTCCTACCACCCCCAAACTGATGGAAAATTAGAATAGACTATTCAAACATTAGAAGACATGTTGATATCTTTCTCACATGACATTATTGTTATTTGGGATCAATATTTACCTATATTAGAATTTTCCTATAACTATAGTTTCCATTCAGGTATCACTACTAAAAAAAGGTCTTCTTTAACGGTCACAACGGGCTTTATCAGCACTCAAAAGTCATTGTAAATCTCAGTGCTGATAAATGGGGGTCCCCTTTATCAGTGCTTACTTAGCATTGATAAAGGGGTACATTATCAGTGCTAGAAAAGCACTGATAAAGGAAACCTTTATAAGCGATAAAATGGCGTAGGTAAAACAACCCTTTATTAGTGCTAAAAGAGCACTGATAAATGTGTGTTTTATGAGTGCTCTTTTAGCACTAATAAACTTATCCTTTATCAATGATTTTTTAGTGCTGAAAAACGTTCCATTTATCAGCACTAAAAAATCAATGATAAATACCATGTCTGATGCTACAAAAAAATCTATAGCATCACACCCAAACACCTGCAAAAAATTCAGCATCTCAATAAGCTAATTAGACCAAGTATACCTATATAAAATTAAAAAATAAATCATAAGATAATTATACCAATTATACCCACAAAAAAAAATATACCCATACACCATTAACACATAATTCATATGTTAATTATGTATATAATGAATTCAATTCAGAATTCAGGGGGTTGGGGTGATGTTCAAGGGTTTGGGTGGCAGTCCAAGGGGGGTTAGGGGGTCTCTGGGGGGGATGGGGGAGTCCGGTGGGAAAGGGGAGTCCATGGTGGTGGGGGAGGTCAATGAGTTTGGTGGTTGTCCAAGGAGGTTTGGGGTGTTTAGGCGGGTGGGGGTGCCCAGGTGGTGGGGTGGTGTCTATGAGGGGGTGTCCAGGTGGGGGTGGGGTGTCTGTGGGGGAGTCCAGGGGGGTGGGCTGGTGTCTAGGGTGTTGGGGGGGGGGGGGGGGGGTTCTTTCTTGGGGGTGGGGGTGTCTGGGGGTGGGGGTGGTCCAAGGGGTTGATGGGGCTCTCCAAGGGGGTGGGGTGGTATCCAGGAGTGTGGGATGGGGGTGTCTGGGGGATAGGTGTGTCCAGGGGGTGGGGGTGTCCAGTGGTTTGGGGGCGGTCCAGGGGGTGGGGGTGGTCCAGGAGGTTGGGGGTTTTCTATGGGGGTAGGGTGGTGTTCAAGCAGGGGGTGTCCAGGTGGGGGGCTGTCAATGGGATGCCTGGGGGTGGGTTGGTGCCTAGGGTGTCGGGGGGGGGGGGGCTTTCCAGGGGGTTGGGGTTGTCTAGAGGTGTGGGGGTGTCCAGGGGGTGGGTTGGTGTCCAGGGGGGTGGTCCTAGGGGTTGGATGGTTTGACTCATACACATAAAAAAGGACCAGTGGATCGTACTACTAAAGGATATAAACAATATGAATGTGTTTGGTTGGATTTTCGTAGGTCAGTTGTTGTTTTCACTAAAAATTGTGTCAATTTTATACAAAAGAGAGACCTTTTGAGTTTTATTGGCTACACCGTTCCTCATATTGAGGTACGGTTGAATCTTACATGTCAAAAATGACCCCTGGATCATTATTATAAATGATCAAGACAATCTGAATTCGTTTGTTCAGATTTTCATAAGTCAGTTTTTTCTTTCAATTAAAAATCTGTACATTTAAAACAAAAGATATACCCTTTGAGTGGTACTGGAAAAACCATGCTTCCTATTGAGGAGGGGTTGACTCATACACATCCCCAATGAACCCATTTATTGTTCTCTTAAAGGAACAACACAATAAGAATGTGGGTGGTCATATTTCTGTAGGTCAGTTGTTGTTTTCACATAAAATTGTGTTCGTTTTAAACAAAAGAGATACCCTTTGAGTGGTACTGGCCACACCGTGCACCATAATGAGGTAGGGAGGACTCGTTCACATCATGAATGACCCACAGATTGTTATCCTAAATGATCAACACAATCCGAATGTGTTTGGTCATATTTTTGTAGGTCAGTTTCTTTCACGTAAAATTGTGTCCATTTTAAACAAAAGAGAGACCCTTTGAGTGGTACCAGCCACACTGTGACTCAGATTGAGGCAGGTATGACTCATAAATGTCACAAAGTACCCATGGATCATTCTCATAAAGGATAAAGACTATTCGAATGGGTTTGATCGGATTTTTGTATGTCAGTTGTTGCTTTCACTTAAAAATCATTCCATTTTAAACAAAAGAGAGAACCCTTTGAGTGTTACTGGCCACACTGTGAATTGGATTGAGGAGGGGTTGATTCGTACACATCACCAGGGAGCTGTGGAACATTTTTGTTTAAAGACTCAACACAATCGGAATGTATTTGGTTTGATTTCTATAGGACATCTGTTTTTTGCACTTAAAATTGTGTCCATTTTAAACAAAAGAGAGACCCATTGAGTGGTATCGGCCACACCGTGCCTCGTATTGAGTCAAGGATGAATTGTGCACATCTAGAAGGACCTGTGGATTTTAATAATAAAGGATGAACTCATTCCAAATGATTTTGGCCAGATTTCCATAGGTCAGTTGTTTTCAATTAAAATTGAGTCAATTTTAAACAAAAGGGAGTACCTTTGAGTGGTACCGGCCACACTGTGCCTTGGATTGAGCCGGTCTTGACTCATACATGTCACACAGGACGTGTGTATCATTCTCATGAAGGATCAAAACAATTTGAATTCATTTGGTCAGATTTTCATACATCAGTTTTTGTTTTCACTTAAAAATCTGTCCATTTTAAACAAATGAGAGACCCTTGGAGTGGTACCGGCCACACCGTGCCTTGGATTGATGCGGGGTTGTCTCATAAATGTCAAAAAGGACCCATGGATTGTTATCATAAAGGATAAACACAATCCGAAAGTTTTTGGTCAGATTTTTGTATGTTAGTTATTGCTTTCACTTAAAATCTATCAATTTTAAACAAAAGAGTGACGCTTTGAGTGGTACTGGCCACACCATGCCTTGGATTTAGGTTTTGTTGACTCATACACATACCAAATATACCCATTTATCATTCTCCTAAAGGATAAACATAATCCGAATTCATTTGGTTTGATTTCCCTAGGTCAGTTGTTGTTTTCACTTAAAATTGTTTCCATTTTAAACAAAATAGAGACCCTTTGAGTGTTACCGGCCAAATTGTGACTTAGATTGAGGTGGGGATGACTCTTGTATGTCACTAAGGACCCGTGGATCATTCTCCTAAAATATCAATACAATATGAATGCATTTGGTTGGATTTACGTAGGACAGTTGTTTTCACGTAAAATTTTGGCCATTTTAATCAAAAGAGAGACCCTTTGAGTGGTACGCAGTACCTCAGATTAAGGTGGGTTGACTTGTACACATCACAAAGGACCCCTGGATAGTTCTTAGAAAGGATCAAGACAATCTGAATGTGTTTGGTCAGATTTTTGTACATCATTTGTTGTTATCACATAAAAATATGTCCATTTTAAACAAAAGAGAGACCCATTGAGTTTTACCAGCCACACCGTGCCTCAGATTGAGGCAGAGTTGAATCTTACACATCCCCAACGAACCCATGGATCATTATCTTAAATGATCAAGAAAATTTGAATGTGTTTGGTTGGATTTGCGTAGGTCAGTTGTTGTTTTCACTTAAAATTGTGTCCATTTTAAACAAAAGAGAGACCCATTGAGTGGTACCAGCCACACCATTCCCATGATTTAGTTAGGGATGAATCGTCCATTTCAAAAAGCAAATGTGGAATGTTCTCCTAATGGATCAACACAATCCGAATGCAATTGTTCAGATTTCTGTAGGTCAGTTGTTGTTTTAACATAAAATATTGTCCATTTTAAATAAAAGAGAGACCCTTTGGGTGGTACCGGCCACATCATGCCCCAAATTTAGGTGAGTTTGATTCGTACACGTCACAAAGTACCCCTGGATCATTCTCATAAAGGATCAAGACAATATGAATGTGTTTGGTCATATTTACAAAGGTCAATTTTTTTCACTTAAAATTTTTTCCATTTTAAACAACAGAGAGACCATTTGAGTGGTACCGGCCACATTGTGCCTCGTATTGAGGCAGGGTTGACCCGTACAAGTCCAAAAGGACCCCTGGATTGTTCTCATAAAGGATTAAGACAATCCAAATGCGTTTGTTTGGATTTTCATACGTCAGTTGTTGCTTTCACTTAAAAATTTGTCCATTTAAAAAAAACCCTCTTAGTGGTACCGGTCACACTATGCCTTGGATGGAGGTGGGTTTGACTCATACACATCACCAAGGACCCATGTATCATTTTACTAAAGGATCAACACAATCCAAAGGGGTTTGGTCATATTTACATAGGTGATTTTTTATTTCAACTTAATATTGTGTCCATTTTAAACAAAAGAGAGACCCTTTGAGTGGTACCAGGCACACCGTGCCACGGATTGAGGCGGGGATGACTCATCCACATCACGAATGACCCATGGACCGTTATCCGAAAGGATAAAAATAATATGAATGTGTTTGGTTTTATTTCCATTGGTCAATCGTTTTCACTTAAAATCGTGTCAATTTTAAACAATAGAGAGACCCTTTGAGTGGTACCGGCCACACCGTGCCACACATTAAGGCAGGGTTGACACATACATGTCACAAAGGACCCCTGGATCATTATCAAAAATGATAAAGACAATCCCAATGTGTTTGATTGGATTTTCATATGTCAGTTGTTGCTTTCACTTAAAAATTTGTCCATTTTAATCAAATGAGAGACCCTTTGAGTGGTACCGGCCACACCATGCCTCAGATTGAGGCGAGGTTGACTCATACACATCACAAAGGACCCCTTGATCGTTCTCGTAAAGGATCAACATAACTCTAATGCGTTTGGTCAGATTTTTGTATGTCAGTTGCTGTTTTCACTTAAATATATGTCCATTCTAATGAAAAGAGGCCCTTTGAGTGGTACCGGCCACATCGTGCCTTGGATTTAGGGGGGGGGGGGGGGTTGACTCGTACACATCCTCAACGCACCCATGGATAATTCTCTTAAATAATCAACACAATACGAATTCATTTGATTGGATTTCCATAGGAAAGTTGTTGTTTTAACTTAAATAACTGTCCATTTTAAACAGAAGAGAGCCCCTTTGAGTGGTTCAACATTCTTGCATGTTGCTGATGCATATCATCTATTAGAATGGGAAAATGAATCATTGGAGAAAGGATGTTATATTTAATAACAATTACAATTTTCCTACGAACATTTACATACAACAATATTTCATCTGGTGAACCCCTTAACACCTCTCAAGAATGACCACTAATTGTACATGTTCCCAAGTCAAATATTCATTTTATTTGTGTACAATGTGCCATTGGGTATGTGGAAAACTCATTTCTGAACACATCTATATCATCTTGTGAGTATGAGGCTTTTCAGTAGTCAGATTAGTACTTCAAAATATAAAAAAAATAATTAAAAAATAAATTAAACAAACTAGTAGTTGTTTTTGAAAATACCTCTTTAGGGATTCTAGTTTGTTGATGAAAAAAGATATCTTTCATAAATTTACAACCATAATAACCTCAATAATTATCGGTAGTTTATTTTTGTTACTCCAAAAAAATAGATCATTATGAGAATAAGTAACTTGTGCTGAGATGTGTTTGGATAGTGAAATTTTATTATATATACCCTGATATTTGTCCAGACGTAGAAATTGCTCACATCCTTATACTTAGCCCATGTCCTCATTGCTTTTTTAGGCAATAATGATACACCGCCCTATCATAACAGAATCCTCAGTAAAAGATAATATAAATTATATTACATGATGTTTAGATCAAAAATTTAGGATGCATTTTCTTACAGATTCACAAACTCCACCATGTGTGGTCGGCTTGATGGATATCCTTGCTTTGAATCCAGAAAATAAATCTTTGGAGTATCCATGTTCACTGCAATTAGCAAACAATGTTTCCTAAAAACACAATATGTAATAAGTAATAATATAAGTGAAAATATAATTGATATGAATTAATCGTATATTTTTACACCTACATAGTTGGTATTAGGAAGTGTCTATCATCTGTAATCTTACATTCAAATGTTTTCAGCAAGTTGTTCTCTATTTCAACTTTTTTTAATGGCTCTAATTTTGTAAAGTGTGTTGATGTTGTAATAGGACTAATAATTCCAAATCATGGATCATGAGAAAATTCCTTCAAAGATTTTTCATAAATGCATATGTCTACAATATAAAATGCATTTATCATAGTTTTCACATAGGATCAGCTTTTAGAAAATCAATTCAAAAAAATATACCTCATATATTTATTTACAACTATGACACCTAGCCAACCGTTTTAAAGGATCTCATTAACATTTCCTGCAGTAACAAAGTCTTGAAATTCCTCATCGTATATATTCTTTTTTAAAACAACTATATTACTACTACCATTTTTAGCTTCATATCCACATGAGTATTCAATGATAGTAAATGTGGATAGAGAACATGTGGTGTTATTGTGCTTTCAGTAGCTCCGTGGGATGTTTTTGTCGATGTTTTAGATGGTTTTGAGCTAACATTTTTCACCCCTTCTCTTTCTCTGTCTATAATAACAATCATTGTTTCAGACCCTTTTTTTATTAATTATTAATGGTTTAGCTTAAAAAAAGGAAATAAAAACCTCTTTTTCTGCATGTACTCTTAAATGTTATGAGGGACATGCAATGAATGTTCCAACATCCATTTTGACCATATGAATATCATCATCAGCAAGTGGAATAGGTAGCTCTACATTTGGCTCAGGAGCTACAGTAATCATCACATTCACATGATCTTTTGGAAGTGGTCTATTATGCAGCATGGCATCTGGGATATTGAACACTGTAGCCCTCGCTACAATGTGATAGGTGGGTGTTGATAGATATAAATCACCATCATTATCACCCTATAGAAGATAAGAATAGAAAATGTATCAGTGTTTTTATGATTCACATTTCATGGGAACAATTATTAGAATATTGATTACCACGGCTAAGATAGCTTTTTAAGGGGAGTGGTTTGCCTTAAAGCTGGTGGGGGTGAGACTGGATGTTCAAGAGGTTGTTGTTCTTGAGTTGTGACTTCTCTTCTCTTCCCACCCATAGAATTTTCTATCAACTCTCCCTGTCATTGCAATCGTTAATCCTGGGTTGATATTTTTTCACTCATTTGTTCAAATTTATCATCTGTATCATCAATTTTTTTCCTTCTCAAAATATACTCGGTCTGTCACCCCAATCCCCACAACTCTGACATGATTGTATTTTTCTGGTTGATTCAAAGATGTCGATAATAGGAATGCATCCTCTACAAGAGTATATGATTCCTATAAATTTCGGATAGATGAAAATAACTAATTATTTTTATATAATAGCAATTTAAAAAAATATTTTTATCTTCGTGTTATACTTACACAAATTTATGAAAATTTTTGTGTGTTCTCATCTACTAGATTCCCTTCCATATTCACGCATCCCTCGTTCCATAGCATATGACGTGGGATGGATGTTTATTTGGTTTTAAACTAATCAATATATATATACACATAGAATGACAATTAAGATGTTTTTTATTTGAACCTAACAATATTTCTGTAAATTTAAAATATGTACCATTTTTTTCTAGTGAAGCGTACCCCATCCTTGCTTTACGATAGGGGTATGTTGGTTTTGATGCATGTTCTTTATTTTCAGTAAAGATTTTCTGTTTCATAAATGAAATATTGACAACAAAAGTGATGAATAAAGATATCCTCAAACAACGTATTATCACCCACAATGTACCTGAAAATTCTCATCTCCATGACAACCAATAAATGCATCCCATTATTCTTGGGATATTAGGTGAGTTTAGAAAATGGGTGGGTGTGGGTTTATTTTACCTTTGGAATAATTCAGGTGACATCATGGTAAAATAGTGCAAAAACCTCGATGAATCCTACCTGAAATCCTTAGTATATATTTTTTGTGTGAATTGTCTACTATAAATGTACTCTGCAAGAGATTTAGAAGTGTAAGACATTGTTTAATTATTTTATTTTCTAGTAAATGAAATAAATAAATTCATAATGTCACCGTAATTTCTTCCCAGATCACAACCTTTATCCCGGACACAACATGGTGCCATGAATCTATGTCAATCGACACGCGTTGTTCAGTGAAAACTCCAATGTAACTAAAAAACATAGCCTTGTTGGTATTCACATGCTGGCCTCGTGCATTTCATCTGACATCAAACTTGATTCATTTGTTTTTTTCCTTAAGAACATTGGCTAAAACCATCAATCTACGACACACCTATGTTTTCTGCGACATCGGTCCTTCATCCCTGAAAATTTCATCGATATCAACATGATATATATGTTCATCTGAAATAGTAGCAATGGCCTGTGCTGATGGTTATTAGACCCCAATACTCGTAGTAGTAGGAGCCGCAACAGCAGGAGCAGCGGTAGCCGCAGTAGGAGCAGCAGGAGTAGTAGGAGCCATAGTAGAAGCAACAAAAGGAGCAATAATAGCTGCAGTAGGAGCATCAGTTTCCCCAGAAGCAGTAGCTGGAGAGACATGTTCAAGCTCAAGGTTAGGAGCACCAAAATGTGCCGAAGTCATTATCGACAAAACTGGTTGAACAGTTAATTTAGATTACATAAATTCAGAAATGATATGATAATAAAATGGGATAACAAGATTTATATTACAAACAAAATATAACATGTTTATTGAACTCTCTTTGCTTTTTCCAAAGGTTGAATGGATTTGAAACCTCTATCGATTATCTAAATCCCTTCATTGTGGTCTCCTCTAACATATTTTCATAAATTGGATTTTTGTCATCACTACTAGAAATATGCATCGCTCCATCCACTAGTGTAACTCCACTATTTTGCATGATACTATCTTCATCATGTTCATCTGTATAGAATGTATAACCATTAATTACATAACAACTGTATGTTAATACATACACACTTGGTCCAATGTCTAGCCATAGAATCCTTTCTAAAATTGAATATAGATTTTCATCCATCTACTTAAAAATATAGTCCTGAAACAATCCTATAAACTGGTCATTGTGTGTATTTGATAACCATTTTTTATCCTTTGATAGATTCAACTTCCTAGGAATTTCGTTGTGAGTTTCAATATTTGGAGAAACCTCCCAAGTGTTATGAAAAACATGATGGTGGTCCTGCTCCCGATCTGTAATACTAATTTTCAAAACATCTCTTCCAGAAATTTCCCCACCCTCAATGCATCCTGTGTGATGTGATTTCAGGAGACCAATGCTTTCCGCATCAGATAGGTATTTAGTACCAAATTCAAAGGCTTCCTCAACAATAAATAACTCCACTATACAATTGTGTGAACAAATATGATTTTTTACATATGCTTTCAAAATCTTCATATACTGTTCAATAGGATACATCCATCTATAGTACATAGGACCACAATGTCGAATCTCTCTCACCAAGTGAATCATCAACTGAACCATCATGTGAAAGAATGTTGGTGGGAAAAACATTTGTAATTCAAATAATAAGATGACAGTTTCTTTTTCCACATCTAGATATTTCACCAGGACTAAAACATTATAGCTTTGAAAAAGAAACAAAGATTTATTAACGTATGATGAACATTCTTGTAAAAAATGCAATGTAAAGCTATAGAAATTAGATCCTACATCAAAACATGGAAGTCATGTGATTTCATCACTTTTAACATCAAATCATTTATTGACACAATGTTCTTGATATTTGATTAATAACCCTCAAGAACATTTACATCATTGAATATGTTACAAAACTGATATCTCTCCTCCCTATAAAGAGTATAAGCAGCTGGTGGAAAAATAATTAGATTTCCACCCTTCATGGGAGCCAACTCTTCTCATATTTCCATGTCGACCATGTCCTACCTTGCCTAAATTCCATCCTTTGTTTTTTCAGGGGTATTTTGAAATATTCTGATAACATTGTCACATACATTTTTTTCCACATGCATCACATCGAGAAAATGTCTGACGTACAATCAATTCCTGTATGTTAATTAAAAAACTGATCACTTTTTCCAACCGATTTTCATAAGGTTTTTTGAAAATGGTTTACCAAATATAGTGTTCACATCATTTACTTTCTCAAACATCTAATCACATACTAGTGGAGACGTTGTTGTGAGTTGTTCTGAAAATCCATTGAATTATGTCGCCCATGATCGATACTTATGCCGATGATGTAGAAATCTACGATGTCCTAGAAACACAGATTTAAAGGAATGTTTCAACCTAATTGATTTTGTATATTCTTAGCACACGAGACACCCTTGAGATCCTTTAATAATATAGCCTGGAAATTTTCCATAAGTAGATATATCATTTATTTTCCCATACAACATCGCTCTTAATGTGATGTATTCACTTTTATAAGCATCATACAACATAACACATGAATCCAAAAATAACATCACATCCTCGATCAAAGGACCCAGATAAACATCAATATCATTACCTGGTTGTTTTGGTCCTAATATAAGCATAGATAAAATGATGAATTTCCTCTTCATGCATAACCATGGTGGAAAGATATAATATACCAACATAACAGTCCATGTACTATGAGTGCTGGTATTAATACCAAAAAAAATCCCTTCATTTGTAGATAACGCAAGACGAAGGTTTCCCATCTCTTTTCCAAATTCAGGATACTCATGATCAATTTTCTTCCATTGAAGAGAGTCAGCTAGATGACATAATTTCTCATCATTATTTATTTTATCTAAATTCCACAGCAATTATTTTGACATTTTTTCACTTCCATATAGATGCCTAAATGTTGTAATGATTCGAAAGTACCATACAACATTCGTAGGATTCGATTCAACATTCTTGAATCGAGAAGCACCAAACTTAGTGAATTCTCTAAGAGATTTTTTCTCCTTGTGAAACAATATAATGTCCTTCATGAAAGCACATATTCTTTAAGAAATCATTCCCATCAAGCGTATCATTTTTTTAGCATTATATGTCAATCTTTGGAGATCACTATCATCTAGAAGCATGTCATTCAAGAGAGCAAGTAGTTCCGTAAAAATGAGATCACTCCATCTATTTCTTGATTTCAATTTATACAACTTTAGTACAGCTGATAATGTTTTATACATAGTGCAACCAACATAAAATGGCATCTTTTAACAACTCTTTAACTTCTCAAACAATTTTTGGAAATCACGGAGTTCATTATAATTTGTCTTTGTCATTTACTCAATATGATCTTCATCATCATTGACATCTGTAATCACATTCTCCATATGGTCTTATTCTTTATACATATTGGTATTTATATTTGATGATCCATAAAATGCAGTTTTATCCCATCCAGTAGCTACATTCTCTTTTTCTCCGTGTTTATTCCAACATTTATAACTTCGATATATTTTGTGACATATAAAATTTTCTTCCAACTCCTCTGGAGTAAGTATTCTAGAAAAAAACAACGTAAACACAGACAATGGATTTGAGAAGGATCCTTTGTGTTGTCCTTTGCAATCTTGATGAACTCGTTTACTCTGTTCTCGTACTCTATTGTAAAACGATTAACATCCATCCAATCTTTATTCTTCTTCATCATATTTGAATATAAAATATTAGTATTAATGGATCAAGTACACATAAAAAGACTTCCAAATATTGTATAATAGAACCACATCTTATAAAAATAGAGATTAGTAGATCCTAACAAATTCAAATAAAGATTTGGAAGTCAACAATACCCGGATAGACACCCCATCAAAATCAACACAGTTTCCAAACACAAAGGGGATCATGGGGATAATCAGTAGTGTCATAGATGGTAAAACTCACACGAAATCATCCTCTATGGATCATCCTCCCCTATCAGGAAACCCTTCTATAGTCAACTAGTCCATACTTTTATAGCTCCGTAACTTAAAATACTTATGGATGAAATCCAGTATCCAACTCTATAAGTAAAGAAAGTATTCTCATAATCTCTACAATATGGAATTAATTAAATACAATTACATTATCCTAAATATTGTTTCCTCAAGTTACCCCAGTCCTAACACAAGAATAATAACGAATGATACACTTACTTGGTACTCAAGTAGTCTTCATTGATATAGGTCTGGACAATGTAAAGGGGGGTTTCTCTTGATTGTTGACAAATTTATTTTTGGGTTTTGATCATAGATAGGGGATGGAGCATGTGGTTCATAATGACTATAGAAGCCTTTACATGAGTCTGTAATTTAGATGTTTTCTTATATGGCCTTCAGCATGGCATTTAAGTGGCATAAATTATGGAACGACATGGTTCATAGTGTTTTCATTGATCGACTACATGATGGTAGTGGGGTCCATTAAATAATCTGAAATGAGTGGAGGACCACACCCATACCAAGACTTCCAAGATGGAATTGAGGAAACCCAAATCTGGGATGGTAATTACATTAATTACAATAAACAACCACAATAATTTCAGCAACCTTTCTACCCACTAATACCAATTCAAAACAATAAAACCAATCAGGGTTACTATCAATAGAGGAGTGGAAAAGATCCACCATATAATCAGAGAGCACCAAGGTTCCCACCTCATAATCCATCTCCTAAACCACAAAAAATATTCATATAAAAACCTTTCCCCACTACGTCTCATCATTTTCAACCCCCTCATCAGCAAAACTTTCAACAAAATATGATGAGGACGCCGCAAAAATCAACAAATTAATAGTAAAATCTTGAAAATATTATTATCTCATTCATCTAAAAAGTGGACTAGAGAATGAATGCATAATGAATATAGATTCATAATCAAATGGATTCTCTCTGAATCCCCAATTACAAAGCATGAAATATGTCTAAGACTTTGTTGGATAGACTACTGGGTACACTACATAGTAAAACTAATACACATACAAGATAAAAAGAAAATTTTGCTGTTCTTCATAGTGAAAACGAGATAATATTTAAATAGACATAAAAATAGATGAAAATAGGATTGAAGAACATTAATCACATTCCATTTTCATAAAAAAATCTAGCAATGAGAGCACACACAAATCGGATACCGAAAAGAATCCAGAAGCAGATAAAAATGAAAAAGCTCAAGCCCAAGAACAACCCTTCAATGAATTTTACTATATAGAACATCAAACATACATACCCCTTCATCCGTTCAAAAACAGAATGAGACATGGGAAAATTGAAGGTCAATATTGTAAAATTTTGGAACTATCCAAGAAAATCTATATAAATATCACCGTTGTAGAATCCCTTTACTCAAATGTTTGACGTATGGAATTTTACAACAATCTATTTCCATGAAATGAAAAAAAACATTTGGTAATTAATTATTCAAAAGAAATTGATTAAAATTAACCCCATTATTTTCAAGACTATCTGCCTAGAAATATAATTTGTGGTATGAATGTGTGATGATGTAGTTCAGGTATGAATGAATTTCAAATAATTTGATCAACCTAACATCTATTTTTCATAAAGGATGAATATAACCATTTCTGATCAACTACATGATTGTAGTAGAGTCACATTATATCCAAATTTAATCTTAAACTCATTTACACTCTATTTTTACTACACTTACCATTCCTATAATTACAACATAAATAGATGAGACAACTCCATGTGGTCTACAAAGATATCCCAGGACATTTCCATTCTGATTCCTAAAGACTACTCCAAATCCTAAAGGTCCTAGATTCCCTCTTCATGCCCTATCTGAGTTGTATTTGATCTATCTATGAAATGAGGGAATCTATATAACAACAAAAGTTTCAGAAAGAGTTCATAAATTACCTATAATTACACGATTTGTAAGAACCAATATGTCAATAATAGAGTTATTAAAATGAACATCTTTAAGGGAGTTCACATTTATTGATACGACCATAATAATTATGGGGGACGATTGAATATTGAAGGTAGAATACCCATGATTCATATTATTTTTGTTGTTACATAAAATATAAATCAATTATACACTAGACACTTGAATTATATTGAGTAGTTCTTGGGAGAGAGGAATCCTAGAGAAATATTTGAGATACTCCTAGACAGAGGTTTTTTTGGGACTCTACACTTAAATAATATCGAATAAAACATGCCATAGAACATAGGAAATTTCATATATTAAGAACATATGATTGAATTCATTATTATGGTTTCTTAAGACACATTTGGATTAAATATCAAAGCCTAAAGATTGATGGAATGAGTCAATAGGAATCATAGAATCTTCCATCCTATATAGAAGTATAACTATAACACCATTGGCATTACACTTTCATGACCCAAAAACATAGATGAGATAAATCAAATACTTGGGATTAAATTAGCAGAGTTTCCAAAATATTATGTGTAATAGGGGACCAAAAAAACATTTCAAACCTAGTCTGATAATGCGAAGATCGAGGGAGAAGGAGGTTCGGCAATGCGATGATCGATGGCGGCAGAGGTCCGACAACGCAAAGATCGAGGGATGCGGAGGTCCAGAAATGCGAAGATCGGGGGTGGCAGAGGACCGAAAATGCGAAGCTCGGGGGGAAGTAGAGTAGATTCGAATGGTTTTAGTACCGTGAGAGCTTTTGGTCATGATAAAACAAGGACACTATGCGACCAATTTTATAAAATATGGTACTACGGTTTTATCAGCACTAAAAAAGAGCTGATACAAACAACCTTTATCAGTGCTAATATTTTAGCGATGAAAAAGAATCCTTTATCAACACTAAAAAATGTTGAATAATCCTTCATGTATCAGTGCTACAATTTTAACGTTGATACATATCTTCTTTATTTGCATTTTTTTTGCGTGGATAAAGGTACTCTTTATCAGCGTTTTTTTAGCGCTGATAAAGGTTACCCTGTATCAGCGCTAAAATTTTAGGGCTTATACATGGTTTCATTATCATCACTTTTTCATAGTGCTGAAATAATGTGGAATGTGGTAACTATATTCCTGAATAGATCCTCATTTACTTATCTAGGATTTTTAATGTCATTCTCACACTCCACTAAATCCTCCTTTGTAGAAGGATGTTCTGATCTTCTAGGTAATGAGTTGGATTTAACGACATCAGTCCATTAATCCATGGTACAATTCCATCATAGAGTTGGATACTAAATATTCTATGGATCTTGGATTTATATTCTCTTATGGTGATTCAAACGTGATGCTTCATTTCTGGAAACCAAATCACAAATATCTCAATGTATGTTTATTATATTGCATCTTTCTGCATTTTCGTCTTCATCCCAAATTTTTTTTGATGGTGATGAAATTAACTAATCTATATTGAAAAATTGTATTTTTATACTTACTCTGAACAAAATTTGGTGATTTTTTACTACTTACAATAGGATAATTTTTCTATCCCCTCCCAATATTGTATTTTTTACCTTACTACAAATATAGGGCTTGATTTCACTTTTTGTAAACCAATAACAAACTCAGTCTATGACTAGTGGCATTGTGGGAGATTCTGTTCAGGTTTTTTGATTAGTCCCCAAATAGAAATGTTCATCTTTTGGTGTGAGGTATATATGGTATTTTGGAATGTTACATTTACCTTCCTAATTAGAGATGGAAAATTCTATCTATGGTATATCTAATTATGAAAATACCATAGCCCATATAGTGGGGGATGTTTAGTATTGAAATTATTCATCATTTTGTTGTATATTAGATGACATTGGTTAAGAACATAATGACTAATTAAATTGTAATTGAGATATAGATTCTCCAATAGATTTGGAATAGTGTGGATTAGGAACCTTAAATAATTTCTCTAGAACCCTATCAATGTGTGATGATCCTAGTGATATTGACTAGGAGAGAACTTCCCCCAATGTCATGGGATGGGGTTGGTTTGTGTTTACTACCAAAATGTCCTGCATTTGGTCATGAACATATATTCTGGGTGATATAGGTGGTGGTTAATATTCCCCCAGACTAGTGCGAATGGTTTGATCCTAAACAGCTTCTATAATAGGTACTTTTGAGACCCCTTTCATTGGGAATAATTCAGATCATGTGTTAAATTGTACAAAGGGAAACCAATGATGAGTATTTCATTCTATAGAATGTCATATGCTTGGTCGAAACATTATATATTTTTTAAAATATGTTTTAGTTGTTCTGAGGGTCCCACAATAAGAATAATTTATCATTCTTCTCTCACTATTCATGATATCATTGCATATTAAAAGAGTGGTAGTTCCATTCAAGTGACTAACTGACACAATAATTACCGAGTGACCGTATTTTTCCCAAGGCTATGAAATTATATCATTCCATATTTCCTGATTTCTACTATTTTGATGGTGTGGTGAAGTGAAAAGATCCATACATTCCCATCATTATATATGGGCACTGGGCGAGGCCTCCTGAAGATCAACTTTCATCGACATGTTGTGAAATAACAATAATAATGTTGTAATGTTAATTCTCATTTATAGGTTTGGGTCTAGGGATTGTAGATAGAGCCCAAATACATTTAAATATAATATGTGATTGTGGTCTATAGTGTACCCACATATCCTTGATAATGGTGGGGTCATTCCTTTAATCACTGATGATTCTCCCACATATTTTGTAATAGGTAAGGAACTCACTCCGTCTCTTGATCATGTAGGATCTCATATTCCAATGTGGTGATGGGAATGTACTTTTTTAGATTTCATTTATCACTAACTCACTCCATATATCCATTTCATCATTTTAGTATTTATACTTACACACCTCCACCTGGTCAGACCATAGTAGCCACTTCTTTGGGTCACCTACAATCTGTGGTGAATGAAGTTTGGATATATAGGGTCAATAATAAATAATTGACATTAGGTTTTCAAGAAACCATCCATATGAAGGTGTATTAGTTTGTTGAACCTCGATATACTGAGGTGTTTGTTAAATGGTAGTATTTTCATGTTTGAGGAAGTTATCACCATGGTGATGTTGACCGTAGTGGATGTTAACATTAAATTACCAGTGATCCACCTCCACACTACCATGAGGAAGAATATAATTTTTATTATCAACATATAATTTTATTTAATAGTTTTTGGAAACCTGCAATGTTAATGATATTTATTGAACTGCTTCAATAAAATTGGAATTGAGTAGGTCATGGATATGTGCCCCGATTTACACTATGGTGGTTATATGATGACCTAACATATGGGGTTGATAAAGGACATGAGCCTATTATTTAAAGGCATCTAGAATATGTGGATATATATTTGGTCATATGGAGATATTCACTTTATAATAAAAAGTTGTAGGAGTTTTTCAATGAGCATCGATATCGTTGATAGTAATATAACCCTTCTTATGGGTAGTTTGAATAATATGTCTCTTATAGAGGCCTATTTTTTGGGTTTTTGAAATTCTATTTTCAATTGGAATTTTTCTCTCAGGTGTACATGATGTATAAAATAGTGATTTTACCATAGAATATTGTTTCATATAATATTTATAAGAACTATGTCGGTACTATAATAGGGTGTTTAACACAAGATAGAAGTTTCGTGGCCATTGGAGAACTTTGACTATTAGATGAATATTTAATATTTATTTATTTAAATAATTAATTATTTTGGTGGTTTCAGTTTACCGTATCTCATGAATGGAGTTTCTGAAAGAGATTATGACTCTATGGTGGACCATAAAATGGGGGTATTTCTTAAGAGATATATAAACTCGCATCAGGTTCCAGGACTCAGCATGGTTGTTAAATGGATGATAAATAAATAAATAAATAATGTTAACTATAGTATTCCTCCTCCATTTGGGGTTCCCACAAATCGAAGTAGAAGTTATTGGATTCTACCTCATGTAAAATGGACAAATAAAAAACCAATGGGTAGAATATTCCTCCAAAATTCATCCTTCTTTTAGATCGGGACTAGATCGAGGTGGATAAGCTTCTCGGAGTGTATTTAGACAATTAGATTTGGTGTTTACACCACATGGCAATCCATGTTTTAGTTTTGTTACAAAAATTCCCATATATTAATTTTTTAATAGTTTAATTCTTTATTATGACTTATAAGGACACCATGGTGGTCGATCTGTGCTTGTTTGGTAGAAAAGGGGATTATAGGGGGATTTTTTTGGGATTTTCTGATCAAAAATTCCAACTCCATGATGTGTCGTTCAATGAACACATTCCATGTACTCTTCCAGTTTTAGGAAGGTATATTTTTAGGATGTACATGTTATTTACAAAAAGATCATGGTTGGTAGTAGGATATAGCCATGTGCCTAGCAATTTGAAATATAACATTTGAGGTTGGTCTTTGAAATGTACCCACTATATACATTCCGTAAAAGCCATTTTCTGCTACATAGAAATATCAATTATATATCGATACTTGTAATTGTACATGGCCAGGAGAGGGATTATATTACATTTCATGAAGTCTAAAGTACATTCCATTTACTTTTGGAAGTTTAGTGGTTATGGGTATTATGTTCTCTAGAAGTCAGAATTAGGCAAGTTTGAAGTCCTTTTTGACAGTGTTTTTTCATAGATCACAACGGTGTGATCATTTTGAAATATAAATATCATCTAATAGGTGTTTTATACAGTTTTTTTATATTAAGATGATTTACATGAGGGTATGATTCATATTCCTATTATTGGTATAGTTTAGAGCTACAAGACCTGGATGAGGGTTGTGTGTTTAGTATTTGATCTGGAATGAGCATACAATATAATTTTTCATGAGGTTTTTGAAATGAATCCCAAAATATATGATCTAAATATTTTCTATTAGATTATCTAGAATCCCATGTGAATCTGGACTAGTGACTCGATGTTAGAGAAAGTATAGAT
Organism: Viscum album; assembly: GCA_963277665.1. Classification (NCBI taxonomy): domain Eukaryota; kingdom Viridiplantae; phylum Streptophyta; class Magnoliopsida; order Santalales; family Viscaceae; genus Viscum; species Viscum album. The sequence goes on from OY728145.1 coordinate 1,203,510,883, forward strand.
TAGATCGTACATTTGAGAATTAGGGTGGATAGAGCCTTTGAAGATAGGTTAAAACTATAAGATTATAGTCATGGGAGAGTGTCACTGTGTGTTGGAGATTCTTGTGGTGTAATCTTGATGATTCCCTTGGTGTTACTGTTCCTATTTAAGTGATCAAAATATGTCGTGGATGTCGATTGATAAGGGTTATGGGGAAGGGGTTGATTTTAGATGCCTTGGTGACATTTCATTGATCAAGGATCGGTTGGAGGCCCATGAATGATTCATGAGAAACTACCATGTGTTAAGGATTAAATCAAGTGTTGGTTGTTATCTGGGTTATGAGGGGATTAATTTTCTTGAGTGATAGTTCTGGGGATCCTAGATGGGATGGTTGAGTTTATATGTGGATATAAGAGTTCATATGTGAGCCTGATTGATAGGAAGACCATGAGCGGGTGTGTGTGACTTGTATTTTGATTATAGGAGTTACTAGTCACCCAAGTTGATGTATGATCTAATGGGGATAATATTTTGATGCGTTATATGGATGTTTTTACATTTCATGTTTCTTAGATTTTTGAGGTTGATACATGGATTAAGCAAGTGGGGAATTTGGATAACGGTAGGTTTCCATGTTTGAAAAACTCCTTTTACTAGTTTTTGTTGGGATGGATGAAAGAGATCGAACTATCATTAATTGTAATTGTTCCAAATATCCATGATTGAGATTATGGTAATGATTCTTTGGGATGATGTTGATAGTTTATTATCGTTTGAATGCTGATCTGAGGTTCTGGTCATGCAGTTTTATAATGTTGAGTTTAGTTATATGATGTCACGTATGTGTGGTTTCATGTTGGACTAAGGTTTTGAGAATAATAATTATACTACTAAGATGGTGAATGATTTAGGCCCTAGACACTAATAGTTTACTTCATGGATAGTGAACTACAAAAAGGCTCTTGGAAAGGATGGAATTCCATGTCGAATAAAGAGGTTGGACTGATTCTCCTTATCCTTGGGTTTGGGTCAGATGAATTCTCTAATCCCCATCGATGTTATGGTATTTGAAATGAGGATCTGATCATTGAAAGTATACTACATGGATGGTAACAGACTATGTATCTAGACACAGATACTATACATCAATGATAGATCTCCAGACTCAGGCTTTTGACTATGATGGTATTCCAGTTGGGATAGATGGTGGACTGGTGCTCTATATCCATGGTTATGATGTGGAACTGATGCTCCAGGCATGGTTAATTTCATATATTTCATTAAGTGAATGGATTGATGTTCTAGACAGATCTACATTGATATTTGGTTTATGGGTTTGAATTATTCCTTATTCTTTTTGGTTTTGGTACATGAGATAGATGTCATCCATAAGGTCTGGGTTTGGTAGTACTCTTCATTGGCAATGGGAAAATATGTTTCAAGGATCCATGTATGGGACAATGTCTCATTATTAGGACATTGTATTTGATGTCATATAAAAGTATCTTTATTGATATGACTATCATTGTATTGGTACATGGTATATTCATGTTTTTTGTGGCTACTATGGGTATAGATCCTATAGGATGTTTGGGATGCACGATCCATGAGACGAGCTCCGATATATTCTGCCATTCGTCGATGCATGTATGGTCTATTGAGGTCATGGACCTATAGATCAAATTTTTTTTATTTATTTTGTTTTTTACTAGTATATATCTGTTAGTTTATCCACATTACACTATCATGCACTTATGGAAGTAGTTTATAGGATCACTATTAGGGGTGGCATATTAAGATTTTTTCCATACCCATTACAAGTACCACGGTGTGCATAAAGACATGTTATGTAGTTTTAAGTTGAACACCTATTCACAATGGATAGGGAGGGGCCATGGATTTTATAGTTTTGGGGGATACATTTGTGTAGTCTACTTGTCATGATGGAGCATCTTGATAGGTTACTGGAAATTGGGAATGTCTTATAGTTAGTGTTAGTAGTGGGGCATGTTCAGTTTACTTTTTAGTTCTTTATTTCTGTATGTGTGATCGGAATAGTGGTAGATCGTAGTTGTATGTATTATATTTCACCTTAGGGCTTTAATACATTTTCATTTTTTTTACGTAACCATTAAGTTTTAGTTTATTGATTCTTTTGAATTAGTCTGACGATTAAGATATTTTTTCATTTTCATCAAGTTATGCACTCTGATATGGGGGTATATTCACCTCAAAGATCCAACATAGACCCCAACTTCTACTTAAAATCCTCTAGCGTAAGAGGAGGTGCACTTGAGGTATTGTCGTGAATTGTCTTGGTACACCAGATTAGTGGATATTGGGCCACTCATGATCCATATCCTTGGGTTTTGGTTAGACAAAGGCTCTAGGAACCATTGATGTAATGGTTGATGGGTTGAGTTTCCAATAATAAAAAGTATACTATTGGGACTATTGGGATTGTGTCAGTCTGAGGCTCTAATCATTGATAGTATACATCGATGATAGTGCTCCATACTGAGGCTCTAGCCATTGAGGGTTTAACATATATGATGGATGGCAGGATGATGATCTACATCAAGGCTTAAGATATAAAATTATTGGTTCATGAATTGTAAATTTTATATATGTGTATTAAGAGGTTGGACTAATGTTTCTAGAATGGTTTATTTGATATTTCATTTATGGGTTGAACAGATGTCTTCAGCACTATGGTTATGGTACACGATATAGATGTCACATTGAAGGTATGGGATTTGTAGAAATCTTATGCAGCAATGGGAAAAAATGTGTCAAGGATCCATGTGTGTGAAAATTTCAAGAACTGATGAATTGGTATGGGATGTTTTAGACTATTATTATAGTTGGAATGACTTTCCTAGTATGGGTACCTGGTATAGTCAGGTTGGTTGTTGTTACAATGTATATAGAGCATGCAGGTTGTTCGGGATGTGTGGTCATTAGGATGACCGCAATGATGTCTTAGCATTGGATAATGAAGGTATGGTCCATTGAGGTCAAGGAAATATAGATCAATGGTTGTTTATTTATATTTTTTATCCTATTGTATATTTTCTATACTGGATATATTTCTAGATCATGTACTTATGGAAGAAATTTATAGGTTTATGTTTTGGTAGGACCACTGATATTTGTTTCTCAACCCTGTACATGAACCACGATGTGTGTGTATAACATCTGTTTATATTCACTTTAGAACAAATGAATGATGAATAGTGTGAAGGCCCTAGATTTTATGGCTGAGTTGGAAGCTTGTGTGGAGTCTACTTGTTAGGAAGGATCGTCATGACAATGTTCTGGAGATTGGGTATGTGTTATGGATGGTGTTGGTAGTCGGTCCTATTATATTAATTTATCAGATATTTATTTCTATATGTTTGACTGGACCAGTGGGTGATCATGATTTCAAATGTTACATGGTTGTTAGTTAATTTACTGTATTTTCATTTTAGTACATCCCCTTTCAGTTTTAGATTATTTATTCTTCTATGATACTCTGATTTGTATGATATTATGTCATTTAAATCATTTTGTGCACTCAAATATGGGTGTATAGTCTCCTCATAGATCCACTGTAGACCACCACAACTTGTTGGAAGCCTCTAGAATACAAGGAGGCCTACTAGAGGTCTTATGGTGAACTCGATGGGAGCACCAGTTTAGTGGCTACCATGATAGGACATTACAATGTGTTATCGGAGGTGTTGTCGTCCTATTAATTCACAATTTGGGATTCGGTAGATAGTAGATTTAGGAATGTGTCATAGCTTGTGATGGATGTCATGTTGTAGTGTCGTGAACACCTGTTCTACTAGGATGTACAGGTTACTGATGACTAGGATTAATGTTTTATATTTATGTTGTCATGGTTGTAGATGATTTTTTCTTTAAGTGACACACTTGTTGTTCATATTTTATAGTTTATGATGGATTGCAGGATCATTTCACATTAAAATTGGCATGTGAGTTGGTTTTAACTCATGGATTAGAGAGTAAAGAGGCATCTCATGAATCATGATAGGAACACTGGATCCCCATTTTATAGTCTTCCTTGTTTGTGATTTTTCCTAATTTATTCTAATGTAAGGTTCTGTGGATCTATAGTTAGAGGCTCAATGGTGGCTGCACTGGTGTGGTTTTATGTGCGGCCTGTGAAGTAACCCTAGTTGGTTAGTATAATATCATTTGATGGTTGTGGACCCCTTGTAGACATATTTATTTGAGGTTGGTAGTATATTCAAGTCCTCCACGATTGGGTATTTTGTGCTAATGCTCGGTTAGGATGAAGACCCTAGTTACAATATTTTTATCAGTAAATGAACCTTATATCTTGCGGGGAATTAGAGATATGTGTGTTTATGCAGTTGATTCTTGAGAAGATGAGGCATATTCTTATGGATTCTTTGTCAGTTCTAACCTTCTGTGAGCTGTCCTAGACCTAGTTTGTTGGACCTGGTGCTGTGATGTGAGACATGATTGACAAGACTATGTGGGAGAGCCGAGTGAACTTTCGGACATTACTCCAGAGCAAAGAGTTAACGTTATTTTATTATCATGGGTGAGCTTTGAGAAGGGTTTATAAAGTTATGATATCCTTCAGGTGTACAGGGCCCAAATGGGTGTTTTTGATTCTTGATATTGGTGCATTAAGGGTAAATATGGGTTTGAATTTTTGGATTTATGAACAGAATTTTTTAGGTGGTTTTCTTTATTGAAAGGGGTTTATTCCAAGTGGTCTGTTCGAGGGGGAAGGTTTTTTCAGGTACCCTTACCGTGAAATGGTTGTTTATGTAAGTTAACACTATAGGATTTGGGTTTTATTGAGTGAATATATATTTCTCATGTTTTTCTGGTTCAGTCATGTCAGTTGTGTATTTTAAATATGTTGATTATTGGAGTCACAAAATGTCATGTGTCGAGAATACCCAAGTTGGTATAATGGTAATGTAATAGGGAAAACAAAGAGACACAAGCACTAGTAATGTGTTTTATTGTCTCTCTTTTGGGTAAGACATTAAGTGAGTGTAAAAACGGGGTTCTGTAGTTGGGCTACAATCCATGGGTGAGTTGAGAAATTATTTCTGGTTTGATGAGAGGCTTGTAGGCATTGTGGCATGAAGCCCTAGAAAAAACCCATGATGTTCTTGATGGATGAGGTTGAGGTGGTATTATTCGGTGAAATATTAGTATACATTAAATTTAGAGATGTTCCTTACAAATATCTTGACATCATATTGAATATGCTAAATAAGCACTAAAATTAAGCCAGGATATATAGATGATTTATTTTCCGAATAAGAGGCCTCATACTATGTTGTCCTCATGGAGTGGTGTGTTTGAAACTGCATGATGGGGAGGGAACCATTTTTTTTTGAGGAAGATCCCTATTATGGGTTAGATATTGACGAATTCCATGTGTGATGTTATCAAATTCCAGGAATCGGAAATACTAGCTATTTGGTTTTTCTACTCTGGTGAGATTAAGGTGGCCATGTCCAGCTCTAGGTTTGGTCATGATTGGGGCACATTTTATGGGGAAATATGTTTGGTTACAAGTTAATGATAAGGATACTCCTATGATGTGGAGTACCAGATCATGTTTGGTGGTGTGACCATAGTTTGGGAAAAGGTGTGTATGTATTGGGGACCACTTTGAGAAAGTTTGTGGACAACTCTGAATGTTTTCTAAAAGGTGAAATCCATGACACGAAGCATCACATATCAAAATTGGTAAATTTGTGATATTTTATATAGTGGGGATCCACATGATTTTTATGAATTGTTTTTAATGATGATGTGATGTATCATGATTTACTGCTGTATATATGAACTATCATAGTGTTTTTTGTGGTAGAAAATGGTGTCTTGTCCTTTGTTGGGTTGGGTACCCTTTCTTCTAAGTTTATAGATAATTCCAGTTAGCATCCTTCTGTATAATGCAACAAGTTTTACAATTTTTGATGACCCATGTGGGTCAAGATGTGTAGTTAGATGTCCAACAAAACTTATCTATGATTATAAGAGTTATGGTGGAGATGTTGTTGAGAACAAACTTTGGAGATTATTAAATTCGAGAAAAAATTTGAATTTTTTTTGGAGATTCTCATGAGGGGTAAATTGGTCATTTTCTAATAGAATATTGTCTGAGATAATTTTTACATCCACTATATTGGTCCCCAAATAGGTAATATATTATAGGACAAAAGATGGGTGGACATCCAAGCATTTGGAGTTATGGATGAATATTTAGTATTTATTTAATTAAATATTAAATTAGTTGGTTGGTTTTGGGTGGTTGTATGTGTGGAAAGGTGTGTTGGATTGAGATTATGACTCCATAGTTGACTCTAGAATGGGGGGTATTTTCTATGAAATTTATAAACTCTGTTCGGGTTCTTGGACTTGGGACTTGTTTTAAATGGGCGATTAACTAACTAATTAATTGAGTTAATTAAGGGTCCCTCCATTTGAGGTTACCACACAAGGTTGGAGAGTGTAGTTTGATATCCATAAAGTGTTATATATGAATCTAAGGGGAAGGTGGAGGGGATTTCATTAGACTTCTTCCTTAGTGTATATCAGGTCATGATCAAGGTGCAATAAATTTCGGGAGGAAATTTATACCTGAAGCTTCAGGGTTTACACCATGTGGAAGGTGTTATTTTATATTTTCACCCCAAATTTTCATATATTTTTATTTTTAATGTTTAAATGCTTTATTATAACTTATAAGGATCCCATAGGGGTAGATCTGTACTAGTTTGGGGAAAATGTGGGTATTGGTGGAGTTTGAGGGATTTTCTATTCTAAAATTCTGAATGCTCTGTATGTGGTTCTATGAACACATGCCATGTGTTCATCCCTTTAGTAAAAATATATTTTTTGGTATTACACTCCATGTAGATGTGAATTTCCTTGTTTTTGGATATGTGATAAATAACACATGATGTTGTATTTTGAATTGTACATGTCGTGTACATTAAGTACAAACCATGTAGTATTACACATGAAGATCCCATTTCACTCTAGCCATGTTAATGTATATGGACTGAAGGAGGGTTTAGAGTACATGTTGTGTACTCCAATGTGTCACCATGTATATTTTCCAGCTTAGTTTTTGCGGTATTATGTGCTCCCGAAGTCAGAATTGGGCATGTGGGTAGTCCATTTTGAGGGGTTTCAATGTTGATAAAAATAGGTGGATCCTTTTGAGGGTTTTTCCATAGAGAGTGTTGAGGTGGTGTTGATTTGAGTTTGAGGTAGTCTTCATGATAACCTTGGTGGGAAGGTTTCTAGTTAAAGTGATCATTATATGACATGGATGATAATTTTGAATTATTGGGTGGCATGGGATTTATTTTAGATGACTTGGAGGATTTTCATTGACCAGGGATCAGTTGGTGGCCAACGAGGGTGGCATGAGAATGTTTCCTATGTTAGGGCCTGGTTCAAGGGATGTTGGTTTCTAGTGTTTATAGGGTATGGATTTTCTGGATTCCTAAATCTAAGAATCCGGGATGGGATGGCTCAATTTATATGTGTATACAGAGGTTCATGTGAGGTCCTAATTGATTAAAGACATTAACTAGGTGTGTGTGCCTTGTATTTTTATTATAGGAGTTCATTGGGACCCTAATTGATGTATAACCTGATGGGGTCGAGATTTTGATGAGCAATATGGATGTTTATTCAATCCTTGTTACATAGTTATTGAATATGAAGCATGGATTATACCCATGGGGCATTTTGAAATAGTTTGGTTGCCTTTTTTTGGAACCCATTATAATAGTATTTTTGGAGAAGGTAGATTGAATAGGAAATATGATCAAATGGTATGGTTTTAGATATTCATTAATGAGATTACCAAATCGGGGATTCATGTTCACATAGATATTTGATTATGGTTTGTGTGAAGTATTGAGGTTCCCATCACACTATGTTGTAATGTTGCATATAGTCATGTGTCATCAAATATGTGTGGTTTTTTTATAGATAATGGGTTTGAGTATAGGATATATACTACTGATAGGGTTCTAGACTAAGGCTCTAGACACTGATACTATACTTCATGGATATTTCACCAGACTGAGGCTCTAGGTAAGGATGGCATGCCTTGTGGAATAAAGAGGTTGGACTAGTGCTCCTAATCCATGGGTTTGGGTTAGACTAATGCTTTGGACCCCATAGAGGTTATAGTATATAGACTATGTTTCTAAGAATAAAAAGTATACTATTGTTAGGTTTTTATAAAGATTATATAGTCACTGTAGTATGCTTCAATGATATTGCTCCAGTCGAAGGATTCAGACTTTCATTGTTTACTAGTTGTGATGGATAGTGGACTGATAATCTACATCCATGATTAATATATTAAACTGATGCTCCATGAATGGTTTATTTGTTATATGTGGTTAAGAGGCTGTACTAATTTTCCATCCATGATTATTTTGGTATGTGCTTTATGGGCTGGAAGGATTCCTAATGCGTTATGATTATGGTAAATAAGATTGATTTTAGACTGATAGTCAGGTTTTTGTAGTACTATTCTGTGGAAATTGTAAGAGATTTGTCTATATTCCAAGTATGGGAAAATATCTAGTTATGGGGACATTATATGGGATTACTTATAGTAGTATCTTCTGTTAAATTACTATTATTGTATGGGTACCTAGTATAGTCAGGTTCGTTATGGATACCATGGGTATGGAGGTAGCATGTTGTTTCAGATGCATGATCGTCGAGATGAGCATAAAAGGGTTCTAGCATTCTCTAAAATTGGTATGTTAGATTGGGGTCATGTACCTATATATTGATGGTGGTTTATTTATATTTTTTCCTATTTTATATCGGTTAGGCTACTAATTTTATTTGTGCATGACCTTATAAAATATGTTTATAGGTTCACCATTAGGAGTTACTAATATGATTTTTTTTCACCACTATACATGAACCTCGGTGTGTACACAAACCATCCTTTTTTACATTTAGTTTTATCATATATGCACGATTGATTGAGAGGAGGACTTGAGTTTCATGGTTGAGGTGGATTCTCATGTGGAATCTACTAGTCAGGCGGGGGCAGCTAGACATGGTATTGGAGATCGGGTATGTGTGTATCACCCCATGAATCCACCGTATGCCTCTCTTTGAATAACAAAATAGCTTGAGTTTTACACAACCTTGAGATTCTATCAAAACACTAGCAATCAAACTAGCCATTATGAAGATTAATACCCACCTTTTGAAATTATATATTTATTTGTCAAAATTGACTTAATTTTTTCAATCGGAAAATCAAAATTAGCTTAGGGTTAATTTTTGGTACTCTTTTTAAAACATTTAATTTTTTATTAATATTAAAATAATTAAAATTTAATAAAAAACTATTTTTTAGTTGAAATAATTTATTATGTTAAATTCTAAATTTGAGTGGTTTTAAAGATTCATTAGATTATATTTTTGTCATTTCAGATACATTTGGTCATTGGATGTAATTTCACATTTAAAATTAAAAAAACAAGTGTCAATATTTTGATAAATATTATTTCATAGAAGAAATAATTTTGTTTGGACAACATGAATTAATTTTAAATAAATTTCTACCACTTGTTTGTTCTAAATTTGAAATAATGGATTCCATATTTGGAATCAATATGTCCAAATTTGGTAAATAGGTAACATTTATTTTTAGACATTATGAATATTTACTTTTGTATATTTTTTATTTACCAGGGTTAAAAAGTAAATCTGCTAAATAAGGGTGAAAAAATATTATAATAATTATATTAAATTACTCCAACATGTGTCCAATTTTTATTGGTGGATACATATCAAACCATGAGAATCCTTGGGTCAAATTTGGGACCCCATATAGAAACTTGAGAGTGATAATGATACTTTATATTAATTAATTTAATGTAAATACAAAATGAAAAAACTTATATCTTTTAGTAAAAAAAATTTTACATGGGTTTATATAAGTTATAATTTCCACTATAAACATTATTTTGAAATAATAAAATATTTCTTAAATCATGGTATTTTTTTATATTTTTTATAGTTCAAATAAATAAAATTATTTATCACATAATAATGATGGAGTGTTTACCTCATTAATGAGTGATAAAAATAAATGAGATTATAAAAATTAAAATATATCCAAAACCTGTACAATTATAATTAGATTATTTTATTTCTAACATGATTCATATTATCATAGACTTTAAAGATTTGTGGAACTTTAGAAACTGACAATCATTTTATAATAAAATAATATTTTCAAACATTCCTAAAGAGCCCCAACTCCACCTTATAAAACTATCTCAACTCTAACCAATTTCTCACACCTCTCAACCCCCTTGGCTCAACCAAACTCTTCCCAATTAAGCCCCCAACATCAATATCTTCCTCTTAGATGCCTTATGTTTGGTAGAAGTCCCATCAAGGAAGACTTTTGGTTCTAACCAAAGGGAGTTACCCGATTTAAAGGTAACATCTCCTCTTATGTTATTTTATTTTATATTACTTATTCAACCCCCAAAAATATTTCTATTCCATTATTTAATAACAAAAATAGTATCCTACATATACTAGGTTTTTTAATGTGAAGTATATTAACTACACATACATACACCTCCATCTAATGGGTATATAACATAATGTCTCTGTGGAAGACAAACTGTGTCTCATGAAATGATGATTGTTCAATCTTATACTACCACCTCTTATGGTGGTCATTATGATGGTACTGTAATTATATAATATATTTATGATATTTATTTTTATCTATAGATTTTTTAATTATATTTTTTTGCGTACCATTGTTCTTTTCATGGAGTATATATACAATAATTTCATTCGAGGTTGTGCGGACTACATCCCTCTCAATGTTATATGACTCATTTATACCTACATGGAACGTATAATGATTGGTGTTAGTGAACAAATGAAACATATATAAAATATTATATTATAATTCAATTATAATATACCTAAGTATCAATTTTTTTAATTCCTTTTAAAATTAATAAAAGGAAATGGATTTAGTGTTTGTGCGTACGTATGGATTACTGTCTACACGAACACGATGAGATTCATTCTCCATAGTAAAAATTTAAGAATAATTTTCATTTGATTATTAAAAATTATATTTATGATCATAATATCATTCTTAATATTAATCAACTACCACATATCCATAAAAGACATAACTTACATAAAAAAATATAATGTAAAACAAATCAGTGAACACAAAAAACAATGACACTGCTTAAATATTATAAATAATGACATATCATATGATCATATGTGATATCATATATATTTATGTAGTTAATTTATAATTTAATTACTATGATTTAACTATTATATAGGAGGTCAACATACCCTCTTCCAAAAAGTGTACAAGGTAAGGGTTAATTTCACAATTTCTTTCATATCCGATGTTGTATTTACGTAAGTATCTGTTGTGACCTCTTTATCATCCTCATATGTGATTCTTAAAAATTTAATACAAATAATTTTTACAATTTAGTAGACTTTGTGTTATATTCATTTTTTCCCTTGTATTAATTTTTATAATTTGGTTCGATTGGAATCTTTCTGTCATTTTCCAAAAAAAGTAACTTTATAACTCTTTCGAAAAAATAAGGTATGATTGTTTTTTTAACATATATGGTGGGTATGATTATTCTCCTCCATTATAAAACCTTTGAATATTCCCATATAGGCCTCTAATAATATTTTCAAAATAAAATTTTTCTTTTATAATTACTGGACTTTTAAAATATTTCAAAATAGAAAGAGATATTCCTCTCAAATAATTTTTATTTCACTATGTCAACATCCATTAATGGATTTTATACTTGTTTCAAGTTGATTTATAATGATATAAATATTCCATATTGTATTGAAAATTTTGTGATATGTTTGACTGTGGATGTGTTATCTTTATACCATTCATGGTTTAAGGTTAAGATATTAACATTTTGTATGTTAGTTTTAATACGAATGTTTATGTTTGGATTCATTCATTTCATATGAGTAATGAATTGGAATTAGTATGTGACGGGTGGATCCTGATATAGCTCCTCGATACGTCGGTAGGTATCATGAGATAAACTTGTGTCTTGCAATAATGCATGGACAAAATTTTGTTTGTAGTCATGGAATGTGGCTTGACTATGTTGTTATGATATCTAACATTACGCATTCCATAATTATGAAATTGGATATTGATATTCCATGTGATTATTCAACTAGTAGAATATTAATGGGAATAATTAAATTTAATTATTCAATTTATATTTTCCATTTTATGCTTAATTTTATATTTAAAATGCTTATGTTTTAGTCTTATAAATTACCATAAATTTTTATTCCGATTTATGATGTTTCCACTATATTGTTATCTTTACTGAGCATCTGTGTTCATCCCTTTCAATGTTTTATTTTTTCTCAGATGTGAAGATGTATTTTATGGTTGAACTGTAGGAATAGGCTAAGGGATAAAAGTGTGTTCAAAGGCGACAAAATGGTGTTGATGTTTTTATCTCATGATGTAATGTCAAACTTATGTATGTATGTAGTCATTACAAGACTACTAAATACATCGGGTTTTTGGGACATAATTCCTTTTATCATGACAATGTTATGAAATAATGCTCTGAATCTTGGTAACTGTGGTCTGGGTGTTACAGTTGGTATCAAAGTAATTTTAGAAAAAACCATGGAAACTACATTTAGATAGAATATAATTAGAGAACATTAGCATAATATAGACTGCAATGATTAGTATAGAATAAAAACCGAGAATTTGGTAAATATTTATATTTTTTCTATTTTCCATGTAATACATACCTATCTTGGATATGAGCATGTACAGATGGCTCTGGAACCGATTCCACTAGGAGTGAAAATTACGACCTAGAGTTTCCAGCTTAACCCGAGGTATCTTGGTACCCGAGAAGCGGACTTGCTGCACTCGTGGTTACGACACTCTCGATGGATATGCTTTGGATAATTAAAATTTTAATTAAAACCCATTACAAAGGATTAATGAGTATAAACATTCTCAGAGAAATCATTTTTTTGATTAGGAATTATATCCATAAACTGTTAAATTTATATTATGTGTTTTACATGTTTTGAATTATATATTATAATTCATAAAATAATCTATTTTATGCCATTATTTAGAAATGGAATTTAGTTAAAGGAATGAGAACCATATAAATGCATGTTATCAATTTAGGGATTTCCCTCCAACTCCAAATAATTATAGTTGAGACGGTGATGCAACTGGTGCTTATCAACTTATCACCATACAGGGGAAACTCACTTAAGTTATGAATAATAACCTTACTCGTATAGAGAACCCTGATAAACAATGTGGATGATAAATGTTAGACCAATTCATTTGGAAACAACCACCAACATTCAATGGGACTAGAAATCCATTTTTCGCTGAGAAATGGATAAGTTCCATAGGGAAAATATTTTAAACTTCGGGGAGTAGAGAAAGGGAAAAAAGTTGTCATGGCAGATTATCACCTCACAGGAGACGCAGATCAATGGTGGTCATAAATTTAAAACACAAAAGAATATTTAAATTTATAGATTATGGAATGGAGGGATGTTAAATGTATTTTAATAGAATAATACTTTCCACATGACCATCGAGCTGATATGGAAAAACAATTTCGTAGTCTGAGGTTAAATGAGGATGAAACTGTCTCAAATATGAGGCTAACATTACAAGGTTATCATGGAATGATGTATATTATAATTTTATCCCAAGGAGTAAGATTTATTGATTCATTGATGGGTTTCTTGGTGCCAACATATTGGACGAAAGGAATGAAGAAAAGAAGGCCCCACAGCCGGCCCCGCGAAGCCCCGACGCGGAGCCCCCACAAGCAATGTGGCCGCCACAAAGCACAAAGGCGGTACCTCTCCACAAACACCACTGACGTGCATGAGGACTCATAAATGAAAATGAGACAGTAACTCTATGCAAACTCCCCTGACGTTCGCGCACCCTCCACGAAGCATAGAGGTGGTACCTCTCCGCGAACCCGGTTGACGTTCGAGACAAACCACGAAGAAACCGAAGCCCCCTTCACATCAAGTGAGCTCTGCCTCGTGGCGCCTCTTGCCTATAAATAACCGGATCCCCCTGAGACCCAGGGATTGACAATCCCACCTTTTGACTTCTCAGCTCCTGAATCGCAAAGTACCCTTTTCTCTGTGAACCCTGACCTCTGTGGGGTATTTTTGCTTCACGAGGAGCCTCCTCTTTGTCTCGTTCAGATTCCCTCTTCTGAGAGGGATTCCTTTCATGAAGTGTAAGGTAATTAACAAAGGAAGGGGATATCCATGGGGATCTAGGCAGTCGTAGAGTGTTTATGTTTCATGAAACACTCACTGTGTACTATTGATCCACATGCCATGCCAGGGTCACTGTACTTCGCGAAGCATACTACTTCGCGGAATATTCCTTCATGAGGTACCTCTGCATCACAAGGCAGTGCTCTGCGAACACCCTTCCAATTCATGAATCACCTCCCACATGCAACTCCACCCCATCCTAAGGCTATGACACCCCAATTCGTGAAGCACCCCTCTTCACAAGTTCCCTCTACTACGCAGTGCAACTGAGTTCCACAAGGCCCCTGCCTGTGGACCCCTCTGCATGGAAATTCCTTTTCCTGTGCAACCCTCCAAGTTTGTACGATGTGATTTCAATGTCTCCTAGATGATAATAACCATAACGTTGCTTCGCCTAATGCTTCTTCGCATAGGCGCGCTAATAGCTATTGGTTTTTCTCATATCCACGCTAATGTAAACCCCTCGATGGTTCTCTCTTTGACCCCCCTTCACCACGGCCTTGCTGATGCCTTCCCTCCCACAAGGGGTAGAGGGAATCAGTCATGTATGTCCAAGGGGTGCAGAGTAAACCCACCTCATCTGATCTGTAGGACGTTAAACTACAAAGAACCTTGTCCTCAACACATGACGTTAAACTATGATCCATCCTCATGCCTCGCAAGTAGGGTCCCCCCATCTGGGACATTCTATATGACATTTTGTCTCCATGATGATGGAATCACCCTCACATGGTATGATATTCTCATTTTCAGAGTGTATTTTGTCCATGGGGGAAGGGCGACCTCCTTGGTGTAAGCCCATAGCCCCTCTTGCAGATGGTAGCACCAATGCACCTCCGTACTTACCCACCGCCAAGGCCAGTGGAAGGCGTGATAGGGAACGAGGCACCTTCATTCTTTAGTCATGAATCCCTCTCCCTCTGCACTTTTTCACCCTAAGGCTTCCATCCATGAGTATGTCCCAATACCATGGGCCTCCTAACACGTAATCTCCTCTTCTCTTCTCAGGGATTCACCCTTCACGACGTGATCATTAGGTCCCTACAACCTCTTGTTTCTCACACCGATCTTGACTCACGTGGGATTAGATTGAGCACCGACAATGACAAACCCTAGGCCACCTCAGAGTGTAAGCCCCAAAATTCCCCGACCCGCATGACATTAAACTGCACACACGAACTATGAGGACTTTGATCGAAGTCAATGCATGGTACGTAGGAATCCTTCATGAGGTTCAAGCCCACCACCATTGGACCCCCAGGTTCACTTTCACATCGATTTGCTAATGAAACAACATCTAAACTACGAGGACATTGATCCATGTCAAGTCATGGTACTTAGGAAGCTTCCACAAGGTTCATGTCCACCACTCGGTCGTTATGACCTTTTTCACATCGGTTCACCCCCGTCCTGTGTGACGTTAAACAGTATTCTACACCTTATGAACTATTGGTTGTTTGGTCCATGTCATGGCATGGTACATAGGAAGCCTCCACGAGGTTAAATCCCAACACCCAATAGTCCAAGGTCCCCTTTCACATCGGTTCTTCGACACACCCACGTCCCACATGACGTTAAACTATATTCTTTTCAACCCGAACTAGGAGGAATTTGATCCATGTCTAGGCATGGTGTGTAGGAATCCTCCCTGAGGTTCAAGCACCACCACCATTCATATAGGCCAAGGTCCTTCATCACATCAGTTCACTGACACCCTCATCCCTTCTGAACTATGAGGTTTTTGATCCATGTCAAGACTTGGTATATAGGAATCCTCCCATAGGTTCAAGCCCACGACCCATTGGTCGCTCCGACCCCCCTTCTCATTAGTTATTACCAAACAAAACTATGTATACTTTGATGCCCTCCCACATGGATATATAGGAGTTATATTCGAGGCTCAAGGCCATATTTACTGTCATCTCCATGATGGTCCCATCGCATTCCCCACTCACTCCATTCTACTTTTCATTATCCATCCTGATTATTACCCACGCCACCATTTCTCGGTTAGATCATTCCACCTCACTACCCTCCACAACATTCGGGAAGCTACCCCCGGGCTAGCTCCGATATCTGTGTTCCATCAAGGGGGGTTCCTCATTCTGATCCACTCCAGATAGTGTTCTGATCAGCCCGATCCATCTCCGTTGGATGATAAACTTGAGGCATACCATGTGTGAAGCATTGGAAGCTTAGGAAAACCTCAGATACATTCCTATGTAAAACAATTCCCCGCACTTGATGTGGGATGATTCGGGCTTCCTTACCCTCAAGAAACCGTATAATAAGGGACCAAAGACAGACACACCAATTTCCCAGTGTTGAGAAATGTTAATGATGCCTCGACATGACTACTCCCCCAACTGAAGGTTGCTTCCCTGACCGGACCCCTTGGAATGTCCTGATAGAAGCATTGTTATTAACAAGCATCCATGGAAGCATGGCACCTGGAAGAGTTTCATGATGAACATGTTAAATCTATGAGGGAGACCCGAACTAGGTGTCGAGTTCTAAGGCGGAATCCACGGAAGGATGAACCGATATCCCATCATCCCAGTTTCGATCAAGGAGCAGATGTCCCTGAATAAAGAGCGAATTCCCTTAATTTTTGGAAAGCGGAAATGAGGGGAGACAAAAATCCATGCCTGTCATGCCCAAAAGGACGGACGTGTGCTCCCTAGAAAAAGTGTCAGAAACAGAAATTGTGATCCTGGCATAAATTTCTTCTCCTCAATATGTAGATTATTAGTGCTCGAGACATCAGTAGATTGACATGTCACCGGATCCAGATATCCAGCGCCGGGTCCCACCAAGAAAATAGCAGGCCTGGTGTGAAACTCAATAGAAGTATGGGAATTAGAACATGGGGAATTCCATTCTACAACGTTGTAAGTGTGTATTCCTCTTACCGGCCACAGAAGAAAGAATGGCGTTGGGGCACTGGTTGTCGATTTCTTTTCCTTGTAGTGCTGATGAGTAAATATGCCAGCTTCTCATGAATTAGTTTGCTACTACTGGGACATGATCACCACCCACATGCCTACGTAGAGGTAGGGGAAACACCAGCACACCCACTCCGTGTGGCTCCACTGCTTCCACAACGGCACCTGCATCCATGAAAGTTTGGCGCTCATGCCCCATCTCGCCCTTAGAGGTCATCCAACGAAGGGTGATTAATGACCTCATACGCCGTTATGAGGAGAAAGGAATAATAAAAACTCTGGATATGACCCCCTCGGACCTGGAGGTGTCCACGCCCCCCCGTCAACACCACCCTTGAGGGCCACACAGGGAGCCCCTGCTTCCTAACCCAACATTCAATCGTTTCAGGAGCATGTCCCCAGAACGCCTTGACAACTCCATACCTTACGCTGAAGAAGTGGGTGACGTACAGGTCTGCCCGGTCAGAACCCTGATTCAAGGTCTCCATGCAAGGGCCCCCACTCTGCCATGTCAATGTCGCCGCCCGGCTTCACCAGAAGAATAGGTAGGCTATGCGCCTACACCACTCGCACAGGCTCTCCGGAACCAACACCAGCTTACTGCCCGAGCTGAGGATACCTGCCAAAAGACGTTAATGTCGTCATCTACTATAGCCCTAGCCACTTCCAATGTATATCATGATTTCCCCACACACACTGGGAAGGGTTGCTCCTACTCCCAACCAGGATCGAGGCCCCACCCGCCCCATGGGCAGGATGGGTTTTCTCTCCGAGTCGCAGGCCTGAGTGGTGATCGCAGAAAACCAGTCTGCAATGATGTCACAACATACGGAGGCCCTCCCCATACCACTACTCCAAAGAGCATGGGATTTCCCAACTCCATAGTTCGGCATGGAGGTATTCCCCATGCAACCTGAAACCAGACAAGGATGGCCTGCCTCGTGGCAGTGACACTCGGCGCAGAATCCTTTCCCATGCCCACCACACAGGGCATGGAATTACTCCTACCCCAAAACATCGATGTGAAGAAATTTCCCATCTGGTCCCTCTCCAACGTGGGGATCCTCTCCACGTTCTCTCCGAAGGAGGCGAAGGTCCTCCTCGCCCTGACTACCAAAGGGGTGAAGGTGAACCTCACTCCACCTGCACCAAGCATGGAGGTCCTCCCCATGATCCCTCTAGCTATGATGGAGGTTTCTCCTACTCAGGTGCTATTCTTGGAGGTCATCCCCTTGCCCCCTTTGACATTTTTCTCGGTTCTCCTCTCACCCCAGCTATATCAAGTGGAATTCCTCTCGGCCCTGACACTAGTGCAGTCCCAAGACTACATGTCGGGAATCAGCCTTATCCCAAGGAACCACCTAGGGGTCGGAGAGCGGGTCATCTCCCACACAAAAAGAATCCTGGGAAGGTCAAGAAGGAGATTAATCCGGCCTGATTCTCATATTCTGAAGTAGAATACGACTTGGTAAGAGAAACCTCCCCTCAGTCCTCTGTGTCAAGGACCGGGGCAGGAACAAGACATGTTGTCCTCATCCTTCTAGAATGTGAAGTCTACTGGTTTACTGCCTTTCCTCATCGGTACATCCAGTAGGAGGAAATGTTGAGATTCCCATAGGTTCCGACCATGAAGTCACCACTGTCGTCTCCAGAAGCGCCCTCTACCTTGACCAGAGATCATAGAGAGCTATTTTTGGGACCGATGGTAGTGGAGGAACAACGTGAATCATTGCTGGTAACCGAGATCCTTGCATAAAAAGATGTGGTTGTCAACCCATCGTATCGTGACGTTGTGGTCGTGTCACTGCACTCTTCAGAGGATGGATTGGAATACGGCAGTCAGTCAGCTCGTTCACCATTTTCTCCACTGCACATATTACTATCTCAGTGGTCTGCATCAGTACCTCTACCGGTTCCTTAGTCACCTCCGGTTGATGAGTGGGGAAAGATGGGGCCAGACACTGAATCTGATCCCAGGAGCTTCTAGAACATTCTCGTGATGAATCACTTGCTAGAGAAGTTCTGGCCGGCGGCAGCATAGAACTTTCATGCACCGGAATCCCTTACCCTATATGAAGTCTATTTCTTCCATCAAACACTATGGGTGAAGACCTTCCTTCATCATTATGAATGGGTGCACTATCCCAAGAGACAAGTGCATTATGAGTAAATCGGTGAGAAATGTCGTCTGGTCTATTTGGCCGCACTCCCTGTGGCCCTGTGCCATGAGTCACCAGATCACCAGAGCTCCCTCCAACAAAAATGCGTTTAGAGTTTCATGGTACTCCACAAAATCATGAAGGAAGCTACCCCCCACGTGGAATTCCATGGCTGGGGACAGTATGCCTCCCTCCTATTCATTCTTATCCTGCGGCAGCCCGATTCGTTATGCAAAATTGAGGACATGCCCCCAAGAAGGGTTGCGGTCCACATGGATGACATGGTGGAAAAAGAGTAAGATACGGAGTTCCTCGATAGAGACTTAACCCTTGAGGGTGTACCACCACTGTTGTACCCATTATAGAGGATTAATCGTCAGCAAAGTAACCTCCTTGGTCTCCCGGTGCCCACCAAGTCGCTGGTACACGGTCAGAATGCCGGTAAGGGTAAAGAGCATGCCAAAGCTATCAAGCACTCCGACCCAACCACCGTAGTGAAGAAGATAGACGAAGACCATGAGATGGTCATGTTGTTCCAACAGAATGCAGAGTAGAAGAGGCTGGTCGATGAACTCCTGGCCGAACACGCTATACAGCGATGACCCGACTATGGTAATCGTATGCCATGGTAGCAAGGGCAGGAACAATTTCCACATGTGAGATGCCTCTGGGATACCCTGATCATGCTAATCCTGTAGACATGGAAGATGCCATAACTCATGGAAAGAGGGAACGATATGTCTCGCTAAACCCTCCATAATGTCGAGGCAATCCGAGAAATCCAGCCTGGGTTCCCCCAGCTGCCCTGCGGACCGTTCCTCCAGTCGCTCAACGATCCATTAAAGCCATCTACCATGTCGAAGATCCCGAAAACACACCCGTGGTTAGGGATCCCCATCAAGATAGGGACCACCACCTGGATGATCCTATAGCAGCTCTTATATCTCGCCTTGAGGTGTTGGAAACGCGACTGGTGGCAGTTCCACCAGATGGCAAGCCATATCCCGCGTGGGTGGATGATATGCCTACACATCCAGGTTTTGGTAATCCCAATTTCTCTCCCTTTAACGAAATAGGGTCCCCTCTGTAGCACATGGCTCACTTTTCCTCCAGTTGTGGCCCCATGTTGGGGACCCCATCATAACAGGAAGCTACAAAGCTCCGATGTTTTGTGCAAACTTTGGAGGTTCCTACCTTAGTCTAGTATAGCCTGCTCCATATTGGATTAGTGACCAGCTATGAGGATCTCCGCTGACAATTCCTATACCTGTTCAGCTCCACCACGTGAAAGAACATCATCACAGACCTCTTCAAGTGCAAATAAAGGCCTGATGAGAGAGTTGAGGACTTCATCACCTGGTGGAAAGAGCTCACATACTCCCTCAATATGCCACTAACTCAAGAGAAATTACTGACAATGTGTGTATGGAATGTTAAAGCATAACTAGTTCCTTCTATGATCACTCAGAACAACCTCGGAGGGTTCCAAGACTTCTTAGATAAGGCCCAGCGCCTTGAGGAAGCGCTGCAACAGGCTAGTCAGGTGCGTCCGTTGCCCCATGTTATCCAAGTAAAGAGGGGTGCCAGATCTGAACCCACTGTGGTTGCCCAAATAGAAGCCCCCAGGCAGCTAGAATTGCATCATGTTGCACCAGCTCCTCAACCACTCAGAGGCCCGCCACCTCAGGCATAACCTCCTACCCAGCAGCGACCACCTCAGAATCGGTAGTTTCCCCAGCGCAATGCACCACCACTGCCTAGGTGGGACAATCAGGCTCGGACGCCTCGGCAAGCCCCTCCGGACCTACATCAGGGCCATGCTCCCAGAGCCCTCTATCCAGAAAGAAGGCACCAGACATACTCGTTCAATGACAATCAGGTCCCCAGTTACATCCCGAAGATCCGTAGAGTAGGGGATTGTGCGCTTACACGAGTACATAAGGCCGACAGAGGCAAATCTCACTGATCACCCCAACTACTTCCCCTATCACCGGATCCTGGGGAAAACCCTCAAGAAGATATATTTGATTAAAGACTGGCTCCAAGACTAGGTCGACAACACCATAGTCAGGTTGGGTCTGACCCCGACGCATGTGGTGATTGTCTTTGTATGGTCAGAGAGTGGTAGCGACAATGAAGGTGAGTGGCAGCAGATTCCCAGCCACTGGTCCTAGAAGTACGCTAATTGGATGTCCAATAAAACAATTTCCCGCACCCGTGGTATTATTCTAGAACACTTGAATCAACTTGAGACTTCAGCGGATGCGACCAACGCTTCTGCATAGTCATCTCAGCCGACCTCTTTCCAGAAGGGCATGCAACGGCGGTGCAAGAAGATGTAATGTGCTCCACCAATGTTGTCGTCATCCCGTACTCTCAGTGACTTCATGCCCCCGGAGATGGAAATTCCTCCTAGAATCCTTCCAGTGGTGGATGGATCCTCAAGTGATAGTCAGGGGTACACTTCTTTTAATACCGTGGAGTTGGTAAATCACTAGATGTCTCCTGACGAGGGGGTAGGCCAAGAGATCCTCCCTAATTTCCCCGGTCAACGTCAACATCGGCTGAGCCGTGACTACATGGGACATCAGGGTGAATTAGCTGGCACCTCTAGCTAGGTCGTGCATGCTAATGAAACCAGACAGTAAGCCCAACACAAAGCTCAGCACGCACAACCTCCTCATCTGGTAACCACAGATCTAACTCCACCACTGTTGGTGCTACTAGATCAGGAAGAGCTGTCCAGTCCATACTGTGGATAGTCTCGCCCTACTACAAACCAATCACAATTGTCCGTTCCTCATTTGGAAGCTAATCTTCAGGTCGTGACTATTGTGCAACGGGATGTACCCAGTACCAGCTAGCCGTCGGTCTAGCCGGAAGGGCCCGTCGTGACTCCAATTTTAGAGCGGCCTCCTGTAAGCAGAGGCTCGATTTTGGTGTGAAAGTATTATTTTATGAATCACTATTCCAACATTCCAGCATGAATTTCTATCCTTGAGGATCTTCTCCTGTCGTAAAACACACGTGAGGAGCTTGTCGAGGCCCTAAGAAACCCCCTCCAGGTTGAGACGGAGGTAGCAACTATAGAAGACTTCCACATTGAGGGAATTGAGAATGCTGAATGTCAGGAAGTTATCACATTCTCTGGAAAAGATGAAGACCCTACCATATAGGGGCATATTCGTCCACTGTATATCACTGGCCAATTCAATGGTGTGGAAGTCCACCACTTTCTTGTTGACACGGGTTATGGGATTAACCTAATCCCGACTTGGACACTGCGAAAGATGGGTTTTTCTGAAGAGGATTTAACAACCTCCGTGTAGAGACCCGAATCTTGACTTACATGGACATTGCATTACTTTTGTGGAATACATAGTACATTACAAAAACACACACACAAGGACCGTAATAGTTTAGTGTCTTTCGAAACTCGGAATATAATCTTCTAATCGTGGTGAAAGATCTTCAACATCTCCCATAAAGATATTACCTTTTTTTTCTTACCTAAAACATTTATTTATATCCTGGGGAAAAGAAAACATAAAAGGGTGAGCTCAAATTCTTAGTAAGGGTAAAAAAAAAGAAATATCAATCATATCATATTCATAAGAACATAACATTTTGGAAATCTTAACCTGCAAAACAGATCATAATATCATAACTTGGGATAAATCATAGTAGTGAGATATAATCCCAATAATCATAACTTAAAACATGAAACATTGTCGAATACACACATAATCATAGAGAATCATTTCTTATTAGTCAAGACTCATTTAAAAGACTATCTTAGTGGACAAAGTCCATTTCTGAACCGAGTTCACTCCTCGTTTTAGTCCGGTTTCACAGAACCGGTATAACCTGTCGTTCCAGCCATGTCTATCTCATGAGATATAAAATCATCCACCAATTAATTGGAGGGAGATATAGTTCCCACCCATCTCATAATGATTCCATTATTATGTGTTCCCCAAAATCATAAATCAGACATCATTGCATAACCCATGTAATAAAAATGGGATTCTTAAACATCGTGACATCATAAAACAATTCATATAAGATAAAGGAATTCATAAAAATAATTCCATCACAACATAATCAAATCAATATAATAATAGGGATAGAAATAGAACCCTATGTTATCTTAGATATAAAATAATTTTGATAAAACACTTGAACTCCATTCTTGAGGAAAATATCCTTTCTACTTCAAAATAAACATTTTTCCTTTCTTAACATGTCATTCAATTCTAAACTAAAAGAAGTTGATTAAAAATAAACTTGAAAACTTGTAAAAGAAGCTTCTTGGAATTAATGTTTTAAAAATCCATTCATGTTTTATAAGTTAAAAAAACATTCTTCTCGTACTTTTGTTCGAAAAGTCAAAAAGTACCTCGTACGAAAAACGACAAAATATTCCTTTCATATTTTTTACTAAAAACTCACCGAAGAGTAAAATTGGATTTAAACAATTGTAGGTGGATGGAAATAATATTACATATTGAGAAAACATGGATGTGGATGATAAAATACCCCCAGTAAATACCAAAGTATAAACAATCTTGGATAAAAATGAGATTGTGATATTTCCCTTACCTTAGGTCCGATTTGCTTTGTAAGTGTCTGAACCTCCTCTTCTTTGAAGCGCCTCTTTGAGATCTCCTTTTAGGGCACTAAATTTGGCATTTGAGGAAGACCAGAACCTCTAGGATGTTGCTATGGAAGTGGAGAAGAGAATTTGGCAGGGTTTGGCCGAGCATGAAGGGTCAAAGTGGTGTGAGGAAGAGGGGGAGGAGGTGCCCTTTTATAAGGAAGGAGAGGGGCACCTTTGAAATAACTAAAACTATTATTTTATTATAATGTCAATTTCGGTATTAAACAGCTCCAAATTGATTTATTTCGAAGATAAGGTGGGTATGGGTCGAAATACACTCATACAATAGAATTTAGACAAGTTTAGGTTCCTATTTTAACCTTATCATTTAGATTTAACATAATGTAAAATAATTTTACTTTTACCTTGTCTTTTTGTTTTCGTACACTATAAGGTTAACAAACATACTATAACAAGACAAAAGAACCCCTAGTAGTATATTATTAATATATATAACCTTATCTATGTCAGTTGGTCGAACCATAGATTTTTAAGAATAAAATATCAATTAATATTATAATATTTGTTTTAAGAACTATTTTATGTCAATTTTGACACTATTTAGTAATTGATTTTTATGAAAATCATAATCGAATGATTAGTTGGACCAAAGTTAATTAAATCAATACTAACATGTCATATTAGCCTAGAAAATTAGTTTAATTCATAAAAAGTCTCAAATTACATTTATTTGGGTATTTATAACATCAATTATGTTAATATTTCATTAATAAGATAATTACTGCATCATCGTTGTGTCATAAATAAATTACATTATTTAATTTAGAAAAATTACAAATAAAATACCATTATGTAGGAAATATTTTTAGCTTTCTAATGAAAATTTATAGTCAAAAGTATCTCATGTATAACCCTATATTAAAAATGTTTTACTTATTAAACATTGATTTTAACTATTTTAACCCTTCTTTAAATAAATTAATAATAAATGTCATAATCTAATCCATGTGGGCCTAAATGGTCATATTTTATTCCTAGGGTTTTTTTTGTCAAATTACACTTATCCAATATAATTAGGACAAGTGTTAGGGTAAAAATAATATCATTTTTACCCTTAATTACCATATTTACTTTTAACCGTGGTAAACAAAAGTAAAAAGTTACTATTCACCAAAAATTATTTTCATGTCATTGAACCACATTTTACTTACTGACATCAATCGGGTCTCTCGTATTTTTAAAATTCCACTCACAGAAGCGGTAAAATTAAGTTTTATGAAAAATTCATTTTTTTAACTACCACTTAGTGGTTTCACTATTCACCAAAAAATGAAAGTTTCCAGAAAAATACCAAAATTTAGGCCGAAGCTATATTTGATATTATGAACTAAAAAATGATTTCTATTTTACCAAATTCAAAAAATATCAGTTGCATTAATTAATTTAAAGAATTAATTTCCGTCGCCAAAACAAATAGTGTGTTCTTAAGAGATAATAACTATCAAAAGATTGACACTTGTTTAAGTCTGGTTTAAATGTGAAATTACATCCAATGACCAACATTGTATTAAATTGTAAAAATATATACTAAATATACTTTAAAACCACTCAAATTAATAATTTATCAATATTAATTATTTTGATTAAAAAGGTTGTTTTTAATTAAAATTTAGTAATTTTCACTATTCATAAGAAAATGAAAGTTATACGAAAAGTACCAAAATTTCACCCTAAGCTAATTTCGATATTTCGAATCCAAAAATGAAGTCCATTTTGAAAAATAAAATTTACAAAATTTCAAAAAGTGTTTATTACTATTCATAACGTCTAGTTTTATTAATATTTTAATAGCATATCGTTGTTTAGTGAAACTCGGTATTGCGTACTACACACGCTATCGAGGAAGGTCACAATTGCGTGTAATGCAAGGCATGTCAAGTATGCATGTTGTGATAGATTTTTTTGGTGTATCATACAACACAAAAAATTAATGAAATTAAAAATAATATATTTCATAAAATATTGGGGTGTTACATTCTACCCACCTTAAAATGAATTTCGACCTCGAAATTCATCAGGGTAATAAATGGAATAGAAACCCACATCGTAAAAAGGAAGACTAAACCCAATATTTAAAAACAAAAGTATGAACCGGAACGGTTACCCAAATAAACTAATCACTGGGTTCCCACATAGGTGAAAATATGGATTTGGAAGAGAAATCTAACCATCATGTTCTGATGGAGAGTGGTAGAGAACATGGCTATGGAAAAGCCAGCATTCACCAAGCCATAAATTTGTGACTATCTATGGTACCGTCTGATTCATCATATATAAGTGCACTAGGATAATATTTTTGGTTTTCAAGATCATTTCCCTAAAGTTGATGAAATTGGAATTAGAAGAAATACTTTTGTGATGTTGGTATAGTCTCACCGTTGGTCGTTCTTTGGACAATTTCCACTTCATCTCATAAAGAAATGAAGTTGAATTTGTCATTCTTGATGTGTTAGCAGATCATGTGATGGAATGATGGGTCATTTCATCTATCTCAAACAAAAGGTTAGAAATGTTATAAAAAAAATACATAAGACCATCTATAGTGAGGTTAACCATATACGATTCTGAAAATGAACTTATACTTCATCTATCATGCCGCTTAATAAAATAAAACTAGTTTCTACTATCCAGGGACTTCTTGTAGGACAGTGTTATGCGATAAAGGCAAGTTGCACTTCAGTTGTGGGTTCGATTCCCACAGCCTTGTCCGACGCGATGGGCTATCGCCCGTCCTGCAGGTTGACCTTTTTCTAAAACTATATTACCATAACATCCCATCAATAATATCGAAAAAAACTTCTATCCTTAAACAATACTAACCTATGTCCAACATAATCCATTACAAACTTTAGGCTTATCCATAATACTGCAGTCCACTCTCATAATATAGTGAAAACGATTTCCATAGATTTCATATAACAAGCATGTTAATACCATCGTTGATCCCCATATATCATAAGATATGTCTTGTTGGTCACATTCCATATATTCTAAGGCCTTAATCATGTATTCTCTTGAAAAATGAATACCCATTGAATCTTATTGAAAACATGAGTGCTGTCAAAAGTTAACTCTTTCCACATACCAAAATCCTCAAAATTCTATATACTCAAACCATGATATCACTTAGTCCTTATATCAATCATGAGCTCATGAATACTGACAAACATTTCATTTTCTCCTTATCCCTTCATTATGCACATATCATCAGCTTTCCAAAATATTTGAATCACTTATCATGGTTACCGGTTCTATAAAATTATTGAAAACCATAATAGAACAATACATAAATATTCTAATATTCCACGATACTATACACAACATTATTTTGGAATCCATTACATAAACACTTAATCATTCCACCACATCGTTGTCATATTCAACATCGCCAATAGTGATCGAATGTGACTTCCCTTTGTCCTTTGCCTTAAGTGGTTGCTAATGTCGGTCATCACTAAACCTTGGATTAGGGAATTTATTAGCATAATGCACCATTTCCTTGCACTTGAAGCATTGAAGTGTTGGCAGTGTTCTCTCTACAGTCTTTTCATTATTCACATCATTAGAAACCCTTTTTCCATTACTTCGACACTTAGCTGCTTGATGACCTTCTTTTCCACACTTAAAACATTTTCTAGTACCTTTTAGGCAATCTCCACCATGCTTCTTTCCACACTTTGAGCATAAAGAAACATTCATCTTGTTTTCACCATTGTTCTGAGATTTCTCCTTGAACTCCATCTTTCGTTTCTTGTCAAAACCATGAGATGGATATGTTACACCAACTTCCAGTTCTACCTTGATAGCACAATGCACAATTTCTTCATATCTATTGAAGTCTCTTATAGCTAATGCCATTCAAAGACTTGTTTTTAAGCCGCTGAAAAATCGATCAACTTTACTTTCAGGTTGGATGATAAAGCCAGATGCATACCCTGCAAGCCTTGTAAAATTTTCTTTGTATATACCAACAGATTCATCATCCTTCTGCTTAAGCTCAAGAAACTACTTCTCTATCTTTTTTCGAAGAATATGAGGGAAGTACTTACTGAAAAATAATTTCTTGAACTCGTCCCATTCCATGGTCTCAATTTCATCTCTTGGCCTCGTATTCTTGATAAGATTCCACCATTGATCAGCTTCACCTTCCAAACGATATACTGCTAAGATGACTTTATCATGTTCAGAACATTGAAGAACTGAAAATATCTTTTTAGTGGTACTGATCCATTGTTTATCAACAAGTGGATCAGAAGACCCACTGAAAGAAGGTGGACGTTTCCTCATGAAGGACTCAATAGAATATTGTTCCTTTATCTGCTCATTTGGAAGTCCAGAATGATTCATAGCTTGTGTAAGTATAGCAGTGAGATTTTTCACTCCATCTCCCATAACATTTGTTTGTTCAGGAGGAAAATCATTGCATTGTCCACTTCATTGATCAACACGGTTCCTTCGAGTTCCAACCATCATCTAAAACCCAAAAAGAATAGTGTGAGAGGCAAAAATCATGCTGGGGAAAACATCATAATAAAGGGGGAGTACCTTAAATATCTAACATCTTAGGTTTAATTCTAATATCGTTACCATAATTATAGGACTATAACCTATACTTATACATAACATTAGGGACATCCCTAGTCATACCTAAGAAATATCTCTAGGGATCTCACTAACGTTTTCGCATCCTAGTTTCCAAAGGTTGACTAAACCTTTCCTCTGATACCAAATGTAGAGACCCGAAGCTTAACGTACATGGACATTAGATTAATTTTGTGGAATACTTAGTACATTACAAAAACACACAAACAAGGACCATAATAGTTTAGTGTCTTTGGAAACTCAGAATATAATCTTCTAATCATGGTGAATGATCTTCAACATCTCCCATAAAGATATTCCCTTTTTTTCTTACCTAAAACTATCTTTATATCCTGGGGAAAAGAAAACATAAATGGGTGAGCTCAAATTCTTAGTAAGGCTAAACAAAAGAAATATAAATCAAATCATATTCATAAGAACATAACATTTTAGAAATCGTAACCTGCAAAACAGATCATAATATCATAACATGGGATAACTCATAGTAGTGGGATGTAATCCCAATAATCATAACATAAGACATTAAACATTGTGGCATACACAAATAATCATAGAGAATAATTTCTTATTAGTCAAGACTCATTTCCAAGATTATCTTAGTGGATAAAGTCCATTTCTGAATCGAGTTCACTCCTCGTTTCGGTCTTGTTTCACTGAACCGGTTTAACCTGCCGTTCCAGGCATGTCTATCTAATGAGATATAAAATCTTTACCCAATGCATTTTTGGGAGATATAGGTCCCACCCATCTCATAATGATATCATTCTTATGTGTTCCACAAAATCATAAATCATACATCATTGCATAACCCATGTAATAAAAATGGGATTCTTAAACATCGTGACATCATAAAACAATTCATATAAGATAATGGAATTCATAAAAATATTTCCATCACAACATAATCAAATCAATATAATAATATGGATAGAAACAGAACCCTATGTTATCTTAGATGGGAAATAATTTTGATAAAACACTTTAACTACATTCTTGAGGAAAATATCCATTCTACTTCAAAATAAACACTTTTCCTTTCTTAACATGTCATACAATTCTAACAAACAGAAGTTGATTAAAAATAAACTTGAAAATTTGTAAAGGAAGCTTCTTGGAAATAATTTTTTAAAAATCCCTTCATGCCGTATATGTTAAAAAAACATTTTTCTCGTACTTCTGTCGGAAAAGTCAAAAAGTACCTCGTAAGAAAAACGACAAAATATTCCTTTCATATCTTTTACTAAAAACTCACCGAAGAGAAAAATTGGATTTAAAAAATTGTAGGTGGATGGAAATAATATTACATATTGAGAAAACATGGATTTGGATGATAAAATACCCCCAGTAAATACCAAAGTATAAACAATCTTGTATAAAAATGAGATTGTGATATTTCCCTTACCTTAGGTCCGATTTGCTTTGTAAGTGTCCGAACCTCCTCTTCTTTGAAGCGCCTCTTTGAGATCTCCTTTTAGGGAACTAAAATTGGTCTTTGAGGAAGACCAGAACCTCTATGATGTTGCTAGGGTAGTGGAGAAGAGAATTTGGAAGGGTTTCGCCGATCTTGATGGCTCAATGTGGTGTGAGGAAGAGGGGGAGGAGGTGCCCTTTTATTAGGGAGGAGAGGGGCACCTTTGAAATAACTAAAACTATTATTTTATTATAATGTCAAATTCAGTTTTAAATATCTCAAAATTGATTTATTTCGAAGATAAGGTGGGTATGGGTCGAAATACTCTCATCCAATAGAATTTAGACAAGTTTAGGTTCCTATTTTAACCTTATCATTTATAATTAACATTAAGTAAAATAATTTTACTTTTACACTGTCTTTTTGTTTTCTTACACTATAAGGTTAACAAACTTACTATAACAAGCCAAACTAACCCCAAGATTTTTATTATTAATATATATAAATTTATCTAAGACATTTGGTCGATCCTTAGATTTTTAAGATTAAAATATCAATTAATATTATAATATTTGTTTTAAAAACTATTTTATGTCAATTTTGACACTATTTTGTAACTGATTTTTGTGAAAATCATAACCGAATGATTAGTTCTACCAAAGTTAATTAAATCAATAAAAACATGTCATATTAACCTAGAAAATTAGTGGAATTTATAAAAAGTCTCAAATTAAATTTAGTTGGGTATTTATAACATCAATTATGTCAATATTTTATCAATAAGATAATTATTGTGTCATCGTTGTGTCATAAATAAATTACATTATTTAATGTCTAAAAATTAAAAATAAAATACCATTATGTAGGAAATATTTTTAGCTTTATAATTAATATTTATAGTCGAATTTATCTTATGTATAACCCTATATTAAAAATGTTTTACTTATTAAACATTGATTTTAGCTATTTTAACCCTTCTTTAAATAAATTAATTATAAATGTCCTAATCTAATCCATTTTGGCCTAAATAGTCATATTTTATACCTAGGGTTGTTTTTTTTGAATT
Source organism: Viscum album (assembly GCA_963277665.1). Taxonomy (NCBI): domain Eukaryota; kingdom Viridiplantae; phylum Streptophyta; class Magnoliopsida; order Santalales; family Viscaceae; genus Viscum; species Viscum album. Next base: position 1,203,542,138 of record OY728145.1, read on the forward strand.
TTACTTATACAATAGTATTAGGACAAGTGTTAGGGTAATAATAATATCATTTTTACCCTTAATTACCCGATTTACTTTTAACCGTGGTAAAAAAATTAAAAACATACTATTCACCAAAAATTATTTTCATGTCATTGAACCACATTTTATATACTGACATCAACCATGTCTCTTGGATTTTCGAAATTCCACTCATAGAAGTGGTAAAAATATGTTTTTTGAAAAATTCATTATTTTTAACTACCACTTAGTGGTTTCACTATTCACCAAAAAATGAAATTTTCGAGAAAAATACCAAAAATTAGGCCTAAGCTATATGTCATATTATGAACACATAAATGATTTCTATTTTACCAAATTCAAAACATATCAGTTATATTAATTCATTTAAAAAATTAATTCCCGTCGCCAAAACAAATAGTGTGTTCTTAAGAGATAATAACTATCAAAAGATTGACACTTGTTTATGTCTGGTTTAAATGTGAAATTACATCCAATGACCAACATTGTATTAAATTGTAAAAATATATTATAAATATACTTTAAAACCACTCAATGTAATAATTTATCACTATTAATTATTTCGATTAAAAAGGCTGTTTTTAATAATAATTTAGTAATTTTCACTATTCATAAGAAAATGAAAGTTATACGAAAAGTACCAAAATTTCACCCTAAGCTAATTTTGTTATTCTGAATCCAAAAATGAAGTCCATTTTGAAAAATAAAATTTACAAAATTTCAAAAAGTGGTTATTACTATTCATAACGGCTAGATTTAATAATATTTTAATAGCATATCATTGTTTAGTGAAACTCGGTATTGCGTACTACACACACTATCGAGGAAGGTCGTGATTGCGTGTAATGCAAGGAAAGTCAAGGATGCATGTTGTGCAAGTTCTTTTTGGTGTATCGTACAACACAAGAAGTTAATGAAATTAAAAATAAAATTTTTCATAAAATCTCGAGGTGTTACACTCCGACCTCAGAATCCATGGATACAAAATGACCAAGAAAACCCCGATCAGAAAGATCTACTTGAAGACCCAGTTCGGTGGCCTAATTTCCAGCACTGAATTCATGGTTGTATCCTAGGAAACTGCATGCAATGCATTGATGGTCATGCCATTGCTTCACCTCCACGCAGCGGTCCCCACATCATATCACTAATGACTCAAATACTCCCTCAATGGTTGATTAGGCATTCTTCATGGATATGCGTCTACTTTCGCCTCTTGTGAATCTTGTTATCTGGACGCTGAATACGACAAGTGCAAGGATAAACAGATTCTGGCAAGTGAGGTTGAATGCTCCCTGGACACAACTGGTCCCTGGGAAGGTATGGATGATGCCTATGTCTTCCCAATCCATCGACTGGAGGCCATGACCCCCGACATAGGGCAATGCTTTGTCGTTTCAGGTAGAAGAGGAAGGCATATAGTCTGGTCCAAGCGACGGAGGAAAATCACCACGTACTCGTACACCAACCTGGAACATGTGATCCCAGAACCTCCTACCCCTATATGGTACCAAGATGTCAGGCTCATTAGAATGGCGGTACGTAATACATGTCTCCTCCACCGGGCTGGAATCAACCGGATCAAGACAACACAACACTACTCCTTTGATTTTATCAAGCATGGCCAGTTGGGCCGAAGACCGGATGGGATTGGATCAACGTCCTTCATCGCTATGTTCTATGTTTTGCATGAGTGTCCTGACGGGATGACCAATGCCGCTCGAGTCGGCACCAGAATCCAATCAGAGTCTGGTGGCTCAGAAACGACTCCCATGTGAATGATGCTTCCACAAGTGGAGAAGAGGACCTAGATGATGCTCCCCCTGCCATTGAAGAAGGAAACTCTACCACGGTCGATGAACTGGTATAGGTGATCCTGGGTAGCGAGGCAGATCAGAGAACTACATTGGTCAGTGCCACCATGTCCCATGAGGAGTAGCAACAGTATGTGGAATTCTCAAGCAGCACCATGACGTGTTCGCTTGGAGTTATGGAGAGATTCCAGGACATGATCCCCAGGTAGCCATCCACCACCTAGCCCTCCAAACAAACCATTGCAGGTTCAAGAAGCCTCCCATAAAGATACACCCTTCTCAAAGTGCCATGGTTGAGGCCAAAGTTGAAAATCTTATCAATGCCAACTTCATCAAGGAAGTACAGTACCCCAGTTACCTAGCCAAAATTGTTCCATTCAGGAAGATGAATGGGAAGATCAGAGTCTATATCGACATCCACGATCTCAACTACCACAGTCCAAAGGATGATCTTCCCCTCATAGTGACGGAATTGTTGATTGATTCTACTACCATGTTCTAAGACCTCTCCATCAAGGATGGGTATTCTGGGTACAACCAGATCCGGATGGCCCCCGAAGACGAGGAGTCCAGCAGTTTTAGGGCCACCCAAGATACTTTCTGTTACAAGGTTATTCCCTTTGGCCTGAAAAATGCAGGTTCCACCTATCAGTGGGCCACACAATGCATATTCAAGCCAATTATCAGGATGTTGGTGGAGTGCTATGTAGATAATCTGGTGTTCAAATCTCATTAGCATCGGGACCATCTCAAGGACCTTGAAAAAGCGTTCGGTTTCCACCGCTCCCACCACCTGAAGATAAACCCTCTTAAATGTGCATTCAGGTTCACCTCTAGGATTTTTCTTGTCTTCGTTGTAAGGTAACGAGGAATCGAGATTGTCCCAGAGAAGATCAGTGCCATCATCCAGATTCCTCCCCAGAGAAATATTCGGGAGCTTTAAGGTCTCCAAAGCCACAAAGCCTACATACGTCGATTCACAACGAATCTGGCAACCAAGTGTAAGCCTTATTCTCAGCTCATGAAGAAAGGATCCACCTATGAATGGGATGAAGGGTTCAAGGCCGCCTTTGAGGAAATCATGCATTATCTGCTCTATCCCCCAGTCTTGATGCCACCCGTCGACGAAAAGCCACTGGTCCATTATGTTACCACTTTGTAATGTTCTCTTGGTTACCTCCTCCTCTTGAAGAACAATGAGGGGACATAAAACAGCCCTTACTACCTTAGCTGCATGCTACTCGATATAGAGACCAGATACTCCCCCATCAAAATGGGATGCCTTGCCCTCATGTTTGCCATACAGAAATTGCGACACTACCTGAAGAACCATGAGGTATAGTTGGTCTCTCGCGTGGACCCACTGAAGTACAATCTGAACCGCCCCATGTTGACAGGCCCACTAGTGTGGTGGGTGGTAATTCTCTAGCAGTTCGACATCATGTTCATGCCTCAGAATGCTATCAAGGGGAAGGTATTGGCAGACGTCGTAGCTGCCCATACAACCTCGGAGGATCAATCCATGGACCTGGATTTTCCTAATATGGCAATCCTCTCAGTCGATCAGGACATCTTATGTTAGCATGTTCACTTCTTTTGTTCCTCCTAGAGCCCCACTGGTAAGAGGATCAATGATTTTAGGCTCAACAGAGCTGGTCTAGGTATCGTCTTCATCACCCCGATGCAAGCCGTTATTCCATTCTCATTCTTTTGTCAGAAGGTTGCACCAACAATGAGGCAGAGTATTAGGCTCTCATCACTATCCTCGAGCTGGCCCTTGAGATCGATGCGCCCCATTTTTACGTGAAAGTGGATTCTGAACTAGTCACCAATCAGGTCAATGGTGACTATGTCATTAGGAAGCCAAAGCTCGTGCCATTGTTGGAGTGCACCATTCGTTTAATTCTAACAACCCATTCTTTACATACTTTGTTAGTAATTCAAAATTGAAGTACACTTATTACAACATATAACATAACCATGAAAGGACCATATAGGTATAGTGTCTTTAGAAACTGGGAAACATAAACAACTGGTTCATAAAGCATCTACTTTGCCTCCCATTTATTTCATCATGTCTAGAGTCCCTTTTTGGCATATCCTACTTAATAACCTTATTCCTGAACTGGGGAAATAAAACATACAAAAGGGTGAGCTCAAATGCGCAGTAAGGGTAAACAAAAGAAATATCAATCACATCATATACATAAGAACATAACTTTTGGAAATCATAACCTGCAAAAGAAATCATAATTTCATAACATGGGATAAATCATAAAAGTGAAATTTAATCCCAATAATCATAACATAAAACATGAAACATTGTGGAATACACAAATAATCATATAGAATCATTTCTTGTTAGTCAAGACTAATTGCCAAGACTATCTTAGTGGGAAAGTCCATTTCTGAACCGAGTTCACTCCTCGTTTCACTCCTGTTTCACTGAACCGGTTTAACCTGCCATTCCAGCAATGTCTATCTCATGAGATATAAAATCTTTACCCAATTCATTGGAGGGAGATATAGGTCCCACCCATCACATAATGATACCATTCTTATGTGTGCCAAAAAATCAGAAATCATACATCATAGCTTAAACCATGTAATAAAAAATGTGATTCATAAACATCATGACATCATAAAACAATTCATATAGGATAATGGAATTCATAAAAATAATTCAATCACAATATAATCAAATCAATGTAATAATAGGGATAGAAACAAAACCCTATATTATCTTAGATGGAAAATAATTTTGATAAAACACTTGAACTCCATTCTTGAGGAAAATATCCTTTATACATTAAAAAAACATTTTTCCTTTCTTAACATGTCATACAATTTTAAACTAAAATAAGTTGATTAAAAATAAACATGAAAGCTTGTAAAGAAAGATTCTTGGAAATAATGTTTTAAAAATCCATTCATGCCGTATAAGTTAAAAAACATTTTTCTCGTACTTTTGTCGAAAAAGTCAAAAAGTACCTTTTATGAAAAACGACAAAAGATTCCTTTCATATCTTTTACTAAAAAATCACCGAATGGTAAAATTAGATTTAAAGAGTTGTAGGTGGATGGAAATAATATTACATATTGAGGAAACATGGATATGGATGATAAAATACACCCCAGTAAATACCAAAGTATAAGCAATCTCAGATTAAAATGAGATTGTGATATTTTCCCTTACCTTAGGTCCGACTTGCTTTGTAAGTGTCCAAAACTCATGTATAATGATTTAAATAATGTTATTGACTTATACCCGAATCATAATTATTGTTATGATATCATATATGGTCATATTTGTAGCTTCTTATTAGTAATACTTCATTATTACTTGTTATTTGGGTGTTTATTAGTTTTTGTTCTTATGCATGTTTCGCCGAATAAATTCTTATTATTATCTTTAGGTTATAGATACCTCATTTACAAAAAGGTATTAGTGTAATATATATCATATTAATTCATTCAATTCATTTATATAATCATTATGCAATGATGATCATGTACAACGGGTCGCATCACATAGTGGAGACGGTATTCCGAACGTATGTACGAGCGATGATATCATTCCCATGATCGTGGAATTGTATTAGAGTGTATGTATACTATTTCAGAATCCATATCACTTCACAATAATCATATATATTCATTCTTTACACCATTATAACCATCCATGTAAGGTAGTGGTGGAAAATAGATTACACCACAGCGTGGAGACGTTATTTCGTACGTACGCACGCGCGGTGATTTCATTTTCCGTAGGATGGATATATGGTTAAATGGGGTTGTTTCATATTTATAATAACATATCCATATATGAGGGATACTGATGTTATTACCTCATAATGAAAAAACTAAAGAATAAGAAGTTGAGGAAGAAAGAAATCGGAAAGGATCGGTAATGGATATTACCTCTTCTATGAAGTGCTTCTTTGAGACCTCCATTTAGGGAACTAAAATTGGTCTTTGAAGAATACCAGGACCTCTAGGATGTATCTAGGGAAGTTTAGAGGAGAAATTGGAAGGGTTTTTCTGAGCTTGAAGGATCAACGTAGTGTGAGGAAGATGGGGATGAGGTTCCCTTTTATAAGGCAGGAGAGGGGCTCTTTTGGAAAAACTAATAATATTATTTTATTATAAAGACAATTTCGGTTACAAATAGCTCCAATTTGATTTTTTTAGAAGATAAGGTGGGGATGGGTATAAATACTCAAATCCAATAGAATTTAGACATGTTTAGTTCCTATTTTATCCTTATCATTTATATTTAACCTTATGTTATATAATTTGACTTTTACCGTGTCTTTTCGTGTTCTTACACTATAAGGTTAATAAAGTTTCTATAACAAGCCAAACGAACCCCAAGTTGTTTATTATTAATATATATAGCCTTATAAAAGTCATTTTGCCAAACATTAGATTTTTATGAATAATATAACAATTAATAATATAATATTTGTTTTAAAAATTATTTTCTGTCAATTTTGACAATGTTTAGTAATTGATTTTTGTGAAAATCATAACAGAATTATTAGTTCGAAAAAAGTTAATTAAATTAATACTAACATGTCCTATTAACCTATAAAATTATTTTAATTCTTAAAAAGTCTAAAATTAAATTTATTTGGGTATTTATAACATCAATTATGTCAATGTTTCATTAATAAGATAATTACTGCATCATTGTTGTGTCATAAATAGATTAATCAATGTAATGTCTAAAAATTAAATATAAAATACTATTATGTAGGAAATATTTTTAGCTTTCTAATGAATATTTATAGTCGAATTTATCATATGTATAACCATATATTATAAATAATTTACTTATTAAACATTGATTTTAACTATTTTAACCCTTCTTTAAATAAATTAATATTAAATGTCCTAATCTAATCCAAGTGGGCCTAAATGGTAATATTTTATTCCTAAGGTTGTTTTGGGTCTAATTACACTTATCTAATAGAATTAGGACATGTTTTAGGGTAATAATAATATCATTTTTACTCTTAATTACCCTATTTACTTTTAACTGTAGTAAAAAAGTAAAAAGTTACTATTCACCAAAAATTATTTTCATCTCATTGAACCACATTTTACTTACTGACGTCAACCATGTCTCTCGGATTTTGGAAATTCCAATCACAGAAGTGGTAAAATTATGTTTTATGAAAAAATATAGTTTTTTTAACTACCACTTAGTAGTTTCACTATTCATTAAAAATTGAAGTTTTTCAGAACAATGCCAAAATTTCACCCTAATCTATAATTGATATTCAGAATTAAAAAATGATGTCTATTTTACAAAATTCTAAACATATATGTTGCACTAAATAATTTTATAATTAATTCATGCTGTCATAATAAATAGCGTGTTTTTAAGAAGCAATATATATCAAAAGATTGACAATTGTTTAGGTCCAATTTCAAAGTGAAATTAATTCTAATAAACTCCATTGGATAAAATGGTAAAAATATATTCTAATTATTCTTTAAAACCACTAAATATTATAAATTATGACTACAAATTATTTTTCTTAAAAAAAAGTTGTTTTTAAGTATTTTTTTACTAATCATAAAATTTGGAAGATCTCAGAAAAATACCAAGAATTAAACTTAGGATAATTTCGATATTCCGAATCTAAAAATGCAGTCCATTTTCAAAAATAAAATCTCAAAAAGTGGGTATTACTATTCATAATGGCTAGTTGTAATAATATTTGAATAGCATATCGTTGTTTAGAGAAACTCTGTATTGCGTACAACACACGCTATCATGGAAGGTCTCACTTGCGTGTAATGCAAGCCAAGTCAGGGATGTGTGTTTTGCAAGCTCATTTTGGTGTAGCGTATAACACAAGACATTAATGAAATTAAAAAGAATATTTTTTTGTAAAATCTTGGGGTGTTACATTCTACCCCCCTTAAAATTAATTTCACCCTTGAAATTCATCGGGGTTATAAATGGTTTACTACTCGAAGTTTCTTTAATAGAAACCCACATCGTAAAAAGGAATACCAAAACATGGCATTAAAAACCTAAGGTTGAAACGCAACGGTTACCCAAATAAACTAATCATTGGGTTTCCACATAGGTTAAAATATGGATATGGAAGAGAAATCTAACCATCATGTTCTGATGGAGAGTGGTAGAGAACATGGAAATGAAAATCCAACAATCAAAAAGCCATAAATTTGTGATGATCTAGGGTACCATCTGATTCATCGGATATAAGGGAACTAGAACAACATTTTTGGTTTTCAAGATCATTTCCCCAAAGTTGATGAAATTGGAATTAGATTAAATACCTTCGTGATTTTGGTATAGTCTCACCATTGGTAATTCTTTGGACAATTTCTACTTCATCTCTTAAAGAAATTAAGTTGAATTTGTCATTCGTGATGTGTTAGCTGATCATGTGATAGAATGAGGGGTCATTTCATCTGTCTCAAACAAAAGGTTAGAAAAGTTATCAAAAAATACATTAGTCCATCTATAGTGAGGTTAATCGTATATGATTCCGAAAATGAACTTATACTTCATCAACCATGATGCTTAAAAAAATAAAACTAGTTTCTACTAACCATGGACTTCATGTAGGCCAGTGGTATGCGATAAAGGCCAGTTGCACTTCAGTTGTGGGTTCGATTCCCACAACCTTGTCCGATTCGATGGGCTATCGTCCGTCCTGCAGGTTTTCCTTTTTCTAAAACTATATTACCATAATATCTAAAAAAACTTCTATCCTTAAACAATACTAACTTACATCCAACATAATCAATTCCAATCTTTAGGATTATCCATAATACTGCAGTCCACTCTCATAATATAGTGAAAAAAAATACCAGAGATTTCATATAACAAGCATGTTAATACCATCGTTGATCCCCATATATAATAAGATATGTCTTGTTGGTCACATTCCAAATATTCGAAGGCCTTAATCAGGTATTCTCTGAAAAATGAATACCCATTGAATCTTAGTGAAAACATGATTGCTGTCAAAAGTTAACTCTTTCCACATACCAAAATCCTCAAAATTCTATATACTCAAACCATGATATCACTTAGTCCTTATATCAATCATGATCTCCTGAATACTATCAAAAATTTCATTTTCTCCTTATCCCTTCATTATGCGCATATCATCTTCTTTCCAAAATATTTGAATCACTTTTCATGGTTACCGATACCGTAAAATTATTGAAAGCCACAATAGACTAATACAAAAATATTCTAATACACCATAAAAGTACCTCAAAAAAATTATTCTTGAATACCAATACATAAACACTTCAATCCATCCTCTTCAATGATTGTCCTAGAATAAGTCCTTCCTTGATTTTAGAAGATACTTTTTAGGTCAGGGAATTGAGTTGGGAAATGCCCATGTTATTCACAAATAAGACATTGAACTCCATAACAGTCTGTCACTCTATGATCCTTTTCTCCACACAGATAACATCTATCCCTCCATTTGAGGTATTCTTCAAGGATTTTCTTCCCTTCTTTAGAAATATCAATCTTCCTTTCTTTATGCTCCTCAACATGCGAACATGCATAAAAGTCTATCTTCCTCTTATTTAATGAATTAGGCATACCACTAAATTTCACCTTGTTAATCATATATCGCGATGACTGATTCGGCATAATTACAATTTCTTTCTCTCTAGGAATTACGCAATTTTGTTGCTCATAGTCACCAATTTGTCCATTGGATTCAGTGTTAACCGAATTCCTTCTGGTTCCCTCCATTGACTAAAACACAAAAAGAATTCTGTGAGAGGCACAAATCATTCAAGGAAAATAACATAATCAATGGGGAGTACCTTAAATATCCAACATCTTAGGATAAACTCCAAGATCTTTACCATAGTTCTAGGACTATATCCTATACGTATACTTATCCTTAGGGACATCACCTAACATACCATAGAAATATCTTTAGGGATCTCACTAACGTTTTCGCATCCTAGTTTCCAAAGGTTGACTAAACCTTTCCTCTAATACCAACTGTAGAGACCATAAGCTTGACGTACATGGAAATTACATTACTTTTGCGGAATAATTAGTACATAACAAAAACACACACACAAGGACTGTAATAGTTTAGTGTCTTGGGAAACTTGGAACGTAATCTTCTAATCGTGGTGAAAGATCTTCAATATCTCCCATAAAGATCTCCCATTTTTTTTCTTACCTAAAACCGTTCTTTATATCCTGGGGAATAGAAAACATAAAAAGGGTGAGCTCAAATGCTCAGTAAGGGTAAAAAAAAGAAATATCAATCACATCATATACATAAGAACATAAATTTTGGAAATCTTAAACTGAAAAAGAAATCAAAATTTCATAACATGGGATAAATCATAAAAGTGAAATGTAATCGCAATAATCATAACTTAAAACATGAAACTTTGTGGCATAAACACATAATCATATAGAATCATTTCACTACTAGAAAAGAAGTTTATACCAACGGTTAAAAACTGTTGGTATAGGCTGGAAGACCATTGGTATACCCTATACCAACGGTTTTCCAAACCGTTGGCTAGTAAGCCGTGAGGAAAGCCTTATACCAACGGTTTGATCCAAACCGTTGGTATATGGGTTATATAAATTTCACACATGCATACCAATGGTTTATAACCGTTGGTAATGTATTTGGGGAATCTTATACCAACGGTTTTAAACCGTCGGTAATGTGATTTTCAGGAACACATATACCAACGGTTTAAAACCGTTGGTATTGGTTTTCCAGAAACTCCTATACCAACGGTTGTAAACCGTTTGTATTGGATTTCCAAAAAACTAGACCACTATACCAACGGTTTAAAACCGTTGGTATAGAGTGCATAGAGTTTTTTCCAGACCTCTTATACCAACGGTTGGAAACCGTTGGTATAGAGTTTTTCCAGAACCCTTATACCAACAGTTTGAAACTGTTGGTATAGAGTTTTTCCAGAACCACACAGCAGCCCCCCTCCCTCCAGTAGCCCCTCCACTGTACACCTGCATACAGACTTGAAACAGACTTAAAGTGGATTTTTCAGCTGCATACATAACCATCTCATGAAAACCCATTACAAAACCATCTCATGTTATGCAATTACCCCTCCACTATACACCTCATACAGACTTGAAAATGGGTTTTTCAGCTCATGTAAATGAAAAATCCATTTTCATGAAAAACCATTACAAAACCATCTCATGTTATGCAAGTACATGAAAATGGATTTTTCAGCTCTCTCATGCACCAACATTTTCAAAACCAAAATGAACATGTTGTATTATCAATGGAAACTATTTTTAAAACCCAACTCACTAAACTAAATGACGATGTAGAAACACAAAACATCCAATATATTATCACCTCAATAATACTCCTTAGCATGAAATATTTTATAAAATAATTTTAATGTAATATTAACAAGTAATGATATATTGAATGTGAACAACTAATTGATACAAGAAATAAAAGTCGGAACAAATAATTTACACATTATTAAAGATATTAACCTTCAGTTGACATCATTAGTAATGAGAAAATCTATAATAAAATGCATTATGAAGTTGAATAAAACCTGAATGTGCGAATATTATAATGCGATACTGAATAAAACATGATAAAAAATCATTAGTTAGAGATTCCAAGACAAATAATGACCAAAAAGTGAGAGATAAACAAATTTGGCTTTCTTCAGATCTATGATTGATCCGTTAAATGGTGCCGATGAATCATAAGGCTTTATTAAGATTGTAATGTGATATTAGACCACTAGATTGAAGAAACCAATGATTTTGGTGCTTGGTTGAGATAGAAACAAGATCTATGGTGTGATAATCAAACTGTAAGAACCCAATTCCCCATTTCCATGTATGGATTTTGTATTCAGGTTGCTTTGAGGAAAATGTAAAATTGGGGAATTGTGATGTACAAGCTATGTACTTCAGTGTACACACCATTAACATTGATGTCCTTTCCAGACTACGTACAGGTCGTGTCTCAGCCATGTACCATGTCATGTTGTGTCGTGGTCGTTCCTCTTAAGGTGAGGCCCAGTAAAAGCTTATACACAGTGTGTATTGTTAAAGGAAATGTCGTGTATTTTATTTTTAATTTAATATTAGGGAGAGGGGTCACGTCTCATTTACATAATTAACTTCTTTTGACCTTGGTTCTTCCATGTTCGGCCAGGAGTGACAATTATTCTCTGATCCACTGATTCTCCTATCAATGTCCAATCAGAACTCTGGAAGGTGCATTGGGATCCCACCAATGAGTTCTCCCTTCACCTTAATCCTATCCTCCTGATTCCTCTCCTCATTTTATAGATATAGATTTGATAATTTATGAATCTTTTTTGGATTTTCAATGATCTAGGATGAATCAAGATCCGATATTCAACAATATTGTTCTCACGACTATGAGGTAGGTGGGTTGTGCCTATATGTTGTTTTTTCAAGAATTATATGTTCCTAAAAATCATATACCCATGTTTTAGGTATACTTGACTTGGAATTACACCGTGATTATCATAAGATATTGGTTGATTAGGTTATTAAGGTTATTTCTTTGAGATAGGGAACCAGCGGGTTGTGTTTCCCTTGATTAATTTGTTAGAGCTATTGGCTCAGGATGCCTTAGATGCATATTGCTTTCCATGAATTTTTTTAGGATTGATTATTGATTATTAAAAAGCGATGTGATAGTAAGATTGCATGAGGTGATGTGATTATTATTTTTCCATGTAATAGTTAGATTAGATGAGGTGTGTTGATAATAGTCTGTGATGTAATAATTTAAATTAAATTAGGTACTTATTTTTACTAGTTAATATATTAATTACATATGATAGATGTGGGTGAGATTGTGATATGTCTGAGGGAGAGACTGTGATGCCTGAGGGAGAGGATGTGTTTTTTTCCTGAGGTCAAGACAATGACATGCGTTTAGGCAAGATATTGATGTCTCCAAGGAAAGGTTTAGCTATTCTTTACTTCAATATTTAATGGTTGTTGATTTCTTTATACTATGTTTACTTTTGTACCCTTTTGTCATACAGGGAATCAAAGTACCAAGGAATACTAAAGGTCTAGGTAGTAGAATAATCATACAATATGAATCAAGTGAAAAAAAGAGATCTGATAACAACTTCCCTATGAATAAGTGGAAAACCCCGGAGTGGAAAACCAGGTTCAAAAATAAAGAGTTATACATAATTCAAAAATGAAAAGGATCAATCTTACCCTGATCTCCATCATCATCACCACCATCATAATCGGCCTCATCCTCACCGCCATCTCTGTCCTTTTCATCATCCTCATCATTGTCCCCATGCTCATCGTCAGCCACATCCTCGTCCTCAGCCCCATCCTCACCCTCGGCCCCATCCTCGCCCTCGGCTCCATCCTCACCCTCGTCCTCATCCTCATCCTCACCCTCATCCTCTTCAGCATCCTTGTCATCACCAGGAACGTCATGATCTTGATCGCCACCAGAGCTGTCACCTGGTGGATTGGATAATGCACCCATCGACGAAATAAATTTCTGACAAGCCACGCTAGCATCTGGTGGAAGTGATGAGGATAAAGCTTTCATCAGTTTCATAAATTCCTTGTCCCTCGTTTGAACATGTACTTCCAACTCAGTGACCATTTTATCAGATTTTCTTGCTTTCTCTTTGACCTGTTCCAACTCAGCCATACTAGAATGGATACCTGGAGAGGACCAATACCTCGTCGAGACTATATTCTTACTAGGTCGGCCGCATACTCGACCAGAGTGCTCCTCTCCCAAAACCAGATATAAATTATCGTGTGGCCCAAAATTGTCAGGCACCTGGGAATAAAGAGCCTCTAAAGTAGCCTGTTAAAAATATTAATAGATTAATAAATTTCAAAATAGATATTAAACTTTGAAATAAACAAATTAAAAGTTACAATATATTCTTGGGTTGATTCATTTACTGCAGTTCTATCTTTTTTTCTTCTACTCGAGCAAAACAATTTTGCTCGAGGGATACGTCCTTCAATATTCAATTTGTGCTTCTGTAATGACATTGAAACAATATAAAGTGGAAGTATAATCATATACTCAATATTAAATAAATCACATAATTTATGTAGGAAATAATAAAAAGGGAAATTCCTAAAGAAAAATTATAAACAACTATATCGTACCAGCTGCCTCTCATGATCTGACATAGTTGTGTGCCCCAATGTGTGGAAGTATTGCTTTGAATCAATGTTTTTTTTCTCATAAGATTCCTAAATAATGTTTAATAATTAATAAGATTATGTTAATAAAAAATATGAAAACTCTGATTTATAAATACCTCAAATGAGATTAATACCTTAAATTTGGCAGTCGCCCAATGGGTAATCATTTGGAGATATTGCTCTATCGGGCAGTCATCCACGATAGGTAAATTCTCTAAATCCGTGCCCACCCTATCACACCAGCCAACATACAGGTCATGCTTATAAGCTCTCCAAATCTCTCCCAACTCTTTTAAACGCGCTGGGTGTGCACCTTCGCCATCAGGGAAGTTAAACCAAAGCTAAAACCCAGTAGATTAGTTCATATAAATACAAAAAAATACTACATTAAATACAATAGATTTTTTACCCATATTTGTGCCCACAGATTTTCTTTGACTTCATGTGGCAGTTTTCTCCATGAGAGAGGGCTGACTAGAATGATATCGGAGTATTTGGCTAGTGTCGCCAAAAAACCCCGACATTCCTGCCCAGATTTCTCAATCATTTGTCCATCAGCATTATATTCAACCATCATCTGTGTCTGGCGGTTCCATACTGCACGCAAGTGAGTACTCCCCCTCCCCCGCCTCCTATCTATAGATGAATCTATTATTAAAGAAAAATAATATCAGTAAAAGTTATAATAAACTAAATTTTGGTATAAAAATTTGATAGAGTCAGATAAATATACCTGTGGTAGTCAGATCAATGGGCGTCACTGGATGTGCAGAAGCTGAAGGAATATCCTGTACAGGTAGAGTGTCCCTCAGTGTACACTCCTCAGCCGCATACTGTGTCGCATCAGGAGTTGAAGAAGGTGGAATATAATAGCATGGGGATAATGAACCAGATGCAAAAGATGATGACATAGACATCTGGCCAACTGGTAGTGTAAAAATCGGAGGTCTAAATATCCCGTGTGTCCCTAGAGACACACCAGGATCAAAATGGGGTGAAGAATATACGTCTGTGGCAGTGGATCGTCTAACTCTCACCCCATGAGCTCTCGTACCACCGACCTCAGTAACGGGTCCACTAGATGATCGTCCATCTCTGACACCACCCCCTTCTACCACCAGCCACTCTACTAGGAGAAATATCAGGCTCCTCGTCAGATATCTCTCGTCTAGGGGGTCGATCCTGAAAAAAAGTTTAACACATAAGTAAACACATGATATTATAAGTTATTGAAATATTTATATTTTAAATAAAGTACTCACAATAGGGATGAGTGGAGGAACACCCATCTGTATCATGCGACGATTATTATCTGTCATCTTTTTCCATCGCCTCTCTTCAATGGGTGTCATTTCCTGTAATGAAAACAAATATGTAAGTAATTAAAAACAGATAACTAATGTGTAACTCAAAAAAAATATAGAAAAACCATTATGATAAAAAACATAATGTAAAATAAAATATATGGTGGTTTGAAGGTAAGTACAAGGATACATGCTCCGAATTATGTAGGTGAAACATGTAGGTGAGAACATGACTATATGATTCTATATATTTCCCACCACAACATCAGGTTCACAATCAACTCTGACAATTGATTTATTGGCGTCATCATAAGTAATAAATGGATTTCTTCCAATTACAGTAGGATAGTGTCAACTTCATCATTACCATCATCAAAAACATGTATGGGATTTACTTCAATAATTACACCGAATTTAGGATGACAATGATCTTTGACATAAATAACTTGTTTCACCATTGATGTCAATACATATGGTTCATCAGTGGAAAGAGTGCGAGTCATGTCAATAACTCTAAATCCAAAATCATCAATAAAGGTTCCTTGCCTCGTCATTGAATCAAACCATTAACATTTCATCATCATGACTCAATCATGTGAGTAATAATCCAAAATTATTATTTTCTCCACGACTCCATAATAAGCAACATTTTCAGAACAAAGTCTAGTATCTGATGAACTGGAATAACAGTCTGTTGTGGCAGTTAGCATAACACAATTATGCTGTGTTCTCATGTTTCTTACTCGTTCAGTGATAATAAATTTGTATCCATTGATCAAAATTGATTTACAAGCACGAACCATGGTATTAGGACCAAAATACAAAGCTCTTGTTTCCTTAGAAATAGAGTCAGCAAGCAAACTCGTTACCTGAAATATAAAAAAATAGTAAACTTAATTAAATATTATTTTTATTTATTTATTAATGAAATATTTTTACCTTAAATTTCAACCAAGAAGAAACCCCTTCGCTATGCAAAGTCTCTTTCCATGTCAAAGATATAGAACGATTCTTTCTATATATCAATTCTTTATGTTCACTGTAGATAAAAATAATAATAGTTTAACAAATACTTAAAATTACAAGAGATAAGATAAGAGATAAATGTACAATTTACTTACTTGATATACTCATCGAACAAATCAGAATTGAATAACACTGTGTGATGTGCCATCTCTCGCTCTTCAAGGATTAATGTCATCAATGTATATGATCCCGTAATTCCTCCTGTCTGAGGAAGTGATGGAAAACTGGGTTCAAGTTGCCCATACTGTTCTTCTTCATTTTTCATTGGTCTGTTTACTCTCGTAGTAAGATCAGACAAATACATTGCGCAGAAATCCATACATTCTTTTTCCAAGTAATCGTTCACAATAGAACCTTCGGGATAATTCCTATTCCGAACATATGATTTCAATGTGCACATGTTTCTTTCAGTTGGATACATCCAATGGAAAGCAATAGGTCCTCCAAGAAGTATTTCTGTTGGATGATGGACAGTCAGATGCAACATGCATGTAAAAAATAATGGAGGGAATATTTTCTCTAACTCGCACAAAATTAATGGTGTCTCTGCCAACATTTTTTGCAAGAAGGATTTGGATAGCCTCTTAGCACAAAGATCTCTAAACAAATAGCACAACCGAATAACTGAGACTCTAACATTATTGGACAAGAGATGACGGATTGATATTGGAATCAACATATGCAAAAGGACATGATAATCATGAGTCTTCAATGATTTCAGCTTCAACTCTTTTCTGTTGACACGTTTTGATATATTGCTTGAATAGACATCAAGAAATTTAATAGTCTTTAGAACTTACAGAAATTGATTTTTTCCAGCAGGTGTCATCACATAAGAAGCACATGGAACTTTCCATTTATTTTCACTAATACAGACAGGATGCAATTCTAGTCTGATCCCCCAATCTACCAAGTCACGCCAAGATCATAAATCATCTTTTGTCTTCCCCTTGACATTTAGAAGAATCAAAAGCAACATTTCACATATATTATTTTCAATGTGCATTACGTCTAAGCAATGACGTAACAAGTTGGTTGACCAATACGGAAACTCAAAGAATATACTTTTCTTCTTCCAATTGTAACAAGTATCATTGGAAACATTTTTCCTCTTTATAGATTTCATTACACCATTCCCAAATGAATAACTGCAATATTTCAATTCAGTAAGCACATCAGTTCCAGACATACACTGAGGTGGAGCGTCATTCTCTATTGTATTTTCAAATCTTTGACGATTTTTTGTATTTGGATGGTTCATTGGAAAGAATCGTCGATGTCCCATAAAACTAAAACTACGACGATATTTCAGTCTTCTCGATCTATTATCCTTCATACAAACAGGACATGACAATTTTTCTTTAGTGCTCCATCCAGGCATCATTGCATAAGCAAGAAAATCATTGATCATCCACATAAGCTCAGCACACATCTGAAATATGTCTTTCGAACATGCATCATATGTGGGCTCACCCGCATCCCAAAGAAGATTCAACTCATTTATTAAAGGTTACATGTATACATCTATATCATTTCCAGGATCATAAGGGCCAGATATCAGTATACTCAAGAAAGTGTAAGGCTTTTTCATACACAACCAAGGGGGAAGATTATAAATGTGTATGAAAACCAGCCATGTGTTGTGCGAAGTAATCATCTGCCCAAATGGATTAAAACCATCACATGAAAGACCCAGTCTCAAATTACGCACGTCAGCTACAAATTCAGGATATGGAGGATCAAATCTATGCCATGAAAATCCATCAGCAGGGTGAACCAGCTCTTCATTATTCTTTTTTCTCTCGGTGTCATGGCATCACATATTTTCTGATATTTCTTCAGACATGAAAAGCTTCTGTAATCTGCGTATCAATGGAAAGTACCACATTACTTTTTGTGGCACACGAGATGGTGATCCATCTTCTTTTGGCTTCCATTGGGAGGTTCCACATTTGATACAATCATTTCATTCAGCAGTTTCCTCCAAAAATAAGCTGCAATCATTCGAGAAAGCATGGATTTTTTTAGAATCCAAGTTCATCAACTAACTTCCATGCCATATAGTGGTTTGAGGGAATATCTGCATCATCTGGAAGTAAGTCCTTCAAGAAGGTAAGAATGTAATCAATGGAAATATTTGAAATCCCATACATAGTTTTCCCATGAAACAATCGGATTAAAAATTCCATCTTTTTCATTTTACCACATTGCCGATATACTGGAGTCATCGCAGCATCATTCAATTTTTTTACCCTATCAACATCATCATTTTCATTGGATGCATCATGTGTGCTTGTATCGAAATCTTGCTGGATGGACATCCTTTCCTTCTCATTATGTCGAATAAATGGTAACTGATCATATATCAAACACTCCAATTCAATCTTATCATTTGGATCATCAACATTTTGAGATTCCATTTTCTCTCCATTTTGATACCACAGATAATAGATTGTTTGGAAACCATATTTGGTTATATGATAGCTAACTGCGTCACGACTCAACCAAGGTCTTCCAACACAATTAAAATATGGGCAGTGTATGCGACCACTATCTGAAGCCTTGTCAAATGTAAAATCTAGAAAGCTGTTCAAATTATTTTGAAAATTGGTTGAAATCCGATCAGTTTCGTACATCCAACTTCTGTCCATTTTGTAAAAAAACTGCAATAATTCATTTCAAATCAATTCAATAATATTGAAGTATAATAAAAAATATATATAGGTAAATGAAAACTGTTTACATTATATAAAATCATAACTGACACATTACTCTCTATGAGAATAATATTAAGAAATACAACAAAATACAGTGTATATAAGAAAATAAGATACATAATTTATAATACCTATATTCATGGATTGCCCAGTAAGGGGTGAGGGGTGTCTAGGGGTGGTGGGGCCGTCTAGGGGGTCGGAGGTGTCCAGGGGTTGGGTGGGGCTGTCCGGGGGGGTACAGGGTGTCCAGGGGGTGGGCTGTCCAAGGTGGTGAGCGGGCTGTCCGGGGTGGGGGGTTGTCCAAGGAGGTGAGAAGGCTGTCCGGAGGGGGGGGGGGGTACAGGGTGTCCAAGGGGGGTGCGGGGTGTCTAGGGGGTGGGAGGGCTGTCCAAGGAGGTGAGTGGGGTGTCCAGGGGGTGGGTGGGGCTGTCCAAGGAGGTGAGCGGGGTGTCCAGGGGGTGGTCTGTCCAAGGAGGTGAGCGGGTTGTCCGGGGGGGCTGTCCAAGGAGGTGAGCGGGCTGTCCGGGGAGGGTACATGGTGTCCAAGGGGGGTGGGCGGTGTCCAGGGGGTGGGCGGGCTGTCCAAGGAGGGTGCGGGGTGTCCAGGGGGTGGGGTCCCATTTAAATATAAATTTAGTGAAATATTAGTAGAAGCATTTAAAATTAATTGTGAAATATGATATAAAGTGTATAAGTTAAAATGAAATATCAAATAAAAACAAATTGAATTTGAATATTGAATTATTAAATTATGTCTCAACCCAGATTAATAGTTTTAGTGGGAAAAAAGAAGTGTCACTAGTTGTTTTTATGATTATATTCCATTACATCTCTAGTTTTATGAAAATATTGTGTTTAATGACCTGATTTAAAGTGTGAATGAAATGTCCTATAATTTTGAGATACGAACTATGATATTTTTCATTTATGATGTGAGGTTTTTGAATTTTAAATACATTCAACTATGAGGACCTCCAGTTATAAAAAATGAGGGAGGAAATAAACATGATATAGTGGTAGAGTTCTATGGGATACATGTGGATCATACATTTTTTCTATCTGTGTAACCACATGTTGATTCGGACATGGGTTCTGAATAAATGTTCTTTGAGGGGTTTTATCACTTCAGGAAGACTTTTTGAGGATCAAAACTTGTACAAGAAAAAAATGATTCAAACAGCACATCATCTGAGCAATAATAACCAAACAGGTGCAAGAAAAAACAAGCACAAAAAATCCAAAATAGAAATTGAGCATTCAGGTCAGATCAAGCTTAAGAGAACAGATTAGACAGATTTTCCACTGAGAAGAAAATTTGAACTATGCAAGTAAGACAGCAAAGTAGATT
The DNA here is from genome assembly GCA_963277665.1 of Viscum album. Lineage (NCBI taxonomy): Eukaryota > Viridiplantae > Streptophyta > Magnoliopsida > Santalales > Viscaceae > Viscum > Viscum album. The sequence goes on from OY728145.1 coordinate 1,203,562,600, forward strand.
CCAGTAAACAGAAACTAGAGAATCTCCAATCTCATTATACTGTATTCAATGAGTGTAATGATTCTAGAAATCTAAAAACTGAAATATTAGATAAAGAAGAAGAGGTACCTCAAGGAGGTTGAAGATCCAAACTGGTCCCACAGAAGAACTCCAAAATAGCCTAAATCACCTTCTGCTGCTGCTCCTGTTTAGGGTTCTGCATCCCGAATGGGGGAGAGGTCGGGCGGCTAGCAATTTGGGGAAACTTGTGCCAACGGTTTTTAAAAACCGTTGGTATATAATTTCCGGGAAACCTATACCAACGTTTCTAGAGAACCGTTGGAAATACGCTCCCAACCTCTACCAACGGTTTGTAACTGTTGGTATAGAGGTGAAAAACCGTTGGTATAAGATTGTTATATAATCTATACCAACGGTTTGAAACCATTGGTATAGAGTGTGCCTCCTCATCCAGAACAACATCACACCATGTGCTCCTCCAGAACAGCACAAGACCTCCAGGGGATCCTCCAGAACAGCACCAGACCTCACACCAACAAACCTGCAACAACACCAATATAGAATCCCCATCCAAGATATTCAAATGATTAAATTAATTCAAGAATTTATAAGTTTAGAAATTCTAATGCAATAACACCCATTACATAAAAATCCTACATGTTATAGGAAATGCAGTAACAACTTAAGAGTGTTCCAAATTTAGAATTCATTTCACACTCAAATCACAACACCAACACACATATATAAATGGTTATCTGGGGAGGGGGTGTCCGGTAGTGCGGGGGCTATCTAGGTGTGGGGGGTGTCCGGTGTGAGGGGGGTTGTTCGGTTCGTGAGGGGGGGGGGGCATCTGGGGGTTTGTGGGGGCTGTCCGGGGGTTTTTTGGGGGCTGTCCTGGAGGTGGGGGTTGTACCGGGGGTGGGGGGGGGGGGGCTGTCCGGGGGTGGGGGAGGATGTCCTGGGGGTGCGGGGCTATCTGGTGTGAGCGGGGCTGTCTAGGGGTGCGGGGGGGGGGGGGGGGGGCTCTCCAAGGGTTGGGGGTGCTATCCGGGGGTGGGGGCTGTCCGGGGGTTGAGGGGGCTGTCCGGGGGGTGGGGGTGGGGGCTATCTGGTGTGAGGGGGGGGGGGGGGGCTGTCTGGAGGGATAGGGGGTGATCTCTAGGGGTAGGGGGGTTATCCGGGGGTGGGGGTGTCTGGGGGTTGAGGGGGGGGGGGGGTTGTCTGGGGGTGGGGGGGTTTCCCCGGGGTGGGGGCTGTCCGAGGGTGAGGGGGGTTGTCCGGGGGGTGGGGGGAAATCCGGTGCAAGGGGGGACTGTCCCGGTGGGGGGATGTCCATGGGGTGGGGGATTTCCACGGGGTGGGGGTTATCCCGGTGGGGGGAGGGGGTTGTTTGGTGGTGAGGGGAGCAGTCCGGGGGCTTATGGTGGCTGTCCGGGGGGTGGGGGATATCCGGTGTTAGGGGGGCTGTCTAGAGGGTGAGGGAGGCTGTTCGGGGGTCCGAGGGGCTTTCCGGAGGGTGGGGGGCTGTCCGGTGTGAGGGGTAGGGGGTTGTTTGGTGGTGAGGGGAGATGTCTGGGGGCTTATGGGGGCTGTCCGGGGGTGGGGGCTATCCGGTGTGAGGAGGGGGGGGGGGGGGGGGGGCTGTCTAAAGGGAGAGGGGGATGTCCGGGGGTGCAAGGGGTTGTCCGGAGGGTGGGGGGCTATCCGGTGTGAGGGGGTGTCTGGGTGGTGAGGGGAGTTGTTCCGGGTGTTTGTGGGGGCTGTCCTGGGGGTGGGGGCACTGTCCCGGGGATGGGGTTTGTCTAGGTGTGAGGGGGGCTGTCGGGGGGGTGAGGGGTTTGTCCGGGGGTGCGGGGGATGTCTGGGGGGTGAGGGAGGGTTGTCCTAGGGGTTGACTTGTACACATCACATATGATTCATGGATCATTATGCAAAAGTATCAACACAATCAGAAGCCGTTTGATCGGTTTGACATATGTACGTAAAATATTGTCCATTTTAAAAAAATACATACACTTAGAGTGAAACCGGCCACCCCACACTTTGGATTGAGGAAGGGTTTACTCGTACACATCACATATGACCCATGTATCGTTGGCCTAAAGTTTCAACACAATCTGAAGGTGTTTGGTCGGTTTCCCGTATGTCAGTTGTTGATTTCACTTAAAAATAAGTCTATTTTGAACAAAAGAGAGGCAGTTTGATTGGTCCTGGACACACCGTGACTCTGATTGAGGAGATGTTGACTCGTACACGTCACATTTGACTCATGGATCGTTGTCCTTAAGTTTCAACAGAATTCGAATGCGTTTTGTCGGTTTTCCGTATGTCAGTTGTTGATTTTGACTTACAATTAAGTCTATTTTGAACAAAATAGAGACACTTTGAGTGATGTCGGTCACACCGAGCCTCGGATTGAGGTGGGGTTGACTCGTAAACGTTCCATAGGAGTCATGGATCGTTGCGAAAAAGTATCAACACAATAAAAACCCGTTTGATCGGTTTCGCGTATGTACATAAAATATTTTCCATTTTAAACAAAATACATACACTTGGAGAGATATCGGCCACACTGCACCTCGGATTGAGGTGGGTGGACTTGTACACATGACATATGACCCATGGATCGTTTCACTAAATTTTCAACACAATACTAAGGCGTTTGGTCGATTTCCCATATGTCAATTGTTGATTTCACTTAAAAATAAGTCTATTTTGAACAAAAGAGAGGCAGTTTGATTGATCCCGGCCACACCGCACCTCAGATTGAGGCGGAGTTTACTTTTACATGTCACATTTGACTCATGGATCGTTTTACTTATGTTTCAACAAAATCCGAATGCATTTGGTTGGTTTGACGTATGTCAGTTGTTAGTTTCACATAAAATTAAGTCCATTTTGAACAAAACAGAGGCACTTTGAGTGGTTTCGGCCACATCAAGGCTCATATTGAGGTGGGTTTGACTCTTACACGTCCCATATGAGTCATGGGTCGTTTTCCTTATGTTTCAACAAAATCTGAATGCGTTTGGTCAGTTTGTCGTATGTCAGTTGTTGATTTCACCTAAAATTAGGTCCATTTTGAACTAAATAGAGGCACTTTGATTGGTGTCAGCCACACCGGGACTCGGATTGAGGGGGGGGGGGTTAACTTTGACACATCAAATTTGACTCATGGATCATTTTCTATAAATTTAAACAGAATCCGAATGTGTTTGGTCGGTTTTCCGTATGTTAGCTGTTGATTTCACTTAAAATTAAGTCCATTTTTAACAGAACAGAGACACTTTGAGTGTTTTCGGCCACACCGGGGCTCAGATTGAGGATTTTTTGACCTGTACAAATCAAATTTTCTCATGGATCATTGTACATAAGTTTCAATAGAATCCGAATGCGTTTGATCGGTGTAGCATATGTACGTAAAATATTGTCCGTTTTAAACAAAATACATACACATGGAGTGATACCGGCCACACCGCCCCTCAGATTGAGGCAGGGATGACTCATACACATCACATATTACTCATGGATCATTGTCCTAAAGTTTTAACACAATCCAAAGGTGTCTGTCGGTTTCCCGTATGTTAGTTGTTGATTTCACTTAAAAATAAGTCTATTTTGAACAAAAGAGAGGCAGTTTGAGTGGTCTCGGACACAACGTGTCTCGGATTGAGGAGAAGTTGACTCGAATACGCCACATTTGACTGATGGATCATTGTCATTAATTTTCAACAGAATTTGAATGCGTTGGTCAGTTTGTCGTATGTTAGTTGTTAGTTTGACTTAAAATTATGTCCATTTTGAACAAAACAGAGGCACATTGAGTGGTGTCGGCCACACCGGGACTCAGATGGAGTCGGGGTTGACTCGTAACCATCCCATAAAAGTCATGGATCATTGTGAAAAAGTATCAACACAATCGAAAACTGTTTGGTCGGTTTGGCGTATGTACGTAAAATATTGTCCATTTTAAATAAAATACATACACTTGGAGTGATACCGGCCACACCGACCCTAGGATTGAGGCGGGGATTACTCATACACATCACATATGACCCATGAATCTTTTTCCTAATGTTTCAACACAATCAGAAGGCATTTTTCGGTTTCCCGTATGTCAGTTGTTGATTTCACTTAAAAATAAATCCATTTTTAACAAAATAGAGGCAGTTTGAGGGGTTTCGGCCACACCGGGCCTCAGATTGAGGCAGGCATGACTCGTAAACATCACATTTGACTCATGGATGGTTGAACTTATGTTTCAACACAATCCGAATGCGTTTGGTTGTTTTCACGTATGTCAGTTTTTGATTTCACTTAAAATTAACTCCATTTTGAACAAAATAGAGGAACTTTGAGTGGTGTTGGCCACACCGGGCCTCGGATTGAGGCGGGGTTGAATCGTAAAAATCAAATTTGACTCATGAATCATTTTCCTTAAGTTTCAACAGAATCCAAATGCATTTGGTCAGTTTGGCATATGTATGTAAAATATTGTCAATTTTAAACAAAATACATACACTTGGAGTGATACCGGCCACTCCGCACCACGGATTGAGGCAGAGTTGACTTGTACACATCACATATGACCCATGGATTGTTTTCCTAAAGTGTCAAAACAATCCGAAGACCTTTGGTCAGTTTCTCGTAAGTCAGTTATTGATCTCACTTAAAATGAAGTCCATTTTGAACAAAACAAGGCCACTTTGAGCGGTGTCGGCCACAACAGGCCTCATATTGAGGTGGGGTTTACTTGTACACATGAAATTTGACTCATGGATCGTTTTTCTTAAGTTTCAATTGAATCCGAATGCGTTTGTTCGGTTTGTCGTATGTCAGTTGTTGATTTCCATTAAAATTAAGTCCATTTTTAACAAAACAGAGGCACTTTGAGTGGTGTCGGCCACACCGGGCCTTGTATTGAGGCAAGGTTGACTCATGAAAATCAAATTTGACTCATGGACCGTTTTCCTTATGTTTCAACAGAATCCGAATGAGTTTGATCGGTTTTGCGTATGTAGGTATAATATTGTCCATTTTAAACAAAATACATCCACTTGGAGTGATACTGGTCACACCGCGCCACAAATTGAGGCGGGGTTGACTCGTACACGTCACATATGACCCATGGATCATATTCCTAACGTTTAAATACAATTCTAAGGTGTTTGGTCAGTTTCTCGTATGTCAGTTGTTGATTTCACTTAAAAATAAGTCCATTTTGAACAGAAGAGAGGTAGTTTGAGTAGTGTCGGCCACACCGGACTTCGCATTGAGGAGGGGTTGACTCGTACACATCACATTTGACTCATGGATCATTGTCCTTAAGTTTAAACACAATCCGAATGTGTTTGGTCGGTTTTCCGTATGTCATTTTTTGATTTCACTTAAAATTAAGTCCATTTTTAACAAAACTGAGGCACCTTGAGTGGTGTCGGCCACACTGGGCTTCGGATTGAGGCAGGGTTTACTCATACACGTCACATATGAGTTTGTGAAAGGTTTGGGGGCTGTTTGGGGGGATGTCTGTGGGGCTGTCCGGGGGCTGTACGGGGTCCAGGGTGGAGGGTGGGAGGGCTGTTCGGGGAGCTGTCCGGGGTCCAAGAAGGAGGGTGGGGGTGTTCGGGGGTTGTTCGGGGGGCTGTCCAGGTGGTTGTCCGGGGGGTTGTCCAGGGTCCAGGGAGGAGGGTGGGGGATGTCCGATAGGTTGTCCGGGGTCCGGTAACTAATGTGTAACTCAAAAAAAATAGAAAAACCATTCGAATATAAAAAAACATAAAGAAACAGAAGATTTATAGTATGTATTTTATTAGAAATACCCATAAAAAGAATATCTAGGAATTGTGACATCCCAAACCAGGATGTCACTGATTAGTGAGCCACCCCCAGAGATCCCCCCACCTATCGGACACCCCCACTCACCCCGAACAACCCCCACCCCTCGAACAACCCCCCCAATCACCCTGGACAACCCCCCACTCACCTCGGACAACCCCAACCCCTCAGACATCCCCCACTCACCCGTACAGCCCCCCACCCCTCGAACAACAACCCACTCACCCCGGACAGCCCCCCACTCACCTCGAACATCCCCCGCACTCCTCTGACAATCCCCCACTCACCCCTGACATCCCTCACCAACCCTCAGACATCCCCCACTCACCCCGGAAACCCCCCCACCCCTCGAACAACAACCCACTCACCCGGACAACACCCCACTCACCCCGGGCAACCCCCCACCCCTCTGACAGCCCCCACTCACCCCGGACAGCCCTCCAACCCTCAGATATCCCCCACCCCTCTCACATCACCCCACTCACCCCGGATATCCCCCACCCCTCTCATAGCCCCCCACTCACCCCGGATAGCCCCCACCTCTCGGACAGCCCCCACTCACCCCGGACATCCCCTGCCACCCCTCGGACAACCTCCTACTCTCCCCGGAACCCCCCCCCCCCCACACCTCAGACAACCCCCCACTCACCTCGGATAGCCCCCGCCACCCCTCGGACATCCCCCACTCACCCCAGATAGCCCCCCACCCCTCGGATAACCCCCACTCACCCCGGACAGCCCCCACCCCTTGGACACCCCCAACACCCAAATCAAACAGAAAACTAAATTCATACACACAACACAAAAATTAATTCATGAAAACATTATTGAACACATTAATCAAAAATTAAGGAAAACATTAATTGAAATAAAAAATTATTGCAACCATTAATGAAAACCCTAGAAATGATTAATGAAAAAATTAATTTGATATTGTGTACATTGATGTACTATTTCAAGTACACAATTCTTTAAGGGGTTATAATGAATCATAATATTTTTATAAATCCCTAGAAATAGGGAAAAAATAAATTATAAATAGATAAATAGTTAAATAAATGGATAAATATTGAGAATGAAATGATATATTTAACTAATATGAGAAGAATTTGAAAGAATATAAACTGAATGGGAGAGTTGGATGGAAGATTTTCCTGTTCGGCCGCTTCTGAGTTGGGGATCCAATTCTGGGCGGTTCTGTGAGTTCTGGAGGAGTCTGGGAGGGCTCTGTGGGTTCTGGGGGAGTCTGGGATTCTTTCCCAACGGCTTCATAAAACCGTTGGGAAAGGCTTTATAATTCCTGTCTTTTTCGCAACGGTTTTTCTAAAACCGTTGGGAAAAGAAGGTATGTGAAACCTTTTACCAACGGTTTGAGGAAAGCATTGGGAAAGACATTTCTTTTACCAACAGTTCCTTCAAACCGTTGGTAAAATCCTTCACAGACCTTCTTATCCCAACAGTTTTACAAAACCATTGGGAAATTATTCCCAATCACATTTTCACCAATGGTTCTCTTGAACCGTTGGTATGAAAGTGTTGGGAAAGATCCCCTTTCCAGTAGTGTTTTTTGTTAGTCAAGACTCATTTCCAAGAATATCTTAGTGGACAAGTCCATTACTGAACCGAGTTCACTCCTCATTTTAGTCATGTTTTACTGAACCGGTTTAACCTGCCGTTCCAGCCATGTATATCTCATGAGATATAAAATCTTTACCCAATGCATTGGAGGGAGATATAGGTACCACCCATCTCATAATGATACCATTCTTATGTGTTCCATAAAATCATAAATCATACATCATAGGTTAACCCATGTAATAAAAAATGGGATTCTTAAACATCGTGACATCATAAAACAATTAATATAGGATAATGGAATTCATAAAAATAATTCAATCACAAAATAATCATATCAATGTAAAAATAGGTATAGAAACAGAACACTATTTTATCTTAGATGGAAAATAATTTTGATAAAACACTTGAACTCAATTCTTTAGAAAAATATCTGTTCTACTTTTAAATTTTTTTTTTTCATTTCTTAACATTTCATACAATTTTAAACTAAAAGAAGTTGAATAAAAATAAACTTGAAAGACTTTAAAGGAAGATTATTGGAAAAAATGTTATAAAAATCCATTCATGACGTATAAGTTAAAAAAACATTCTTCTCGTACTTTTTTCGGAAAAGTCAAAAAGTACCTTGTACGAAAAATGAAAAAAGATTCCTTTCTTATCTTTTACTAAAAACTCACCGAAGGGTAAAATTGGATTTAAACAATTTTAGGTGGATGGAAATAATATTACATATCGAGGAAACATGGATTTGGACGATAAAATACACCCTAGTAAATACCAAAGTATAAGCAATCTCGGATTAAAATGAGATTCTGATATTTTCCCTTACCTTTGGTCCGACTTGCTTTGTATGTGTCTAAACCTCCTGTATAATGATTTAAATAATGTTATTGATTTATTCTAGAATCATACATATTGTTATGATATCATATAGTGTCATATTTTTATCTTCTTATTAGTAATACTTCATTATTACTTGTTATTCGGGTGTTTATTACTTTTTGTTCTTATGCATGTTTTGCTGAATAAATTCATATTATTATATTTAGGTTATAGGTACCTCATTTCCAGAATGGTATTAGTGTAATATATATCATATTCATTCATTCAATTCATTTATATAATCATTATGCAATGAAGATCATGTAGAACAGGTCACATCACATCGTGGAGACGGTATTCCATACGTACGCACGAGTGATGATATCATTCCCATGATCGTGGAATTGTATTAGAGTGTATGTATACTATTTCAGAATCAATATCACTTCAAAATTATCATATATATTCATTCTTTACAACCTTATACCCATCAATGTATGGTGGTGGTGGAAAATAGATTACACCACGGCGTGGAGACGGTATTCCGTACGTACGCACGCGCGGGGATTTCATTTTCCGTAGGATGGATATATGGTTCAATGGGGGGTTCTCATATTTATAATAAAATATCATTATATTAGGGATACTGATGTTATTACTTCATAATGAAACAACTAAAGAAGAATAAGTTGAATAAGAAAGAAATTGGAAGGGATCGGTAATGGATATTACCTCTTCTTTGAAGTGTTTCTTTGCGACCTCCTTTTAGGGCACTAAAATTGGTCTTTGAAGAATACCAGGACCACTATGATGTCTCTAGGGAAGTGTAGTAGAGAATGTGGCAGGGGTTGGACGATTTTGAAGTCTCGAAGTGGTGTGAGGAAGAGGGGGAGGAGGTGCCCTATTATAAGGGATGAGAGAGGCTCTTTTAGAAAAAATAAAAATACTATTTTATTATAAAGACAAATTCGGTTATAAATAGCTCTAAATTGGTTTATTTATAAGATAAGGTGGGGATGGGTCGAAATTATTACATCCAATATAATTTAGACAAGTTTAGGTTCCTATTGTATCCTTATCATTTATATTTGACCTTAAGTTAGATAATTTGACTTTTACTGTGTGTTTTTGTTTTCTTACACTATAAGGTTAATAAAGTTACTATAAAAAGCCAAAAGAACCCCAATTTGTTTATTATTAATATATATAACCTTATCTATGTCATTTTCCGGAACCATAGATTTTTAGGAATAAAATTACAATTATTAATATAATATTTGTTTTAAAAACTATTTTATGTCAATTTTGACACTATTTAGTAATTGATTTTTGTGAAAATCATAACAGAATTATTAGTTCGACAAAAGTTAATTAAATCAATACTAACATGTCAAATTAACCTAGAGAATTAGTGTAATTCATAAAAAGTCTCAAATTACATTTATTTGAGTATTTATAACATCAATTATGTCAATATTTCATTAATAAGATAATTACTGCATCATTGTTGTGTCAAAAATAAATTAAGCCATTAAATGTCAAAAAATTAAAAAGAAAATATACTTATGTATGAAATCATTTTATATTTCTAATGAATATTTATAGTAAAAATTATCTTATGTATTACCCTATATTAAAAATAATTTACTTACTAAACATTGATTTTAACTATTTTAACCCTTTAAATAAATTAATATTAAATGTCCTAATCTAATCCAAGTGGGCCTAAATGTTCATATTTTGTTTCTAAGGTTGTTTTTGGTCGAATTAAACTTATGAAATAGAATTAGGACATGTGTTAGGGTAATAATAATATCATTTTTACCCTTAATTACCCTATTTACTTTTAACCGTGGTAAAAAAAAGTAAAAAGATAATATTCACCAAAAATTATTTTCATCTCATTGTACCACATTTTACTTACTGACATCAACCTTGCCTCTCATATTTTTGAAATTTCAATCACAGAAGTGGTAAAATTATGTTTTATGAAAAAATTCAGTTTTTTTAACTACCACTTAGTAGTTTCACTATTCATAAAAAATTGAAGTTTTTCAGAACAATGCCAAAATTTCACCCTATTCTATAATTGATAATCCGAATTCAAAAATGATTTCTATTTTACAAAATTCCAAAAATATAAGTTGCATTAATTAAATTTATAATTAAATCCCGTTGTCACAATAAATAGCATGTTTTTAAGAAACAATATATATCAAAAGATTGACAATTTTTTAAGTCCTATATCAAAGTGAAATTAATTCTAATGAACACCATTGGATAAAATGGTAAAAATATATTCTAATTATAATTTAAAACCACTAAATAGTATAATTTATCACTATTAATTATCTTTCTTAAAAATAGATGTTTTTAAGTATTTTTTTACTATTCATAAAAATTGGATGTTCTCAGAAAATACCAAGAATTCAACTAAGGATAATTTCGATATTCCGAAACTAAAAATGAAGTCCATTTTCAAAAATAAAATTTCAAAAAGTGGTTATTTCTATTCATAATTGCTAGTTGTAATAATATTTGAATAGTATTATGTTGTTTAGTGAAACTCTGTATTACGTACAACACACGCTATCATGGAAGGTCGCACTTGCGGGTAATGCAAGCCAAGTCAGGGATGCATGTTGTGTATGTTCTTTTTGGTGTAGCGTATAACACAAGACATTAATGAAATTAAAAAGAATAATTTTTTTAAATCTTGGGGTGTTACATTAATGGCCCAGTTCCCTTCTCCACCAAAGGATACTCATGTCCCTCGGTCACAAAATGGTCGAGCGGACACTTTGGCCTGTTTAGCTATATCACATACAGAACTCGAGCAGGATGATCTTATTATTCTTGTGGCACACCGAAGATTCATTGGCCCCATCACCCAGAGTATGATGACTGCTCGTGGGAAAGCCATCTCACCACCAGATCCCTTAATCCGGGAGCCCCAGGTTCATCAGATGCAGTGGTTGAAGACACTCCCGACTAGAGAGAACCATTTGAAGAGTATCTCCAAAATGGTTGAATCCTAGATGATCGGGCCGAGTGTGAGTGAATCTGATACCGCAAACTGCAGTTTACCATCCAGATTGGTCCTAGTCTTGAGCGGATCCTTTATAAGTGGGGTTTCAATGGTGTTCTCCTCCATTTCATTCAAGGATTCTAGATTTCTCAGGTCATTCAAGAGGTTCATGCTGGTTTCTGCGGTGCCCACCAGGATGGGGGAAATATGTCCCATCAGATCTAGAGACTGAGGTACTTCTAGCCCTCTATGATCAATGATTGTATTGAGTTTTCCAAGAGATACCACGCGTTCCATGTTCATGCTATCTTCCTTCATAGGCTGCTAGAGCCTCTCCACTGCACAGAGTACTCCTGTCCATTTGCAGTGTGAGGAATCAATGTCGTGGGACCATATCCTCCGGCGACAGCTGGCCAGTGTAGGTTCATCCTGACCGCTACAGATTTCTTCTCCAAGTGGGAAGAGGCAGTTCCACTCAAAGAGGTCAAGGCATGTTCCATCGTTGACTTCATAATCTTCATTATCATCCACCCGTTTAGAGTACCTCACACTGTCCTCAATGATAATGGCACCATCTTCCGAGCAGCCGAGCTGAAGAAATTTTATGCCAAGTACAATATACATTCGATCCATACCTCTCGCTATCACCTGTAAGAAAATGGACAGATCGAGGCATTCAACAAAACCCTTTCAAACATTTTGTACAAAATGGTTGGTCAGAATATGAAATGTTGTCCAGATAAGCTTCCCAACACCCTCCGGGCATATCGGATGACGACTGGCAATTCCAACTAGGTGACTCCATATTCCATGGTGTATGGGGATGAGGCCATCTTGCCTATCAAGATCTGGCATCCATCGTTACGCACTACATTCTATGACCAGCAGGCACGAAATAAGGTGGCCAAGATCCATCTAGATGAATTGGAAGCACTGGACGAGAACAGGCTTCGTGCCCTGCACTATCTGGAAAGGCATCAGAACAAGATAGCTGGAGCCTTCAACAAGAATGTTCGCCTTAACTCTTTTCTACAAGGCGACCTGGTATTGTCCCTCCAAGCACCAATGATCCCTGGTAGGAAACCACCCAAATTGGAGCCCAAATGTGAAGGACCTTACATAATTCATAAGGTCTACCCCAATGGAGCATACTCTTTGGTAACCATGGTTGGTGAGTGCACAACTCCTCCCACCAACGCCAAGTTCCTCAAGCAGTAACTTTCCTGAGCCTCTGGGTCTTCCATGACCCGAAACTGCACCCCAGTCCCACAAGACCTTAAACTGTAGGGTCATGCATGACCCTAAACTGCACCCTGTTCTTGCATAGCCTTAAACTGTATGGTCCTACATGACCTTAAAATGGACAGTCTAGCATGACCCTAAACTACACGATGGTCTTACAGGACCTTAAACTGTCCATCCCGGCATGACATTAAACTGCAACATTTTCCTACACGACATTAAACAACAACATAATCTGTCATGATGTTAAACTATTCATCTTCATCTATCATGACGTTAAACTGCCCCTTATCATCCTGTATGACAATAAAATGCATAATGGTCCGAGCTCTATGACCCTAAACTATGATCTCCCTCATCCACATTACAAGATGATAAACTATAAGTTGGTCAGGCCTTCTCGGGCCGCATCCCAGGTTCCCCCTTGTGGGATTGTACGGTGTGGTATGGGATTATGTCCTCATTCACGTCGGGTTACTCTCCATACTATACACATCCCCAGATAATATGTGGGTCATCATCCTACATTACGTTAAATTGTGCTTCTACAGCTATGTATGGCTTGATTCCCAGCCTCATGGGATACGTAGGAATGCTCAGATTTCTCGTCTTGAGCCCAGGCCTGAGCTCTTCCCTTTGATTGCCCCCTGGGTATAGTATCCTTGGAGGGTCTTCGCATGATGTGGATTAGGCTTCCATAGCCCCACTCATATGAGGATTATAATGGTCGCACCATGTTCCCATGCCTGTTATTCTACCCTCCCCCATCTTCACCACATGACAAATAACTGCATATCCTTCAATAACTAGGTATGTCTTGATTCTCATCCTCATGAGATACAAAGGAAGGCATTACATTTTGTCTTTTGGCCCAGCCCAAAATCCAGTATCTTACCCTCTGGTCAGTCATTTTTTAGTGTTCATACGTTTTACCCCAATTCAAATTGGGAAGGCCTAGATTCGGCTATAGGTCCCCCCTCCCTGGATATGTTCACCTCTTTCATAGATGGGTCCAGCTATGATCCACCAACTCCTAGACTGGGATTCCATCACATTCCCCATCCTGGAGGGCCCCTGAATGGTATGGATACTACGCCCATGGGATCTTCTTTCAATTTCAGGACAATTCCCTTAGATATGCAATGAAACAAGCCGATACAAGTCTTGCGTTTCGAATGTGGTCAACGGTCGGTGCTCATTTGTTGCTCCCATATCAGGACACCATAGGGACGCTGTGTTTTGAACATGGTCAACAGCCTCCCTGGATCTTCATGTCCACCCCATGATGTCCCAAACACTGAGTTTAGTGATTCATTCTGCCTCGTCTTGATGCGATGAGATCCTTCTCAGTACCCTGGCCCCCATCCTTACTACAAGATGTTTAACCGCAAGATGGTCAGGACTTCTTGAATGAGGCACAGCCTCAGGCCCCTTGGACTTCTTAGGCCCCTTAGCCCAAGTTAATACCTGGAGTGTACTGTGTGGTGTGAGATTACGTCCTCATTCACATCGGGTTACTCACTGCACCGTACATGTCCTCGTTAATGTATCCTGCCACTGGGTGTCTTTGATAACTTTGTGTGGCTTGATTCCTATCATTATGGGATTCGTAGGACCACCCGAATGTCTATGCTTCAGGTCCATCCCCATCTCTCGGAAATCTCCAACCCACATTGGTCCCTTCGCAAACCTCTCCTGAGCTGTTTCATTGACCCTTTTCGGTGGTCCACCAATGTGCCAATGGGTTCTATAGTTTGGTCCGTAGAATGTTAGACTATTCTCAGACATGTTCTCACTCACTTTTCAGGATCTGTGTTCCCCTTAATCCGGGATTTCATCACTTTTCACACATGGAGAGTCCCAAAACAATGGCCTGGATACCACGCCTATGGTCTCTCCTACCGTTATGGGCCAACACCCCCAAGGGTTTCAGACAAAAAGTTGATACAAATCCCCCGTTGTGAACATGGTCTGTGGTCGATGCACATTTTTTGTTCCCACTTTAGGCTAACGTGATATAGATACTGTTTTTCCGCCATGTTTAACAGTTATCCTCCATGGCAAGGCCAACCCCATTAAGCCCAAAATGTTAGCTACACAATTCACATTCTTCTGCACCTTCTCAATTACAAGTAGTTCATCGAAACTCTTGATGATATTCCTCAGTGTGCATATCTGCATGTTAGGTAAACAAAGCCTTGATAAGGGCGTCCTTCGGGGCTCTACACCGATTTACCTTTAATGTATGTTCCAATTAATTCAATAAGGATCTTCATCCCTTGTTTCCCACACCGAGTTTGACTCATGTGGGCTTAGGGATCGGTTTGAGGTTTGCGCTTACTAGGATGACTCCCATCAATTCCTGGTCTGAGCTCTAAGACCCTAAACTAAGATAATCGGAGAACTACGTTTGGCATGATTCCCATCCTCATGGGATACGTAGGAACGCCCAGACCTTCGGTATTTTGGTCCAGCTTGAATTATTCTAATTCATCTTATCTGTCCCACCTTCAGGTGATTGGTTATGGGACTGTGTGGCATGGTGTGGGACCACGTCCTCATTCACGTCTGGTTTGCAATGGCCACACCACGTGCACCCCATTCTAAAAAATTAGTCCTCCTATTCCATGTCCTGCATGACATTAAAAGGCACCTTTAGAGAACTATGTGTGGCTTTATTACCATCTTTGTGGGATACGTAGGACTACCCTAATGTATAGACGTCAGGTCCAGCCCCACCTCTTAGAGACCTCCCGATCTCCCGGACGCTTAGGCCCGTTGGACGGTCCCTCTCCACGAGGGGGATATATAGGGTGGGTACATGGTTTTTGGCACCACGCCTCCCTTCTCCCAGGAATCCAGCATCTCTTGGCCGCCCTTAAGTTGAGTCCCTCAACCCCTTGTAGTGGTTCACCCATGTGCTAAGAGTACTCTGGTCATGGACCAAGAGTGTCAAGTTCAACTTGGTCAAGTTACTTCCACTTTTCAAGCTTCTTGTTCCTCTTTATTCAGGATTCCACCATCTTTCACACCCAAATGGATCCCTATGAACAGACTGGATACTACGCCTAGGGGCTCTCTAACCGTTATGGTCCAACGCCTCTAAGGGTTTCAGAAAAAAAATTGATACAAATCCCACATTGCGAGCATGGTCAACAGTCGATGCTCATTTGTTTGTCCCCATTTCAGGCTAACGCGACAGGATGGTTTGTTGTAAACATGGTCAGCAGTAATCATCTTTCATCATGCCAGCCCTCTCAGACCACGAATATTTGTTGCCTAATTCACATTATGTTCCACCCCATCATGTCCATGTGGAATCTTGACACTCTTGGTGATATCCCTTAGTGAACCTTTACACGTCAGGGTGACAAGGCAACAATATGGAATATTTTGGGGCTCCCACGGTCCGATCACTAGGACCATAAACTAAGATCTTCATTAAGGGATATGTGCGGCTTGATCCACATCCCCATGGGATGCGATATTTCACCCGAACACATTTTTTCCGAGTCTAGCTTAGCTGGGAGCTAGTTCCTCATGCCCCTTTCACTCTCACCATTAGTTGGGCCCCTTGGACCAATGTTCCTATCATGTAATTGCATACCATGTGATGTGGTATCATGTCCCCATCCTCTTCTGTTATGTTTCATGTCACCGTACAAATTCCCCTCTTAGCATTATCTCTAATATGTTTGCGCTGCATGATGTTAAAATGCATTATTGGTCCTATCACATGACCCTAAACTGTGACATTGTCATCTTGGATGCACAATGAAAAACGACACTACATTGGGATGACATCGTTGTAGAGGACATCACGTTGGGTATTGATCATGTTCCATACCATTTTTAAATGCCTACTACAACTTGATTCTTATAGCAACACCAGGGCTTGCTACCCTAGACCTGTAGCTTCACAAAAAAACCCCTCACCTTAAAGGAAAACCATGATTTATCGAATACCACTTCTCTTGGTGTGAGGGCTAGACCCGAATTCCCCTTTCAGTATAGAACTATGTATGGATTGATTCTCATCCCCATGAAATACGTAACAGCACCCGGGGACTTCCCCGCAGGCCCAACCTAACTTCCATGTTCGGTCCCTCAACTCGAGCACTTCCCCAGAGAACTCTTGGAAAGTATGGATTATGACCTCATTGTCGGGTTTTGTAACCACCTAACCGTGTGTCCCCTTCTCTCCTTACCCATTTGTGGTATGAGTTCTAAGACCTTAAACTAATACATGTTCATGAACTACATGCTGCTTGATCCCCATCCCCACGGGGTACGTAGTAATGCCTTTGCAATTGGCCTCAGGCCCAGATCAAATCTCGTTTCCAGTTCCTTGACCTAAAACCTCTCCGAAGGGGCTTTGTGTGGTGTGGTGTGGGATTAGGTCCTCATCCATGTTGGTTTTTCATAATTACCCACCACGTGCCTCCTGTGTTTCCTCTCATCCATGGTCCGAATTCTACGACCCTAAACTGAGATCTCCCAATGGGAAAGAACACTTCTCCCTCTATCTAATATGTCTCATTGTCGTATTCAGATGCGTTTTGAAAAAGATCCTAGAGTTTGGGATATTCATGGGGAAATTACCCTCGTCCCATGACCATGCTTCCTGAGCTCACTATTTGGATCCTCATCCTCTTCCACATACAAAAGGACCCTCAGACGAAATGGATGCTAGGATGAAGGCCTCTCCATGGATGTTGGGCCTAAGGGATCTCCAATAATTTTGGGCCAATGTCCCTATGGATATCTAACAACATTTGCGACATGGTCCCATGTTTCAAACATGCTCAATGGTCAACCCTCTTTTTTCTATCCCCATTCTAGGCTAATGTGATATGGATGCTACGTTTCTTCTACAGTCAACAGCTACCCTCTATCATCACGCCGCCATCATTGCGATCCAAATAGAGAGCATCATGATTCACACATTTCCACTTCCTGATGTTCAATTGGAATTCCAAATTAATTGGCTCTATCTCATTGCGAATCTAGGTGTGATACATGGATGAGATAGCATCATTGGGCTTGTATTTACTAAGCGTCCCTTCACCCTAACCTTCCCCTTCCTCTATTGAGAAGGTTCTCCCTTACTTCTTGTTTCCCATATCAAGAATGAATCACGCAGGATTAGTAGTTTTGGTAGGATGTGCACCGACGCAACCAGGCTTCATATCGTCCTCCATGAAGTTGAACTATGCTTCGAGAATGATGTGTGGCTTGATTACCATCTTCATCGGATATGTAAGGACACTATTGTACTTTTCATAGGATCCATTCCATAGGAATCATAAGTCATGTTCCTCCCCATTTCTAGCCCATGGCGTGACCCCTCAGGGAGAACTATGTAACTATAACTCTACCCTGAACAAGTCCAGGGTTCCCCATGATGATATTGGGAATCTACAGCCCCCCTCTCCAGAAAAGCCCTGTCTGAAAGAAGGAATGATCCATGATAGAACCGATGCATCCATCCAGTGTGGTTCCACCACAATGGTGTAACCACAAGGGTGTTGGATTCTGTTTGAACAATCCATCACTCCACATTGCATGCTATTTGTCCCCCCTTATTCATACCCTTGTCCCCTTTCATGTCAGGAGGAACCCCTTAATATTATGGATGCTCGACCTATGGTCCCCCTAATATCCTTGGCCAACGTTCTAGAAGACTGGTCATGTTTGGATGGACCCCCTAACAGTATGGATGCTCAACATATAGTCTACATGTCGTCCTAGGAAAATGTCTCGAAAAGACTGATTTCTGATATTTGAGTTAGGCCCCATGTTGCGAACATGGTCAGCGGTCAGCCCTCATTTTTTGTCCCCATTTTAGGCTAATTCAATATGGATTCCATGTTTCCACCACGATCAATAGATATCCTCCATTGTCACACCACCCCATAGTGTTTCAAATCCTAGGTATCATGATTCACACATCCCATTACCATTTTTTTGGACCGATTTCAGCGCTCCTGGCATTGCACCATTCGTGCATAAGAGCACGATGGAAAAACAGTATTTCAGATGTTTTAAGAACTTCATTCTCCATCCAGGTCTCTCCCATTTCCCAGAAATCAGGATCGTTTATCCAATCCTTGGATGCCCGAATTATGGATTGCAATCCTATGTTTGGATGGGGCTATGAGGTGACAATCTCTTGTTTCTCACATCGGGCCAGACTCACGTGATCTTAGGGAATTGTCACTGGATGTTCTGAAAACATCGTAAGGATGCAATGAAAAAGTCCAAACAATGGAACTACCGCATGCTATTACATTCAAAAAAATCGATCAATGCACGATAGTACATTTAATGGTTTGTAATAATTATAGTACCTGGGGGTCAAATCCCCCCATAGACGGATTGACCCTGCCAAAAGAGCATTGAAGCTCTACCACCCTTAGACTTGTGGCATCTAGGAATTGTTGCAGCTGACTCAGCTCCTGCTCCTCCTCAGCAGCGATGGGGCGCAGTTCATCAGCCTCAGATCAGGCACACTCTACATCAGCCTAAATGACGACCATCTCATAAGAAGCCTACCTAAGACAATATTCCGCCTCTATCAGCTGGTCCACCAATTGCTAGATCAGATTATATATTGCATTGAGAGAGGCTAAGTGTTCATCTACCCAAATCTGTAGGTGTTGGACATCAATTTTATCCTCTTGGATCTTCTATATGTTCATCGCCTTCCTCCACTACCAGCCCACATTTTTCCCACAATCATACTCCCAGATCATATATGCTATAAGAACTCGGATTAGTATATGAGGGCACTGGGAATCCACTCCCCCAGAACATAGTTCAAAGAACCGCGAGCGAATTATGTCGATTTTGTCCAGCCATAGTGCTTGGGGGTGTCATTGATGAAGTGCGTGATCATCTTCCATGATCAGCGGTGGAATATTTTGTTGTCCTCTTCATCAGAGGCTGTCTCATCCTAGTCCGCGTTATTAGTAGGCTCATATGTGGGGTATGCCTGCAAGAAGTCTTCAGCGGGATCTGCATCTGGCGTGGGATCAGTCGCGACATCTGAGGTTGGATCAGACATGGTGGGACTTGGGTTGACCGGCAAATCCTCGTCATCAGACCCCACCTCGATGACCTTACCCACGAACCCACTAGTGCTCCCACCAATGATAGGGGACACTACAGCTCGGGTTGGTGGGGTAACAATCTCCATGATCACCGACATTCCCCTAGGTGGGATGCTACCAGAAATCTAGACCAGCCTCGCCGCAACATCCAAATACAGTCAAAGAACTGTACGTAACATATATGGGAATGAATTCCAATTATAACGATCAACGTGTGACGGTAATGAATTCAGTGGAGAGGAATTACAAATATTAAACCCTTGGTACTGATTTTAAGTTGATGCTGGCAGGACCCCAAGGAGTGGCCCCCCAAGTATTGTCGAAAAGTCTGGAGATTCTGGAGGTGCCACCACAGGTGCCCTAGCCCCGCCTGAAAATGAACTGGATGTGGCCCTAGGCATGAGTTCCGAAGGTCCTACACCATCACCCACCGAGGGTCGAGAGAGAGGTTTGTGTACCAAGTCCTCCTGCACGGTTCAGATGTTGGTAAGAGACCCATAATGACCTGAAAATAGACCCTAAGGGAAAAAACATGGAATGTTACCTCAAGAGCCTCCGTGAAATAATCGAGATGCAAGTATTGAAATACGACTTCGCCTTCCTCCAACGGGCTCTCTCCACATGCCTCGTCTCCCCCGTGAGGATTTGACTGAATCTTCCGATAGAGGAAGCACTCCCCCAGCTCAGTGGTTGATAGTTGTGGAGGAACCGTCCAATCCAGCAGTACCCTCACCAAGTCTGTCATTGGATGTGGGGCAACGCTGGAATGTACAATGTCCTCCAGCTCATCTAGGTATTGCTTCTCCTCCGTCCTTCTGAGACACCACGAAACCGGCCCGGACAGGGCCTATACCTGGTAAAAACATCCCAAAGCTGTTCAGGTGTTCCCACATCTCGGGCGGACTACGGTGTTGTCGATTGACAACCCAAATTTCCCAGGCCTCCATGAAAACAACATTCTCTGGCATGTCGATATCGTGTAGAGGCTTCCCCAGAGCCAGAGTAGACTTCCTATAGAATCCCCTCGGTGGCTGCCCCTCTGGAAGACTTTTCTCTTTCGGGACCACCTGGTACACTAATACTATTGGACCCACCGCTGTTTCCTCATCCTCAGTTAATGCAGGTCTCATCGCTATTGTATCCTCACCACCGTGAGAGGTCCTTGCCGCCCTCCGACCCTAACCTCGGGATATGGGTGGCCCGCCGTCACCAGCCGAAATGGTTGGCTGCTTCTGCATTTCCCCCAGATAAGCTTCCACCCATCTAATGGTATAATCATTCACAAGACCAAAGTCAGCAGTAGGCGGAGGCAATGCATTTCGTATTATTCCATCTTCCCATTTGAACATGATCCATAATTTCCTCATCACACATGGGTTCTCCTCATCTCACACCTCC
This sequence comes from Viscum album, assembly GCA_963277665.1. Classification (NCBI taxonomy): domain Eukaryota; kingdom Viridiplantae; phylum Streptophyta; class Magnoliopsida; order Santalales; family Viscaceae; genus Viscum; species Viscum album. The sequence continues at coordinate 1,203,583,615 of OY728145.1, forward strand.
CAGTAGACCTACGGGGTCAGCCGCTGTAGGCACTAGAACTGCCTCACGAACCGGTGCGGGGTGTACGACTCATAGAGAGGCTCACAATCCACCCTTGCCACCAAGACTCCACCTTGGAAGGCTAGGAGATAGGACCATTTCTCTTCCATTCCCGGACTGTCATCAGTGAGTAGCCCCGTCGGTAATGGAAATAGATGGAATTTAAACTCGTCCGTCTTCCACAGCCACATTAGCACCATCGGTACTGTTAGTTTTAATGGGAACCTCTTGGTTTCATTCTAGATGGTTGGGCATAAGTTTGACCCCGGTGGAGAGGTGAGGTTCATATACACGTAAACCCCCCTGATGTGTACAATAATTGACCCATACAGAAGGTGGAAGGGCCTGCATATCCTCAGGGGCTTCTTTCCCTGCTAACATGCCAGAGTATCATGTATAATATGGTGATCATCAGAATACCCAGAATGACCCGCCTTCTAGTTTCCATCATGGATTCCATGATAAATGAGCTGGGCCACACCCCCTTTATTGGTATCACTCACCGGTAGGCTCAAACTACAGATAAGGGCCTCAATAAATGCCGCCAGCCTAACTATCACATGTTATTCAGTTCTGACACTAAAACCCTAGGTCTTCCATTGGATGTCCTCCAAAATCCACCAATAAAATTAATCATTACCCCGTTGATCCCCCTTCGTAAAAGTTCTTGGCCTTAGGGGAAACTCAAGGTCCACCAGGATGTTCAGGTACTGCTTGAACCACTTCTTGAAGTGGACATCCCTAACCGATTCATTATCTTCTACGGGGTCCAGTCCCATCAATACTAACACCAGCCACGACATCTGCTCCAGATCCTACCACACACTCATGTTAAGGAGGAACTCATCATACATAGACCCCGTGATCGGTACCCCTAAGATCTGATGGACATCCCAAAAACTGATGCCAACCTCCCCATGGTGCAGGTGAAAAGTGTTGGTCCTAGATGACCATCTGCTCAACAGCTCCAGCATCATCTTCTTCGGTTGATAAATGTGGAATTCGGAGTCACTTGCCGCCTCATACATGCTCATTATCCACATCTCATCCCCAAACTCCTCACATCAGGAACCTAACCAGTAGGCCCATGCCCAATCATTGGTGAATTTTCCACCCTGGCGCAGGTCCCACTCATCGGACCACCCCTTCTTTGAATCTCTCCAGGCTCCCTTCAGTATATTTCAGTACATGGGAGGGGACATCTCTGGTTTTAATGGCTTCCCGTCAATTTAGTTCAGATGGTTGTATAGGCATTTAGCAGTGACAGGTGTGAAGTCCTCCTACACATGACCATTGGCTGCCTTGAACCATTGGAACTGGCACGACGTGCATCTGAACCAGCATGTTGGTTCGTCCCTACTCGCCTTAGGAATAATGGCGTCCTCCCTTAGCTAGAAGTCATACAAGGGTAGATTCATGCATAGAGGATAGTTCTTTTGGCTCTCTGATAGCAGTTATATCAAATAATTATGGTCCAAATGGCTTTAGACTAGCTCCCCCAGGCCCAGACAGTTGGTCATCTCATCCCTTCGGGCGGCATCGGTGAGCACCCCGAGCACAGCTTCATGAGGGGCCATCGGGATTTTAAACTCGGAAAAATTGCAGGTCAGTTCGCAAAGCTAGTTTGCGGAGATCATTCATTGAACTTGGTCACAAAACCAATATGTGGACCCTAGACCCTGCTGGAAAGAACACGTTCTCTTGGCGATATTACAGAGTCAGAGACTCATGGTTCACCATGATGCTCGATTTTCGGTGAGCAAACACGGAGTACGTGGAGCTTCGCGAATCGAGAGCGCAAAAAAACAAAGTCGCAGAGAAGGTAAAGGAAAAAAGAGAGGTCTGCCCCCTATTTATAGGCGGCTTCCCTCAGAGCTTCTTGGCACATCCATCCCGCACGGAGCTTCGCAGCGCGTCTAGACCATGCGGCCCCTGTCCTCCTCGATCGCCCACTTCGTGAGCCAGCACAACGAACTGCTGATAATTCTGGCGATGCTCCTTAGACATAGACCTTTGATCCCTCCACAAATCAAAGTTTGAGGTGGTAATTTGTTGGCACCAAAATATTGGATGAAAAAAACTAATAAAAGAAGTCCACGCGGCCTGCCCGGTGAAGCCCCAACACGGATCCCCCCCAAGAAACACGACCGCCGCGAAGCACAGAGGTGGTACCTCTCCTCGAATTCCCCTAACGTGCGTGAGGATGACATGAAGTGAACAAGGCTGTACCTCTTCATGAATTCCACTAACGTTTGCGCACCCGCCGTGAAGCATAGCGGCGGTACCTCTCTGCGAACCTGGATGACATTCGCAACCCTCCGGGAAGCAATCGAAGCCCCATTCGCACCATGTGAGCTCTGCTTCACAGCACCTATTGTATATAAATACACATCTCCCCTTGATCTACAGGGTTAGACAATCCAACCTTTTGTCTTCACAGCTCTTGAATCACGAATCACCCTATGCTTTGCAAACCATGAGTTCCGCGAGGTATTTTTACTTCGTGAAGAGCCTCCACATTGTCCCCTTCTGATCCCCTCTTCCGAGAGGGATGCCTTTAATGAAGCCTAAGGTAATTCACGAAGTAAGGGTCTCCCAAAGGGGACCCAGGTAGTCGCAGAGTGTTTATGCTTCGCGAAACACCCACCCTATACACATGATCCACATGCCAATGCAAGGTCACTGTACTTCACGAAGCATACTAATTCGCAGAATATTCCTTCACGAGGTACCTCTGCTACACAAGGTAGTGCTCCGTGAACACCCTACCACTTCGTGAAGCACCTCCCACTTCAACTCCACCCCATTCTAAGGCTATGGAAAACCACATCATAATGCACCCCTCTTCGTAGTTTCCCTCTACTATGAAGAGAAACTGAGTTTTGCAAGGCCCCTGGTTGTGGACCCCTCTGCTTGGTAATAGATTTTATCGTGGGAACCTCCATGTTTGCACGATGTGATTTCAATGTCTCATGGATGATACTACCAGTAGTGTTGCTTCTCCTAATTCTTCTTTGCATAGTCACATTAACGGCTATTGCTTCTTCACAAAGTGATGCTAATGTGGACCCCTCGATGGTTCGCTCTGTGACCCTCGTTTACCACGGCCTTGCCGATGCCTTCCCTCCCACTAGGGGTAGAGGGCACCAGTCATGTATGTCCTAGGGGTGTGGAGTAAACCCACCTCATTTGAGCAGCAGGATGTTAAACTGCAAAGAACCTCGTCCTCAACACATGACGTTAAACTGTGATCCGACCTCATGCCTCGCACACAGGGTCCCCCCCCCCCCCCCGGCTCAGAAATTCTTTACACCCATTCGTCTCCACGGGGATGGAATCAACCCCCACATGGGATGATATCCTCTTTTTCAGAGTGGAGTTTTTCCACGGGGTAAGGGAAACCTCCTTGGTTTAAGCCCCAAGCCCCTATTGCGGACAGTATCACCCATGCACCTCCATAATTCTACACCGCCAAGGCCAGTGGAGGGAGTGATAGGGAATGAGGCACCTTATTTATTTGGCCCTGAATCCCTCTCCCTATGTGATTTGATTCCCTTGGGCCTCCATCCTATAGTAAGTCCCAACACCAAGGGCCGCCTAACGTGTAATCCCTTTTTTGCTTCTCACAGACGCACCCTTCATGGCATGATTGTCAGGTCCCTGCAACCTCTTTTTTCTCACATCGAGTATGACTCCCGTGGGCATAGAGTAAGCACCAACCATGACACACCCTGGTCTGCATCAGAGTGTAAGCCCCAAAATTCCCCATCTAACACAATGTTAAACTACACACCTAAACTACGTGGAATTTAATCCATGTCATGGCATGGTACGAAGGAAGCCTCCAAGAGGTTCAAGCCCACCACCAGTGGACCCCCAGGTTCACTTTCACATCGGTTCACTGATGAAACCACATCTAAACTATGAGGACATTGATCCATTTCAAGGCATGGTACGTAGGAAGCCTCCACAAGGATCAAACCCACCACTTGGTCTTTCCGACCTCCTTCACGTCGGTTCACCCCCATCCCGCAAGACGTTAAACTGTATTATACACCTTCTGAACTACCGGGTTTTTGATCCCTGTCATGCCATGGTACATAGGAAGCCTGCACGAGGATCAAGACCAACACCCAATGGACCAAGGTCCCCTTTCACGTTGGTTCTCTGACACACCCCAGTCCCGTATGACGTTAAACAATATTCTTTTCAACCCGAACTACGAGGACTATGATCCATGTCAAGGCATGGAATGTAGGAAGACTCCCTGAGGTTCAAGCCCCACCACAATTCATTTGGGCCAAGGACCTTCTTCACCTCAGTTCACCAACAACCTCGTCCCTTCTAAAATATGGGGTCTTTGATCCATGTCAAGTAATGTTACGTAGGAAGCCTCCATGAGGTTCAAGACCACCACCCATTGGTCTCTCCGACCCCCATTCAAGTTAGTTTTTAACAACCGAACTATGCAGACTTTGATTCCCTGACAAATGGATACGTAGGAGGTCTTTTCGAGGCTCAATCCCATCTTTACTGTCATCTCCATGACGATCCCATTGCTTTCCCCACTCATTCCATTAAACATTCTATTATCCATCTTGATTCTTACCCTGGCCTCCATGTCCCGGTGATATCATGCCACCTCACTCCCCTCCATAGCATTCAAGAAGCTTTCCATGAGGTGGATCTGATACCTGTTTTTTCTTCAAGGGTGGTTCCTCAATATGATCCACTCCATCTATTGTTCTGATCAGCCCGATCTATCTCCATTGGACGTTAAACTTGCGGCATACCCTGTGTTAATCATGGAAACCTGAGGAAAACCTCAGATACATGCCTATGGAATACAATTCCCCAAGCTCGATGTGGGATGCCTCATGCTTCCACGCCCTCGATATGCCTTATAACAAGGGACCAAAGACAGACACACCAATTTCCCGGCATTCAGACAGGTTACTGATGCCTCGACGTGACTACTCATCCTACTGAAGGTTGCTGCACTAACCTGACCCCTTTGAATGTCCTGATAGAAGCAGCGCAATTAACTGGAATCCATGGAAACAAGGCACTGGGAAGATATTCACGAAAAACATATTAAATCTAAGAGGGAGACCCAGACTAGGTGACGAGTTCAGAGGAGGAATCCATAGAAGGAGGAACATACATCCCATCATCCCAGTTTTGATCAAGGAGCAAACGTCCCTGAATAAGGAGAGAATTCCCCCTGCATTTGGAAAGATGGAATGTGGGGCATCAGAAATCCATTCCGGTCACGCCCAATCGGATTGACACGTGCTCCCTTGCGAACGTGTCAGAAACAGGGTTAAAAACATTTCTCCTTCAAGCATTAGTTACACCATACAACACATCTTATGAAGATGTTGAATCATGTGCTATCAAGATAGAAGTTAAATTCTCTATGTATTTAGACATTAAAGAAACTAACGAGAAGAAGAGATCTATAGAACACTCTTGAAATGGAAATAAGAGAATGAATGGAATAGTTGAATATCCATCCTACGGTAAATGTAGGAATTAACACCCTGGTACTTTCCTGATGGGAATGGGTGTATGTTACATGTCTGGTGAAAAAGTCCACCATTCTCATGATTACAAAGGAACGAATGTAATTTTCAATATTGAATGATACATTTTTAGATAAATGCAGAATTATGCAAAGGAATGTCTTAATCTCCAAGAAAACTTACCTCCAAAAAGGCCTAGGGAGAATGGACAAGATTATGAATGCACTACATTTAAGGATGATGTTCCAGATGACATGGTGGTAGGTATATTAATGGTTTCCTCAATTTTAGCCATTGCTTTATTTGATTTCAGATCATCACATTATTTCATATCTTCCCAGATTTCTATGAATATTAGAAATTTATAATTATATTTAGCAAGGGAGTTATCAGTAAAAACTTATAATGGTAGTATCATTGTAAGAAAAAAGAGGTTATAATTTTTTATGATGATAAGGAATAAATTTTTTAGACAAAAATCATCACAATATTCTTTCTTATCTAGATCCACCCCTTGTAGCTCTACTAAATTCAATTATTACGGAGGAAGAGATTGAAAAATCTATGGTTGAGGAAAAGGAATGTTCATATAGAGGATGTACCTATTGTACCTGAATATGTTGATGTATTTACAAAGGATTTACCTATACATCCTCCAAACAAGAAATTGATTTATCCATTGATTTAATTCCTGGTTCAACCCACATATAGAAGATCCCTTATAGAATAGACACTATGTAATTAGTGGATCTAAAGAAACAACTAGAGGAGTTTAGTAACTAAGGATTTATTCACCCAAGTGTTTCTCCCTGGGTAGCCCTTGTCATTTTTGTTATGAAGAAAGATGCATCTTTGAGGTTGTTAATTGACTATAGGGAGATCAATGGTATAATAATAAATAACTAGTATCACTTATCTAACATTGATGATTTATTTGATAAAATTCATGGAGTTTAATATACTTCAAATATTGACCTTCGATCTGGATATCCCCATTTGTGTGTGAAGAAGAAATACATTCCAAAGACAACATTTTGAACCATGTCCATGCATTTGGTGTTTATAGTAATGCCTTTTTGACTGACTAATTCACCCTCAATCTTAATGAATATAATGAACACATTTTTCAAGGAATGTCTTGATGAAATTGTAGTGGTATTTATTGATTATATATTGGTATAATCCAAAAGCTACCATGTTCATGAGAATCACATGGGTAATATTCTAAAGACTCTTAGAATAAATGAATTATATGGGATGCTCAACAAGTGTGAATTTTGGCTTCAAGATATTTTATTTCTTGGTGATATTTTCTCTATGTATGGAATCTCTATTGATACTTCAATGAAAAAGGAAATCCATGAATGGACAACACCAACATGTATAACTATGATATGTATTTTTTTCGTTTATCATGTTATTATCTTCATTTCGTCCAAAATATTTCATTATTTGTTAACCCATTAACCATGCTCACACATAAAAGGTTTAAATTGGTTTGGATAAAAGAGTGTGAAGAATGTTTTCAAGAACTAAAGATAAGATTACTCAGTGCTCCTATATTGACTTTACCATCAAGGAATGCTGGGTTTTATATTTATAGCGATGCTTCATATAAAGGACATTGTTTGGTCCTTTTATAGAATGATAGGGTTATTTCCTATGCATCATGACAGCTAAAAATTAATTAACAAAACTATCATGCTCATGATATTGAGTTAGAAGGTATAATATTTGCTCTGATGATATGGAGAAACTATATATATGGTGAAAAATGTGAGATTTATATTGATCATAAGAGTTTGAAGTATATTTTCTCAGAAAAAGAACTCAACATGATGCAAAAGATATGTCTTGATCTACTGAAGGATTATAATTACACCATACACAACCACCTGGGGGAAGGCAAAAAAGGTGGAAGATTCTTTGTGAAGAAAAGATCATGGAGTTTTCAACTAGATGAGAGTTGAAAGGGATCCTATGATTATGGATCTGGTAAATATGGATATTGGAATATTCATTGAAGTTGAAACATCAAAAAATTTTCCAATGGTTTCTAAACCATAATTAATAGAAATGAAAAATAGTTCTCAGATAGATGATGAGGGGTTTCTAATGAAAATTAAAGCTGTGAATGATGAGAGATTATTGAATTCATATATGAATATGGGATTTTGAATTTTGGTATGAGACATTGTGTTCCTAACATACCTGATCTAAAAAGGGAATTGTTGAATGATGATCAAAGATCTAATTTCTCTATACACCCTAGCCGCACTAAGATGTATAGATATTTGAATAAGCATTTTTGGTGGGGGATCATGAAGAGAGAGATTACTGATTATGTGTCATGATGTATGGTTTGTCAACAAATGAATCCTTTAAGACATCAGCCTATCAGATTCATGCAACCACTTCCCATACCTGAGTTGAAATGGGACGATGTTACGATGGTCTTTGTTTTGGGGATAACAATGAATCCAAGATGGAATGTTGCAATATGGTTCGTTGTTGATCGTCTTACCATGTCAGCTCATTTTCATACTATAAGATATGATTTACCACTTGAATTTCTGGCAATACTATATATTAATGAAGTTGTAATACTTCTTTTAGTACCCATATAGATTGTTTCTAATCATGATACTTGTTTTACATCATGATTCTTGAAAATTTATCAGAAGCACTTTGATACTGAACTTCATTTGAGCACTGCCTACAACCCTCAAAATGATGGACAATTATAATGGACTATTCAAACAATAGAAGACATGTTGATGTCTTTATCACATGACTTTATTGTTATTTGGGATCAATATTTACCTCTGGTATAATTTTCCTATAAATATAGTTTCTATTCAAGTATTCAGATGGAACCATATAAAGCGTTATATAGAAATAGATGTCGCACAACAACTTGTAGGGATGATGTTGGTCAAAGGAAATTAATAGGTCCATAACAAGATGAGAAAATAATGGAAATGGTGATGGTTATCTGAACCCACATCAAAGAATCTCAAAGTAGGGAAAAGAGCTATTTGATAATTGAATAAATGATTTAGAATTTCATGTAGGAGATCAGGTTTTCTTAAAGGTATCCCCATGGAAGGGTGTTATATGATTCGGTAAGAAAGGAAATTTATTTCCTAGGTACATCATACAATTTAAAATTCTAGAACTAATTAGAGTATTAGCTTATCGTTTGGCAATGCCACCAAGTCTACCCAATGTTCATGATGTGTTCCCAATATCATTATTGAGAAAATACATTCATGACCTTGTGCATGTACTCACCAATGATGAAATAGAACTAGAACATGATCTACATTATTATATATAGCCTTTAAAGATTCTTTATTCCAAAGAACAAGGGCTGAGAAATCAAATGACTCATCTGGTGAATGTTTTATTGAGAAACCATAAAATGTAAGAGGCAAAGTTGGAATCTGAAGAACGTATGATGAAGAACCACCAAAACATTTTATGTTGTAATATTCTAGAAATATCTAGGAAGAAATTATATGAATAAGGGATGATTCTAACACCGCATTCTTCCATGGTACCCTTCTCTTTGAATAATTTAATAGCGTGAGTTGTAAGAATCTTTGAGATTCTAACACATCACGACCAATCAAACTTGCCATCATGAAAAGTAATACACAATTTTTCAAATCATATAAATATTATTTTTCTAAATGGAATTAAATTTTTTATTTTGAATATCAAAATATTATTAGGGTGAATTTTTTATAATCTTTTGAAAAATTTAATTTTTTATGAATAGTGAAAAATATTAAATTTTAATTAAAAACAACTTTTTTAATCAAAATAATTTATAGTGTCAAATTATAAATTTTCAAGGATTTAAAGTATTATTAGATTACATTTCTATCATTTAATACAATTTAGGTTATTGTATGAAATTTCACATTTATAATATACATAAACTAGTGCCAATCTTTTGATAGTTATTATTTTTCCAAAACACGTTTTTTGTTTTGATAATGGGAAATAATTTCAAATTAATTTCTGCCATAGTTGAAATTTGAATTTTGAAAAATTCATTCTATATTTGGAATCAGGATGTCTTAATTGTGTAAATTGGTTACTTTTGTATTTGTACATTATGAATACTTTCTTATGTAAATATTTTATTTACCATGGTTAAAGGGTAAATATTGTAAATAAGCATAATAAAATATTAATATAATAATATTAAATTAACCTAACATGTGTCTTATTCATATTGGTTGATACCATTACAATCATTGGAATCCTTGGGTCGATTTTGGGACCCCATTGAGCCACTTGAATGTGAGAGTGACACATTATATTAACTAATTTAAAGTAAATACAAAAATGACATAAACGCATATTTTTTTATTAAACCTATTTTTACATGGGCTAATATATGTTATCTTTTATAATATAAATATTAATTTTAAAGCTAAAAATATTTCCTAGATCATGTTATTTTTTAATAATTTTTAGACTTCATATAAATAAAAATATTAATGACAAAATAATGATGCAATGTTTAACTCATAAATGAATGATTTAAATAAATGAGATTATGAAAATTAAAAAATATACAAATTAGGTAAAATACATATTGGATGATTTTTTTTAACATGGGTAATATTATATTTTCTTCTAAAAAGTATTGGACTTTTTGAAAGCAAAAGTAATTATATGATAAAATAATATTTTCAAACATTCCAAAAGAGCCCCTCCTCCCCCTTAAAAAAATCCCTAATCTCTATCCCATTTATCACAACGATAAAGCCACTTGACCCATCCCACCTATACCCAATTAAGTTAATTACATCCCTCAATTCATCCTAAAATCCTTTCCTTCGGTAGAAGGCACTTTAATGAAACCTTTCGGTTCAATCCAAACTGAGTTGCCCATTTAAATGGTAACATCTCTTATTAAGTTCTTTTCAATTATTTCACTTCTCCAACCCCATAAACTCTCTTTATTCCATTAATATATAACAAAAACAAAATCCTAAATATACTAGGTTTATATTTTGAGAAGTATTTTAACATCACTTACACACACCTCGATTTAATTGGTAAAGAACATAATGTTTCCATGGATGGAGAACTACTGACTCACAAAATGATGATTCTTCAATCGTCTACTACAACAACTTATGGTGGCCATTATGATGGCACTATAGTTACATATGATATTTAAGATACTTATTTTATTGATATGATTTTTTAATTCTCTTTTATTACATACCTTAATTTTTCTCATGTTATATATATAGAATAATTTTATTTGAGGTAGTGAGCACTATCGTCCCTCAGAGTGATATGACTCGTTCATACCATACATGGTACGTATAAAGGATAGTGTTAGAGAAAATATATAGCATATATAAAATATTATATTATACATTAATCATAATATACCTATGTATCATTTGGTTTTCATTCATTTTAAAATAATAAAATGAAATGGATGTAGCGTTCATGCATACGTACAGATTATCGTGTCCACGAACACGATAAGATTAATTACCCATCATATTCATTATAGTAGAATATTTATTTAAATATTAAAAATAATATTTAAGAACATTATATAATTATGGATATTAATGAAATACATCCTATACATGACAATCGTGAATTACATAACAAAACATATAAAGGAAAATGCATCAATTAACACCCAAAACAATGATACTACTAAAATATTATAAACAATGAAAATTTAGAAGATCATAAATGATATAATATTTTTTTATGAAGTTATTTTATAATTTGATAACAATGATATAACTCTTATAAATGAGGTTAACATATCCTTGACCAAATAATTATACAATTTAAAGGATAATTTCACAATCTCTTTAATATCCATGATTGTTTTTACGTAAGTATCAACTAAGATTTCTTTATCATCCACATTCTTGGTTCTTAAAAATGTATTTCAAAACTTTTTTTCTTTTTACTAGTCTATGTTTTAATGTCATTTATACCCTTGATTGACTTTTTATAAAAGTATTTGAAATGAATCTTTTCGTCCTTCTCCAAACTGGGTACATTATGGCCTTTTGGACAAAATAATATAAGAATGTTTTTTAACATAAATGGCGGGTGCAGTTATTCTAGAGCATGATAACACCTTTAAAGGTTCCATTAAATGATTATAAGATTATTTTCAAAATAAATTTTCTGTTTAATAATTACATGACTTTAAATTGATTTCAAAATAGAAAGATACATTTTTCTCAAATAATTTTGATTTAATCTATGTCAACATCCTTTAATGGATTTTATAATTGTTTGAAGTGGATTTTTTATGATACAAATCATCATTATTTTATTGATAGTTTTGTTATATGTTTGAATGTGGATATGTTATTTTTAAACCATTCATGGTTTACGGTTAATGTCTGAACATTTCATATGCTAGTTTTAATTCAAATGTTTATGTTATGTTTCATCATTATCACGTGAGGAATGTATTAGACATTGTATGTAATGGTTGGAGCCCTCTATATCTCATTGATTCATCTGTAGGTATCATGAGACCAACTTGTGTCTTCGATCGTGGCCATGAAAAAATCATATTTGTAGTTTTTCCTTGAGGCCTTGACTATGTGGTTATGATGTCCTGGATTATGAATTCCATCATTATAAATTTTTTTATTGATATTTCATGTGATTATTCTACTATAAAAATATTCTTGTTAATAAGTAAATGGAATTATTCAATTTTTATTTTCTATATTAACATTATGATTATGTTTTGAAGTTTTATGTTTTAGTATTATACATTTCGTTAAATATTTATGCTTATTTATGAATTTTTTGCTAAATTTTAATCCTTAATGAGCTTCTGATCACACCGCTTTCTATGTTTTATTTTTACGTGGATCTGAAGATTTTTTTCACGATTGACCTGCAAGGATAGGGTAAGGGATATACATGTGTTCAAAGGGTACATAATTTTGTTTTTTTATCTCATGATGTAATGTAAAACTTATGTATGTATCTAGTAAATCCGAGGATTCTAAACTAATCGGACTTTGGGGATATGATTTGTTATATAATGCTAAAGTTTTTAAATAATGCATAGTCTCTAGGTAACTTGGGTCGGGGAGTTACAATGCATTATGGCTAGTGATGGTAGTGGGGATTGTTTTCTTCACATTTCTATTGTTTATTTCTATATGTGTTTTCAGAACAGTTGATGATCATTGATTCATGTATTACATTGTTATTCATACCATTACTAGATTTTCATTTCATTACATCACATTTTAGTTTTAGTTTATTTATTCTTTTGCAATACTCTTTTTTCTATTATATTAGGTCTATAAATTAAAGTTGTTCATTATGATATGGGGGTATAGTCTCCCGAAACTTCTAACTTATACCCATGATACTTTTCTACTGCCTATGTAGTATGAGGAGGCATACTTGAGGTATTGTGGTGAACTATCATGGAGAACCTATTTTGTGGATAAATGGTTGGGATATTACATTATTCAGCTATATATAACGTAAAGATATGAGAAAAATTATAATATACATTTCCCCTTTATATTAACTTATGGGACTTCATAATTGTATTATAGATATGAGAATCCTCTAATTTTTTCTCCAATATATTCAGGTATAATCATTCATCTGAAAAAGTTGGGATATATGTTCGGCTCCCATAAAATTTTGTAATATGACATGTAACCTCACTAGAACGATTATGATCATGTCTTGCAGATGTTTTTTTTTCAAAATTGGTGATAAAATGCAGGAACAAGAATGTGATCTGGTTAGTGTGAATTTGGATTATGATTTTGTCCTTTTTCAAAACGAATATAGGCTTACCTTGAGGCATATACCACATTCACATGGTGATCCTCAATTTGAATGGGAAAATAATCAATATATGGTTCCTTTGGAGTATGTTGTTGATCTTTTTATATAGGAATGTAAAACATTCCAATGGAATATTTCTCTCTCAATGGGATATCCCTAGTAAGAATGGGAAATGAGCATGCTCTGATGCCACATTTCTACTCCATCGAAATATAAATTTTTATTAAGAAAATTTATGGACTAGTGGGAAAACATAGAAATAAAAAAACATCATTCTAAATTAGAACACAATTTTATTAAACACCAGACAAAAATATTATGAGTCATCCACTCTTTATACATTCCAGTACAGAGTACTAACATGTGTGTCTGGATCCTCTGTGGGATGTTCTTCGAGCTATGTAACTATCATATCAACTTTCTGAATGAATTCCACCAAGGTGATTTTTCCTTGGTTGAAACCCAGAGCTATGATTCAGTCTTTCTTGTCAATCTAGGATTTATACTCCTCCGTGGCCTCAACATGAAACGTTCTTTCTTAAATTCATGAAATATCCTCATTTGAGGCATTCAACCGAATGAAATTTTCAATCATTTTTTCCTTGAAGTGTAATATGATCATTAGACACTCCCCTAACAGATATTCAATCAAATTTGGTTTTCTAATTTGATCACCACATAATCCATCTTGCAGGCCATTACATTCCTTGTTTCCACTATTCATTTCCGACTTGGTTTCCTTTTGTCTTTGAAAGTATGATTAGCCTTTACTCCCATTGGGGTTTTCCCCTAGACCACAATGTATTTCTTGGATTCATGCTTTCCTTTCCCACCTTCTTCTTTCTAGAGGTGTGAGGAGAGTTGGAAATATATATCATCTCTTAAATCATCCTCCTCATGTGAAAATATTTAAAGTTGAATCGCTAGTATTCCAAAATGGAATCTTAACTAAACCCCTTGGGCTTCAGTATGGGGCTCATACCAAAACAATTTCAAAGCTCATCCATTATACCTTCCTTAATGGGGATCTTATTTCTCTTCAGCACACACAGACTTCAGATAAGATGATGGTTTTTAAAAGATAATGTTTGGCTCCAGGGGACCCAAGACACTTCCCTCATCCTTCCCCATATTCCAGGCATCAGACAGTACATCAGACAATAAATGCACCTCCTGCATTAATCTTGGAGGCTCAGACACACTCCCCTCCTCAAGCCCCCCTTTTTCAGCTGGTGGAACTTCAATATTCATCCATGAAACCTTCATCATTGATATTCTTAGAGTCTCGTCCTCCACACTATTGTCAACCCCAAGGGCATTACTTCCATGAGCTCCTTGAGTTATCTTCTTCTTCTCCACTAGTGCAATAAATGCAACTATCTATTCAAAACTGATGCAAATATGTTATCCAAGGTGCTTCCCCTCATTAGCACTGGGATCCTGCACCAGTATTCAAAGGTTCTGTTTTAAATAAATATGCACATCTTCCACCTTTATGTTTCCCCTCGACCATGTTTCCTTGCACTGTATAGTAGCTTGTGGGTCGATTGTACACTAATTATCCGCATTACAATGCAATTCGAAAACATCATCTCCATTATATGAGTGAGTATCTTTAATGTTTTTTCATACATGAATTATTCCAAACATCATAAGATGTGTATGTATAGATTGGGAGCGACGAGAGAGACTTCACTGAAATCTAGAAATATCACGACCTATGCGAAAACAACACAAGAAAAAGGGAATCCAAGAGTCATATCATACATTCAAAGGCTAGTAGAACTTTTTGTAGCCCTCAATGGAAAGAAATTCTAGAGGTGCATTAAATAATTAAGCTTCAACAAAGATCCTTGGAATAGTTGGGTAGAAAATATCCTTGGTAGTAGAGTAATTGCAGAGGTATCCTCCTAACATGTTTCATATCAACTAGAGGATTTCCAGATTCTGAAATTGCAAGGGTATACTAGGTAGAAATATATAGATATATGAGGTCATCGAATCACGCCTTAGGTGAAATATAATGGTCCACCAAAATAGAGAGAACCTAAAACATTCCATAGATCACAAAGTGAAGGCCTAACCATATACTAGGTCATCATGATTTGAGAATGAAATTTGAATGTATCTCGCATCTAAAAATCCCAAAATCACTCAATCCTACAAATTCTATGAGGAGAACAAGTACATGTCAAACACATCCATAGAGGGGATATCCTTCCCGAATTGGCCTATGAATGTTAGATCCAATAATGTTAAAGAATTCTCGAACTCCAAAGAGGAAATAGTTATCAATAGAACTCCATTCAACCTCTTTCATTACATAAATGTTTCAATAATCATCCTCAATGGGAGAAATAACATGTTATATCATCATAGTATCCAATTTTTCATATTGATCAGAGTGTTTTGAATATATGGCTTTTAAGATTAGTATTTTTATATGTCCCAATATCTATAATATTGCTGAAATATACTAGTGTAGTTATTAAGCTCTTTCTACAATGGTATGAACCTTTATAAAATAGATCCCAGAAATGTAGGCCTACATATTTTTATCTTATATATGTACAAGATGGTATATTAAATTGATTTTTGGATACATTAACTATCCTATCCTCATTATGACACTTGAATATGTTAGTGGGACTAATTCATGGGGGTATGAATATGTACCTCCCCCATGATTTTAATAGTAATATTCATGTAGAAAATGTAAGTTTGAGAAGGGATATGAACATTATCAATGGATAGATCTAAAAACTACATATGGTATTCTGTATATGAATTGAGTATATGAGACTAATCTTAGTTATCCATATCTCCCCACACCCATTGAGACATTCTTGATACCCATTCATGACTATCTAGGCTGTCAATGTGTTGGGAGGTTCCGTCCGCAAGTGATAGAGGGAAACTAGTAGAACATTTTCGGTGATAGAGTTTGATTGGATCCCACCTTGATAGCTCTTAAAATATCATTGATTAATTGTTAAAACCTTTATCTATCTTCATCAAATATGGATGGTTCTTATTTTCATGCTATTGGGGTAATCTTCCAATGCGATTGACGGTGGAAAAAAGAACCATTATATTCATTGTCTATTTTGTTTGATGATGTGTCATCACCATATTTAACTGATAGATACTATTATATCTATCTTCAAGTGTTAAGGTTATACCATGTTAATGTTTTTTTAAAACATTACATTCTTCTAATGAATCATTAAGTTTCATGTGCGTGATGTTGATCTACGACATGATGTGAGTGTAATCATTGTTGAAATTCCAGTATAGTCTTAAGATAACGACACGATCTTGAGTTTGTGGGTTTTTTGTGTGATTAGTATTTATAGTAAAAAAATTAACAAGGAGCAGAATCATAAAAAATTTCATCATCATAGTCATGTTATGTGATCAATTAGTTATTAAAAAGTAACACAATTTTCATTTCTTATTAATATTTCATCAACTTTTCTAACAAGCACTTTTCATAACATGCATGTATATATTTCATTGGATCCCCCATTACATGGGATTTTACATTAGGAATTCAATTTAAAATATTATAATAGAAAACAAATCACTCAACATAGAGTTAAAAATTCTTTTTTTTATTTTAATGATTCACTTAATGTTCATCATTATTGTTTCATTTGTAAATGATTTATGTTGAGAAAAACGGTATAATAGATGAATGGACAATCTATCCTTTTTAAATCGCTGAAAGTGATGACATAATTAAATGATTTTCTATTAGTATTACTATTTTCAATTTTCAGAAAATGTTTTTGGATCCCAAATCCATAACTTGGTGGGTGCCTACTTAACAAAGGAAGGTGAGCCATTGGGTTTTCAGACCCAATAACACTTATAAATTAATGTTGGTTAATATGATGGGATGTCAGGCTAATAACACCCTTTGGTGGTTGGTGGAATTGTTTTCATGTTTGTAACTCTCTTATAAATTACATATACATTTGATAATCTCTTCCTAATCCCAATATGGGACCGGTTACCATAACGAAAATAATCAAGTATTGAATCCATCAAGTGTAAAGGGGGTTCTAATAATGAGATAATATTTATTCTTGGGGTTTATTTATCAATTTACCATCATTTCATGGAAATGTGTAGATGCTCTTATTTTGAAGGCATATAACTAACAACGCTGAAGTTTTACAACCATTTTGGGATGTGGTTATTTTTTAAAGGATGTGATTGAAACCCTATGAGGTATCCTATATAACCAATTTATAACCAAAATAAAATCCCAAATATTTTTTTAAAAAACTGAAGTTTATCATAATGATGCATGGACACATATTATGGAACTATGGTACAATGTTATATGAATTCCTATAAATTCATTATATGTGTCTAGTTTATAGTTGGAATTAGAGTCATTTTAGTTCAATTTTACATCAGTACTTACCCTGATGTTGATTCACATTCATGGGGAAGTCATTCCATTCTATTGAATTAGGAATACACACTATGTCTTCCAGGGGTTCGATGATTACTAATGTGAATAATATGATAACTTAAAATAAAAAATACCATATGAAACAAGATTTGTGTCAGAAATAAATGATAGAAGTTGATCATTATCCTTAAATAGAGATTTAGATATTTTACACTTTGGATGATCTTATGAGGTGTTTGATAAAGAGACTAGGGCATTATAAAGAGTCTTATATATCCATGTTTTAGAAATAAAAAGTGTATTTGTATTATGGTGATCTTCTCAATTCGTTAATGGATGTGAAAGAAATATGGACCAGTAAAAATGTTTGGTTCCCCTGGGGATAAGGGTTGAAGACATGAAGGGTCTTACACCGATGTGGATGCCAATTAGAGCACTGGCCTTTTGAAGGCTTCCTATGTATACTATTTTTACATGAAATCATAGTTCTCATAATTCAATTAGTGGTGTCCCGATATCTATACAATAGACATGGTTATTATTCACTGGAACATCTTCTATATAGATCATGATTTTCTTCATGGCATCAATGAGGATGTATCTAAATTTCTGAGGATGTTTGGGAAAGTCCTCATTGTCTGGAGGACATGTCTATGGAAAATCATGTGAACTATTTTACAAGTGTATAGGACATCCCATTATTTGATCTCATTTTCTGGAGAATTTTTCATGATCGGACTATGAAATCTAGAGGAAGTCACATGTAAAGGATGATATTGATGGTGGACCTCAGATGAAATGAATAACACATAAAACATCCATCACAAGACATGGGTGAAACCCCCTAATGCTTCTTCATGACCTTAGTGAAATGTTAAGAGGACATTTCATGACATTGATGGAATGACTATATGGAATCTTATGATATTGGGGACATGTCTAAGGGGAATATCATAACCACATCTACATGTCTAAATGTCTCTACATGTCTTGGAAATGATTCAATGATATTTTTACATGTGTAGTGTGAGATTTCTAATATACTCCACAAAAATATTTTTTACATCTTCTATGGACTTATAAAGATATTGCTGTTATGTAATGAGGGTATGATATGACTTGGAAACCTTTCAAGGCATTGTCTCAGCATTTAGTTTGTTTATGTGAAGCATACGAATTGTAGCTTATCCATGTTCATATAATTGTTCAATTTTATAGTTTTTAAATTTATTTTTAAATTCATGCCTAACATTTTCTCAATTTTTATATTATATAGGTTACATGTGACATAGTTGACATGCCTAAACACCTTCACATGTTCTTCAATGCTCTTTAGAAGCCTTTCGTGTGATCAATAATTTGTTGACGTCAAGAACATATTAAGGCCGTGTGATCTCATGGGTCATTCCCTAGACATTCCCATGTGGAATTAATTTGTTATCACATGAATTTCTACTACTACATTTTAACTCATGTTTTCCCATGTAGAAGTCATCATCAGGTGTGTATTGTTGTTGGTAGAGAAGATATTGTAGGCCTCCACACCCTAATTATAAAATTATTTGTACATAGTGTATCTTGAAATTTTGAGATTGGTTTGGTGTCAGAATTTTTTCATTGTGATATTCACATGATCATTCCTTTTTGAATTCAATGCACCGCATGATAATCAGTTATTGTTAGAGAATTCCTCAATCAATATGATTCATTATACCTGGGATTACCAATGAGATTTTCTATAACCATTTAGACATGTCAAATGGTATTTTAAATATTCATTTGACATTTTCAAAAGACATATTGAGATTAGTACACCGGTTTAGAGGACCTCACGTGATAGAATAATTGATTTATAGAGTTCTTTATTAGACTCTGATAAATTTTAGGCTGTTATTATTAAGATCATGATGACTTGTTTTGGGCCCCTTATGAGATCACATGGGCTGGTCAATGATCCTTTGAGTTATCAATGGTGGTCACACATGGTTCATAACCCCTTTCCTATGAAGTTCAATATATCTTCCCCTCTCAAGATTCTACTTCCTTTTCCCATCATATTTATTTGCTTGTTTAAAAGGAAATGATATATCCTAATGTTGTGAAAGCATTATAGTGGAAAATCAATCATTGTTCCTATATAACAGAAGGGGAATCATATGTTTGAATGGATATGTCTAGTTTCATTTTCATTATGATGCTGACACACCATTATTATCTTGATTGATAATGTGGATAGGTCTCTAAGGGCTCATCATGGTTTTCTGAATCTCATAATCACATCACATGAATATCAATGTATCACCCCATCACTTGAGGTATCTTCCATTTTCCACATTTATTTTCAATGGGGTTTTGGTGATTTTTAGGAATATATAAATTGAAAATTCTCATGAATGTATTAACGAGTCTTGAAGCCTCATTATGATCATCATTGATTTTTTGGACACCCATGAAGGAACAAGATGACTTGTAAAATGGGAATCACATGATCATAAAGTGATCACATCTAGTGCATGATCCTTTGGAAAGAACTTCCAAGGACTATACAATCCCTCGTACATATAAAGGATACATGAATGATGATATCTATCCACATAGACTAACTTTTTTTTGTGAGAAAAATAACACTAATGATTCAGGTATTTTTTTAATTATACTTTTTCAAATTGTCCATTGGTGGGTATCAACACTTGTGAATAGTAATCTTATTTTAATATTAGATGTGTAATATTAGTATCGAATATATTTTTTAATAATGGTTACATGTTTGATGTACTAGTAAAAAAATATTTTGTAGTGATTATTTTTATATTGTATTGTTTCATTAGATTTGTGTTGCATAATTATTTCTATTATAAATACCACAAAGTTTTATACAAATGAAAATTACTTATTCAAAATAGGTATATCATCAATTTATGAACATTCAACGTAATATATATAAATATAAAATAATATAAATAATGGAATATATTTATTTATTTTCTAAATTAAATATCTTACCTTTGATTTTATGTATATTGGAAACTCATTAAATTGTAATTTATCCTTACTATAAAGAGAAAAAAATTATATGTTCTTTTCATCATTTCCACGTGTTCGGAGAATATAATGAAATATTAAGATAAAAAATGAAATAAAATTTATTTCAAAAAAACCATACATATATTTTATTTCATTTATATGATTTTATCATCAACCTTGTGATGGTTGAAAATTACAATATGACAATCCATTTCCCAATCTAACCAACAAAAAGTACATAATAAATTTCATCCACATATATACCATATTTTATATAATGATAGAATTTTTAGCTAAAAGGGATCATATTTCTCCTCTTCAGTTTATATTAGTAAATTTGATTTCATTGATTCACTAGCAAAGTACAATAAACCAAAAATACATTCATTCTTTCTCAAAATATCCTTTCATAATGGAGCCTTTTGTATGGTTCTTATTATTCATTTAATATTTTAAAATATACATCATTTATTATATATACTACATCTAGGGACTAGATTATATTCCAATATAAATAATATATTTAGTAAAATTCAAATAAACACAATATTCTTGAAAAAAATGATATATGGAAAGTAATTTTCAGGTAACAAATAATAATTATTTCCTCATTCTAAATTGTTTTGACATCAATCCAACTCATTATTTTTACACCATTGTTATAATAAATATATCTTCACCAAATTATTGTGGATGTAAAATTATTTAATAATAAATTTTAAATATAAATGGGAATAACCTGAAGAAACATAATTTGATAATAAATTATTTTAATTAATTTTATTTCAACATATCATGCTTTGAAAAAATTTAATTATTATATGAATTTCTATCTAATCACTCTAGAAAATAAAATATATTAATTAATTTTATATCCTTTACATTTATAATAAAAAAGTAGTCCTATTATTTCTAATTAACAATTATTGACAGCTAGGTTTTAAAAACCCGATTATAAGACAACATGAGTATGAATCATCTTATATTATTTCATTTAAAATAAATGGAATTATAGGAAATATTTCAAATAGTTATTCTTGATATGAAATTCATCCCAATAGTTTTTAATAAATTCTATTAATAATAATTTAAACATATCAATATATTTTTTCCAAAATTGTTTTCCAAATTCGGATGATAATTCATTATTTTTTTTGAAATATTGTATTGAGGAAAATATTCAAATAACATCATTCCTTCATGATATCATCGTATGAAATATGTTGATATTCCTCTTATTTATTTAGTATATTGTCTATATTTTTAAAATTATACCTTTATGGATGATACATTGTTATAATTCCCTAATTCTCAAAAAATATAAAATTTTACTAAAATATTAGTCTTTTGGAATGTCTATTTTACATTAAAATGTAACTAGATAGTTCCCCATTTTTAATATAAATATATATAATCATGTTCTTAATGAAATATTTTATCATCCAAAATTTGTCATAGAAATAATTATGTGAACCTTTCTAGATGCATCATACCCTTCCTCCGTAGTAAACCTAACAGTTTCTTCATATTTATTAATGGTTTAATGTATATATCAATATAATTTTCTGCATCAAAGAGTGTCAATATCCAATTCTCATGAAATTAAATATAATTTATATACCCTTACATCTTGAATTGTAATAAATGTTAAAGAAAAAATTCCATGTATTTTGGTATGTTTTTATATATTAAAATAGGTTAAATCAATAACATTATAATCCTAATTTATCATTTGTGAGTCAATAATAAAACTAGACCCGTTCCTGTCAATTCATTTTCACTCTAACCCATGCACATGATTTATTTTTAAATAATTATCCATATTTCATTCACATTATTACATTTTATATTATTAATATTTTTTTCTAAAAAAATGCGTTTGGATTTCAAAATCAAAGAAAGGTATAACATCACATTCTTCAGTACCTTTGATTGGGTCCTAATTTTATTTTCTATAAATATTGATGAAAAATACCTTATTTATGGATTAATTAATGTATTTACCTTAAAATATAAAATCAATATTTAATGTATTAATGTTATGTATTTTATAAGATCATCTATGAGTTGACTCATGCATAGAATAAATATATTTTACATCATTTCCATAATTCAATCATTATAACTCAAAACATTTCGTATAAACTCAAAACAAAAAAATTTGTGTAATTTGTGTTTATATATATATATATATATTATTAAAAATTGTTTCTTAAATATATCACCAAATAATATCTACACAAGACTCCCATTTAATAATAATCATAATTATAATTTGATGGGGGAATGAGAAGGAAATAAATGAGTGAAAAAAATTCATAATAAGGGAAAATATATCCGCTGGTAAAATATTTATTAGATAATAATCAAGTGAGAGAACCTAATCTTGGTCGACGCATTAGATAAAAAGGATAATTGAACCAAAATAGTGATACTTCAAATTGAGATAAGGATATATTACCTCAGTTGATAAATCATATCACATGTTGTATGATAGTGGAAACGAAAAAAAATAAGCATTATCAAAATTGAATAACATAGGATTATAATATATAAATGTGTAACTAATATTAAAAAAGAAAAAATAACATAAGTTACAGAGAAATTATAATCATTAATCCCATGAAATTATGGATTATTCATCACAACATGTATTATATAACATTGTGGATCGTGAATCGCATCCTCCGCCCTAATGTGAAATATGTTTTATGACTCATTTATTAAAGTGGATTTAGTATAATATCTCGCATCCCATAGTGGATTGACTATCATGACTCATTTACCACACTGGATCTGGTATATAACATGTATCCCATAGTAGATCAATTAGGAACACTAACATACCGTAGTATATCGAGTATCATAATTCAGGACTCATAGTTATCTCATGAAAAATATATCATCAAATAATTCATTAGTGGGATATATTTTACAAAAATTATTAAATAATGAAAATATTTAAATATTTTTTCACATGATATCAATCAAAAATCATATCATTAATAAAAAATAATTTAAAATGGGTTTTGTACCATTTTTAAATAGTATCTCATAAAATTTCATCAAGAATTGTATCGATTGAAAATAGAAAATAAATCACCCAAAATGATTATTCGAAATGATAAATTATAAAGTGATAATTGATGTTACACAAAATTATATATTTTTTATATGTGTATTTATTTTAAAATTGATTCAACATCATAATATAAAATATAAATAATTTGAAAAATGTCATAAAAAATTTGAGGTTATATATAATTTTAAAATTTCATTTTCATGATGGTTATATGAATATATTTAAGAAAAAAACTTGACAGAAAAAATAATAATTAAACCATGAAAAATAATTTTTTATATAATAAATTCCATGTGTGTGTTAACAAAATATAACATGAAGGAAATATATTTCTTATGGAATTTTTAGCTTTTAGAAAAATTCCCTATAATAAAAGGGGTGAAAATCACATTAATAAATATTATAATATTATAATTCAAATTATAAAATATAACATTTATTTTTATTTCCATATAAGAAAATAAAAGATTTTTTGTATGAATAATATGGCCACTAAATTGAATGATCCATTTTAATGGTTAGTATTCACTCTTAGCAATGTCATATTTTAATATAGAATGAAATCCATGAATGAAAAAACGATTATATAAAAATGTAAATTACATAAAAATAGGGGTGATTTAACATAATAAAATAATACTATTAGAAAAAAATTATCATAGTATAAGGAAGTTCTAGAATAATGATTTCATATCAATAGTCTATAGTAGAGTTACGAAAAACCATTACCATGAATTCCATATTTATCAGACATGATCAAAAATCAAATATAAAGAAATTTTGATAATTTATAATAAAGTTTATAAACATATAATATTGTATTAATTTTTATATTAATTTTCAAATTCATTAATTACATAGTTATTAATTATTTTGGGTTAATAATTCACATCGGTTAATATTATTTTCAATCATCCATTATCTATCATTGATATGACAGTTTCACTAATCATTACATGTTCTGGATATCATATTAGTAATAGTATATAATGTACTATAATAGACTCTACATAATAAATTATGATTATATTGTTTTAATACCTTGGAGTTTCATGAACAATTTTCCATGATGAAATCCATAACATGATTATTATTCTTATTTTTATCAAATAAATGGTGGTATAAAAATAGTTAATTAAATATACATATTTCCATTTCAAGATAAATATTACATTCAAAAATCATAACTTTTACAATATATGATCAAAATTTAGATATTTTTAATCATTCAGTATATAAACATCATAAAAATTTTCATTTATTTTGTATAACCACCCAAAATAATAATATGTTACAACAAATAATTATGTTAATAAAAGAGTTAAATAATTATAATGTAATTTTCATATGTTAATAATAGTTTGAATAGGAAAAATTTGCTGTATGGATGGCTTTTAGGCTGATTTTAGGTGATATATAGATTGAATATAAATAAGAAGAACATGTTACTTACATTGAATAAATATATGAGTTTCATGATGACTACCATCCTAATGAAAGCCCTAGGCCTCCTCTTTGTGATAGTAGGAATAAAAAAATTAAGATGAATATAAAAGTAGAATAATGGGAATATATTAATTTGATTTTATAAGGAATATAGGTTTTTAGAAGGGGTATAGGTGATCTCTTTTTGTAGTTTAAAATGAGGGATGGTTAATGGAAACATAATTAGGTGAAGGCTAAAGATGTAATCACATTGGAGTTTGGTTTTTTATGTGAGAAAAAATGGGTGGGAATTATAATATTATGTCACATGTATATAAATATTTTTATATGATATTTATATTGATTTTTAAATTTTAAAAATTCAATCCATGATAAATATAATTTTTTATAACATTTTATCATGTTTAATAGTTTACCATGGAAAAAAAATTTTTACTAAAATTATATGGTGACTCGTACATGATAATTTTAATATTATTGTTTAAAAAATAAAAACCATTTAATATAATAAAATTTTTCTATATATAAATTTTTATTTTTATTTAAAACATTAGATGTACATGAAAAATTATTTTGGTAGAAAAAATGAATTCGTAGAGATTATGTGTTATAATTATGATTTCCCAAAAATAAATATTTTAAATGAGTTTTAAAATATATTTTTCATATATTTAAATATTATATCTTTAATATTATTTATAATATATCAATAAAATGTTTTTGATAAAATTATAAAACAATTATAAAAACAATTTTGAAAAATTTCAAAATTACTTTTACTCTTGTAACTGAATTTTACAACTATAAAATCTGTTTCAAACATAAAATAAATTTTAAATAGTTAACTAATTTAAATATTATAACTCCAAATATGAAATAAATATTATTATAACATCATTTAATATTGTGATAAAAATTATTTCCCATATAAAATCACATAACAACTAAAAAAAGTATTTAGGAAATGTCATTAATTAATACTAAAATAAATTTATTCATAATTATTATCATTTAAAAAAAATTCATGAAATTTAACAACATATATTTTAAATAAAATTAAATAAAAAATTATTTAGGGGTGGCTATTTAAACTCATTAAGACAAACATACCTTAAACATGAAAAAAATAATTCATATAAAAATATATATTTGTAACTTTAAAAAAATTATCATTATTTATAAAAAATTTATAAAAAAATTATGATTTTGTATTTATAATATAAATATTTCATTTAAAAATTTAATTTAAATGAAATTTTCCTATTAAATAATTAAAAATATATTTAATTAAAAGAATATTTTAAAGGAATTTAAAATTTTGGACATGAACTATAAAATTTTTATTATTTATTGTTATTTATTTATTCCATATATTATATTATTTTAATTTTATAATTATTCATATAAATTCATCATTACATTTTATTGATTGTATTCTTTAAATTTAAAAAATTATATTTAATAAAAAAAATTTCATTAAACATCTTTTTTCCAAAAATAATTTTCTTACAATGTTATTAATTATCTTTTTGTAAAATTAATCATATAAAAAATATAGATTTTGTTCCTATAAATATTCTTTCTGCCAAACCAATTTTTTCATTTTCTAATACCCGGTTTAAGGGTTTCCGGTTCCCCGAACATCCATCCAAACCACACAGTTCCAATATGCACAACATCCCACTTCTAATAAATATACATTAATTATATACTTTTGATTCCAAACTAGTAAACTGATTGATGGTATTATACACTTTTACAATATACTACATTGAATCAACTATAATTCCCAACATTCATCTTATATATTTAGTTCATTATATCATCCATCAACACACTTCACCATCAAATATTCAATATTCTTAGTTTTATAAAAACTATTTTTTCTTATTTTTTATAATTTATTTTAGTTCTACAAATAGTGATTCTCACGGGTTAAAATTATTTAATTGATTTTATTTTTTTAATCAAAATATTGTTATATGTTTATTATTTCTTTTCATATTACAAAATGTTAAGAAACATAATCAACCATCATGTATGTTAAGCCATGAAATGTACCTCTTAGTTTCTTGTACATTTTTTTAATGATCCTCTATTAGTGAATAATGATATATTATTTCAATTCATATCATGTATGATTGATTTCTTAATTCATAATAATTATTTTAAAATAATATAAAAAGAGCTATTATAATTATTAATATATAAATTATTTCAGGAAAATGTAGATAAAAGAAATGGTGATAAATCCACCCCCATCCCAAAATAATGTTTATCCATAAAATATTAAATATCACTCATGGATGAAAATATTGGATGGTATTAATAATAATGAAAAACATGATGATATAGTTTCAAATGAGATATTAACCTCAATATCTTTGGTAAGATAATGAAACTCATTTGTTCCCTCATAATAAAAATATCACAATATTTATATTATCATTAATTATTTGACCTATTTACCTCCGTGAATAGGTATTAAGACGTACATATGTGAAGTAATTTCCATAGGGGTTTTATAGTTATCATTACCCTCATTGATAATCCATGATTTATCTAGGAAATGAAAATTTTCTTCCTCATCATAATAATTGATTTGGTCTCTAAGTTAAAAGATCATGTTAATTACAAAAATCACATAAAATTCATCAAGTGGATAATTAAATTATATTTTAAAAATAATATTCACACAATCTATTATTATAGTGTATTTATATTCAAAGGGTAAAAAAATATCTCCATGATAAGTATTCAATGATAATTTAATTATTGGGGTGGAGAATTGATTCTACTTGAAAACATTATAGATATGAAAAATTAGGTAAAACTATAATAGAAAGAAAAAATTGATGTTCGTGGGTTGATGATAAGAGAAACATTCTCCCATTATTTTCATATCCCTCTTTAGCTGTGTTGATTTCATAGGCTCCTTCTCATTTCATTGGTTAGAGAGGTTATTAATTATTTTTATTCTTATGACCACTTATATTAGTAATATTATTTTCATAATTCCAATGGATCGTTCATTTAAATCATTGCAGTGTGGGTGGTGCATTAGTTCAGACCACTATAACAATTTTTGTGTTAGTAATCCTCTCTTCAGCTCTTCCAAAATTGACAACCCAATAACAAATATTCATATACTTAGAATATCTCTATTATTGAGAAATTTATATACTTTCATTCCAAATGTTTTTCATGATAGAAGTTTAGTCTTATTTCATGCATAGTAAATTTTACATGAGCATCTTTGAGACACCACTATTCTATTATATTGAATTTTTTGGGGTTCAATAATGTTTATTTAATTAATCATAACTAAATATATATGCATTATAACAATAATTTTTTTTGAAACCCTATTTCTCCCAGTTGGTGGAATAGTGGTTGATTTTATATCTTATCCATCACACAAAAGGTGAAATTGGTTCCTCTTATTTAAAAACACTAAATTAATCCAAAAAATGTTACTATGAAACAAATATAATATTAATCATGGTTGATAATCATATGGTAAGGGGAACAAGTTTTATGTTGACTAAATTTTGACACATCCATCTATACCAATTAAATTGGGGTTTTTCTTATATCACCCTACATTCAACATTGGTTTCAAACATTATATCAAATTTTTCATCATAAACTATGCGAAAAAAAACCATCACTTATACCATTGATGAAATTAATTCATAACCTACATATATGTAAGAACCCGGATCTTTGTCTCAGGTATGTTTTTTCTTTTTCTGGTCGTTTTTTAGAAAAAGAGGAAAATCTAAAACATTTCCTAGGTACACGTCGTGTAATTTATAAGTACGCGCCATGTACTATGATCCATCGCCAGGCTGTGTGCTGGTCGTGTCCTCGTCACACACACGGTGTGTAGAGGCGATTTCAAGGCCA
Organism: Viscum album; assembly: GCA_963277665.1. Lineage (NCBI taxonomy): Eukaryota > Viridiplantae > Streptophyta > Magnoliopsida > Santalales > Viscaceae > Viscum > Viscum album. The sequence continues at coordinate 1,203,612,908 of OY728145.1, forward strand.
CTTTAAGTGGAGTACGGAATGGCCAAGTACACACCGTGTACCCCAGAAGTACACGCCATGCACATTTTTTTATTATACATACCAGGGATTCAACTGATGGAAAGAACTCGCTTCTTTTTTAGGTTCTTCATCTGAGAGAACCCATACAGCCGTTGAACTTCTCTGAGCCCCCGAGCTTCCGTCCGTTCTTTGAATCAACTGTCGTTGATTTTGTTGGAACCACAGTGGTAATCCCTTCCTTCTCCTAGAGCTTTGTTTTCAAATTCCGTCTCTTTCTCAAGATATCGTGGGTTGAGAATTTTTTTCATTTTCATAGATCTACGATGTTCTAAGGAGAATCAAGCCTTGTGGTGCATGTATATCGATCTCCTAGGTTTGAGGTAGGTGGTTTGTGCCTTTCTGTAGGAAGTCTTTGAATATTTTTTTTGTAATTCCACCAATTCCCTTGAATGGGATATTGTCTGTTTCCCATTTCTTCCCTAGTTGTTTGCCTGCTATGCTTGATTGCTTGATTAGAGGTCAATACTTGTAAATATGGTAATTTTTACTGTGCTCTGGATGTTTTTCCATGCATGTTTTTCCTGTTAGGAATTTTTCTAGTTTCCATGCCTAGTTTTAGGGTAATGGATCTGTTGTACTGTTATTCTATTGTACCTTAGAATGGAATCCAAGTAGATCGTGATGTTCACATGGGGAAATACATGCACTATGAATGTTTATTTTACACAGGGATGTGAGAACCTAGTGTAGTGGACTATAGGGAGAATGGGCATAAGGGCTTCTCCAGAGTGTCTTATTATTTCGATGAGAGACCAAAGGGGGAATTGACGATGAGTGTTTCCTCAGTGATTTTGTAGTGCCTCAACATGGTCCACATGGAGAATGAGTCTTTTAGTGCTTACCTAGAGAGCCTTTATTACAATAAAATACTATAGGGGGGATTGACAGTGAGTTCATCCCCAGAAAGTCTATTATTTCTATAGTTGAAACAGAGGGGTGAAAATGTTTGTTCCTCGTAGAGGGTTTCTGTTACTTATAGGATGAACCATAAGGGTTAGCATGTGAGAACTACCCAGGGGGTTACCTATTGTTCTACTTATTGATTGGTGGTTACATGAGTACTTTATATGCTAGAAACTGTGGATTATAGCTGCAATGTGATTTCTTATTTACTATTTCTTGTACTTTTACTTTCCATGTATTCCCGGAATATTAGGCTTAGATCTTTTGGTTGCTCCCTACTAGGAACTTGTCTCACACCCAATTTGGGCCAAGGTTTTCGTCCTAATCAGACTATATTGTTGCAGGTATAGATAAGGGAAGGCACCCATCAACTTCAGGTACTTGACTTGCTGTGGAGCTGGAGAGCATGGGACCAAGCTATTGTTTGCAATGCTGAGGAGTTTACCTATTTTCTTTTGCACTTTAGTTTAGTATTATATTCATCATTGTGACTTTTTTGGCTTCTTTCCTAGACATATGTACCAGGAATCATATTATATATTTTTTTGTGCTCCTATTGTTTACTGTTAGTTTTTTTGCTACTTTCCATTTACTCTTGTATGGATGGTTACAGTTTATGTTGTTGTCTATTTTCTTTTCTTCTACTGTGTACTCTACCAATGAGGGCATAGTTTCCCCACTATCACACCCAAGGCCCTCGCTATTAGTCAGTAGCCTCTGGCATTTAGGGAAATGTGCATGAGGCCATGTGACCAACCGGGTACGGGGCACCTCTGGGTGGCTTCTGAAACTGATACGTTACAAAGTGGTATCAGAGGTGTTTCATTTCTCTTGATTTAATGTTTGGATACTTAACCAGGGATATGATAGATTCTGTACTTGGTATTAAACTGTGCTCGGGAGTAGCTAACCCGTGTACAGGGAAAAGACAATCAACATCGGTTATTACAGTTTTCTGGTTTTTCTATGTTACAGTTGATTTGAACTCACCTACAGTGATTCCCATTATTTTTGTTGTTATTATTGTTTATATTTTTTTTCAATTTCTATCGAAACCCATTGAGAAGAGGGTGTGCCATCTCATGCATCATATAGGCACTTGATAGAAATCACATGCAATACATTCTTTCCATTCCATATCAGGTGAATTAGCAATTTCATGTTGTTGTGATAGAATTTTTGTAGATTATGCATGCTATTTTGATAGATTATTTGATAGAATCAATACAGTTTGATAGAGTGGTTGTTTTTATTGTACCTTGCTTAAATGATTGCCAAATTTTGGTTCATGAGGTGTTATGGGCCCTCATGAATTTGAACATGGTGGATAATTGACTACTTTTCCTTATATATGATATGTAAGAGATGCTAAGATTTGATTCACAGGGAGTATGGGACCTCACAGATTGGAATTTGGAACCTCATGCTTATTTTTTCACAGTTTTCTGGGATTCGGTGCAGTTTCAGAGCTACTGCCCAGATAAAACCAGGATAGGAGGCATGTACATTATATATACACAGCATGGAGTTTTTAAACCATGTCACTGACTGTGTGAGTAGAAAAACATGTCTTGAAAAATATCCAAGAACCTGCTGTGTACGGTAGATACACGCAGTGTAGTAGTGAGCTGTGTACCCTGCCGTGTTAGTAACATATGGCTCGGGGAAGCTCATGTAAGACACACCATGTTTTTTATGAACATGCCATGTAGTCTTGTTCTAGGTACCTAGCCATGTCATGAACAAAACAGGGCGGTGTTATCTCCACCTACACACATTGTGTTTTGGTTTGAACACTATGGTAAGGGTCAGCCATGTACTTGGATGTGTCTTCAACAAAACGGGTAAGGAAAAATCTTCCAGTACACGCCGTGTTTGTTTGGAACACGTTGTGTAGCCTCCTCCATGTAACCGACCATGTAACTAACAATACAGGTTGTTGAAACCATGTCTACTACACGCCGTTTCCATGGGGAACGCGCCATGTAGTCTCGTTTTAAGAATACCGTGTACGTTATCCATGCAAGGAGACACAGGAAGGGGAATAGAGTTATGTACATGCCATTTAGTGTTTATACACGTCATGTAGTCATGTTTTGTAAAACATGAGTGTTTCACTCTCCTATTTCCATTTTGAAATCTTTTGTTCTCTATCCATGATATTCCTGATCTATGGTATGATCTTAGTAGCCTCCGTTGTATCTTTATCTCTTTACGATACTGGTGTTGTGCATAGCTTTATCTCTGTTTCTATTGTGGAGAGCCTTGGGCTCTGTATCTTTTCTTCTGCTGACTTTTTAACACTAGACACACCTTTGGGGATGGGGACATATAGTGTACGTTAGTGTAGAGAATTCCCCCTCGAGGTTGCAGAGTATCATTTCTTATTGGATCTCTGTGTCCTATAGATGAAATGATATGATGTCATTCTCGAGATGGACTGTTTGGATCCCTTATAGGAAGTCATCGACTGTTATTGCCGCAGGGTAAGAATCATTTCACCGGTGGGTGAATCTTTTCTTCATTGAGGCGAATGGGATGTTTGGGTGAGTCGAGCAGGACTTGAGCATCATGGGCTAGGAAGGGTTACTGTCTATATTGAAACTCTTTATCTGGATGATCAAGGGACGTCACAGTTGGACTTTCCTCCATTGTTTGATCTTTTCCGTGATGTCTTTCCGGAGGATTTTTCTAGTTTTCCTCTAGAGTGTGAGGAAGACTTCTCTATTGAGCTCATTCTAGGAGCGGCACAAGTGTTTATTCCTCCCTATAGAATGGATACACCTAAGTTGAAGGATCTCAAGAAGCAGTTGGAGGAGTTACAAGGAAAGGGTTTCACCCGACCCATTACGTCTCCTTGTAGTTCGCCTATCATGTTTGTGAAGAAGGAAGATGGTACCCTTAGGCTCTTTGTGGATTATTGGAAGCTAAACCAGTTTATGGTCATGAACCAATATCCCCTACCGAGGATTGATGATCTTTTCGATCATCTTTGAGGATCTTATGTGTTCTAAAAGATCGATTTGAGGTAATATTGTCATCAGTTGCGTGTTAGACAATTAGATAAACCTCTGAAAACATTCTAGAGTAGGTATGGTCTCTACGATTATACGGTTATTCCGTTCAGTCTCACGAATATGCTAGCAATTTTCATAGTACTGATGAACCGAGTGTTCCATCCTTACTTGGATTCCTTCATCGTGGTCTTCGTGGATGATATCTTTGTGTACACTCACACTCGACATGACCAAGATACCCATCTTGAGATCATTCTGAGTACACCGAGAGAGAATCGACATTATGCTAAACTCTTAAAGTACCACTTTTGTATTGATCTGATTCACTTCTTAGGTCACATCATCTCAGAGGCAGTAGTATCTGTGGACCAATAATAAGTGAGAGTTGTAGTTTCTTAGGAGAATACGAAGAATGCTTTTGTGGTACATAGTTCCCTAGGGCTTGATGGATACTACAAATACTTCATTCAGGACTTTTCACACTTAGCAGCACCATTGACAGGTCTGACCAAGAAGGGGGTCATGTTTTTATGGTCAGATTCATGTGAGTCAGCCTTTTAAGAGATGAAGGGAATGTTGATGTCATCACTGATACTAGTCTTGTCAGAGCCATGAAATATCTATACAGTTCGTTGTTATGCTTCTGATATCGAGCTAGGCACTATGCTTATGCATGGAGATGGAGTTGTTGCGTACGAGTCTCGGCATTTGAGGCCACATGCGAGGAACTACCCAACGCAAGATCTGGAGTTGGCAGCTATTGTTCATGCCTTGTGCTGTTGGAGACATTACCTTCCTGGATAGTACATTGGGGTTTTCACCAACCACAAAAGTCTCAAGTACATCTTCACGTAGAAAGATTTGAATATGAGACAGTGCAGGTGGGTTGAATATCTTCAGTCTTTTTATTTCAAGCATGCCTGTATGCCGGCAAAGGGAAATTTAGTGAAAGATGCATTGAGCAGTAGAACTCAGATACAGGCAGTTCAGGACTCCAATAGTGAGTGGAAGATTATGGATATGTTCTCTGAGATGCATTTGGAGGTGCATGACAAACATGGGAAGAATTTCCTATCTTCTATAGTAGTTACCTCTACACTTAATGATCAGGTATGGATGAGGCAGCTATCAAACTCAGAAGTCTTAGTCCTATGGGAGAGTGTGTCAGGAGAGGAACCTCTTCCTAGATGGACAGTGGGAGATGATGAGATCATGCATTTCTAGGGATGCGTATGGGTTCCAATAAACATACACGAGGTGCAGATGCGTGATTTTCATTGTTTTGATTTGGCAGTTCATCCTGGCATCACCAAGATATACCGTGAACTAAACATTATGTTTTGGTGGCCAGTTATGAAGGGGGATGTTGCTGGGTTCGTCATGAGATCCTCTACTTGTCAGAAGGTAAAAGCAATGCATCAGCGACCAACATTCCTTTTACAGCAGCTACCCATTCCTGAGTGGAAGGGGAATGATGTTGTGATGGACTTTGTGACTGGATTGCCGAGGTCGCCTCAAGGGAACGATGTTGTTTGGGTTGTCATTGACAGGCTTATGAAGGTTGGTCACTTCTTACCGATCAAGGAGACCTTCTGTCTTGATGATTTGGGATGACTATACATCCTAGAGATTGTATGTCTACATGGAGTTACACACTCAATTGTTTCAGACACGGATGCACACTTTACTTCTCGGTTCTGGAAGGGGCTTCAAATGGCTTTGGGTACACATGTACTTTTGAGTAAAACACACCATCCCCAGACAGATGGCCAATCTGAGCGTACAATCTAGGTTCTTGAGGATATGCTCTAAGCTTGCATTCTAGACTTCAGCAGTTCTTGGTAGAAGCATATACCTCTTGTGGAGTTCTCCTACAACAACAGTTTTCTGGTGACTATTCAGATTACACCTTATGAGGCATTGTACAGTAGGCCATGCTGATCACCTTTATGCTGGCTGGAGGCAGGAGAGGTAGCTGTGTTGGGACCTCTTCTTGTTCAGGAGACCACAATGCAAGTAGAATTGATTCAGAAGAATATGTCTACAACACAATCTTGATAGATGTCTGATACTGATCATTCGAGATGACCTCCGAAGTTTGTGGTCGGAGATCATGTTTTTCTTACATGTAGCACAGAGGTTGGGACAAAAGAGGATTCAGAGATAGGGTAAACATTCACCGCAGTACGTCGGGCCGTTTGAGGTATGGGAGAGAGTTGGGGTGGTTGCCTATCGATTGCTGTTACCTCATAGGTAACGGGCCAGGCACAACGTCTTTCACGTCTCTCAGCTCCAACATTACTTTTTCAGACTCATCTCATGTCTTTCATCCTGAGGAGGTTGATCATGAAGAGGAAGCATTATTTGAGGAGCATCCTATCCGGATTTTCGATCGTAGTACGAAGTTTCTCCATGGCCAGTCTGTTCCTCATGTTCTATGGTAGCATGGGAGAGTACAAGACGAGACCTAGGAGAGGGAGACTGATGTATGATCACGGTGGTTGGAGCTATTTGGGGTTTCATCTTCTACACCTCTCTAGGAAATTTTGGGGATGAATTTATTTAAGGGTGATGTTTTTATGAATACATATCATCATTTTTGGTATGTTTTAACTTTTCTAGTCATTTTTGAGAAAAAGAGAAAAATATGAAAATTTCCCAAGTACACGTCGTGTACTTTAAATACACGCCGAGTACTTTGAGGAAACGCCAGACTGTGTGATGAGCGTGTCTAGGCTACACACACGGTGTGTAGGGGTGATGTGGAGGTTGCATTAAGCAGTGTATAGAATGGACAAGAACAGGACGTGTACCCCAGAAGTACACACCATGTACTTTTTTTTCATTAAATGGACTGGGGTCGTGCCTGACAGACAAAACTCACTTCTTCTTTAGGTTCTTTGTCCGAGAGAACCCGTACGACCATGAAACTTATCTGAGCCCCCAAGAATCCATTTATTCTCTGAATCGACAACCGTCAGTTATGTTGGAACCGAAGTGGTAATCCCTTCCTTGTCCTAGAGCAATTTTTCCAATTCATCCTCTTTCTCATGATATTGTGGTTTGGACATTTTGTGCGTTTTCAGAGATCTACGCCTTTCTAAGGATAATCATTCCTCGTGGTTCAAGTATATCGATATCCAAGGATCGAGGTAGATGGTTTGTGCCTTTCTGCAGTATGTCTATAAATATTTTGTGCAATTCGACCAATTCCCATGAACAGGGTATTCTTTGTTTCCTATTTTTTCCCTTCTTGTTTTCTTGCAATTATTGATTGTTTGAGTAGAGGTAAATGTTTGTTAATAGGGTAATTATTACTGTGGATTGGATGTATGTCCATACATGTTTTTCCGGTTAGGCATTTTTCCAGTTTCCAAGCCTAGTTGAAGGATAATGGAGCTGTTGTACTATTATGTTGTTTTGCCTTAGAATGATAGCCAAGTAGTTCTTGAAGTATACATGGGGTGATATGCACGCTACGCATGTTTATTTTACACAGGGCTGTGAGAACCTATCTTAGTGGACTATACGGAGAATGGACGTAAGGGATCCTCCAGAGTGTCTTATTAATTCGATGCGAGACCAAAGGAGGAATTGGCGATGAGTGCTTTCTCATAGAGTCTGTAGTTCCTCGATGTGAGCCACATGGGAAATGAGACATTGAGTGCTTCCACAGAGATCTTTTAGTACGATACGAGAAAATAGGGGGGATTGACGATGAGTGCTTCCCCATATAGTCTATTCATTCTTTAGCTGAACCAGAGGGGTGAGAATTTGTGTACCTCCCATAGGGTTTCTAGTACTTGTTTGTTGAACCATAAGGGTTAGACAGTGAGAACTACCCAGGGAACTACCTGTTGTTCTACTTGTTGATTGTTGGTTACTTGTGTACTTTATATTCTAGACACTGTGGATTGTAGCTGCTGTGTGATATCTTGTTTACTACATCCTGTGATTTTCGTTTCCATGTATTCACTGACTGTTAGGCACAAATATTTGGGTGGTTCCCTACTGGGACCTTATCTCACACCCTGTTTGGGCCATACTTTTGGGCCCAAGAAGACTTTATTGTCACAGGTATAGATAAGGGTAAGCACCCTTATACTTCAGGCACTTGACTTTCTATTGAGCTGGAGAGAATGGGACCATGATATGGCGTGCGATGCTGAGGACATTACATGTTTTCTTTTGCACATTGGTTTAGTATTGTATTCATAATTTTTACTAGTTTTTCTGCATTCCTAGAAATATGTACCATGCATCCTTTTTTATATTTGTGTGTGTGCTCCAGTTGTTTATTGTTAGTTTTTCGATGCTTATCATTTACACTTGTACGGATGGTTATGGTTTCTGCTATTGTCTATTTTCTTTTAATCCACAGTGTACTCTACCAATAAGGGTATAGTTTCCCCACTATCACAGCCAAGTCCCTCACTACTAGTCGGTAGCCTCTGGGTTTTGGGGAAATTCACCTTAGGCCATGTCACCAACCGGGTACGGGGCGCCTCTGGGTGGCTTCGGGAAACAGGAAGTTTCAACATAGTTTTCATTATTAATAAAATTTAAATCGAACATATCCCAAATGATGACTTAGAACCAAAACAATTTCTGTGTTTTCATATTATATAGAAAATTACATAACATAAATTATTTCATAATCATATCCCAGAAACATTTCAATGTATGGCACACTTTGAAAAAATTGTATCATATAATTCCTTGGGAAAATGTGAAATAAATTTATTTATCACAAATGATTAGTAATGGTAAATTTATCAATGATCCATAGATAGTATAGACCATAAGAAAGTGTGAAAACAAAAGTAGAGGATAAATATCTTTTAAAAGGATCAAAAAATCATAAGGGTTTTCATATTGATTTATATGTGGACATAAACCCAAAAATGATCATTAATGTTCCATAAAAATGTGGGGAAATAATAAAAAATAATCAGGATCCCATGATAATAAAATAGGAATATAATATAGATGTATGGAACAAAAATAAACAAATAAATAATACCATATTGGATCAGGAATCAGAATCCTTCATCCTGTAACATAGCTGATCAAGAATTTGAACAATATTTATAAAAAATAATTTATTAGGCATCAAAAACCACTCATAATAGTGGTCCTAGACACAAAAATCACATCTCATAGTGGATCAAGTAAAAATTCATCATAATTTGAATGCCATAATAAATATTGTGTCATAACATGAGCTCAATATTGGATCAGGTAACATAACTCACATCCTATAGTAGATTGAGTACATTAATATGCTTCCTATAAATACAACTGTTTCAAGTAGGTAACTCTTTAATTATTCAATTTCCGGTATGTAATTTATATGGGAGTTATTTTAGAGAGATTGTAGAAATTTTGTAGTGTTTTGGGTTTCTCTATTGGTGCATAATTGGTGAATGGTTTGGTAAAACTCTGCAACTCGTATAGGGAACTGTGCACAGTGAGACAGGGGAACAAGTGAAGGTACAGGTTTGTCACCTGAAAAACTAATCATGAGTATGGAAATATCATAACAATTCACACATGGTTTTTTATGAGGATATGCGTAATGTAATGGCATTTCAAAAATAATATATTTAAATGGTATTAAGAAATATGTTAGCTTTATATTAAAAATTTATTTCGTTGGAAAACTATTTGACATCACAATAGTTTATATTTAGTTATAAACCATTTCTTTAAAAATATTATATAAATTTTTCAAACATGTTTTATCCTAGTGGAATGAGTAGGGAATTAATTTGGGGAAAATATACTAACTCTCATTAATCTACCCTACATTAGAACACAAGTTCTTTTGTAGATTTTTTTTACTATGTCATGGTTAACGGTAATGTATTACAATTCTATACATATTCTTAGTGATACATGAATTGTTTTTGAGAATTTGGGTGTATAGAGAATAGGATTTATGATATTTATTATGATTTAATAGTCTTTTAGTCATCTTTTGGGTACACTAATATATTAGCATTCAATGGTGGGATTTGGTTTTTTTATAAATATTATAATTTTTAGTTTTTGTTGATTAATTTATTAAGTCTACAGTGATTACATGGTTATGGAATTTTTGGGATGATGTTTTATTCTTTATGGGAAAATAGTCACCCATTTGTTTTGAATAACACCATCATCAATTGCCATCCTTATGAATCTTGGGGATGTCTCTTAAATCCTTTTAGTATTCAACCTGGACTCAAGAAAAAATGTAATCATATTTGGATTCCAAACCCATAGATCTACACACAACATACCTAGATTTATGAAAACAATTGGGATGAAGAATTCTATCTATAAAAAGATGCCAAGAACAACCAATAATGATCAGTTACCACAATAATCGAGCTTAAACATACCAATGAATACCTCCAGATCACATTCACATTGATAGGGGAAGATTCTACAACCATTGAAAGGGAAAATATTAAGTTAGGGATATTTTGGGAAAAAATATTCATTAAAAGGTTAAACCAATCCAGATCCACTTATTTGACCAATTATTTAACAATGAAATGTTTTGAATCAAGGTTTGGAAAACCATGCACTAACTGAGCACTATCCTTTACCTAAAAGATTAACCTCCCACTATTATCTTACAAATATAGAAAACATTGCACTAACCATGCCAAATAAAACTATGCTATATGGCGTGGTTTCTCCTAGTAATACTCATGTATTTGGAAAATGGCGTCATTCTTTTGTGCCTTCCATTTTGACCCTTTTTCCAAGTGCATAGTTTTATATAGGTGTTTCATGGTTTTTTGAAACAGTGTAATTGTAGAAAATACCCAAGAAAACCCTGAAAGATCTAAAACCACTCACAAACTTCACCAATATATATTAAATGATAAAATTAATTAATGAATGTTAATTACATGAAAACTATAGCATAAATCCCCTATATAATATCTTGGGGAGATGTGGAATGAAACATCCCCTTATGTGACATCCCCAAGATTCCAAATGATAGAAATAAATGACGAAGGGCTTCAATACATGTTGTTGATGATCTTCAACGAAAGAAAAAAACATCCACCAAATGATTATATAACCTGGTAAATGCAATATGATGTATAAAAAATGGATGAAAAATCAAAAATTTCATTTATAGTGAAAAAAACTAAAACCAAATGCCACTACAAACAAATAAAATATCAAAGTTTCCATCAAAATACTAAAAGACCATTAAAGCTCAATATGTCACATTTATCTAAAGTGTTTTGTGCTCCATTCTACAAAGTATCCCTTGTATCACTAATCACCAATAGAGAAGATTCATACATTAAAATTTCCCAAGTGAAATAAACGAACTCTGTTAAAACAAAAAAGTGACAAAGTAGGGGTCATAATGAAAATAAGTACATTTTCCCGCACTGGCATCCAAACTCACACCACTAGGATAAAACATGTCAGCAAAATTTATATATAAGAACTTTATATGAAAAAATTTCTAAAATAATTTATAACAAAATATAAACTAGTGTGATATCAATCTGTTTTCCTAGGAAATCCATTTTTCAAAGAATTAAACCAAACAATGCTTAAAACCATTTCACAAGTTTTATTTGGCATAACCATTCCATTCCCAATATCCACAAAACTAACCATGAATGTATCATTATGACGGTTCCATACTCATGAATGAATTCTCCTCGATCTTTCAATTCATCATAATGTAATTAAGTCCCATGTTTCATTAAAATTTTGGAACTGAACATAAGGTAATATTTATAAAATTCATGAAAATGAAATATGAACTAACCCAAACCAATTATTCCAAACAAATCCTACACAAAATTTTCAAACATTTAAATTAAAATATTATTTTTTTAAAAACATATTTAATCATTATTTCAATAAAACACCCTTTTTATTCAAAGAAATTCCGAGAATACATTATATAATTCTATAAAATACATATTTTAAAATAATCATTTTTGGATCAATAAAACTATAGACATTGAACAAATAATTACCACAATTACACAATTTTATAAAAAATAAAAAATCATCATTTTAGCGGATTAATAATATGATTTGAAAAAAATCACATTAAAAAAAATCAATTTAAATCAATTTGAGACTATGACATCATATTTGAAATATATAAGTCAATATAGAATCTACCTACCTTTGGTATCATGATGAAAATAATAATTGAACAAAAATACATTGAAATGTAGTTGAATATATTAAAATCCACCTTAGATAACTTACCATAAAATTAAAAAGAAAAAATATAATCATATTTGGAATCTATTACCTTATATCTACCCACAATGGGTAATGATCTATGAAACTGAGAGGGAGGGAAAAGATGATCTATGTAAAAACTCCACAAATGTCCAAGAATAATCACTTACCATAAGATTTGAGCTTCATTTCACCATGAAAACCCTCATGATCTATTCCAATTTGACGAGGAGATGATTCCAACCCTTTGAGAGGTAAAATCCTATTATATCATTATTTTTGGGAATAATGAGGCATTACAACATTATAATACCCCAGATCCATTTCTTAGGATCTAATTTTAAAACAGCATGCAATTTTGACACAAGGTTAGTGAAATGTGGAGCTAATTATTCATCAGCCACACATCATGGATAGATACTCACCACAATTATCCTTTACATCCAAAAAAATTATGAAATACTCATATTAATGAAAGAGTTTTGGCCATTACAATATCATTTCCATTTCCTTTTCCCATTTATCTTTGGAAATTTTTTCTTTTTTCCACAAAACTGGTACTAAAACGATGTTTTTTCCAAAAAATAACTTCACATTCCTATCTATAATATGAATTTTCATGTGAACCAAATAAGAATTCGATTCTAGTTCCATGTGATCCCATCAAATCACATGGACATGATCGGACTTATAGTTTTTCAAATGAGATACATTGAACATATTCTAAAATACAAAAAACTGTGGTGGGAATTCCAATCGATATTCCACCTCACCAACCGATTCCAGTATCACAAATGGGCCAATATATCTTGGAGATAATTTGTATTACATCCCATATAGATGATTTACAAATCCTAGAGGGATCTCCATGAACAAATTATCACTTTCTGTGAATGAAAACTTCCATCGATGTTGATCTACCTATGATTACTAAATACTCTATGTCCCCACCATTATTTTCCTAGTTAGTTAAATATTATCTGTTGTCTCTTAGATATGGCTAGTCCCAATATGTGTAGTTTCACCAATTTCAAACAAAAAATGTGGAGATTGAAAAGGCCACCCATAAAATATTTCAAATGGATCCATTTATATTGAGGCCTTATAACTATTTTTATATGAGAACTTTATTAATTGTATGTGCACTTCCCATGATCCACCAAAATTCACTACATAATCCCACATCATTTATTCAAATTTTTTTTCTTATATTTTTATTCCATGTCCTTATGAGGATGATATGTCATACTCAGAGTCAACAGAGTCCAAATAGATATCGATAAGGATTTCAAAAAATGACACTTAAAACAGGAATGTCTATTTAACTTAATTTAAACTATTATTCCCTTCCTCATTACAACTTCATGGATATATATTTTTTATAATTCAACAAAAATATGAGATTCATGAATAGATTTGATACAAGCTGACTTTAGGTGTCGAACCACTATTACCCATATAGAAACATGTTTCTTAAACAATCGTGGTTGGCCAGTTACGAAATCCATTTATATTTGTTCTGATTTCAAAATAGAGATTGGTAGTGACTAAAACATACCTACTGGTCACTGATTATCTACCTTAACATGCAAACAAGTTTAGAATCTCAATAAAAAATCATCCATTTTACTTTTCAAACTCTTATAATAAGACTATTTGTTCAACTCTCTATACTTCTACTTTATTCCAGGATGAACAAACCAACCTGAATGAAGGTGTGTATGAATAAACTATTTATAAAAAGCCATAGGTATGACAATATAATTTTTCAGCCACAACATTTAATTCTCATATAGTATCCTTCCCTTAATTATCTTCCAACCATGGAATTTTTACCTCATCACCAATCTTTCTGAATCAAACATATGTTCCTCATTAACAATTCTTACTAGATCATGAATCAATGAAACTTAAAAAATGCTACATCACCTTGGAAATCCCATTCTATTTTAATGTCTGTAATCAATGAAATCCATTTCCACATATCGGATTCCCCATTTTCAAACTGGGAATATGGATTTTTAATTAATGATCTTCCACTATATTTCCATTACCCAGTGTATACATCAAGTCAATGTCAAATTTTTTGATATACTACATACATATTTTTTTATAGTATTCAAATACATTTTTGAGAAAACATAATTAAATCAATAATGATCTGTATAAATAGTAAATTTCTCCTAGATTTTATAATGATATGATGTCTAAAAAACATGGACTACAACATTTTACTCCAAATCATGTGTTGTGATGTTCTTCTCATGGAACATTAATTTCCATGAGGTATAATCCAAATAATGGTTTCCATTAATGATAATACACCCTAAACCAGATCATGAATCATCATTATACCCAACATACCCTTCTCATGATTCTAGAAAAATAAATATTTGATTGATTGAAAGGTGACCATTATGTTCATGAAATGACTTCAAGCATTCTTGGTCCCACTGGAATGGAACATTCTTATATTTAAAATTTTAATTATTGGGGGAATCTATAAAGAATCACACACAAATAAACATTAATAAATAGTTAAACCCATGATTCTATATTTCTAAAATAATCTCTTTGGATACTACTAATATATTACAACCTCTATCTTCTCTAGATCCCTAGAATCATCTCATTTATAAATTACATGAAAAAATGTACATCTTATATCCCAAAATCTCTAATTGAAAATTTTTCATATATAGGATGGTCTTTCAAGATTCCCAAAATAGGATCAAAGTGTTCTTCATATTTTTTCCTTTTCCTGTAATAAATGAATATGTCATCCAATGTGAGATAGGGGTTGAAGGGAAGGTGCTCTTATGGAACATGGCTTTTACAAATAGTGTGGAAGCCTAAGAGAATTTATGAAAAATGTAATAGTGGACATTTTCAAATTTGGTGCATGGTTTGGAAACTATGAGAGCCAGAAATGTGAGGTGCACAGTTAAGACAGAAGTTGGTTTGTGGTTAGCATATATATTTTAAACCGTGAAAATAATCGTTCGTAATGGTATTGGGTTTTTGTTTTTTTCTACAAATTATTTTTTTATTTTCATTCATTTTTTCACGCATCATATAGTGTTTACATTGTTATAGATTATATGGGATGTTGATTTATTATTAAATTAAAAACATCCTCCCATGTGTCTTGAATCCAATATTCATTTATTTCTATCCTTTGGT
The DNA here is from genome assembly GCA_963277665.1 of Viscum album. Classification (NCBI taxonomy): domain Eukaryota; kingdom Viridiplantae; phylum Streptophyta; class Magnoliopsida; order Santalales; family Viscaceae; genus Viscum; species Viscum album. The sequence goes on from OY728145.1 coordinate 1,203,628,294, forward strand.
ATCTTGGAGAAGTCTCTTACGACCAAGTAGCATTCCTCCTCAACTCAAGCCAATGAGGATGGTTGGGATGTTACATTTCCAATAGTTATTTCAGGAGATATAGATCATTAACTAATTAATTATAAGGATTTATAGGACCCCACAAACAAAATCAGGATTATTTATACATTTTTTCACAAAATAATTCCTTACACATCTTATCATAAAATCCCTCTAGAAAAAATATGGGGTTTTAATAATTTTCAAATAGTATCACATTAAATTATTCTAATAATAAGATTACTTTAAATCAAAAAGTATATAAAAAAAGAAATATTTTAAAAGAGTTCATGGAGGGTGATCATGAATGTTACACATAAGTAAATATATTAATAATGAAGGACTTAAATGATAGTTAAATCAGACAAATATTTTTCATAAAGATTATCAACATTGTTACAAAAATGCTATATAGTAAGTCCTATAAAAATATTATTTTTAATGTCTTCTTAAGAATATATTTGAAACAAATAACATTAAAATAACATACTATAATGGAAAAACGATAACATATAATGATTAAGTAATTGTTTTTTAGTGTGAGACACAGACTATATGAATGTCATAATAAAAACCATTTTATGCATTTTAGAATTTTTTTTTTGAAAAAACATTCTTCGAAGGAAGAGTGGAAAAAATTCCCTCAAAAAAACTTATACGTATAATAATGAAAAGTAAAAAAAATTAATTTATATATTGATTTAAAAATAATATATTAAAATATTTTTTGTATGAGGAATATATTTGTTGAAGGGATAGTGCCATTGCAAATGATGATAATTTTTATTAACAACATATTAATATAATAAAGAATGAAATCCTAAAATCATGAAGAAATAATCTTAAAATATAAATTCCCTAGAAATAGTTGGAATAAAATATTACAAAATCATATATTTAAGTGAACCAAATATAGATGAATAATATTAAGAATAAATTTTAAAATGAGTGGTAGGTATTTGAGTTTCAAAAAACCGATACCATATATTCAATCTTCATCGGAAATGATCAAGATCTCTAGATAAGAAATTAATTTTTTTAATAAACTAATTTAGAGACTTATTAATTTATATTACCATTTATATTAATAATTTATTTTATTTTATTACATGTTTATTAATAATTATTAGTTAATATTAAACATCCGCTATTGTAGATTCAATTACAAATTATTAGTCTTCTATATAACTGTTTCAGTCATCATTCTATTTTCATGATTTAATAATATCACCAAAATTGAAAAATTATTATATAATTTATATAATTAGTAATGGAGTTCAAGGTTCAATCCATGTGAGCTGTGTGTATGATTCTCCTAGATGGAATAAAAAACAAGCATGAATCGATAATTTGAAATGGATAAAATGTATTTTATTAATAGTTTGTTAATTCTTAATATTAAAATTATAGAACTATGTAAACATATTAAATTCATAATTATTACATTATATTAATAGAATTAAATTTTTATTAATCATATAAGATATTGAAATTATATCTTTGGTAAGGTAAGTTGTAAACCAGCCAAAAAAAGAACATATTATAGCAAATGAATGAGTGAGAATATATGGTATTATTATCATAATATCATATTATTATTAGTATAATAATTATAATATAAATTTATTAGAGTGATGAATTATGTTTGGATTATTGGAGGTCATAATGTAAATGAATATATAGTACCAATATCAAATTAATTATTTTGATAAAGTCACTCCTCATAATGAGTTCTAACAAAATTATGGAATTATGGATCCTTAGTATAACAAGAGGCCTAAAATGTGGGAGAGGACACTAGGATAGGCAATATATTTATTTATAAATTATGGTCACAAATTAATAGATATTTTTTTGGGGTAGAGATAAGACCCCTTTACAGGTGAAAGGGGATACATTACCTTGGAAAATTATGTAATGTGTGGAGTAAATATATAATTTCATGGGAGATAAGTGTGTTTAGAGAGGAAATATTGATCATAAATTTTGGATTAAATCCCATGGCTAAAAATGTTATTATTTAACAGCTATATATAATGTTAATTAAAAACATTCTATCCATTATAAATTGTCTCTTTTACCCATTTTAACTTGTTTAGTTATTTGCAATGGTAATTTTATTTACAAAGCATGCACGGAAACCAATCGTTCTGAATTTTTATAGGTGGTTTAAAAATTACAACTCTATTTTCTCAAATATAATTTTTATTTATATATATTAATATCAATTATAATTTTAAATAATTGTTTTTTATAAAATAATATTCTTGTGGAATAATGAATTTTTAAATATTATGGTTCTTATTTTTACATTATAAATAATAATAATATAATTTAGTTTCAAATTTATTTTTTAATTTAAATAATTTAATAGTATTTTTAATTGAAAATATGTAAGTTTTTTTATTTATATAAAAACATACAACAGTAATAAAAAATTATTTTAAAAGATCACTTTAAATTTTTACAAGGAAACAAATTTTTTGATCGATAAGATATGATTATAAAAAAATAAAATACTCATTATAAATTAATTTTATATACTAGTTCAAAAACTTAATGCCATTTTAGAAGATTCAATTAATAAATTTTAAAAACTTAATTTATATATTTAAACCCAAAACATGTACCAAAAATAATAAAAATATATATTTTATGCCTGATATGAATTTATTCTCATACTATTAAAATTATTAAATATTATTTATTTTATAAATTTCAATATTGATAATTAATTTCAAATGAATATTTTTTTTCATATTTATTGCTATTATTTATTAAGATATAAATTCATTACATGTGGAAAAAACAATTCGTTGAAAAATGACTCTTTTACCATAAATTTATTTTTTCATCATTTATAACCAATGAATAATAAATGTATTAATTATATTTATTTATAAAATATTTTTTTTGATTTTCTACAATCAATATATTTATATTTTAAATAATAAATTTAACTTCTATTATAATCAAGGTTTTTTGATAATGTATTTTTCTTTAGAAAATAATTATTAAATTAGAATTCCAGAAACAAATTTATTTATTATTTGGATTATATTAATATAATTTACATATAATTACATGAATTGTTTTCATTCACTTTTTTCATATAGAATTTTTTGGAATTGAATAAATTTGGATTTTATAAAACAAATCATAAAAGAGATATTATTTTCCAAAAATAAATTAGCTTCCATTAATTCATTTGAAAAATACATTATTTTATTTCATATAAATTCATTATATTGAAAATATATAATTATGATATATAAATAAATATTAAATATATTGTGATAATTCCAAATTGGTAAAATGTTCAATACTATTACAATCAACTCTTATATATCCATTTATAAGAGCTATATATTTTCTTTATAATAATCATTAAATCCTATATTTTTATTTTATTAAATATTATAAAATAAAAATATTCATTGTTATATTCAAAATGATGGTTTTTTGAATTTCTATTCCACTTTTAAGATGTATCCTTATAGTTGGTTTAGTTATACTTATATTTATTCTCATTGGTGAAATTGATTTAGGTAGTTTCCTAGTTTTAATGATATTATAATTTTCTAATATTTCTTCCTTTGAATTAATTGACTATAGATAAGCTTAATCCTATATCATATATGGTAATACATTAAATTTAATACTTAGTGTAAGTTATTTTTTATGTTCCACATTAAATTAATATAGTTTTATAGTTGGATATTTATATGGTATGGATGATTTCTGAAGAAAATTTAATTCTTTTACAAGAATAAAAACATATATTAAAATTTTATACATTTATTTTATGTTTAGAAATTGTTTCCTAAAAACCTCAGTTGTTACAATCTCATGATAATCATAGTAGAACAAACATATTATATTACCTAAATTATTATCTTCAAAACAACATTCAACGAAGAATATAAAAAAATAAGACTACGTTTTATATAATGTTCTTTATATATAATGATTGTAATGAATTATGCATTATTTATTTCTCTTGTAGATATCCTACAGATTAAATCCTCCATTCTCAGGATACTGATTTCTAGAATTCATGTATGTAATGAGGGAACCCATGATCTATAAGGGTGTGTTAGAACCGTCCTTAATGAAGAAATATGGACTATCATATAAAATGAGATAAAGTTTTAATAGAATTACAATATGTGACACATTTTTAAAAATACCAATTAGAAAAAACCCCAACCACTATTTATGTCCCCTTCATTAATTATGGATGCTAAGGGCCTAATAAAAATACATTTTTATAAATAATTATTACACATAAAGAGTGAACATTATGGTTTTCATAATTTGAACCAAACAATTATTTTCAGTCTATAAAAATAACATTATATTAAATGATATCAATATGAAACCATGGAGGAATGGTAATGTCAAATAAGTGGTTGACCAGTGAATATAGTAATCCCACATACATGATATCCATCATATAAATATTGCAAATCTTAAATTAATGTATATGATATAATATAATATTCATAGTTCAGATAATTTCTATAAAACACCCATTTTCACAAAAATAAATAAATAATTTTATTAAAGATAAAATAACCTTTTTTGAATAAATCCAATCTCCTATAGCTATATTTTATAAAATTGTATTCAATTTGGAGAAAATAGTGTTCCAATATTTAATCATTATTCTAGTGCCTAATTATGAAACACTATAAAATATTATAGCATTGAAAATAAATAAATAAATTATTTCATAGATAAAACTATGTTAGTCATCTATTAAAACATCAATTCTACAGAAGCTAAAATGGTATAAATGAGATTTGATCAAAACTACTAATATATCCCAATAAACATGTCCATCGTAATATTTGTCATATAAATTTTATGTGGGCCTATATAATTCCTTTATTCATAAGAATGATATACCATTAGACATGGAACATGTTAATACTAAATAAGAATGTTAATAAATTGATTACTATCTTACATAGTTAGACTACTGTGAAGGAATTCATCATATATCACGTAATACCAATAAAAAAGTGACACATAAAAAGATAAATGGTATTACCCATTTAAACAAGGATCTACAATTTTTTATAATGATTATATGATATTAAATCTATAAATATGCATGTTGGGAGTTGATTAATGTAATAATTGGTGACCTCCATTGAGGTTTCATTTTTTTGTGTGTGAGAGGAAAAAAATTGAAAGAACATGTGTTGTCATCTAGGGGTTTTCATTAGTCTTATTAGTGGCAATATAGGGTAAAATATTCTTCATACCTTTAATTTTAAACAATGAATTATAGGAAACCCATTGGGTCATATTACTAGTATCATGGACCTAAGAGGTTGGGTCACAGAAATGATATCAGACACAATACTCAGTAAGAATTGTTGCAGCATGAACTACATTAGAGTTATTATGTCCATAATAAGGATGATATAAGTTATGGGGGGGGAGTATAACTCCCTTGTAAAAGTGAGACATTCTAGAATAAATTTTATTACATTTTGAACTATTGTTCACCTTTATTTTTGGATTCTTGTTTGATAATAACGTCATAATTTTGTGACCATAGATTTTACCACTGTCATGAAGGTTGAAATTCTATGTTTATTCTTAGGGTTTTTGTGAGTGGGGGGGGGGAATGAAATTTATTGAACATATATTGGACTATGTGGAAATTTATTTCCCTGAAAATTTACCCATATAGCGTTTATCTTGTGGGGTTCTAGATGTAACTAAAGAATAACATAGACCCATGGGAAAAAGTCTTATTTTAGGCACTAGGGGGCTCGATTCATAAAATATTATTCATCTATGATATTGATCACATCACATGTCACTCAATAATTAATAACTTTTCATTTTTTTAAATCTTAATTAAATAGAATTATGAGATGTATTTTTTAATCATATGAGAAATAAAAATATAATATCAGTGTTTCTCTATATAATGGCATGATCAACTATATACACAACTACCACTGATTATCTAACACTAAATGGTTTTTAAGAGAGGTAACCATGTATTCAATTCATTATTCTAGGTTTTTACCAATAGATACTATAGAGATTAATAATAAAAATGTTACCTTATGTACATCAATTTCTGTATGATGTTCTATTTGAAATACTTTGGTAGGTTAGTTATGAAATTAAATATTTATCTGATACATTATGGCTCTAATCATGTAATCTCAAATAAAAATCATTTAATAGATTAAATGATTTTACTCATGCTAGTATTAACATATCTTCCACACCCCTAATAATTTATAATGATCATGTATTTCGGATAAATCATTATCAAATTTATGGGATTTTATAATTCCAATATTCATGTATTATAAATGCAGTTGACATGAGTGAATAATAAATAGATATTACATTTAATAAAAATTCACGATACATTTTATAACCATTACATCCAATATAACATGTTTATAATACCATGTGAATCAATATGAACCAGATACTTTTGTTATAATAATGGTTTTATCATATGATATAATATATTTTTTTATGTATCCACCCAGTAAATATTTACATCGAACCACACAGTGTTCTTGAAAATTATATGGTATTCTTTAAGGATATTCATAATTTTTGTGAGACTGGGGTTCCTTTCGCTGATAAATAGGAACATTGAATAAATATTAGTGATGAATTTATCCATTAATGATAGTAATTACCACATATTTAGTGATGATCATCCAAGTATAAATAAATTCAATCTCATTACTTGATGCATTGATTTTCCCTAAATCAATTATTTAATATTCTATGTGACTATTCTAGGATCCTTCCAAAAAATTAAAATATTATTTTTGAAAAAAAGAATCCATATTGGTATCTCAAGTAATATTTTTTAGATTGAAAACATAAATTACTGCAAACCTTAACAATTAGTCCATTGTCTCTTATAAATCCCAAGAACAAATCATAAATATTCATATGTACTTAATTATTTTTATGATTGATATCCATAGAATCTCATATAAATTTTTGTATCTACATATTATTCACATTGAATAAGTGGAATCGAGTAGAGTGAAAATAGTTGAATACATGATATATCAATTTTTTTTTAAATAATGAATATTATATATCATTTTCTATGTCCTTAATAATGTTTTGGATCATCTAAATGATTTAGGGTATGAACCACTGGTAAAACCACATGGTGGAGTTCTCAATAATAATCCACTTTTTATCTTTTGGAAAACCTATTTTTTGAATTAATATAATTATAATTTTTAATATCTCTATCTCTAGATCTTCAAAAATAGTATGTAGTCCACATCACCCATTTCATTCAATATGTCCATTTTTTAAAACACACCTTTACAAAATCTAAATTGGGGATCCAATTTTTAATTATAAGTAATTGATCTACATGTAATGTCACAAATACTAAAACAGACCAAAAAATGTCCATCTATACGAAATTATCATCCTTGTTTATAAAAAATCCAAATTCATTAATTTTTTCATCAAACTGATGTTTCCAACTCCAATAATTTATCATCCAGAAAAAAAGGGATCATTAGAACATTAAAATTGATGAAGACTCAATTTGAAAGTGTACAAATTTATGTGGTATCATAAAAACATCTTCAACAAAATTCCTGTTAAATAATGTGGTTTTGACATATGTTTTATATATTTCATAATCATATTTTTATTTTTTGAAATATAACATCCAAATGGAATACTTCATATAACACAAAAAAATATTCTTCAAAGTCAATAATATTAATTTATCTGTAACACTTTTTCATTAAATGATCATTATAGGTATAAGATGTTTTATTCATGTAATTATTATTTTAAAAAACCTACTTCAATCCTTCGAGTCCAAATCCTTCACATTAATCCCATACATTAAATGATTTGGTCATGTACATAGAGTCCATAGCAGATTTAATAGAATTTATCTATTTCATTAAATAATAACATTTAGTAGAATCTCTTCTAGTAGTAGAGTAATAAATCAATGAATATAACATTCAAATAATTTCATATAAGAACTGAATATATTAGTGCAACCAGACTATTCCAACCATAACATCAACATTCTTTTATAACATGATTCTTTTTTTCTTCAAAACACTTTACATGATTAGCATAGTTTTTATCTCATCAATACATCATGTATAATAGTTTTATATATCTCTTCAATAATGATTACTACAATAAAATCCTAAAATCATATATCCTTTCCAATAGAATGTATAAAATTTAGAACATAGGAAAATTATTCATCGTCTGTATATATAAATAATATTCATTATACTTCTTTGGGTAACCATCCAATAAAAACATATCATCCATAGGTTTAAGTGTATTTGAATCCCAACATCTTACACATCATTTAGAAAAAAAAATAACAATTAATGAAATATTAAAATATTTCTCTATTAATATATCATATGGTGTATTTATAAATTAATTGGATAGAATATAATTATGTGGGAATGAAAAATTCTCTATATAATGTCAATAAAATGATACAAGTAGGTCACAATGATTCATTGTCACTCAAATTATGTAAAAAATGATAAAATTACATACTAAAGAATCATTATTTTAGTTTAGTGTTTGAGGATGAGTAATTTGTGTAATCATTTGATAACATCTTAAATGATCAATTTCATCCAAGATAATGTATTTTCCACCGTGATCTGATAACAAAATATTAATATTTTTTCCTACCAGATTCCATACATTTATTTGATACACTTTTAACTTTTAAAAAGTATCGTTATTATGTCACAAAAAAAATATACCATAAAGGATAATCTAATTTTTATATTTTAAGAATTACCCATAATTCCAATTTTCATGATTAATCGTTGTTCTAAAGACAGAACTATGTATATGATCCAATATTCCCCTTGAGCATTCTGTTTCTCCAAAAAAAGGTTATTTGATAATTATTATACTGATATAATTCAATTAATTATCACAAAAATAGATGAAAACATTGAGTCTGATCTATCCTCTAATACAGAACAAAGATATGTTGACCATTTCTTCACTTTCTCCCAGAACAGATCCCCATAGCTCACACTCTTCCAATGGGAATGCTGATAGCCACCAACTAACCATGGTCCCATATATCCCTCAATGGATTTATTCGTTTCACTTTGTAATGTCATCATGTGTGACTATAATGGGGAATAACATTTCCTCTCCCACGTAGTATGTTGGAATCCATCGTGTAATAATATTTTACGAATACACTCCATTGATGTTCACTCCTTGTAACATTGTTTCCCATTTTGATTGGGGAATTACCCAGTAATTTCCCACAAATGAATGGGTTATTATTTCAGAATTATATATTATATATTGGATGAATTGGTTATATACAAATGGGGATATGGTGAAAATTTTATCTCTCATGTGGTCTAGTGGAATCCCCAAGTAAATTTTACATCCCATGGAACATAGGGGTCAATCAAGGTAATTTAAATGATCCATAAAGTCTCCTTATGAGGGTTTGTACACAATATAATTGTATATAATTCCTCTTTAAAACAAACCCCATGACCACATACACATTGAAAATTATCTCCATTTAGAACTGCACCAAACATACTCACTCTCCCACATTAATACATGTTAAAACATACTCCCCATTGTAATTTTACTATGATTATAACCACTCAATATAAAATCCAATTAGAATTGTTGACCTCCATATGGATTACATCTGCAATCACCTCCTTCATCATGTATATTCATAAATTTTTACTCTATATTCTAATCTCCCTCAAAGAATCCTCCTTCAAATAGTTTCAGCTAGGTCTCCCCCATGAACATATATGCATACCAACTATATTTGTTGTATCCTATTATCTTCCCATATCAGTTTCCATTCATAGATTATATTTTCAACCTATAGTATCTCCACATAGTATCCTAATAATATTATAATCTGATACCAATATTTTTTAAATTTCTACATGAAGGCCATACATCCAAACTAAACCATGTCTAGTAACCCTTAAGGCTTTCTCTTTCTACATTTAGGAACCCAAGAATGCCAAATGTAGACCTACCCTAAAACCACGCAATCCACATGATCAAGGCATTAACATAGGTGTTCACCCATTAAATCATGTATTACAATGATAAGAAGATGTTCATGAATTATTCTCATAAATATGTATAACCCTTCTGGGATTTCAATCAGTGACGCCAAAGATAATTAGGGTATCTATTAGGAAGATATTGGATTTTTCAATACTAGATAAACATGATCATGAGGACCTTGAATTTATTTATATATATATATTCCAAGATCATTAACATTAATTATATACTGACATAGAAACATCAATGATCCAACAACACAAATTACAAGGAAGCATCCATTTATGTCTAATACCCACTCATTCACTCCCAATTCCAAAAAACCATTTTCAGCCTCCACACAGGTGCATTCCCCCACCCTTTCTCCATTTAAAAAAATCAATATCAAGTTTAATCACAATGATAATCCATAATTCATATGCCAAAATCATTATTTTTAGCATAATTTAGTAAAATTTCCTTGTAATATAATAATAAAGTGATTGGAAACTTTATGCAATATGTTAAATTTCATTGTATAAGAATACCCATAACAATAAAATATGTACCCCAATCTAAAAGAACATTGATTTATGCTAACTTGGATACGATAGAATCTAATTAAAGGACCAGACCCAACAATCAAAACCCTCATCTCATCATTGTTCCACATAATTAATGAAATCATACCATTATCCAGTGATACATATTTCCTCTAGACAATTACCATATCATCCTAATTTATGTTATTTTAACTTTTATGTATTTAATGGAAAATTTAACAACTAACCTAAAAAACCTAATATCTCTCAAAATATATATTCCCATTTAACCAAACACATCCTCATTGGTCAATATTCTAATTAATAAAAACCATAATGATTTTTTAAATATTATATACCAAACAATTATGTCTAGGAAACAATCACCTAGTAGAAAACTATTTATTATAGGATAACCACTAAATAAATCATGGTGGTCCTTTTCACATCAATTTAAATAGAATCATGTATCCTGATTATAGTAACCAAAAAATGGGTTTGGATTCCCATTATGTGGATATTTATTAATCCCCTCTCAATGATCAGTCAAAACATTGTAAACACCTACTTACATGAAAGGAGTAATTAATCCTCAATGTTACAATATTTCTAGATTTAAACCATATCATAATGACTAGATTATATCTAATTTGGAAGATATTTATTTTTTACCTTTTATATTTGTATATTCTCACACACCACATGTCAATAACCAGTCATTACACATGGGTAACATGTCACACAAAAGGATTTTGGATGAATTCATGAACATGAATGAATTCTGAATTAGTATCCCAATGTATGATATAATTCCCCATCAAAATTCCATGATGATATAATCCTACCATATTCTTGACTAATGAACATTCCATGGAGATATATGAAATGTTATAGATGTACCAAATATTGAAAATAAGGTCTTTTCCCTATCAAAACCAAACAATAGAGTTGTAATAAAATTTTATTCACTCACTGTGAATCTATTAATAATAAAAATGGAAGAAGGGGAATCTATTATAAAACAATTAATTAAAAAAATAAAGGATTTTATCTTGTTCTTCGGATAAATTTTTCAATGCGTTTCACATAAAATAAAGTGTGTAACAAAAAAGAATATTTATAATGTAAAAATAGTTGTTTTTAGATGGGTTGATATATAAATCTTCAATTATGGATATTATTTTGTGTTGTTCTCATACTTAATGGGTTCCCCTCTCAATATCCCCCATTAATCCAAATACTACTAATATTCATTGGGAATATGTTCTTAGGATAAATCTATGATAAAATACATGATCCTTAAACTTGATGGACAATTTTACCCACCAGTCGCCTTTTGAACCATGTGTAGAATTAATTGGTGTCAAATTATCATAGATAAGGAACCATTCAAGCCTTATTGGATGTGGAAGAAAAAAACTAATAACTAAATTCACAAAACCTATATTAATACATTAATACTAGGATAATGAAATTATTCCATATCACCCCCATCCAATAACATAAAAAACATACCACCCTCCCGAGGATAGAAATTAAATCCTCTCATGCAACAGAGAGGAAAACCATAAGATTAACATCAATCAAACAATTAAATTAGAATCACCAATTAATTCCCTTATACCCATTATCGTTATATAAAAAACCTTGTAGCGTTAATTGTATAAAACTTCACTGAGGATGCCACCTATGGAACCCTATTTTATCTTGCGTAGGCCCCCTTATGAAGATCTCATAATGATAGTAGGAACAAGGACACTAATAAAATTTTAAAACTCTTTATATAAATATTTTATTAGTTAACACATACTAATATATGAGCATGTAAATATAAATTATCTTACAAACGAAGCCTTCTATTATGCTTCTGTGACATTGGGAGCATTGTAGATATCTCAGAAATATCCAAAGGAATGCCCAAATTATGGACCCAAGATATGATCCACATTACAATATTATGATCTAGAAAGAATGATAGGATTTTGAACATATTACCACTATATTTCACTAATAGCTAAATATTCGTATTCCCACTGTATAAATATATCAGCACTTCTTTTTGGAAATAGATAGGCAGCCCGATATCCATGAAAGTTTCTTACAAAGTTGTAAACATATCATAGAAGCTATAATATAATGTGATTTTCACCATATCCCAGTGATCACATAAGATTAGATCCACATACCTACTCTTATAAATGTTGAATAAAATCATTTATGTGTCTCAATAGCTTAATAAAAGCAGGATCATATCCCAACATATCTTCATAATGACCAATAATATACTCTAATATTGATGGAGTATCAAGCTCATATTCTTACATCTATCCAAGAGGTCATTCAATATATTTATATTGAGGCTCTCAACACATTCCTTCTCTACATAATTCTATGGATGGTAAATGAGTAAACATGGAAGAAACCAAAATTCATGGACATATTTATAGCTTATATTAAGTAAACAATTATCATATTATAGTGAAATAAATTAACTAGTTAGGCATATATGTCTACTGCCAAATAACCTATCAACTAGATCTCTAGATGAAATGTGAGTCACCGAAGAAAAAACAAATCCATAAAGGTCACCAAAGAACACCAATGGTATAAAAAGAAAGAGAACATTTCAAGTGAAGTCCCATATACAAGCATTTGATATTATTATTGTGCATGAAGATCTCTAACAACACTTTATAGTGTCAAGAGAGTATAATGAATCATCACCAAAAAGTGAGAGCATCATTAGTAGTTGAGTTTTTCCCTGTGATATTATGATTCGTACTTTTGTTTGTTCTCCCAAGAACATTTTCTACGAATTTCCTCTCTATAGATGTATAAATACCAATAATGATAAATAATCCCATTATATTGGATGCATAATTCTTCATTACTAGAGGCTGATCAATTGTAAATATGGTTTTCCCTATCCTAGTTCACTGATTAGTAACCAAGAAGTTCCTCCATAAGGGATTCAAATATATATTCAACTAGAAGGTCCTTCATATGGTGAAAATTCAAAAAGATAACAAGATTCTTCCCTTATTTATGCTACTTAACGAACACCCAAATACTGTGTGTCACTCAAAAAATCACAATCAATTATTTACAAGACCTATACATTCATAATTGATATTTAATATTCCAAAATAGTGGGATTTCTGTGATTTTTATAGATCATACAACGATCTCTATATTCATATATGGGAATAATCAATGGGAAAATAAGAAACTCACTTCATTATGACAATTATCATAGAAAAAACCATGGTTGTAAGATATATTGGATGAATAGTACCCTAGATATGATACAGAATGAGTGGATATGTGGAATAAATAAGTCATGTAGAAACTTATTATCATGTTTTTTACAAATTTCTGTCCTTGATAAGAAATCTCAGATGTGTTGGAATATATGTATTAACTTTATTAATCTTAATTTAATGGGGTAAAATTCATCAACTAATGTCCACCCACCTTTCTTATCATCAATAATACAATAATATCCAAAAAATCATTTTCCCTAATTAAAAAGGCTATAGTCTTAGTACCTTTTAATCTATTCTCATAGAAACAATATAGGAACCTAAAGTAAACATGTATCCTTGAACTGATGGTAGTTTATAAAATAATCAATTATTCCCCATATGGAATGCATATATAGGGATTTGAGAATATATGTAATAACCCTATAACTGATCCATAGGTCATCAGAGACCCCAATTAGATAATATAATAATTCTATTATCTTAAGAGATGTTTTGGGTCAATATAATACATCTTTTAATTGTTCTATACAATATAATCCAACTACAATTAAGGAAAAAAACCAAAGTGAACAAAGGGATTGGACCATTGATAGGATTATAGGATATGACCTCAAAAATGATTCCAAATAAATATTATCTATAAATGAAAATGTTTAAAATAATTTAACAACCTTCAGTAACAACCTACTCATATTCTAAAAATTTATTTCACTGAGATCATGCCTGAGTGAAAGAATTCTAAATATGGTATATTTTATTAGAAACTATTATTTTATCCATCCCTAAGAAACCAAATCCCATTCGGTTGGGGGGAAGTTTTAACTCCCCAACCACCCAAGATAGTATCATATCAACAACATAATTTATCAGTGGTACATGAAGGATCATGTTAGTCCCAACCCAGTTTTTTATCCATTTTATCACCACCTATAAGAAGGTTATCCAATTATAGTCTAGTTGATAACATATAATATCCACATCATGTAGAATTTATGTAGTAATATGATAAAACCTTATAATTCACCAAACACTAAGTAAGGATTATTTGAGACTCCCTACAGATCACCATATATATATACATCTAATCGACAAAACCAAACTAAATAGAATATTTAACCCTATAGAAGTCACAAGAATAAACAACATAATATGACATGGGACAAAATGGTGGATCCAAACATGCCTTTGGGGGTTGGAATAGAGAATGAAAATCCACTCTATTATAGGGATGATGATTAAGTGTTTTCTAAATCCACCATGTGATTTAGCAAATTTATATAGTTATTATATATTAATGGAAGTTTAATATGGAATGGACATCATGGCACAATATGAAGAAACAATTTCATGAGAAAAAATTCACAATAAAACATGTGAGGAATGTGTTATCAACCAACATCATAAGAAGAAAGTTATCCAAGAAGCTCTAGATGATGATATTCCTCCCAATAACAAGTTTCTGATAAATTTAAAGGGTATTTTATGGATATATCCCACTTAATACATAAACTTTTAGAAATTAAACTCTACTAAAGAGATGCAAGAGAATTACATGAATAAGATTGAAAATGTGAAATAAATCAGTGCTAAATGACTCTATGGTTGTATTACTATAGATTATAATAATTCTTTATAACTGATTATTCCTCTAACTCAGTACTAAGGCATAAAAATCCCATGAATGTAGAGTCTTAGTACCATGTCAAATGTAGGTCAGAAAAAATTAGTTTATCTAATCCAAGTTTTTGACGGTGACAACATGTTACCATTATTTATATAGTATCTCCCATATTTCTGGTAATATCACATATATATCACAAGAATTTAGAACCATAAACCAATATATATTAGTTGAACACATCATAGGTGATTTACTATCATCATTTGAGGTTCAGTTAGAACTGTATTTCCTCTATAGTTCTTGATCTTTTTTGAGTCTCTTTTCGAATGAATGGTGTTTATATTAGGACATAGAACCCCTAGTAAAAAATATGATCAAAAAATATTCTAAATAGGGAGAATCAACTCATACTTTTCCTAAATATTTAAATCCCCCCTTCGCAACAGGTTATGCATTAGAAGATCTAGATCTTCACATGACACATTTTTTGTCCTTGTGTGGAATAATGTAGGGAAATCTTTATTAATTGGAGAGTGAAAAAAATGATGATACTTGTAAACTATTGAGTGATAGTAAATTTTTAATTTTAGTTTTCTATATTTTTCCATCCTATGAAAGGAAAATTTTCATAGCTACTAATAAGGTAAATTCAACATTATGTGAGGGATAATGGAAATCATTGATTTATAATGTAATAGAAAGTGTGAAAAAGATAGGTTCCTTGACATCATCATTATATGAGACTATTTCAAAAACATACTAAATATTTTTTTCCCAGAAGATATATATATAGAAATTTCTTATAAAGGCTATCTAGAATGACAATAAAATAGTGTTAATGTTGATGAATTACCAATGTTGTTTATAAGAGTTTTTATCCATGACTCAACATATAAAGGAGAAAATTTTACAAGACATGTAAAAATATATTCATTCTCATATATATTAAGGAAAAAGGATCTGAAAAATAAAAAACATCCACATTCATACCTAAACCACCACTGCTAACTATTGTGGTTTCTTGGTGATCTTCATTATATGTTCGAATTCATATAGAGTTACAAACAAAGAATACACATAACCATAATGTTTCCTGGATGTATAATGGTTTCACATGAAATGAATAATGATGAAAAAAAACCTTATATTACCAATAAGTATTAGTTCAAGAATATTGCATCATATACAAAGTATATTTTCTCCTTGAACAATCTGTGGTCATGGAACCAAATGATATTTACCTCATAAATCATCAAAACTATTTAACACTCCGTTAAATACTATTAAAAAAAATTCAGTTGTTGTTAAAATTTTAAAAAAACTATAAAAATGGTTTTTTCATGACATGTGAGATTAGAGAAGCCTCTAACATAGGTATCATATATTTTAGATACCCATAAATGGAGAGAGAAAAACTAGATGTAATTTACAACAAGATATAAATAATGTTAAATAACTAGATGATTCATTAAATAAAAAATCAGTTTCATAGTTTCACAATGGAACAACTCAAACAACCAATTACTTCCCCAATTTCATTTAAATCTTAAAATGATTCAATATAAACTCCATTATCTAGATAAATGATTATTTAGTAAATGATATATATGGTTCTAGACAAGGATATTTGACCACATCCCAATCTATTGTATACCCTCATGAATTTTTCCCCAAAAAAATGAAGTATGGAAACCACCACATCAAAAAATAATCCTCATTAAATAAAGAATCTCCTTTGATATCTATTATTTTTATGACCCTTTAAATTAGTTCTCTGGTGAAGAATATGTATGTGTTGTTTTTTTCACAACACATTAAGGAGGAAATAGATGAAGAAACTATGAATAGTGAGGTAACTAGGGAAGATATAGTTACGGATGATATAAAACAATAGGGTAATATCCTTATATTATTGATTTCTGTAGTTGAGACTCTAGGTAATGTGCATTATCTAGTCCAATTGAAACATCATGTCTCCCCTATGTATTCCATGAGTCATTCAAATCCAATTTTCTTAAAAGAAAATTTAGAAGGTTTGAATCAATCTAATCATTGTAGGCATGTGGTTAGAAAAATTTACCTGACCTAAATGCTAAAAAAATTGAGATAAATTATGGAAACCTATAAATCAAAAATAAACTCTCTTTCATCTAATCCTCAATCTAAGGAACTACCATATGCTTGAAAGAGTTAAATCCCAGTGAAAAATTAATGCACCTTGTATAGTTAGATGTCATATCAGAAAAAAATTTTATCATGACCAAACATCACCAGTCTAAATAAATTAAGGAATATCTTTTCATGGCCCATTGGGGACCCCTAATGACCATGGTAAACATTTAATGGGTTATACTAATAGTAATAAGACTTACATATG
Source organism: Viscum album (assembly GCA_963277665.1). Lineage (NCBI taxonomy): Eukaryota > Viridiplantae > Streptophyta > Magnoliopsida > Santalales > Viscaceae > Viscum > Viscum album. The sequence continues at coordinate 1,203,646,216 of OY728145.1, forward strand.
GAATATCACATGATAATGGTATTCAAAAAGATAAATCTGTAGGTTATAATTTATGGGAACATCAAACCCCTATATATATTATGAATGATCTCTATTGATGAAAATTATTATTATTTAATTTTAAATGTATCCATGATTAATATTCATCCAAAAATGACTCTATATAAATTAGTATATTGTCTGGATGATTTGTATCACTAAAAAATAACTATTTAGGGGTTTAAAACAAGTGAACATGGGCCTCTAGGAATGATTATACTCAAAAAAATAGTATGATAACTCGTATTAAAAAATGATTTGATTTTAGATTCAAAGGATGTTATTTTAAATATACATTTTGGAGTGTTAAGGAATCATAGGCATATTGCAATATAGTCATCCTATAATCAATTCCTAAATGAAAATTTCAATGGAAGGAAGTAGTATTATATAGATATAGTTTCCCATTAAATATTTTTAATCCTAATATATTGAAGCATGATTCTGAATTCGAGATGAAAAATAATTAATTATAACAAATGACATTATGTTACCCATTCAAAATGGTTTGGGAGTTGTTTCTCCATGTTTGTAGGGTGTACATAGTGAGAGTTTTGTAATTTTAATCAATCTGATCCTAGAGAAAATAGAATATTTGAATATATAATAGGGTCTAAGTACATAACATTCCCATGTCAATAGTGTGATGGTTGTGCCATCTTTTGAATGCATGTTAGATGAAGATCACAGTTCAACATTTGAAAATGACTCTGGAAATGAGAATAATCATTATAATTCTTTGTTGATATAACCAAAGGGAATTTATGCATTATAATAATGTATATAAAATAACTCTATGTTAATATATGAATCAAAATACTACCTCGTAATATCTTCAAAACGTCAGGAATTTTGTAACTTTGTTTCTTTGTATAATTATAAGAATGATTGTGATGATATCATAAATAACCCAAATGAAAATGAAATTTAAAAAGAACACTATAATACCATGGAAATATCCTCTCCACTAATAGTATATTAATTTGTAAATATTTCATAATCTGGATTCAAAATTTCCCTAACATATTATATCCCTTATACAACATAGGAAGTAAAATAATAGGATGATGACCATATAAATTTTCTGAATTCATTTGATGAAGGAATACCCATCACCCTATATGAGATAAAATAGTTGAATAATATATATAAATAGGGTATGATTTTACACATAAAATAATTTTTATTTAATTCCCTTTAAATAAATTAAATCTTTTTGATAGCTTGTGATGTACAAAAATCCGGTTTTAAAAGAATTGTGTCAATTCATTAAATTATTATATAAACATTAAAATAATAATGTATTAAATAAATTTGAGGGTAATAATAGTAAGAATTGAATTACATGTATATATAAACTCTATATAAACTCTATTTTTTTAATGTAAATTGTTTCATAACATCTTTAAAAATCATGGTAGAAGTAATTATTAAAACGTTTTGAAATTTTTTGATAAAAATTAAATCTTTCTTTAAATACCCATTTAAAAATTATATGGGGAAATATTTTTAAATTAAGTAATGAGATTCTTTTATCAATGAGAACATAATATTTAGTTTTTTAATGAATGCTTCTTTTTAGATTTAATACTATTAAAAGATAAATTATTATTTTTATCATTTTTTAAGTATAATTTTGAAGAATTATTTTAAATAATATTAATTTTTTTCATTGGGATTAATTTAATGTTCAATTTAAATATGAAAACTTTCTATATATATAAGTGTTTTCACAGCAGAACCATTGTTTTCTATCGTATTTTTGGGTATACTTTTAAAATGGATTCTACCACTTTTTTATATTTAATATGAAAAAATATATTCAAAAATTAGTAACCATAATAATTTTTATTATTTAGTGAGGTTAGTTTACTTTTTTATTATTATAAATACTAAAACTAGTAATAATTAATTACTTTCATTATGGTAAAAACTAATTTACTATGTGTATAATTATATATATAAGAGTAGAGATAACATTAAAACATGTCCAAAACCCATTTTAGGACCCTATTAACTCTAAAGATCAATAAAGTACCAATTGGGTATCTTTTTTCCATAAAAAATACATTTTTTTATTTTATTCTTATCCAAAATTCCTTGGGTATCCTCTCCCCCAGTTATAAAAGGCCACCGCACTACCCACCATATACATTTCCAAAAGCATCGGGTTTACAACATATTTGACCATGTAATTTCTTTAATTAACTCCCATAATAATATATGACATTTTGAGGATAAAACCATCAAAAATTGGAATTTGGTGTAATCATATAAATATTATATTTGGAATATGTAATAATACTAAATGAGAATTTTTTTATTTATTCTTACACATCATGAAAATCTTATTAAATCTTGATATAACGATAATTTTTTTCCAATATACTAATATGTTATGATGTAAATTAGATGACCTTTATCTATCTCCTCTTCCAGAAAATGGGAAACTGAATAGTCTATCATGTGTACGGTGAACTACCACCTTACAAATAGATTAAATTGTTTTTCTATCACAACCTTTCATGGTTATATATAATGATGGATTTCACACATATATATTATATTTATGGTATTATTATACATACATAATTTTAATACAACATATACCATTTTACACATCATTTCAGTTAAAATATGATATTGTCAATTGTGTGTATGGAAGACTACCCCCATAAAAAGTGATGTGATTCTTTTACTTATGAATTACATAGAATGTACTTAGGATACAATTAACAAATATATGGGATATATATGAGAATATTTTTATTTTGGGAAATTCATATATCACTCAATTTATTACTCATTCACTTGTTAAGGAAATTAACGCACAAAACAATGAAAACAATGAAATATTAATAACCAAAAGTGGTAAAATGTCACATGATGACAATATATGAAATTATAGGACTGATTATTTTAATTATATATATTTATTACTTTCCAATAAAATATAAATATGAGGATAAGTCATTTTCATATAATGGAAATCATATGGTAAGTCACATCATCTCAATTTATATTCATTGAGGAACATTGAATTCTAGTGTGCATAATTTCATTTATATGGTGTACACACTTTGGATTTGACATTAAATGTTTTGAATAATTCATACATAATGTTATTTTAGGTATTAATATTAATTATTTAGTCCAAGGTTATTTGAGAAGAAAATTACGAAGCAGTAACAATTAACATAACTCAATTTCCTCTCTTTTTGTTATAATACTTCTTGATTTTCATATGATATTATATGATTAATATTATAATAAATATTTGTGATCTAATATTTTATTACAAAATGGCCAATTTTTATTTACAACAGAAACAAAAAATCTATTAATTTATTAATAATCACATCCATATTATGATCATGGTAAGGAATTTTTTCTCAATTTCCAACTCATTAGAAGATATTTTTTAATTTTTACCTATTCACTTTCATGTGGTGAATAAAAAAAATATTTATGTATTTATTGTGAATACCTATTCATTCAGATGGATAATATTATAATTATATTTTTTCTCATATTATTTTTATCCGATATATAAATATTTTATAAACCTTCTTCCATTATTATATATTGTGTTTACGTAAAAATTGATTTGATTAAATGTGGAAAGATAAATGATTATGTGTTCTTTTCTAAATATAGATATTTATTAATAAGGAATATTATTTGTGAATTAAATTTTTTATTTTATATATTTTTGATTCATTGGATGCATGTAGATGGGTGAATCCGATATTATATATCCCCTGAAGGCATAGATAGTTCTCATGATATAAACATGTTATCCAAATAAAATGGGTTTCTACCAATAGAGTTAAATGTACTATGGTAGGTCTTCATGTTAACTGTATCATGATTCATAATATCCTGACATACAATAACTAAGTATTACCTTAATTTATTATTCAGTTATAATTAATATCAATGATATTTTCTGAATGATATTATCTCAGGATGCATTTATTTCTCAGTTTATTTATTAAATAGAATGTGTATTTCATTAATTACCTTTATATATTATTTTTTCATTATCTAACATATGTTGGTCTCTATGAATTGGTATGTAAGATCAATTAATTATGGAAGAAATATAGGAATAGGTGGGGAACCTCATAATTCCCACATATGATCTTCCCAAACATACCCATCTATGGAGTTTGAATCTCTATTCATACTCTTAAAATCTTCAAGATATTCAACTGAGTTCATCCAATGAAAAGAAGAATGTGAGAGACAAGGGAATATTAGTTTTTTTGTTCTATTTATAACATTAATAGATGGTATTTTCTCTTTCATATCAATCACAGAGCATAACATATAATCCTAAAGGGCACCACTGCACGTGTAGCAGCTCCAATTGTGGAAATTTCAGAATTTTTATATCTATGAAAAAAATCTTTCATCAGCCTGATTTCACTCTCAAAAGGTATGAAACCCTAGAAATTGATTGATATGGTCTCACACTTATCTTTTGTATTGGGTGTCATTGATTTTCATTCATATGTTTTGTTCAAGGGTTCTTCCATATACTTTTTCATTCTACCAATTTCAAACGTCATGCATGGATCTTTGGTTCTATACACTAGCATAAGTGAATCCTTAAATTTTAGCATATTAATTTATGTTTCAATATTTGTGAATTCAAATATTCTTTTTCATAGATTTGGATCAAAATTTGGAAATTAAATTTGTTTTTTTGGCACTCGGAGATAATATATGACATAACATTTGTAATCAGCATCCCAATCCACATGGATATGGCAATTGAGAGGGTGAGTTAGAGTTATTTCCCTAGATTATTAGACATGTTTGATGTATGGTCCCAATTTTTTGTCAAGGTAGTCCACTCTTATCCTCATGATGATATTATTTTAATAATACTATATGAAAAATGGCTACTATTTTGAGAATATTGTTACTTGGTTGGGAACACGTGGTCCAATTTTAGAAAAACTAATTATTTATGCTTAATGTAAACTTAAGGGTAAAATTTTTTATCACTATAAAATGAATGAATATATGGTTTTTTAAATTATATTTCTACTGAAAATAAAAATCAGACCATAAAAAAGATACATAGGCACATATTCTTATGAGGGTATAAGAAACTTCTTTTCAAGCACCACAACATGATGTAGAAGGTATTCCAAAGATTGTAAGACGTATAACCAGTCCCATTTTTCTGCCTTATTATTAAATTACTGATGAGATTATCTCTAATAATCAGGTTAATGATCCACCCCTACTATCATGGGCTGATGATTAAAATTAATTTGAATTGGATACATTAGGAACATCTTCTAAGGATATTATAATAAATGGAAGAACTAAAGAAAATGATGGAGATGACACATTTGATATTCAACTAGACAGGGATGTTAATGAATAATAAGAGGTGGCTGAAATGATTTAGTTGGGTAAAATTGAGGTCTCATAAAATTCCAAAAAGGAAAGGCCAAGCTTGTTTTGGTAACTGCAAAGATATCAATGGAGACATGACTTCATGCCTTAGCCTACACTACTCCTACTATTCCAGGTGTGGATGAGTATTTTTAATTCTAATAAACATATTATTCCTAATGGTCTAGCTACCCAGATGATATATGGATCTTTCAATGGTTAATATGCTTTCACATATGGAATTGAAAAATATTATGATTTTATATCCACTCATTTAAGTGCTATGTAGGTTCAAATAGTTACAAGTACTTCTAAGAGATAATGGAAGATCCAAAATTCTTTCACTATAAGGGATAGCTCTACTAAGGTACATTTCAAGAAAATTTATATTATAAATATTGACATACAGGGATCTACTTTGGCTGTAAAGGTTTTTCCGACAAATGTAGATGAATAAAATTTCATGACTACATTATGTAAACCGGATTTTGTCTTACTTCATGGTCTCACGATTCTCTCTTCTCTAATCCCTAGACACATCACTAAAATATATTCTAGTTCACCTCTCTACATATGAAATTTTAAACAAGATGGATATACAAATATTAAATTATAGTTCTTTTTACTAGGGACCCTGGTCTTAAAAAACACCCTTACAGCAGATTTTGGCCGCCTTCATGCAAATGTCAGTCCTGGTGCATCCACAGGGAAACTGATCCACCCTAATGAATTGTTTATAGTGATATATGAAGAACCAATCAGAATTTATGTTGAAGATTTGATTAGGATAACCCAACCCATGAGTGGGTATGTAATATGTAATGTTATCATAAAATTCCATTTTGATACGCTTGCATCTGCCTTCAATGATGATGATGGGAAAAGGAATTATTATGTTTATTGAACTGAAATCATGACGGCTGGTCTTGTGGATGAGCACTCAGATGATAGTGATGGCCCGTGGATGCATTCTAGGACATGGAAGAGGGGGATACATCCTCTTGGTATATGTGTATGCCTTCCACATCCTGATATATGTTCCCTCTCTTAAGCAGGTTGAAAAACTTCTCTTATTATTTATGATCCCTTGTGATTTTGAACCATATATCAGTTTCATTATATATTTTCAACAAATAAGCCTCTAGAGCCTTAACTATTATAAAAAAATTTATACATTATCTAATTACTATAGAAATTTTCTTTAGTAAATTTAATTTCTGTTTAGTTATTTATATTTTCATATTTATAATTAATTATTTATTTAGGATTTCATCTATTTTAAGTAAACGATATTAAGTATTTGAGATCACCCTTATTTTGAATCCATTCCCTTGGATAATACAAAAACATATTTTAATGACGTTTAATATATGTATTTTATTATAATGTTTTCTATTTTTTATTTTTAATGTTAAATAGGTATCATTTCTGTGTTTTGTTATCCAAAATTACTTAATTGAGTGATCCATTGATATTTAATTCCCTTGTATCTATGCTAATGTAATAATTAATGAACCAGATCTTGGTTGATATAATCAAATATGTTATAGATGGTATCGGAGGAAGTTTAGTGTAATATGTGGGAAATATATTAATGAATTATAGATTAGATAATATAAAAGTATTATTGAAATTGATGACATCTAATGGAGAACATTCAAATCATTGGAAATGAATGGATTATGTATTTTTTCAAATAATTGAATCCTTTTTTGGATAGTAAAAGTTTATATGTTATATGAATTTATGTACCTAGGGGTAATAACTCTAAAAAGGGCTCATTATAATTGACTCAAAAATAATGTGGTGTATGAAAACAGGCATAACTATTTACATAGTTTAAAAATTCAGTGGTATATTCTTAGGATAAATAAATTTTTCTTTTACTTCCTACAATTAATGAATTTAAAATAAATCCACCATCAATGAAACCATTCTTATGATAATTATATTAACAATGCATAAATTTTTAATTTATGTTATGTTTTACAACATGTTTTTAACTATACATTATGTGTTATAATTAAAAATATTATGAGCTATTCAGGAGTACATTATTTTTAATAATGTATCCTAGAAGGAGGAAGGGTATCTATAATCAATGTCAATTTAGATATTTCCCTAACAGGGAAGTCAATACAGCTAGTAGAGGAATTGAGAAAACCGTGTCTATATTAGTAAATCATAAATAAGTTATTACAACTAACAATTCCTAGGATGAGTAATATATTAATGAGTATGATTATCCTATGTATTATTTCATCATGTGATAAAATCCCCAATAATATTTTGGGACTAATAATGTAATAGAAAATGAGAAATGGATTATGTATCTTTGGAAGATTTGTATGGTCGTTGGATGTGATGAAAATTAAAATATTGTACCATGAATGTATTTTCTCAAATGTGATGTAAATAAAAAGTTAATATTGATCGATAATACTATGGAGGAATAGTAAATAAAACATGTGGAATAAAATTATTTTAAGGATAAAATATTTGATAAATATTTAACTAATGTCTAAAAATGGGAAATGAATAAAATGTTAACCACCTTAAGGAAACATGATGAAAAATGTATTTTTGGGTGTGGGGATTCCATTACAATGTTACTTATATATGATACTGATTACATGCACAACACAAAGTGGAATATTGGTAATTTCTTTAATTTGGTTAATTTAAGTCATAAAATGGTGTCGGTATCTCAATTTGTTTTTTTAGATTATTAAATAGTTTTATACACTATAAAAAATGATTTGGATGTTTATAGATAACATATATTTGGTGAAATAGGAGAACTAGAGATCATCTAAGAACTAAGAAAAATGGAATTTATCCATGAAGAAGAAAAAAATAGTGAAATTATCACCTTGTGAAAACTAATTAAAAAACTTTATGGGAAATGTTTGGATGGGATGAGAGTCTCATATATGTATTGAGATAAATACCATCTAGATGTTTAATTAAAGGAGAATAAATAAATATATGACTTAGTGTCATATTTTGTAAAAAATGAGTGTTTATTGACACCAACCTTCCAAGAGTCAATGCAATCAACCCTAGAAGATTCCAAGGGGAGAAGGAAAAGAATCCTTTATCACATTAGTAGGTGTATATTATTAATAATTTTGTGGGCATACATTAATAATATCTTAATATTTTTCAAATTTTTTGATATAATTTTTTTATCTTTACACTCTTATATATCAACATAATTTTTAATGAAAATTATACATTTACCTTTTAATTTAAGATGAGGGTTTCGAGTAATACAATATAATGGATGAATCACTACAATAAATAGGTGTATGGAATTCCCCCTCATGTCCCACAGAAAATATATTTGTATGGATGTTATTATTTTAGTAATGGTTTACTTGGATATAATTTATTGGATGCACTATATTTAAAAATATGATTCAAATAAATATTTTATGGAGAAGGAAATTATAATTTGTGATAAATATACGGAATTCCTTATCTTTATAATGTAAAGTTCATTATTGAGACAATTTCATATCAAAATGATATATGTCTTATTTATGAGATTCATGGGGAAAAAAATAAATTACAATTTTTGGAATGAGATAGTAATATATAAACTATTGATGTATCTATTTTATAGGAATATATTAATGTATTTCCTAAGGAATTATCACAACATCTAGTACATCCTGAATTCAATTTTTCTATTGACAATTTCTATAGTTTAGGAGAAAAATAAAAGTCCCCATGTTGAATGTCCACTTTGGAGTTAGTGGATTTTTAGAAAATATAATGTTAGTTTTGTGACAAGGGATTTTTATGACCAAGTGTATCACCTTATGGATCGCCTTTTCACTTTTTTAATAAAAAAGATGTATCCTTGATGCTTCGCATTGACTATAGTGAAATAAAAGTTATTATGATAAATAAAAGGTATCTCTTACCTCACATTTATGACTTATTTGATCAACTTTAGGGAGATAAATATATACCAAAGATTGATGTTAGGTATTATTTTCATAAATTTCAAGTAATTATAGAACGAATTCTAATAATATATTTTTAAATGAGTTTTGGATATCAAATGTTTATAGTAATTCCAATTGGATGGACTAATGAAGCCTCTATTTTTATGAATCTAATAAATTAATAATACAAGTACTATCATATTTATTTTATTGTGGTAATAATTAATGATATATTACTATTTAATAAAGGATAATTTTACTATACCAATATATATTGGATCATTCTTGAGACTCTCAGAGGGAAAACATTTTTTGGGATGTTTTGTTGGTGTTATTTCAATCTTCAAAATTTTTTTTACTCATACATATTGTATCCATGGATGGAATATCCGTTGATCCCATAAAGGAAAATGAAGTCATAGAATTTCCTAGTCCAATGAAAATAACTATGGTATATAGCATTGTTGGATATGCTAGTTATTCTCGATGCATCAATCAAAAAACGTTTCCCAATTGGATAACCTATTAACCATGCATACACATAAATAAGTTAATTTAATTTGGATTAAATAATGATTTTTTTGATGATTTGAATAAGAGATTGGTCAAAGATTTTTTACATTACCATTAGTAAATTATGGGGTTTTAATATATATTTATACCATAAAATAAGCATTGGTTTATGTAGTTATAAAAAAATTTAAATCAATTATTAAATCATTATGTTACTTTTGTACTCAAGAACAAATCTATCGAACCCACTTAGTAATAATTTTTAATCTATTCTTTGAAGATAAATAAAAATTATCTTGATGGTGAAAGAAATGTGATATAAATAGTCCATAAAATCCTAATATAGATATTCTCATATAAGTAGCTAATCATGAGAGAACATTGATGGATTAAGCTATTTAGGTATTAGGATTTCCCAATACATTACTACAACGGAAAAGAAAATACGGTTGTGTATGCAATTAGTAGGAAATATCATGGCGTTATAACAAAAATTATGATTGAGAGTGATCCTATATTAAAATATATAGAAAATTTAGATATGGTAATTATTATTGAAAGGGGTACATCATTTACTTTTTAATATTTTGTATAACTATATATATTTTAAAATATATAATGTTCTTAATCTAAAGATGATAATTTTCAGAGGAACATTATTACATTGAATGATGGAATGTTGGTATATTATAATTTGTGTTAATGGAATCTTAAAATTTGGAATGATAATATATGATCCATCTATACCTATGATAAAAATGAAATTGTTATACGACCATAATAGATCTAATTTCTCTACAAAAACTAGTAGAAAAATGACGTATACTCACAATATATTTTCTCAAATTAGAAAAAATTGTTCTCTAATGAATAAGAGAGGAGTGTCTCATTTTCAAATGGGATATTATGTTTTCTTAATAATTTTTATCTAAAAGTTTGACATATGGTTCTGAATGAAGGGAAAAAGATACCTAGTAAAACAAACCATTCCAATTATTGAAATAATTATATTTTGGGATTATCATTTGGAAATTACATCATGTTTCTCAAAAGTAGATGATGTGTTCCATATATCACTATTATAGAAGAACATGTTAGATCCCACACATGTGCTCTCCTATGACCATGTATTGAAACATGATATATCTTTCTATAAAGAAGGCATCAAAATCATTAATATTGAATATCATGTACTATGTAATTGATAAACTAGGCTGTTAATGGTACCTAGATTAAATCAGAATAATGGTGGAAGTATTATGGGAACCAGAGAATGTTAATATGGAGAACTAAAGTTATCAGTTTAAAAGATACTATCATATAAATTTTGGAAATATAATTTTTATATGAGATAATGATGAACACATATATGATATGTGATTTATTATCTTTTAAATAAATTCAATATCTTGGATAGTTTATGATGCATTCAAGCTCATGTTCAAATAAAACACAATCCTATACTAAAATAGTATTTAAACATAAACTCTATAAACTAGTAATTAAGTAGAATGTTACAAATAGGATTAAATATATTATGAAAACAATAGATAGTTCACATGTAACGCCCTAACCCAAGATACCCAGAGTCCGTGCATTATTACATTTCATTGGCATCATCACAAAAGATCAAGTATCAAAATATTTATTAGTTTCGTATCTTTAGAAGTACTAGATACATTCATAAGGTTTACATTATATTATAAAATATAAAACTACAACAGAATTGTTTCCATGGACAACACTGAGATCCAATAGACTATCCCAATAGTCTAGTTATAATAAACATCTTCACATCCTGGGAGAAATAAATCATAAAAGGGGGTTACCTCAAATGTTCTGTAAGCATAACAATATAGCATAAACATTCATAAATAATCATAAACATTTAAGGCAATGTATGAAACTAATACAAAAGCCTTTTCAACATAAACATCCTCATAATATGGAAAATATAGATCAAAATAATTCCATTTACTTACTCACATCGATATTCTACTAGTCGAATAATAACATGAAATATCAATAGCCACTTTCATAATGATGGAATTCGTAATGGAAGTCTTTCAAAACCACATAGTCAAGGCCTTTGGAGAAGACTACAAATAGTATTTTTTCAATGCCTTCTGCTAAGACACTATTTTGTCTCATGAGACTTACCAATTCATCGGGGATCCATAGTGGGCTCCACCCATCACTAACTATGTCCAATGCAATCCTCGTATGAAATGGTTTATACATAACATAAACATTCGTATTAAAACTAGCATTTTAAATTTCAATAATTTATCTATAAACCATGAATGGTATTAAATAACACATCCACAATCAACCATATCACAAAACCATCAATATATTATGGATGTTTTTTATCATAATAAATCAACTTCAAACAAACTAAAAACCCATTAAAGGATGTGGACATAGATGAAATCAATCTATTTTTAGAGAAATATACCTTTCTATTTTGAAATCATTTAAAATTCAAGTAATTATAATAGAAAACATTTATATTTGAAAATATTATTATAAGCTTGTAAGGGAAACTTAGATGTTGTTATAATTTCTGAAAATAGCCGCACCTGCCGTATAAGTTAAAAAAACATTCATACATCAATTTTGTTGAAAAGATTCAAAGGTACCTTATTTGGAAAATGACAAAAATATTCCTTTCAAAGCATTTTATAAAAAGTTAAACAAGGGTATAAAATACTTTAACACATATTCTAGTAAATAGTAAATTTTTTTTGGAATACATTTCTAAGAATCATTGATGTGGATGATAAAGAGGTCCCTATAGATACTTATGTAAAAAAACATCGGATAATAAAGAGATTTTTAAATTAACCATTAGCTTATACTTTTCCTTGGTTGAGGGTAGGTTAACCTCATGTATAATGGTTAAATAATTATTACTTAATCATACAAGAATAATATACATTAATATGATATCATATATGATTTTTTATATTGATTTGTTAATAATATTTTGGTATTATCATTGTTTTGGTTGTTAACTAATTCAATTTCCTTTATATGATTTGTTATGTAAGTAATGTTTGTTATGGATAGGATGTATCGTATTTATATTCAGAGTGATATTATGTTTTTAAACATTATTTTGAATCATCTACGTAAAATTATTCTTGAATGGATATGATGGTGAATGAATCTAATCGCATTTAGGGAGTCAGTGATCCTTACGTACGCACGAGCGACAATATCATTTTTTTGATATTAAAATATTATATAATTGGATGGTATATAATATATAAATATTAATTATTATTTTATAATTACTATTTACATTTATTATACATTATTATTATACCCATCCAAATAATAATGTATTGAATAACAACTACACCACGACGTGGAGACGGTTAGTCGTACGTACACACGTATGATGACATGTCATTAAAAGGATACATAGAATAATGAATATCATTGTTACATATTTATAATAACATTATATTATATATAAGAAACTGGAATTATTATTTTAGAATGGAAACAACAAAGAAAGAGGAAGTGGAAGAAGAATGGAACTTGAAAGAGATGATGAAATATTTACCTCTTCTTCAGGTTCTTCATTTTGATTTGATCAAAAGGGATCATTTGTTTGCCTTTATGACTAAAAAAAGGACTCTAGGATTATGGGAGGATAGTTGAGATGGTATTTGGGTAGGGGTTGGCTGATCCAAAATGCTTTGGAGATGTGAATTTAATGGATAGGTGAGTGCCCTATTATAAGAAGGGTGAGTTGCCTCTAAGGAAAAGATAGAAATATTATTATATAATAAAACCATAATCAGTTTATATTGGAATAAGAATGAATTATTTAAAATATAATATGGGGATGGGTCAAAACCCACTTAACCAATTGGTTATAGACTAGTTTGGGTCCACATATATTGACATTATCTTTTAGATTTAACAATTAGTTAAATAGATTGTTATTTATCATGTCACATTGTATTTTTATATTATATGTTCAATAAAAATTCTATATAAATCCAAGAGAACCTAAAATGGTTCATTAGTGACATATATAATATAATTTAAGACCTTTTTCCAAACCATAAATTTTTAGGAATAAAATATCAATTAATAATATAATATTTGTGTCAAAAACTCTTTTATGTCAATGTTGACACTATTTGGTATATTGTTTTTTCTAAATTCAAAACAGCATTATTAGTTCAAAAAAAATTCATCAAACCACCCTAAAATTTCATATTATCCTATATAATTATTTTTATTCATACAAAGTCTCAAAGTACATTTATTTGGATATTTATAGTATCTATTATTTTAATATTTCATTAATTAAGTAATTTCTGCATCATTATTGTGTCATAAATAAATTAAATTATATAATCTCTAAAAAATATAAATAAAATACCATTAAGTATTAAATCTTATTATATTTATAAATAATATTTATAGTCTAATTTATCTAATGTATATCCTTGTAATAAACATGGTTTAGCTATTAAATTTGGAATTTATCACTTTTAACACTTCTTTTAATTTAATAATAATAAATGTACCAATTGAATACATGTGGACCTAAATGATCATATATTATTATTTTTGGATTTTTTTTCTAATTATGCTTATCTAATAGAATTAGGACACATGTTAGGCAAATAATAATATCATTTTTACCCATAATTACCCTATTTACTTTTAAATATGGTAAATAAAATTAAAAAGATACTATTCACCAAAAAATATTTTCATCTTAATGAACCAAATTTTACATAATAATATCAAATGTGTCCCTCAAATTTTTGAAATTCAACTCTCATAGGCGGTAAAATTAAGTTTTAGGTAAATTTCTAAATTCTCTTAGGAGGTGGGTAAAAGGCGGTAAAAATTTCAATAAATTATTATATATCTAAAAATATTATAAACTGACTTCAATGAATTACATTGAACTTATATAGGTATTATGCATCTATTTATAATTAAAATAAAGTTTAAAAAATAATTATTATTTAAATAAAAAATCAGTTTTAAACTATAACTCAGGGTTTTCACTATTTATCAAAAAATGAATGTTTTCAGAAAAACACTAAAAATTCACCCTATGATAATTTTGATATTTGAAATCCAAAAATAAAGGCATTTTGAAAGATAAAATTTATAAAAGTTAAAAAAGTGGGTATTACTATTCATAACAGCTAGTTTGAAAGTTTGGGGTGTTATAGAACTCGAAGTTGTGTATAACACACGCTATTGTATTATTAGAAGGGAAACATACTGTGGAAGCTCGGGGTGTTACATTCTACCCTCATTCAAATAATTTTATCCCAAAATTTATAAAATATTACTGCTGTTGGTGACAAAAATTTGGTAAGTGGAAAAGGCCCAAATTTTCCCTCCTAGAATGCCTCACAAAACCTCTTTGCAGAGTCCCCATCATCACAGACGCATCGAAGCGTAGGAGGCGGGAGGCACCGCGAATGAATTTGACATTCACGAACCATCCATGAAGAACACGAGGAGAGATTCTCTACAATTCCATTTGACATTCATGATCCCGCTGCAAAGCTGCATTGCCCCTCTTCATGCCGTGTATGATCCGCTCCACAGAGCCCATTGCCTATAAATACCGAGCTCCCCCTGAGCTCTCCGGATAGACAATCGGACCTTTCATCTTCTTAGATTTTGAATAATGAATCATTTTTCTGCTCGGTGAACCATGAGCTACGTGAGGTACTTCCACTACACAAAGTGCCTCCCCATTGTTTCGTTTTGATCCCCTCTTCCTAGAGGGATACCTTTCGTGAAGCCTAAGGGATTTCATGAAGTAAGGGGATCCCCAAGGGGACCCATTTCATCATAGAGAATTTATGATTCACAAAGCACCCTTCATGTACACTTTATCCATTTTATAAGGAAGGATCACTATACTTTGCGAAGCACATTTCTTCCCGACACCTTTCTTAACATGCCTCCTTTGCTCCGTGAGGCTGTGCTTTGCGAATTCCCTTCCACTACGCAAAGCACTCCCATTTTCACATACGGCCCATGATAAGGAAAATGCATCCCACTTCGCGAAGCACACCCCTTGGCAAGGGCCCTCTGCCATGCAGAACGACAAATTTCCACAAGGCCCCTTTCTATAGACCCCACTTCTTGGAAAATCATTTTCACGTGCGACCATCCAGGTTGGCACGATGTGACTTCAATGTCCCCCAAATGTTACCG
Organism: Viscum album; assembly: GCA_963277665.1. Taxonomy (NCBI): domain Eukaryota; kingdom Viridiplantae; phylum Streptophyta; class Magnoliopsida; order Santalales; family Viscaceae; genus Viscum; species Viscum album. The sequence continues at coordinate 1,203,662,358 of OY728145.1, forward strand.
CCCATAGAGTTTCTTAGACTAATTCTTCTTCACATAGGCACACTATTGGATATTGCTTCTTCGAATAGCCGCGATAACGTTGACCCCTCGATGGTTTGCTCCATGACACCCCCTCACCATGACATTCCCGATACCTTCCCTTCCCCAAGGAGTAGAGGGTACTAGTTATGTATGTCCTAGGGGTGTGGAGAAAACCCCTCGTCTGAGCTGCAGAATGTTAAAATTCCAAAAACCCTCATCCTCAACACACGACATTAAACTATGACATCACCCCTTGCTTCGCATGTAGGGTCCCACGCTTTGGCATTCTCCACGCCCCCTGGTCTCTAGAGGGGAAGATATCCTCCATCTTGGACTGGAGTTTGTCCGTGGGGAAGGGAGACCACCTTGGTGTAAGCCCCTATCTTTTCTTGAAGGAGGCAACACCCCTACCCATCTACACATCGACGGTGCCAAGGCTAGAGGAGGGCGTGATAAGGAGTAAGGATCCTACTTTCTTCGGTCCAAAGTCCATCTCCTGCTATATTTTGTCACCCTCGGACCTCCATCCTGGAGTATGTCTTGGCACCATGGGTTGCTCAATGCGTAAGGCCTTCTCATTTCCCACGGATGCACCCTTCGCGACGTGATTTTCTGGTCTCTACTGCCACTTGTTTCTCACACTGAGCATGAAACTTGTGTTCTTAGAGTGAGCACCGTCCATGACAACACCATGGGCTGCCTTAGAGTGTAAACACAAACCCCTCATCCGAGCTGTAAGATATTAAACTGCCAAGTATCCCCATCCCGCATGACATTAAACATTCCCCCTGAACTACATGTCCATTGATCCATGTCACGACATGGTATGTATGAAGCCTCCATGAGGTTCAATCCCACAACCCATTGGGCCAATGTCCCCATTCACATTGTTACACTGACACCATCCATGTCCCGCATGACGTTAAACTACATTCCAACCCATCATTAAGCCATTTTGATCCCACCATATGGTTGTTCTGACACACCTTCATGTCCGTTAAACAACCGCTTTCCATCCTGATCTACAGGGACATTGATCCATGTAAAGGCATGGTACGTAGGAAGCCTCCACAAGGTTCAATCCCACCACCCACCTGTACCATTGTCCTTATTCATTTCAGTTCGCCAATACACACCACATAACTTTCAACTACGTGGTCTTTGATCCATGTCATGACATGGAACGTAGGAAGCCTCCATAAGGATCATGCCCATCAACCATTGGACCAAGGTCCTCATTCACATCGGTTCTCCAAAATCCATCCCAAACTACGAAGAATTTGATCCATGTCAAGTCATGGTACGTTGGAAACATCATGAGGTTCAAGCCCAACACCCATCAGACTAAGGTCCATCTTCACGTCGGTTCGCCGACACACTCCATTCATACCCGAACTACGAGGACATTGATCCATTTCAAGGAATGGTATGTAATAAACCTCATGAGGTTCAAGCCCACCTCTCGGTCATTCCTACCGCATTAATGTTGGTTCACCCACCACCTTGGGTATCCTAGAGTGTAATCCCTACATATCCATCCCAAACTATGAGGACTTTGATCAATGTCATGGCATGGTACGTTGGAAGTCTTTTCGAGGCACAATCCCATAAACCATCTTCCATCCAGATTATTACCATGGTTGCCACATCCCGGTGAGATCATGCAACCCCATTCCCCTCCACAACATTCGGAAAGCCGCCCATCTATTGGCTCCAATATCGGTGTCCCTCAAGTGGGTTCCTCAATCTGATCCACTTTAATTAGTTTTTCGATCAGTCCAATCAATCTCTGTTGGATGTTAAACAAGCGGTATACCCCTTGTTTAACATAGGAAGCTAAAGAAACCTTCAGGTACATGCCTATGGCATAAAATTCCCCAAGTGTGATGTTGGATGCCTCAGACATCCGTGCCCTCAAGATGATCTATAATAAGGGACAGAAAAGAGACACACCAATCCCCAGCATCCAGACACGTCAATGATGCCCCAGTGGGACATCTCCCTTAGCATAAGGATGCTACCATGACTGAACACCTTGGAATGTCCTGAAAAAAGCCATGTAATTAACTGGTGTCTATGAAGATATGGCATCGAGAAGAGTTTCAAGAACAATGTATTAAATCTTTGAGTGATACTCGGACTAGGTGATGAGTTCTGAGGAGGAATCCTCAGAAAGAAGAAATGACATCCCTTCATCCTGTTTCAATCAAGGAGTTGGCATCCCTAAACAAGGAGTGAATGTCGCCCGCCTTTGGAAAGTGGGAATGCGGGGTAACAAAAAGTCGCGCCCTTCATCCCTGAAAAAGACGGAAGTGCACGCCCCGAAAAAAGTATCAGAAATAATGACATAAAAAGACATGGTTGGTTCTTCATCATACGTTTCTCAGGTTCCCACATTGCCTCTTCCAACATATGGTTTCTCCCTAGAACTTTGACTAGATGAGTCATCCGGTTTGTCCGCACTTTTTCCCTTGTATCAAGAATCTTGATAGGCTCTACGCAATAATAAATATTGGGTTCCAGTACTAATTCCTCATAGGTGAGTACATGCATTGGGTTTGGCATGTATTTTCTCAACAGTGATATGTGGAACACATCTTGAACTTTAGAGAGACTTGGAGGCATTGCGAAATATAATGATAAATCCTTAATTCATTCTATAATTTAAAATTGTCCGATATACCTGGGACTTAATTTTTCATTCTTACCATTACATATAACACCCTTCCATGGAGATACCTTCATGAAAACATGATCTCTTACATGAAATTAAAAATCATACCTCCATTTACCGGCATACATCTTCTTCCTACATTAAGATGCTTTGATGTGGTTTTGGATTACCTTCTCCATTTTCATTGTTTCCTCTACAAGTTATTGGCCTGTGAGTTTTCTTTCACTAACATCATCCCAACAGGTTGGTGTGCGACATCTCTTTCTATATAACGATTCATATGGTGTCATCTGAATACTTGAATGAAAGATATTGTGATAGGAAAATTCTACCAGATGTAAATAATGATACCACAAACCTTGAAAATGACATGGGAATGATCTCAACATATCATCTAAGGTTTGAATTGTCTGTTATGCTTTTCCATCATTTTGGGGCTCCTAGAATGTGCTCAAACGTAGTTCAGTATCCACGGATTTCTGATTACTTTTCAATAATATTAATGTAAAATAGGGATCACGGTCAGAAAAAATTGATTGTGGTACTCCATGAGGTCTTAAAACTTAATTAATATATATTCTTTCTAAACGTTCATGTGGTAAATCTTCTATTATATCGTTAAAATGTGATGACATGGTAAGATGATCAATAATGACTCATATTTCATCGTTCCTTCTATGTGTCTTTGGTAGGCCACTGACAAAGTCAATCGTGATATCATTCTATTTCCTCTCAGGTATGGGAAGAGGTTGAATGACTCTTCCAGGATGATGCCTTCTAGATTTCACTTGTTAAAAAACCATACATCTTAACATAAAATCAGAAATATCACTTTTCATGTTGCCCCATTAAAAATATTCCTTCAAATCTCAATTCATCATAGTGCTATCTGGGTGTATATAGAAATTGGAACTACGAGAATCATCATACAATTCCCTTTTTATATCAGGTATTTTAGAAACACAACGTATCTTCCCAAATTTCAAAATTCCATCTTCATACACAAATTCACTCAATCTCCCATCATTCAAAACATTAATCTTCTTTTGAAAATCTTTATCATCGGTCTAATAACTCTTTATCCATTCCAGTAAATGTGGATTTGCAACCATTTGAAAAAGTATTGATGTTTACCCTTCCATGATTATTCCCATATTCAACGTTACAACGTCCATGAAAATTGGATCCCTTTCAACTCTCATATAGTTAAAATAACCATGTTCTTTTCAATTCAAAGCATCTGCCACCATATTTTCCATTTCCAAGTGGCAGTGTATTGTGCAATCATAATCATTGAGTAGTTCAAGCCATCTCCTTTTCCTCATGTTGAGTTATTTATATTTTAAAATATACATCAAACCATTATGATCGTTATATATCTCACATTTTTCACCATAGAGATAATTTCACCATATCTTCAAAGAAAATAATTTAGCTGCTAACTCAAGATCATGAGTAGGATAGATTTTCTCATGAATTTTTAACGGTCGTGATGCACAAGCAATAACCCTATCATTTTTCATAAGGACACAAACAAGTCCTTTTTTAAATGCATCACTATAAATATAAAACTCCTCATTCCCCATTGGTAGAGTCATTATTAGAGAATTGAATAATATTATCTTCAATTATTCAAAAAATTCTTCACATTATTTTGTCCAAAAAAATTTCACCCCTTTATGTGTGAGCTTGGTTAATGGGTTAGCGAATCGGGAAAAATTCCAGATGAAACACCGATAATAACCTTCTAAACAAATAAAACTGTGTACCTTAGTTATACTCATTGGTGGTAGCCATTTTTGGATTGATCTTGTCTTAGAAGGATCAATAGAGATTCCATCCTTAGAGATGATATGGCCAAGAAAAGAAATCTCCTAGAGCCAGAATTCAAACTTGTTAAACATCCCATACAATTCATGTTTTCTAAGAGCCTTCAGGATAATGCACAAATTATTTTCCTGATCTTAGTATCTTTTGGATTATATCACTATACCATCAATAAATACCACTACAAAGTCAACAAGATATACCTTGAAAACTCTATTCATTAGATCTATGAAGACATAGGGTGCATTAGTCAATTCAAAAGGCATTACTGTAAACTCGTAATGCTCATAACTAGTATGAAATGTTGTTTTCGGAATGTCTTCCTTCTTCACACACAACATATGATATCCAGATCGAAGGTAAATCATTGAAATTTATTGAGTTCGGTGATATTGGTAAAATAAATCATCAATGTGAGGTAGGGGATACATGTTCTTTATTGTTATGGCATAGATCTCCAAGTATTCAATGCACAATCTCATTGATCCATCTTTATTCTTAACAAAAGGACAGGGGCTCTCCATTGAGAAACACTAGGGAGAATAAATCCCTTATTACATAGTTTCTCTGGTTGTTTCTTTAGTTCTACTAATTCCACAATGTCCATTCTATAAGGCGTCCTCGATATGGGACATAAACTAGGAATTAATTCAATGTAAAGATCAATTTCTCATTCTCGAGGATGTCCAGGTAAATCCTCTCGAAAAACATCATCATATTCTTGCACAATAGGAACATACTCTATTTGAGCATTCCTTTCTTCACCCCCAGTTATTTAATTATCTTCATTCTGAATAGTTGAATTTTGTTAAGCTACTAGGGGTGGATCTAGATATGAATTAGGTGGTTATGTTTCTTGTCTAATGATAAGGTACTCCTTTTCATCATAAAAAATTGTATCCTCTTTCTTCTTATAATAATTTTTCATAGCAGGGTATAAAATCCAATCTATACCAAGGATTATATCAAATTCAATCATGGGTATGATGATGAGATCAAAATATAAAAAAATTTATAGTCCCTAATGGGGGCTGATTCACAAAACATTGTTGCAATGATACTTCCCATATGAGTTTTGATTAACAACGACATTATTAAATCAAATGGGAAATATCTAATTTTATGAGAAAACTAGGAAGATATGAAACAATGAGATGATCTAGAATCAAATAAATAATTTTCAAAACTTGTGGAAATCATTAAATTAACTACCACTACATATATCAGAGATTCTACCTTAGTAGTAGTGATAGCATAATGTTGTCCTTGATCTGGTGGCCTTTTCTGAGTTAAGTCCCCTGACGCTTAGGACATTCAAGTGCATCATGCCACCTTTCTCTACAATTGTAGCATTCAACATTGACAACCTCTTTCTTCCCCTTGCAATCAAGAGTTGGTGGCCTCTTTCACCACACTTATAATAGACTCACATTCCCTTCAGGAAAGTGCCAGGGTGATTATTCCCACATTTTTTGCAGGATGGATATTCAACTTCTCCTTTCTTCCCCTTATTTCCATTTCTAAAGTGTTCAGAAGATATATTCTTCTCTTTATTTTCTTTAAAATCATACGACATAGAGAATTCTATTTCTGTCTTGATATCACATGAGATAATATCTTCATATGACAAGAAGGATTGTAAGACTAATGCTCAAGGGAGAAATGGTATTAACCCATAAAATAAATGATCAATATCACTTCTTGTGTTATGTATATAATCTAAAACGTTGCTCGATAACCTCGTAAAGTTAGTTTCATACTTTTTGACTTTACCATCCTCTTTTTGCCTCAGACTTAGAAATTGTCTTTCCATTTCTGCTTGATGGCCATGAGGAAGGAATTTTTTTAAGAAAATTTATTTAAACTCCCTTCATTCCATATTTGATACTTCATCATCATCCTTTTTGTTTTGAATCAATGACCACCATTGATCCGTACCTCTAGTGAGGTGGTAAACTGCCATGACAACTTTTTCCCTATCGCTACTCCCCATGGCATGGAATATTTTCACTATGGAATTTATCCATTGCTATTCTACTAGTAGATTTGTACCCCCATGTAATGTTGTTGGTTGTGATCTCATGAAGCGATTTAACATTGAATCTCCACTCTATGGATTAGGATGCACAATACGGGTAAGGTTCTTATTCATAACATGAGTGAGTTGTCCTAGTATGGTGATTAGTTGATCAGCACCAGTTACACCACTAGCTCATCTATAATTATCATTAGCAGGAGGGAAATCCATACATAGAGCGTGTGCATTGATACAGTTTATATTCCTTCCACTCTGCAACATTTCTAAATAATGAAAAAAATAGATTAGTTTATGAATAACAATACATAAATGAAAACTTATAAAATATTTATCTTAAATTGAACAGTTTATGGATATAATCCATAATAATAATAATAAATTATTTGAGGATGTGTATACTAATAAACCCTTCATAATGGTTTTTAAATAAAATGATAATTATCCTAAGTATATCCCATGGGAGTGTCTTAACCATGAGTGCAGCAAGGCCCATTCTGTTGCACTAGTTCCCGTTCGAGCCTTGCTCAATGCAGTGTTTTCGTGTTCTTCCCCTGTATACATCTATGCCAGAGCTGCCTCTACCATATTTTTTCTCGACATGGATGTATTTCCTAGAAAACTCCCTTAATCTATACAATACCAAAATTCTAGGAAGTTCTTCTACACTAATCCTCAATGTATATCATAGGGATATGTTCTCTAATAATAGTTTATCTAAATGTAGCATCAATGTTTTGTAAAAAAACTTCCTATAATACCAAATATAATTCCCCGACTCCAGAAGCCCAAATTCGGTGCATTATTAAATATCATTTTCATGATCACAAATTAATATGTCTCATAAGACCAATTAGTTTAGTAGCCTTGTAATAACTAGATACATTCATAAGGTTTACATTAAATCATAAAATGGAAAACAACAACATTGTTTCCATGTACGACACTGAGATCCCATAGACTATCCCAGCAGGTCAGTAAAAATATACTTCTTCTCATCTTGGAAAAAATAAAACATTGAAATGGGAGAGCTCAAATGCTCAGTAAGGAAAACAATATAGTGGAAACATTAATAAATAAGCATAAACATTTAAGGGAATGTATAAAACTAAAACAAAATCCTTTTCAAACACATCATCATAATATGGAAAATATAAATCAAAATAATTCCATTTATTTACTCACATGGACATTCTAATAGTCGAATAATCACATGAAATATCAATACCCACTTTCATAATGATTGGATGCATAATTCTAGACATTCATAACCACATAGTTAAGGCCTTGTGCCATGACTACAAATAAGATTATTCAAGGCCCTAGTCCAAGACACTAGTTTTTATAATGAGCCCTACCGATGCATCAAGGAGCTATAGAGGGCTCTACCCGTAACTTACTAAGTCCAATTCAATTATTATATGTGAAGGTTTAAACATAATGTAATCAATCGTATTAAAAATTGCATATTAAGTGACAATACATTATCCATAAATGGTGAATTGTTCAAAATAACACATCCATAGTCAATCATATCACAAAACATGCAATACTATCTGGATGTTTTGAATCATAATAAATAAACCTCAAACAAACATAAAATACATCAATGGATGTTGAAATTGATTAAATCAACCCCCTTTTATAGAAATATCTCTTTCAATCTTTAAATAATTTAAAATTCAGGAATTATAGAAGATAAAATTTAACATTAAAAATATTCTTATAATCATGAAATGGAAATTTCATCGATGTTATAATAGCATAAAATAGCATCACCCACCGTATATGTTAATAATCATTCTTACCTTAATTTTTTCTATAGGGTCCTATGGTAACTAGTTTGGAAAACGACAGAAAGATTGCATTCAAAAAAATTTATAAAAATTAAAACAAGGATATAAATGAATTTAATCCATAGTCTAGTAAATAGTAAAAAAATTTTGGAATACATTTTTATGAAATATGGAAGAGGATGATAAAGAGATCCCAGTAGATACTTCCGTAAATACAACCTCAGATAATAAAGAGATTGTGAAATTATCCCTTACATTGTAAATTTATTCGGTCGAGGGTTGGTTAACCTCTTGTATAATGGTGAAATAATTGTTACTAAATTATAAATGAATCCTATAAACTAATATGATATCATATATGATCTTTGAATATTGCTTTGTTAATAATATTTTAGTATTATCATCTTTCCGGGTGTTAACTGATTTGTTTTCCTTTAAATCAATTAGTAGGTAAGTAATGTTTATTATGGATAGGATGTATCTTATTCATATTCAGAATTATATTACGTCTTTAAACATTATATTTAATCATCTAATGAAAATTCTTCTTGAATGGATATGATTGGGAATAAATCTCATCGTGTCCGTGGAGATTGTAATCCGTACGTACGGACGAGCATCAATATCATTTATGGATATTAAAATAATATGTAATTTGATGGTATATCATATATATAGAATATTTATCATGTTATATTTATTATTTACATCAATTATACATCCTTATTATACCCATGCAAATAATAATTTATTGAATATCAACTACACCACGACGTGGATACGATACACCATACGTATGCATGTATAGTGACATGTCATTCAATATATGGATAGAAAAATGAATATGGTTGTACCATATTTATAATAGCATCGCAGTAAATCAAATATATTGGAGTTATTATTTTATATTGGAAACAACAATGAAAGTGGGAGTGGAAGAAGAAAGGAACTTGAAAGAGGTGATGAAATATTAACCTCTTCTTCAGGTTCTTCTTTTTGATTAGATCAAAAGGGCACATAGGTTGGCTTTATAAATAAAGGAATGCCTCTAGGATAAAGGGAGAAGAGTTGAGAGGGTATTTGTGTAGGTTTTGGCTGAGAAATAAGTCTTTGAAGATGTGAATTTGAGGGAAGGGGGAGTTCCCTTTTATAAGAGGGGCACGGGGCACCGTAGGAAAATCTAGAAATATTATTTTATAATAAAAACATATTCAATTTATAATTGATCAAAAATAAATTATTTAAAAGATAATATGTGGATGGGTTTAAAGCAACTAAACCAATTGGTTTTTACAGGTTTGGTTCAATATATTAACTTTATCTTTTAGATATAAATCTTTGTTAAATAGTTTGACATTTACCATGTATCTTTGTATTTTTATATTATATGGTCAATAAATATACAATAAATTTCCAAGAAAACCTCAAGTGATTAATTAATGAAATATATAATATTATTTAAGGCCTTTTCAAGAACCATAAATTTTGAGGAATATAATATCAATTAATAATATAAAATGTTTTTTAAAACTCATTCATGTCAATTTTGAACCTATTTTGTATTTTGTTTTTCATAAATTCATAAAAACATTATTACTTCAAAAAAATTCATCTAACCAACCCTCAGATGTCATATTAACCTAAAAAATTAGTGAAATTCATTAAATTTCTCAAATTACATTTATTTGGATATTAATAATATCAATTATTTTAATATTTAATTAATTAGGTAATTACTGCATCATAATTGTGTCATAAATAAATTAAATTATTTAATGTCAAAAAAATATAAATAAAATACCATTTTTTATGAATTCATTTTCTCCTCCTAATGAATATTTATAGTAAAATTTATCTAATATGTATCCCTATATTAAAAATGATATAGTATTTAGTCTATGAATGTAACACTTTTAACTCTCCGTTGAATTAAATATTAATAAATGTTATAATCTAAAAAAAGTGGACCTAAAGGATCATATTATATTCATAAGGTTTTTTATGGTCTAATAAAACATATCGAATAGAATTTGGACATGTGTTAGGGTAATAATAATATAATTTTAATCCTTTATAACCCTCTTTACTTTTAATTGTGGAAAATAAAAGTAAGAAGTTACTATTCACCAAAAATTATGTTCATAATATTGAACCACATTTTACTTATTGATATCAACCATGTCTCTTGAATTTTTGAAATTCATCTCACAGAAGTTGTAAAAAAAATTTTATGTAAATTTGAAATTTCTCTTAGAAGGTGGGTAAAAGACCCTAAAAAGTTCAATAAAAATTTTATATATCTAAAATTATTATAAACTGAATCCAATGAATTAAATCAAACTTATATACATATTATGTATCTATTTTGACATAAAATAAATTTAAATAAACTAAAAAATTATTTAAATAAAAAATCATTTTTAACATATAACTTAATGTTTTTACTATTCATCGAAAATTGAATGTTTTCAAAAAAATACAAAAAAATCACCCAAATATAATTTCTATATTCCAAATCCAAAAATGGAATCCCATCATGAATTAAAAAATTTATAAAATTTAAAAAGTATATATTACTATTCATAAAAGCTAGTTTTATTGGTTGTGGTGTGTTAGAACTCGACATTGCATACAACACACTCTATTGAATTATTCGAAGGGAAATATATCGTGGAAGCTCGAGGTGTCATATGACACGCATTTTTCTTTTATCCATTGATTAGATATAATAAGATGAATTATTTGAATGTAATAAAAATATATTCTAAAAATTTGTTTCTTAAAGGAAACAGTTTCGAGACATCTTCTGAACTCGTGTTGGAACTTTTTTTAGAGATATTATAAAATTTATATATTAAAGAAAACATAATATTTAATATATCCTAAAAATATTTAATTAGTTTAATATTTTTTATTTTTCTCAAAAGTTTATTTTTTTGATGAATAGTGAAAATACTATTTTTATGGTAAACTCAATCATAGATTATATTAGTTATAAAGTAAAACTAAATTTAAAATTAGGTTTAAAGGTAAATTAGATAAAATATATTAATATTTATCTTGTTTAGATAAATAGTATCAATTTTATTCTTATTTTCAACATTAAATCATTTTACACTTTTGAGATGTTTCCATTTAGAATTTTTTTTTCACCAAATCATTTGTTATAATATTAAATTATATTCAACCACTGAAATGAATTTATTTTAGAAACATATATTCCTTATTTGTTAAAGAATATTATTATTTAATAAGGTACAATTAATTTTTTAAATTTTTTAATAGTAAAATTAGTAAAAATATAATATTGCAGTTATTGGGAAAAGTAATTTACTAGGGGTTAATCATATATGATAAGTGTTAAAATGACCAAAATAATTTTATGAATCATATTTTAAGCACATATGTGGACTTTATCACTAATAAAAGACTATATTGCCCCATGTTTTAGTAATTTTCAGGATAAAAATATTGATGTGGTAGATAGTTTTCAAAAATTCCAAATATATCCTCTCCCCCACATAAAAAATCCACATCATCTCATCCCCTCTTCATTCATCCATTTACATTTGGAAGGAATAGTAACTACACAAATAATTTCCATAATTCCCTAACATCATATTAGAATCATGTTTTTATCACAAAACTATCCTATTAATTCTCTTGGTGTAATCCTAGGAAGGTCATCAGAAGAATATGTAATGTTCCTAAACAAGTATTTCTATTTTATTTCTTGTTATATCTCCTTCAAATAAAATTCAATATTGACAGTATGCTAAATCCAATATATATCATAACGATATATTTTATTTTCTTAATTTCCTTACCTATACCCATCTAAACTTCCATAAAATGGGAAATGAAACTATCGATCGTGTGTACGATGGACTACCACATTGCGAACTGGTTAAATTTTATTTCCATTACCACTATTCCAAACTGGAAATTATAATGTATTTAAGACTTTTATAATATATTTATTAAATTATTCTAAATCATAAATTTTAATATAATATAAACCTTGTTCCCATTCAATTCCATTTGAAATGTCATATCATCCCTCGTGTTTATATTAGCATACCACCTCACAATGAAATGTGATTCATTTTTTATATACAATTTTGATAGAAAATAATAAAGATAAAATTAATTAATATATGTGATATATATGATAAATTTTTAATTCATGGAAATTAAAATATAACTCAATTCCTTTTACATTATCTCATTAAAGGAGTGATATCACTGCTCGTGGTTATGTATGACCAACTTTCTCGATGCAGAAATGTGATTCATTTTACATATGGAACTTTCTTAAATTGTGAAAAATATGTATCTACAGAGTAAATATTAAATTTAAAACATTACTATAATTATTGAGAATATAAATATATATATCCAATTAAATGTAATGAGATCATTCATGGCCAAACAAGCATGTGAAGACATGAAAATTGACACCCTAAAATTAAAATACTAAAATAATATTAAGGAATTGGTAGTATACATTAATAATAACTATACAATATGATATAATCTATATAAATAATTTTATATTATTGGTTAATATCATTATTAAAACAAATATAAATGTTTTTAAATGATATTCAACTATTGTAATGTTTGAGGTATGGGACTTCATCTCAATATCCCTTAATTGAGTCATATTCTACTATTGGGTTCCAAATATCATTTATATTGTTCACACAATTTCCAATTTACATGTAATATCATTAATTATGAATAATTATTCATATTTTAGTTTATATTTTTATTTCATTCATCCATGTAGATTTTATATGAGTGTTACCAAGTGGTAATGAATTTCAGATCTCATATTTGATTCATTAGGTTATATTACTTCTTAATTTTCCATTGATACTATATGATTCTATGTATAATGTATCTTTTTTATTGCATGTTTTATTTAAACTTTTAATTATGAGGATTTAAATTTGGTACTCTTAATATATCAATTGATTAATTATAACATCTATGTTCTGATAATTTTAATGGATTTTTTCTCAATTTCCACTTAATTGTGTAATTTCTGTTAATAAACACATATTCACTTTCATGTGGTGTATATATGACCATATTGATGTATTAAACATGATAATATAGAAATTCATGATTGTTAATGTTTCAATTCTAATTTATCCATATTATTTAGAACATGGCTATGAATATTTCATAAAAAATATATTATAATTATATATGGTGATTAAATTGAATTTTATTTTATTAAATGGGGAAATAGTGGTAATTCTATAATATTTACTCAATATCGATATTAGTTATCATGGTATATTAACAATTAATTTAATTGATTATATTATTTATGATGAATGTTATTTACTTGCATTAATGTGTTTAACCTAGTATTATATATCCCCTTTATGCATCAATATGTCTAATGAAACAAATTAGTTTTTCTAATATAACGAGTTTCTACTAGTAGTTTTAAAATGTCCAGTAAGAATTGATGATTGTGGAGTTATCATGATTCCTAATATTATGAGGTCCCCTAGTTATGTATTTCATTATATTATGATTCCTTTATTATTATAATCTATTTCATTTTCATAATTATGTTTTTTTTGTATGAATATTATTCTCTGTTTGTTGATTAAATGGCATTTGTGTTCCATTGTTTGCATTTCCATATATTTAATTCGTCATCTAATTATTATATCAACGTTATTTATAAAATATAATGTATGATAAGTTATTTATAATTATATATTTTTAATTATTAATTAACTCATGATATCGTTCATTGTACATAACCTATACTGAGTATTTCAGCACACCATTGTCTTGTTTCTCTTCCCGTGAAATGAATAATAAATTAATCAATGAGTTTTCAGGGATACATATCATTTTTATGTACTATGTTTTATTTTATATTTTATTGGTGAAATGGTTGTCATATATTTATATGGTTTTCCAAAACATCTAAAATGATTATTCCTCCTGAATTTGACCAATTGTATTTATGACAACATGATAAATTAGGCATCATCTTTGAGTTATTGGAGTTGGGAGTGTTAAATCTAAGACCCATGATCACTAAAAAACCAATATCCCTATATAAATAAGAATAATATACTACATACCTAAAATTGAATTAGGGAATATTTGTCTGGAACATCACTAAAATTAAACTATTGAACCTCATAGTGTACACTCATAACGTTGTCCTTCGATACACCCATCATGGGGTACAAACAAATTGATTTGAGAATATATTTAACTATTGTAAAAATATAATTTCAAGTTAAAAAACTCATAAAATATAACCAAATAATAAATTTGAATTTCATAAAATATTGGAGAACATAGTGTCATTCTAGAAGAAAATATATCATATATATTTATAAGTATCGATTAAAATGACCTCAATATCAAATTCCCAAACGGGAACTTCCTTGTTCTAATCCTGGAATTACTTAAATATTTGATAGGATTATTGGAATCATTCAACTTTGTGGATGTGATCATTAATTACAATTATATTTACATTGAATCATATGATGTGGAATCCATTTTTTTCTAGTCACAATGAGGTGATACTTTTCAATCAATTAATTATCTTTATCTAAAGAAATTTTTTATGAAATATCAGCATCATATGAATCAAATCATATAATTCTTCTTGGGGAAATATATTGAGTGAAAATTAATGATAAGGTAATCAAATGTCAACATCACTATGATCATTATGCTATCCTTAATGTTTTTATTAGTATGATTCGATGAACTAATTATATAATTTTCCATTTGATGTTATCATTTTAGGAAATATATGAAACATTTATTATCTTCATAGAGTGAAATAAAAAAATTGATTTTGAACTAGGAAAATACTATATTATTATTAACATTCCTCCACCCCAAAACCACATGGAATTTGGATGAATCTAAAGGAATCTTCCTTGTATCGTGTTATTCATCTCCAGTCTTACTAATAAATGATTACCCTTCACTAGATTAATTTTGAAAGGGGTGACATTCTAGAGGGACATGAAATTACAGAAATCATTTTAAACCTAATGTAATACAATATAAAACCTCCAATTATAATTCTTAATTATAATTCAATACAATATTTTTTGTATTTTGAATCTCTATATCATTATGTCAATCTACCCTTAGCATAGAAGAATAACATGTTTATTAGAAATAGTCTATATGATCCAATCTAGGAAATTCTATAAACTATGATTTGGTATTATAACATTGAAATGAATTATTATCCATTAATAATTTTACCACAAAAGATGATAGACTATATCTATTATCATGTGATCTAGTTGGTCTCTCATATTGACATACACTAGTCTATCCTAATATTCCAAACATCAGCTGGATATTTGGATTGATGGGATGTCACCAGGATATATATGGAAATATAGTTCACCACTCAAAAGTATGTCAAGGGGAACAACCAACTCCTAAGACTGTGTTTTTAAAAATAGAGAACACTTATTAGGATTTATTACTCATATATGATTCATGCCAAGACAGGTATAGGTACATCAATAATGCTTCACATAAATTAATAGGCATATAGATAGAGAACCTAGATAATAAACACATTTTATAAGGTATTTTGTTAATTTTCATTTACAATGGAATATTTACCAATTAATTTCTATTATGTGAATGATGAACATATAATGAGGAAGATAATCATTCCATTAAAATCTTATTTTTACATATCTGTATTGATACAAACAGTTCACATTAGAATAAAACATGATTTGAAATTACTGATAAAAAACTAACGATGAATATGCTATAAAATTATTAATTAAAATTGAAACCCAATAAACAAAAATTAATATCATGTGTTTAATTGATTACATTGGAAAAATAAACATGAGATCATACAGTAAAGGATCAACCAGTTTAGCAGCATTGGGTGGCTATATACATGTAATGACCCAATGTTTTATTATTAATTTATTAAATTAAAATAAAATTTATTTTCATAAAATATATTCATAAAATAAATTTTATATTTCTTATTATTAAATGATAATTTTATTAGACGTTAAATAATTTTTTAAAGCATAAGATAAGAAGTTTTTTATTTAAATTTGTATTTTCATGTAAATAATGTATTTAAATTAAAAATAAATTAATCATAGTAATTAAAATATTTTAATAAAATACAATCCATTATTAATTCTACAAATCAAAAAAGGGGAATGGTGTATTTTTTAGATTTTTTTGAATGACATTATTTTTTTGGGAACAATAAAATATTTTAATTTATTTTATGTATACATTATTAGTTAAATAAACTCTACATTGAGTCATGGATGATATAATAATAATTGGTTCAAACTCACATGATTTAATTATTCTATTTATTCTCAATAATCATCAATATTTCTTGTATCGAAAAAAATAACAAACTAATGAATTAAATATTGAGAATATAGTCCTCTCCTCCACTTGAAATACTAACCCCATCATATCAACTAATGACACCTATCAAGGATTTTTACTCCACCAAATTATACTGAAATATATTTTCAAGACCCTCCCCCATTTCTAGGAGCTCTTGGAACCATCAAATTACCAAAACCACTTCCCTATGGAGGCTCTCAATAAGGATAAATTGAATAGGTAAATTCATCATTATGATTCTTTTATTTACAAATCTGGTTTCGTTAATTTAATCTTTTATCCTCAACTACCCTCCTTTAAATGGTATGATAAAGACATTACCATACATATATTTGAATTCTTTTATTCTAATGTAATAATTCATAATCATGTATCATTTATCATCTTTTTATACTAAAAATGAATACATCGTCAGAAATATTTTAATTTCTCAACTTCTAGGAAGACAAGTTTTCAACTACTTTTACCGTATTCATTGCAGGTCATGGAACCATTTTTATCCTTTAAACATATTATACTATATTCATTCAATGTCCTGGAATCATTATGTATAGATGGTATTAATTTATATAACAATATGAGTTTTTTGTGATCGAAAACCACAAAATTAATCCAATAGATTGTCATTAAATTTTTCTATAATGATTATTCCCCTTCCCATTTAATAAAATTAATATTATAACATATTTAACATTGGAAAGATCAATAAAATTTTATAATAAAATTTCTTGGAAAACCATTCCCATTTCACATGAACTTCAACAATATTATTCAAGGGAATCGATCATGAAAACTAAGAAAACAACACTCATGAACAGTGAAATTGAACATTGTAACCCATCCAAAATGTTATAAATGATCATAATAAATAGGTAATAAAAAAATTAATGATTTATAGCTTATATTATTATAAATAAATTAATATGATTTGGTTATCCAGGGTATCAAGATCATGTGAAAGACACCTTCAGATATAAGCTAAGGGATTTTACCCAAACCTCCATTATTTCTTTTCGGTACCACTTCATCTTTATTTTACGAAATTTTATTCTATTATAATTTTTGATAAATCACATAAATACTATGAATTTTTTTAATATCATTAATTATGAACGTAGAATCCTATTTATTTGTGTATAGAAATGTTTTATGTGGTTCCCTTCTTGATTCTTCCCGATAAACAAGCCATTTCAAGGGAACTTCTTTAATTCAATCCAATAATCAAGTGTTCATAAAAACCTATTTAAAGATACCAATTTTTATAAAACAACTCATTTAATTATGAAAACTATATTTCATTACATTTGGGAAGATATTAAAGATTATATATTTTTAATTTTGAATGAACTATGATATTTTCCTTAATCCTTACTAAAATGTTTTTATTATAATGTTTATTAAATAAATTTTTTACATGTTATCATTTCAGTATGACACCAAATATCATGATATATTCATATTATAATTCCTTAATTTAACATTATAATTTAATTCAATTATCTCAAGTACACATTTATGTAACATCAAATTATTATTCTTTTTTACATGATTAAGATACCTTCTTCATTACATGGGTAAAAATTATTTTTATGTTTGATTAAATATATATGATTATTTATATGGAACTAATATTCATGGTGATGTTAGGATTGGTTCACATAGATAGTGCTCTAAAGCATTTGGAATTGTTTAGTCTCCTGAGACATTAAGTGCAACAGTCTTGGTTGTTAACCTTGACTCGTGCTCTTTGTGAAACGGTCTTGGTGGTTAGCCTTGACTCGTGCTAAAATCGTGTTTAATGATGATTCTAAATTAAAATAATTCCATTATTATTTGATCCCATTTTAGTTATGATTCCTTATTTTAAATCATGTTCCATTACTTTATATATATTTCTCTTATTCCTTCAAAACCATTTTCTCAGCTTTATTTTAATGTTTATTCCCTTAATGGGCTTTTATCCCATGACATTGTTCATTTTATCCCCAGGTTATCCTATAAAAATGTTTGAGCCCAATGGATGATAGGATCTCAATGTGGATATTAAATAAATGTTTTTAATGAATCTTAATTATATAGACAATCTTCCAAGACAGAATAATTATTGATCTTAGGATTCTAATATAATGTTTAACTATGCATAAAATCAAGTAATGATAGGATTAGAATGATTGGGTCACTATAGTTGGAATCAATGTAAATCCTAGTTATTTAATGTGATTATCAATAAATCACGTTACTAAGAACATTTGGGATATGATTTGCGTATAATAAAACATACCTAAATTTTCGTAAGTATAGAGTCATTGGTTAATAAATAAAATATTACCCTATATAGATACAATTAGTGGGAGTGGTTCAGGCACATATATAGTTAGGAGTAAAAACACAGACAAGGTGTTTCGGCCTTGACATGAGGTAACCTGGTATATAACCATCGGCTTTACTACGCTCATGGTTTGACACTCCTATGAGATATGCTTTTCTATATTCATAATCTTATTATGCACCATTATGAAGGGAAATATCAAATTAAAATACATTTTTGGAAATATATAATGGATAACCAATATTACAACCTAGTAAATAAAAATTTAGGATATAATTTTCCAGTACAAGTTCATCTTTTTATGTTAAGTGTCTCTTTTATTCATATTTTTAATGTATTCAGGACCGCTAATTTCACATTATTTATTCATAGTTAACTGATGGAAATATTTGAATATGTGCCAACAATAAATGTGATAGGTATTATTATTATTTCCATAATGATATGCCAAATATGATATAAATTGGTGATCAGAAAATAACAGTTTTTATCACTTAGTTTTCTCAAGTCATGAAGAATAACATGAATCATGTGAAATGTGATACTTATACTAGAAAAGTGAAAGTTTCCATTGAGTCCTTCAAATGGAAAAGTCCTTCCATATTTATAGGATATTCTTATCCTCTATTCATGGAATAAAGTATTAACTCCATTGAAAATATATTATCTATCCATGAGTGATCATAAGAATATTAAGTTTTCTTGACGGTTTATCTTTTTGATGAGGAAGTTGATTAGTGGTGGACACTAATCAAGAAAACATATTAGAATGTGTATATTTATTCCATGCAGTGGGAAGATATTAGAAAAATATTATTCAATTAATATCTTCCTTGAACCCTTCAATACATGATTGAAATGGAATTCCATAAACATATTAAAAAAGAAGATGAGTCTATCAAGGAATTGGAAGCAATCGTTAAAAGGATTTAAAGTTACACCATTGTCTTTCCCTTGATCATCGAATTAATGGCGGATTACTTCTTCAGTGGAAAATAGATGAGTCTATGAAACATGTTGGTGATTCAAGACATTGATTGATATGAGGGGATTTTTTGTTTTCCACTTCTGGTTGAAATGAAGATCGATGGCTCTTAGTGGACTCATGGGCCTAGTGAAAAAAGAAGAAAATGGAGTCTAATATTGGTGGATCAACACATAAATATCATGAAGTTAAGAAGACTGAACACATCACATGTCAAAATTGTGGGGGAAAATTCTTGGAAAATGTTTGAAGTTACCAAGAAATGCATCAAATGTTATAGAATGGGAAATCTAGATGTGTTCTCTTAAAGGGGTTTGAAAAACCCAACTGATGTTGATGAATAATGGAAGGTTAAGATCAACCATAGCCAGTAGGTTTGTTTTTTAATTTCAAGAACCTGGTCATTATGAAAATCAATTCCCTATGCTAGGGATTTTTGGAGGTAATCAACTACAACCTCCAAGGAAACATGGAATGGTAATATGCTATCACACTTCAGAAGTGGTGTCGAACAATGACTTGGAGAGAGTTATGATATTAATTCATTCATTAATAGTGAACATATTATTTTTTTCTTTTTATATACTTTATTTCATATCATGAATGTTTAGTATAAATATTCAATCTGCAGAAAATAATTTGTATGACGATTTATCTATGAGAATAAAAAATGGGTAAATAATTGCAACCAAAGTATAGAACTCCTCCCATATTATTTTTTTACTGAACCTCCAATAAAATCAGTCGAAACACCATTTGGTGTAAGGGGGATGATAAATCTCCATTAGGATCATTCTCAAATCCAACTTCCACTTTTAGGATAGAGAGATTACTCTTCATATCCAAAAGCATCCTCAAATTATATAAATGTGTAAGGGGGATGATGAATCTCCATTAGAATCATTGTCTCTAGTGTATATACTACTGCCTTATGTGAAATAAATTCTTCCTGAAATGATTGAGACAATAGAGAGAATCATGCTCAAATACATTACCATCGTGAGGGTTTTCACTATCGTCCTCCCTTAAGATATTGTTGATCTTCCACCTATTCAAGAGGTTGAGTTCTCAATTGATCTTATTCACGGATCTCTATAAATATCAATGAACCCTTATATAATGGATAAAATAGAGCTAGAAGAGCTGAATTAGTAGTTACATGAGAATCTGGAGAAGGGTTTTATATGGTTGAGTGATTCACCCTAGGGTGCACTAGCCCCATTTGATAAGAAAAGGATGGATCATTACAAATATTCATCGTTTACCTTGAGCTCAATAAAATAGTGAAAAGCACAAGTTTCCCAAACCAATGATAGATGAATTTTCAGCCAACTTCATGAGGAATCATATTTCTCTAAGGTGGACCATCCATAGGGATATCTCCAATTAGTGTTGATGAATGAAGATATTCCAAAGACAACCTTTTGAACTAGGTATTGACGCATTTAATTCTTAGTGATTCCCATCAAACTCAATAATTATCTATAAATTTAATTTTATATAATGAAAATAGACATTGGGGATTACCTCCACAAATATTTGGTAGTCATTATCAATGATATTATGATATAATCTACGAGAAAGGAAAAACATGAAGGGTATTTTAATATTATTCTGAATACATTACAAAGTGAGATACATTATGAAAATTAAAGTAAATGTGAGTTTTTAATGGAGAATGTATCATTTCATGGGGATGTTATCACTAGATAAGTTATATTTTTGAACCCATTTAAGATAATGGAAATGAAATTGTAACATCCCAAGTAAGTAATGAATAATAGATATTTTTATCTATGTTTATTAATGATTAAGATATTGTTTTAGAGGCTTAAAATGAAAATAAATCCAATCTTAAGCATGGAATACACTAATATTCTTAAAAGATTGTTTTACTACCTTTTGATGGAAAACCCTTTTTAAATCTATATTTTGACAATTTTATAAACAATGTTTGTCAAAATAAACTTATTATTTATGATTGGGACATCAATATTTACTTTGTGTGAATTTTTTTGAATTTTTCTAACAATGTTCATTTTTTAACGAATAGTGAAAAATACTGCATTTTACATCAAAACTGCTTTTTAATCTAATTTATTTATATGATTAGATTATCTTTTGAAATGTTCTTAATGTTTAATATTAATATAGTTTTACCATTTAATCCAATGGTGGTCATTGGAATCAATTTCACTTTGAAATTGGACTTAAACTAGTGTCAATCTTTTGATACTTATTGTTTTATAAAAACACTCTATTTGCTCTGACAGCGGGAATTAATTATTAAATTAATTAATGTGAATTATATGTTTTGAATTTTTTAAAATAGACTTCATTTTTGAATTCGTAATATCAAATATAGCTTAGGGTGAATTTTTGGTAATTTTCTGGAAAACTTCAATTTTTGATGAATAGTGAAACCACAAAGTAGTACTTATAAAAACTGATTTTTCCGTTTAAATGGAATTTTGCCATCATTGTGTTTTGAATTTCAAAAATCCGACATACATGGTTTTCATTAAGAAGTAAAATGTGGTTCAATGAGATTAAAATAATTTTTTGGTGAATAGTAACTTATTAAGTTTTTAATCGCGATTAGTGGTAATTAGGGTAGTTTAAGGTATAAATAATGCTTTAATAATATGAAATGACCTAGACACATGTCCCAACCTTATTGGTTGTGTCATGGGCGACCAAGACAAGCCATGGGTCAACTTGGGGATCCCATGGAGACACTTTGGTTGGGAAATGACATAAATTACTTTTTATTTAATATAAAAGTAAAAATAACCCAAACAATATATGTTTTACGAAAACAATTTTTACATGGGGTTATAAAGATCATATTTTTGATTATAAATATTCATTGGAAATATAAATAGATTTAATACATCATAGTATTTTTTTTATACTTTTTAGACATTAAATAAATTATATTATTTATGACATAATAATGATGCAGCGATGACACCATTATTTGACGATTTAAATAAAATGGAACGATAATGTAAAATCT
This sequence comes from Viscum album, assembly GCA_963277665.1. NCBI lineage: Eukaryota > Viridiplantae > Streptophyta > Magnoliopsida > Santalales > Viscaceae > Viscum > Viscum album. Next base: position 1,203,685,465 of record OY728145.1, read on the forward strand.
ATGAACTAAACATTGCCAAAAACAATTGTATGAGTGTATTTATAAGCCTTATCACCTTATCCACAAATTATATCAATGTGGGACCTTTAAAAACCGAAACAAATTTTCAAATAAAGTAATATTTCTTTACTTTCCAAAAGTGCCCTTCCTCTCCTCTTATAAAAGGCCCCCCACCTCTACCTCATTTCACACACTCCTCAAGCCTTTGGATCGGCCAACCCCTTCCCATTTAATCTCTCCAAAACCCTCTCCACATCCTAGAGGATTCCCTTTGGGCAGAATCCTTTCAAAGGAATCCTTTAGGCTCAAATCAAAAGGAGTTACACTTTTAAAGGTAATTCATTCTCTCATGTTCATTTGTTTTATTTTTTTTCTCCAACCCCCTAAACTCTTTTTGTTTACATATTTTGTAACAAAATCATTATCTTCAATATACTAGGATGTTGTTATAAGATTTATTTGAGCTACACTCTCACACAACAACATCAAATGGTTAAAGAACATTCGGTTTCTGTGGATGGCGAAATTCTGCCTCCCGAAATGATGACTGTTCAATACTCATTTAACACCTTCAAATATGGCCATTATGATGTCACTATTTTTATATATGATATATAATATGTTTATATTTTCCTTAAGCTTCTGTTTTTTTCATTTTGGGCATACCTTTATGGTTTCCATTTTGGGTAAACACGATATCTTCATTTTAGGAAGTGCGGACTACCGCCCCCTGAAAGTGATTTGATTCGTTAATACCATATGTGGGATGTGTAAAGGATAAAGTTATTGATATTATATATGTTATTATACTGGAATTATAATATACTTATATATCATTATGATTCCATTGCAGAAAATACGAAATAGAAATGGAAGTAGCGTTCATGCGTACGTACGGCTTACAGTCTCCATGAACGGTGAATTTCATTTCTTACCTCTAAATGTGATGTAATATTATAAATACATGTATATGATGAATATATATGATTTATATGTTATTCAAATCATTAATATAATTCTGGATATAATGAACCTTTGACCAAATTAACATCGTGTAAGTGTAAGACATCTATTTTTTTACTTAAGAACCAAATACCGACAAAATGAACATTATTAACATAAATGATTACATGATGTTCATAACATGGTATAAAAGGAATAATGAACTTGAAAAAGGTTCATAAGCAATTAAAGATTAACTCAAGTTTATTATTCCGGACATTAAAGAACGATCGAGTCAAGTCGGACCCGAGGTATGGGACTTCGTCTCAATCTCCTTTCATTGAGGCATATTTTATTTTATACACAACTTTCTTTTATACGGTGTATAAACCCCTTTGACTTTTACATTTATTCAAAAGGAATATTTTTTATACGAAGCGTTTACTAAACGAAAAAAGGGAATGTTTTTGTCGTACGTATGCGGCGACAACGACTTCTCCGCCGTCGTGGCCGTTATTTGAGTTTCGGCTTCCTCTACAAGCCATACATTCTTTTTAAAAGAAAAATAAATACCATGTTTTACTTTTCTTTTATTTTGGTATTGAAAATGGTTTTCACAATTTTTTTGTGTTGTATTGATATCTTGTGATTGAAATGTGGAAATGTTATGTTTCCTTTATGCATGTTTTATGTGATACGATTATGTTATGGTTCTTGGGCATTATTATGAAGATGGGTAGTTCCGTGATAAACTAAGGGCGGGTGAGCCCGATATAGCTCTCCAATGCATTGGGTAACGCGAAGGAGTGAAACATTAAGGTTTCTCCGAAGAGATTTAGGGAATATACTATGATGGGTATTCCAAACGTAACCAAGAGGGTTACTCCCTACGTAAGAATGTTATGAATGCCTCAAGTTACCTTTCTGTCTTATGATTTCTATGATTTATTCATGATTTTATGAGGTATGTTAAAGTGCCTATGTTTTATGGGTAAATTATGATTTCATTCTTATGTATATATGAACTCATGTTTCCTTTCCATGTTTTTTATAACCCATACTGAGCTTTTTATGCTCATCCCAAGTTTTTTTGAAATGTTTTTCACAGGTCAAGGGAAAGGTACATGATATGATGATAATGTCAAGGAAGTGTCAAGAAATAATCCATGTTTTATTTTAAATGTGTTTCTATTGATGGGAATGAAGAATACTATCTTTATGTAACTACTTTGTTTATATGTGGAATGTAATGCAAGTTTTATGATCTAATTCTCTAAAATTCTAAACCCGAAAAGATCCTCAATGTGTAATCTTGTAATAAATCAAGATTAAGTAATGTTTAAGGCTGGGGCCTTATAGTTGGTATCAGAGGTCGGTATAGATAACTTTAGGAGTTATAATTCTATTAAATGATTATCCAAAAAAAATTTCCTTGAAATGATATAGCATTTGAAGATTACCATGTTGCTTCATCTAAGACATGTTTGTTCAGAATGGTTTTCTGCAGAGGAAACAGGGAAGCAGTGCTAGGAAGGCATACAAAAGGAAATAACCTTCCGAATCAGCATCCTGAGATGGTCGGAATTGGAACTGAATAGTTTTTTGCAGTGTTGGCACAGTTGACTCAGGCTATAAATGGTGGTAGTATCCATGCACGAGATCAGCCAGATCAACCGCAGAGGAACATATCAGTGGTGGAACATTTCATGAGGCAACATCCCCCATCATTCAGAGGATCATCTGACCCTTTGCTAGCTGAAGGGTGGATTAAATCACTGGAGATGATTTTTGATTTCATGGGGTGTTCAGACAATAAAAAGGTTAGATTTTCTATTTACCGTTTGGAGGGTGAAGCAGATCAGTGGTCGTCTATGGTTAAAAATATCCGGGATGCCGATGAGATTGATGCTCTCGACTAGGATGAATTCAAAGGTATGTTTCTTGAGAATTATTTTCCTAAGGCTGTTCGACTTAGGATGGAAAAGAAATTCTTGGAATTGAGGCAAGAAGAAGACTCAGTGGCTGCCTATGAAGAAAGGTTCACTCGATTGGCAAGGTATGCTCCAAATTTTATCCGAGACCTTGATAGTAAAATCAATCGTTTTTACTCAGGATTAAAGACAAAATATCGAAGGGAATTAGCTTCTCGTGAGTTTAAAAGTTATGAAAATCTTGTTCGATTTGCTGAGAAGGTGGAAATGGAGTTTGCCAATGACCAAGTGTTCTATAACAACCAGTAGAAGAAGAGACCGAGGTGGGAGGAGAAAGGTAAGAATTCTTCAAAAAAGTCTGATGGTAAGAAAACTAAGTTTCCAGTTTGTGATAAATGTGGCAAAAGGAATGCTGGGGAATGTCTTCTGAATTCTGGAAAGTGCTACCGATGTGGTAAGATGGGACATAAGGCTCGTGATTGCACTGAAAAGGATCAAGGTGAAGGTAAGACCAAATTTGATTTACAGTTAGTGAAATGTTATAAGTGCAATGAGATGGGTCACTATGCAAACGAGTGTCCGACAAAGAGCTTGAGTGATTGGAAGAAGTTATACTACAAGTAGAAAGGGGTGGTGAAATCCTTTGCAACTACTTCAGCAGATGTCGGGCCATCAAATGAAGTTGTATCAGGTACTTTGTTTTTTCAGATTATTCCAGTGTGTTGTTTGATTCAGGGTCTACACATTCTTTCATCTCTGAAACCTTTTCTAGTAAAATGGGAATACCATCTCAAGAAATAACTCCTGAACTTTTGGTAAAAACACCTGGGTGAAATGTTGAGGCAAAAATAATTTATAAGAATCTTCTTATCCTTATCTATGGAAAGAACCTACTTGCAAACCATATTGTTCTACCTCAAGTAGAGTTTGATGTTATCATGGGTATGGATTGGCTCTCTATTTACCATGATAAGATTGACTGTAGAGATAAAGAAGTTTCTTTTCAGAAAGACTTTCAGTTTTTTTACAGGAATGAACCCTTACTTTTGATAACATATCAAGAGGCCGAGAAACTTTTAAAAGATATAAATGAAGGTTACCTTTCACACGTCGTTTAAAATAAAGGAACTGTTCATATTAATGATGTACCATTGGTAAATAAGTAACCTGATGTTTTTCCTGATGAGTTGCCTGGAATAATACCAGATCGGGAAGTTGAGTTTACTGTTGACTTAGTTCCCGATGCTAAGCCAATTTCAAAACCCCCTTATCGAATGGCACAAATTGAACTTTTGGAGTTGAAGGAGCAATTTCAAGATTTATTAGAGAAAGGTTTCATTAGACCTAGCACATCACCATGGGGTGCTCCTGTTTTATTTGTTAAAAAGAAAGATGGTTCTATGAGACTTTGCATTGATTATAGAGCCATGAATAATATCACTGTTAAGAACAAATATCCTTTTCCTCATATCGATGATTTGTTTGATCAGCTCCAGGGAGCTCAGTTTTTTTCAAAGATTGACCTGAGATCGGGGTACCATCAGCTGAAGGTAAAGGAGGCAGATATTCCAAAGACCGCATTCCGTACGAGATATGGCCATTATGAATTTGTAGTAATGCCTTTTGGGCTAACCAATGCACCTGCTGTATTCATGGACTTAATGAATAGAATTTTCCATGACTTCTTGGATAAGTTTATGGTGGTTTTCATTGATGATATTTTGGTGTTTTCTAATAGTAAAGAGGAGAATGAAATACATTTAAGGGTTATCTTGAAAACCTTAAAAGAAAAGAAACTGTATGGGAAATTCAACAAGTTTGAGTTTTGGTTGCAACAAATTTCTTTCCTTGGTCACATTGTTTATAAAGATGGAATAACTGTTGATCCTGCAAAAACAAAAGTTGTGGAAGAAGGGCCAGGACCCACAAATGTAACCGAGATTCGTAGAATCCTTGGTTTGGAGGGCTATTACCGAAGGTTTGTTAGAAATTTTTCACGGTTATCTATTCCAATGACTAAGCTAACTCAGAAGGGTGTTAAGTTTATCTGGACAAAAGAATGTGATGATTGTTTTCAGGAATTGAAAAGAAGATTGGTGAATGCTCCAGTTTTGGCACTACCTTCCAGGAATGTTGAGTTTGTTATATACAGTGATGCTTCATTGAAAGGACTTGGATGCGTCCTAATGCAGAATGATCAGGTAATTGCTTATGCTTCACGACAGTTAAAAACTCATGAGGTAAATTACCCTACACATGATTTGGAATTAGCTGCTGTTGTTTTTGCATTAAAAATTTGGAGGCATCATTTGCATGTAGTAAAGTGTGAAATATATACCGATCACAAAAGTTTAAAGTATATATTCACTCAGAAAGAGTTAAACATGAGACAAATGAGATGGCTAGAATTAATCAAGGATTATGATTGTACAATTCATTACCATCCGGGAAAAGCAAATAAAGTGTCTGATTCTTTGAGTCGAAAAAGTAATGCTTCAATAACAATGTTGCGTTTGGAACGTGATCGTTTGGTTAAGGATTTGATGAACTTTGGCATAGAAGTTGTTGGTGTAGGAAGTCCTTCTGTTTTGTTTCAAGTATCAGTGAGATCATCTCTATCAGATAGAATCAAGCAATCACAGATGCAAGACAGTGAGTTGCAGAAAAAGGTAGAGCTGGTTCAGAAAGGTAAGTTGCCTAAATTCAACATTGATAATGATTGTGTTTTGAGATTTGGGAAGAGATTGTGTGTGCCTTGTGATTCACAGTTGAAGAGAGAGTTATTATGTGAAGCTCATAGTCCTCCGTTTTCAGTTTATCCCGGCAGTACTAAGATGTATAGAGATCTGCGGGAGTATTACTGGTGGGATGGAATGAAAAGAGGCATTGCTGATTTTACTGTAAAGTGTTTGACATGTCAACAGGATAAAGCAGAGCGGCAGTTACCGAAAGGGATGCTTCAGCCTTTACTAGTGGCAGAGTGGAAATGGGAGAATATATCCATGGACATTGTTGTGGGATTACCGAAGACATCTCAAGGTAATAATGCAATCTGGGTTATTGTTGATCGCTTGACCAAATATGCTCATTTCCTTGCTATACGAGAAACTTTTTCCCTAGATCAACTTTCCCGTTTGTATCTTAAAAAGATAGTCAAGTTACATGGAGTTCCTCTCTCTCCATTATATCGGATCGTGATCCCAGGTTTACTTATAACTTTTGGAAAGGCCTTCAGAAGTCGTTGGGTACTGAATTAAATTTTAGAACAGATTTTCATCTTCAATCCGATGGGCAGTCAGAACGAACAATTCAGACATTGGAGGATATGCTACGAGCTTGTTCTATGGATTATCAGGGTAGTTGGGACCAACATCGTTCTTTGGTTGAATTTTCATATAATCACAGTTTTCATTCCAGTATACAGATGGAACCATTTCAGGCATTATATGGGAAGCGGTGTCGAACTCTAGCTTTATGGGATGAAGTGGGTGAAAGGAAGTTGATGGGACCAGAATTGGTAGAAGAGATGGCATAAAAAGTTCAAATGATTCAGAAACACATGAGAACATCTCAGAGCAGGCAGAAGATTTATGCGGATAACCGGAGGAAGGATATATCTTTCGAGGTAGGTGATCATGTTTTTCTCAAGGTTTCTCCTTGGAAAAGTGTGATGAGATTTGGTAAGAAAGGAAAGGTGAGCCCAAGGTTTATTGAACCATAAAAAATTCTGGAGAGAGTTGGATCAGTTGCATACCAAGTGTCTTTACCTCCGAGTTTATCTCAGGTACATAATGTTTTTCACGTTTCGATGTTGAGAAAGTATATTCCAGATCCATCTCATGTTTTGAGTCCAGAGGTAGTTCAGTTGGAAGAGAACCTATCTTATGAGGAACAACCAGTCCAGATTCTTGACCACAGGGAGCAAGTGTTACGAAATAATGTGATTAATCAGGTAAAGGTTTTATGGAAAAACCACATGATGGAAGAGGCAACATGGGAATCTGAAAATGCAATGAGGGATAAGCACTCCCATTTCTTCGATAAGTAAATAAATTGCGGGGAATCAATTTTCTAAAGGGGGGAAGGATGTAACATCCCAAGTAATTAATTAATAATATATATTTTTATCTATTTCTATTAATGATTAAGATAGTGTTTTAGAGGCTTAAAATGAAAATAAATCCAATCTTAAGCAAGGAATACACTAATATTCTTAAAAGATTGTTTTACTGCCTTATGATGGAAAACCCTTTTTAAATCTATATTTTGACAATTTTATAAACTATGTTTGTCAAAATAAACTTATTATTTATGATTGGGACATCAAAATTTACTTTGTGTGAATTTTTGGTATTTTTCTGACAATGTTCATTTTTTAACGAATAGTGAAAAATACTGCATTTTACATCAAAACTGCTTTTTAATCTAATTTATTTATATGATTAGATTATCTTTTGAATTGGTCATAATGTGTAATATGAATACATTTTTACCATTTAATCTAATGGTGGTCATTGGAATCAATTTCACTTTGAAATGGGACTTAAACTAGTGTCAATCTTTTGATACTTATTGTTTTATAAAAACACGCTATTTGCTCTAAAATCGGGAATTAATTATTAAATTAATTAATGTGACTTATATGTTTTGAATTTTGTAAAATAGACTTCATTTTTGAATTTGTAATATCAAATATAGCTTAGGGTGAATTTTTGGTAATTTTCTGAAAAACATCAATTTTTGATGAATAGTGAAACCACTAAGTAGTACTTATAAAAACTGATTTTTCCGTTTAAATGGAATTTTGCCATCATGGTGTTTTGAATTTCAAAAATCCTACATACATGGTTGTCATTAAGAAGAAAAATGTGGTTCAATGAGATTAAAATAATTTTTTGGTGATTAGTAACTTATTAAGTTTTTAATCGCGATTAGTGGTAATTAGGGTAGTTTAAGGTATAAATAATGATTTAATAATATGAAATGACCTAGACACATGTCCCAACCTTATTGGTTGTGTCATGGCCGACCACGAAAAGCCATGGGTCAACTTGGGGACCCCATGGAGACACATTGTTTGGGAAATGACATAAATTACTTTTTATTTAATGTAAAAGTAAAAATGACACAAACATAATATGTTTTACAAAAACAATTTTTACATGGGGTTATAAAGATCAGATTTTTTATTATAAATAGTCATTAAAAATCTTAAAAGATTTCATACATCATAGTATTCTTTTTATAATTTTTATACATTAAATGAATTAAATTATTTATGACATAATAATGATGCAGCGATGACATCATTATATGACGTTTTAAATAAAATGGAAAGATAATGTAAAATATATGAACTACACATGGCCAAAACCAATTGGATGAGTGTATTTCGAAGCCTTATCACCTTATCCACGAATTAGTTCAATGTGGGACCTTTTTAAACCAAAACAAATTTTCAAATAAAGTAATATTTCTTTACTTTCCAAAAGTGCCCCTCCTCTCCTCTTATAAAAGGCCCCCAACTCTACCTCATTTCACACACACCTCAAGCCATTGTCTCGGACATACCCTGACCATTTACTCTCTCCACATCCCTCTCCTCATCCTAGAGGATTCCCTTTGGGCAGAATCCTTTCAAAGGAAGCCTTTAGGCTCAAATCAAAAGGAGTTACACTTTTAAAGGTAATTCATTCTCTCATGTTCATTTGTATTATTTTGTTTCTCCAACACCCTAAACTCTTTTTATTTACTTCTTTTGTAACAACACCAGTATCTTCAATATACTAGGATGTTGTTATAAGATTTTTTTGAGCTACAATCTCACACAACTACATCTAATGGTTAAAGAACATACGGTTTCCGTGGATGGCGAAATTCTGCCTCCCGAAACGATGATTGTTCAATACTCATTTAACACCTTCAAAGGTGGCCATTATGATGTCACTATTTTTATATATGATATATAATATGTTTATGTTTTACTTAAGCTTCTGTTTTTTTCATTTTTGGCATACCTTTATGGTTTCCATTATGGGTAAACACGATATCTTCATTTTAGGAAGTGCGGACTACCGCCCCCTGAAAGTGATTTGATTCGTTAATACCATATGTGGGATGTGTAAAGGACAAAATTAATGATATTATATATGTTATTATACTGGAATTATAATATACTTATATGTCATTATGAGTCCATTCCAGAAAATATGAAATAGAAATGGAAGTAGCGTTCATGCGTACGTACGGCTTACCGTCTCCATGAACGGTGCATTTCATTTCTTACCACTAAATTGATGTAATATTATAAATACATGTATACGATGAATATATATGATATATATGTTATCCAAATCATTAATATCATTCTGGATATAATGAACCTTTGACCAAATTAACAACATGTAAGTGTAAGAAGTCTATTTTTGACTTAAGAATCAAATACCGACAAAATGAACATTATTAACTTAAATGATTACATGATGTTCATAACATGGTATAAAAGGAATAATGAACTTGAAAAATGTTCATAAGAATGTAGAGATTAACTTAAGTTTATTATTCAGGACATTAAAGAACGATCGAGTCAAGTGGGACCCGAGGTATGGGACTTCGTCTAAATCTCCTTTCATTGAGGCATATTTTAATTTATACACAACTTTCTTTTATACGGTGTATAAAACCCTTTGACTTTTACATTTATTCAAAAGGAATATTTTTTTTACGAAGCGTTTACTAAACGACAAAAGGGAATGTTTTTGTCGTATGTATGTGGCGACAACGACTTCTCCGCCGTCGTGACCGTTATTTGAGTTTCGGCTTCTTCTACAAGCCACACCTTCTTTTTAAAAGAAAAATAAATACCATGTTTTACTTTTCTTTTATTTTGGTATTGAAAATGGTTTTCACAATGTTTTTGTGTTGTATTGATATCTTGTGATTGAAATGTTGAAATGTTATGTTTCCTTTATGCATGTTTTATGTGATATGATTATGTTATGGTTCTTGGGCATTATTATGAAGACGGGTGGTTCCGTGATAAACTAAGGGCGGGTGAGCCCGATATAGCTCTCCAATGCATTAGGTAACGCGAAGGAGTGAAACATTAAGGTTTCTCCGAAGATATTTATGGAATATACTGTGATGGGTATTCCAAACGTAACCAAGTGGGTTACTCCCTACGTAAGAATGTTATGAATGCCTCAAGTTACCTTTATGTCTTATGATTTCTATGATTTATTCATGATTTTATGAGGTATGTTAAAGTGCCTATGTTTTATGGGTAAAGTATGATTTCATTCTTCTGTATATATGAACTCATGTTTCCTTTCCATGTGTTTTATAACCTATACTGATCTTTTTATGCTCATCCCAAGTTTTTTTGAAATGTTTTTCACAGGTCAAGGGAAAGGTACATGATATGATGATAGTGTCAAGGAAGTGTCAAGAAATAATCAATGTTTTATTTTAAATGTGTTTCCATTGATGGGAATGAAGAATAATATCTTTATGTAACCACTTTTTTTATATGTGGAATGTAATGCAAGTTTTATGATCTAATTCTCTAAAACTCTAAACCTGAAAAGATCCTCAATGTGTAATCTTGTAATAACTCAAGATTAAGTAAGGTTTAAGGATGGGGCCTTATAGAAATAGTGGAATCAGAAACATTTGTAATATAGATCCATAGTTACATTGGCCTATCTGAGTATTACTGATGATTTGGGAATAACATCTCATTATTTTCAACCCAAATGACAAATATTAATAGAACATGGTGTTTTTTTGTGATTGAATAATGTGAGTAAATCATTATAGATCTTAGATATATGACTATCACTGCTCCAGTACTCACACTCTAGATTAGTGGATAACTGTTTTTTCCTTTATGTTAATGCTTCATAAAATTTCATAATAATTTTTCTAATCCAAAATGATAATGTTATATCTTCTAACTCATGTCAATTGAAAATCCTTATGAAAACTATCCCACGGATGATCTGGAGTTGGAATCTCTAATCATTTCATTGATAATAAGGCAACATTATCACTATGGGTAGAAGTGTGAGATATATTATAATCACAAGATTATCAAATAACTATTCACATAGAAGTAGATTAATATTTTACATGGATGATGTTTAGATCTCATCAATGATTACGAATAGTCAATCCACTACCATTTGGGAGTGGAAAATAAGCTAGTTATTGATCTAAATAAAATGATCATTAATATTTATCAATGATGAGAATTGATAATGACACAAACGTTTTAGATTTTCATAGGATGTAAATGGGAATCCTTAAGGGAGGAACATCATCAGTCCCTTCTCAAAATATTTCTCACCCATCCCACATAGATAAAATGATGGTCTCTCAAAGGAAAAATTTATAAATTTTGAAAGTGGTGTATGAAATAAAAAATGGGAAATCCTATGACTTTAAGAATGATGAGGAGAAATTTGTAGGGTTTGTGTCATGATTATGTGTACCATTAGATCCCCAGTTAATGAAATAGATTTTTAATGAATCACATAGATCAACCTTTTATATTCTCCCTAGGATCACAAAGATGTATCGAGATATCCTAAAGAACTATTTGTAAGACAATTTAAAGAAGTACATTTATGAATATACATAAATGTGAATAATATATCTAAATGTGAATGTTTAAAGACAAAACAATAACAGGATAATTTTACCACCAACCAAACCAACATAGACGTGAGGGAGTATTACCATGGTCATTGTCCCTAATCATCCAAGGAAATCCAGCCGAAACAATGCAATATGGGAAATTTTGGGTCATCTATCAAATACATATAACTTTATCAAAATTTTAGGGGACATATGATTTGATCAACTTGCATAGATATTTATCAAATGTGTGGTAAGGATGCATGATATTAAACTATTGATTGTATCTGACCGAGATATGAGATTCACCTCGATGTTCTGGAAATTCTACATCATGCTATAAGAATACAACTGAACTTTAGTACACCCTATCACCCTCAAATTAATGTACAATTTATGTTAACTATTTATACACTAGAAGACATAATGATAATATTTTCTGTAGACTTCAATGGAGAATGTGACCAACCTTTTCCAATGGTTGAATTCTCCAACAAAAATAGTTTCAACTAGTGCATCCAAATGGATCCATATGAAGACCATTAGGGGGAAAGGATTAGAACATTGACATAATGGGAGGAATTTAGTGAGTTTAATATTCTAGGACATCAAATGGATGATGAAATGGAGGATATGGTGGAATCCATTGAGCATCACATCATGAAACCCAAAATTTGACAAAATAGCTATGTAGATAATTGTCAACAAGACATTTAATTCAACGTTGGAGACATGGTATTCCATATAATATCACAATTTTTTATGGTCATGATATTTTGGTTGAATGGAATTCTATATAACATGCACAATAGCCCCTTCAAGACTCTTGATCGCATCAGAGATGTGGTCTATTGACTATCACTTCCACCTACCATGTAAAAAGTACATGATGAATTACACATATCCCTATTAATAAATTACAACCCCGATCATTCAAATATAATGTCATTAGAAAATGTACTGTTGTATAATGATTTTTCTTATGAGGAGTATCTAGTAAAGATATTAGATTGAAAAGATAATGTTCTATGTAACAAGATAACTCCCAAAGTAAATTTATTATTATGGGACCATGAGAATAAATAGGCAACAAGGGAACCAGAGGAAGCGATGAAGGAGAAGAACCACAATTTCTATAATCCTATAATGTTAAACAAAATTTCAAGGCCAAAATTTGTTGGGGGGTGGGGGAAGAATGTTACAAACTAATTTTTTACCCATATATTTCCCTTATTATTACGCCTTATAGTACATTCATATATGATTACATATAGAACATATTAAAAATTTTATAAATAAACAATGAGTGATATAAGGGGTATCTCTAGAAGTTAATAAACACATACCAGAGAAATTGTAACTTAACCTTTCGAATAGTAATGTCACCCTAATGAATAGTAATCTAACAAATTCAATTGTAACCTCACCAATGAAGGTATAAATAAAACTTTTTCATCTTATGATTATCAATATGATATAATTATATCTTGTTATAAGTGAATATATAAATTAAAAATTATTAATTAAGTGTTGTTATATTTTAAGATATGTATATTTAATTAAAAAATTAAAAATATTTAAAAAACATAAAAGATACTTTTTCATAAAATGTATCCATGGAATAATATTTTGATTTTTTATTTTTAGAATATATCTTTATGAAACATCAATTAATTTTTAAAAGTGTTAAAAATTATTTTTAATTTTAAAATTTATATTTATCAATTAATTTATGATCTTAAATTAAATAAAAAATTATCAAAGTTAGAATTTTTTTTTAAAAAATAGATTCAATTTTTAAATTCTACATATTGAAAAATGGTTATTGTTAATTTTTTTATTTTTCTAAAATACTTGAATTTTTTATGAATAGAAGAATACCATAATTTATGGTATATATACATTATAAGATAAATAAAATATTTATTTGGTAACAAATGATGTTAGAACCATTGGTTCATAATCAATTTATATAAATAAATTATTAGTCTCATAAATATGTTCAATTTATAGTTATGAGCAAAATAAAAAACTAATGAATTAAATATTTAGAAAACACTTCTCTCCTCCAATATAAATACCACCCCTCACCACCTCTTCTCCTCACACCTATCAAGCCTTGTGATAGGTCAAAATTTTAAGGATATTACATACCAATCCCCTCCCCCATATATATAATATCTTGGAATCTTAAAAAGACCAAATCCTCTTCTATATGGATGCTCTCATGGAAGATAAATTCAAGAGGTAAATACTTATTTATAATCATTTGATTTTATTTCAAGTTCCCATTTTTTTCATTTTATATAATAAATTACCCTAATACATATGGTATGACAACTAAATGATCTTAAATATAATTGATTTTTTGTGATAATATAACAATTCATCATCATCTCTCATTTCCCCTCCTATTATACTAAAAATGAATAGACTGACCAAGATGTGTTCATTTATCACATTCAAGGATGATGTGTGTTCAATTACTGTTACCATCTTCAAGGATGAATATGAAAACATTTTTAAGGTTGAACCAGATTATAAATTAATAATTTAATATCTAAAAAATTATTTTTTATACATGATGTTAATTGATAATAAAAAAATAGTTGGTAGTGATCGAAAAACCCTGAAATTAATCCAATAGATTATCATTAAATTTTCATATAATGATTCATACCCATACAATTTAATAAAATGAATGAAATAACCATTTTATCTTCTAAAATATCATTAATATAATATAGTTAAACTTTTGGAAAATAATTATCATTTTACATGAACTTCAATACACCTATTCAAGCGAACCGATCAGGACATCTAAAAATGGGAACTCACTAATGATAAAATTGAACATTGTAACTCAACACAAAAGAAATAAAATAACATAATAAATATAATAAATAGAATTAAAGTAGAATTTATTTTAAAATAAATAATTAATGACTATAATTTTGAAATATATTATAACAAGATCATGTGATTTATACCTTCAGACTTAAGGTATGTGATTCTACTCGATCCTCCATTATTCCTTCGGGTATCCCTTACACTATTATTAACCGAATGAAATACTATTTTTAAAATATAAATCATATAAATACTATATACATTTTCCAAACTCTTGTATCATGATATTATTTTCCTCTTTATTGGATATAAATGTTAGAAGTCATTCCCTTCTCAACACTCCATGATATTAAGAAGTTATATGGGAACATCCCAAATTCATACCCATTATCAAGTGCAATCTATAACATGTTATAAGATACCATTATTCTTATAATACCACACATTTTATTATGCAATTATTTGTTATATTATTTATTTATATAAATTATTATGATCTTTTGTAAATCATCGTTATCATTTTCCTTAAACTGCACTACAATATTTTAATTATAATGTTTATTAAAAATATTTTTATATGTTATCACTTCAATTTTCCATCACCTATAATTATTTATGACTATTACAATTTATTAATGTTAATTAAGGATTTAATTTCATTTTCTTATGGACACTTTTTTGCTAAGCCAATTTAATATGCTTTATGACATGATTAAGATGCCTGCTTCTTTCTATGTGTAAATATTATGTTTATGTTTGATTCCTTATGTATGATTATTTATGTTGACCACATATTCACAAAAATTTTATGATTGGTGAAACTAGATAGTGATCCAACTCATTGGGTAATTTTTAGTCTCAGGAGATGTTATGTGCAATGGTTTTGGTGGTTAGCCTTGACTCATGTTCCATGTGTAATAGTCTTGGTATTTTCCAGGACTCAAGCTCCTCAATTTGAAATTTTCCTTGAATCCTGACCCCATATGTGTGATGTTCTTTGAATCATGATGAAGTCATGTTTTTTAGTGATTCCACATTACAATGATTCAATGATTATATGTTTTCATGCTATATTATTTATGTTTCCCTATTTTAAATTATGTTCCATGATTTTATATATATTTATGTTATGCCTTCTTGATCATGTTATATTATTTATTTTAATATTTATTACCTTAATGGGTTTTTTATCAAATCCCTTAATTTATGTTATCATCTGGATATCGTAAAAAGTTGTTTGGATAAATTAATGATAGGACATCAATGTAGAGAGTAAATAATGTTTATTTTTATGATTTTAATTGCGTAAAATATCCTCTAAGACATTATAATTTCCGATCTTGGATTGTAAAATAATTCTTACCAATGCATAAAATCATGTAATGTTATGTGTAAAAGGATTGGGTCACTATAATCTATATAAGGTTGGTATAATTTATTTTTCAATTAATATATATCCTAAATAAATATATTTCATCATTGAAAAAAAAATTAGATTCCCTTTTTAATATCATGGGAATTATAAAAATTATTAAGGGTGATATCAAATTCCCATCAATTGAAATAATATCATGTATGATATTATAAATATTTATTTATAAAAAATATGATATACTAAATATTCAATACATATTACCTTCAGTCAATAATTAGGGATTAAAAATATATCCCTATAAAGTAAAACCATCACATAAATAATAATAAGAAAAAAAATTAATGAATTATATGAATAATTCATGAAATGTATGATCTCGCTGTTGTGGCCTTGGACAAGGCATCCACAATCTAACATTCCAGACATTTCTCCATGATGTTTTCAGTAGTGGGTTGGTATAAACCATGTTCCCTAACACATGACACCATTATATGGCCTTGACCTATATATTATGTCTTGTTATTTTGATTCATGAGACAGATCAATGTATCAAGCGTCTATCAATAGTTGGGTACCACCCATCACTAACATATTTCCAATTCATTAATCATATTCATAATTGAAAATATAATACCATATAAATATGAATAATCAATCAATTTATATCTATACTCAATCAATAATACTAAATACAGAAATGTACCTAATAAATGAAATTTCATTCAAAATAAGGTTACTTCAATGAACTCTTTATACAGAAATTATTTATGGTAATAATTTGTTGAATTAATATAAATGAAAATAAATATATCCATGATACTAAAAACAAAAACATGATGGAGAAAAATAAATGAAATAGAATAGTAGGGAGTAATTTACATCATCTTCACAAAAATGTGATTAATAAAAATCCAAAAATAAATAAAAGAAGTTAGAAGCCCAAAATTTCAACATGAATGAAGGTAAATAAAATAATATATTTTTATAATTAGATACTAAAATGGTTTTTAATCATTTATAAGTAATTTCCATAATTTGTTTTATGAAACACTATTAGAAAAATAACCCTATATATCATTTACAAAATTATTTTCATACTATTATAAAAAAAAATAATTTTACCTTAAAATTAAAATAAAAAATAATAAAATAATTTAAAATATATTAATTATTAAATATAATTGGGAGTCATTAAGGGGAATAAATATATATAATATTAGTCATCAGTTGGGAATGTTAATTCTCACTATATATTTCAAAAAGAACATTCCATTCTATCTCTTGTAAAAAGTAAAATATAACAAGATCACCAAACATTAAAAATGTTACATTAAGATATTTTTTATAAAATAAAATTAGAATAAATGGACATTAAATTTTAATTTTAAATTAGTAAATAACTTCAATTAAAATATTTTTTTAATGTATATTTTGATGATAAATATTTTTGACCTAAAAGTAAAAATAAATGTAGTTTTTACTAATAATAATATTTGATCCTTTCTATCTTAAAGTGATGAAAATTTTGAAGAATAATGTGTAAACCCTATAAATATAAATTTATGAATAAAATAGATTGGATTTAAGAATATAAAAACATAAATTACTTCTAATGAAAATTTAAACATGAATAATCACAAATAAGAGTGATATTATATAATTAACATTTATAGCTTTATAGTATTTTGAATAAAAATATAAAAACAGAGGAAAAATTCATATAAAAAACCCTTAATATATATTAATTTCTGATATAATTTTTGAAATTTTAATTATATACCCCATATAAAATAATGTATCTGCATAATATTTAATATTTCCCAAAGGATTGGAATTGAGACATAAAACACAAACCATAGATTCCTTATTTATTGGTCAAGTAATATACATTTGAATTACACATCTATATTTACTAAAAAAATTCTTAATAAGTTATAGAAATTATAATCTATTTTAAAGACTACTTTTAGTCATCTAATATCAATTCAATGAATAGTTCATGAATACATCGGGTATAAAAAGTCTTTCGATCAATTTATTGAAAATTAAACTTGTATATATATAATTGATAAAATTATTATGTATGGTTATATAATATCTATATTTTTAGTTACTTTATGAATATAATTTATATTCATTATATTCAATTTTATAGTCATCCATGTAAGGTAGTAATGGAGAACAGTATTAAACTATTCACACAGTCAGTAGACTACACTTGTGAAAGATAACTTTTTCATTTTCCTAATGTTTGAAAAAGAAGTAAAGTATAGTATTTTTAATATTTATATAACCATATAAATATAATAAATATATAATATTTTATTTAAATATATTCGCATAATTATACAATTAAATTGAAAATAAAAATGAATGGCCTCATATCATTGAGGTGATAATTCACACAAACACACGAGGGTTGTAGTCATTTATGAACGGATGGTAGGGTTACAAGAAAGATGATATATTATTTCACTATAATTATAATGATTTAATAAATAACATATAAATTCAATAATTATATATTTCTAACGATCCAAGTGATATATTGATGAAAAATAGTTCACATTGTACTGTGGAGATGGAATTTTGTATGCACGCAGGAGTGATATTTTCACTCTCCATTCGATTCAAAAGCGATTAAAAATTCAAGATAAATTTATATAAAATCACACACGCACACACAAAAAGATATATATATATATATATATATATGACATATATAATTATTTAATTTTATTTGTATTATTTTTGATGATTTTGAGGAGATTTATTAAAAATGGAACATGAAAAAAATCAGGAAGAACATATACCTCTTCTTTTGGTAACCATATTAGAATTAAATCATAAGCATTCTTAAAGTGGTAATTTGATAATAAAAAAATATCCTGGATGATAAAAATAATGTTTTGAATGAATTTTTAGGGATTTTGGGAACTAATTAAGTCAATAAGTTTATACTATAGAGGATGTGTTGTCACATTTTACAAGTCACATCCAAGAAAAATCTTTTAAATACTTCAAATATTTTTGAATATTATAGGTCTAATATTAGAAATGTGTCCGAAAATTTTCACAATTTAACATATTACATAGATAATTTTGAAAATTGATCAACCAATATAAATTTTATTTTATTTTAATTCATTTTAATCAATATCATTTTACATTAACACCCCTATTAAAATTTTATAATCCTTACTGTAGTGATAACTATTTATTATGGATTCTATTAATTATAACCAAAATATAATTTCACATAATTAACTCATGATAATTATAATTATTCCAAATTTTGAACCAATTTTTAATTATTTAATTCCTAGAGTATTTATAAATTACCCTTCACATATATATTTTCATAAAACGAAACAATAAATGTTTTTAGAAAAATATAAGTTCATAAAGTAAATATTATTATACAAAATAATCCAAGTATAATTTTGATTCACTTAGAAATAAAAGAACTTTTTATAATGATACATCATATAATTTATAAATTTTTTTTTGAATGTTTCAATATTAATACTTGATAAAACTAAATAATAAAGGATATTTTTTATTTCAATAAAAACTTTTCATATATTTCCAAAATCTCAAAATTCAATGTATAATATAAAACTTCCACTCTTAAATTCATTATATTAATTCCAAATATAATATATTATAAATAATAATTTTTTTATATATTTTCTGTTCATTCATATATCATGATTCAGTCATAAAAGTTACGTTATTTGAAAAATCAATCTTTCTCACCATTCACTAAACAATCAACCATTTTAGAATAATCTGAAACCTTAATCTTAATATTATTTTGATTAGCATGAAAAACATGAAATCATTATTATGATAATAAATTACTAAAATTTATAAATTTATTTATAATAATATATGATAGAGATAATATTATATAAAAATAACCATTTAGAAAATTAATTTCTCATAATCTACATTATATTATTAAATAATTATTTGAATATTTTTAATTAATTATTTTAATTTTTTGAAATATACTTATATAAAAATTATATTTGATTATATATAAGGAATTTATATAAACAATATCTATGTATCTAATTGGAATATATATAATGATCATACTATATTTGTATATGTAGGCTTACATGCATGCCTAAAATTTAGTCTTCCAATTTATTTACTTCCCCCCCATATTTCACATTATATATCAAATTATATGAATTATTTGTGTTGTTAAATTCAATGCCTCAATCATCATGGTGAAATATTAGTATAATGATTTTATGTTTTGGAATTAATGTAAATATTTTTATTTACAGGACTTGTACTTTTCTTCCTTTAGTTTCAAATTTATCATTTTCATATATTTGTGTTTATTAATCATTTCAATATATATTCTCAAAAATATTTATCATACTTCATATGATTTTAATATTTTTTTATCAGAATTTATAAAACATAAATTCTATTAACTAAAACAATGGGGTGTTACAACTAATGTTGAATCATAGTTATTTCAAAGCAATTACTATGGGGTTCCATAATGATTTCACACTGACCCATGGTTCACATTCATAGAATTATTAGTTCACTTCAATGGGAACCATAGATATCCCCATAAAATTCCCAATCTATAACAATATATACATCAATATATTGAATCATAGGATGATATCCCCATTAATTTTAACTACCAGGAGGAAATCAATAATATCAGCACTATCTATTATCATCTTGAGACCATATCTCCATCAGTTTATGACACCAATGAATGGATGTACCCAATTTTAGAATCATTCAAGGACTATATCTAACCACCATAGTGTTCTAATAAATAAATGTTTCATCACTAAGTAGTGAACATATCTCCCTAGAGTTACCTTTATTCCCAAAAGGAGCACTCTACATGAGGTTTTGTTAGATTAATCGTTATATGTGTTAACGGGAGGGATATCCCCATTATAATGTAAGAATTCTATCTTGTCTCATGAGATGGTTTTTTATCCAAAAACAATCATTATCATTAGATCTCATGACATTGTTATTTCATTCCTATAATAGACAAGTACATCTGAGAAATCTCTAAAACCTTCCCTAAATTCTTTGTATAGTCCAATATTATCCATTATCCCATAGTGTTGGTTTGTGCTACCAAATACTATTGGCCAATTGTTTTTCTAATTGATGTTATTTGTCTATTACACCAATACAATGTTATGTATTCTAAGTTTATCCTTACTTCATCTAGCATTATCTAACTATTTTTAATTGGTTATACCCTGAATTGAATTCAATTAAAAGATTTAATCCTCTTTTGAGGTCAAATATTATCACAAAAGTTTCAGTCCACACAAAAACAATGATGGAGAATGACACTAATCATTTCACCTTGGTGTTAATAATATTTTTCTAAGAGTATAAATTCATATCTAACCATTCATAAAACTGCCATGAAATAGAAAACATCATAATATGGGCCTTCAAAAATTTCATATCCAATATGATTCAAAAGGGAGTAGATAACGATAGAAATGTTTGATGAGAAATACTTATACCTTATTTGTGGGAAGATCATTCAAGAACCTGCACTACTATGAAGGAACCCCCACATTCACAAATATATGAGACATAACAAGTTTTTAACGTCAAGGTCAAGAATCTCACTCTATTGTTTTTTATAAATAATCATCTCACTAAATATTAACATTCACATAAACTAATTGATCATGTAGAGTGGATAAATGAGAATAGGTTGTACACCCTACACAATCATTGAATCAAAAATATTTGGATGTCTCACACCTTCAATATAATATTCTACCTAAATTTATTTATGCATGAATAATTGGTGTTATCCCTAAAAACTAAAATGTTTTTGGGGAATAAACATCATAATAATGAACCAAAATGGTCGGACCCACATTCCTTAAATATAAATAATACTATTTAGCAACCTTGGATGGAAATAACATCACAAAACCCCCTTATTAATGTTTTATTATGATATATTTTTAATACTTTTATGTCTGTTCACATCATACTAACAAAAGATTGATAAAATAAATTTTAAATTTCCCCACTATAATACATAAAACTGCATAGTAATCATATATTTTGTATGAAATTAAATTTTTCGTTAGTGGTTCTTATTTCACATCCAATGAAAAAATGATTAATTTGTATAATAGTCAAAACAATAAACATTATTCCCCCACATTTCTATTCTGCAATATCAAAACATTATGAAACTCATCCTCACTACATGGAAAAAAGAATCCATGGAACATAATATTAAATTATGTGGTAGAGGTCCTTTTTATAAGACTATTAAAATTCATGACTCCTTAGTCTAATAATTATGACCATATGTCCATGCTCTGAGACATTAAACTATATAGAACAAGTCCATTTCATATGACACTAAACTTATTTGAACACATCTTTAGTGTATGACATAATAAATAAATGGAATTAATTTTATAAATAATGAATTAAAACATATTTGGGTGGCATATATTTAGTAACTATGTTATATTACATGATATAATACTCCATATAATGAAGTAGGGTTCATGGTTTGTTCCAATCTAAACGCAACACCAAATCCAATCATCCCACCCCACGTTATATGTGGACATTAACTGAAAATGTAATTTAAATTAACTACTTGAATCTTCATTTTAATGAATATGAGAAATGTTATAATTCCTACATATCTTATCATATTATAATAAATTAATATTAAATAATTTAGAACCCCTTGTTCATGAATGTGATATAGTTCTATATAAAAAACCTTATTAAATATTTTTTCTATAGCCTTTGGTTCTACCTAAGAGAAAATTTTCATCCAATGGTATTTTCCTGAAATGAAAGATTGTAAAATGCATATTTTGAGTCCTTATTATATGGTTTTCAATTTATTGATTCTTGGGTCCTTTACAAATAATTTTAAAATACATTACATGTGGTCCAATAATTTAATAACTTAAAATCATTAGTGCATCTTATCACATAATGATTTATTCCCGTACACAAGAGTCAGATCCACAAAAAGATATTCAGATCATGACTCGTTGATTCAACCCTCCCACTCAAATGTAATGAAAAATTCCATCATATTTCATGAAATACATGGGTTTTGATTATGGCTGTTATAGGATACAAAGGGATTGTATTATCCCATATACATGGATCAATCTATATCTACATCAATTGAATTCTATTCTTAATTTTTTTGAACAAGACATGTATGAAAATTATTACCTGAATCTGTATGAAAAATCCTTGTATACACTGCATAAAATGTACTCATACGATTCAGAAAATCTCCAAATTTTATATTGTTTCTCAAATTGATCTTAAATCATGTGAGGATGGTTGTCTAAGTTATTCACTCTAACTTTCTTGACTAATATGTGACATACTCAATTGTTGGGATATCACTACTAGTCATATGATATAAAACACAATGATTTGGAAGCCCATATACATGATTCTTGAAACCAATTGAGCTATTCTGTTGGTGATACCATTTCTCTTAAACAAGAGTCAGATATATTTAATAGTACTTTAGTGCAATAATACACCTTGAAAAAAAATTATCCCTTATAAGAACTATCCAGTTCTGGATTCATTTTTTACAGGATACATACCCATATCTATATCCGCTATCATAGTTCAGTATATTAATTCAATCAACCAATATTTTTCTCTTCTATACAAAACCATTTTCTATGAAAAATCATATGGTATATAATTCCTCATCAATGGGTCAATGCTAATGTTTCATCTTTAAATAAAAATATCTATCTTTTTATGAGTAAATATAGGATAATTAGATATGAATGGATCGTTTATAGAAGTAATTTTAATGATTTATTTAAAAAATAACATTCCCCCTATGTAAGAGATCTATCAATATAAGGTTTTTTGGTTTCATTCATTTGGATTTATGACACACCTACACCAACTCACCTAAATGTTATTGACCACCATACCGAGGATAAGAGATTCTGTTCTCTAAAATATGTTTTACAAATTCATAGGAAATATATGAACCATTTTTAATAAAGTTCTACCATAAAAAATACATAGTGACTCCCAAATATATTTTCTTCTATCTATCCATAAATACAAATCAGATACCCTAATACATTATAATTTGATAATTATAACTAATTCATGTTCTTTATTCACATTAATCAAATCTAAGGAATGAATTTTTCATTCTCACACCATATGAGTTTTATCTTAATTAAGAATGTATCCTTTTATACACACGAGTTGACTAATGTTGGATATACATGAACTATGGGTAACTTGATTCCTTCCATCATAGGATACATTGTGCTTCCTAAAAACACCATCTATGTCCTAGAAAAAAATCTCACTCCAATATCAACCATTAATGACTTTCTCCCTTAAAATGTTAATATGTATTTGGAAATATAAAAATATTGTTGAATTTAATAGGTATATTATCCACACACATGACATTTATCATGTGATGTATGTATATTTTAATATTGTACTCAAAATTGTCCACATTTTCAAATAGTTATATCTAATTCAATTTAGAATGAATCAAAAAAATGTGACATAAGGACCTCATCGAAGCACCATAATCTCTAAAAAATATTATCCATTTTGGATTACATTAAATTGAATTATATATGGTATTTATAAAGTGGCCTCCAATTATAGAACACCTTGGTCCTTTTCACATGATATTAAACTAAACTATATTCAGTCTACTCGAGAAAACATACAATTATTCATAGAGATCACTAATTTGTGACATATTAATCTTATTGAAGAGATCCATCCATGTAATAGAACCTAGAATATAAGACCCCAGTAGATTATAAAATTTCCATTTATCTATATCCTTCCAAGTGTTTTGGACTTACATATTCATTTTTTAATATTCCATATCACATTCCCATGGTTATTAATACAGGGTTTCGTATATGTTCAATGTAAAAAAAATTAATTCCCTTACCTATAACCTAATCCAGATCATTTAAGGAACTATGTTCCATATAAGAATTAAATATTGATTTATTTTTATTATTTCAATATACGTATTCACTTACAAGCCATTTTCAAGACATATGGGAAAATTATAGTTCAAAAATTTATTATATAATATATATTGGAAAAATAAGGTTTTGAAACCATAAACCACTTCTCATGAACACAACAAATACGTAAATCAAACAGCATACCTCAAGTGTCATAGATTTTCATGAATTATCCCACTCTATTAGTATTGATTTAATCTGAGGTCAAGTCATGCTTCTATATAGCTATGCATATATTCCACCAATAAGTAACTTCATACACACCGATAATATGACTTACCAATTGGAGTAAATTTTTTTCATGAAGAGTGGTTTTATAGTCTCTTACACCCCTAAGTAATCCTTGAGGAACCCTATATTTGAATATGGATAACAATAAAACATTACACACCTATCTCATTTCATCCTCCCCAACCCAAAACCTTAATTCATAATTTATTGAATCATCATTACAAATCTAACATTTGTTTGGTTCTATTTTATTTTTAGAAAAAAAAATTTCATATAACACAACATGGGTGCAAGAAATATTTCTATAAACTATGTGCATTCACCCATTAGACAATCAATGATAGAATTGGGGTCTGTATTTTTATTAGGTTCTATCTTCAACTAGTTGTATATGTTATATCACCTTCATTATTTTAACAATGGTCATGAAATGAACAATTTTCACATTTTTTATAGTTATATCAACAGAATCAGTATACCCTAACTGTCTAAATCCAAAAATATTAATATAATGGTTATACATTAATAGTAATTATTATGGAGATTTCTCGTAATTGATGGTATGATAAATAATTATGTCTCTTATGGATATGATATACACCTATAATTATTTGAAAAAAATACATTGTGAATAAAAATTTTAAAATCTTTTTAATCCCATCATATTGTCCAAAGAATTTTGTATCCATTCTTGCTGGATCAACAAGTCTAGATTTTATAAACTATAGTTAGAACTTCTCATATTCTTTTAACTTAATAATTTATTCAATAATTGATTATGTAACTTATTGGTTTCCAAAATCCACATTGAATTCACTTTATTAAATGAGTCTGCATAAATTATAGAATTTTATAATCCCCCCATCCTTCCATGTCTATTGGAAATGAGTACATCCTACTTCAATTGTCACCTATATTTTTTAATTCATACATGCCCCAAATAAGGTGCAACATAGTTTCCCAAAATTTTTCCTTCCATCTATATGCATTATTTTTATCCGAAAAAAGGTTTTTAATCTTTTTATTCCCTAACTCTGTGGTATAGGAACACATCATAGAAATATAGTCAATGATTTTACTTGATATAATTTCCCCATATCATTATCCATTATTTATGCTTCATGGGTTATGATTTTAAAAACCCATTTTCTGAAAATTCATCTCGATATGGTAGCCTAAATGTTACAAGTATGTGAATAATATACATTTAAATAGTAAAGGTGATATCCCAACCTTGAATCTATAATTGTACCTTATTACAGTAACCTAAACTATAAGACACAAGAGTTCAAGAATCATGATTATAAACGCAATACCCCCATTAGGATAACATCTAGAGTAATTAAGATCTCTATTGTCTAAAATTTTTTCCAATCCCTTTCCATATGTATTATCGTCCCCATCCTTCTGGGTTAATGATAAATGAAATAAATCTATAATTACATGTAGTAATATGAATTCACCCTAAAATATCAACAATCTACAACCAATGAAATATGACCATAAAATAATTATGTCATTCCTTTTGTTCATCTACCATTTTGGAATCAATCTCCCTATTAAAAAAAATTCACCAATGTTTTTATGTTGACTATCTCAACAATGATTCCAAAAATGTAGATCGACCATAAGAACTAGAAACATTGGTCTAACTCAAATAACCTAAAACTTCATAGTGAATGTGACATATAGTTGTATAGGCTGAAAAAACAAGATGGAAAGCCTTTTAAAAAGTATAGTTTCTATGTTACAGTCATTAAAATAGCATAATATTAAAACTATTAATCAATTTTAACCATATAGAAAAAAAAATTGGATTAAAACATAAAATGGAAAGTATAAGAAAAATTCATGTTCCAATAAATTTAGAATCCCTCATACATGGGTTATTAAAAATTCGGTCGAGGAATAAAAGATTGTTGGGTTTGTTATAAATTTCTAAAAAAATTAATGGTATGGCTCTAGGTTTATCAACCTTATAAAAAATAGGTAATTCTTCAAACATATCAACTCCTATAATTGTGAAAAATGAATGATGTTATGGATTCAGTATGCTTAAACCATGCTAAACCTTAGAATCCAAATTTTAAATTCCCTATTATTGATTCTCATTATAGAGTATAATTTCATCCATTGAAATGACTTAATTATGGTGTTATGATGTGGGTTAATATTCTTATACTGATATATATACCATATCTAGGATGAAATATCTAATCCAAATAGATTAACTAAAGTTTAAAAATTACATTACATTGGAATATCCCCATCAATGAGTGACACTTAGAGGGAAATATTCTATCCAAATGGGGAAATTCTAGTGTTATAGTGATAGTAACTATGCCAATACCTATCCATGAAGAACACTCGAGACTAAATTATCCATTAAAATATTTATAATACTATTATATGATAGTAAAAATACTTATTCACAATTGTGGGGAGTGCATTAGTGTAAATAATTCCATATCAGATGTTTATAGAATATGATTCACTTCATCCATAACAAATTCAACAATCAAATTGATTCATGTTATCTTGGAATTATTTTTTACAATTTCCTAATTTATTATGAATTTATTATGAAATGGAATCAAATTTTTATAGCTTGAAATGTGGTTCAGAATGAAATTTGGTTTCATTATTAATGAAAAAGTGATGATTTCCAAAAATTGTGATTTTTTCCATCATTTCATTTGATAAAAAACAGATATTTGTATAATTATAATTTATTATAATACATCCAGATATTATTAATCTATGTAATGAGTCAATATTTTACCCTTGTAAAAACACTCTATCAATAGCATAAACATTGAATAGCATATGTGTGTATTTGATAAAAGTTGATAGATCATAATTTCCACATGGGAAGACTTCAGGACTTGCATTTACATCAAGAAATTATTATTTCAACCTCACCACATTGGGCTCATATTAATGAATATCTATAATTTTGGATTTTATCCAGTATAAAAAATAAGACCCTTTAGAATTATATAGATTTATATCCATCATGATACTCCCCATAACCCTTATATGATGATTGATACTATATACTGGTTCAAGGAAACCCTATTGGGATTTTAT
Source organism: Viscum album (assembly GCA_963277665.1). Classification (NCBI taxonomy): domain Eukaryota; kingdom Viridiplantae; phylum Streptophyta; class Magnoliopsida; order Santalales; family Viscaceae; genus Viscum; species Viscum album. The sequence continues at coordinate 1,203,713,589 of OY728145.1, forward strand.
TTTTAAGGATATATTAATAACCACTATGTAAGAGTACGAATATATCATTTTTCAAACCCTCATGAACCCAACCCATGTAAATTATTGAAGAACATTTCATACTTATGGTGAATCTTATATAACATTTTACACTTGATAATAGTATAGATTCAGCACCAAGATCAACATCTCGCATCATAGTTTCAGCACCAAGATCAACATATCACATCATAGTTTCAGTTGAAGTGTTTGGACCTAAACTATGTTTATCTACTTCCTCAGGTATATTGTCCGGAATCGAATCATTAGTTCAACTACTAAATATAGATATTGAGATAGTTATAGGTGAATCATCAGTTTTCTCTTACTAGTCATATTTTGATACTAATTTATTATAGATGACCTCTATTAATCGATTCCCTTCCATTAATATTATTGGAATAATGTCAAACCCGATGATTAGATGGTATATGAACTATTCCCATGAAATTGGGATAAAAAGTGTAGGTGCACCATGTTTTTTGGAATATGTGGTTATGTGAATTGTTATTTCAAAGATCCATTCCAAGACGATATCATATAATAAAAATAGGATAGCCACATATATTCTCACTAATTAGAAAAGTTTGTCCCATTATAACTTCATAGTAATGAGCCACTCATGCCTTACCATTATCCCAATATAGGTGTATCTATATTCTTTGTGTGTAATTATATTCTTATGTTTATTACCATAAAAAATGCACAAAAAATAACTATAATATGATAGTCAGATATCACTTACTCTTTAATCCAATGAATAGAATTGATGGAACCCAATGAAGTCCTATAAATGGATTTGGGAATATATTGGAGGGATAGTGTACATTGATGATTAACTCAACTATCTAGGACATTAATTATAATAAAATATTTATAAAATAAAATATTTCAACAACATGGTATCTCTATTATTATCATTCATTATTCTTAAAAATTTGTTGTAAGGTAAAAAAGAGAAGCATGAATTCTTTATTGGAATGTTGATGACTTCATAGAACTCAAAACATATTGTCCAACACCGTAAATTTCTATAGACCATGGTGATATAAATACTATGGAATTATCATAGTTCACTGAAACTCACATCATTATAATTTCTAAACCAATCAACCATACATGAATGTAAATACACCACTAATAAATTATGGGATCCTATCCACTTATAAATTGATATGTATTTTATATATCTTGCAAAGAATCGTCTTCACTAGATTAACTGAATGACCAAGAAAAATAGGTTCCTCCATCACCAAGGACCCAGCATGAACCTTGATCCAACATCCCCATCAAGTAAGAGCCACAAACATAAAAAAAGGTCTAGGAACCCATACATTAAAAAATATAGAAAATTCAATATATGATGGATTTAAAATATAACGTATACTGGCCCACTTCTCAAATGGAATATTATAAACGTTTTGTTTCTGTATCTAGTTAGGTAGGGAATATCATTGGACAATTGACTTATATCGTCATTCTTCTAGGTGGTATAAGGATACAAACCCATTCTCCATAAGAAATTATTGACTATGGATTGATGGATTTTCCAAAGGTCCATTCTACTAATATCAATAAGCCCTCTCTAGAGGACATTTCGGTTCCACGTCCTCTATAATATTTTTTAGGAATATATTCATCACATATTCATTTGATGATTAAATTTTTTTAATATGATTTTCCTAATACCAAATTCCTATCTCATCCTATTATAAATAGATTTTTTTATCTATTAATCACAAAAAACTGATCATTAATGTGAGTAACATAAATAAGAAATACATCACCAAATATGATGTCCATATTTATTTAAATATATATTGACTACCTACATCCAATCAGTATACTTTGGATTTCTTTGGTTCACTTTGATGTCCTAGACCAACTAAATAGTAAATCTACAACCTACACAAAATTACCACATCAGATTCCACCCACCATTTGGATTTTTTTAAGGAATGGTTAAAATAGAATTTATATTCAATGGAATGCCTCATTTATTTTATAATTTTTTATTTTGGGTTAATGTATATTTTTTCAATATATTTATTACCAATTAAATATCCTCTAGTAAAAGATGGACATTATAATATGCATTCTCTATGAAATGACTAAATGAAGTCAAAACCATGTTGACAGCCTATTATTATTTGGTTCCTAGATAGATATTTCATCCATATTTATAAAAATTATAAATTGGAATTCACGATGATAGTAGGTAATTCTACATTTTTTTATTGATACTATTTTTCAGGGATTTAAATAGAGAAATTATACAATATTGAGGGTCTACCATGTTATTCATTAATTTATGGATAATATTTCTTGGACTAGTTAAAAATTTCAAATTATTAGAATATGATAGTAAAAAAATAAGAAAAATGACAACTCATTGATGTTTACATAGTAACATCACCTATTTCATGTTGTACCCATGTAGATGGAATGCTCAAAATGATGGGAATTTCAACACCACATAATAACTATGTAAATAACATAGTAACCAAAATAAGGAATAAATATACTCATTGATCTCATAGAATCCATTTTTATTGGGTAATATAAGTGTATTTATATTGCGTGGAACATTTTTAATAAGGTATAATTAGTTCAATATGATAAATTAGGTAAATATTTATATTTTTATTCTATCATTATAAAATATTTTGGGAGCTTTATGATAATAACTGCACCCTCTACATACGTCCTTCACTTCTATGGTAAAATTAAGGACCACATAATAATATTAGATTGTAGTTATGTGGGGGTCTATAAAATCCTAAAAATTGAACCTTCATTATTTTTTCTAACTATATTATTTGTAGAACATTTATTAAGCCTTAAATACTCATTATTATCAATGATAATAAATATAGGTACTAATATATCTCAAATAAAAATTGAATAAATTTGTGTATGAGAATCAGATTCCAATGAAGACCAATAATGATAGGACCTTATAGAACCCCGACTCATAGGAAGATCAATGTCATTCAAATTCATACTATTATGAATTATTAACACATCCCTCCAACCATTATATTATTTTCACTCAATGGATTACTAATTTTAATAATATAAACATGTATATCATGTTTTTGAGGCCATACAATCATCCAATGTCCTCATAGGTGGTTTAATTCCATGTTCGTAGATATTTGGTCAGGAAACAACATGTTTATGCCCCTAATTCCAAGTGGAAATCTATTTAAAAATTAGTTTTACCATGAATTTCCAAATAAATACATGAATTCATGTTTAGAAAATAGTCATCAGAATCTAATCATATCAAGATTATAAAAACGGAGAGCTATAGGAAAGAATCACTCAAATGATACCAGTAGAAAGATAAAGGAAATTCGAATGTATATAGAAAATTGAGGAAAACCGTGGTAATTTTTCAATACTAAGAGGATCTTTAATAGGACTAGTGTATGGACTACCACTTCCAAAAAAACATCCATACTTGTAACGACAAAAAAATTCTATCAATATAATACCCCACAATGAATTCCAGATATCCTACTAAGCTATCATGAAAACAATTCCTCCTCATGATCTTACTAAGTGCACAAAATCACTAAAAAATATTCTTGAATAATTGTTATCCGGTATACAACACCATAAAGGTCCACCCCCCCTTCATGATTTCTATATAAAAATCATATCAGTATAATCCTACACCCCTAAACCTTTTCCACTCTTACTATGTAGAAAAGGTATCCCCCATTAGATTTCTTTGTGGGCTAGCCTACATTGTGCTATCAAATCCACCACTTCTATCAATTTCCATATATAGATAATTTAATTATTCATCATAGCTACATATTGTTTCCTAAACTAATATAATTTCATAACACCCTCAGGTAAAATTGGTCATTAGGTTTTTCACTAAAATGAATGAATTTTAAATTGCCCTTATTCTACTCCATTATTGATGTTTAAGACCGCATGATTGAAAAATTAAAACATCCACACAAAATAATAGATCCATGTTATTGGAGTATCCATATCTGTTGGAAACGATTTGTTCTATTATTATCATCATAAAAGGAGGCTTGGTAATGAACAACCAAGTTGGGATAACCATCAAGGGGGTTACAATAGTAGACACCCTTGATATCAAGGGGTCCTTATAAGATGATTCATTAGTGGTGTATCTTTTATCAAAAAAATCTTGTGGAACTAGGGTGTATTTTTAGCTATGAGATTCTTGATGGATCCCATTTTTTGTATATAAGAATTGAGATCATTTTTCAAGTAAGTGACCAAAAAGTGTCCCATGAATATAAATTCTAAGAAAATAAAAATTAAATAATTTTAAAAATAAATATAATAGTTTTCCTGCAAAACATTTATAAAATATTAAAAAACAATTGAACAAAATAGTGGTAATTGGTATGTAGGTAAAAATGGAACATAATCACTATGGGAAGTCCCATAGTATATAGGTTATCTAGGGATCATGAAGCTTCATACTCTCATTGATCAAGATGATCATTTATTTTTGTATTTTAATCATACTGTGGAGGAAAATTTATATCCCTACCACCACATCAAGCAAACCTGTATTGTATTTTATTCCATAATTCAGATTATTCCAAAGTTATACACCCTTTATTAAAAAAATATCAATATCCTCTATCACCACATACCTAACAAAAATATGAAAAATAAAATCATTTTTAACTATTTATATAAATATTAATATTGCGACCCAGACATAATATACATAGATATTACATCATTTTAGTTGAATATTAAGAGCATTATATAAGTACATGCCGAAGGACCATAATAGATTAGTTAATTTTGAAACATAAAACATAATATTATTACATAGTAGAATATCATTAATGTTTTACACAATGATATTTCCATTTATCACTCCTACATAAAATCATTATTCATCACACGAGGAAAGGAAAAAGAAGAAAGGATTCGATCAAATTCTCAATATTTGTATATAATGGAGATACATATGAGTAACATGAGTGTATGTGTGTTAGAACATGAGCACAAAATTTGATGATCATACCCAATATAATAAGGATCCAAAAATTATGTCATGGTATAAGGATAATCATTTCATAATAGATGAATCATATGAGAATAAAAAAGCATAATCGAAGATATCAAAACATATTCACAAGATGTAGAATTTGTAGTACACACATAATCATTGAAAATATTACATTATTTTACCTACCAGTACCATCATAATTTTTCAGACTTTGGATGATCACCCATGTTCCTGCTTCAAGATTAGGATAACAACTGATGCTTCCTATTTTTTTTGTCTTTGTATAAAAACCATATACCCTATTGTTTTTTGGGTAGGGATACAACTTGTGTACCCTCTTATTTTTGGGCTTGTACTACAACCCATGCACTATCATTTTTTCAGACATGTGATAAAACCAATGTACCTACTTTTTTATTAAATGGCCTACAACCTTTTTTTAGTATTTTTTATTGGATACAACCCATGTATCCTTCCAACTCATATATCATTAATCCTTACCCAATGCATTGGAGGGTGATATTGGTCATTCCCATCATATAATGAAACCCATATTTATGTGTTCAAAAATATCATAAGATATTAATCATATCATAACCCATTAAATGAAATTTGAATTATAAATAATTTCATAATATCATAAACTATGGAAAAAATCAGATTTCATTATCATTAACACATAGAATCAACTCTTAAAATAATAGGGTTTCACCATGGAATAAACCCACGAAATTAAATAGTTTTTATAAACAAATTATTATCTCAATCATAAACCATTTAAATAATGAATAAGTAAGGTTTACTGGGATCATATTCCTTATAAGGAATTTGTGATAGAAAGACGTTTCATATTATAAGTAAAATAATATTAATTTTTTAAAAACTTTTCTTAAAGAAAATATAATTACCACTTTCAAAAATGCTTTTTAAAAATATTTGAAAACATTTTCATTAGAATATACCTTAAAAATAGTATATTTATGGAATATTAGGAACAATTTCATTTAAAATGATCTATTAAACATTCAAATGACACATTATGGTAATGTTTGTGACTATGGTGGATACATCCATACATGACAACATTTCTTTTAGACCATAAATTGTTTTTAAAAGTTACAAGATCGAAAACAAAGAGAATATTACTATTAAATTTTTTTTAAAATAAATAAAAACAAGGGTAATTATGTTTTACAAAATATTTAGATAAATATAGGAAAAAATTACACATTTTTGAGAAAACAAGGTTTTTAATGAACCCATATTTTAAACCGAAAGGGGAAATAAATTCAGATTTTCTCAAAAAAATTAATTAATTATCCTAAATTTGAAATTGTATAAAAATGCTACCATTATATAAGGATATCATAATTGATAAAATAATATGAAATATAAGTCTATATATATGGACCGTAATATTTCATCAATGGAAGCATCATAAAAAAATCCTGATAAATAATGAAATTTTATCATTAAACTCTTACAACTTTGGTAGTTGTCAATCCAAATACCCATGAAATAATAACATTAAATAACTATAGAAATATCATGAAAATAATTATATACATGATATATCATATCTAATGGGTTTTTATTACACCTCATAAAATAATATAGTTTCACAACATAATGTGTGTCTCAAGGAATGAAAAATGTGAGAAAATTAGATTACTAATTTAGTTTCTTTTGAACCGTAAATCAAATGAAACTCATATCCTAAATTTAAAATGTAAATACCAATATATTATTTCAAAATTTAAATAAAATAAATTCACATTTGGTATGTACACTACTAAATATAATAAAAGAGTATAACACAACTTCTGTCTCAAGGAGAGAAAATTGAGAGAAAATTACGTTAATAATTTAGTTACTTTTGAACCATAAACCCATTAAAATATATATTATCAAATGAATATTTAAATAATAATAATTTTATGTATAATAATAATATAATATATTTATTTGTAATCTATGAATCACACATAAAATGAGTTGTGAATGTTGTGTTTGTATCGCAAAAACAAAACCGATTCTAGAAATCCCCTTACTTTATGTTGTGACTCTCATGATATTTGTTAAATACTCTTATATAATAAATATTATATTATAACAATTATATAATAGAAAAATATTAATATATATAATAACATTTATTATTTTATTATGTATTCATATTATATGTTTATTAATAATTTCAAGTTAATGTTCTGTTTCATGTAATAACTGCTTCATTTTTTGTATATGTTTAGACTAGTAACACTTGAACCTCTTTCTTAGATAATGGTATAATTTATTAGTATAATGAAGAACATGATATAAATCTATTATAGATTTATTATATGAGTTTTTATAATAATTTATAAAACAAAAAAATATGAAATGAAATACACTATTAATGGGGATGGTAGTTTGAATGTATGCACGAACAATATGTCCATTTTTTATAATATTTTTTATAATGTAAATTTAAATAATATATATATTATCACTATTAAAATTACTATTTATTATATACCTTTTATTTTTATTAAACCCATCTTTAATGCATTCCATGTAATTCAGGAATTAATCAAATCGCTTTGTGGAGTCTATTGTCCACATTTCAATAAACAATGTTATCATATTCTAAAAAAATTGTGAGCAAGAAGTATTTTTTTATATAACAATTAAATAATCATAAATTCATAAAAATATCATATATTTCATATAAAATAGTATTTCAATCATTATTCCCAACAATGAAAATTTGTAATTGTTGAAGGCAGAACATCGGTTCACTATGCTGGGGTTCACCATTCCCATGAATGTAGATTTTATATCCCATTTGATGGAATTTTTTTTATGTTATAGGTCATAAAATTAACCTAAAAATATGTTATATAATTTAGAGTACTTAGGATATTATATAATAAATATATAATAATGATTTATTCAGTGGTGAAAGAGAAAATACAAAAGTTATTGTTGAATATGATTACATATTTTTTGGGTAACATCTTTTGGAGTGTAACAAATGACATGGTTGGTTTTGATTATCCCTTAACTGAGGCTACTATAAATCTTTGAGACATTTTAAGAGTTTATTTGGGTAAGTATAGACTAAGGCCAATATTTTTATATGAGGGAATATGGGGTAGTAGTGGTGGACTTTTTAAAGTATGGGGAATGACCTATATGGAATTATTCAAAATAATTATCTTCCCACATTATTAACAAAAAAGAGGTTTACATAATAAACATAATTAAATAAACTAGAAATTATTGTCTCATTATTTCCATTAAATGGTTTTTTAAAAAGTATAGTTTTATTTTTACCCCTTATATTCTATTTTTAGTCATTAAGAAAACTAATTATTACCTTAATAAATATAAAAAATAAAATTATTTTGTTAATTAAATTTTCCAAAATTAAGATATATTTATTATAAATTTTAAATTAATTTTAATCCAAATATGGAATAAATTTTTCCATTTTCACATTGTATATTTGGAATTGATTAATTTAAAACTAATCCCATAATTATAATGAGATAACCACATTTTAAAATGTAAAAGTTCCAAGAGATTGAAATGTATTATATCTAATATCAATGAGAAATTTGATCAAATGAAATAAATTTTATTAATAGATTTATATTTTATCTCTCTATAAATGAATAATCACATTAAAATATAATTTCATAAATTAAAAATTTGAATTATAAAGTAGTTTACAATTAAAAATCACTATTTTACATTATTCATAAGAAAATAATATTATTATTAAAGAAATGAAAATTTACAAAATGTAAATATTGAAATTATAAATTCAAAAATTACTTTTATATTATAAAATAGATGTCATAAAATTTTCCAAATTATTTGTAAAATATGTATACCACTCAACAGTGGTAATACTACTTCTTTAAAAAATATATCCTTTTATGCGAAAAATTGGAATTATTACGATTTATTATTTTATAAAATACATAACATGAATTTTATTTAGTTGATTTAATAATTAATATAATATAATACTTCCTTAAAATATTAATTTTATAATTTATAGAGTTAAATCCTTTTTGTGTAGAGAAAATTGTTTATTTTAAAAGGTATTTATTTATTTTTATATAGTTCATAATAACATTTTTAATTAATTTGTTTCCAAATATTAATTTTTGTAATCATGCATAATTTTTTTAAATTATTTAATCCCTTTAAAAACCATCATCTAAATATAAAATTGATAATTGTAATAATTTTTTAATAATAATATAATTAGTATATTTTGGTTAAGTAAAACTCGTTTTTTCATATAACACAAGCTATCCATGGTACTCAGAATTGTGTGTAATATAAGATGTATATAATGTTGCATATACAATATGATGATTTATGTTTTTCAAGTATCAAAATAAAAAACTAGTTGTTGTTTGTAAATAAAGTATAAGATGGTGTAAAATGAAATGTAATCCATCAATGAAATTTAATGTATTGAAAAACCATAATTCAAAAACACTTAGGGTGTTATATTCAACCATCCCTAAAATAAATTTCAGACTAAAAATTCATCAATCTTATTAGTGGTTTAATATAAGAAATTTTCTTTTATATATATCAACATCGTAAAATTGAATAATTTAAATTAAATTTAATATATACAATATCACCATTTGGTTGTGCCTTGATCAATTTTTACATAACCTATTTCTCTTAGAAATTAAATTTAATCCCAAATTCTTTAGATCCATAATGTAAATTATAAATCATTACATCTATATTTTGATTAAATCATAGAAAAATTATTAAATAAGGTTATAAAATATGCATAAGTTCTCATGTGTCAAGATAATTCTTTAATGTCAAAAATGTCCTCTAAAGATTCACTTAATACATTCCATAAATGGTTAACCTTGTAACCCATGGAAAATATAAATATTAAAAACTTTTGAAAGACAATCATAGACATTCTAAAAATCATATTATCATTGATCCCACTATATAATAAAGGTTCTCTTGGATGTAATATACAAAAGATTTCAATCCAATCATCAAGTATTCTCTTGATATATTGTAATAAGTTGAATTATCAAAAATAATTATTGAAAACATGAAATCACTCTTATTGTAGAGATTATTGGCTATATACCATAAATCTAAAAATTAAATAATCTACTTCCATGATAGAATTAATTACTTTTTCAAAAAATCCTTTACTAATTCCAATGATATTAATATGATCCAAATTACATTATCCATATCAATCATCTTGTTATCCAAAATAAAAATTATTTTCTCATCCATCAGAATATAAAAATGGTGACCTTCCCATGATCAAAATATAACCCCTCTATTAAATATCATTTATAGGTCATTAACACCATTCAATATATTTTATCAAATTTTTTATGTGAACTTATATTCTATTTTTCTTATATCATATTTCATGATGTCCAATAAATATACATTTCAATAATCAAACTTATTTCTAAAAGAATTACCAATGATTTATCATCTTATTCAATATTAAACCATTATAAAAATGAGAAAAAATTGGTATGTCCTAAAATTTATTGTTCTCAATTTAATCATGCTTATTAATAATTCAAATACAATAGCACATAACATTCATATGTCACGGATGGTCCATTAATCCTTTGATAAAAAACCATTAATCTTAATACCTTACAAATTTTCTTTATTATATTTCCCTAAGATATTTATTTTATTAATTTATATACTTTACACATATAAAACATTCAATTAATGATGAAATATTAGAAATAATATTATTCTCATTCATTTTGTTGACTGAATTATTCTTTTTCTCTTTGTATTTACCTACTTTGTTTCATTGTTTTCCATTGCCAAAAATATTCATGTAACTCAAATACATCCACTTGTTATTTATATAAATGGATGTTATTTCTTTTAAAAAACACCCTCAATCCTTTACCATAATTCTTGGACATTTTTCACACATTGAATCATCTTTAGACTTATCCAAAGTGACATCCCAATTCATATAATTAATAATATCTCTAGGGAACTCTGTAATGATTTCTCATCCAATTTTTTCAATTATCAATTAAACAATTATGTTGATACCAACTGTTGTTATCTGGGATGAAAATACTTGGATATTACCTAATTTTTTTGAGTATTTAGAACATTTAAAAATTTCATTCATGAGATCTATAATAGATTATTTTTTGTGGAACCATGGAAGGAAATATTCTAAATTGGTTAAAAAAAATTATTTTTCAAACAAATATATTCCCAGTAAGTACATGAATATAAAAAATTCTTCATAACCTTGGGAAATGAAATGTAATAAAGGGATATCTCATATTATTAATAAGGGTAAATAAAGAATATATATAAGAACAATAAGAGTATAGGTGTTTGAGAACATGAACATAATATTTGAATACCATACCATTAAAATAAAATATCATATTATTATGAAATTGAATAAGGAAATATAGTTCATAAGACATAAATATTAAGGAAATAAAAGATTACAATCCATGATATCATAACCTAGTCATGATATATACAATTTATGGCATACAGATAAGCATTGAAAATCTTATGTTCAGGTTACCATCCAATATCTTTACAACCTATTAGGCTTGAGATAACTACACATGTACCGATATCAGGGTTGAGGTAAAATAATGTGTTCCCTATTATTTTTCGGCGTTGGAAACCACTCAAACACCCTATTTATTTCATACATGGGAACAAACATGTGTACCCTATTTTTTTGGTCTTTGGATACAACCTGTGTGTCGTCTTGTCTTTAAAATTTGGATTTAACCCATGTACCGAGTTGTTTTTTAGTCTTTGGATACATCTTGTACACACTCTTTTTCAATTCATGTGATACAACATGTGTACCCTTTTATTTAATATACCATTTATCATTACCAAATGAATTGGAGGTATATATATTTCCAACCTATCAGATAATAAAACCCATATTAATGTATTCCAAAAGATCCTAAATATTTCATCATTTCTTAAAACATGAAATACAATGGGTATTATAGATATTTCATAATACCATAACTTACGGAAAATATACTGGTGTCAAAATAATTTATTCATATAATAACCGATGATAATAAGTGGGGTTCAACAAAGAATAATATGTGGAAAACAAAACAGTTTTCATAAAAAATGTGTCATATCAATCATCAACAATTCAAAGAAATAATAAGAATGGTACACATTGACCCTAATCCCTTTAAGACATCAGTAACAACAAATTTTGTCATCATATATATAAAATAATTTGTTATTATAATTTTAAGCATTTATATATAACTATATCTTTTCTTCTTTGAAAAATGCTTCATGAAACATTTTATAAAAAATATTTATTTGAAAACTAATTTTAAAAAAAAAATTCAAAAATATTGGGAAAAAAATTCAATTAAAAAATTTCTTGAATACTTAATTGGGTAGCTTCAATGAAATTATGGTCATGATAGAGGTGAAATCCATTCATAATGAAAATTAATTTTGCACTGTAAAAAGAACATAAAATCACTGTGATCAATAAATGATAATAATATTTATTGGAATTATTTTTAAAGGGTAAAAAAGTAGGAATTAATTAAAAAATAATTATATAAAATTATAAATTTTTTAAAACATTTTTTAGAAAACTCATATTTTAATGAACATATATTTCATACAAAAAATGGAAATAATGTTGAATTTTCCAAAAATACTTCTATTAATTTTCATTAGTTCCATAGATTGGAAAAATGGTCCCATTACATGAAGATATAATAAATAAATATATTATAATAAATTATGATACAACTATATTTATATCAACTATTATATTTCATCAATGGCAGCATAATCACAAATAATCTCATTAAATGATGAGACTTTATCAGTAAACTTTCAACAATTTGTTATCTTTCAATAAGTATCCACATGAAAGAATAAAGTAACAGAAATCATAAGATATAATTAATGTAATTATATTCCTGATAAAATATATATAAATGGAATTTTATACACCTCATAAATTTATATTGGTCCATAACATAACAAGTGTCTCCGCGATTGTTAATTTTTAGAAAATTCCTTTACTAATTCATTACCTTTTGAACTGTCAATCAATTGAAATATAGATCCTAAAATTGATATTTAAATAATATTAAATTTTATCAAATATTAAATAAAATACATTGTTTTTCATTATATACACATATAAAAATAAAATATACAAATAACATAACATTTTTCTCAAAGAGGGAAAATTTGGACAAAATTACTTTACTAATTTGGTATCTTTTTAATAATAAACAAAATAAAATATAGATCTTAAAATGGATATATATAAACAAATAAATTTAATTATATTAATATTAAAATAAATTAATGATAATTATATGAACCACCCAATAAATAGTGGAGCATATGGATAAGTATCACATAAATAAAAGTGAGACTTGAAATCCACTTATATTAAAGATTGACTATAAACATACTTGTTCAAACATATGGTATACTAAATATATTTTGTATTATAAATATATCACAAAACCATATTCATATATATAATACCATTTATTATTTTATTATATCATTAATTCCCCATTTATTATAAATTTAATTTCAATATTATGTTTCAGTTAATAACAAATTTTATTTTCATATATGTTTTGACATGTTATTCTTGATCCTATAACAAAGATTATTATTTACATATTTCAATAATATAAAACATTATATAAATATAATTTATAATATGTAAATAATTATGAATAATAAATAATAGACGATAGAAATATGAAATTAAACACACTTTTCATTTAGACGGTAGGCCTTACTTATGCATGAAGGTTGTTTCCATTTTCATATATTGATTTTTTTGAAATTAATATAAATTTAGCAGAATAAATATATATTAATTAATAAATAATAATTATTTATTATTTATAACTTATTTTAATTTTACCAATTCATAGTACATTCCTTGTAAACCATGAATGAATCACATCACTTTGAGGAGGTCATAGTCTACATGTGCACAAATAAAGTTATAATATTACAAAAAAAATGGATATCATGAATGTATGTGTTTATAATGATTACATAAAAATAAATAGATTATAAATATATAATATTTAATAAAAAAAACCAGTAGATACATAATTATTCCAATCCTTCAAAAGTAGTAATGGAATAACGAACCGCATCGGTTTGAGACGCAGTAGTCCTCCATTCAAATGAACGATGAATGTGTATCCCATTTGATTGAAGTCCGCGATGTTATAGTTATTAACCAAAATATATTAAAATTTTCTAATTTTTAGGATAATTTTTTTATTACATAATAAATAAATATTATTTTCTATGAGAAAGGGAATTCCCCTGTGTGGCCTTTTCGAACCCTCTACACAGGGAAACCCCCCTCCCCACAAAGGGGTCACTCTAGAGAGAGCCCCAGCTGGGAAGGAGTCGTTACCATCTGAGACGGAAGAGCATCTCGGAGGGTGACAGCCCACTGAGCGATGGTCCGTCAAAGCAGTACGTCAGCATATTGGGTCGCGCCTCATCTTGCCCGCCACGTTGGGAAAAGACAAAGTTGGCATTTTTCAAAAGAATTCTATACCCATAAAGTTTTTACCAACCATGTAGATTAATTAACAAAAATAATTATATATATAATGTTTTAGTATATAAATACATTCATTAAATGTGTTTATGAAATTTATATTTTCATTTTTATTCCTTACATTCTATGTTAATTCATTAAGTAAACTCATTTTTCCCTTAGACATTATAATTATTCTTAACTGCATTCACTAATTACATTGTTAAACAATTAATTTGGCCAAATTTTGCACTATAAATTAATTATAGTTCATTTTTAATTCATTTTTACAGATTTTAATCCTAAAAGTGGATGAAATTAATTTAAAATTAATCCTGCATATGGGAGGACACTGTGTGTTTTTATAGTGAATAAAATAATAATTTTGAAATGTTTTTATATACAATGTCTATGTGAAATTGGTTCCAAAGACCTATAATATATTAATTTATGTGTGATTTATATAATGTTTTTAAATCTAAATTATAATATACATTATATATACAAATAAATTAACAAAAGAAACAGTTTTCAATTAAAACTCATATTTTTCATTATTAATTGAAAAACAATTCTTGAAATTATACCACATATTCACATTGAGTAATTTTTTATATTAAAAATAAAAAATTGTAATATATTTTTTCAAATAAATATTATAAAAATTTTGAAGATCTGTTTCACTAGAATTATACCATTAATTTTTTGTAGACTTCCACTTAGAAATATACATCATTTTATGTGTAAAATTAAACTTATTTTATATCATGATTCATAAAATATGTATGTTGAATAATTAATATTTTAATGAATATTTAAAATATAAAAAACAATTCATTAGAATTTTATTGATTATTTTATTGATATAAAATATGTATTTACATACAATATAGTTTAATTGAAATGAAATTTCTTTATTTTTATTTAGTTCTTACTATAATTTCAAATTAAATGCTTCAAAATAATTCATTTTAGAATCATTGAATAAAATTATTTTCGTAATTTTATTAATCCAATTAAAACCATAATTTCCAAAAAATGTGATATGTATAAAAATATTTAAATAATAATATAAACATTATATTGAAATTCAGTAAAACTCGGACTTTCATGTGACACAAGCTATTAGAAGATATCAGAATTATGTGTAACATAAGACAAACATTGTGTTTTTTGTATCAAAATATTATCTAATTATTTAGTATTGTTATAGAATAACTTGGGGTTATTTATAAATTTATAATTACATGGTTTATACTACAATTCAAGTGATCAATAATGTTAAATTTTTCCAAAATAATAATAATTCATAAAATTTATCTCCAAAATATTACACACACACCAAAACAAATTTTAAATCACCATTTTACAGGATCAACATAATTTAGGATATTATTGAGTTTTTAATCAAGAAAAGTTATGTTTTCACTACAAAACACAACATCAAACCACAATCATTCTACCTTTGAAACACTAATAACAGATTGACACCCGTAGGAAGAGAATAGGGGATAAAATGTTAAATAATGAACCTACCATAATCATAAATCCCTAATATATATTGTTACGATTAAGCAATCCTAATGCTTCCACAACCCTCTAGTTGATTGAAATATAGAAATTAAAGGAATATAATCAGTGGATATGGTAGATGAGATAGTTACATTTGGTTTCCTTAGATTATATATGTCTAAAGAACATCAACGTTGGATAAATGAATTGAGGAGATGACAGGAAATGAATACCTTGGGGAAATTGGTTTGTGAATGGGAAAAATAGGCTTAAATATGTATAAATTTTAAAGATATTGTTCAATAATTTTAATCATTTTCTAGACTGGGAGGACCATGTCATTTCAATTCATAGACTTCCAAATTTTGAAGGTTCCTATAGTTAACTTGGAACACCACATTGTTTGGTCATAAAGTCTCCAAAAATTTTGTACATCCCCATGGGGATACTTTTGTCTTATTACCTTCTCTCGTATTGTTTTTTAATGATGTTTAATGGTTTTCCCTGACCCTATTCCAGCTATTATCCAGCGTCTGTCTACCTAGAAGAAAAATATTTAAAAGTAAAAGACTCAGTAAAGATATGAATTAAAAGAGAGAACAAAAAATTAAAATTTGTTACTTAAAAATTGCACCATGGGTGTGAAAAGTCTTCCCATCATGACACATTACACTCACTTAACGTAGATTCATTAAATTATAAAATAATAAATGAGGACATCTCCTTCCCACCCAAGACTGTTATTCTCTAATATGATCATTATAATTCCCTTTTTTAATGTGGGCCAAAACTAGAAAAATAGATTTAATTAAATTCTCATTCTGTTAAGAATCGATAATTCAAAAAAGAATCTCAGCAACTATAAAATTATGTTCCATATCAATCACATCCCAAATATAGACATGAAAAGGATCCATGTTATAGTACGCTAACTATGAGACATGAAAAATGTTACAAGCTGACATCATATGAAAGTAATATTCTATTTGATTTGTGAGATTATTAATCCTCTCATTGATCTTGATTGTTGATACTTAATATTGGAGTGATCTTTCTTTTCTCCTGAACAATGTGATAGTGTAAAAGTGATGTAAAATTTAGAAAAACCAGGTTATCTACTAAGAATACAAAATATTGGCCTTGGGGATTGATATATGACATGTAATGGATCTAAGATAAAATTAAATGTTTTCAAGTCAAATATATACTTTAAGCCATTTTATTCATGATTATTGGAACCACTAAAAAATTCTCAATGACTTTCATCCAACATAAAGGGTCTAGCAAGGGTCATTAATATAGATATTTGAAGGATATTACTTTTTTTAGGATTATTAACTCTTATTATTGGATAATATTACCAACCCCATATATTTATCCCATGATCCTATAAAATATTACATAAAATTAAGTCACATGGTTTAAAATATCATTTTCCCACGTAATTTATCCATCTATTTAGGGAAGGATTGTTATTCTTAACTTGATCTATGATACCATTTTTATTTGGAGGCCTTAAAACTAGAAGATATAATGGGTGTCTCTATAAATAATAATATTATATATAAGACCACACATCCCTATGATATCCGGGAGATATATCCTTCTTAGATACCCTAATTTGGTTTTGTCCTTAATCGAGATGAAGTGAGAGAATTATTTTCAATGATAAATAACCACCAAAATTCCATCCCATCCTTTGGGTATTTGGTATAGTCCAATGATTAAATACATGTATATATCTTGAAACATCTATGTTGGACTTTTAAGGGGATAATAAAATCCATAGCACCTACGATTCTCAGCTTTAACTTCCTGAAAACTATAACAACAAAAACAATGTTATTAATCTCACATCACAATCCTATCTACCTGAAATGAAATCACATGTCATAGAAAATAATGATGGAACCAGTATAAGTAGCCCATTTTTATTGGTGACTGTCTTGAATTACCACCATTCTAATAGAAAGGGATATCATGAAAGGGAATACAAAACAATGAACTACATAACTGAAAAAGACCACTAATTTTGTACCTTTAAACCATTTAGAAACTAACTATAGAACTAAAATTACTCATCTTTAGTTTTCTAATAACAATTTCAGTTTTTTATAAAATATATTTAAGTTCAATAGTGTATACTACATGCAAAACTCATACTAAATGAACCATGAAAGATTATAATTTTAAAAAGAACATTATAACATTAACATTAAATTGGTAGGTGTAAATATTATTAAATTATTCATCAAATAAATATACTATTCTTTCTTAGTATTGATAAATTATTATTAAATAACTACTAGATTTTATTGAAATACACATTATTCTTCAAAAATATGTTTTCATCAAATTTAATTTCTTTTATATGTGAATATTATAATTAATTTCAAGATACATTATAAATGGAAAATTTTAAAAAGGTAATAATTTTTTATATATTTATTTCAAAATTATATAACTGTGAAGATTTTTTACATTTCTAAAAAAGGATATTTTTAATTGAATAGATAAAAATAGCGATGTTTGTAAAACTTTCATTACTCTTTTATAAATAACAGAATTTAAATTTAACATAATAATTTTAATTTTATTTCAATGTAACGTTTATATAATTTAGTTATACAAATAATATAATTTATAAAACTATATTATTATTTATTCTATATTATTTTATAATATATTTTTTCCTCAAAAAAAATTAAAAAAAACTATTTATATCACATATCATGGTCTAATTTTAAACTAATGTATTCCACCTATTTTAACTTTTTTATTGAAAATTGGAATCTTTTTTTTTGAATCATAAAGTTAAAATTCAGTAAATAGATCTAATTTATTTTATGTCATTGTGAATAGTAACTATAGTAAATTGTTATCACCATGTTAAGGGTAAATTGGGGAATTATTGATAAATATATCATGACAAGGATGAAAAATTGACCCTAAAACATTCAGTTATCTTATTTTGTGTGTTTATTTTACTAAATTCCATCCAATTATCGAATAGATGACCAATTGATTCCATTTTTATATGATTTTTAAATTTTTAATATTCAAGTAAAAGATAATGTAAAAATCTACACTTTTTTGCTTTTATAATAAATAATATTTTTCGAATGGTAAAACAAACATATATTTTGATATAAATATAAATTTTAAATATTAAATATTTTTTTATTACGTTAAATTATTTATAATTTTTAGTGATTAAATAATTAACATAAATTATTGCACAAAATAAATAGAAAATTCATTTAATTAACAAAAAAATTAAACTAATTTTATAAATATTGAAAATTAAAATAAATTAAAATAATTAATTTTTTAAGAATTTATTAGAGAAAAATACCATATTTTATCTATTATGAATTATTATATATTAAATCATGTTTTTCATTTTTTCTTCAATGTAAAAATAAATCAAGATATCAGAAAAGTTCTTATTGTTTTTTCATAATAAAAAATAAATTATTAAATTTTTATAAATTCAAAAAATATTCACTTCCTTCAGGTGATTTTTATATGGTTTAAAATAACAATCATTTTCCATGATTTGGATAGATATTATATCATAGTAACTATATAGACCCCATGAGAGTAAAAATGACTTTTTTACAATTGTAATGATCAAAAGGGGTTAATATTGGTTATAACCAAATGATAAATGTAAAATATCACCTAAAAAGGTAAAAAAAAATTCGGATAATATTATTTCAACCCATACTCATCATGTATTATAAAAATATCATTTTGGGGAATTTTTTAAATGAAAATTAATTTATAATAATTTAATATTTTATAATATTCCAAGAGTGTTCCTCCACTCACTTATAATATATAATTTATTCATATCTCCTATCCAAACTGAATTAAAAATTTGGATCAACCAATACCATCCAAAATCAGTTTCTTACTTCCCTTATCATTTCTTGGATATAGTTTATTTATTAAAAATCCCTCCTATTAAGGATTTGGGTCCAACGATAAAGATTTTCTCCAAAGAAGAAGTACCTTTTTTAACCGAGCATTTTGTATTTCTTCCTCCACCACCATAAATTATTATTCAACGATGGTGATATGTTAAAAATTATATATATAATATTATGATATCTTATTATGTTAATTCAATAAAAAAATTATTCTACACTTCAATTGATTGATAAAAAAAGACCATCATTCGTGTGTTTGAGGAAGTACAGCCTCTTGAACCGATGTAGTTCATTATCCATCATCACCTTACACGGCTATTTATTTTCACACTGTTAATGATTATATAGGATATTCATGAAATCTTTAACATTTGGATAAAATAATATATTATATATTTTTTTTAAATTTTTTTATTGAAATATGAGAACATCACGTATGGATATCTGTGGATTACCACCAGAATAAGGAGATCCTATACATTTTTCATTACCACATCAGATGAATTGTATATATAAGTGACTTTTAATACACTATAAAATAATTATTAAATATTTATAATTATGGAAATATAAAATAATACTTACCGTTTTTATTATTGTCGTTGAAAAATTTAAATGTTTCTCATGCGTATGTATGACGGACTATCTCTACGATTGTAACACATTTCCTAATTCAAAACAATCATTCCTAAATTTTTTTAAAAATGTAAATGGTGTATAAAAAATTACAATTATTTCATGATATTATTTAATATATTATTAAGTAAATTTCACTTTTACCATAGTAAACCTACCATATACTTTTTGATCATATGATATGAATATCATCAAAACTCTAAATATGAATAAAATTTATTATTTAATTTAATATAACATGGTAATATATAAAATAAAAAGATAAATATACTTTGAAATGGTTATTAGTATAAAAATAATTAATATGATATTATACTTTAGTAATTTAAAGAATGTACATGATTAATCAGACTCAAGGATAGGGGGCTCACTACCCACCCTGTTCTTCACATTATGATCATTCTAATTCTAACTCACATTATATCACTTATTATTTTTATGGTAAGCTACTATATTATGGATATATATATCTCACATATATATCTATCCTATTATACCTTCCTCTTATTGTTTAATTTATTCATTATGATCATTTATTAAATTCCACCTTTATGAAATCCCTCTTTATTTTGATATGAGGAAAGAATTGGAACCACAAATCAATTACATGTGTAATTCTTATGTTTATTCCATACAAATGATTTCATTATTTTGGAAAAATAATCACTAACATGTTAGGATTTTGGTTCCCATATAGTACTCTAATGAAATGGATAATGATTTTGTCCCATTATATATTATCCATGGGATTATAGAGTAAACCAAGTACACTATGAAATGATGTCCCCTTAGTGATGTAAACTTGGGATTTATCCTTGACGTATGATTATGTATTTGTTTTGTTTCTAACACATTCATTATGTTTTCATGATCGTTTTATACAGTTTTAATTATGTTATGATCCAATGTCATTACTCGTGATCCATATCATTTTGATATCATGATATATATTAGAATCAAATTTTATGTATCATAGTCATGTGTATTACCTTACTAGGATTTTTAGCACACCCTGTTATACGTGTATTTCCCAGGGCAGTCGGTAGAGTTCTCCGATCCAAAATGGATTTATGGTATTATTATATATAACAAAATAATGATTATTTATTTCTATTTTTATGCATTACGTAGCTAGTCATAAAAAGAATCTTTCTATATTGGATTGTTATTTGTTATTAAAGAATATTAATGTTAAAAACCATGTTGTAATTTATGTAAAATGGATTATGTAACTATATTTAGTAGTAGATGATGTTGTTGTTATATTTAGGGATTATGATTATAACTCTTTAGTGTTAACTATAGGTATAATTCTATGTATAAGAAATTATCATGTAACTTCAGTGAAGAATATAACACGTAGTTTCCATTAAATTGTATCCCTATTTGAATACTAAAAGTGGATTTGGCTCTAATAAAATTATACCTATGGGTAATAAACCCTAAATTGGAAAAAGTTTCATTTGTTTTATTGTAATATGATTCATGGAAAATTGGCCTTTCTATAATTTTTTTTGGAAAATCCTAGTAGATATTCTCCTCAAATCTACAAACTCTTTAGAAAAATTTTTAATGGAAAATGAAATATTATTACGTTATAAAAACTAATAGGAATAATTCACATGGACAACCTAGATTAAAACGTAGAGTCTCATAATATAGAATATACATATCTTTTTTAATTTATTATTTTTATGTTTATAAGATTCTCTTTTATATATTTATTTGTTAATTTATTCTAATTTTGTATTTTAGTTAAACGGGGAAGGTATAAGAAACTATGCCAAAAACAAACATAATACACAAATATAATGATTTATCCAGTAATATGACAATACATATTGAATTGGGATTTTATAACATCATGGAAATATTGGCTCAACTTTCTCATGATATGATTAATATCATAAATCATGTGAAATTCCACATTCCATTAAGAAATAAAATGATGTAGTTGGGTATTTCGTGCAATAAAGGAACCCATCCTTTAGAGTATATTTGTATCTCGACAACAAGTAACTCTAGATTTACTCCTCTGAGAAGATTTTATATATCCTCCAATTATTTGAATAAGAGTGTGTTTTTTTACATTTATCACATTGATGAAATATTTAATCTGTAGAGGGAATGGATGAATAACACTATTTCTATAGAAGAAATTGATTCCATGGAATAAGAATAATTGTAAAAAATATTTACCAATATGTATTTTCTAAAAAATCCCCATAATAAAATAGATTAGGTGTTCATCAGAATGATCTAAAAAGGAATATGAGGAAACCATCATACGTTTATCATGGGATTCCCATTCATTTTCCTTAATAAAAAATGTACAGTGGAAGTTAATTTACTATGTTAATTTAGAGTCTATAAAAAACATGATTGATTTAATACATTTATAGCTATGAATATATTTTCTATTGTTCCCACAATGTTTAGATATGGGTCATTTACTCTCAATTATCTCATGGAAAATAGATTAATGGAATAAAATGGAATTTTCATTGTTAGGATATATAGATAAACAACATACATGAATGAAAACCCATAATCCAAAATTCATATTTTTTGGGAATAGGTACCTTGAATATTGTATTAGGGGAACTAGAAGATACTTCATAAATGGAAAATTGGGTCATTAGGGAAATCAATGTTGAAAGGATACATAGAAACTCATTAACATGATAGAAGAAAAAATTTATGAGATAATCATGTTTCATATGATACAATGTTTCAACTCGAAGAAACATGGGGACTGAAAATTCCAACATCACGGGCTTAGTGTTGTCAAATAAAATCAATGAAAACCACCTCCAATTTCAATAGAGTAATTAATGGAAACTATTATCACCATTTACGAGTTAGATCACCAAAACTATGTGGATATAAGTCTATTACAAATTTATTCTATAACAATTAACTTACTTTTTAATTCTAGAGGAATAAATTTTTTTAATATCTTTTATGTTAATAAGAAATATCCAACACCGCCTCAATAAATGAGATTTTAACTACCTGTGATTTTAAAAAATGAATCAATTGTCGTATCCCACAATGACAAATCCTCACAATATAACTTTTGAGGAATAAATACTCATTAATATATAATTTTACATCCTTTATATATTTCTGATGTAATATTCGTCAGAAATTGGTAACCCTATTGTATATCCATCATCAAATGTTGAGAGTGGAAGATCTCAATAAATTACCTAATTCATCCTTTAATTCAATAAAAGTTTAATGGAAATGTTGAATCTCCTCAATAATATTATACTCATGTGTGGATAATATTTTCTTATTATCAAGAATTTTACCTCAAATGATTGAGTAAAAAGAAAAATAATGCTGGAATACATGCCCATTCTGATGGATTATATTGATTTATTTACAAAATAGTTTCCTTGTCTTCCTATTGAACACAAGGTCGATTTATCAATCAAAATTATAAAAATATATATTCACATATCCAAGAAACCATATATAAATGACATTATCGAGCTAGGAGAAATGAAAATGATGTTTCATGTAAATATATAAATAGTTTTATTTACCCAAGTGCTTCAAAGTGTAGGGTGATTGTCCAATTAATCCTGATGAAAAATGATTCAATGTGAATCTTCATTGTTTATCATGATATCACCAAAATCTTGATAAATAACATGTTTCCACAAACCAGGTTAAATGACAGGTTTGATCAGTTATGTGGGGCCCATTATTTCTCTCACACGGATCTTCAGTCGGTATATCAATAACAATAGGTGGAGAAGGAATATGTTCCCAAAAAATACCTTTTGAATAAGGTATTGACATTATTAGAATTATTTGATTCCCTTCAAAACCAATAATTCTCTATAAATATATGTATAATAAATTATTAAATTCACTATTTATTAACATAAAAAACCATGTAGTCATCCAAGATGATATTCCAATATACTCACAATGAATGGTTGACCACAACAAGGATTTTAATACTGCTCTAAATATTTTTTGAAAAGAGAAAATATATGAAATGTAATGTAAATATGAGTTCTGAAGGAAGAAATTATCATCCTTGGGTTATGTTATCACCATAAGGGTTATTTTTAAGACCTTATATTACAATTAAAATTCAGTGGAGTTCCATAACAACATCTCTAAATGATATTCATAGGATCTTTGGAAAAGCTATAAAATTTTAATTATTTTTGAGAATCATATAAGTATTCTCCAAACCACTAACCATCCTTTTTTGAAAGGAAGAAATTGTTTTATATACTAGTGTGTTTGAAGAGAGATATAAGGATTTTAAAAATTAACTAATCAGTAAAATAGTCCTCATTCTACCTCTAGTGGGATACTATTGAAGTATATACTGATGCTTTTAAAAATGGTTCAGGTTGTTCAATAATAAAAATAGAAATTGAGATTGCCTGAGACCAAAGGGATTCAAAAATTCGTAAGAAAAACTATCCAAAATGTCATCTAGAGTTTTCTACTGTTGTGTTTCTGTAAATTTATTATGACACTATCTCTATGGGTATGAGTGAGAAATATATTCATATGGGAAGAGATTAGAAGATATATTAACCTAGATAATGATTAATATGAACTAGAATAAAATATTGTCATTCCTTCCATAAATGATTTCTCAACCACTCCTTTTGGGGGAAGACAAATATACTCAATTAGAGTATCTGAATATTTATAAGAAGGTGGAAGATATACAAAAGGTATATCCTCAATGTCCAATAATTATGTAGATGTTTATGTATGATATAGATCATGACTATGGGTACTATAAAATCCTAATATAATGAATTATTTATTCAATAATTCATATATATTACCCTCTACATCTACCTAGGTAGCATGAAGGTCTATAATAATACCTTATTGAACTATTTGTGAGAAAATATGATGTAGGAGATCATGAAATATACACCAAAAATAGTGGTATTTCTAAAAGTGAAGGGTAAAATGAAAAATTTTGTGGGGATAATGAAATCATTTCTTATACCTACATGGAATTAGTAAAACATCACAATGGTCATTGCCACTAGTCATAAAAATCCATCAAGAGGAAATAATATTATAATTGTTGTTATGTATAATCTTATAAATACCACTAAATTCATTGAAATTCAAGAGGACATCACACTCGATCAACATTAAAGGATATATTCCGAATATGTGGTGAGTAATCATGGAACATCATTATTTCATTTATCAGAAAGTGACCCAATATTTAACTATAAGTTAATGAAGATTCTCCAATATATAACAAATAATTAGTTGAACTGTATTATTTATTATCACCAGTATAATGATGGCTAACATGATTGTAAAATATTTATAATGGAATATATATTGACTGTATGATTTATGAACATCAATGGAGGATGAGATCAATATCAAACAGTGGTCAAGTTATTGAACAATAATAGATTGCACATAAGAGTCCAAGTGGGAGATTATAAAGGAAATTATTGAATGTGGTTTATAAAAATAACATTTTGATGTGATTATAGTGAAATCATGCAACTGGGAACTTAAATGACTGAGAAAATTGTAGAAAATATCATGATAATTCATTAACATATCGAGGCTGCTCGTAGTAAAACTAATTATTATGTTGTCAATCCTTGAGGATACCTGAACTATGAGGTTATGAACAATGTGTTTATATGATTATCATTAATGAAAAAAGTCAATATATTTTGGAATAATTTAATTAATTTTCTTAGTTATATTGGATAATTTGAGAGTATAGATAGAATTGGAGCCCCGCATTATTGAATTCACTAACACCAACACTTTTTCATGTACAGAATATATTCCATGGATCCCCCTTGAGGTAGTACATAGTTAATAAAACATGTGTAATGAATTAAGTGGTGGTATGCCTATAAAAGTATTTCTATTATGGGGGTCATATTTTGAAGATATTGGACTATAGAGAGATTTTTCAATGAAATAAGAAAACTGATAGATTCAATGTGCTAGACATGAACCATGAATAAGAAGAAGAAACATGGGATCCAATGGAAGCCTCGAAGAAGAAGTACCCCAACCTATTTAAATTTTATTATGATTTATGCAATTTCTAGGTAAAAATTAGTTATGAGGGTGATAATGTAATGAATAGTGTTTTTTGAAAAAATAATTATTATTGATCCCTTATATGATGCACAACACCGAGCTTAAAAAATCAAGATATATCATTATCTAAATATAACCATTATAATATAGCCATTAAATTGGATCTTATGAATATAGTTAACTAATTTATAAGATAATAATAATCTTAAATCTTTGTACTGATAACGTCATAGTAAATAATCACTCAATTTTTTTTTGCCATGATATTTTTTAAAATTATTATTTCATTAAAAATGATTTTTACTTAATTTTGTGTGAGAATGTTATAGTTAACATTATTGATATTTTTATATAATATATTATAAAAAAAATATTATTTTTTATTATAATATAAAAATGATTTATTGTTAAAAGTTTCGTATGTTTCTAAAAATATAGATATTTCAGTAAAAAGTTAAATATACACCTTTTTCTAAATCAATCATTTCATTCAAAAAATTTAATTAATTTAAAAGTATCATAATAAATTTAATATGATATCAAAGTTAAAAAAGTATTATTTAGGAAATTGTAGACATTTTATTTACATTATATTCATATTTATACCATATTTTGGTATTTTCATTTCATGACATAAAATAAATTTCTGAAAAATGGTTTTCCATTGAGTGTCATGGGTTTAATTTACAAATAAAATTTGAAAATTTTGTGAACATAATTTTTAAAAATGGATTACTTATTGGGAATTTGGTGTCTCAAATTTTCTAAAAATATCACATTTATTTTTAGACATTAAGAATAATAACATACATAAATAATTATCACCCCATTAAGGGTAAATTGGGTGATTATACATAACAATAATCTAATAAGGACTAAAAATTGACCATAAAAATTAATTCTATCCAAATGAATTAATTTAATTCTTTATTTTATATCCATTTCATGAATATATGACCCCATTGTTTTATATTTATTTGATTTTATTATTTTTAAAATATATGTAAAACATAAGGAAAAAATATATCCTTCTAGTTTTTAATATCAATAATATTTTCTGACATAGATAAAACTACTTATGTTTGGTTGTAAATATGAATTCCAAATATAAATGTTTTTCTAGCTTTGTAATTTATTTCTAATTTTTAGCATTTAAATTATTAAAATATATTCATATTGAAACCTAACACAACATTTATTTAACTTTTGTAAAAATTCAATAAATTACTTAAAAAATTAAATGTAATATAATATTTAATAATTATTATATTTCATGATATAATTATCATATTATGGATATTTTAAATTAATTTATTATAATTGAATTGTTTTTATATTGTTTTTGAATTAAAACTAAATGAAAAATTCAAAAATTGAGTTTAATGTGATTTTATAATAAATATTATTTTAATAAATAATTAACAATTCCTAAAAAAACCTTACCTCAATGCATGTTATTTGAATATGGTTTGAAATATCCTACATATTCTGCATATTAGATAATTTTATTTTTTAGCTTCTCTCTTTTCCCTGAAATTTTCAAAACATTTTGTTAGAGGAGTAATCATAAAAAAGGGTTAATATGGGTGACAATGAAATGATATTGGTAAAATACGCAAAAAAAAACAAAATATTATTAAATAATATTATTTAAACCCAAATAATCTTATATTTGAATTATATTAAT
The DNA here is from genome assembly GCA_963277665.1 of Viscum album. NCBI lineage: Eukaryota > Viridiplantae > Streptophyta > Magnoliopsida > Santalales > Viscaceae > Viscum > Viscum album. The sequence goes on from OY728145.1 coordinate 1,203,742,091, forward strand.
TTTGATAATTTTCTATAAGAAATGTAATTAATATTAATTTAATATTTCAGGAAATTTCAGGAGTTTCCCTCCCCTCCCTCAAAAAAGAGATTCTCATAACCCATAATCTACAAAATTCAAGAGGCTTTTGGTTATGCCGTAGAATACACTAATCCATTCAATAATTATATTAAAAATATAATAGAGACCTTTTATTTCAAATAAAACCATACTAGGATTACATTTGGAGATAACCTAAAGAGGTTTTCCCTAGAAGAGGAATCATTCTTAGATGACCATTTTTTTATTTCTTCTTCCATATCACTCAAATATCATTAAAACATGATTATATAATAACATCATTATCTCCAATGTAATTATATTCTACCATATCAATATTATAACCTTTATCCATCTTCAATTTCATAAAAAGGTAATCAAATCCAACATTCATTTGTATGGTAGAATTTGGCCTCCCATGAAATGTAATTTTTTTCCATCATCACCTCTCTTGGATGCCTTTTATATTGGTTTTGATATATATAAATATATTTTATTAATTAAACACTTACAATTATATATAGTTAAATTTCATATATTTTCATAACAATCAATTCACCAGAAGATGATAATGTTGTCTATGTGTGTACGTATGGAGTATCACCTACACGAAGCGATGTGATTTTTTTTCAATACCACATCATATAGATAGAATATAAAAGTACATATAATGAGATAATATTATTACTTTTTAATTATAATTTTAGACTAATTAAATAATATGTACCATCTTTTCATTAATATTTATAAAAAATTTAATCTCTACCAATGTGTGTGTATTGCCTATTGCCTCCATGATAGTAATATATTACATTTATCATAACCATATTTTGTGGTTGGTTCTAAATTGTTAATTGATATATAAACATTATAATTCTATTCTGATTTATATTTCGGAGATTATTAAACATGGAACTCTTTGGAAAAAGTCAACATAATATTGTTAGTATTGATATATGAATCGAATATTGTCAAAACATATGACATTATCCTAAATGATTATTATTCAAGATAGTAAATAAAATAAATTGAATATTAAATTACATAAATGGATATATGAATATTTTAAATAAAATAATTGGAAAAATAAACTTTAAAATGATTCTTAATAAATCAAAGTATTAATTCAATTATATTATTCTCTAACATAAAGAATGTATCTGACAAGTTGGGTTCATGGTAAGATATCTCTCAGAACCACCATTTTTATAAGCTTATGACAATTCTCCCTCTAAATCACATCTTATATTCATTTTTAATTTTGTGTGATGCATCTAAATTATTTATATATGTCTCCCACATATATACCATTAATATTCTACCTTCCTTCTATGTCATAACATTTTACATATTATTATTTCTAAAATTCCTTATTTAAGAAAAAAAGTTTTATTTTTATATAAGGCAATATTATGCACCCAATTTTAATTGTAGGGGTAATTTTTGTGTTTATACATTGAAATTTGTTCAATTTTGTTGGAAAAAAACCATGAACTTGTTATAATAATTTTTCCTATATACTTATTTATTTCATTAAGTAAATATTTGGTCTCGAGATATGTTATTATGGGATTTGGAAGTAAATCAAATACACTGTGGGAATATTTCTCCTCGATGATATTATGTTGTTAGTTTTCCTTTTCATGTGATTATGTCATGTTTTTTATTTCTAAAACATTTACTATGTTTCCATGATCATTAGATTCTGTTTTCATTATGGTATTCTTCCATGTCATTACTCATTTGACATCAATTTTATATCATAATGTTATACCTTCGACTACTCATTATTTTGCCTAATACTTTTTATAAGATTTTTCGATTTCAAGATCACAACTTTTGTCTATGTTTTCCATAGTTAATCACATATTTTTCTAAGAGCCTAAATGGAACTAGGCACTAACTATAAAGATTTAATTAAATATGAAAAAAAAATTTCTTGATGTTTTATGTATGTATTACTCCAAATAAAATAAATCCTTCTAAGACATATTTTGTATTAATTTATATTTCCATTGAAAATCATGTACTAATATGTTTAAAAAGGCTTGGGTCTCTATTTTTCTCAACCTAGATTAGTTGTAGAAGAGAATAAATAAACAGTATCTTAGATAATATTATTTTATCCATCTCTTCTTTAGAATCTAGATTCACCTATAAAAAACCCCTATAGATCCACTAACTACGGGACTCCTCCAAAGCCTTAGATGAAATCATCCCACAAAGTGAATTAGTGACTATATTCCTTTTAAAAATAGAATATAATATGATGATGTTAAAACCCAAAAATAATAAATTAAATATATATACCTTATGTTCAATTATATTTTGGAAAAGATATATCTATTCATTTCATAGCCAAAATATTCTGTAAACCCTTCCAAAATATAAAATACATCAAGATCATGAGGGAACGTATCACATCCTCAAGAACAATGTCATGTTTTTTTTAAATATTCCCTTCTGTTCAAATATGAAAAGATCCATACATAGCTCTATAGTATCTCTATATAATCATGAAATGGAAACTCTTATGAGATGCATTACATTTGAAAATATTACACTGGCCTATATTAGCTAATATAAAGACAAGAGATGAATTAAGTCAAATATTTATTTCCTAAAAATACCCTTGATATATTGCGAACTAAGAGAACCTTTCACATTCTTAGGAAAAAATAACCATATGTTTGGGAATTTTATGGAACTATTTGACAGAACTCATGTGATAATCTTCCATGGCAAAAAATTTTCCGATTCCAAAATAATCCTTTTCCCTTCTCATGAAATCACTACTCTAACCTTATCCAGATTAGCTAAAACCCCACATTCTGATAACACTTGACCCAGAAAAATTTTCTCTCAAATCCACGAACTATATTTTAATAATTTAGAAATTATTTTATGGTAACATGATTTCCCCAGAATAATCGCTAATTTATGATAGTGTTCTAGATATGATTTTGAGGATATGATAATTTCACAAAATGAGAAAAATGAAAAATCATTCAAGTATTTATGAATCCACCAGTTTATATGTTCTATCTAAACTATTGGATAATCGATTAATCAAAACATCGCCATAAGATATTTTAAATGGTCAAACATAATTCAAACTGATGTAATGGGAATATCAGTTTCTATCACCCTGAACAAGTGAATCCTTGAATCGATATCAGTATTTTAAAACGCTCATTCCCCTTTTAGAATGTTAAAAATATCATCAATGTGGTTGAACTTGTATTTATCATTAATCATCACCATGTTTAAAATTTCAATATTTGATACTTAACTGAGTGGATACATCAGATTTATTTCCATTAAATCAATGGATTCTCCTATAAAGATATGCACAATTGAATAAAAACTTTTTATTGAAAATAGTCTATTTAAATGTTTAACTCAACCAAATATATAGGGGTTCATATGATATAAAGTGAAATATATCATATGGTTCACTGAAACAATGTCAATTGTGAAATATATGTCCAATTTAGGAGGAAATTCCAATAAATTATCTAGGAACACTTCATAAAATTCAGTAAAAAATAAAGGAAACCAAAACTATTGGAATTATAAAATATTTTTAGATATGATGGTGGGTAATTTGAAATCATTAATACAATATTCTAGAAGAAAATATCATTATCTTATGGTCGATGGATCCCATTTCCCCACCGAATCCTAAGTGGTCCCATTATGGGCTATGAAGTAACCTATCAACAGGGTAAAATTGATCATTCACATGGAAACATCATCATATCTATTCATATGATCATAAAAAATAATTAAATTTCATGGATAAGGATGTATAATTTCATCTTAACCATTCATAAGGAAACAAAATAAGACATGCATAAGAAACACTACTTCATCCTCTTCCTATGAGTTATAACTAGCTCTATAGCATAAAATTTAATCTTAGTTTATATTCTGAAAAAATAAATAATGATAAAAGATATAATATACTGTGAAACAATTATATGAATAATTTTTTTTACTATAAATGAGGAAACAAAAATAGTTTTTACGAATGTCATAGGACATTTATTAGATTCCACTATGCCTGAACCAGTGCTTGTATGTGCTTCATCTCTATCTCAAAATGAGGTGGACTAATAACCTTTGGATACATATTGAACTGTCTATTTACATAAATAGATCCATAATTTCCATTGCATCCTCCAGATTGATACCCCATAACCCTTGATAAATCGTATTAAATTGTAATTCCTCTAGTAGCTAAACATCTTAAACCACTCTATGTGGGAGGGACATTCCTATAAAACCATTCCATATGAATCATGCATACAGAATGGTGGAACACACTTCCTAGGACCTAATATTTAGACCTAAAGTTCTTGGGCCATCCGCATGGGTTTCATATATGATTCCCACCACCTTTGGTTGATAGTGTTGGGGGTTATGGTGGATATCAAGAGCTACCATCGCCCTTCATCCCAAACTCTTCCAACTTCCTCCTCTTTTCTGAATATGTAACCCCAAATTTTGCAGACACTGGAAGAACCCCAATTAGACTCAGTTTTAACCATTACATCTCCATCGACCACATTAACATAACTTTCTTATTTATTATGGAATACTTGATAATAAATTTCTATCCTTAACCACACCTCAATCGTCAAGCCTTTAAACTAGCATTGGTGAGAAGTTTAGGGGAACTGTAAACCGTAATGGAAATTAGTTGAAATATTCCATCACTAATAGACCCCCTATGAAAGATCCTATAACTAACAAAGCATAGTGAAAGTAATTGACCTGAGGAAATTTTCATTATAAATATGGCCTTAAAATACTTCCACCCAATATACTCAATCATTCATGCCTCTAAAATAGTCTCCCACAATCTATTACTAGGGACCGAAAACAAATATGCAACACACATCACATTAATGATTTTTGGATTTATAAGGAACATAAAGATCCAATTTTATCTATCCACCTTTAAATCTGATTCTTAGGGTCAATAATTCCCTACAAGTTAAGAATCTAATGAATTAGTAAACCTAAACAGAAACCAATATTTGGACCTAGTTCTTCATCGCTATCCTGAGAAGAAAATGATCTCACTCCCAACTCCTAGGATTGGATTTTTTAAGCCACTCACACTACAGGTATATGATCAATTTTTTGGTTGGCCAACCTAGAATTCACTTAGGCCTCCTCTCATGGTAGAATAACATGTCTCCAAGGAATAATTATACTAAATAAGACAAAAAAATAGAAATCATTACTACTAAAAAACTCTATGAAAAAAATATATATTATAATAATACAATGAAATAAATAATAATGAAATCATAACATCTCAAACTACTCCATCTTATCAGGGTTCCCATTCTAAACATGCATCATGTGAATATAAACATAGAAAGAAGTTAAAATAGATTCCCAACATCCAATGGTGACCTAAGTCCAATCACAATTTGAGTTGGCCGGAGACAACACTAAAAACATGAACATCAATCAGGGGAATTCATGTTCCTATATATCAATAATTTTCTTTGAAAATAAGACACAATGATGAGGGGAAACCCTTCTATTATACTATTTTATCATGAACTGGCTTGGGCTTTTTTCATTCTAGAAACCTGATATGTCCCATGATGTGGCCTTAATGTAATTCATGATCCCTACAAATAGAAACTAGTTTGTACGTGTCAATTAACTCTATGGGTAATTATTTCTCCATCCTAATGATAAAAATCCCCATTATGAATTAAAATAATTATCCATAAAAATTTCTGTAATAATAATTATACACATGTTTAATGATTATACTTATAGACAAGAATCAAAATAAAAAAAGAATAAAAGAAAAATATAAAAGTAAATGATCTCTTCATGACATAAGGGACAGGTACCAATCATATCACTACCAAAAATTCTCTTACAAAGACACACTAGTTAGATTTCCCTCATCCACTATTTGAATCATTTCCTTTAACTGTATCATAAGTAAAAATGTATAAATACACCCATTTGGGGTATTTATGGTGTAATATCACATTACATAGAGAATCCACCCAGGTATCCCATAAATTTGAACTATGATTAATACAAATATTTTATTTTTTGAAATATATAATTTAATTTTTTTTGTTAACCATTCATTATATGTTATAGAAGAATAGATAAAAAATTAAATAAGTTGTATGTATGTAAAAATGGAACATAATCACCATAGTAAATAATTAATTATTAAAAATATGTGTGAACCTAACATCCTCATAATCATTGTGATAAAAAAAAGACTTTAATATATATTTCACTTCATGATCCATATCTAATCCAAACCATCAATGAGTAGTTTAGTTGTTGTTGTACTGTAATTCTACAAGAGAAGATAGTCTAAATCCCTACTACCTCATATAATACACTTTTCCTTTTCTATCATTTATGATAATAATGATTTTCAAGTTCTTTTACAAATATTTTAATCCAAAATTTCCCTTATCCACATATACAGAGTGCCTATATATCAATGTACTATATTTTCAAATATTATTATAGTGGAAAATATTTCTCAAAAATCATGCACAAACATAAAAAAAATCATTGAAATATACCATTTAAATGAAAAATAAAATTTAGGGAATAATTTAATTTAGAATCAATGACATTAAATATTTTATATAATGGCACCAAATGAAAAAACCTATCTTTTACATGAAACAACTATGAACTAGGTAGGAATAACAATAAAAGAGAACAGGATATCCGAAAAAAACATTGAACAAATAATAAATATTAAATCCCATGCTATATGGATAACATTAAACCATAAATAGTTCATCACAAACACCAGGTGGGAGGAAAATTAGTACATATGAGAGAAGAAACCAAGGACAATGGAGAAGAGATACTTCCTTTAGGTTTCATTAGATAATATACATCAAAACACCCAATATTTATTTTCCAGAGGAGATGATAGTAGAAGATGATACACCTAAGGTATAGTGGCTGGAAAATGGAAATAATTCAGATTGAAACAGTATAAATCAAAATGAGGAATTTTATAAATTTTAAGAATTTTAAATACTTGAAATACCATAAAATTTTTCCACACCTATTTCTATTCTATGTTCCAATCGTTTCTGTACCACTAGTTAAAATAGGAAGGAAACACAGTTTGACCACATAATATGAAAAAATATTCCACCTAATTGTATTGATTATAGGGTTACAATACCATAGATCACATATTTTTAGTGTTTGGAGCAAAAATCTCTCTAAAATTGTGCCAACAATCAGTTAACCTCTGACTCCCAAAAAATCATAAAGTTTCAATGTAGAAGTCCAGAATAATCTATAAAACTATAGATAGACTAGAAGTAATAAATTTATATCTAAATATGGAATTGTTGGTTTTACAAAAATACCTATTTATAATCACTATATCATCTTTATTTTGGTCAAAAACTTTATCTTCTTCTCGATATTTCATATCCATGAAACCTATGATAATTATATATATCATGAATCCATATTCCTCATGACCTAAACATGTACTTTTGGTCGATCTTCCATTCATGGACAACCAAAAATGTATTATAATTCTTCATTCCCACACCCACTATTACTAGACACATACCACAAAGTATCTTACTTATTATGGTTTCATGGTCATAAAAAGAAACAAAATATTACTTTTCCCACTACCACAAAAAATTATATTATGCCTGAATTATTGTTAATGGAATATATGGGTAATGATTCCAATTAAATGGATAGAGAAGAATACCCTGTCAAGAGATCAATACAAACATCAAAAATAGAGAAAACATTCTCAAATTTCTATACAATCAATATTTACAATCTATGTGTATTCATTCTATATCCTAATTACTAGAGTATCACTAATTATGAAGAGGTTAACAGAAAAAATTATATAAATGTGGATTTTTAAATCAACACATATCATTAATAAATTGTTAGAAATGTGGAAATGATCCACATACTAGGATATAGAATGGATTTATGATAGTGAGTTAAATATTTTATATATTCCTATAGTATGTAATAATTACCACAAAAGGGTGATGAAAATACTAACTTATTGTCCTCCAAACCAATCCTATTTCCTAGGTGTCATTGAAAGTGACACATGTCTACCTACCATTATAATGTTGGTATATTCTTATTAAAAATACTATAGAGGAGAAAAATTTAAATATTCCACAGATAACATGATTCTATTAGAAATTAAAATAAAAAACAATCAACTTTCATAATATAAAAATATTTTCATCTATTGAAAAAATCATAAGAAAATGACTACAACAAATATAATATATATGGAATTTGAATTTTTTTTCTCTTTAATAAATCCAATATAAAAATTCCAAATTATTGTGGGGTTAGAATCCAACCATCCATTTTTATTTTGATTCTAATAGATAATTTTATCCTTGTCATAAATATAAAAACGATTTAACATATTCCAAATTCTAAAAAAAATTTCATTCATATATTTAACTTCAAATATTCATGATAATTTTTGAAAATTATACAATAAGAAAAGGTTATGGAATTCATATTTCTATATATACATGAATATAGTAAATTTTCCCAATTATAGAAACAATCCATTATATAAACATAGATAACTTGTTTCAACCCTGTATGCATCATCTCATTCCCTAATTTCAAACCATGGGTCAAAATTACCAATCATTAATTCATTATTATCTCCCTGTTAATGATTGTAATCATAAATATTTGATGAAAACCAAATTAATAATATTCAAGAGTTACTATCAAGGGTTTTATTTTTTACTAAATTCACATTTATATGCTCATAATTATTCTCTTTCAGAACATTTCTCAACTACTCATACCTATCTAGAATAATTTTCATTGTAATTCATATAAAAGATTTATAAATGATCAACATAATTCAATTAATAATCTATAAAAATGAAATTTATATTAGTGAGTATCAATTATTATATATTTTCATCCTGGATATTTAATTAATCAATTTTCCCTAAAAAGACATCTTTATACATCATTAACTTAGGTGAGAAAAAATATATTTCAATATATAATGATTCCACATTGGAAATCCTATAGGAAAATATATAGATAGGTAGAAAAGAAGTTTAATTATTTGAAATATGAATCTTGGAATTTTTAGTGCGAATCACATTATCCAAATCCATCACATTGATTAAAATTCAACTTCATTCCTCTGTAATATTAATTCTTAGGGTTTTCAAATTTGTGTAATGAAAATATTATAGTGGGACATGGTTACATAACTATTAAGGGTTTATATATCCTCCATGACATACATAATATAATCAAAAAGAAAATTGATTTTCAAAAACCTACTTATTTTGAAGATTGGGGTCTTCATTACTTTTATTAATTTTAAGGAATATTACATATAGCATTCAAGGGGTTTACATGTAAAATTATCACCAATTTAATATAAATCATATTAATAATAAATAATTAAATATTTCATCCACTTAAATATTTATTATTTCATGTTTTTTTGTATTCATGATACTAGATATTTTTTATAAATTAAAAATTTGATCCACCAAATAATATTGTTCAAAAAATTTTAATCTATAACTCATTGCATAATGTATAGGTTGTTTTACACTCCCAAAAATTGAATCCAAATATATCAATTCATATCCAAATGAATCTAATAGATATGGTATATGAACTTTTCATGAAAATTAATTTAATTATATGAAATTAAAAAATCATGCATTAGTTACCCTAGATCCACGAAAAGTAAAATTCATCTTTGATAAAATAATTATTAATCATTAGGGTCAACAATAAGTTTAACTCAAAGTCCCTCTTCCATAGGAGACTTTATTAGTGAATGATTTCAATACAATACATACTCTAGCACATAATATGTGTAAATTATATTCAATAACTATATAAGCTAACAAATTTAATTAAAACTACTTTTATATATGATGGAAAACAAATCAAAATATTTATATACATATTATTTAATTATGAAATGTCAATTTATCATATCAGATATATCCCAAGAATTAAATTATTCAAAATTATAACATTTCAAAAAAAAAATTTAAATATGATTATTTGACCATTATATATAATTAAATATTTAATTTAATTATTTAATCCTAATGATATTTTATTTAGAACATTTCAAATCAAATATATTTATAAAAATAATATATAAATTATATTAAACACTAATTTTTTTTAAAAAAATTATAATGAATAATAATTTCTTTAAAATATCCAAAAATCTATAAATAATATATGATGATTGATTCAGAATATATCAATCAGAATCCTTATATTTAATCCTCTATAGATCCACTTTGATTCCAAAGTAGGAAAAAATGTTGTAATCCAACATAAAACATGTGTTCCCTATATAACCATAGTTTAAAAATATATAGCTCAAATATAATAAAATATAATAAGGTTAGTGACAAAAAATTGTGATATCTTATACAGGTCACTATAATTCCTTAGGTGGGAGTTGAAACTATGTTTAATTTTTGGTCTAACTCTCTATCATGATCCACAACATTCAATGAAATTACAATTTAACCTAATATATATCACATTAACCTAAATATAAGAGAGTTATAAAATATATGATGATTCAGAAACACATAAGAATTAGTGCATGTTTCAGCTTAGACAAATGGCTCAGTGACACCTACAACGAACACAGTCATACTCATTAATATCCCATATGTTGATGTTATGATCTAATTTTGTATTTTTTTAAACCTAATTATTCCTATCATAGATTATTATGTCACCAATATCATTGATATATACATTGAATTAATAATAAAATTTTAAATTTATTATCCCTTAATACAAAACAAACATACCACATGATTGCGAAAAAATGAACTATCCAACAATCCAATAGCTGAAATTCAACCATGAAATATTTTATGCTACAATACATCTTATAAAACCATTGAATATGTATTTTCTTTGATTTTTTTTAATATAAATGTATTTATGTATGATCAGGAATTGGATACCACATATGGGTTTCAGAGGATTATCTTATGATAATTTTAGAAAAATAATTCCATTATATTTTCCAATATATCATTACCAAATCAACATGTCATGACCCGTCCTTGGGGCCTGTGCCGTGACTACCCTAAGCCCGCCTTCCATAGGCCAGGGGCTGTCGACTAGAACCAAAGGCGTAAATCCCGATAAAAGGGAAGGATTTGCTTTTAAAAAGTAAACAAACACCCCAGAGTATGAAAGAAGAAGTAAACACTAAGTAAACTGAGTACAAAAGTAAGTGTTGGAATGTAAATGGGCCAAAATACAAACCCAACTGAAATTAAAGTACAACTGAAAAGAAATCACAACAGCATAATGGTAATGCAGCAACTCCAAGCCGTCCTCTAGAAATCACACCTAAAGAGTGGTACGGATAGTCATATCTACTCCTTGACTCGAGCTGTCCGCTCCATGTACATCTCATCCAGTGATCCACCATGAGGTACCGTCCATCTCCACGAGCTCCCACCTCAATAAGTGTTGTCTGTCTTCTGCATCCAACACAATGTAGTGCAGGAATAGCCGGTGTAGGGGTGAGTATATGCTACTCAGTAGGAACCCCAAGACCCTGAAGGTCTCCCAGAATCTACGAAGGATAAATCACAAAGGAAAGATACAATCACGAAGTAACAACCAACACTACATAGGTATATTCCCATTCATATACCTATGTAATCAGTTCCAGCTTGGCTCCAGCACACAAGCCCAAAATACAACCCAGTCCACACAAGAAAAAACATAACCCATTCCACATAAGAATTCAAATCCCAATCCAGACAATAAAGCACAACCCAATCCAAAAAAGAAAAACCTAACCCATTACACATAGGAATTCACAACCCAATCCACATAGGAAAGCACAGCCCAATCCACACAGGAAAGAAAAAAAATCATATTGATGAGATTGATTGTAAGTTAAGACTCATCTCACACATGTATACTCTTCATAAAGTGATAGAGAGGATCAGATTTAGCCACTGATTAATCTAAGCTGTTGGACCCACATTGGATACAAGACCAGCTAGGTTGTCAGACACACAAAGGATATAAGACCAACTACTAGCCGGACCCACATAGGATAAAAGTTCAGAGTCATATACTGCCAGACCCACATAGGATACAAGAACATTAGTCATCTCCATTGAACCCACGGAGGATTCCAGTACGGTCGTCATCACTGCAGAACCCACGGAGGATCCATGTACGGTCATCATCGATGCCGAACCCACGTAGGATTTAAGTACAGTCGTCATCATTGTCGTAGTAGTAGCCAGCTCTATGGTTCCCACACACAGCAAGTTCGATTCAAGGAGGGTCCGTTCCACGAGCCAAGGGGTCGATATATCAACTATCACGAAGTCCAGAGTCGATGTATCACAATGTTCTACCTCGTCTAAAGGAACTTAACGCGACAGATGACATGTCAATCAGACGCCCGGTTTTAGAATTATTGGCTTTTTTGTCCGAGAGGCCTGGTTTGTTTTTAAGCTAAATCCAACCCGAGTGTACTCCAACTGCGTCCAAACCTCGAGCAGAGTAATCCAAAAGAACCGTCTCACTAAGAAGAATCCAAAAAAGAAGACGGCATGTCAATCGGACGTCCGGAACTCAAGTTATAAATATTTCATCTCCCAGGGCCCGGTTGGTTTTGTGTTCGAACCAACCCGGCTATATAGAAAGTTCTCTGAAACCTTGAGTGTAATATACCAAAATGACCATCTCGATCCAAGGATGACTACGCAATTAACGGTGATTATATCGGAGGTCCGTAGAACATGTTATGGGTGTTTGAACGGATCTGTCCGGAAGTAGGGGGTTTAGGCCTGGTCCGATACGGCCCAATACCCACTGGGTTGGCCCGAACCGGGTCGACCCAACTCGGGTTCGTGTCTGGCCTAGTTGGGCATGGCCCGGCCCGGCGCAGGATGCCTGGCCTGACGCAGTCGTTCTAGAGTAGCGTGGGCAGTCCGGCCTAGCGCAGGCAGATGCAGAAAGAGTGGGGGGGTGCACCCTTGTTTCCCCGAAATGGAGGACCCCTGTGGGGTCCGTCCTAGGGGATCGCCGGGGGTTTCAAACCCCCGACATTAATTGGAAACGGTCGGTCGTTACGGCCGGATGGATGTTCAATGGGTGACCCATGGTGGGTCCCGCCTCATTGAGTGCCGACAGACGGCTTGGTTGGCCGCCTGCTGCTGCTCCGCCACATCCAATGGTTGTGGCCCCTATCCGTCCAGAACGGGGCGTCGGCACCGCACGCCTCCACTATGGCCCGCCCTGGCCGCAGACTCCTAGTGGTCCGGCACGGCGTGATGACACTGCGCTCCTCCGGCGCAGCCTGACTTCGGCTGCAACCTCTTTCGGCCACACCAGCGCGGTGCGACAGCGACACGCTCATCCGTCATGGCCCGCTCTGGCCATGGTTCTCTCGACCTCTCACGGTGCAATGGTTCTGCCTCTGTTTCATGCCACGAAGAAAATAAATCAACAAAAAGGGGAGGAGTTCTGACCGTTTTCATTCGGTCTGACCTCCTCCCGTTATATTGATAACAGACGGCCAATATTAACGATGAAATTTGAAATAATCATGAACGTGAAAAAAACCCGTACCATGAATCGCGAAGGTTGATCGCTTGGAGAAGAAAGGAGAAAGATTCACTATTCCATAGTCATTTCTACGAAATGACGGCGTCGCTTAATCAAGCGTCGAGAAAAATGAATCCGAGGCTGGCACCGGAGTTCTTCGCATTCTTCAATGATGATGAAGAAGAATTTCTTCAAAGACTTAGAGTATTCTCTCCAAAATATCCACACAACAAAAAAGCACCCAATAAAATAAGCCTTTTCCCTTATTTTATTACTTATGCCAAAATTATTTAAAATTTCCAAAGTTGAATTCACAATTAATTAATCTTGAATAGACTAATTAATTGGATAAAAAGATGGAAAACTTTAATGAGGGGTTTGAGGATTTAGAAGATTTTGAAGGGGTGGGGCTTGTGTGGGCCCCACCTCACAAATATCCTAATCAAGAGGGGTTAGGATTTTAGTGGGTCCAACCTCAACTCTCAAACCTAGTAATAAAACACCTATAAAAAAGAAATAAAATTTATAACACAATTTTATTTCACTTACACTTAAACCAAATTTTTAAACAACACTTCCTGAAAAAATGAAAATCCAGTAAAAGTCTTCTTAATCAATTACTGGCGATGCGGTTTCATCAGTGCCCTAGGATTTCAATTCCGAGCACCGGTTCAAAATTTTTAAAAACCCACTTGTTCGTTCACTAAATGTACCAGAGATAAACTTCGGAAATTGATTCCGGGCACACCGGGCCTTAGAATCTGATGCCGTCAGAAACTACGTACTCATAAAATCCCAAAGAATTTAAAAAATTTCCCTTGAAATTTACGGGTCTTTACATTACACCCACCTCAGGGATTTATGTCCCTATAAAGATACATTACAATCTAGAGAAACAAATGGGGGTATTGTTCATGCATCTGAGCCTCTCACTCCTAGGTGCTCTATTGGAGGTTCCCATGCTGACACCTGATGCGCACTAGAGGAATCGACCTTCCACGTAGGACCTGCTCCTTTCGATCCACAATCTCAACCAGAACCTTCAAAAAATTTACCCTGTAATCAATATCGAGCTCCCCATGGTTGATGATATGCGTCGGGTCATGCACATATCTCCTAAGCTAAGATATGTGGAAGACATCGTGCACCCTATGCAACTGAGGTGGAAGAGTCAGGCGATAAGCCACCTCGCCTATCCTGCTGAGAACCTCAAATGGTCCAATTAAGGAAAGAGATAAATTTCCCCCCCATTCAAATCTATGTAATCCATGACGAGGTGAGACCTGTAAGAAAACGTGGTCTCCATTCTTGAACTCTAGTGGTCTCCGCCTCCAGTCAACATAAGGATTTTGTCATCTTTGAGTTGTCATCATCCACTCCTAGATGACCCGAACCTTCTCCATCATAGCATGGAAAATCTCTGGTCACACAAGTGCTGACTCCCTAGGGTTTGTCCTGCACAGAGGTGATCTGCATGGACAGTCGTACAATGCCTTGTATGGTTCCATCCCGATGGTGGAGTGGTAGGTGTTTTTGTACGAAAACTATACCAAAGGTAGGTGATCTTACCAGCTGTGACCAAAGTCGAGGACACCAGAACGGAGCATGTCCTCGAGAGTCTGAATGGTCTTCTCCATATGGCCATCTGTCTGGGGGTGAAAGGCGGGGCTCAGGAGTAACTACGTCCAGAATGCCTCCAACATCCCCTTATAAATCAAGGAGGTAAAGAGAGTATCTCGATCTGAGAAGACAGATGATGGAACACCATGAAAACGTAGGATCTCCTGAACGTAGAGGCATCACATGCTCTCCACTGATCCCTACTCCCTGATGGGTAAGAAGTGGGCAGACAGGGTGAGTTGGTCGGCGATCACCCAATTAAAGTCGTGTCCTCATGATGTGCATGGAAGCCCAATCACGAAATCCATATATATCTCATCCAACATCCACTCCAGGACCTCCAAGGGTTGTACCAAGCCTGCTGGTACCTGGTGCTCCGCCTTCACCTGTTGGAAAGTGAGGCATCGAGAAATAAACTCTTCCATAACATTCTTCATACCCGGTCACCAGTGCTGATGTCTGAGCTCCTGGTACATCTTTTCTAACCCATGATGTACCAACAAAGGGGATGTGTGAAACTCTCTCAGCTCATCCTCATTTAATACATCCGGTACCATGGTATGTCCTCTGAAAAGGATGTTGTGCTCTCCTCCTATAGAAAAACCATCAGGTTCCTATCCTATGGAAATTTGTGCACGTCACATCCCACAGTCAACATCTCCACATTGTGCCTCTCTGACCCACTGAAAAAGTAGAGGTGTGACTGTGAGTGACTGAAGGAATGATGTCCCATCTCTATCCACAAAGGATATCTGCAAAGTGGCTAACTGATCGGTCACCTCTCCAAGAAGTTTAATGTCCGTCCTCCAAATGAGAGAATTAGATTCTATGTTCCCCTTCCCAATAGTATACACTATCTCAACGTCATAGTCCTTGAGGAACTCAAGCCATCCCCCTTTGTCTCAGGTTCAGGTCCTTCTATGAGAAGATGTACCTATGACTCTGGTGGTCATAGGAGACTATAAAACGCTCGCCCATCAGATAGTGCCACCACATCATCAAGGTGAACACCACTACATCTAACTCCAGGTCATGGGTAGCGTAGTTCTGCTCATGATGCCTCAAATATCGTGATCTATAGGCGATCACTACCTGCTCATGCATCAGGAAACACCCATTTCCGGTCCCTGATGCATCGCAGTTGACTACGTACCATACTCCCTCCTCCGGTAGCCTCAAGATGGGTTCACTAGTCAATCTCTGTCTCAGCTCCTGGAAGATATTCTGACATCTATCCAATCACACGATGGGTTTCCCTTTCTTTTTCAAAGCTGAAAGTGGTTCTATATCTCTGGAGAAGTCTGGCACAACTCTTCGATAGCACCTAGCTAGACCTAAGAAACTCCGCACCTCCGTCATGCTCCTGGGTGGCTCCCAAGCTAGCACTGCCTTGATCTTTGTTGGATCCACCACAACTCCCACCTCAGAGATGACGTTCCCCAAGAAGTGGACCTCACGTATCTAGAAATGACACTTCGAGAGCTTACCATAAATCTGGTGCTCTCAGAGTGTGTCCAGTAGAACCTGCAAGTGGTAGGCGTGCCCCTCCTCAGTAGTTGAGTATATCAATGTGTTGTCGATGAAGACTACGACAAATTGATTGAGGCATGTCAGTAATTTCATGTTAATAAGACTCACGAACACTTTTGTAGCATTGGTTACACAAAAAAGCATAACCAATAACTCATAGTGGCCATACCGACACCTGAAAGCCGTCTTCTACACATCCTCGTCTTGAACTCTGAGTAGATGATAGCCTGACCTATGGTTTGTCTTCGAGAACCATCGTGCTCCCTTGATCTGATATAAGAGGTCGTAAATTCTTGGATATGGATACTTGTTCTTCACAGTCACCTGATTCAGGATAAGGTAATCAACACAATGTCGCAAGCTCATATCCGCCTTCTTGGCAAACAAAATCGGTGATGCCTAGGGTGAAACACTTGGTCAGATGAATCCATTGCCCTATAAGACCTCCGGCTATACTCGTAGCTCTCGAAGGTCAATGGGATCCATCAAATATGCTGTAGTAGATATCGAGGTTGTCCTGGGGTAAAGGTCAATATAGAAGTCTACCTCTCTACGAGGAGGTAGTCTTGGAATGTCGTCAAGAAAGATGTCCGCATACTGATCCACAACTACAGGAAAACTAGGACTCCGCAGGTCCACTTCTCCTAGGATGAGGCTTGCCAACTTATGAGTGATCTACTATCCTCTCGTCTGCGTGTGTCCATCATGCACTGCAAAGGCTCCCTTCTCGCCAGTGAAGGTGAACCTGCTCCAATCAGTGCGGACACACCTCACCTTGTGCCAAATACATTCGATCTGAGCATGGACCATAGATAACCAATCAATTCCCAAGATGACATTGAAAGGCCTCGACACCACTACAAGAAGATCCCAACCGAAGCTCTTACCTCCCAGAGTAAGATCACTACGCCGAAACCTATGCGTAATTGTCGAGTCTGCTCCTGTAGGAGTCACTAGCTGTAAGGATCGAGCCAATGGCTCTGTCAGAATCTTCAAGATCTGAACAAGGGAAGCAGAAATGAATGAATGACTCACTCCTATGTCTATAGGAATGGCATAAAGGGTGGAGTAAACACAGATAGTACCTCAAATCATCTCTGGTGCACTGTGGTCATAGGCCTCCACTACATGTAACTAGGCCTATCATTGTCTGCCAGCTCCCTATGGTCGGGGTGGACCTCCTAGTGGTGGTTGTGGTAGAGCCTCAAAACATCGTCCACCACCCGCTGCTCGGCCAGCTTCTCTTCCCGTCCGCCTGCTCCTGGCGGACCACCACAGTCAAACCTCTACCTCTTCCTGGGAGGTCCCTCCACGGTCTGTTACTCATCTTCATGTCAGGTCAGGCATTCATGATCCATGTGGCCCTACCCAACGCATGCATAGCACTGTCTGCTCCACATAAGGTTGGGTCTGCGCCGTGTGCCCTGCACATCTCATCCAATATCCAGAGGTTGTCTGCCTGATGGCCTGGTTCGCTTGGACCCCTGTGACATCTGTTGACTGCCAGCTGCAAAAGACTCCACTATGTGCCGCCCTGTGGTAGGTCTCACTGCTGGTGTAGGCTTAGCATTAAAGCTCTCTACAAGGAGGTCACGCTCCAGTACTATTTCCTGTGTCAGAATGCTGAGGGAGATCATCGATGCCCGGATCTCATGCCTCAGTCCCTGCTCGAAGGTTCGGGCCCAGATTAATGAGTCTCGTACCATGTCCGTGGAGTAGTGTGAGAGGTCGGTAAATCTCACCGAGTACTGGGCTTCTGTCACGGTGCCCTGCCGTAGCTGTAGTAGCTCCTGAATTCGCACCACACAGAGGGTGGCTAGAACGAACTCTGAGCGGAAGAGGCTCTTGATGTCCGTCCAAAGAAGAGATTCCTCGTCATGCACCTAGAGCATCAGGCTCCACCATATACCTGCTTCTTCATGAAGGAGACTCACTGCATGGATCACCATGATGTCCGCTGGTGTCCCTACTAATCAAAATTTTCAAACAATAGCCTCCAGCCAATCCTCAGTTAACTGAGGGTCTGTCTCCCCAAGGAACCTGGGCTGTCTCTGACACTGAAACTCATGCAGTGCACTAAGGCAACATGCACTCTCAGTGGCTGGGTCTGGTGGCATCAGTGGCTCATCAGGTAGTGGTACCACCAGTGCCTCCATAGTAAAGGGGACATGCACCGAGGCCTCATCACTCAGTGGGATTCCATATCGCACAATGCTCGGAACCCTAGCTGGCTACCGTCGTGGGGCCATCCTGAAAAGAAATAGGTGTTCCACGGTCAAAACAGTATAATTGGAGAGCTGATAGAATGTAATCACAAAGAAAACTTTTGAAACACACATGCAATCAATGTTTTCATGCATTGAGTCAGAAATTAGATGTCAGGGTCCTGGTGTATGGATACGTCGGCCACTACACCAACACTAGACTCCCTGGACAGATAACCACACACAATACCCTTAACCCTATTGCTTTAAATAGAAGAAAGATCAGAGTCATGAGTTCTGTAGTAGAACCGAACTCCTCTGATACCATTTTGTCAAAACCCGTTCTCGGGGCCCGTGCCATGACTACCCCAAGCCCGCCTTCCGTTGGCAAGGGGCTGGAGACTAGAAAAAAAGGTGTAAATCCCAATAAAAGTGAAGGCATTGTCTTTAGAAAGTAAAAACACCACAGTGTATGCATGATGAAGTAAAAACTAAGTAAATTGAGTACAAAAGTAAGTGCTGGAAAGTAAATGGGCCAGAGTACAAACCCAACTAAACGTAAATTACTGCTAAAAATAACGTCTAGTAGCAGAAAAGTAAAGTAGAAACTTCGAGCCGTCCTATGGAAATCCCACCTAAAGGGTGGTAAAGATAGTCTCCTCTTCTCCATGGATCCATCTGTCTGCTCCATGTACGTCCCATCCAGTGATCTAACTCCAGGTAATTTCCAGCTCCACGAGCTCCCACCTCAATCAACCCTGTTTGTAGTCTACATTTAACACAATGTAGTGCGGGAGTAGACCGTGCAGTGGTGAGTATACGCTACTCAGTAGGGACCCCGAGACCCCAAAGGTCTCCCAGAATCTATGAAGTATAAACCACAAAGTAAAGACACACTCACGATGTAATAACCAACTCTACTTACATATATGCACATACATATGCCTAAGTCATCAATTCCATCTCGACTCCAGCACAGGAGCCCAAAATACAACCCAGTCCAAACAAGAAAAAAATAACCCATACCATAGAGGAATTCACAACACAATCCACACAGGAAAGCACAACCCAATCCACACAAGAAAAACATAACCCATTCCACATATGAATTCACAACCCAATCAACACAGGAAAGCACAACCCAATCCATATAGGATTGCACAACAATCATATCGATGAGATGGATTGTAAGTTAAGACTCAACACACACAGGTATACTCTTCGTAAAGCGATAGAGATGATCAGATGTAGAAACTAATTTATCTAAGCTGTCGGACCCACATTGGATACCAGAATAGATATGTTGTCGGACCCACAAATGATACACGACTATCTACTCCGTCGGACCCACATAGGATTCAAGTACAGAGTCAAATACTGTCAGACCCACAAAGGATACAAGAATAGTATTCATCGCCGTTGAACCCACAGAGGATTCCAGTATGGTAGTCATCACTACTAAACCCACAGAGGATCCAAGTACAGTTTTCATCACTGCCAAACCCATGTATGATTCAAGTACAGTCATCATCGTCATCACAGTCGTAGCTAGCTCTAGGGTTCCCACACATAGCAAGCTCGATTATAAGAGGTTCCGCTCCACGATCCAAGGGGTCAATAAATCTAATGCCTTGAAATCCAGATTTGATGTATCACAAAGTTATTCCTATTCGAAAGGAACTCAACGCAACAGACGGTGCGTCAATCAGACGCCTGGTCTGAGAGTTATTGGTTTTTTCGTCCTAGGGTCCCGGTTGGTTTATAAGCCCAAACCCACCCAACTATTCTCCAACATCGTCCAAACATTGATCAGAGTAAGAAAAAAAGAACAGTCTCACTAAGAAGAATCCAACAAAGTCCACAGCACGTTAATCGGACATCTGGAGCTCAAGTTATAAGAGCTTCCGCTCTGAGGGCCTAGTTGGTTTCGTGTTCGAAACAACCCAGGCACACCCATAGTTCTCCTAAACATTGAGTTTAATATACAAAAACGACCATATCGATTCAAGGATCACTACGAAATTGACGGTGCGTCGATCGGAGGTCCGTAGACCATGTTATGGGCGTTTGAACGGATCTGTCCGGAAGGAGGGGGTTTGGGCCTGGTACGAACCGACCCAATACCCCCTGTGTCAGCCCGAACTGGGTCGACACGACCTGGGTCCAGGTCTGTCCTCATTGGGCGTCGCACGGGTCAGTTGGAGTGGCCCAACCCGGCGTGCGGTCTGGCCTGGAGCGTGCGGCCCGGCCGGGCCCGACCCGTGCGGTCCGGCCCGGCGTGGGAGGTCTGGCACATCGCGGGTGGACGCGGAAAGGGGGGGGGCACCGCCCCCTTGTTTTCCTGAAACGGGGGACCCCTGTGGGGTCCTCCCAAGCATACCACTTTGGGTTTCAAAACCTCGGTCTTCGTTGGAAACGACCGGTTGGATGTGCAATGCGGGACTCGCGGGGGGTCCCGCCTCATTGAGTGCCTGAGGCCGGCATTGCCTGCCGTCTCCAGCTGCTCTACCATGGAAAAAGGCTGTGGCCCCTGTCCGTCCGGCGTGGCACACCAACGTCGTGCCCCTCTGCGGCGGCCCACCCTGGCTGTGGCCTCCTGGTGCTCCGGCACAACGCGACGGCGCCGCGCTCTTCCGCCGCTGCCCGACTCCGGTCGCTGCCTCTTTCGGCCTAACCAGCATTGTGCGACGACAACGTGCCCCTCCGCCGCGACCCGCTTTGGCTGCGGTTCTCTCGAACTCTCGCGGTGCAACGTGTCTGCCTCCGTTTCAAGCCATGAAGAAAATAATTCAACAAAATGGGGAGGAGGTTCGACCATGTTCGTGCGGCCCAACCTCCTCCCGTTATATTGATAACAGGCGGCCAATATTAATGATGAACATCAAAATAATCATGAACGTGAAAACAAACCCTAACTCAATTCATGAAGGTTGATCGCTCGGAAAAGAAAGGATAACGATCTGTTGTTCCGTAGATGTTGTCACAGAATGATGGCAACGCTTCATCAAGCGTCGAGAAAAAGGAAGCCATGGTTGGCACTGACTTTCTTCGCATTCTCCAACGATGAGGAAGATGAAGCTTTTCAAAGACTTATAATATTCTTTCCAAAATCTCCACACAATGAAAAACAACCCAATAAAATAAGCCTTTTGCCTTATTTTATTACTTATGCCAACATTTTTTAAAATTTCAAATGTTGAATTCACAATTAAATAATCCTGAACAGACTAATTAATTGGATGACAAGTTGGAAAAAATTAATGAGGGGTTTGAGGAGTTAGATGAATTTGAAGGGGTGGGGCTCGTGTGGGCCCCACCTCACAAATATACTAATCATGACGGGTTAGGATTCTAGTGGGTAGCACCCCATCTCCCAAACCTAGGAATAAACCACCTAGAAAAGAGAAATAAATTTTATAACACAATTTTATTTCACTTTCACTTAAACCACAGTTTTAAACAACTCCTCCCAAACAAACAAAACTCCAGTAAAAGTCTTCTTAAGTAATTACCAGCACTGTAGTTTCATCGGTGCACTCGGATTTCGATTCCGAGCACTGGTTCAAATGTTAGAAAAACTCACTCGTTCGTTCACTGAACGTACCCAAGCTAAACTTCAGATGTTGATTCTGGGCAAACCGGGCCTCTGAATCAGGTGCCGTCAGAAAATGCGTACTCGTAAAATCCAGAAGAATTTATGAAATTAAATTTCTTTGAAATTTAGGGGTCTTTACACAACATGTATTTATAGACCTAATAAATTTACCATATATACTATGTAATCCATATCTTCCAATAATGATGGATTATTTTTTATCATGATCACTTAGATATATTTAAAAGATTTTATACCACATAGATATGACATTGGCTACTAGAATCCTCATACAATCTGGGAAGACCCCATGAACTCCAAAGGTTCATTAACAGTTTTCCTGTTGAGGAAAAATAACTCATATTGTTACAAGAGTTATTCTACATATAGATCACCACATAAAATTAATTTTTCACATATCCTATAATTTTAGTGACCTAAACCATAGTATCCATAAGTGTGTTCCTATAATTATATATTGGCATAAGATACATGAAATCAAATCATGAAGGAATAAATAGTTTGTTATTCTATGTAAACTAGATATATATTATTACATTAATACATTTGAATAAAAATTACACCATAACGTTTTCTAGAATATAATTATTCACTTTATCATATTATTTCATATCTTATTTATT
Source organism: Viscum album (assembly GCA_963277665.1). Classification (NCBI taxonomy): domain Eukaryota; kingdom Viridiplantae; phylum Streptophyta; class Magnoliopsida; order Santalales; family Viscaceae; genus Viscum; species Viscum album. Next base: position 1,203,765,379 of record OY728145.1, read on the forward strand.
ACACATCACATATTCCTAGGAATTAAATCAAAATTATAGTGAGATAAAATGCTAAGATATATTAATTTTCAATGGAATATATCATTAATCATTCATCATAATAAACATATAAAGGTAAATAACTATACATGCATTCCATTTAAATAATTTTAATAGGATAATCAATCTAGAGAGATAAATAACCAAAAAATTCCTCGATTTTATCAAAAATATTTATATCATAAATGGATAGTCTAAAATAAACATTTAAATGTAAATTATATAAAACAAAAACCATTTAATCAATGAACTAAAAACAAAATCCATCCAAATATATTATAATTATGAAAATTTTATGGATAATAGTAGAAAAATTCTAAATAAATGCAATGAATAATTATTGGACTTCAATTTATGAGAACAATGATACATACAACATCAACATCTATCCCCAATTAAATTTATAAATAATTTTTATAAACACATTCAACAAATGGTACAAAAATAATTTTTACCCTAGGAATATATATGCATCAAGGGGAAATCTAAAAATGGGCCCAACCATTTCTTACATGTCCTAATCATTAATCACAAATCATATAATATATTTAATTCATAAACAATGTTCCTTATAATCAAATATAAGTTTAAATAATTGAATATGGATATATATATATTTCCCCCGATAAAAAAGGAAATTCAATTTAAAAAATCATATGCAGAAATGATATGCAATTTAAAAAACTTACATATACCTGAATAATATTATTGATATGTAAGTGTAATTTAATGTTTAATGATTCCATGAATTTGAACATTTTGAGGGAAACTTATTGACTAAAAATTGAATTATGGAAGTGAATGTGAAGACTATCATTTTTACAAATATTCATAAACCATGTATAGAGAGAATAAGGATGTTATAAATTAAACACATCTAATGTTTGTTATTTGTAAAATTAAAGGTTTTTTGTCATTGAAAAATATAAAGACCATAAATAGATGTTTTAAACCAATAATGAGAAGAATATTATTTTCATTTAGAATATATTATTTTAAAAACTTGCACTTTTTGAAATCCATTTTCTATGAAAATAATTTTTTAAAAACAATTAATTTCTATAATAAAATTAAAATTTTATTATTTAATAATAACCTTATAATATAGATAAGGATGCATTAGGGAAAGAATTATCACATAGTTTGGGTATTTATTTAGATGTTATATATTTAAAGTGAAAATGAATTTTTCAATATAATCATTTCAGAAAAATTCCATGTTTTAAAAACCAAAAGAAGATTAATTTGAAAAATATATATATAAATAAAAAAGGTGTAAAACAATTAATAATATATAATTCTTAAAAGGCTAATAATATTTTAAAATCCCTTTTTTAATCACGGTTTTGTAAGAAAATTGGTTTCATAATGATGATGGAAAAGAAGTCGGATATTTATAAAAATTATTATATCAATTAATTTTAATTACCAATTATTTGAAAAATGAATAAATTACATGAAAATACCCTGAATAAAAAGAAAATAGGAAAAATTAAGATAATTATTTTTAAAGTGATGAAATAATTTCTTTCAACTAAAATTCAATAAAAAAATCACATTTCTAATCTGATTATTAAATCAACCCTTACATAAAACGTTGAACTATGAATTATTAAAAGATTAAATTATGTGTATCAACTACATATACATATAAAATAATTGTAAATAAAAAATCATATGATCATAATTCATTATACCCATAATATAAGTATATAAATTAAAATATATAAGTAATATAATATATAGAAAATATATTGAGTTATAAAATTCATTTTTACATGGTAATTCTCATGTAAAATAAAAATGGATTATATAATAGAAATTTTAATTTAAAATAAACATAATTTGTAATAATTCATTATATAAATTTTCAATGAGTAATTATATATACTACATAAAATAAATCAGGTACATAACATTATAATATGCCTCTATGAAGGGTTCCTTACCTTATTCCAATTTTTTATTGTACATGATTTTAACTCGTATAAATAAATTTTAATACGTTTTATAAACTTACTATAGAACGAAATTAATATTTATAATATCGTATATTATTTGTTTAAGACATATTATCACCAATTGGTTAAAAAATAAATCATTGTTTCCATTATTTTTGTTATAAATATCCATTTACTCTCAAGCATGTTTTGTAATGAAATATATTGTTCTCGTGCATATTATATATTTAAATAATATGAAGAATAATAATCATGATATATTATTCATTTTATAAATGTATTATAAATGAAAATAAATAATCCAATTAAATTATGAGAAATGAAATATGTTGCGATCACAGATATGTTAGTTCTTACATACGCATGAGTAACAATTCCATCATAAAATATTCAGTATCCAAAAGAAGTTTGAAATATTTTGTCATTACATATCGATTATAAAATTATTAATAACATATTATATACTTCTATATATCATCCATGAGGTATAGTGATCAAATGATTTCCAAATCCCTTTGGGAATGTTGTAGTCCATTCGTAAATGAATGATGTTATCATCCTTAATAGAGTGAAAAGGTTAGATATAGAATGATATATTGTCATTAAATAATGATACATATGTCATTAATAAAATACAAATTTCATTAATATCATATATATTCCTTAACTATATTCAAATCACATTTTATGTAATGTAATAGTAGAAGATGAAACACTTCATTTCACAAGGTGGTAGTCCTCCGTACACCCGAGTGATGTTATCATATCCCTAAATAAATGGAAAGTATAAATATATATATATATATTGTCTAATTAATTTAGAGGTATAATTATGTTATAAATATCATATATATATATATATACTTTATAACCATCAATATTCCAACTCTGAAAGGGGGTAACTGAAAAACGAAGGACAACGTTTTCCGTGGTCGTAGTATTTATATGAAAAAATAGTTATTTTTAAACAATTATATGGAATTGGAGGTAGTTTTAGGATTTAAAATTATAATAAAAACATATTCGTTTTTTAAATATAATGATTTTATTATATCGTCAAATTATAATTTTAAATTTTAAAGGTGGATGAAGAAATAAAATAAAAAAAATCATTGAATAACTTTACCTCTTCTTTATTTAGCCTCCGTAGGATTGCACAAATTCCAATATAGGTTGGATTTATTCCCAAAATAAGAATTATAAAACAATACCAAGGATTTCTATAACTTACTTTGGAAGTTATTTTGTAACATCTCAAGGTTATTTTTTTTTAATTCATGAAACTTCATTTTTATTATATATTTATAACTAGACATTAAACATAAATTTTCATCTTGTATGTTTCTAATTTTAAAAACGGTCATTTTAAATTGTGATCAGTAAGTTATTTTTAGTCTAATGGAACCAAATTTATTTTTTATTGAATAGTAACCTACCTTTATTAATATTATTATGACCCTAATAAATAGTAAATTGTATTATTTTTTTATTTTTTATGGTTATGAGATTAAGAGATTTTTGAATAATTTTTCATGGTGTTAAAAATAAGGTATTGATTTAAAATTGATATTTTTCAATAAATTATGATAATATTTAAAAACAAAATTAAAACTATTTAGAAAATTATTTTTGAAAAATGTTGTTCATTTTTGAATTATACACGTTGGAAATGGATAGGGTGAATTCTTTGGATTTTTCTAAAACAATTGAATTTTTTTAAGAGAAAAAAATACAAAATTTAGTTTTCCATAAGTTTAATGATATAATTAATGATTTATTAATGATGTAATAAATCTGGTAGACTTGTTTATAGTCAAATAAGATATGAGGTGTCCCATATGGCTAATTCAATGGGAAAATACCATGGGAAGGACCATGGTTTTGTAAATACAACTACTGAGGTGTCCCTTGAAATTAATAAAATATTATTTCACTTTTTCTATAAATACCAACCCAATCCATCATTCCACTAATTAAAAATTCATCCTCGATGATTCTATGGTATTATTACCTCCCTAGTAGTCCTACAAATGTGTCCTCAATCCCCCAACATCACAACCTTCAGGTCTTGGAGTTACTATACAAGATACGAGTATTATCAACATCGTTCTTTTTTCCATTTATGTTCACATTTATGTGGTATTACAATCATGAGTCCATACCATGTTCTTATTTCTATTTTATTTTTTACCTATAATGTATTATGATTCATTTATGAATGGTTGACCCCTGTCCCCTATCCTTTTAATGATTTCTAAAAACATGTTGTATAGAAATTAGGCTGCCAGATTTTCGCAAGGGATCTCTCAATTATTCTTTTATTTTGAGTTCCATTATTTTCTTATTCTCTCCCTATATAACCATATCATTGAAGAATATATGTTCTATTATCCATGATATTCTATATTTCATCATTTTTATGGATGATTCGTTGTTATACCTCTTCCCCCATCCCACTTATTCATCAAACTAAAACACCATTAGTGCTATGTCAATTTACCGACATCATGGACCATGGGATTTTAATTTCAACAACTTCCATAAACACTAGTAATGAAACCATTTCAATGTTTTAACTATATTATTATTTATTTATTTTATCCTATATAAGGTTTTGGAATCATTTTTAAAAAATATGAATAATTTATGAATCAAAATTAATTTTTTACATTTGAAGAATAACTAAAATGACCTAAAAATATTCATAATCTTTTTACTCATGAACCATCCTCATGTTATAATTCAAAATGATAAATGTTATAATTTATGGTTACTGAACTAGGTAAATACTATTCCATACCAATTATGGATTTTCATTTCCAATCGATAAGAATATCCCTCATGAACCGATCCTATAGACCAAGTGACGAACACAACGGATATACTGTAAATAACAAAATATTACAAATAAATGTGTTGAATGATGTAGTAAAATGTTCATAATAGGTTTTATAAAGATTAATATATTTCAATATGATATTAATAAAACTTTTTTAACCAGTATACAAAAGTTTTAAACACATTTGATGTAAGAAGAACCCGAGGTAAGGGAATTCATAACCAAATTTCAATTATTGGGGTTAAACATCTACTTTATCCATTATGTGGTATTATTATTAAGAGTGTGATGGGTTTTTTATATTATTTTTTATTATGTGTTTTTAAAATTTTATACAAATATTTTTTCGATTCTATTAATTCTCACTCAAATTATATTTTAGGGAAATTTCCTTTTAAAATCCTTTTAAAACTCTCTTCAATAAATTTGATAGGGATTGTTTTTATATGTATATAAAATGATTGGTTTATCCGGATATCAATATAATTTATTACAATGATATTTTTCATAGAAATTATTTATGTTTGGATGAGTGCATTATACCTCTTGATATTTTGGGTTATGCCTAATATATCTCAAGATATGACAGGGGATCCCCATTATATCTCTCAAATGCATTGTGTACTACGGAGGTCGAATTAGACCAAATGGATATTCCATGAATAAGGGTGATTTTAAGAGTAATATGGTAAATATGAAACAAGTAAAATACATGATTTTTCTATGCATATTTGTTTTTATGATTATTGGTTTTATTTGTTTTTTTATTATCACATGACTAACGATTTATTTCTTTATATCCCTTACTTATATTTATACTCATCCAAATTTTTGGAAATTTTTTTCACATGATAAAGATTGTTATGAGAATAATGGATTCATGATGTTTTATATGGACTGTTTTCAAAGTCATTATCTTTTATGATTAATGTTCTATATTTTGAAAAAAATGGATACTGTTTTTAATTATATACTATTTGTTTGAAAATGTAATGTTATATATGTAAGATACACTAATTATTGAAAAAAATATACCTGAAATGTTCCTAAATTTTTAATAATGTATTTCCATTCATAAAATTCATGATTATGTAATGTTTTAAGGTCGATTCCTTATGGTTGGTATCAATAGATTTTTTAGAAAAAATTAGGGGTTAAAAATATGTTAATGGAATACAATAATTGAATTTTACTGATGGAAAATTTGAAATGTTATAGAATTTAATGATTACCATATTTCTTCATCTATGCTATATCTATTCCAAATGGGTTTTTACAAAAGAAACCGAAATGGTGAAGTAGTAATCCACTATGATACTGATGTCTGTAAGAATCTGCATCTCGGAATGGTGTGAATCAAAACTAAGTAGTTTGTAACAACAATGGATCTGTTGATTAAAGCATTAAATAGTGGTGGTATTGATGTTAGATAGTGACACAATCTACATTGAAGAAACATGACTTTTTTGGGGACTTTAAATGAGGAAAAATTCTATAAAATTTAGTGGAACCACATATCCAAAGATAGATAATGGATGGATCAATGTTATAAAATTGATATTGGATGTCATGGGATGTTAGAAATGTAAAAAGTTAATACTATCCATTTATCATTTGGAAGGTGAAGATGATTAATGGTGTACTCTGGTTAAGAATATGAGAGAATGATATGATCTTGAATAAATGGAATTGGGTGAATTTAAGAGTCCCTTTTTTTGGAAAATGTTTTTCCAAAAACTGTTTGACACAGAATAGAGAAGAATATAATAGAACTAATGTTGAAATATCATGATTATGTGGAAGAATATGAAGTCAATTTTTCAAGATGGCAATGTACATACTAAATTTTACTTGTGATTTTTATAGTAAAATTAATTTAATTTACTCTAGTTTGATACAATTTTTTTCAAAAAGAGGTGGCTTCATGAGAGTTTAATATCTCAGGGAAATTTGTTTATTATGCTAAGAAACTAGAGATGGAGTTTTCTGAAATGTAAATTCCTCATGATGACAGGAATAAGAAGAGGTCTGGTTGGCAAGCATTGGGTAAGAATTCTTCAATGAAATTTGGAGGTTAGAAAATCAATTTCCCTTCTTATGAAATGTGTGGTAAAAGGAATACTAGTGAATATCTTGTAAATTCTAGAAAATTCTACCAATGTTGAAGGTTTGGAAAAATGCCTTTTTAGTGTAAGGGGAATGATAAAAAATTAATGAGATGATGGTTTCGAGATGCATTAAGTGAAATGAATTGGGTCATTTTTCTAATTTTTGTCTGAAGTTAGTCACTCAAGTAGGGAATCAGCAAGATTGGGAGAAAAAGGGGTTGGTTAAATCATTTACAACTAATTCAGCAGTTTTTGAGATGAAAAATTAAGTGGTATTATGTACATTTCCTGTTTTAACATATTTTATAAATGTTGTTTCTGATTTGAGGTATACATTTTCATTAGTTTCTATGTAATTTTTAGAAAAATTGAGAATTCAACCTCATGAAATGCAACTAGATCTTAGTGGAAAACCCCCCGATGGAAGTATTGTGGAAAAAATAAATTATATTAATCAACTTATCCTTGTTTTTTGAAAGAGGTTACCTGAAAACTGTTTTGTCTTTCCTCTAGTAGAGTTTTATATTATCTAGAGTATAGAATGTCATTATTTTTATCATGCTATGTTATATTGTAGAGAAACGAGAAGTTTTTTTTAAAAAATAATTTCAGTTTGTGTAGAAGAATGAACCCATACCATTGATAACATATCAAGAATCTAAAAAACTGATAAAGGATGGAAATGAATGTTATCTTGCTCATATTTTCGAATTTAAGGGAACTATCTAAATTAATGATGTATCAATGGTAAATGAATACATAAATTATTTTCATAATGATTTTCTTATTGTTATTTAAAATCAAGTGGATGAGTTTAATATGGACTTAGGTCCTTATTGTATCTGAATATCTAAACTCCCTTATCGAATGGCTCAAATACAACATCTAGAATTAAAAAAGAAGTTTCATACATTATAAAAGAAAGGTTTCATCCAACTTAGAACATCACCCTGGGGTGCACCTATCTTCTTTTTTAAGAAGAGAGATGGTTCAATGATATTATTCATTGATTATAGTGCCTTTAATAACACACATGTTAAAATAAAGTCTCCTTTTCCTCATATCAATTATTTTTTTGATCATCTCTAGTGAGAATAGTATTTTTCATAGGTTAACCTAAAGTTAGAGTTCCAGCAGTTGAATAAAATGGAGAAATACATCATGAAAACTATGTTATGTACTAGATATGGTAATTATGAATTTTTAGTTATGCTTTTTGGGTAAACTAATGAACATGATTTATTCATGATTATTATGAATAGAATATTTCATGAGTTCATGGATATATTGGTGGTTATGTTTATTGATGAAATTCTGGTATATTCTAGAATTAGAGAGGATCAGGAAAAAAATTTAAGGGTTCTTCTTCAAACCATAAAAGAAACAAACTGTAGGAGAAATTCAGAATGTGTAATTTCGTGTTGCAACCAAATTCTTTTCAAGAGAACAGTATAAATTGGGATGGAATAAAAGTTGATCCTTCCAAAACAAAAGTGGTTGATCAATTGAAATAACATAAATTTTTTACAGAAATTAGTAGTTTTTTTAGATTAACATGTTATTACCGACGGTTTGTTAAAAACATATCATGTTCATCTATTATGATAATGATGTTAACACAAAAGGGATTAATTTTTTTTATAGAATAATGTAATGGTTTTTTAACTAAATATTAGATTGGTTAATTCTCCAATTCTGGCCTCTCCATCTCGAAATGGGGAGTTTTTTATCTACTGTGAAGCTTCTTTAAAGGGACTTGGTTGTGTTATAATGGGGAATGAAAAGTTAATAACTTATGCTTCAGGAAAACAATAACCTAATGAGTTAAATTTTACTACATATGATTTGGAATTCCTAGCTATGGTTTTTTATTTGACAATAAGGAAGAACCATTAATATGGAGAAAAATGTCCAATATATACTGACCATAATGTTCTGAAGTATATATTCACTCATAAGGAATTAAGCATGAGGCATAATAGATGGATTTAACTGATAAACGGTCATGATTTAACAATCAATTACAATGCAGGAAAATAAAAAAAATTAGTGGATTCCTTGATTCAAAAAAATCATTTAAAATAAACTATGTTATGTTTGGAACATTATCCCATGATTAATGATTTGAGGAAATTTTTCTTAGAATATTTTGGTGTAGGAAATAAATCTATTTTGTTTCATGTTTAACTGTATCCATCCTCATCAAATAGAGTTAAGAAATATAGAAGTAATACCATGAGCTATAGAAGAATGTATAATTAGTTAAAATTGTTATGCTTCCAAAATTTATCATTGATAAATATTGTTTTGTAAGAATTGGAAGTAGGTTGGGTGTGCCATGTGATTCCCATTTGTAGGATGATTTGTTGTGTGAAACTCATAGTTCTTCATTTTTAGTTTATCCTGGAAGTACTAAGATGTATAGATACCTATGACAGTATTACTGGTGTGATGGAATGAAAAGTATTGTTGAATAATTTTATGTGAAATGTTTGACATGTCAACTGGTTAAAGCATAGTGACAGTTACTCAAGGGGATGCCTCAGCCTTTTCTAGTGTTAGAGTGGAAATGGGATAAATTATCCATGTACATAATGGTGGTACTACGTAATAATTCTCTAGGAAATAATTTAAGTTGTTTTATTGTTGATCAGATGAAAAAATCGACACATTTTCATTCTATTGGAAATATAATTTCGTTGGATCAGCTTTCTCAACTGTATCTCAATGGTATTTTTGATTTACATGGATTTCATCTCTCCATGGTATCTGATAGGGATCCTTGGTACACTTATATCTTTTGTAAGGGGTTTTGATGTCATTGATCATAGAATTAAAGTTTAGAAAAAAATTTCATCATCAATCTGATGGGAAATCATAATAAATGATTTAGATCTTAGACGATATGCTTCGAGCTATTTCAATGGACTACCAAATAAGTTGGGATCAACATTATTCCTTTGTTTGATTTTCTTATAATAATAGTTTTCACTCAAGTATTCAGATAGAACCTTTTGAGGCATTATATAGGAAGCTGTGTCGAACTCCAGCATTTTGGGATGAAGTCAAGGAATGGAAGTTCAAGGGATCCGATTTAGGAGAGAATGTGGTTGAGAACATGAATATGATCCAAAAACACCATAGGATAGCTCATAGTGGGAAGAAATGTTCTTCATACAATAGGAGGAAAGGCATTCCCTTTGAGGTAGGGGATCTTATTTTTCATAGAATCTCACCATGGAAAAGTTTTATGTATTTTGGTAAGAAAAGAAATCTATATCAGTGGCTCATCAGTTATTTTGAAATCCTGGAAATGTGGGAGAAGTAGTTTACTGAGTATCATTGCCATGATTTTGTGTCAGGAACAAATATTTTTTCATGTTTCGATGCTGAGAATTTATGTGCAGAGTCATCTGAAGTATTGATCCCTAAAGTAGTTCAGCTTGAAGAGAACCTTTTTTTATGAAGAGAAACCACTTCAGATTAATTATCAATGGGAACATGCGTTACAGAATAAGGCAATCTACTAGGTAATGGTTTTTTTAGAGAAACCACATGGTTGAAAAACTAACATGGTAATATAAAAATACTAAGGGGGAATTGTACCCTCACATGTCTAGTGAGTAAATAAAATTGTGATGACACAATTTTCAGAAGTTGGGGATAATGTATCACCCAAAGGATTTAAAAAAAGAATAAATTGAAATTCATGAATCGTTGTTTTATGTAGATATTGAAAATTTTCCATTAAAAATAATTTTACATCTTCTATATTTTGAATTTCAAAAAACAGTCATCTAAAACTGTGATCAGTATGTTATTTGGTGTCCAATGGAACTAAAATTATTTTTAGGGAATTGTAACCTACACTTATGAATAGTTATGTGATTTTAATATGACCCTAATGAGTAGTAAATTTTAATACTATTAATTTTTCTTAAGGTTATAATATAAATATATTTTGATTAATTTTTCAAGGTTTTGAAAAATGAGTTATAGATTTAAAATATTAATACTTTAATTATTTTATTATTTAAAATATAAATTAATAAAATCTAGGAAATAATTTTCAAAATTATTTTTTCCTTTTTAAATTATACATAATGAAATATATTTAGGCTGAATTATTGGGGTTTTTTCTAAAATAGTTGAATTTTCAGTGAATATTAAAAATACTGTTTGGAGTTTTTGATAAGAATAATGAAAAAATTATTAATGGAATAAGGATGTAATAATTATGGTAAAAACTTTTACAGTACAATAACATATGGCACTCTTTTGTGGAAAATAACATGGTAAAATAACATGGTCAAGCCCATGGTTTTTCAAAAAAACCCCATAATTAGGTGTCCCTTGAAATTAATAAAATATTCCCTCAATTTTCCTTTAAATACCTACACATTGCATCATTCCATTTATTCCAATTTCCTTCTTAAGGATGGTCTAGTCTTATTACCTCCCTTGTTTTCCTCCCAAGGTATCCTCATACCCCCAAGGTCTCAACCATCATGTATTAGTAATTACACAACATGCTAAGAAAATTCTCAACTTCATTCTTTATTCATTCAAGTTCTCTGTTATGTGTTATAACATCCATGAATCCCTACAAATTCTTATTTATATTTTATTATGTATATAATATATATTTTAATTCTTTTAGTGATGGGTGACACATGTCCCCTCCCATTTTAATGTTTTCTTAAACCATGTTTCATAGTCGTTAGGATACCATATTTTTGTATGGGGTTTTAAAACTATTCTTTTATTTTGAGTTTATTTCCATTCTTATTATTTCATCATATCCCCTAATCCAAAATGCAAGAATGATCTAGTTTCATACATATTATTTATTTCATAATTTTTTGGATGATTCATCATTATACTTATTCACCTCTCCAGCTTATTCAATAAATTAAGACACCATCTATGATGTGTCGATTTACCATCATCGTGGATGATGTGATTACAATTTCATTTACCTCCTCCATGACTAATCATAAAAAAATCTATTTCATAAAAGGAGATTATAATTTATATATTATATCTTATATAAAGTTCTGGAATCATTTGGAACACTTAATTAATTTATAAAAAAATACTTCTTTACGATAGAGGAATCTCTGAAATGACCAAAACAACTATTTATAATTTTTTAACATATGAATCATTCTCATATCAGAATTACAAATGATAAATGTTATAATTTATGGTTCTGAAAATATTTAAATACCATTCCATTCAAATTCAAGTGTTTCACTTCCAATCGACATGAATATCCATCATGAACTGATCAAGGAAACTATGTAAAGAACACACTTGAAACAACGTAAAAAACAAAATATTATTAATAAATGTGTTGAATGATATTGTAAAATGACCATATAAGGTGGTATAAACAAAATTATGCTTCATTATGATATTAATAAAACTATTTCAACCATTATACAATAGTTTTAAACACATATTATGTAAAAAGAACCCCAGTTAAGGTAATTCAAAACCCAATTTCTATTCTTTGGGTAAACGTTCTACATTATCCATTTTTGGTATTACGATTATGGGTGTGATAAATTTTTGTTTGTATAATGTTATATTATGTTTATTTATAGTGTATACTCATATCCAACCCATTATTTTAATTTCCACTCCAATTATATTTTAAAGGACATTCATTTTAAAATCCTTTTAATACTATTTTTAATATACTTCAAAAGGATTGTTTTTTATATGTATATGGAATGAGTGGTTTCTCCAGATTTCAATATACTTTATTAGAATTATATGTTCCTTGGAAATTATTTATTTTTGTTTGATCCCATGATAGCTCCTGATATGTGGGGTTGAGTCCATTATTTCTGAAGATACGATGGGTCAATGCCATTATAGCTCTCCAGTGCATTTGGTACTACGAAAGTGGATTTTGGACCAAACGGTTATTCCATGTGTAAGGGTGATTATAAGAGTGATTGGGTAAATATGTCCCAAGCCATCTATTTTTTTTATCAGTATACTTGTTTTTATGATTACTAGGTTTATTTATTTTTATGTTATCACTTGACAAATTTCATTATATATATCTATTATTGAGTTTTATACCAATCCCATGTTTTTAAAATGTTTTTCACAAGATATAAGGATGAGAAAGAGAAGGGGGAGTCCTTATTTTTTATTAGAATGTGGTCAAATAAATGTTGTTTTATGTTTTAATGTATTATATTATGAAAAATATCGAAATTTTTTTAATAGTATCCTCTTTGTAGGAATGTGATATGTTATGTATGTAAGATATCCTAATTCATTAAAATTCCAAACATGAAGAGATATTAAATGTTTAATAATGTATGTTCTTGTCTAAAATTAATTATTAAGTTACATTTTAATGTTGGTTACTTATATTTTATCTCAAATAAATTTTTTTAATTTATTAATAAGATAGGTGAGGTCGGTGGACTTTTATAAATGAGGTGAGTTTCATACTTGTAATATTTGAAATTATTTAATCATACACGTGTTTTTATCATAACAAAGTTCATCATAATGGGAAATTCAAAGAAAGATATGATATTATATGGAAATATATCATCAAAATGGGTGTTTTAAAAGTTTATATGTCATTTATTTCAATATAATATTTGTCTAATCCCCATTAAATACATTTTTACCTTACTAATAGTTATTAATTTCTACAATTATCACTATTTATTTTGGACAAAACATAATATAAAATTGTTATAAATTATATATCATTCTTCTTAGAAATATGTAATCTATTATTACAAATCCAATTCCCATAGGATGCTAAATTTAATTTAAAATTTATCTCGTAGATGCGACTAGAATGCGATAGAAAATATTAAAATGATTACAATGATTTTAGGTCAATATGAAATATAAAACTGATTCCAATGACCTCAATTGGACTATATGATATATTATCTAATAAATTTTACCAGTAGAAAAATAAAAATAAAATATTAATTTATAAATAATTTAAACGAACAGGTAGTTGTAAATTTAAACCCTATATTTTAACTATTCATTGAAAAAATAATTATTAAAAAAAATCATAAATATTAACCCTTAGATAATATTTATATTATAGTTTAAAAATCATATTACATCTAATTTTTTTTATAAAATTGGTATAATTTATTTTTAATTTATGTATGCACAGATAAACCATTAACAATTCAGAAAAAACACATTTTTCCAAAAGCATTCATTTTATTTTAAATGTTTCTTGTTTGGTTTCAAAAAAAAAATATTTATTATATTAATAATTTTTTTATTCATATTTATACCCTCTAATTTATCATTTGGGTTATAATTTTATACTATATTTAGATTCATTTGGACTAGGTATTTTTATTTTAGTTGATATAGAAGAGCGTAAATTTGAAGAAATATATTTCATAGGTTTTATAAGCTCAGTGTTGTGTGTATCAGAATATATGTAATAAAATTTTATTCATTTAAAATTTTATGGTGTTGAGTTCTACCCAAATTAAATAAATTTCATAGTTACAATTTAATATTGATCTAATAAATCAAGGGATTGATATTTGAAAATTATTTTGATGGAAACCCTAATCATTAAAAGGGTTAATAAAAGAACCTATTAATAAGTTTGAAATAGAAATAAAAACTACATATGTAGTTATATATGCCGAGGTTTCTATATTGGATAACACTAGTGGAATGTAATGATATATTTATGTAATAAAAGGGAAAATAATTATAGAGAGTGATTGAAGTCACTGATGACAAGAAAGTGAAGGAACAATAGAAACATCAGCACCCTAAAACCGTAACCCAATAATGATATAATAGATTTTATGACTATTATTATTCAAAGTTAATATGTTAATTTGTTTTCAAGAAACTTTTCCAAAATTTTTATATTTATTTTCATTTATATTAATATAAGCAAATACACATAATTGATATATTTTAATTTTATAATGAAAATTTAATCCTTTAGTTGTCCTTTGATAAATTTTAAGTTAATACTTTATTCCATGAAATGAATTAAAAAAATTAATTTATTATTCCTGAAGAAAAAAATTCACTTTTAATAGATCTCAATATCAAAAAAATAGTGGAAATTCAATTCCTCTTTCTCTAACTATATTTCAAAATAAAATATAGTTACTAAATGTTTGTCAATATAAAAAAATAATCTATTAAAAAAATTTAAAAATACTAATTTATCAGTAATATTAATTTTTCTCAAATATTTTATCCAAAAATCAAGGAAATATTAATTAATACATCGCAAGGGATTCTGGTGTGTGTTAAACCCTTATTGTCCTTTTGTCATGTGTTCAAGCCCCATATCCTAAAGGAACACATTGGCTTATCCCCCACCATGATGGTTTCCATTTTTCTAAACTATATTAATAATAAATAATATAATTTTAAAAAAAATATGATGTAAAATGATGAATTAATATTAGTCATAAAATAACCATTTACCAGTGGTTTTCAATGCATTTTAGTTATTAATTTTTTTCCTAAAAAGTCTAATAATATTATTTGACTACTATTATGATGTCATCAATGATCAAATTAACCCTAATGGTTATTAACAACTGTAAAAAAATTTCTATAAATGTAAATTTATTATTCAATAATTATATTTTCCACTAAAATATATAGTTGTTATAAATTTATCCTCATATTTTATTAACCATGGTAGACTTGAATAACAGAAATCTTGAAAATGGTGTTTATGAATTTGAACTTATGATCAATATAAAACTCATAAACTCTTTATGTTTTCGATAACTCTTATGTTTATTAATAGATATATTCTTCAAAAATTAAACCACATCCTTAGAGGGTTAATAATTCATAACTCTAAAATTTCATTGATAAAATTCATCTACAATTTAATTCTTCAACACCAATACATAAATACTTTAAAAGTTATATAAAAAAATGTTCTTTCCTTGATAAATGGTATGTACTCTAGAAGTGTTCATTTACATGGATAATACTCTTGATTCACAAATTTAATATAAATAACTATAAATAGACACCTATGATGATATTTATTTCATTACATCATACTCATCATTTTTTCATTTCAAATTCTTTTAATTATGTCATTATTTTACACACAGGAAACATTTTTGAGTTCCTTCGTGACACCATCTTCTCAATTTAATACACCATAGTTTTACCCAAATTTATTCATTTCTATAATCAATTAAAATTATTCTTAATGGATTTTATGGAAATGTATAATTATCATAAGAATATCCCAATGTATTGAAAGTCTAGAAGCACAGTATGGCCCTTTTTCATGCACTATGTGACATTCGGGTCAAGATTAATGTTAACTTTTTTGATTTATTACCCCTAGGTCCATCATTTATAGAGACACATACACATATAGTTTCTCAACATGTAATTATTTTCTACAGAATAAAATATTATTTTTTCCATAGAAAAACATTTGGTTGTTCTTCTATCCTTATCCACATGTATATCATATGGTTATATTTCCAGTTCCGAGTTTTTCAAAATCAAGTTCCTCAATTTTCTACTCAGTTACCTCTAATTCAAAATATAGTTCCCTCATCCCCACTAGCCAAGAGTTATATCCTATATTACTACATTCTCATAAGATATATGAAATCACATCATGAAGAACCAAATATTTTAGTGGACTTGGTAGACTATATATATACATGATTACAAAAATAAATTTGAACAAAAATTGCCACAAAATTATTACAAATATAATTATTCCCAATGGAATATTCATTCAAATATTTAGTAGCACACTTCATGGATTCTTTGAAATAGAAAAAAATGAGTGTTATCTCTAAGTCATAGTAATGTTTAATTATTGAGGAAGTTATCATAAATCCCTTCGAATAATCAAAAAGGATTGTTAAATAACTAACCCCACATTCCTTTTAAATAAATTCTCTTTCATAATACAAATATCAATATAAATAATAGAAAAAACATTCCATTTATTCAGTAATAATTCTATTATAAATGGATAAGTAAAAATAAATATATTTTTGTAAATAAATGAAACTACTTTTCATATAAATAAAAAACAAAACATGAAATGAATCAAGAGGTAATATCATTGAAAAAATTTCATTAATAATAATATTTGAATTCATACTAATTGAAATTAATAATTATTGGTCATCATGTTACATAAGAACATGATACCTATACCATCATGATCTACTAATAATTTAGTTTAGAACCTATTGGTAGAAAAATATTTAACTAAGGAAATCCATCTAATTTATCCCAAGAAACTATTCATACATTGAGGGGATATTAATCAATATTCACCACCCATGTCTTTCATTTCCAAACATGTAAGAACATAGACCATCATTTAAGGTATGGATCATTATTTCACGTGTTTTTGAGAAGATGGGGAGAATTTGTAAATTTTCAATGTACACACCATATACACAGTTACCAAGTACATCCGTATCATGGGCATATAACAGCTGATAGATGGTTGTGTGGGGTGACGTGGCAGACCACTAATTTCATGGCCTAGTTGAGGCAAATACACAACGTGTTCATTAAAACTACACACCATGTATGTTTTATTTTATTTGACTAATTGGGCCTTGTATCACCCTGACCCTAGTTACCCAGAGTCAGTGCGTTATTACATAACATTGGCATGATCACATAGAAATCATGTCTCGAAAGACTGATCAATTTAGTATTATTGGAAAAAATATTCATACATAAGATCAACTTTACAGCTTGAAAATAAATACAACATGAGTATATTCAACTAGAAACATCCAAACCTCATAGATTATGCCTTCAAGTCACTCATAACTAACATCTTCATATCCTGGGAAAATAAAACATAAAAAAGGGGTGAGCTCAAACTCTCAGTAACGGTAAGCAATATAGCAGAAGATAACATAAATAATATTCATGGTGACTAATTGAAACCACATGCATGTAACAATAATAAACATGATTAATTTTATTACAGGAATATGAGCTGAGTAAAAAATTCCATAATAAAACATAATCATGGGTATTCTACTAGTATAATGACCACATGAATCATCAATCTTATTTTCATAATGAGGGAATGTATAATGCCGGACATCTTGAAACATTTTGTCAAGGACTCATCCAAGACATCTAAAAACAAATAAGTCCTCGACCAAAACTATATATTAAATTGGGGATGGCCTCAACCAATTCCATGTCTAGTTGTCTTATGATAACTACTATTGCATCGAGGAGCTATAATGGGCTCCACCCGTCACTAATTAAGTCCAATACATTCCACATATGAAAAGGATGAAATATAACCTAAAAATTCATATTAAAACTACAATATGAAAAGTCAATACATTAACCATAAACCATTAATTGTATAAAAATAGCACATAGAAAGTCAAAAATATCACAACACCTTCAATACAATATGAATGTTTTTTATCATAATAAACCAAAATCAAATAAACTTAAAACCCATCGAAAAATTTTGACATTGATGAAATAAAAACCTTTTTTAGAGAAATATCTCCTCCCATTTTGAAATAATTTAAGAGACACATACTAAAAAAGAAAACATTTATTTTGAGAATATTATTATAATTATGTATGAGAATAATTGATGATTTTATAATGGCCAAAAATAGTCGCACCTGCTGTATAATTTAAAAAAACATTCATACCATAATTTTGTCAAAAAATTCAAAAAGTACCTTGTTTTGAAAATGATGGAAAGAATCCATTAAAAAACATGTAAGGTAAAAAAAGAATAAATGAATTTAACCCATATTTTAGAAAATATTAAGAATTTTTTGAAATACATTTTTAAGAAACATGGATGTGGATGATAAAGAGGTCCCAGTAGATGAATACATATAAACAATCTCGGATAATAAAGAGATTGTGAAGTTAACCCTTACCTTGTACTTTTCCTTGGTCGAGGGTAGGTTAAACTTCTTTATAATGGTGAAATAATTGTTATTAAATTATAAAATAATCATATAAATTATTATGATAACATATATGATCTTTTAACAATGTATTGTTAACAATATCTTAGTATTATCTTTGTTTCGGGTGATAATGGATTTGTTTTCCATAATAATCATTATTATGTGAGTCATATTTGTTATGGATGGGATGTATATTATTCATATACAAAATTATATAACGTTTTTAAACATAATTTTTAATCATCAAATGAAAATTAGTCTTGAATTGATATGATGGGAAATGAATCTCATCGCGTTCGTGGAGACGGTAATCCGTTTGTACGCACAAGCGACAATATCATTCTTTTGATATTAAAATAATATATAATTGGATGTTATATCATATATATAAAATCATTATCATGTTATATTTATTAATTACATCAATTACAGATCATTATTATATCCATCCAAATAATAATGTATTGAATAACAATTACACCACGACGTGGAGACGGTAAGCCATACATATGCTCGTATTGTGACATGTCATTCAAAGGATGGGTAGAATATTGAATATGGTTGTACCATATTTATAATAACATCACATTATGTTTAATATACACAAATTATTATTTTATAATGTAAAGAACCAAAAAATAGTAAGTGGAAGAAGAAATGAACATGAAAGAGTTGGTGAGATATTTACCTTTTCTTCAGGTTCTTCATTTTGATTTTAACAAAAGGGCTCCATAGAATGCATTTATGACTAATGGATAGCCTCTAGAATGAAGGGATGATATTTTAGAGGGTATTTGGGAAGGGGTTGGCTGATCCAAATGGCTTTGATGGTGTGAATTAGAGAGAATGTGGAGTTCCTTTTATTATAGGGGTGAAGGGCCCCATAGAAAAAAGCTACAAATATTATTTTATAATAAAATAATTTTCTGTTTATAATGGCTCCAAAATTGATTATTTAATGTTAATGGTGGGTATGGGTCTAAAACAACTCAACCAATATTTTTTAGACAGGTTAGGGTCATTATATTAAATTTTTCATTTAGATTTAACTCTTAGTTAAATAGTTTGACAATTACCATGTCTTGATGTATTTTTATATTATATGTTAAATAATCATACTATAATTCTGAAAGAATCTAAACTGGTTCATTAATGATAAACCTATCATTATATTAGTCCTTTGGAAAAACATTATTTTTTATGGAATAGAATTTCAATTAATAATATAATATTTGTTTAAAAACTCTTTTATGTCAATTTTGACATTATTTGATATTTTTATTTCTCAAAATTAATAACAGAATTATAACTTCCACAAAAATTCATATAAACAACATTAATATTTCATATTAACATATAAAATTATTTTAATTCATAAAAAGTCTCAAATTACATTTATTTAGATATTTATGATTTTAATTATTTTAATATTTCATTAATTAGGTAATTACTACATAATCATTTTGTCTTAAATAAATTAAATTAGTTTATGTTTAAAAAATATAAATATAACAAAATTATCTAGGAATTGATTTTATCTTTATAATTAATATTTATTGTAGAATTTATCTTATGTATATCCCTATAATAAAAATGTTTTATTTATTAAACATTGATTTTAACTCTTTAACTATTCATTAAATAATTTAATAATAAGTTTCCTAATCTAAATCATGTGAACCAATGAGATTCATATTTTATTTCTAAGGATTTTTTTGGTAGAATTATACTTATCCAATAGAATTACGACATGTTTTTGGGTAATAATAATATAATTTTTAACCTTAATTACCTTATTTACTTTTAATCGTGGTTAATAAAATTAAAAAGTTATTATTCACCAAACATAATTTTCATCTTATTAACGCAAATTTTATTTACTGATATCAACTGTGTCTCTCAGATATTTTAAATTCCACTCATAGAAGTGGTAAATTTATGTTTTAGGTGAATTTGTAAATTCTCCTTGGAGGTGGGTAAAAGACAGTGAAAAGTTCTATAAAATTTATATATATTTAAATTATTATAAATCAACTCCAATGAATTACATTGAACATATATATGTATTATGTTTATATTTTGACCAAAAAAATTAAAATAAAATAAATAATTAATTAAAAAATTTGTTTTATGTAATAACTGAGTGTTTTCACAATTCTTGAAAAATTGAAAGTGTTCAGAAAAATACAAAAAAATCACCATAGGGTAAATTCGATATTCCAAATCCAAAGTTGAAGTCCATTTTGGAAGATAAAATTTATAAAATTTCAAAATGTGGAAATTTCTATTCATAATGAAAACTTTGATTTTTCGTGGTGTGTTAGAATCTCGAAGTACCATACAATGCAAGAAATTTCCTTATTCAAAGGGAAATATACCATGGAAACATGGGGTGTTACATTATTCCCTTCTTCAAATAATATTGTCCTTGAACTATATATAATACTACTGCATGAAATGACTTGGGTGGTTCTTCATCATATGTTCCTTTGCTTCCCATGTTGCCTCTTCCATCTTATAGTTTCTCTGTAGAACTTTTAGTAGATGAGCTGTCCAATTTCTCATCACATTTTCCCTTGTATCATTAATCATGATAGGGTCTTCATAATAAGAAAGATCAGGTTTCAGTTTAATTCCTCATTGGTGAGTACATGCGTTAGATCAAGCGTGTATTTTCCCAATAGTGATACGTGAAACACATCGTGAACTTTGGAGAGACTTTGCGGAATTTCCAAACAGTAAGGTAAAGCCCCAATACATTCCAGAATATCAAAAGGTCCGATGTAAACTGGACTTAATTATTCCTTCTTATCGAAACGTATAACACCATTCGATGGAGATACCTTCTAGAAAACATTCTTTCTTACATGAAATTCCAAATCCTTCTTCAATTATCAGCATAGCTCTTCTGCCTACATTGAGATGATTTGATGTGGTTTTGGATTACCTTTACCTTTTCAATCATCTCCTCCACATGTTCAGGTCCTACAAGTTTTCTTTTACAAACATCATCCCAACAGGTTGGTGTGTGACATCTCTATATGTATAATGCTTAATATGGTGCCATCTGAATACTAGAATGGATGCTGTTGTTATTGGAGAATTGTACCAAAGGAAAATATTGATCCTACATACCTTGAATGTCAAGTGATCAGGATCTCAACATGTATTCTATGGTTTTAATAGTCCGTTCTGATTATCCATCAGTTTGGGGTTGGTAGGCAGTGCTCAAAACGAAGCTCAGTATCCATGGTTTTCTGAATACTTTTCTATAATCTTGATGTAATACAGGGATCACGATTAGAAAAAATCGATATTTGTACTCCATGAAGTCTTAAAATAACATTAACATATAGTCTTGATAATAATTCAAGTGGTAAATCTTCTCTTACAACTAGAAAATGTGATGACATGGTAAGACGATCAACAATGACCCATATTGCATCGATCCTTCTAGGAGACATTGGTAGTCCCATGAAAATTTCCATCATAATATTATCCCATTTCCACTCAAAGATGGGAAGAGGGTGAAAGACTCATCCAGGATGTTTCCACTCTAATTTCACTTGTTGAAAAATCATACATCTTGAAAAAAATATAAATTTCCCAAAGTCATGTTGTCCCACCAAAAAAATTCCTTCAAATCTCTATACATCTTAGTGATACACAGGTTTATAGAGAAATTAGAACTCTGAGCATATTCCAACAATTCTCTTTTTATTTTAGGTATATCGGGAAAAGAAAGTCTCTTCCCAAATTTTAAAATCCCATCTTCATAGACAAAGTCACTCAATCTCCCATCTTTCACAGCTTTAGTCTTCTTTTGAAAAACTTCATCATTGGTCTAGAAACTATAGCGACCCCCAAATACCGGGGTGCGTAATGAGACATGATACACTTAACACTACATCATTACAAACAAAATATCATGTCTCATCACAACAGAGGATCGTGAGGCTCGGGATTCTGGGAAACCAGCTGCTTTTGTTTAGCTTCATTAATATCAACCGTACCTAAAAAATTTTAAACAAAACGTAGGGTGAGCAAAAATGCCCAGTAAGGGGTTTAAAAACCATTTTTAGGAAAAAAATCCTTTCATACATAAATCCTTTGAAAAGAATACAAATACTTTTCTAAAACATTATCATTTATTAAAAACATGAAATCCAACTTTCTTTGAAAACCACTTGCACAAAGAGGCACGTACTTGCAATAAGCTGTAATGTAAACATGGTCAGAGTGCGCAAAATAAACAGAGTAAGCAATACATAAAGTTAAAACAAGGTTACTTTAATTCCAAGGGAAATACTATGGCTAGATAGGAAAACATGCATATCATGGTTCGTGAGAAGAAGGCAGTTCATTTAACAGTTCACCATAAGAGAACAGTTCTTGTCACGTTAAGTACGGTTTCATGATCAAGGGAGCCTTTCAAGGCAGAAATTTTTGAAAGTTATAAAACATTACATTAAACAAGACAGGGACACGTAAAGTTCTTATGATACCAAAAATATGTTTTTCAGTTCTTATCACATGTTTCCTTTCTCATAGTCTAAGGGAATTTACCCAGTTAGGGATGTCCTGTTAGTTGAACCATCCCCTGGTTCACCATTAATCTTCATATGTGGAGGGAAAGTATAATGCCGGACCTTGTCAAGACCTTGCGTCAAGACCATAAAAACATAACTTAATACGGGTCAAGGCTAACCGCCAATCCCGTTTCCATAGAAGCACAAGCCGAGGCTAACCGCCAAGACTGTAGCACATAACGTCTCATGAGACTCATCCTTTACCCAATGCATTGGAGCGCTATATAATTCCGGGCGCACCCATCCATAACATGTAAGTCCAATACTTCCCTCTCATATTTAGACATGGTCATACGTTCATTAGGTTTCATTCATATATTCATAGTCAAAGTCTCTCATACATATTCACCATTTGAAGCAGATCATGTCATGAGCATAAAGAATTTGAAGCAGATTATGTCATGAGCATAAATAAAGAATCAGAACTGGAAACAACAAGCTTATTACACAAGAAATAATAACTTAAACACTCAATGTATTGGTTTGTCATGTATAATTACATTATTACTAAGGACCACTTCCAGGCTTAAGGATATCTTTAAAACATCTCCTTTTAGAACCATAATGTGCTAGAAAATTAAAAACAAGGCAAGTGTCATTTCTTGCAACTATTCGGAGATCTAGAAATGGATAAGAATTAAAACAATCACCAAACAATGTTAACTTTCGTTTGCCAAAAATACTGTCAATCAGTCCACAGTTATGTATATATGTAACACACGAAGCCGTGTATTGTGTATATGTGTCTCAGTGGTCTAGTTAATTAAATAATACTCAATTGATTCATTACATTATTCACATATTCTTAAGAACATAAATTTTCTAACAAAAGGGGTAGATAGGGTTTTATAAAAGCACATAAGGAAATAAACTTAACACTTGTCAAGGGATTCAGTTTTATTCATACTTTGGATTCCCACAAATCTTGTCTTAATTTGATGTACACAAAAACAGTTCTGATTTGGAAGAGGTTTCATTCAAAAGAAAAACATGTATATACATAAGTCGAATTGTAATAAAAACATAACTTAAAATTTGATCTTCCTCGTTTATATTTCAAAACATAAAACATGTATATTTATATATATGAAAAATATAAAATAACATAAAACGAAAAACAAACATGAACCCAAACTGAGTTTCAAAATATCACCCTTACCAGTACGGAGAAAAGGAGAGGAAGACAACGAAGCCAGTGGAATCAGGTGCATAGCCTCATGACGTATGTATACATAACCTACATAGTGCGTACATGCAAATGGGTTTGTGTCTATATAAACATGTATATACATATTTATATTTCGAAGTAAAAGAAAACACAAAAACACACTTGACCCCTTTCAAGTATTTAACACATTAAAACATGAGTTTAGAACTAATAATCATATTTAGGGAGCCCAAAAACAAAGGATTGAATGTTATATCCCAATATATATATATATATTTACATATATAAGCGTATAAAAAAAAGAAACACAAAACTAAACTATCCCTTACCAGCTCGACGAGAAGGAGGAGGAGCAAGGTGCAACTGCAGGATCCCGAAAGTATGCACATGGAAGACATATATATACATATATAACCAGTATAAACGTATATATATAACTCTAAACAACCCGGTACTTACACAGACTACACAGACTGAAAAAAAAAACAAAAGACCCTTACCTCGGCTTGGAGGACGAAAACAGGAGATGACTCAGGGCGATGCTGGATCGGTGGTCGGCCAACAAGAGAGCTCGGTGCAAGCTCTTCTCAACCGGTGCAGAAACAACCCTTGCCTGCGGTGAGCTCCGATACTTAAGAGGAGACGACGGAAAACCAGGGACGAGAGCAGTACAAACCGTGTGGAAAAAGTAAGGATGCCGCCGGGTCCACCCGCTGGACTAAGGATAGAAGGGTTGCAGAAAAAACGCAGCAACTTGCTGCTGGTTCGGCGCGAGGGAGATGAGCGCGACGTGGAGAAGAAAAAAACGCGAAACGCGACGTGGAGGAAAAAGAAAAACGACGGCCGAGATCAGATGCGGTGTGATCGACGGCCCAGGATGTAGCGCGATAAAAGAAGCGGACGGCCGTGATCTAGGGGAGAAAGGATCGGACGGCTGGAAACCCACCGCAGTATAAACACGGTTTTTATCATACAGGTTTTTCTAAAAAAAAGAATCTCTTTATTAATAAAGTTATTATTAATTTATTAAACTCAATTATTCATTACTTTAATAATAATTCTGTTGTCAAATAATTTAATCAAGCATAATTTATATTATTATTATTAAACCATTCTTATTTAAAATATATTATTGGTTAAATATATATATATATATATATATTGATTTAATCAAAACGTTTTATTATATGTATATATATATATTTTGCAACATCAAAAATTAATATTAGATTGACATTATTATTAATCCTTAATTATTAATTACATACTATTTCATTAAAACACGACACAAGTATATATATTTTAATTCCCCTTGCTAGTTAACTATCCTATTTTTCTTAATTAGAAGGTAACATTTAGTGCAACTATATTTTATCACACATACAAGTGTGTGTTGGTGAAAATATTAATACCACAAAACACACAAGTGAAAGAAACCATAATTTGACGTAGTTTCTAAAATAATTAATAAAAGGTTTAATCATATGAGAAATAAGGTATCTATTTTGATGCAAACTCATAAATGAAATTCAACAGGTTTGATATAACTAGAAAAACAATTTTTTAATTATTTAATTAAAAAGTATAGTGGAAGAGGACAATAATATTAATTCTTTCCTTTTAAAACATAAAATACAAATCTTATTTTTTTGAAAACAAAGGATAATTAACATTGAGGTCATTTAAAACATTAAAGAAAACTACACATGTATCATTCGGATCATTTTATTTCCAACGGTCAAAACGATCATTGGATTCTTTGGGAACCAACGGTCGGATTTATGGTCGTTTGGGGTCCAACGGTTAGATTTATGACCGTTTGTGGTCCAACGGTCATCTTTGGTGCTTATAAAAGAATTAGGTCTCGGGTGACCCTTACCCCAAGTGGCTGAAGGAGAAACAAGGATGGTTCGTATGATCCCCTTGGTGTTGAGCACTGTCGCGGTGGCGTCAGCCATTCTTACGTTCCTTATGATGGATGCTCGAAATCCTTACCGCATACTCGGGCTCCTAGTGGTTCTAAGCAGTCTTCCCATCGTTGTAATCGGATTCTTGGTTGGAATCCTTGGTTAGTGATGTTTTGATTGTGGAAAGTTGTAAACATCATGTTTCTTAATAAAGGAGTGTTCCATTCATGCTTGTTGTTACATTTTTCGTTTATTTTCCTTTTCTTTTTAAAGCAAGATGGTCCAACTAAAAGGGGAAACATATCATTACACAAAACATGAATTCTCGGGTTGTTACATTATCTCCCCCTTAAAAGAATTGCGTCCTCGCAATTCTATTCATAAAAAGACAAGAGAAAGACTTCGGTCGCACAACATTACCAAAACTGAAGGCCTGGCTCAGTTAACGGTACCCCTAAACTGGTACACATCTCTTCTGTTTCCCTGACCCAGATACACTTTGAGCAATAAGACTTGTACTCCTGCTCATGGGCACTACACACAGGCTTCCACAGGGAGGCTCGTGCAATAAACAGCTCTGAGACGTCCGAGCGGACGAATCCCCTAGTAACCCTTCGAACTTCATTACGCTCGAGGTAGTTGAGGGGTACAACGCGATTGAGAAGGCTGACGTTCAGGATCTGAAACATGTAGGCGGCTCTGAGGTTTCCGTCCTGAGCTGCTACGAGAAAGCAAGCTCTGGCGGAGAAGTTCTGTGTCATAGAGAAACACTGAAACAGCCCTTCCTGGTATCTCCCCCTTCGCCTATAGCAGGGGAGCTGGGTGGTGGCAAGGAGGTGGATCACATATTCATTCTCCTGACACGCGCGGAGAATTTCTGGACTGTTTGCTATGTCCAGAAGACGTTGACAGGACCCTCGTAGGTGGAGAAAGGAGGGAAAGTCCTCCATACAGGTTCTGATCAAGACAACCTCTATTAACTCGTCAGGCAGAGACGAGAGGTTTATCTGACTTTCCATCTGGAAGAAAAGGTAAACAAGAGAGGTCACTTAACAACACTAAGAGGAAAGAGATCATAAACTTTTTAATTTTGAAATTTTACACATTAAAGTCTGAGTTTTCCAGACGGACACTACAAAGAGAGGCGAAACTTTCTAACTCCACAAACCAAACACAGGAAGAACAAACAGGACTATAGTCATGGGGACATTTATAGCGCCTCTTGAGTTTCGCGTGAGGGGTGTGGAGTTGGGAAACGTCGGTGGACACTTCTTGCCTAAGAGACACACGAGTGGACTCATTCTCCGACGCTTTGAAGTCCATTAACTGGACCCAGAAGCCATAGTGCAGGACCTGACACAGATAAGTCGCTCGAAGATCTCCGGCAGCAGCAGCTTCTTGGAAAGGGTTATCTAGCATTGTGCCAAACTCCTCGCCCGCAGTAAACACTCGGAAGAGTCCTTCGTGATACCTTCCTCGACGTGCATACGAGGGAAACTGGGTCATCATCATTAGGAGATAATCCATCCCTATTCCCCGGTGGAGACTAAGCACCCTAGATGAGTTCGACACATCGTATAGGTGCTTACACGTCATGCGAATGTGAGCGTAGTTCAAGAAGTTTTAACGGCTAACTAGAGATATAATGTTCTCTAGGGCCTCGGTGGGGAGTGACAAAAGGTCAGTAGGTACATCAGCCATCTGAAAATCATAACGTTTTTACTTAATTAGTCTTAGAAATATATTTATATCACCTGGTTTTCCAGAGTTTCCTGAACCCATCCTCTGATACCAACTATAGCGACCCCCAAATACCGGGGTGCGTAATGAGACATGATACACTTAACACTACATCATTACAAACAAAATATCATGTCTCATCACAACAGAGGATCGTGAGGCTCCGGATTCTGGGAAACCAGCTGCTTTTTTTTAGCTTCATTAATATCAACCGTACCTGAAAAATTTTAAACAAAACGTAGGGTGAGCAAAAATGCCCAGTAAGGGGTTTAAAAACCATTTTTAGGAAAAATATCCTTTCATACATAAATCCTTTGAAAAGAATACAAATACTTTTCTAAAACATTATCATTTATTAAAAACATGAAATCCAACTTTCTTTGAAAACCACTTGCACAAAGAGGCACGTACTTGCAATAAGCCGTAATGTAAACATGGTCAGAGTGCGCAAAATAAACAGAGTAAGCAATACATAAAGTTAAAACAAGGTTACTTTAATTCCAAGGGAAATACTATGGCTAGATAGGAAAACATGCATATCATGGTTCGTGAGAAGAAGGCAGTTCATTTAACAGTTCACCATAAGAGAACAGTCCTTGTCACGTTAAGTATGGTTTCATGATCAAGGGAGCCTTTCAAGGCAGACATTTTAGAAAGAGATAAAACATTACATTAAACAAGACAAGGACACGTAAAGTTCTTATGATACCAAAAATATGTTTTTCAGTTCTTATCACATGTTTCCTTTCTCATAGTCTAAGGGAATTTACCCAGTTAGGGATGTCCTGTTAGTTGAACCATCCCCTGGTTCACCATTAATCTTCATATGTGGAGGGAAAGTATAATGCCGGACCTTGTCAAGACCTTGCGTCAAGACCATAAAAACATAACTTAATACGGTTCAAGGCTAACCGCCAATCCCGTTTCCATAGAAGCACATGCCGAGGCTAACCGCCAAGACTGTAGCACATAACGTCTCATGAGACTCATCCTTTACCCAATGCATTGGAGCGCTATATAATTCCGGGCGCACCCGTCCATAACATGTAAGTCCAATACTTCCCTCTCATATTTAGACATGGTCATACGTACATTAGGTTTCATTCATATATTCATAGTCAAAGTCTCTCATACATATTCACCATTTGAAGCAGATCATGTCATGAGCATAAAGAATTTGAAGCAGATTATGTCATGAGCATAAATAAAGAATCAGAACTGGAAACAACAAGCTTATTACACAAGAAATAATAACTTAAACACTCAATGTATTGGTTTGTCATGTAGAATTACATTATTACTAAGGACCACTTCCAGGCTTAAGGATATCTTTAAAACATCTCCTTTTAGAACCATAATGTGCTAGAAAATTAAAAACAAGGCAAGTGTCATTTCTTGCAACTATTCGGAGATCTAGAAATGGATAAGAATTAAAACAATCACCAAACAATGTTAACTTTCGTTTGCCAAAAATACTGTCAATCAGTCCACAGTTATGTATATATGTAACACACGAAGCCGTGTATTGTGTATATGTGTCTCAGTGGTCTAGTTAATTAAATAATACTCAATTGATTCATTACATTATTCACATATTCTTAAGAACATAAATTTTCTAACAAAAGGGGTAGATAGGGTTTTATAAAAGCACATAAGGAAATCAACTTAACACTTGTCAAGGGATTCAGTTTTATTCATACTTTGGATTCCCACAAATCTTGTCTTAATTTGATGTACACAAAAACAGTTCTGATTTGGAAGAGGTTTCATACAAAAAAAAACATATATATATATAAGTCGAATTGTAATAAAAACATAACTTAGAATTTGATCTTCCTCGTTTATATTTCAAAACATAAAACATGTATATTTATATATATGAAAAATATAAAATAACATAAAACGAAAAACAAACATGAACCCAAACCGAGTTTCAAAATATCACCCTTACCAGTACGGAGAAGAGGAGAGGAAGACAACGAAGCCAGTGGAATCAGGTGCATAGCCTCAGGACGTATGTATACATAACCCACATAGTGCGTACATGAAAATGGGTTTGTGTCTATATAAACATGTATATACATATTTATATTTCGAAGTAAAAGAAAACACAAAAACACACTTGACCCCTTTCAAGTATTTAACACATTAAAACATGAGTTTAGAACTAATAATCATATTTAGGGAGCCCAAAAACAAAGGATAGAATGTTATATCCAAATATATATATATATATTTACATATATAAGCGTATAAAAAAAAAGAAACACAAAACTCAACTATCCCTTACCAGCTCGACGAGAAGGAGGAGGAGCAAGGTGCAACTGCAGGATCCCGAAAGTATGCACATGGAATACATATATATACATATATAACCAGTATAAAAGTATATATATAACTCTAAACAACCCGGTACTTACACAGACTACACAGACTGAAAAAAAAAA
This sequence comes from Viscum album, assembly GCA_963277665.1. Taxonomy (NCBI): domain Eukaryota; kingdom Viridiplantae; phylum Streptophyta; class Magnoliopsida; order Santalales; family Viscaceae; genus Viscum; species Viscum album. The sequence continues at coordinate 1,203,796,143 of OY728145.1, forward strand.
CAAAAGACCCTTACCTCGGCTTGGAGGACGAAAACAGGAGATGACTCGGGGCGATGCTGGATCGGTGGTCGGCCAACAAGAGAGCTCGGTGCAAGCTCTTCTCAACCGGTGCAGAAACAACCGTTGCCTGCGGTGAGGTCCGATACTTAAGAGGAGACGACGGAAAACCAGGGACGAGAGCAGTACAAACCGTGTGGAAAAAGTAAGGATGCCGCCGGGTCCACCCGCTGGACTAAGGATAGAAGGGTTGCAGAAAAAACGCAGCAACTTGCTGCTGGTTCGGCGCGAGGGAGATGAGCGCGACGTGGAGAAGAAAAAAACGCGAAACGCGACGTGGAGGAAAAATAAAAACGACGGCCGAGATCAGATGCGGTGCGATCGACGGCCCAGGATGTAGCGCGATAAAAGAAGCGGACGGCCGTGATCCAGGGGAGAAAGGATCGGACGGCTGGAAACCCACCGCAGTATAAAGATGGTTTTTATCATACAAGTTTTTCTAAAAAAAGAATCTCTTTATTAATAAAGTTATTATTAATTTATTAAACTCAATTATTCATTACTTTAATAATAATTCTGTTGTCAAATAATTTAATCAAGCCTAATTTATATTATTATTATTAAACCATTCTTATTTAAAATATATTATTGGTTAAAAATATATATATATATATATATTGATTTAATCAAAACGTTTTATTATATGTATATATATATATTTTGCAACATCAAAAATTAATATTAGATTGACATTATTATTAATCCTTAATTATTAATTACATACTATTTCATTAAAACACGACACAAGTATATATATTTTAATTCCCCTTGCTAGTTAACTATCCTATTTTTCTTAATTAGAAGGTAACATTTAGTGCAACTATATTTTATCACACATACAAGTGTGTGTTGGTGAAAATATTAATACCACAAAACACACAAGTGAAAGAAACCATAATTTGACGTAGTTTCTAAAATAATTAATAAAAGGTTTAATCATACGAGAAATAAGGTATCTATTTTGATGCAAACTCATAAATGAAATTCAACAGGTTTGATATAACTAGAAAAACAATTGTTTAATTATTTAATTAATAAGTATAGTGGAAGAGGACAATAATATTAATTCTTTCCTTTTAAAACATAAAATACAAATCATATTTTTTTGAAAACAAAGGATAATTAACATTGAGGTCATTTAAAACATTAAAGAAAACTACACATGTATCATTCAGATCATTTTATTTCCAACGGTCAAAACGATCATTGGATTCTTTGGGAACCAACGGTCGGATTTATGGTCGTTTGGGGTCCAACGGTTAGATTTATGACCGTTTGTGGTCCAACGGTCATCTTTGGTGCTTATAAAAGAATTAGGTCTCGGGTGACCCTTACCCCAAGTGGCTGAAGGAGAAACAAGGATGGTTCGTATGATCCCCTTGGTGTTGAGAACGGTCGCGGTGGCGTCAGCCATTCTTACGTTCCTTATGATGGATGCTCGAAATCCTTACCGCATACTCGGGCTCCTAGTGGTTCTAAGCAGTCTTCCCATCGTTGTAATCGGATTCTTGGTTGGAATCCTTGGTTAGTGATGTTTTGATTGTGGAAAGTTGTAAACGTCATGTTTCTTAATAAAGGAGTGTTCCATTCCTGCTTGTTGTTACGTTTTTAGTTTATTTTCCTTTTCTTTTTAAAGCAAGATGGTCCAACTAAAAGGGGAAACATATCATTACACAAAACATGAATTCTCGGGTTGTTACAGAAACTCTTTATCCATTCTAGTAAAGATGGTTTGGAATCCTTTTGAAAAAGTATTGATGTTACACCTTCCATGGTTATACCTATATCCATCATTACTTGATCCATGCATATAGTATCTTTTTAAACTCTCATCTTGTTCGAAACTACATTATCGTTTCTTCTTAAAGCATCTACCACCTTATCTTCCTTCCCCGGGTGGTAGTTTATCATGAAATCATAATCCTTGAGCAGTTCAATCGATCTCTTTTCCCTCATGTTTAGTTCTTTTTGGGAGAAATTATTCTTCAATCTCTTGTTATGAGTATAAATATCACAGTTTTTCACCAGAGAGATAGTGTCTCCCAATATTCAATGCAATGATCACAGCTGCTAACTCAAGATCATGAGTAGGATGGTTTTTCTCATGAATTTTCAGCTGTCATGATGCATAGGAAATAACTCTATCATTCTGGATATAGACACAATAATGTCCATTCTTCGATGCATCACTATAAATAACAAACCCATATTTACCTGATGGTAGTGTGAAGATTAGAGCATTGAATAATCCTCTCTTCAGTTCATTAAAACATGATTCACACTCTTTTATCGAAACAAATTTAACCCCTTTTCGTGTGCTCTTTGTTAATGGGTTAGCCAACTAGGAAAAATTCTGGATGTAACGTCGATAATAACCAGGTAAACCATAAAACTGCATACCAGATTTATACTCGTCAGTGTAGGAAATTCTTGGATTGCCTTTTTCTTAGAAGGATCAATAGATATTCCATTCTTGGAGAAAATATGGACATGAAAATAAATATCTTGAATCCAGAATTCACACTTTCTAAACATCCTATATAATTCATGTATTCTCAGAGTCTTCAGGATAAATCACAAGTGATTTTCATGATCTTCATATCATTTCAAGAATACCAAGATATCACCAATAAATAACACTAAAATTTCATCAAGAAATTCCATGAAAAATATATTCTTTAAATCCATGAAGACAGATGGTTCATTAGTCAATCTTAAAGGCATTACCCTAAACTCATAATGCCCATACCTGGTTTGAAATGTTGTTTTTAGAATGTATTCCTTCTTCACACACAACTGATGATATCTAGATCAAAGTTTAATCATTGAAAAGTATTGATCCCCATGAATTTGGTCGCATAAATCATCAATGCGGGTTAGGGGATATTTTTTCTTTATTGTTATATCATTCATCTCCCTATAGTCAAAGCCCAACCTAATAGATCCATCATTCTTCTTAACTAGAGGAACATGGGCTCCCCATGGAGAAACACTATGGATAATGAATCCCTTATAACTCAGTTCCTCTAGTTGTTTATTTAGTTCCAATAATTCCACAATGTCCATTCTATAAGGGGTATTTTATATGGGCCTTGAAACAAGAATTAAATAAATAGAAAACTCAATTTCATGTTTTGGAGGATGTCCAGGTAATTCTTCTACAAACACATATACATATTCATTCACAATAGGTACATCGTATATTTTATCATTCCTTTCCTCACCCACATTTATATCATTCTCTTCCTCTCCAATAATGGAATTTACTTGAGCTTTTGGGGGTGGATCTAAATAAGTATTAGGTGGTGATGATTCTACTCTAAATATAAGGTGTTCTTTATCATCGTCATCAAAAATAGTAACCTCTTTATTATTATAATATATTTTTGCATCATGGTCCGAAGTCCAATTCATTCCGAGGATTATATATAATTCAATTATGATTATGGTGATGAGATCAACAGATAAAGAACATTCCTATGACCAAATGGGGATTTATTCCCAAAACATTGTTGCAATGATACTTCCCTTAAGAGTTTTGACTGACAACTCCCTTTTTAAATCAAATTGGAAATATCTAATTTCCATAGTGAAATAGGATGATATGAAACTATGCGATGATCCAGAATCAAATAAATAATTGGCTAACCTTGAGGAAACCATTAAATTACCTGCCACCATGTCTTTTGGGGATTCAACCTCAGTAGTAGTGATCACATAATCATGGACTTAAGCCCTTGGCCTATCCTAAGTCACGTTTTTCTGACGATTAGGACATTCATTTTCATAATTTCTCATCTCTCTACAATTGTAGCATTGAACATTAGTAGCGTCTTTCTTTCCCTTATAATTCCCAGTAAGATGGAATTTCTTTCCACATTTGTAACTTAGTTCTTTTCCTTTTAGATAGGCACCATGGTGCTTCCATCTGCAATTATCACAAGGTGGAAATTCAATTCCCATCTTCTTCCATGTTTCTTTATTTCCTTTCCCAGATTGTTCAGTAGATCTCTTATTCTATGGATTTTCTCTAATGTCATTAGAAATAGAGAATTAATTTTCTATCTTGATTGAACATGAGACAATATCTTTGTATGATGAGAAGGATTCTGATAATAAAGCTCGATGGAGAAATGGTTTTAACCCATCAAATAAATATTTAACCTTACTTCGTGGGTTATGTTTATAATCTGCGGCATGCCTCGCTATCCTTATAAAGATAGCTTCATTATTTGCGACATTTCAATCTTTCTTTTTCCTCAAATTCAGAAATTGTCTTTCCATATACTCTTGATGATCATTAGGAATTTTTTTTTCTAAAAAAATATTGTTAAACTACCTGAATTATATATTTTATACATCCCTATCATCCTTTGTTTTTTGAATCAATGACCACCAATAATCGACATCTCTAGTGAGGTGGTAAACTTCTATGACAATGTTTTCCCGTTTTCTACTCCCCATGGTATAGAATATTTTGTCTAAGCAATTTATAAATTTCGTAGACACTAATGGATTCATACTCTCATTGAATTTTGGTGGTTTTTGGCTCATGATGCGATCTAAAATTGATCCTCAACAATGTAGATCAGGGTACTCCATATGGTTATGGTTATTATTCATAACCCAAGTGAGTTGTCCCAATATGGCGATTAGTTGATCAGCACTGTTTTCATCACCAGCTCCACTATAATTATGTTGAGTTGGTCGGAAATTTCTACATTGAGTTTGTGCATTGATATGGTTTCGATTTCTTCCACTAGGCACCATTTCTAAACAATGGCATAGACTAGATTAGTTTATGAATATCAATACATAAATCCAAACTTGTAGAACACTGAACATAAATTGAACAGTTTATGGATATAATCGATAATCATAAAAATGTTTTCAATGAGGAAATATATACTCATAAACCCTTCATAATGGTTTGAAAATAAAATAAGAATTATCCTAATCATATCCCCCAGAAGTGTTGTAACCAAGAGTGCAGCATGGCCCGTTTTTGTGCACCAGTTCCATTTCGAGCTTATCTCAAAGCGGTGTTTTGAGGTTTTACCCCTAGGTACATATCTGCTAGAGCCGCCTCTACATGCTTGTATCCATATAGGGATTTTTTTCCAGAAAACTCATATAATATCTACAATACCAAAATTCTAGGATGTTCTTTTATACTAATCCCCAAAGTCTATCTTAGGTTAATGTTCTCTAATAAGAGTTTATCTAATTATAGTTTCCAAGATTTGTGCTAAACATCCTCTAATACCAACTGTAACGCTCCGACCCTAGATACCAAGAGTCTGTGAATAATTAGATAACATTTGCATGATCATAAGGAAATCATGTCTCGAAAGACCGATAGGTTTAGTGTTATTGGAAATAAGAATTGTACATATGTTCAAATTTACAGCTTGAAAAGAAATTCAAAATGAATATATTCCATTAGAATCATCCAATACTCATAGATTATGACTAAAATTCACTCCTAACTAACTTTTTCATATCCTGGGAAAAAGAAACATATGAATGGGGTGAGCCCAAATTCTCAATAAGGGTAAGCAATACAATGGAAGAAAACATAAATATTAAGAATAGTGAATAATTGAAACCACATGCCTTTACCAATAATAAACATGAATACTTTTATGGAAGGAATATGAACTGAGTAAATAATGCCATAATAAAACATAATATTGGGTATTCTACTAGTCGAATGACCACATGAACCATCAATATTATTTTCATAAGGAGGGAATGTGTAATATCGAATATTTGGAAACATTTTGTCAAGGCCTTGCCCAAGACATCTAAAAATTAATAAGGCCTCTGCCAAAACCATATATCAAATTGGGAAATGCCTCGACCAATTTCACATCTAGTTGTCTCATGAGACCTACCTATGCATCGAGGAGCTATAGTGGGCTCCACCCCTCATATACTAAGTACAATAAATTCCTTATATGAAAAGTTTGAAATATATCATAAACATTCATATTAAAACTAGAATACTAAAAGTCAATACTTTAACCATAAACCATGAATTGTATAAAAATAGCACATCCACAGTCAAAAATATCACAAAACAATCAATAAAATATGGATGTTTTGTATCATAATAAATCAACTTTAAATAAATTTAAAATCCATCAAATAATGTTGACATATATGAAATCCAAACCTTTTTTTAAAAAATATATCTTTTTATTTGGAAATCATTTAAGACTCACATAATTATAAATAAAAAATTTAATATTAAAATATTCTTATAAGCTTGTAATAGATGCTTCGATGATGTTATAATGGCGGAAAATAGCCGCACCCACAGTATATGTTAATAACATTGTTACCTTAAATTTAATGAAAATGTCAAAAAGTACTTTGTTTGGAAAACGACAAAAATATTTCTATCAAATACATATAAATTTAAATAAGGATATAAATGACTTTAACCCATAGTCTATAAAATAGTTAGAATGTTTTGAAATGCGTTTTTCAGAAACATGGATGTCGATGATAAAGAGGTCCCAGTAGATCATGACCATTAAACAACATCACATAATAAAGAGATTGTGAAATTAACCCTTACCTTGTACTTTTCCTTAGACTAGGGTTGGATAACCTCCCGCATAATTTTCAAATAATAGTTATTAAATTATACAAGAATCATATATATTAATATGATATCATATATGATCTTTTATCATTGCTTTGTTAATAATATATTAGCATTTTTGTCATTTCAGGTGTAAATAGATTTGTTTTCCTTTATATTCATTATTATGTGAGTCATATTTGTTATGGTTGAGATGTATATTATTCATATCCATAATTCTATAAAGTCCTTAAACATTATTTTTAATCATCAAATGAAAATTAATTTTGAATGGATACGATGGTGAATGAATCTCATCGTGTTCATGGGGACAGTAATACGTACGTATGACTGAGCGACAATATCATTCTCATGATATTAAAATAATATATAATTGGATGGTATATCATATATACATAATAATTATAATGTTATATTTATTATTTACATTAATTACACATCATTATTATACCCATCCAAATAATATTGTACTGAATAACAATTACACCACGACGTAGAGATGGTATGCCGTACGTACGCACGTATGGTGATATGTCATTCATAGGATTGATAGAATATTGAGTATGGTTTTACAATATTTATAATAACACCATATTATATAGAAGTTACTAGAGTTATTATTTTAAAATAGAAACAACAATGAAAAAGGAAGTGGGAGAAGAATGGAACACGAAAGAGGTGGTGATATATTTACCTCTTCTTCTAGTTCTTCCTTTTGATTTGATCAAAAGGGCTCTATACGATGGATTTCTGACTAAAATAAGGCCTTTAGAATGAATAGAGGACAGTTTAGAGGGTAATTTGTTAGGGATTGACTGATCCAAATGTCATTGATGGTGTGATTTAGAGAGATGGGGGGTTTCTCTTTTACAAGAGATGTTAGGGGCACCTTATGAAAATCTAGAAATATTAAATTATAATAAAATTATTTCAGATTATAATGTCTACAAAATCAATTATTTAACGTATATAGTGGGGATGAGTCTAAAAATACTCAACCAATAGGGTTTAGACCGGTTTGGGTCATTATATTAACTTTATCTTTTAGTTTTAACTATTAGTTAAATAGATTGACATTTACCATGTCTCTTTGTATTTTTATATTATATGGTTAATATAAATACTATATACTTCTAAGAGAACCTAAAGGGGTTCATTAATGATACAAATATCATTATATATGTTCTTTGGCATAACCTTAGATTTTTTGAAATAGAATATCAATTAATTATATAATATTTGTTTTGGAAACTCTTTTATGTCAATTTTGACACTATTTGGTATTTTGATTATTCTCAATTAATAACAACATTATTACTTTAAACAAAATTCATCTAAACAAGCCTAAAATGTTTGTTTCAACTATAAAATTATTTTAATTCATTAAAAGTTCATGATTACATTTATTTGGATATTTATAATATCGATTATTTTAATATTTCATTAATTATGTAATTAAAGCATCATCATTGTGTCTTAAATAAATTATATTATTTAATTTCTAAAAAATATAAATAAATAACATTATGTATTATATATAATTGTCTTTCTAATTAATATTTATAGTCAAATTTAACTTATGAATGAATCTATATTAAAATTGATTTAGTTATTAAACATGAATTTTAACTCTTTTAATTCTTCTGTAAATAAAATAATAATAAGTGTCTTAATCTAATCCATGTGGAACTAAGAGGTTCATAATTTATTCCTAAGGTTTATTTGTTGAATTATACTTATCCAATACAATTAGGATACATTTTCGGGTAACAATAATATCATATTTTTCCCTTAATTTCCCTATTTACTTTTAAAAGTGGTAAATAAAAGTAAAAAAGATACTATTCAACAAAAAAATCTTATTAAACAAAATTTTACTTACTTATATCAACCATGTCTCTAATAGTTTTGATATTCCACTCACAAAATCTGTAAAAGTTTATTTTAAGTGAATTTGCAAATTCTCCTAGGTGGTGGGTAATAGACGGTGAAAAGATCTATAAACATTTTATATATCTAAAATTATTATAAATTAACTCCAATGAATTACATTTAACATATATATGTATTATATATCTATTATGTCCTAAAATAAATTTATATAAAATAATTAATAATTTAAATAAAAATTTGGTTTTAAACTATAACATAGTCTTTTTCACTATTCATCGAAAATTGAATGTTTTCAGAAAAATACCAAAAATTCACCCTATGCTAATTTCAATATTACTAATCCAAAAATGAAGTCCATTTTGAAAGATAAAATTTATAGAATATAAAAAACTATGTATTATTATTCATAAAAGCTACTTTAATTGGTCTTGGTGTGTTAGAATCTCGAAGATACATATAATGAATGTCATTGCACTATTTAAAGGGAAACGTACCATGGAAGCATGAGGAGTTATAGACCGGGGTTGATTCTAAACCCCATAATCATCTTCTTCTGGCCGTGCCTCATAAAGGAGTATACAAAATCACCAATTATTCTCTAAGACACTGATCTGTGATCTATTCTCTTAATTAGACATTGTTAGTTGCGTTGGAATCACCTCAGTGAGTTCTTAGTTCTTCTAGAACCTCTCCACTGGATTTCTCCTCTCTCTCGAGTTAGTCAATGTTGAATGTTTTTAACATTTTTTTTGATATAAGTCGTTTTAGGCCAATTCACTGGTCGACATTCTATATTGTTCAACGTAAAATGTCAAGGTATGTGGATTGAATCCTTTAGTTGTTTTTTTATTGAGTTTATATTCCAATGTGTTGATTACTCTTGTTTCATGTTCTTCAGATTAAGGAAATTAATCCTTGTTTTATGTTTCTTAGATTGATCATTGGTTTAATGGTTTCTTACTGTAGTATTTTATGAAATTGCATATTTATGGAACACCCCATGGGTGTATTTCCATTCATAAATTTTTAGGGTTGTTTGGTCCTGGTTGCCTATGAGGAAGAACGTTTTTCCATTCCATGCTTGATAGAATGCAACAAATTTCTTTTTTATTCCTGTAAAATTCTTGTGATATTCTTTATAATTATTAATAAAGGTAGTAGATAAGATTAATTTTGGATTCTTGATATCATATATGCACTATAGAATTCCATAGGGTCGTGATAACCTGATGTAGTTATACTACATAGGGAATTTACGTTGAGTGATTACTCAGTGTATCTATTATATTTCACATAAGAAGTCCAATGGGGGTTTGACAGTGACTGCTCCATCAATGTGTATATGGATTATGTTACCACACCACAGGGAGGATTTATTTTTAGTGCATCCCATGTCAGTCTATAGTTATTGTAGAAAGGCCTTCGGGGTAAGAGATAGTGAGTTCTTCCTCTGAGAACATTTTCATTTATTGAATTACTTGTCTAGAGGGGTAAGACTTTTTGAGCTACCGAGAGGGATAATGTAAATATTGAATGTTTGTGACTCATCTACCTAGAAAAATAACAATCATAGATTCAGTCTTATTAGGTTGTCTTCTGAGATACCTGTTTGAGATCCTTACTTGATTAAATGTTGAACATTAAATGATAATGAATTTAAAAAGAATCTATATGATTGGTAACATTTTTTTACTCAAAGTATCTTTTCTACATTTCTATTATTAGATAATATATATAATCATAGAATGTTAGGCACAGATATTGGGGTGGTTTCTTACTAGGATTTATCTCACACCTTATTTGGGTCATTCTTTTGGACTGAAAAAGATTATGGGGTTATAAGTATAGATAAATTCAAGAACTCTTCAACATTAGGTAATTGATTACTATGGATCTGGAGAGCATGGGACCAAGGTGAGGATTTAAATGATACTAATGTTTAGTTGTTTTATTTTTCACTTGTTTTTGTACTATATTTTTAACATAGTGATTATTTGGATGTTTTCCAAGACATATGTGACATGAATCATTTATATATATTTTCTTTGATTATTTATTAACATTCAATATTTCACTATTTACTTATGTTATCGTATTAGTGTTTCCCCTACTATTTATAATTTTTTATTCCACTCTGAATACTCTACCAATGAGGGCATGGTTTTCCCACTATCACACCTAAGGACCTAACTGCTAGTCAGTAGCCTTTGGGGTTCGGGGGAATTGTCATGAGACTATGAGACCAACTGGGTATATGGCACCTTTGGGCGACACCCGAAACAGAGATGTTACAATGTGGTATCATAGCACATGTTCTTTTTAGCATTGTCATACTGAATGGAGCCAATAGATAGAGAAAAGAAGGAAGAGGTAGTTGGTAATAAGGTGTACATTGGTTTATCTTAACTGTGTATAGGGAAAATCCAATTTATCTCTACTATTTCAATTTTTTGATTTTGTAATTGTTATAGTGGATTTGATTTCACCATTTGGTGATTCACATGATTTTTTATTTTATCATTTATAAAATTGAGGTTCTTTTTTTGTTTCAACCAGATGAGATGAGGGTATTCCATCTCGTGCATTATATATGCACTTGCTAGAGGTAAAATGTCATTAATTTTTTCATGCCAATTAGCATACATTACTGATTACATGATGTTGTGATAGATGTAGTTCTAGAAATGAATGTTGTTGTGATAGATTCCATGATATAATACCTACTATTTTGATAATGTATTGGAAAATATAAATATTCTTTTGAATAAGTTCTATAGTTTTGTCCTTGAGGTGTTATGGGCCCTCATGGATCGGAATTTTGGGGATCATGTGATTGATTCAACTGTTATACTTTGTTATATACATGAATTTGATTCCAATCATTGATTTTCTATGAGTATGGGCCCCTAAGGATCATAATTTTGAACTTATATGTTACGTTCATTGTTTTATTGGGGTTCCAGAGTCTTTTTTGTATATTACTATCCGAAAAAACATAGAATACATATTGTGTGATAATGAATACATACCATGTATCCTTTTATTCAGGAAGAAAATAATTTTCTTATGTATACACTATGTACATTATCTACAAGCCATGAATCCTTTTACCATGGGGCCAACTGTGTTGGAAGAGTCATTGGTTGGAAATCATTTCTGGAACACACCGTGTAAAAGGTATACACACCATGTTTTGTTGATCCAGGTATCTAGCCCGGTGACTAATGACACGGGTCTGTGAAATCCTTCTAATACATGCCATGTCCCAAATATACATGAGGTGTTGTTTTGTTTTAAGATAATCGTGTAGTTATATCGATGTATAAGTAATTGGGAAGGAGATAATCTTCATGTACACATCTTTTCACAATGATAACATGCCTTGTGTATGGGGTGTTACATGACCATGGGTGGCCGAAGTACATTCCCATGTAATGTATTTAGGGAACCCGTCATGTTGAGTATATATACGCCGTGTGAACCACTTTTGAAAAAAATGAATTATTTTCCTTCTCTTTTCCATTTTCACTTATAAGTTACTATTTATTTAATCTTGTACAGATGTGTGCATTTGAACATGCAGAGCTATGCCAACTAGACGTTCTTTAGTTGTATACTAGGTTCACGGTAATGACCAGACACCAGAAGTAATAAACTAAGGACTACTATAAGATCATCCCATCATGCCGTTCATGGCACCAGTGGTTATTCTGGATACAATTTTTGATGCATAGTTCTGAGAAGGATTCATGAGGATGATGGAAACATTCCAGGGAGCACCTCATCCTACCCCATCTATGGAATAGATGATTCATGTTTTTCAGTATGATCATCCTCACATTTTCTTGGAGATGGAGGACCTCATGCTATAGAGTCATGGTTAGAATCCATGATGTAAATCTTAAAGAATTTCGAGACACCTTTTTAGAAGTGGGTGAAGCTTGCGACATAAATGATTTGATACTCCACCAAGAGATAGTGTAATGTGATGTCGTAGGAGTGTTTCCAGTGAGTAATGAATTGGGATGAGTACCATCTGTCCTTTTCTAACTATTTCTACCATGAGACCTTGATGTTTGACTGAGCTCGAGAGTTCATTGGTTTGGAGAAGGGTACTCCCTCAGTCATGGATTATTCTTCATGCTTCAAGGAGTTGCAATGCTTCACACCCAATCTGGGGGATAAGGAGTTATTTGTGTTGAAAAATATTGAGGATGGTCTCAAGAATGATATCTAATCTCAGGTGACCATCTTCAGGTTTACATCCATATCATCTATAGTAATCCAGGCACAGATCACCCAGCAATGCCTGAGGGTTTCTAGAGCTATGGTCCTGGGTGGTTCAGAATTCAAAGTTTGTACACTTTGGATTGATTGTAGGAAGCACCATAGGGTGTCTACATGTGGAAATTTTAGAAGGTAGGAATTTCATTTAGGTAGGCAGGTTGTGTGCTACTAGTGCGGGAAGGGTGGACATAAGAATCCTCAGTTCTTGAGATCCCCAGTTGAGTTCTGATATTATGGCATGATGGGACAACTTCAACATTTTAGCAATACCTTCATTCTAGTAGCAAGTGAGGGGGGATCAGTTTCGACTCCCCCTACTGGAGGAGGACCAACAGTCACACATCAGTCCGGGACTTGAGTTCATCACGCCATTTAGGTCGAGGTGGGTGTCGTGGAAATAGTGGTCAGACACCAGGTTTTACATAGCTGTAGGGTGGACCAACTCAGGTATCTCAAACTACTTCATAGGGTTATGGCATTGTTCAGTCTTTTGCAATAGATCATATCTAGTTGGAGTAGGATCTAGACCCTCTATGGTTAGAGGTATGATTTTGATTACCTCAATTTTATATTCCTTTTTGATAGAGGGTATTTCCATAACATTACATTTATGATTCATTCTAAGATCATTGCGCTCTTTATATTTACATCTCCTGATATCATGATGTTGGAAACTATGTTTGTGACTATAACAACTACTCTATGTTAATGCAATGATTTGCCTCTAGAGGTTTGTGGTGGTCAGTTCTTATGGGACCATTATTCCATAGATATAACAGGAAATGATGTCATTTTACGAATATATTAGTTAGTTCCCATTAGGGATATTGTCTATTACAAGAATTTTATGGAAATTTTAACATCACTAGAGGGAATATTGTTTCTAGATAAGGGAGAATGAGATGTCCAAGAAAGAAGAACTGGACCCAAGTATCAAGGGTTGAGAGGTGTTCCAACCAAGACTACTAGTCTGCATCTGGATGACAAGGTGACTTCACATATAGACATTCCTCTAGTGGTCGATCATTTCAGGGATGTATTTCCTGACGACTCTTCATGTTTTCCTTCTGAACGTAAGTTAGGCTTTTCTATTGAGGTTGTTCTAGATATAGTACTAATGTGAATTCTTCTTTATATGACAGCTACACCAAAGTTACAGAAGTATATCGAGGAGATAGAGGAGTAACAAGATAATTTTTTCATCCAACCTTTTACTTCCCCTTGTGAGTTTCCTATCCTATTGGTCAAGAAGGTGGATTATCGGATGATGAACTTGTTGACAGTAAAAAAATGATATCCATTATCAAGGATTCATGATATGTTTGATTAGCTTCGTGGAGTCTAGGGGTTATTTGAGACTGACTTCCGATACGGTTATCATCAGTTTCATGTCAGACCATCATATATACCTCGTATAGACTTTTAGAGTAGGTATGGTCTACCTGAGTATGTGTTTATGTCGTTAGGTCTCATTAACAGTCTTGTAGTTTTTATGGCACTATTGAATTGAGTGTTCTATCCATAAAAGGACTCCTTCGTTGTTTTTCTTATGGATGAAATATTTGTGTACTCTCACACTCAAAACAACCATTCCATCCATCATGAGATCATTTTGATTACAAAAATAGGGAATCATTTATTTGCTATGCTCTCGAAATGACACTGTTGGATGAAGTAAATTCACTTTTTGGGTCATGTTATCTTAAATATAGGAGTATTAGTAGTCCTAGAGAATGTGCGAGTAATAGTTTCTTTAGAGCATCAGAAGAACGTTTTTGAGGTATGTATTTTATGGGGATACAAGTTTATAACATGAAATTTATACAAGACGTTTCATGCATAAATATGCCTCCGATGGGCCTGACTAGGAAGCATGAGATGTATTAGTAGATATATTCTTGTTATTCATCCTTTCTTGAGCTAAAAGGGAGGTTTAATTTAGTGTCGATACTGATTTTTTCAAGAACCAGGCATGAGTAATTCTATTTAATGTGATGTGTTAGGTATCAGGGTAGGATACACACATACGATAGTGGAAAGAGTCGCTGCGTGAGGGTCATGGAATTTGAGGGTAAATGAGAGAAATTCACCAACACACAATCTCGAGTAACCTTCCATTGAGAATTTTTTACACTATTGGAGGCATTATCATTTGGGATAGAATTTTGTGGTATTCACTTTCTAAAAAAAGACTCTTGTATCGATTTACTTAGTGTGATCTGAATGTGAGATATCAAAGGTGGGTTGATTACCAATTGTCTTTTGAAATTGAGATTTCCTATTTTCCTCGGAATGGAAACACAATGGCTTATGTGTTAAATAGGAGGACTCAAATACATGTAGTTCAAGAATCCATCAGTGAGTGGATGCTCATTACTTTATTCTATGAAATATAATTGGTGGTGCATGATAGACAGGAGAAGATGGACCTTTCTATTATACGTGTTACCTATACTATACATGATCGAGTGAGAATGATGATGCTGTCAGATTCTGAAGGCCTAGTCCTATAGGAGGGTGTGTCAAGAGAGGACCCTACTCTTGGGTGGACCATAGGAGATGATGACGTCTTGCACTATCATGGATGTTTATGGGTATCATAAAACATACATGAGGATCTGATGTGAGACTTTCATACATCTGCTTGGGCAGTTCATCCTTGTGTTACCTTGATGTATCGAGATACCCACCATTAGTATTGGTGGATAAGTATAAAGAGGGATGTTGCTGGTTTTATTACAATATGTTTCACCTATTAGCAGGTGAAGTTTGTGCATCTGTGACTAGTATGGATTTTACAGTAGTTACCCATTCCCATGTTGAAGTTGAATGATATCTCAAGGGATATTGTTAAGGGGCTACCGAGATCACCTCAGGGGAATGATGTTATTTGGGTTGTTATCAACTGGATCACAATGGTTTCACACTTCTTATCGATCAACGAGGAATTTAGTGTTGATGAACATGTAAGGTTTTATATACGAATGATTATATGTTTTCATGGGGTTTCACACTCTATTTTTTCAGACAGGGACATCTGCTTTACATTACGTTTCTGGAAAGGGATACCAAACGATTTGGGTACACAATTAATTTTATGCATAGCTTACTATCCCCAGATAGATGGCCAGTTAGAGAACAAAATTCAGGTGCTGGGGAACATGCTTTGAGCATGCATCCTAAATTAGGTAGGATCATGGTATAAGAACATAACTCTAGTAGAGTTTTAATTCAATAAAAGTTTTCAAGAAAACTATTTAGATAGATCCTTATGAGTAATTGTACAATATGTCATTTTGATCACCCCAATATTGGATGGAGGGAGGAGAGGCAACTATGTTGGGACCTCGTCTTGTCCAAGAGACCACATCGCATGTGGAGTTGCTTCAAAAATGGTTGGGTACTACATAGTCCCAGTAAAAGTAATATATAATTATCAATGGATATGAATTCTAGAGTCTGAGTTATGAGATCAGGTTTTTCTACGTGTCACCCTGAGGATGGGACACATGAGGATTAAGAGAGAGGGACATATTTTCCCATGATATGTTGGGCCGTTTTAGGTTATGAAGAGAGTCTCTGTAGTTTTCTATCAGTTGTAGATACCTTAGAGGTTTCTGGCTATTCCAAACATCTTCCATGTTTGTCACCTACGGTGTAACTTCTCAAAACTGTCTCATGTTTTTCAACCTTAGGAGGTTAGTTGGAGGTGTAATCATCATTTGATGAAAATAATATCTATATTTTTTATCATAGCATGAAGGTTTTCTGTGGTCAGTCTATTCATCTAGTACGGTTTTTTTGGAAGCACTAGAGAGTGTAGGATGAGACTTGGGAGAGGGAGACTGATGTGTGATCATGGTGGCTAGAGCTATTAGATGATTCTTCTTCACCACGTTGTTTTAGAAATTTTGGGATGAATTTATTTAATGGGGGGGATATTTTTAGAACTAGGATCTTCATTATATTTATGTATCTTGATTTTACGTCTTTTGGAGAAAAAGTAGAGAATTTGATAATTTTTTAAGTAGAAATCATGTACTTTTGAGTACACGTCTTGTACTCAGTTACCATGTATATTCACATCATGTGCATGTTAAAATAGATACATTCCCATGTGGGGTGACGTGTTTGAGTGCTAATATCAGGGGCTAGTTGAGGAAAATAAATGTTATGTTCATTAATAGTACAATTCATGTAATTTTTCATTTATTTGTCTAATCATACTCGAGTTGCATATAACCCTCATATATGTCTTATTTTCGCTCACGATGGTGTGTATAGAATTGGTGATTATTCTCCAAGACACAGATCTGTCATCCATCCCCAAATCAAATATTGTTGGTTTCATTAGAATCGCCTGGGTGATTTTTTGGTTCTTCTAGAGCCTCATTTCCTGATTTCTTATCTCTACCGTGTTATTCACAGCTGATTTTTTTACATTTTTATAGATCTTCATCTTTTTAGGATGAATCTAGGGATAAGGTTTTAGAGTGTTTATCATACAATGTCATGGTTTGTGGTTTGATTCCTTTAGTTATTTGTCTTTGAGATTATATTACAATGTGCTGATTACCCAGGCTTCTGGTATTTCGGGTCAAAGAAAATAAACCTTATTTTATCTACCTTAGATTGAATGTTGGTTTAAGGGTCTTTTGAGAGGTTTTATGTGAAATTTCAGTTATAAGGTAAACCCCATGGGTGTGTTTCCTTGTTTGAATTTTTAGGGCTATTTGGTCCAGGTTGACGCATCTACCAAGATAGAGAACAATCTTAGATTCAGTCATGTAAGGTAGTTTTATGAGATAACTATTTTTGATACATACATGATTAAATATTGACCATTAAAAATAATGAATGAAGATGGAATCTATATAATTGCTTACTTTTTTGTACTTCTGGATTCATTGTCACATTTCCATTATTATCTATTATATATACTCACTAACAGTGAGGCACAAATCTTGTGGTGGCTTTCTACTATGATTAATCTGACACCATTTTTTGTTCATGCTATTGGACCCAAATATATTATATGGATGTTGATATTGATAAGAGAAAGCATCATTCGCCATTAGGTACTTCATTGTTGTGGAGCTAAAGATTATGGGACCGAGCTGAGGCTTGTGATGCAGTTGGATTTTACTTGTTTTCTTTTTGACATGGTTTCATATTATATTTCTAGAATTGGGATTGTTTGGAGGTTTTTCTAGATATATTTGTCATGAATCATTTATATATATATATGCATCGGTTGTTTTTTTTACTTTCAATCATCCACTATTTACGTGTCATATGGTATAACTATTTCGGGTGCTGATTATTATTTGATATTTTGTTGTGTGTATTCTTCTGATGAGGGCATACATTCCCCAATATTACTAGGCCATGATTGAAGTTGACAACCTCTAGAATTCCAGGAAATGCACTTGAGGCCACATGCCCAACATGTATGGGGCACCTATGGGTGGAACCTAGAACTGGGATGTTATAAAATAATTCCACATATATCAAATAATCTATTGAATTCAAAAATAAATGTTAATTATCATTAAATTTCATTACTGAGTAATGAATAAAAAATTATCTATATTTTCTAACATAAATAATTAATATTTATATAGACCAGCATATATAGAAATGATATTTGGATTAATGAATCAAAATATACTTGATAAATAATATGGATATTTTGTGGAAATTTAATTTCCAATGATCAAAATAAACTGATCATATCATGGTAAATTATTGAATACAAAAATGAATCGATGAAGTAAATGTCAATACTATCTTTGGTAAAACTAATAATAATCCATATTAATGGAAAACAATGATGGTATCGATAAAACATATCACTAATATAGTTTATGTAAAACTATGGTTGGTTTTCAATGAAAATAAAAAATCAATAAAATTATATTTGAAAACATTATTGAGGAATTTATATATTTTATTTTGTAAAAACAATTAAATCTTAAAACATATTGAAAAATAATTTATTTGGAAATAAAATATAGAAACTATAAAAATAGATAATATTAAGAAACAAATGTGTGCACAAAAATTTATTTTTAACCCTTCAATGTATGCTTCAATGAAATTATTTTCATTTCCTTAGGTAATTCCATACAAGTTGCGAAAGTTAAAAAGATCATTCATTTTGCATTACAAAAAGCATAGAAAAGTGTCATGTTTATTAAACATTAATAATATTCTTTTTAAAATAAATTTTAAAAATTCTAAATGGTTAAAAAATTCTTTAATAAAGAATTTTTAAAAATTTTAAATAATTTGTAGAATCCAAGGTTTTGGATGAAAACAAATTTCTAACTAAATAGTTTAATGGAGTCATATTTTCATAAAATATTTTCAATAATCTTATTTAAAAACATGTGAAAATTTGAACTTCTATACAAAAATAAAACTAATAACAATTTTATAATAAAATAAATTTTTTTAAAAAAAATGATAAACTAATATCCATAACAAAAAATTCAAGAATAAATATTCTAGATTAGTATGTGATTGTGAGATAAAAAATTAAAAAGACCATAAAGTTGAAGTGATAATTAATATAGAAATATATTATATTTATAAAATGTAATTAAACCTAACAACGTGGAAATATAACATAATATAATAAATTTTATTATATCAATAATCATAAAATAATAATGAAAATGAAGAAATAATATAACCTAATGAAAAAAAATTGAGAAGAAAATCACTACTACATGGTAATGTTCATGTTGAATAACATTTGATGAAAAAATTCAAAAAGAAACATAAAATACCATGAATTATTAATTAATCATTTTATTACAAGGAAAATATTCAAAATATACAAAATATAATAATAATTGGTTTCATTAAATTACAATATGCCACAATGAAGGGAACATGAGTCGAAGTCCCTTCCATTATACGTTATTTTAGTATAACGTTATTTGATCTTAAATATATTTAGTTAACACATTATATTAATTTATTAATATAGTATTAAAATGTATAACATCACATTTAACCATATTATAACATCTTATAAACTGTAGTCTAAAATTCATTCATTATTGTCATTGATTATTGTGTTAATTACCTTGTTTTCTAGGGTCTGTTTTCTCAAGAAAGATTCAGTTATTTTTCATATGTTATATATAAATAATATCTAGAATAATAAAAATTGAATAAATAGCATATTTTTACAAAAAATTATGCTTTTAAATCCAATCATGAAATGTGGTTCTAAAAAATAATGTAGGTTACGATCGAGATGAAAGTAGGACAAAAATACGCTTGAGTAACATTTCCATTTTTCCATTATCATTAAAGAAAAGAGGTAAGTAATATATTATATTTTAATAATCAATATAACTCTATATATAAAATACTACATACTTATATATATCGTCCATGTGGGTTTTTGATGAAAATATAGTCACATCTCTTAGTAAAGGTAGTAGTGCACACATACAGAAACTATGTTATCATATTTCATTGTGCGAAAAATGTAGGAAATAAAACCATATATTTTATTTATATAGTGATTAACGTGTAATTAATGTCAAAATTATTTATCATATATCACATATATTAATTAAAAGTTTTCTTATCAACTTACTTGTAAGGTATTAGTGGAATAAAATTCGCATCACATTGCGAGAGGGTTGTATGTCGCCCACATGAGTGACATTGTCATATCCCATAAGGAATGGAAATTAAAATAAAAATATATCTCATATAAATATTCAAGTTGTATAATGGTTTAATAAATATCATATATATAAATATATACTTTATATCGATCAATATGTCCAAACCTAAATGGTTTTCATGGAAAATAGAATGATGTCAGTTTGTGAGGCGTTAAACTTCCGTACACATGAAAATAATTTCATAACACATTGTATGAATGTGGTAGTGGATTAAGGTAATGAAATTTAAATTTAAATAATATCAATTATATTTATAATATTAGTTTTATCATAGTATTATTTTCTAGAAATAATTTAGATATTTGGTGGAATAAATAAATTTAATATTTTCCTTGAAAACATTTTCTCTTCTCCAGGTATCCTACATAATGTTGTACTAAATGCTTCCTAGGATGGTTTTTTTTTACCAAAAAGAAGGTATAAATATTTATTGGAGGTTAATTTTAAATTATTTTCGTATTTAATCCATGAATCAAAGGGTGATGAATGTGTGAGGTATTGATAAGTGGGGTTGGCCTCTTTTAAGTATCGTGCTTGGAAAACATTTAATGTTTTTTGGAAAAGATTCCATTATTATAAAATTTTATCTTGTTAAAAAGCTTAAAAATGGTAAGTTATCTAAAATTTATGATATAGAGTCATACTATAAACATCAAATGTGTGTTTTAAAAGGTGGTATCTTCTTTTTATCAGAATATTCAGAGTTTAGCCACCAAATAAAACAATTTTTAACATGAAGGTAGAAAATAATGTGTATTGTTTTCAAAATTAATTTTCCTTAATAACAAAGATTAACTTATTAGAAATAATATTTTTTTCTAATTATATACAGGGAATAATTTTTTTAAAATTTAATTAATAAATTTGGAAAATTTTTATTTAAAATTAATCTCACATACACGATGAGAATGCAGGTTTTTTAAGTCAGAATTATCCAATGATTAAAATGTTTTTAAAACCAAATTTAATATGATAATGATTACAATTAACTAAATTACATTAATTTTTATATAATTTATCTAATTTAACATTTAAAATAAATTATATTAAAATTTAAATATATAAATTTTTTAATTGAAAATGAATGTTTCATATAAAATTCAATAATTTAATTTTTCATTGAAAAATGGATTTTTTATGAAAATTGAATAAAATTTACCCTATGATAATTTTGATATTATTATCTCATATATGAGTCTATTTTTGAAAAAAAATTCTTTGAAATCAGTAAATATTACATTTAATTTATGTGTTCAAGCACCACTATACCAGTTTTAGGAAAATATTGTTTTTTGGAAAGCATTTATTTATTTTTAAATGATTTATAATTTATTTCTAATCAATAAATATCCATAATTTTCATATTTATTAGTTACTAATCATAAAAAATAATTAACTTCTAGGATATAATGGTATTCAATGTTATGTTGTATTTAGAATTGTGGCAACATAATCTACAAACTATCAAAGAGCCTAAATTAAAAAGAAATATTTTTTGTGGGTTCTTTTATATCAGTTAGCATGTCTCATATGCAATCGAATAAAATGTAACTATTTTATAATTTATGTGTGTTATAAATTGGAGAAACCCCAACCAATATATATTATCAATTTATGCATGAATAATTTCAAGTTTTAGTTTCATATTACTGGAAGTCTACTTGTGTCACCAATAATGCAATCTTGTATTGGTTCATATCATTTAAAAAAAATTCATTATTAATTCCATAAATTAGTAATTAATTTGATTTATAACTCAAATAAAATTATACCATTGGGTTTTGGATCATTTAATCATTTAAAAATTTATTTCATGCAACAAAAAATTTATCCTTATGATTAATAATCAAAATAAACCAAGTGAGATAAGTCATAGTGACCGTGCACTCTATATTGTAATTCAAATATGATGGTGTACTCCTATAAATTTTTTATGATTTGACATAGGGTATATCTTATAGTATGATGTACCTATTTCATTACATTTTTTATTTCATGGAATATAGATGATGAAAAATAAAATTTATCAATCAAATATTTTTCCATTGTAATCATTTTCTACTATATAGGAATCATTAGATAATATATCATTAAAAACTACAAAGAGATATTAAATTCATGTGTTATAATGTTTTTTAAGGGTTTTCAAATATTATATTGATACAAAACTCATGTAGTTTTAATTTCCATCACTCCATTTATGCAAGGCTACTTGTATCATCTATCATCATTATAACATGGTAAACATAGTCATTATGATGAAAAGAAAAAACTATGTACTTGTATTCATTTCCTCCGACAGTGTTCATTATAATTTTTTTTCTCATAAGCAAATGGTTACATATAATAAATTAAATTCCCAATAACAATAATATTAGTAGGGTTATAGACATCTCCCCATTGAATCATTTCACTATTTTGATACCATAATAATTATTTATTTTAAGATAAAAATATTGATAGGGTGTCTCACTTTTTTTATAAGGATCAAATTATGTTCAAAAAAAGCCAAAATTGGGTAATTCAATATGATACTGATCTGAAACATAATTTCATTATATAATAAATTTATACTCATTTTGAGAAACATTATTTACTCAAACGTAATTATATATCCACATTCTATTAATTAAATATTTAATATAAATATTTAATAAAATTTAAGAATTTTATTAATAATTATGTTGTGAATATTGAATAAATCATTACACTCATATTATTACATTAGGTAAATATTCACAATATTGAAAATACATAAATATACATTTTAAAGATCATCCCTAGTTATTATAAATAGAAAATTGTTAATTATTATCTAAACATGAAATCATGTTAAATTATAAAAAATTGTTATATAAATTTTTTAAAAATAATTATGGAAATAATTCAAAATATAATAATTATGATTCAAATTATTTTTAACGATATAATAACGAAAATTTAATTACCCACTATCAAAAACCAAAATAGTAATAGTGAATGTTTTCCATGTATTTAATAATTGTTCTCCTAATATTATTGGTAAAATTAAATATGGGTTTTAATTTCATAATTAAAAACTTCTAAATATATTATTTTTATGAAATTGAATGTAATTTTTGAAAAATATTTTATAAATTAAATTAAAAGATAAATATTATAATATTTGGTACTAATAAAAAATCTATCTTTTATGTATAAAAATAAAAAATAATAAATATTTTAATAGAAACACATATTATTCCCCAATATGTTTTTATTCCACTGATAAAAATTTTAGGCAAATAATTGGTAAAATAAAAAAAATTCAATATAGTTTAATGATACATTAATATAATGTAGAGTTGTTATTATTCATTATTACATTTAGAGTTCATCCCATTCAATCTATATACAACTTTTATGATTTATTTATGTTGGATCTATATTTTTTTTTGTATTTTACATTTGAAATTACTTTATTTAAACAATTTGGAATTATTAGTTAACTTTAATTGGAAATTATAAATATTTACTTTTGATACAAAAAAGTGTGGAGCTATTTTACTTAATCAAGTAATCTAAAATAGGTATTTTATTGGGTTTTATATTTTTATTAAATTTTATGATGTATTTAAGAGTGGGAAAATTTGGAATTTACTAAATAGAAATATTATTTTGTATATATTGATAAATTCATACCAAATCATTTGGTAATTAATTTATAGAGGAACTATTCATGGAAATTTACATTGGTATTTGGAAATAAAATTTATTTTTTAATAAGAAAATATCAAAAAAATAGCTTATTGTTTATCATATTATGTGATTAATTGTTTAAGATTGGTGATAATTGACATGGTGGTTGAATTTTTAAATGAAAAATTGTTTTTATTTATAAATATTTTATGGAACAAAAGTTATATTGAGAAATGGTTTTCGGGATTTATGGTCATTATAGTATGGGTAACATAAAATAAATTGCATGTCTATAATTTCATTTTTGTTTTATATACAATTGTTAATGCATTTATCAGACCATATAAGTGGGAGCACTCAATGTTAATATTTCTAATAATGGAATAGTATAATTACAAGAATTTTTTTTATTGATGTATTATAATATTTATTTTAAAAATTGAATATTTATCTAAAAAATTGATACCATATCATTAAAAATAGTTTAATAATTATTTTCCCTAGGATTTCTCCCATGAAATTAGTATTAATCAATTTCTCTAAATTTTTGGTTTTATAATTTCTATGAAACTGTGGTTGAGAATAAAATTAAATATTATATGAGAAATGAATCAGTTTATATATGATTGATGTCTGTCATTTGCAATATTTCCTTGTAACTATGTTCCTGAATAACTCTAGGTAACATCCCATGTAAAATTTTAAAAAAATTAATTCTTTATATATTATCTCAAAAGATAATAATAATACTTCCATAATTATCTCATGGTAAATAGATTTATATATATTTTTTTGGTTATTAAAAATGGGATTCAAATAAACCTATAAATACATAAAATATCACAATAAAAATTAATTATAAAGATTATCTATTTGATGGATCATTAGAATGTGGTGATGTGTTGAGAAGTGAATTTTTTTACTATGGGAGATTTTTTTGTAGGGAGTGTTCAAATATGTGAGAGTGACTCAAATGGGATTAATAGTTGATGCTGGTATGAAATATCATAATGTATTGAACAACGTTTTGGTGAAATTAATGAGTGTTTGAAAAATAAAAAATCATTAATTTTTTATTAAATGATATGAATAACAATGAAGGTTTAGTTACAAAATTGTATTAAAATATTTAAAACCAA
The DNA here is from genome assembly GCA_963277665.1 of Viscum album. NCBI lineage: Eukaryota > Viridiplantae > Streptophyta > Magnoliopsida > Santalales > Viscaceae > Viscum > Viscum album. Next base: position 1,203,821,501 of record OY728145.1, read on the forward strand.
TATATATTATTATGAGAGTTTATCATATAAGAAAAAATATGGTTTAATAGAGAATCCAAGTGCCCTAGAAAGGTGATGGGGGAGGATGCAGGTTTGGCGTTATGAAATTTGGGAATCCAAATATCCTTCAACCATATGGATCGTGGAAATAATATTTTATTTCAACAATCCACTATGATAATGACAATATGAAAACACTATGGACCACGGATGCTTACATCAAAGTCGTAGTTGATCTTATCTTCACCCTAAAAAGGACCCTATCCACTATGTATTATCATTTATTTTTAGTATTTAATTAATTAATGTCTTGAATGTTTAGGTTAAATTAAATAAATTTTCTTAAATAGAGAAAAAATAAGTTCTCCTTAGGATTTAGTTTTTATTAAATTATATCATTTAGGTTTTGTTGTATTTTACTTAATAAATACCCATTTTACATTGATAATAATATAAAATAATTTTTTAATTATGAGTCATTATTTTGGTTGAATGATATTTATATCAATTTTGTAATTAATAGGACCTAATCAATTAATATTTTACTGAAATTAATAAAATTTTTATTTATTTTAAATTGTGGTCAATTTTTTGATCAGTTGAAATTTTACAACATTAACCACAAGTAATGATAACAATAAAAATAGAATGAATAGTAGAGGTTATACTATAGAAATTATCTATGGGAAAATGATATAGATATATAGGGAATTAATAATGGACTAGAATTTTTACTTTTCACCCCAATAATTAATGATATTACACATGGATAAATTATATAAGTAATATATGGTTTTTTATTTGAATATTAGGAGATTCATTAATGTTTCTCCTATTTTTTCAAATTGTATGTTATCTATTAGTGGTTGTGGATGTCTTGTCCTATGGTGATCTGAGGATGTTGATTTTGAAATATAAATGATGAATTATTGAGGAAAATTACAACATAATTCCCTATTATTAAGAACATGATTATTTTATAATATAGTCCATCCTAAACACCTTAGAGTTCTTGTTTTCAATTTTCTCATATTAAATATTATATGCTCATGGATATTTTCCATTTAATAAAAGATTGATACAATTTTAAATTGGTTATGTAAATATTTACAATCATCAATCCAACTATTGTTTTTAAGTGATTTTAATTACTTATGTATTTTAAATGTGGAATAGAGTTTATTCAACTTATTTGTTTGAATTTTCATGAAAAATTTTAAGAGGACTTGGGGTCATTCCTTTTTAGAAAAATATATCCTTATTAAGAAAATGGGAATATCAAAGGTAAATTTTATATTCTAAATAAATTTAAATTGTAAATTAATTTAATTATACTCAGATATATGGTTAATGTAAAACTGAAATGATAATATTTTGTTGAATAATTATGATTTACCACAGATTGCGAAACAATTATGAGTTCTAATAGAAGAAATTAAAAAATGGTGATCTAATCATTGCAGAAATGGTGAATATTATATGGCATGGGACATATGGTATTTATAATTTATTCATATAAATTAATATTCTATAAAATAACATTGTGATTTTGATATGATAAAATTAGGTTTTCTCTATATTATAATAAATAGAAAATTGGGATTTTTACAGACAACAAGAAAAATGTTTTTTTATAGTCAATGGATTTTATTTTAAAAAGAAATGAATTCATACATTAATTTGGATTTTAATTTCAAGATATGTTTATTATGATTTTATTTTGTGGAAATTATTTTATAATTATAATTTTTATTAGAAGGAGTACTGGGCTTTTTTATATCAGGGGGATATATACATGTTTTCCTGAATTCAATAAGTATATAGAGGATTGTTCAGATATTTATTGTGTACGATGACATGGTAAAACTCAATATGAGTAATAATATAATGTTCAATTTGAACATCTCTGATTAATCATATATTTATATATATATTTTAGTGTATGATTCATTAAATTATTTATTATTTTTAATATTTATCATGGTGAATTAAATATTTAATTGTGGTTACAATGTTAAAATATATAGAGTTTTAGAATTTTTTTTAAAAGTACATTTTATTCTACAAATGTTGAAATTTAGTAAATAAATTTAAATTTTATTAATGTGATATTAAGAAAATTATATTTTCTAAATAGAATTGGCTATATAGTTTGGAATAGGTCATAAATGGTTATAGATGACGTTATTTAGGGAAAATAAAATGGGTCAAGTATTCCACACCCACACTTCTGAATGTTCATGTGGTTTATTTAATGTTTCATCATGTATGATAAAGAAAAAAATACTAATTTAATATAAATAGATCCAAAAATCTATGTAAATGTTTACATTATGTGTTTTTAGTAGTGAAAAATTGGAGGAATTTTAAATCACTTATGGATATCATTCCTTATTCATATTTTGGTAACTGAATCATTGTTATGTTTATTTTATTTTCAAAAAAAATTTATTACCATGTTACTTATAATAACATATTAAAAATATAACATTTCATTAAAATAAACTTATACTATCATATATAAGTGGTTCTTTCCTCACATTGAGGAAAATTGATCTTTGTTGGTTTTTTGGAAACCCCCAACAATTTTTCTAGCTTCTGAAAATTAAGTAAAAAGAATGAAGCCAAAGGAGAATCTAACATGGTCCCTATGTTTTATTATTTAGGATGTGTCATAATTAAAATAAATCAAATAGTATTTTGTACTTCTTTCATTAAAATTATATTATGAATGAAGTTTAAGATGGTCACAACACATGAGGTACTCCAAAAATGGATAAATTAACTCTTAATGGTGATTCCTCAGTTCTTATGGATAACAGTTATGATTACCACCATGAGGATCTTCTGTAGTATGGTATACCCTATAAGAGTTTGAAATTATGATAGGATGGGGAACATACTCATTCGTTAAGATATAAATGGATAAATATGAAAGCATTATTATAATATTATAATATTAATATATTATTCACTAGTTGTTATTGAAAGTAATTTAAAAGGATATTAAAATTATTTTGATTTAAAAGAATGAATTGAAATATTTTTATATTTATTATTCTGACCATATATGTAATAAATTTTTAAAAAAATTAGACACAGTTATATTTAGTAGTGATTATTTTCATATAATTTATAAAAACCATGGTATATGATAATTTGATATTTATATATTTTTATAAATTAATAATTGGTTTTTTATAATAATAAAAAGTCATCCTTTTAGAGAGACTATTTTTGTGCACCAAAAATAGAACATAGTTATTATTCCAAAACATCAAAATTCATTAGTCAACATACTCTAGTGCATTGAGTTAAAATAAAACAAAAGATTCCCAAGGATGTAAATTAATACTATGATTTTTACAAATAGATCCCTCCAACCATTATTAAATATCATGGAGTATCGGAATAAGATGATTGAATGGGATGAATAAATAATGTATTCTTATTTCTTAATAAACATAATACATCAATATTCTATTTGTCTATTTAAATGATTTAGGGGAAATTCCATAAAAGATTGGCCGTGGTTATAGTAAGAATGAAGAATAAGTATCTAGTGTGGGATGATTTTCATAACAACATTTATTATAATTATTACACATGTACATTGATTTGGATAAATCCTCATGAATTATTATAATTTTAGAAGGGAACCCAATGGGTGTAAAATATATACCATATTTTATAAAGGTATTCAATTTTTTCCCAAATCATATTAAAAATTGTAATCATAAATATAATATGCTTTTTATGCTTCCATTAACTAAAACTATGTCAATTTTTTTAATGACTACCTATATATCCATAGTGAATAATAATGAAGTGGTGAAATGAACATAATTTATTATTAATTTTGAAATCATTTTCTTCCATGATCTATTAGAGAGAAAAATATCTCTAGTGGAAATAAAATTTTGTCGAATTATTTTTTTCTTCAATGAATTAGTTTGTATATATTTATGATCTTATAACTCTATAAAGGGGGGGGGGGATAGTTCATATTATTCGTGCAGTAGTACAAGCCTCTAGTGAGATTCTCAAATGAAGCCTATAATTTTTTATTGGTGTGGTATTTTTGAGATAAGAAGATGTTTTTATGTTATCTAGTGGAGTAGACTATAATTATAAATTACAATAATATATTTATACTATCTTATTGAAGCATGTTATAGATGGGTTAAAGCTGATGAAGCCTGGATACCCCCATATATGATAAATATAGAAGGATCTTAGGTATTAGTTAAATATGGGGAATGTGATAAAAGAATTAGAAGAGATACCTATAACTATATAAGGTCCAATTATTCTTTTATGATCTTTTCAATTTTTGGTTTGGGTATGTATAATTTATTTACCTATATTAAGTTATTCAACTAATTGATTTATTATGTGGGATGGATTCATTATTCTATACTGACTAAAACACCCCTCTCAATGATCATATAATATGAATAAAGTTCAGTTATTATTTAATTTTAATTATTTATGTCAAAATATCATGTAGGTTTTATACATATTAGATTATATGGTCTCGTGATTCGATTTGGTTGAAAGGTAAGGTTAAATTCTATAATTGATTGTTATGGACATCGATTTAATTTTACCTTTCCCAATGGGTGTGGTCACTCTTTTTGGGGAGATTGAGGTTTTTGTATATGTTACAACAGATATATTTTTTATACGAAATAACAGTTAAACATGATATTTATTTTATTTCATTCATGGACCTCTATAATAAGAGGATAAAACATAATGTGTAGTGGTAGGGGGGATTTATTGGACAAAATTTTTAAGTAATTTTGTACACATATTCCTAAGAAAAATATATTTATGAAAAAATTTAGTACCTAAAATTATATAATACCAAAAACTTCATATCATATATCATGTTATGTGTTTTGATAACTAATAAATCCTTTAGAAAAGTTTATGGAATGGGATTTTTATCTAACCATGCATGTTATTTTTTTATGTATGGGTATTGTTTCTATGAAAGAAAATGTTTTCATGGAATTACTAATCATCTAATAATAATTGTAAAATTATAATGTTAAATATTATTACCCATAAAAATTCACTAATTAATTTTTTCGGTCATTTAAATGATGCTAAAAGAAATTTGAAGATCAAATTATTTCCTGGATACTAGCAGTTATGGGTAAATAGTAATGAAATTCATAACACAATTTTCAGGTGTTACTATTGACATTAGGAGTTAGTGGTAATTAGAGTTATTGTTATCAAGGGTAAATTTATTTTTATTCACTAGATAAATAATCTTTTTGAAAAATACATAGACTCATTTATAGGGTTATTTTAGCATGATTTTAAGATTTACACAATTTCAAAGTAAGAATATGGGTAGCATTTTTGATTTTTTAAATATATATTAGAATAAAAAATATTATCTGAAAATATATAAATATTTTAGTTTATTATTTAATATTTTATTTCTAAGAATATTTAATCTTTGGAAAAGCCTTTATTAATATAAAGAATTTAGAGTAATGATTACATTATAGATGTCTATATATTTCACTAGGATTCAATTTATTATCTGGTTAGTGGAATATTATAGAACAAACATTGAATAATTTGTATTGTTTTCATCATTTATTATGGTGTTTACATAATATGGTTTTAGGTTTTTATGGTTTCAGTGTTGGAACCACTTTGTGTATAGGTTTTTATTTGTTGTCAATATTTGTCAATGGAATATCAAAATGAAAGAGATCAAGAAGTACTCCAATAAAATGGAGGAATGGAAGCTCACAATGAAGGAGATCATGAAGTAATCCGATGAAGTAGAGGAGTGGTGATTCAGACAATTGTTTTGCTGATCGTAAGTTCACAGAACATGTGTCATAGGTGATACATTGTTTAAAACAATGAAGAATGTGAGGAGTAATCCATCCAAGGATGATTAAAGAAGGATGGTGTTTTTGGATGAAGACCATGAAATTCCCCTTTATTGCATAAGAACCATGGGCTACGATGAAGACCATGCAATTACTCATGATTGCGGGAGAACCATGCTAGAGAATTCTTGACGGATTGAATCACATAGTTTGCATGAAGTTGATCATGACGATTGATGAAGGAGGAAATGTGCCAATGAGTTGACTTATGAAATGGCCATGCACATCACATTGTCATAGAAGATGATGGTACTAAATTTTTTCCTTCAAAGAATACATATCACAATAGTGGAGTTTGTGATAAAAGAAAAAGAGTTGTTGAAGGATACAGATCACCAAGAAGAAGTGTTGTTGAAGTGATCATGGTTGTCGACAAAGCAAACAAACAACAATCAAATTTGTTGACAAAGGAGATTCCATGGTGACATGTGGAGTTCAAGAGTTGTGGTCAACGATCTATGTTTGATTCAAGAACATCGACAGAGGAATGTGATGTGCATTTCTCAAGTAGACATAGAGTCAAATGATTAATGAAACATTGCTTAAGTGTGGATTGATACCCTCCCTACCATGTGCATTGTATTTCTTGTCAATAAGGGGGAGAGAAAGTGAAATGAACGTTTGAAAAGAAAAGTTGATTGAATAAAAGATTCTCATTTTGACATTGAAAAATTCATTTCAGATGATGTATAAGGTATTGACAACAAAATACAAAGGGGGAGATTGTTGGAACCACGTTGTGTACAGGTTTGTATTTGTTGTCAATAGTTGTCAATGGAATATCAAAATGAAAGAGATCAAGAATTACTCCAATAAAATGGAGGAATGGAAGCTCACAAAAAAGGAGATCATGAAGTACTCTGATGAAGTAGAGGGGTGGTGATTCAGACGATTTTAGTGCTGATCGTATGTTCACAGAACATGTGTCAAAGGTGATACATTGTTTACAACAATGAAGAATGTGAGGAGTAATCCATCCAAGGATAATTAAAGCAGGATGGTGTTTTTGGATGAAGACCATGCAATTACTCTTTATTGCATATGAACCATGGGCTTTGATGAAGACCATGAAATTACTCATGATTGCGTGAGAACCATGCTAGAGAATTCTTGACTGATTGAATCACATGGTTTGCATGAAGTTGATCATGACGATTGATGATGGAGGCAATGTTCCAATGAGTTGACTTATGAAATGGCCATCCACATCACATTGTAATAGAAGATGATGGTACTAAAGTTGTTCCTTCAAAGAATACATATCACAATAGTGGAGTTTGTGATAAAAGAAAAAGAGTTGCTGAAGGATGCAGACCACCAAGAAGAAGTGATGTTGAAGTGATCGTGGTTGTCGAAAAAGCAAACAAACAACATACAAATTTGTTGATAAAGGATATTCCATGGTGACATGTCGAGTTCAAGAGTTGTGGTCAACGATCTATGTTTGATTCAAGAACATCTACAGAGGAATGGATGATCTGGAGGCGGTACAAAAAGAGCAGATACAAGGTGGCGCTATTTTCCAGTGTTTGCCAAATTTCAGGGCCTCAAAATCTACAAATGAAGAAGTGTGATTTTGGCAAAGGGACTTGCGCGCCATAATCTTTGAGGATAGGAAACTTGCGCGCCATATGTTTTTGAAGACCATAGCATCAAAATATGGCAAAGTGATAAGGGTCGCGCAAGTTTTGGTGAGGTCACGCTGGTGAATTATGTGCTGGGAAGAGACTTGCGTGCCGACACCTCGAATGCATTATAACTTGCGAACCTATGGTTTTTCGAGATCAGAAGATCCATATTTGGCAAAGGCCAGATGTTCGCGCAAGTATTGTTTGGGTCGCGCAAGTGAGTTGCACGACAGAGGATACAGGAGACAAGACTTGCGCGCCACTGAGGGACTTACGCGCCTCCGCGTAGGTGGTCTAGTTTGCCTATAAATACTGGACCATCCCTCCTCATTTCGAACGGAGCTCAAGACATAGATATTGTTTGAGCTCTCGTCGCGCAGGTGGTTGAGCTGCGCAAGTGGTGATTGCGCGTCGATTGATGGTTGCGCGCCCTAGGTAATTTGGGCGAGAAAGGAAGTGAGTCGTACAGGTTTAATGTTCAAGAAGGTAGAGTCACGCAGGTGCTTTTATGACACTTGCACACCAGTTTATACTTGCGCGCCGGGGGAGACTTGCGCGCCGGGCATGAAAAGAAGAGCCAAATATTATTAAAGAACGCCCGCCTTTCTGGAGCTACACAAGAGCTGAAATATTGCCTGATACTTCTGGTGAAAAGTGAGATTGAAGAAGAAATATAAATGATACATGCATGATCTCATGCATACATGGAGAACTAATTCTGACAATGCCGAGTAAGCTGAGCTTCATTAAGTAAGCAATCACATCAGTGATTGTGATTCAGGAAAACGAAGACAAGGGGATCTAGTGCATTCATTCATTGCACTAAAGAAGAAGGATTGAACTAAAAGCAGCATCAAATCTGAACCCTGATCCAAGAAATGTCTCATGATGGACAGGAGACGAAGAACTTCAATGCACACCTATTGAAGAGACCTTCACGTCTATAAACTGAGTGAGACTTCGCCAACGACAGTGAGCCAGGGGGAGTCAACGGGAGTGAGCCGAGGGACGCAGGGAGCTATCCCTGAACAATTGTAAAGGCAGTGAGCCTGGGACAGAGTGTCTGTACCTGAACATTTGTAATCTGGTGCTCGTGAAGCATAGTGGATTTAGGTACGACTGACAACCTGTCAGAGTATGCTCCTTGGACGTATCCCTTAGTGGTGAACCAATTAAAAATAGCTTTTTCATCTCTCTGCATGTGAATGTTTAATTGCTGATCATATCCATCATACAGGTTTAAGTAGTTCCTACCAACGTGGGAACAAGATCCACAACTAAAAGAAGAAAAAGTTTCCACCCTGATTCACCCCTCCCCTCTCAGGGTGTCCCGGGGTCCTACAAGTGGTATCAGAGGGAAAGGTTAACGTATGTTGGATATTCTCCAGTAATTCTATAGAGAAGAGGATTTGAGTTTCTTTCCTAAAGTCAACAATGAAGAGCAGTCTTGATAATGACGCAGTCATTTCTGAGCAGATGTCTACATCTAGCAAGACCATGACGAACAGGAAAAAGAAAGAGAAGAAGCAGTTGAAGAAGTCCCTCATATCCAAAGAAGATACAATTTCTTATTCTCCATGCCATTCCAATAATGAAGAAACATCATGCTTGGAAAGTATCGAGAAGGTGGCTCAGGATTCTTCCAAAGGAAAGGATGAAACCCCCTATTCAAGCTTTCAAGAAAAACTCAAAACCTATCTTCATGATATTCATAAAGAAAGGGTTTCGATTATCTGTAGCCTATTCCAATCTATGCAGGTTGAGATCAGTCGATTAGAAAGGGAAGATGACAATATGGAAGAGGGGTTGGAAAGAAAAGTTATGGAAAGTATGAAGCTCACCAAATAGGTGAAATTCTTTTAAGGAAAAGAGGAAGTAAATAAGACTCTAAAAGAAAGGATCCATGCACTTGAAGCTGAGCTGAAGAAGAGCAATGAAGTCAAGAGTTTTTGTTTGGCAGAAACTTCCATGAAATTCAGGGAACTTGACTCTTTGTTACAAAACAATGTTAAGATGCATGAAGATGAGGTTGAAAGGTTGAAGAAGACTTGTGAAGAGAAGATGATAACGATTGAAGATCAGAAGAACATCCTTAATATTTTGGCTCAAAAATTGGAAGCTCAGTTGACCATGATTGAGAACACACATATTGAGACTTCACAAAAGAATTAAATGAGTGATTCTTACACTCAATGTTCGTTGGAGTAGTCTAAAGCTGAAATTCCTCCAACATGTGATAAGAAGATTATGACCACTCTTGATTATCCACATCAAGAATCAGTTGCTGCTGGTACTTAATTCTCACTCGAGGATTCTATTGTCAACATACCTCAAACATGTGATAAAAAGATCATGACTCCACTCTTTGATCTATCGCAAGCAACTGAGAAAGCGAAGGTACCATCCAAACCATCTTGTACTCATATTTCTAAATACACTCCTACAATCAGTGCAGGTGGGAAGAAAAGTTCTAAACAAGTATGGATGAGGAAAGGTGAGAAGAATAAACCTATCACCATGGCTAGGGTGGATTGGAAGAAAAAGGAGGAAGTGGGTTCCTCAAATAGAGCACAAAAGATTAAGAAGATGGCCCAACAACGTAATACAGAAGACACAAAGAAGAAAAGATTTGTGGGTCAATGTTGGTGCTGCAACAGATTTGGGCACTGTGCACTAGATTGTCTTTATAATCCCTTACATGGAAAAGCACATAGAATGCCTATATCAAAGAGAAGGAAGCCAGAGAAAAAGAAGCAACATCAGCAGGTCCAGATGCATCTAGTTACTGCAAACAGATTTGGAATTATTGATAACATCTGTGATGTATGCAACGGCAGTGGTCACAATGCAGGCACATGTCCACATCATCATGCTTTCACTATCGAAAAGAAAAGAAGACCTCTGATGCCGTCAAAGAATTAATCAGTTATCTTGGGGAGAAATCATGAGATCTCAGGTAGGGAAGCTGAGAAGACCCAGGACTTTAGATCCATGAAATTGAAGGGTCATTCATCCAAAAGAAACACTAAGTGGGATGAATCTCGGATGAACCCATGTGGAAGACCTAAACCAGCTGGAAAAGTTCCAAATGACATATTGGTCATCTGGCCAGATGATTTGAAAAGAATAAGGACACTTGAAGATGAGAAGGCCAAGGATGGTGAAAAAGGAAAAGGAAAACTTTCACATGATGAAGACACAGTGCAGGAGAGATTGAAAACAAAGAGAAACACAAGTGTCAAAAATGTTCTGTGTGAGAGATGCAAGAAGTCTGGTCACATTGAAAAAGGTTGCCTAACCTTAAAACCAGAGAAAGAAGCAGTCCTTAAGAGGAGTAAGAATGTATCATTCATGATGGCTACTAAGCAGAACAATTATCCACACAAAGTAGAAGAGAATGTGAACAGAGTCATGCCACACCAACAGATGTCAGAACATATATTCAAATGTGCAGGCATGAAGACTAGAGTGAACAGAGGAACTTGGCTGAGAAAAGAACCTCAACCAAGCAAGTCTTATTGATGAAGCAAGAAGGAACCGCCTTATTCTTGTAATCATTTGTTTATTGTATTTGTGCTAATAACGCAGGGAATAGAAGGTGAAGCATGCTCTCAAGGGGAGAACCTGAGAAGTAGTGAATGATGTCAACTCTTGATAGCCAAGCTGAAGAAGTTTCCATCCTTAGTAGATTCTTCAATTGATATTCAAAGATTATGCTGATGAAGGATCACTCTTGATGAAGATGATGAGGAGTGTTTCCCATGAGGGGGAGAAGAATGAAGAAGCTTCCATAATCACTGTTTCAATCAATATTAACTCCAGCTAGACTCAAAAGCAGCTACTCTGTGAATTTCATGAAGAACATGCCAATGGAGAAGGTATGTAATTTCTCAATCACTATCCCTTGGTTACTCAGATCAAAGATTATTTTCCAAAGGGGGAGTAACTGAATTGATTAGTGACATAAAGAGAATGGAAGTTCCTCAAGGTCACTTATCCTGCCGATTCCACTTGAATGTTTTTGATCTATTTGCTGATGTGAGTGCAGGAGTTTTAGGTTGATTATTCTCTATCATAGTTGATCTTCTTCTACCTGGAATTAATGTGGTAAACCCTTGAAGACAAGATACATGAGTTATCATCTCATGTTGGTATCATGATCTGTGGATAATGGACAGCCTTGTTGACATAATCAAATCCTCTTGTTTTCTACATCGAGCATTGCTCAAGTAGACATAGAGTCAAATGATTAATGAAACATTGCTTAAATGAGGATTGATACCCTCCCTACCATGTGATTTTTATTTCTTGTCAATAAGGGGGAGAGAAAGTGAAATGAACGTTTGAAAAGAAAAGTTGATTGAATAGAAGATTCTCATTTTGACATTGACAAATTCATTTCAGATGATGTATAAGGTATTGACAACAAAATACAAAGGGGGAGATTGTTGGAACCACTTTGTGTATAGGTATGTATTTGTTGTCAATAGTTGTCAATGGAATATCAAAATGAAAGAGATCAAGAAGTACTCCAATAAAAAGGAGTAATGGAAGCTCACAAAGAAGGAGATCATTAAGTACTCCGATGAAGTAGAGGAGTGGTGATTCAGACGATTTTAGTGCTGATCGTATGTTCACAGAACATGTGTCAAAGGTGATACATTGATTACAACAATGAAGAATGTGAGGAGTAATCCATCCAAGGATAATTAAAGAAGGATGGTGTTTTTGGATGAAGACCATGCAATTCCTCTTTATTGCATAAGAACCATGGGCTTTGATGAAGACCATGCAATTACTCATGATTGCGTGAGAACCATGCTAGAGACTTCTTGACTGGTTGAATCAGATGGTTTGCATGATGTTGATCATGACGATTGATGACGGAGGCAATGTTCCAATGAGTTGACTTATGAAATGGCCATCCACATCACATTGTCATAGAAGATGATGGTACTAAAGTTGTTCCTTCAAAGAATACATATCACAATAGTGGAGTTTGTGATAAAAGAAAAAGAGTTGATGAAGGATGCAGATCACCAAGAAGAAGTCATGTTGAAGTGATCGTGGTTGTCGACAAAGCAAACAAACAACATACAAATTTGTTGATAAAGGAGATTACATGGTGACATGTCTAGTTCAAGAGTTGTGGTCAACGATCTATGTTTGATTCAAGAACATCTACAGAGGAATGGATGATCTGGAGGCAGTACAAAAAGAGCAGATACAAGGTGGCGCTGTTTTCCAGTGTTTGCCAAATTTCAGGGCCTCAAAATCAACAAATGAAGAAGAGTGATTTTGGAAAAGGGACTTGCGCGCCATAATCTTTAAGGATAGGAAACTTGCGCGCCATATGTTTTTGAAGACCAGAGCATCAAAAAATGGAAAAGCGATAAGGGTCGCGCATGTTTTGGTGAGGTCGTGCAGGTGAATTATGTGCTGGGAAGAGACTTGCACGCTGACACCTCGAATGCATTATAACTTGGGCACCTATGGTTTTTCGAGATCAGAAGATCCAAATTTGGAAAAGGAAAGATGTTCGCGCAAGTATTGGTTGGGTCGTGCAAGTGAGTTACGCGACAGAGGTTAAAGGAGACAAGACTTGCGCACCCTTGAGGGACTTGCGCGCCTCCGCATAGGGGGTCCAGTTTTCCTATAAATACTGGACCACCCCTCCTCTTTTCAAATGGAGCTCAAGACTTAGAGATTCTTCGAGCTCTCGTCACGCAGGTGGTTGAGCCGCACAAGTGGTGATTGCGCGCCGATTGATGGTTGCGCGCCCTAGGTTATTTGGGCGATAAAGGAAGTGAGTCATGCAGGTTTAATGTTCAAGAAGGCAGAGTCGTGCAGGTGCTTTTATGACACATGCGCGCCAGTTTATACTTGCGCGCCTAAGACTTGCGCGTCAGGGGAGACTTGCGCGCCGGGCTTGAAAAGAAGAGACAAATATTATTAAAGCACGCCCGCCTTTCTGGAGCTTCACAAGAGCTGAAATATTTCCTGATACTTCTGGTGCAAAGTGAGATTGAATAAGAAATCTAAATGATACATGCATTATCTCATGCATAAATAGAGAACTGATTATAACAATGCCGAGTAAGACGAGCTTCATTAATTAAGCAATCACATCAGTGATTGTGATTCAGGCAAAGGAAGACAAGGGGATCTAGTACATTCATTCATTGCACTAAAGAAGAAGGATTGAACTAAAAACAGCATCAAATCTAAACCCTGATGCACGCAATGTCTCATGCCGAACAGGAGACGAAGAACTTCAATGCACACCTATTGAAGAGACCTTCACCTCTATAAACTGAGTGAGACTTCACCAACGGCAGTGAGCCAGGGGGAGTCAATGGGAGTGACCCGAGGGACGTAGTGAGCTATTCCTGAACAATTGTAAAGGCAGTGAGCCTGGGATAGAGTGTTTGTACCCGAACATTTGTAATCCGAATCTAGTGAAGCATAGTGGATTTAGGTACGACCGAAAACCAGTCGGCGTATGCTCCTTGGACGCAGCCCTTAGTGGTGAACCAAGTAAAAATAGATGTGTCATCTCTCTGCATGTGAATGTTTAATTGCTGATCATATCCATCATACAGGTTTAAGTATTTCCTACCAACGTGGGAACAAGATCCAAAACTAAAAGAAGAAAAAGTTGCCACCCTGATTCACCCCACCCCTCTCAGGGTGTCCCGGGGTCCTACATTTAGAAGTTATAAAAATATTCTTATTCAGTAAAAATATGTTTTACTTCTTCACTAGTGACAATCTTTACCATAACCAAATATATATATATATATATATATATATATATATACTGTATTATTATGAAAAAGAACTGGTTTTTGGTGGATTATAATGAAATATTAAATTTTAGTGAAATATAAAAAAATTAAAATTATATTTCATGAGAATAATTATGAAATTTATAAAATAGAGTTATAATTAGTTTTTTAATGCATTTAAGATCTAATGGCATAATCAATTTGGTGAAATGATCATGGTTTGTTTCCATCATACAATCCAGAAGTACATTCACTCTTAGTGGTAACTAAAAAATATATAAAGGATATAGATCATCATATATTATATTTCTATAGTTAATTTTATTATAAATTAATAAAATTTATTTTTTAGTATATTCACTATGTATGAAGACACTATTAATTAATGAAGAATAATGTTTGTGGCGGTTAAAGAGGATGATTTATTTTATGAATTTTTAATCCCATGAAGTGGGAGACAATAAACATTTTATTTTACATTAATATCACTTGTATATTTTTTATAAGTTGAACTAAGGTTAATTCCAAATATAAGGTGGTTATAGATACATTATATAGAGGGTACACCATTTGTGGGTGATCCTTATCATTTGATGTAGAATTATATTTCCTAGAAAAGTTGAGATTATATCTTATTTTACCAAATAGTTTATGAAATTCCTTCAATCCCATTGTTGTACGGTTTATACAGGGTTATTTATATTGTTTCCAAACAGTAGAAGATAGTTTATGTGGGTAGTATTAATGAATGTGTAAAAAATTTGAATCTAGATATTTGATTTTTTAATAATTGAAGGCTCTACATCACCATCCTTTACCAATTATACAAGTAATTCTTATCTTGATATGGAAATAGAAGAATATTACAATGTATTTTGTTTTTGGGATTAAAATATTACAATAAAAACAAAGCTTTAACTATGGGATTGTGTGACAATATAAAAATTTGAATAAATTAAAAAATGTTTGACTGATGATTTTGTTAAAAAAAACATTGTTATGTAGTTACTGATATAGGGAGTGAAGCTTTCTACAATTACATTAACTATCATCATCGATAGATACCCTAAACATACATCAATATTTTAGAGATGGTTATATAACGTTATGGATAATCAGATGATTATTATAAAACTATATATTCAAAATTTTGGGCTAATATAGTGTGATGGTTACTTGGTTAGGATATAGTATAATTGAAACAAATTTAAAGATGAATGAAAATGTTTAAAAAATTACAATATTGGAAAATTTTATAATAGTTAATAAAAAAATACCATCTGCCTAGATTTCCAACCCCTAACACCTTGAGTGGTTTGTAATTCACAGAACAACCAAAATTTTGATGGGTAGTTATAATGTTATTATAGAGTTAATTTTTTAATGGATTTATAGTGTAATATAAAAAGTTATTATATGTATTTCAATTAAAATAAAACATGCTGAATGTGATATACTTTTTTATACACAACCACGGGTATTGGTGAACAAATATATAAATTTCAATGAGGACATTGCCATTAAAATGGATTGTATGAATATTAATAAAACATTATGAAGATTATATATGATGATTTATATTATTTATAATATATTTTTTAGTTAACAAAAAATATGCCATCAATTTTAGTAAAATCATTTTATGATTCAAAAATATAATGTCTTGACAAATGGTTTTTGTAACATTTTTTTAGAATCATCATTATAATTAATTTATAACATTTTTGTACAAAAATTATAAAAGAAATATTTTTCATAGTATTCTCATATCAATATTATATTAGGGTGATTTTTAATGATTTTTCTAAAAATATTTACTTTTATTTAATAGTGGGAAATATTATTTTTCGTAAAAAATTCATTTTTAATCATGTAAATGACTCATTATTTGTGGCAACTTGAACCCGTTTCATGTCTAATAATAGAATTTTATTGTTTAAATTACATATTTTTGTACTGTTCAAACAATACTAGAAAAATAAAGACGTGACAATTTTATTCTATTAAACAAGGAAAATGATTACCTTATAATAAAGTCAAAACAATCCTAATAACCTAGAACACCCACTAAGAGACCTGTCATAATCACTATGAGACCAACCAATACAAAAAAAACCCATAGGAAATAGTAGTAGTCCTTATGTACTTCCACGACAAAGAACATGACAGTCAGAGATTTGGTGATCGATCTTAACATTAAGGGTATGATGAGCACCATCATCGCCCATTTTTTTTAAGGTGGAACACTATAATCATGTTTTTATAGTGATTAAAATCTAATTCAACTACTTACTCCTTTAGTTTACCTTTTAATCTATAACATCTATAAGCCCTTATTGTCGTTGGGCATTCAGGTTACATTATTTTAATTATTTATGTATATGGACATTTCCAAGTGATTTATGTCTGCATTAAGGTTATGTCTTTAAACATTTTTGTAATTAACAGTTCTTTATATTTTGATTGGATAATTTTTTAATGTTTAAAATGGATTTGAAATTGTAAACCTTGTGTTTTAATGAAATAACTAAGAGAATTATCCACTTGTTACTTCTTGATTTTGGTAAAAATAAATTTGTTTTTGATATTGAAATCATGCTTTGGGAAACAGAAATTGATGAATGTGGGGGTTTTTATTATTTTATCTATACTTAGTGAATTAGATAATTATGTATTTCAATTTTTTTGAAAAGTTGTAATTAACTGTATTCATCCTTGGATGAATAGAAACAAGGTTTTAAATAAAAATATGTTTTGGATTTTAGAGATATAATACTAGTATGGGATATATTTAATTCCATATTAAAATATTATTTTTTATTTTTTATTTTGATTTTTTTAAAAATCAAATGATTATAAAAATAAAGTATATAATAGTTTTAATGGTTTCTAATAACCATAAGATTAAATTTATGACCATTGGTTTTTGAACCTCATTATATTTCATTATGCCATTATGTTTTATAGAGGTGAATTTATAGTATAATTAAAAATCAATTAACCCAAGGGTATCCCTTTCCGACCAGGGGAGGCAACTCACCCCACTCATAATGGAGTGGGGAAGTATATCATTCGCTCCCCAGCTAGATGAAGGTGCTCGCTTAATGGAATGAGTGTCAATGGCATCATGTGTGTGTGTGTGTTAGCACCATTGGAGTCACACACATTGATCATTAATGGTGTTCTGCCATAGTGTAGGGAGGCACGAAGGCATAGGTTGGGCGTAGATACCCACTTACTAGGAGCCTTTATGGGGGGGTACTGTGGATAGGGAGAGAGATTATTGCTATATCTTCAGCACCTCCATTAAAATATAGATGGTGAATGGCACTCCCCATTTTTACTTGGGATTTGACTTTTAGCCATGGGAGCACCCTCAGCCATCGGATCAAACAGTGTGATGATCTCATCCGTCCTCTTGATTGAGCACAAGATCCCACTACGTGCTCCTCATAGTCGTCCGATTATTCACGCGATCGAATCATGTATTTCCAACCCTTTTAAAAACATTTGATCTCTCTACAAAAATTAGATAAATATTCTGTCAATCCAAACTGTCTCTTATTTTCCATACCTTTCCTCATCTTCTTTCTCCTTGCATCGCACTAGTAGCTTTCGCTACCCACACCTTCCTCATTTATTCCCACTCTTGTGACAACCATTTCTCCATGGTAGCCCCATCACTTTCATGTTTTCCACATGACCGATGCACTCATTCTAATTTTCTTAAACTGACATGCCTCAGACCCCTTGGATGTTTCCCTTAAAATATATTTTTATATAAAGTTTATATATATGACCCTCTTACATCTAGAACCCTACAGGTTTTCCATCTTCCAGAACCTCCCCCAACAACTAATAGACTGAATCTATTCCTTAAAAACAAGTAAGGGTTATGACATTGCCTGGTGTGTTCATTTAAAATACTTATCAATGAAATTTGTATCTAAAAAAATATACGTTTTCTCATAAAACCTAATAGTTTTCTTGGATGAAATTGGCATTAAAATCATCAATTTTAAATGAAGTTCTTAAATCCATGTTTGGATTTTCGTTTTTTCAATTTGGATTTGTGTTTAAATTTTTATGAATATTACATACATAAAAATATATATGTGTATATATACAATTGTCATTAACACCTAATAATTTTCATGAATGGTTTTATAAAAATAAATTATTGGTTTTAAAGGATGTTATTGTCCTAAAAATCATGAAATGGTTTTATGCTAAAATGAGTTTCACTACATATATACACATATGTATATATGTGTTCGTAATAAAAACATACTGGTTTATTTTAGTTAAGGAATAAGATCTATGAATTTAATGGTATTCAAAATGAATATGATATTTTCTTTGTTTCCTATTATTTTATGATGATGCAAATATAAATATTTATGTATTCTTACATATATATATATATAGGTATTTATTTTTGAAACAAACAATCAGTTTTAAATTTTGAATTTCAAATATTGAACTTTGGATTAATTTTTTTTATATACAGATTATGTATTGGATTCTTATGTTTTTATGAAGAACCCTTATGTAAAAACAATAATATATATATGTATATGATTTGATCCTGATATTAATTGGGTTCTAAAAGGGTTATAAAAAGATATAACAAGTGTTTTGATGTGTGAATGGTTTTCAATGATCAATTTGGAATTTGTATTAGTAATATAAACCCTTTATAATCACTTTCTGTATATATAGATTACACACTTATTTACTTAAGTTTAAATGGCACTGGCTATGTTAATATGTTTTTCGGTTGATTATCATGATCTTCAATTTATAACTTTGGGTTAATAGCTTGAAGAAACCATGCGATATGTTTATATATAAACATGCATGTAATGGTTTTTTAGAAAATTATGTGTTGAATACCCCATATGATATAATTTTTTATGTTTAAAATTATTATGTATTCAATCCAAGATGAATTTTCATTATGTATTATATTTCTCATTTAAGTTCATTTATCATATCCATGATTTGAACATGTATTGTATATCCTGATTTTAGAAACATGTAATCTTATGCTTTGAATGTTAACTATCATGGAGATTGGCATTTCATAAAAGTATCATTTTTTCCAAATCAAACACTCTATTATTTATTTATCAATTATTTATGAATTTGATTATTCAATGTGGAATGGGACACTTTTAATATATAAATCACTTGATTATTCAATGTTGTATGAAAAAATTGTAATATGCCCTAGAATTTAGGAAATAAAAGTGATTTGGGACATTTTGGTTTAATGAAATTTAGACATTTCATGAATGTATTTAAATTAGTATATAATGGGGTGGGAACCATTTAATGAAAGCCCTACTGGTTGAGGACCGGTTAATGAAAGCCCTCTAGCTTGGGGACCAGTTAATGAATTCCCAATGATACATTGGAAGATCTCAATATAAAAATCATTTCATGTAATGAGGCCTTGACAGAGCCTAGCACTATACATTCACTAATTATGTTTATATTATTTAATTAAAAATGTTATTATTTGACTATTATAATATACTTGAATAAACCCCTATACATATGAGTATGTGAAGAAGTTAATGCACATGTCATGTTTTTTATTCATCACCCATATCTTGAACATTCATATAGATGAGGTTATTTTACAAGTAATTTTATGATGTTCATTTTATGTGATTAATTAATTGTGACTTTGTTTATGCACATCTCAGACCATGCACATTTTTCAGGTTTAAATTCTGTATCTGAACCATTGAATGATTCATTTTACATTGTTTAATTAATTTGGGAATAATAAACATCACATCATTGATTTGGTATAATCATTCCTATGATTGGTATGTGTTTTATTGTAGCCTAGTTAATGGTCCTTAAAATGTTCTCTATTATTTTTTGGAAAAAAGTTATGTGATTCTTCTTGTATCATCTTTTTCTTTTAAAAAATGATGTATATTTTTTTTAAATGGAAGGTTTTAAAGGTGTTATTTGAAACATTAATTTTAAAAAAACATTACATAGAACTCTAATTCTCACAATAGATTTTAATTTAATTTTTATAAGTTTAGTAGATTTGAGTTACAGTGTTAGGTGGTAGATTAGTGGAGTAATTTCTATATTTTATTTGGAGGATTGTAATAATTTTATCTAGTTTTATTGAACCTAAAACTAAAAGATCCTATTTATGGAACATGATGAGTAATTCTTCTTAATTTCATTTTAAAAAAATTACTCACCATGATTATTAAGGCACCGCCTCAGAGGCTTCTGGGGTTGGGTTGGGACATTATTATTTTTTACATTGGTCAAAAATATTCCTAATTGTCATTTAATTATAAATAATTAAATTTGTAACATGGTAGTAATCAGTATACTTGATTTTTGAAACAGTTAACCTTTGGTAATTGTATGGTCCTCAAAATTATCCAAAGGTATGAAAATACCCCCATGGTTACCTTGAAAAAGTATGCAAGTAATCTTACAAGACTAGCAAGGTGAATAGACTCAAATTGAGTTCAAAATTTCAGAATAAACGTGAATGATTTCATGTTTTCAATGAATTTCAAGTGGACGACATTCTATCACAAGTAAGGGTCCATGGTGTAACACCCCAAGATTTTATGAAAAATATTCCTTTTAATTTTATTGATTTCTTGTGTTATACAATATACAAAAGGAGGTTTCACTACACGCATCCTTGACTTTCCTTTCATTACACGCAATCGCGACCTTCCTCGATAACGTGTGTAGTACGCAATAATGTGATTCACTAAACAATGATATGCTATTAAAATATTATTAAAACTAGTCATTATGAATAGTAATAACCACTTTTTGAAATTTTGTAAATTTTATTTTTCAAAATGGACTTCATTTTTGGATTCGGAATATTGAAATTAGCTTATGGTGATATTTTGGTACTTTTCAGAAAACTTTAATAATTTAATGAATAGTGAAAATTACTAAATTTTAACTAAAACAAACTTTTTAATTGAAATAATTAATTGTGATAAATTATTAATTTGAGTGGTTTTAAATTATATTTAGAATATATTTTTACAATTTAATACAATGTTGTTCATTGGATGTAATTTCACATTTAAACTAGACATAAACAAGTGTCAATCTTTTGATAGTTATTATCTCTTAAAAACACGCTATTTGTTTTGACGACGAGAATTAATTTTTAAATTAATTAATGAAAATTATCTGTTTTTAATTTGGTAAAATAGACATCAGTTTTGAGTTCATAATATCAAATATAGATTAGGCCTAATTTTTTGTATTTTTCTGGAAACTTTCATTTTTTTGATGAATAGTGAAACAACTAAGTGGTAGTAAAAAAATGAATTTTTCATAAAACTTAATTTTGCCGACTCTTTGAGTGGAATTTATAAAATCTGAGAGACATGGTTCATGTCAGTAAGTAAAATTTGGTTCAATGACATGAAAATATTTTTTGGTGAATAGTAACTTTTTACTTTTATTTACCACAGTTAAAAGTAAATAGGGTAATTAAGGGTAAAAATGATATTTTGATTACCCTAACTCATGTCCTAATTCATTTGGATAAGTGTAATTCGACCAAAAACATCCTTAGGAGTAAAATATGACTATTTAGGCCCACTTGGATTAGATTAGGACATTTATTATTAATTTATTTAAAGATGGGTTAAAATAGTTAAAATCAAAGTTTAATAACTAAATCATTTTCAATATATGGTTATACATAAGATAAATTAGACTATAACTATTCATTAGAAAGATAAAAATGTTTCCTACATAATGATATTTTATTTTTAATTTTAATTCCTTATATAAGTTAATTTATTTATGACACAAAGATGATGCAGTAATTATCTTATTTATTAAATATTAACATAATTGATGTTATAAATACCCAAATAAATGTAATTTGAGACTTTTTATGAATTCCACTAATTTTATAGGTTAATATGACATGTTAGTATTGATTTAATCAACGTTGTTCGAACTAATAATTATGGTATGATTTTCAAAATAATCAATTACTAAATAGTGTCAAAATTGACATAAAATAGTTTTTAAAACAAATATTATATTTTTAATTGTTATTTTATTTCTAAAAATATAAGGTTCGGCCAAATGACTTAGATAATATTATATATATTAATAATAAACAATTTGGGATTCGTTTGGCTGCTTATAGTATGTTTATTAACCTTATAGTATAAGAACACATGAAGACACGTTAAAAGTAAAATTATTTAACTTAATGTTAAATCTAAATGATAAGGTTTAAATAGGAATCTAAACTTGTATAAATACTATTGGATGATAGTATTTCGACCCATCCCCACCTTAGCTTTGAAATAAATCAATTTTGAGCTATTTAAAAACAAACTTGACTTTATAGTAAAATTATATTTTTAGTTATTCCAAAGGTGCCCCTCTCCTCCCTTATAAAAGGGCACCTCCTCCCTTTCTTCCTCACACCACTTTGAGCCTTCAAGTTCGGCCAACCACTACAAAATTCTATTCTCCACTTCCCTAGAAACATCCTAGAGGTCCTGGTCTTCTTCAAATACTAATTTTATTACCCTAAGAGGAGGACTCAAAGAGACGCTTCAAAGAAGAGGTAATTTCAGTTACCGAATCATTCATCTTTATTTCTTCTTCCAATTCTTCTTCATAGGTTGTTTAATTATGAAGTAATAACATCATTATCACTCATATACTTATATGTTATTATATGTATGAAACAACCCTATTTCACCATCTATCCATCCTACGGAAAATGAAATCACCGCGCGTGCGTACGTACGAAATACCGTCTCCACGCCGTGGTGTAATCTATTTTCCACCACCACCTTACTTGGATGGGTATAATGGTGTAAATAATAACTATATATGATTATTGTAAAGTGATATTGATTCTCAAATAGTATACATACACTCTAATACAATTACACAATCATGAGAACGATATCATCGCTCGTGCGTATGTAAGGGCTACCGTCTCCAGGATGCGATGGGATTCATTCTCCACGTTAACCATTCATGAATGATTATAAAGTGTATATAATAAGTAATCATGAAATATATGAAATAATAATTATACTGGATTTATGTTTATATATATGTATGTCATCTACGTAATTCCATTCAACTCAATAAGGAAATAAAAACAGCGTTCATGCGTACGTACGGCCTACCGTCTCCATGAACGGTGTATTTCGTTCAATTTACTGATCTATTATATATATGTATATTCTGAATATATATTATATATAAATCATGTTTTATATTCTGGAATTAATTAATCATGATATACATAATAATATGAATAATTACAAGTCAAAACACGTTTGACAAATGAAACGATTTTACCCAAAACGCTCTTTAACATGGAATTTACAAAAGAACGGGTAAAATAAAGTCATAAGTGAACCATACATGATATCATAAAAATAAGTGTTATTCTATAATAACATTATTTAAATCATTATAAAGGAGGTTCAGACACTTACGAAGCAAATCGGACCTTTGGTAAGGGAAATATTACAATCTCATTTTTATCTGAGATTGTTTATACTTTGGTGTTAACTGGGGTGTATTTTATCATCCACATCCATGTTTCCTCAATATGTAATATTTATACTTATACAATAGTTTATATCCAATTTTACCCTTCGTTGAGTTTTTAGTTAAATATATGAAAGGAATATTTTGTTGTTTTCATATGAGGTACTTTTTGACCTTTCCAACAAAAGTATGAGAAGAATGTTTTTTAACTTATACGGCATGAATGGATTTTTAAAACAATTTTTCCAAGAATCTTCCTTTACATGTTTTCAAGTTTATTTTTAATAAACTTCTTTTAGTTTAGAATTTATAACATATTAATAAAGGAAAAGTGTTTTTGAAGTAGAAAGGATATTTTCCTCAATAATGGAGTTCATGTGTTTTATCAAAATTATTTTCCATATAAGATAATAAAGGGTTCAGTTTTTATCCCTATTATTACATTTATTTGATTATGTTCTGATGGAATTATTTTTATGAATTCCTTTATCTTATATTTTTTTTGGGGCCGAAGCCTCATTTTTATTATTAAATCAAAGCAAATACCTCATTAACTTGGTAGGGGGAGACCCATTACATAGCCTGAAGGCCCAGTGGGCATTTAGCCCATTACATGACCCGTAAGCCCATTTTTTTGGCCCAAAGCCCATTCTGCGAATAGTACTGCTACAGTACCCGCATTTCTATAGTACTGCATAGTACCCGCCGCCGCTACAGTGCTCTGCCACCGCTACAGTGCATGTCGTTGCTACAGTGTCGCCGCTGGCACAGTACGCTACAGTACTGCTACAGTAACTGCGCCTAATGGGTTTTGAACCCCCATTTTTCTTGTATATTTAAGGGGTGCTTACCACTAAGCCAAACCCCAAATACCTCTTTATCTTATATGAATTGTTTTATTATGTCCCAATGTTTAAGATTCCCATTTTTATTTCCTGGGTTATGGTATGATGTATGGTTTATGATTTTGTGGCACACATAAGAATGGTATCATTATGAGATGGGTGGGACCTATATCTCCCTCCAATGAATTGGGTAAAGATTTTGTATCTCATGAGATATAAATGGCTGGAACGGCAGGTTAAACCGGTTTAGTGAAACAGGACTGAAACGAGGAGTGAACTCAGTTCAGAAAGGGACTTTGTCCACTAAGATGGTCTTGGCAATGAGTCTTGAATAATATGAAATGATTCTCTATGATTTTGTATGTATGCCACAAAGTTTCATGTTTTAAGTTATGATTATTGGGATTACATTTCACTACTATGATTTATCCCATGTTATGAAATTATGATTTCTTTTGCAGGATAATATTTCCACAAGTTATGTCCTTCTGAACATGATGTGACTGATATTTCTTTTGTTTACCCTTACTGAGCATTTGAGCTCACCCTTTTTATGTTTCCTTTTCCCCAGGATATAATGAAAGGTTTTAGGTAAGAAAAAAGGGGGATGATCTTTATGGCGGATGTTGAAGATCTTTCACCATGATTATAAGATTATGTTCCATGTTTCCAAAGACACTAAACTATTACGGTCCTTGTGTGTCTATTTTTGTTATTTACTAAGTATTCCACAAAAGTAATTTAATTTCCATGTACGTTAAGCTTCAGGTCTCTACAGTTGGTATCAGAGGAAAGGTTTAGTCAACCTTTGGAGACTAGGATGCGAAAACATTAATGAGATCCCTAGAGATATTACTAAGGTATGTCTAGGGATGTCCCTAAGGATAATTATACGTATAGGATATAGACCTATAACTATGGTAACGATCTTATAATTTAACCTAAGATGTTAGATATTGATGGTACTCCCCCTTTACTATGTTGTTTTCCCTAGTGTGATTTTTGCCTCTCACACTATTATTTTTGGGATTTAGACGATGGCTGGAACCTAAAGAAACCGTGTTGATCAATGTAATGGACAATGAAATGATTTTCCTCCTAAACAAACAAATGTTATGGGAGATGGAGTGAAAAATCTTATTGTTATACTTACACAAACTATGAATCATTCTGGACTTCCAAATGAGCAGTGAAGGGAACAATATTCGATTGAGTCCTTCATGAGGCAATGTCCACCTTATTTCAGTGGGTCTTCTTATCCACTTGTTGCAGAACAATGGATCATTACCACTGAAAAGATATTTTCAACTCTTCAATGTTCTGAACATGATAAATTCATCTTAGCAGTATATCGTTTGGATGGTGATGCTGATCAAAGGTGGAATCTTATCAAGAATACGAGGCCAATAGATGAAATTGAGTCCATGAAATGAGATGAGTTCAAGAACTTATTTTTCAATAAGTACTTCCCTCTTATTCTTCGAACAAAGATGGAGAATGAGTTTCTTGAACTAAAGAAAAAGGATGATGAATCTGTTGGTATATATGAAGCGAATTTTACAAGGCTTGCAAGATATGCATCTAGCTTTATCATCCAACCTGAAAGTAAAGTTGATCGATTTTTTAGTGGATTAAAACCAAGTCTTCGATGGGAATTAGCTATAAGAGACTTCAGTAGCTATGAAGAAATTGTGCGTTGTGCTATCTAGGTAGAAATGGAAGTTGGTGTTACATATCCATCTCATAGTTTTAACAAGAAATGAAAGATGGAGTTCAAGGAGAAAACTCAGAATAATGGTGAAAAGAAGATGAATGTTTCCTTATGCTCAAAGTGTGGAAAGAAGCATGGTGGAGATTGTCTTAAAGGGACTAAAAAATGTTTTAAGTGTGGAAAAGAAGGTCATCGAGTAGATGAGTGTCAATGTAATGGAAAAAGGGTTTCTAATGATAAAGAAAAGACTGCAGAGAACGTACCACCAACACTTAAATGATTCAAGTGAAAGGAAATGGGGCATTATGCTAATAAATGCCCTAATCCAAGGGTTAGTGATGATCGACATGAGAAACCGCTTAAGGAAATGGACAATGGGAAGTCATATGAGATCACTATTGGTGATGATGAATATGACAACGATGTGGTGTAATGATTAAGTGTTTATGTAATGGGATTCCAAAATAATGTTGTATATAGTATCATGTAATATTGGAATATTTATGTATTGGTCTATTGTGGTATTCAATAATTTTATGGTATCGGTAACCATGGAAAGTGATTGAAATATTTTTGGAAATAATATTATATGTGCATAATGAAGGAAAAACAAGAAAATGAAATGTTTAACAGTATTCATGAGCTCATGATTGATATCAGGACTAAGTGATATCATGATTTGATTATAAAGAATTTTGAGGATTTTGGTTTGTGGAAAGTGTTAACTTTTAACTGCATTCTTGTTTTCACTAAGGTTCAATGGGTATTCATTCTTCAAGAAAATACATGATTAAGCTATTTACATGTTTTTAATTTGACCAAGAAGATATATCTTATGATATATGGGGATAAATGATGGCATTCACGTGATTGTTATGTGACATTACAAGTAATCATTTTCTTTATAATATGAGCTTGGACCAATGTATTTTAGATAAACCTAATGATTGGAATGGATTATGTTGGACATAAGTTAGTATTTTTCGATATTATTGATGGGATGTTATAGTAATATAGTTTTAGAAAAAGGACAACCTGCAGGACGGGTGACAACCCATCGCGTCGGACAAGGCTGTGGGAATCGAACCCACAACCGATATGCGATTGGCCTTTATCGCCTACCACTGGCCTACAGGAAGTCCATGTTTAGTAGAAACTAGTTTTATTATATTAAGCAGTATAGCATAAGAAGTATAAGTCCATTTTAGGAACCATATATGATTAATCTCACTATATATGGACTTACATATTTTTTGATAACTTTTCTAACCTTTTGTTTGAGACAGATGGAATGACCCCTCATTCTATCACATGATCTGTTAACACTTCACGAATAACAAATTCAAATTCAATTTATTAAGAGATGAAGTGGAAATTGTTCAAATCACAAAAAACAGCGATATTGTACCAAAATCAAGCAAGTATTTCTTCTAATTCAAAATTTTCTACTTTAGGGAAATTATATTGAAAACCAAAAATGTTGTCTCAGTGCTCTTATATCTGATGAATCAAATGGTAGCTTAGATCATCACAAATTTATGGCTTTGTGATTGATGGATTTTTCATAGCCATGTTCTCTACCACTCTCCATCAGAACATGATTGTTATATTTCTCTTCCATATCCATATTTTCACCTATGTTCTCCTACGTGGAAACCCAGTGATGAGTTAATTGGGGTAATCATTATATTTCATACTTTAGTTTTTCAAGCCATGTATTGGTTTTCCTTTTTACGATGTGGGTTTCTATTAATGAATCTTTTTAGTAGTAAACCATTTATAACCCCGACGAATTTCGAGGGTGAAATTCATTTTAAGGGGGGTAGAATGAAACACCCCGAGATTTTATGAAAAATATTCCTTTTAATTTTATTGATTTCATGTGTTGTACGCTACACCAAAAGGAGCGTGCACTACATGCATCCTTGACTTGCCTTTCAATACACACAATCGTGACCTTCCTTGATAGCGTGTGTAGTACGCAATACTGAGTTTCACTAAACAACGATATGCTATTAAAATATTATTAAAACTAGTCGTTATGAATAGTAATAACCACTTTTTGAAATTTTGTAATTTTTTTTTTCAAAATGGACTTCATTTTTGGATTTGGAATATTGAAATTTTCTTAGGGTGAAATTTTGGTACTTTTCGAATAACTTTCATATTCTGATGAATAGTGAAAATTACTAAATTTCAATTAAAAACAACTTTTTTAATCGAAATAATTAATAGTGATAAATTATTAATTTCAGTGGTCTTAAATTATATTTTGAATATATTTTTACAATTTAATACAATGTTGTTCATTGGATGAAATTTCACATTTAAACCAGACATAAACAAGTGTCAATCTTTTGACAGTTATTATCTCTTAAAAACATGCTATTTGTTTTGACGATGGGAATTAATTTTTAAATTAATTAATGCAACTGATATGTTTTGAATTTTTTAAAATAGACTTCATTTTTGAGTTCATAATATCAAATATAGCTTAGGCCTAATTTTTTGTATTTTTATGGAAACTTTCATTTTTTTGATGAATAGTGAAACAACTAAGTGATAGTTAAAAAAAATGAATTTTTCATAAAACTTAATTTTACCGCTTCTGTGAGTGGAATTTCATAAATCCAAGAGACACGGTTGATGTCAGTAAGTAAAATGTGGTTCAATGAGATGAAAATAGTTTTTGCTGAATAGTAACTTTTTACTTTTATTTACTACGGTTAAAAGTAAATAGGATAATTAAGGGTAAAAATGATATTATTATTACCCTAACACTTGTAATAATTCTATTGGATAAGTGTAATTCGACCAAAAACATCCTTAGGAATAACATATGACCATTTAGGCCCACTTGGATTAGATTATGACATTTATTATTAATTTATTTAAAGAAGGGTTAAAATAGTTAATATCAACGTTTAATAACTAAATAATTTTTAATATAGGGTTATATATAAGATAAATTCGACTATAAATATTCATTAGAAAGCTAAAACGATTTCCTATATAATGATATTTTATTTGTAATTTTTATACTTTATATAAGTTAATTTATTTATGACACAATGATGATACAGTAATTATCTAATTAATGAAATATAGACATAATTGATGTTATAAATACCCAAATAAATGTAATTTGAGACTTTTTATGAATTACACTAATTTTATAGGTCAATATGACATGTTAGTATTGATTTAATCAACTTTGTTCGAACTAATAATTCTGTTATGATCTTCAAAATAATCAATTACTAAATAGTGTCAAAATTGACATATAATAGTTTTTAAACGAAATATTATATTATTAATTGTTATTTTATTCCTAAAAATCTAAATTTCGGCCAAATGACTTAGATAAGGTTATATATACTAATAATAAAGAACTTGGGGTTCGATTGGTTTCTTATAGTAAGTTTATTAACCTTATAGTATAAGAACACAAGAAGACACGGTAAAAGTAAAATTATTTAACTTAATGTTAAATCTAAATGATAAGGTTAAAATAGGAACATAAACTTGTCTAAATTCTATTGGATGAGATTATTTCGACCCATCTCCACCTTATCTTTTAAATAAATCAATTTGGATCTATTTAAAACTGAACTTGACTTTATAATAAAATAATATTTTTAGTTATTCCAAAGGTGCCCCTCTCCTCCCTTATAAAAGGGAACCTCCTCCCTCTCTTCCTCACACCACATTGAGCCTTCACGCTCGGCCAAAACCTGAAAAAGTATCTTCAACAATTCCATAGAAACATTCTAGAGGTCCTGTTCTTCTTCAAAGACCAATTTTAGTGCCCTAAGAGGAGGACTAAAAGAGACGCTTCAAAGAAGAGGTAATTTCCGTTACCGAATCTTTCATCTATATTTCTTCTTCCACTTATTCTTATTAGGTTGTTTCATTATGAAGTAATAACATCAGTATCACTAATATACTGATATATTATTATAATTATGAAACAACCCTATTTCACCATCTATCCATCCTACGGAAAATGAAATCACCGCGCGTACGTACGTACGGAATACCGTCTCCACGCTGTGGTGTATTCCATTTTCCACCACCACCTTACTTGTATGGGTATAATGGTGTAAATTAAAACTATATATGAATATTGTAAAGTGATATTGATTCGGAAATAGTATACATAAACTTCAATACAATTCCACGATCATGAGAACGATATCATCGATCGTGCGTACGTACGGACTACCGTTTCCACGATGTAATGAGATTCATTCTCCACGTTAACCATTCATGAATTATTATAAAGTATATATAATAAGTAATAATTAAATATATGAAATAATAATTATACTAGATTTAGGTGTATATATATTTATGTCATCTACTTAATTCCATTCAACTCAATAAGGAAACGAAAACAGCATTCATGCATATGTACGGCCTACCGTCTCCACGAACGGTGCATTTATTTCCATTTACTGATCTATAATATATATGTATATTATGAATATATATTATATATAAATCATGTTTTATATTATGGAATTAATTAATCATGATCTAAGTATTTATATAAACAATTACAAGTCAAAACACGTTTGACAAATGAAATAATTTTACCCAAAACGCTCTTTAACATGGAATTAACAAAAGAATGGGTAAAATAAATTCATAAGTGAACCATACATGATATCATAAAAATAAGTATGATTCTGTAATAACATTATTTAAATCATTATACAGGAGGTTCAGACACTTATGAAGAATATCAGACCTAAGGTAAGGGAAATATTACAATCTCATTTTTATCCGAGATTATTTATACTTTGGTATTTACTAGGGTGTATTTTATCATCCATATCAATGTTTTCTCAATATGTAATATTTATCCTTATAAAATAGTTTATATCCAATTTTACCCTTCGTTTTATTTTTATTAAAAGATATGGAAAGAATCTTTTGTTGTTTACATATGAGGTACTTTTTGACTTTTCCGACAAAAGTACGAGAAGAATGTTTTTTTATCCTATACGGAATGAATGGATTTTTAAAACAATTTTTTCCAAGAATCTTCCTCTAAAAGTTTTCAAGTTTTTTTTAATCAACTTCTTTTAGTTTAGAATTTATTACATATTAAGAAAGGAAAATTGTTTTTGAAGTAGAAAGGATATTTTCCTCAGGAATGGAGTTCAAGTGTTTTATCAAAATTATTTTCCATCTAAGATAATAAAGGGTTCAGGTTTTTATCCCTATTATTACATTTATTTGATTATGTTCTGATGGAATTATTTTTATGAATTCCTTTATCTTATATGAATTGTTTTATGATGTCACAATGATTAACATACCCATTTTTTTTCATGGGTTATGCTATCATGTATGGTTTATGATTTTGTGGCACACATAAGAATGGTATCACTATGAGATGGGTGTGACCTATATCTCCCTCCAATGCATTGGGTAAAGATTTTGAATCTCATGAGATAGACATGGCTTGAACGGCAGGTTAAACCGGTTCAGTGAAACAGGACTGAAACGAGGAGTGAACTCGGTTAAGAAAGGGACTTTGTCCACTAAGATAGTCTTGGCAATGAGTCTTGACTAATAAAAAATGATTCTATATGATTATGTGTGCATGCCACAAAGATTCATGTTTTAATTTATGATAATTGGGATTACATTTCACTACTATAATTTATCCCATGTTATGAAATTATGATTTCTTTTGCAGGATAAGATTTCCAAAAGTTATGTCCTTATGAGCATGATGTGATTGATATTTCTTTTTTTTACCTTTACTGAGCATTTTAGCTCACCCTTTTTATGTTTTATTTTCCCCAGGATATAAAGAACGGTTTTAGGTAAGAAAAAAGGGGGAAGATATTTATGGGAGATGTTGAAATATTTCACCAGGATTAGAAAACTACGTTCCAAGTTTCCAAAGACACTAAACTATTACGGTCCTTGTGTGTCTATTTTTATTATGTACTAAGTATTCTACAAAAGCAATGTAATGTCCATGTATGTTAAGCTTCGGGTCTCTTCACATGGACCTCCTAGATAATGAACCATCGGTACATGGAACGATCCAAAAGGCACTGGTGTATAGAGCGATGGTCAGTGAACCCAGCCAACCAGGGACCACATCGTCTAAGGTCTTATGCACATGCAGTTCGACAGCATATCGCCTCACGAGCTCATTAGTTCATGAATGAACGAAATGGGAAAGGTTTCACAAACCATTATCTCAAACCATAGCCTCTGAAAACCATGATTGACTGAGTCTTTTGTGGGTCAGGATATCTTCTCATGGGCCTCTGCAAATGGTGTTGCATGCCCATTAGATACAATTTCCACGATGCCCTATAAAAGCAGCATAAAATGAATTGAGGAGATATATGATGAAAGCTATAATGGGACTCAATTTTTGGATTAACGAACTCATGGTAAATTCTGTCTTCAGTCTGGATTCATCGAAAAAGATGGAATTGCAAACCACACTATATGTAGGTAAAGCCTATCCTGAACACTTAAATGGGGAAGATGAATAATAATATTAGAACCATGAACTTAATTAGTGAACCAAGAACAATATAATTCTCTTGAATGAAATCTCGGAGAACTAAAATGCCCAAGATCCTCCATCAATATGGTACAATCCATAGTGTATAGTTTTGCTGACTGAACCTAACAATACATACTGCATTATTACATGGATGGAACCTAAAGCGGTGTGATGGGACAAATACAACAATGGTACATGGTAGTCTATAAATATGCCTATGCTCCTCATTAGTATGTGGATGAACCCTCTTCCCACACACCACTATGGTATGTGGAGCCCCCCAAATCCTATATAAGATATCAGTAAGCTGAATGGGGGGTTTTCTAGTATTATTTCTTTTAGTTCCAACCTCACCTCTCTATTACCCTTCATTCCTTCTTTATCCCTCAGTGTGCTAGTCCTCAGGCCCTAATAAAACTCCTCCCCCAAGGCCATCAAACACGAACAACCAGACCATCTGGTGCATCAGCACACCCCTTCATGGTAAAATCCCCATGGTAGACGGAGTCACGAAGGCTCTCCCCACAACATATCATGCATCGAAAATGCATGGGGGTCTACATTCTCATGTTAATTGGGAGTCCAGCCTTAGGATACTAATGTGAACCTCCCTGCTATCCAGATTAAGGGTGATTACATTCCATTCAAAATAAATTAGAAATAGTGATCCCTAAAAAGAGTTATCTTAGAATATCCTTTGATGAGTATGAAAGTACTACACTTCATAGACCATATTCTGGGTCCCTCATATTGAGGTAAGTCCCCAATATTCTATGGTTGAGCTACATGACCTTTAATGTCCTTTCAAATTTAAAGGTGCATCACTCCGCACCCTCGCCCATAATTTCCCTGACCTCTTTTTCCTTAGGCTCTCCCTATCCCACTAATAGGAGAGGAAGAATGTGGTCTGATGGATCACTCTCATCCTCTTGTCTATCACACCGAACATAGATCACATAGATGTTTCCGATGATCACAACTTCCACACTATCTGAAATATGTGAACATTGTTTCCTTACCAAATCAAGATATGTAGGACGCCAAACAGAAATCCCAAGCTCAAAAGGGTGACCTCGCATAAAAGGTCCACCCAATCAAACCCCATCGAATGGACAATGTCCATGTGTTTGTTCTAGTTAATCTAAACTATGTGGGTTATGATTCCTCTCTCGATGATATGTATGAAACCCATCTTATGGGTTTGATCCCCAAAAGAAATCACATTCCATCCCTAATGGATGATGATAAACTCCAGATCAACATATTGTATGGATCAAGTCAACAGTACCTATGTAGCATCCAATATATGCATGCCTACAACGATAAGGATTACCAAGGGTATCCTAGAGACACACTCTTTGGGAATGAACCAAGGATTCATGAACATTTGAACATGACATATATCTATAATAGAGTACCAGAGTAAGCAATAATCCTCCCCCAGAAGTGTATGGTGTGCCTCACTTACCATCTCGTTGACCACTGGAGTCATCTAGTGTTGTTGATGGAATCATAAATGAACCAGTGACTATATTTGGAAGGTTGGTCTATGAATCATGGATACCCGTTCTGTTGGGTGTTTTTAGATCCACGAATACACCCTTTTGAGACCATCCAAGGAAGTTATATCGTATGGGGACTGATGTCACAAGTACTTGATCCCACATAATCACAAGCTGGGACCAACTGACTATGGCACCTCCTTTGCAATATGAAAGGGGTGAATTTCTAGGTCCCAATGGGGTTAATCCAACCTTATTCTAACGGATAATGATGCAGAATGGGTTGAAAAAAAAGGAATGGTGGATTTTATGTATACTGTCTCTATAAAAAGGGATGGGTGATGATCATCATCCGACCATTTCACCATTACCAGAAATGACCCAAATCAAAGGTGGAATAAAAATGGTGAACCCTACATGAATCATTAACCATGTTGGTGGTTCTACCGAAATGATAACAGAAAAAAATGATACTTCCCATCAGATCATTTTGTTCATCCCTGTTCCTATGAAACTTCCCACCTTATAAGCGGAAGAAAAATGGTGAACCAGACTTGAATCCTTAACCAAGGTGGTTGTTTTTACACCACTCTACCCCTTCACCACAAAAATAAAATGAGAGTGGAAGGGGGAAAGCAGAATCATTAGATATTCATATGTTTAAAATATTTCTATATTGATGCAGTTTTGCGGCCTACATGTCACATATGTTTGTTGTAGGTTCTCGTAGACAAATATTCAATTCAAATGACATCTCGACGAACATTGCTGACACACACATTAGTGTTCCCATAGGTGGTCAGGGAACCCCCAAAGAGGAGTTCCCATTTCCGTACCTAACATCTTCAATGCTGTGTATCCGAAATGCTGATTAAAGAGTACCACCAAAATGGTACTCACTCCATAGTGGAGGCCGTGAGACAGACCTCTAATAAACAATGGTCTTCCAGCCACCTCCATTGATACGACCAGCACCCTAGTACAATGTGTCCCCATTGGATATCTCAAACAATTTCTGGAGCATGTCTTAGAATGTGACAATGAGTAAGTCCATTATCATAGGAGGAAATGTGAAGTTGATACTGACATGTTCATATCAATTGTACAAGGGTCCTACAAACAGGCCCCCTCCAGAGAGTATTTTTGCCGACACTAGAAGACCAAACTTCCTCCTACAGAAGAGGAATTTATGTTGAGGGCACCTTCTAATGTCCAGGAGACCCATTCCCCTCAGCCTGACCGCCATGGAAGGAGAATATTTAATCAAGAACATGCTATCACCCCGATTACTGTGGAGAAAAACTTCTGTACTAACACGATGTCATTCAATAGGAATACATACAACTCCTCCCCCTCAACTCATGCCCATCATAGAAATAGGGTACAAAAATACGATCAAATGCACATTCATGCTAGTCCTCACTAGTCCCACTGTGAAGACAGAGCAACAATCAACAAGATGATGTAGATATCAAAAGAGGCACAAACATTCCACCATCCAAATACGGTGGCAACCAGCTACATGCAGGAACAAACACCTACAGATGCATATCAAGATTTCCATCAAAATAGGGAGGAAACAAGATATATACAGGCACAAAAACCAGCTATTGAATTTCAATATCTCCATCCAAATAAGGTGTCCATCAAATATGAGCAGATTCAAATTGTTGTGGATAAAAAAAAGCTCATGATTCTATTAATGTGGAAAGAGAGCAGATGAAACTTTCCACTCATAAATATGACGACTACAAGTCAATTACGGTGGGAACCAGAGAAGAAAACTGGTGGATGAATCATTTGACTATCCCAGCAGAGGATAACTATCAGTATCTACAGGAAACTCATAGAGGACTGGAGTAGGCCCAAACCCCCCGATCTGAATCAGAATGGGCCTTCATACCCATTCCATATAAAGATATATCTCATCACATCCTAGAAATTATGGATGATCAAACATTGATCCCAGACCATATCCCATAAACATGCCAATATATCATTACTTCAGCAAAATAGTGAGAATCCAGGACCATGAACTGGTTTCCTCGATCGAAATGACTCAATCACAAAATGAGATTGTCCCTCCGAAGAGGTTATGCATCCCTACTCCAGTCCAACAAGGATAACGGAAATATCCTGTGATATACGAACAACCATATTGGGAACAAATACTCATTCTAAATGGTGGAAATAGGTCCAACGTGGAGGCCTTCATATGGTAGTCATATATACCTACCAAAACTCATCATGTCTGCTGGAGTATCCTAGTTCCATCACGAGTCCAAAAAAGATAGGGACTCATACATGACGACCATTACCAAAATCCGGTGGCCATGGTTATTCACAATAGAGCACTCCAAAATGAAATGTGCCAAAGGAAATCAGAAAATGAAGAGCAAACACATGATTTTTCACCTCAAAAAGATGGTGTTATTGACCCACTAAAATATTTATAAATAAAGGCTCAGGACCCTGTCAGTTCATTAACAAATTTTGGAATTGGCAGTAGTAGTTGCAAAGGAACTCCACACAATGTCACTACCAGCAGCTCTGAAGGTCCTCCACAGAGCACCCACATGGGCTCATTCTGTGGGCCAGGAATGATCAATCAAGGGCGTCTATCTCCTGCTGTGTTTTGGTTTAGCCCTCCCCTATACCTAATTATTAGACCACACAATGTTCCTACCCATGAATTCATCCACCAGGATGGTCATCCACACAGTATACAATGCAGATTTGCTTCTCCCTACAGTCATACATCACGTCATGATGGTAGTACTCACCATAATGATATTCATTTCCAAGACCCTCTCCACAAAGACAGTTTCTATTATGGAACTACCCATAGTAAATACAAGCATTCAAAAGGTCCTCCCCTCAATGTAGAATATGATGAAGGCCCTCCTTAGGATGTTCACTATAGAAATTCTCTCTCCATATAGGTACGAATCTGTGATAGCTTTCATGTCCTTCACATCACTCATCAAGAAGGTCCTCCCCTTTGTAACATCAAGAAGAATGAAGGTATTCAATTATTTAATCACACCTTGATGATCCTCTATAGGTCACATTTCATAAATACATTTCATGTAGTCTATTATCAGGTTGCAATGATATCCCTCTCTATTGCAGCACTAATTATGATGGTCCTCCTCACAATCAAAATTTATTGGGAAAGAATGTACTCCCCTTTCTGAAATAAATGCGACAAAGTCCTCATATGATGACATGCTCGGAAAAGATTTTGATATTTTAGACACTCCATCTATGATGAGTGATAAAATTTCTCAACCAGAGGATGGCATAAGGACACGCACATATTCTCATCCACCCCCACACCATCCTCAAATCAATAAGACTCCCACAAGATTGTTTTCATGGAACGAAATTATTATGAAGTGGTTGAGCTAGGCATATCAAGTAGAGGAACCCCCTGAAAAACAATAGAAGGTTATGTTGCTTCTGATAAGATAATAAGATAGGGATAATATACCAGTGATGTATTGGCATGTGTACACATTACATTTCGACATACCAGGATTTTTGTTTGGGGAATGTATGTAAGACATTCACCTCAATATATGGAAAACTATTCACCAACTGAAAGAAAAATTACTACCCTACGAAGGGTATACAGACCATGTCGACTCATTAGGGGAGCTACTCCTTCAAATCAACTTGGAAGCTATCTCATACGCACATCATCCATAATCCGAAAGGTGAAATAATTATCATGAACTAGCCTGCCTCCATGAACTGCATAAGTTTTTTCACCTCATTAGCAATGCCATGACTAGAGTTCAAATTTGGGAATGGGGAGAACATGGAGATCCACCCTTCACCCATCTTCACGTCTAGAAAATCCTTGTGGAAATGACATCCTACAATTTCATCACCCAAAGAAAACAATAAAATGAATCCCCTATTCAAAAATGATGCGATACTCAACAAAACCCAGCATAGAGTAAGTCTCAAAAACATCATGAACAACGATATCAAGGCATCAAAAAGCATCTGATTTGGGAAACTAAGAACATCCAGTAGGCTTCCCACCTAATGGAAGCCTACTAGAAAATAGTGTTCATATCTTAAAAAGAACATAGACTCCATGCATACCCAATTCCATAATTGGCTAACACCCATGTCGGGGTATATGAAATTGAAATCGTGAAAATAGTGGTGGCTTCCGCCGAAATGTGGGAACAACCCTAGCCATAGGGCTGGGGGAATTTGTAAATCAAAGTTCTAGGTAAGACCAAAAAATATAAAATGTAAAGAATTAATGGAATAATTGGAACAACCCCACCCATAGGGATGGAGGAAATTTAACAACAAATCACTACATAACAGGAATCAATCTTCTTCCATCTAGGAAGAAAGTTGAATAAAGAATTCCCTCGTTCTGCCCCTTCTTATGGTTCACACCCTTCAAGACAAAGGTATGTTAAGTGGTCAAACAAGGGCTCCCTTTTGGCCAATCATCACCATGAAACCCAAATAATACAAAAAAATGGAAGGGGAAATTTCAATAAAGGACCTAAAAATTATTCCTACCATTTAAAATTGGGTACACCAAACCCAATGTGGTATTCCTTAATGATCATGGTAATCATCATACCCACAGATCTTACATGAAATGACGAAGTGGGAAAGGATGAGAATAAATATTATTCCCTCCTAGAGGAATCCCTCACCGACCCTGGTGGTGTGTATACCTGGAACTAGAGAGTGGCCCCAAATTGGGGTACCCCAATGTTATTCTGACATTACCACCCATGTGAGACCACTACAAGGACAAGAATAAAACCACGGTCGTCTATGATAAACAATATCTCCTCCCTTGAAATGGGTCCCTCACTCTCGAGGAATGTTTCTCAATATAGGATGATGAAATGAGTGAGGTCA
Organism: Viscum album; assembly: GCA_963277665.1. Lineage (NCBI taxonomy): Eukaryota > Viridiplantae > Streptophyta > Magnoliopsida > Santalales > Viscaceae > Viscum > Viscum album. The sequence continues at coordinate 1,203,860,912 of OY728145.1, forward strand.
TGATAATTAATGTCGAACTGTGTCGAAGGAGATACCTCATCAGATGTGTTACCCACGTGGAACGTCAAAAGGAGCTCCAAGAAATGAAGCATTTTCCATGGGCACTCATCACAACATATGAATTCCATCTCAGAGGCCCATCCAATTTTGCATCAGGACTAGAATCCCAAAAAAACCCAGACTTAGAAGTACATCATGACATCCCCCCCCCCCCCCGCTAAGAAGGATGCCAGAATATTTTAAGGTATACCCAAAAATAATACCCTTGGCTAGGTATCCATCCCAAATTCTAACAGCACTGACACACCCAGTCATGGCCACCACCACACATGCCAAAGATCAGGCCTAACAGGATATGAATCAAGGGCTCTTGAACAAGTTCGAGCAATTAAATCTTGATTAGAATCCATGAAAGGGCAGTGCGCTCCAATACAACAAGTGCAGAAACTCTACCCCGAATGTGTGAGCAATGTTCCTACACAACCAAACTTCAGAAACACTGTATTCTCCCTATTTAATGGATAGGGGGACCCAGAACAACATTTAATGCTCTATGACTCTTATTTTCACCCCTTTATGGGAACTCTAGAGTATCATTAAGAAGTAACACATAAGTACTTCAAACATACCCTTTGAGGCTCATCTTTCGTATTGTATACTAGCCTTATTTCCAATTAATTCATAGGATGAGTAGACCTCTAGTGACATTTGCTCTTCTAGTACAGTTTAATTCTTCCTATTATGAGGTAAAATGATCTCATGAATGGAGAACAAAAAGAAAACAAAATTCTCTCAGACATCACTGCCAGATAGAATGGCCTAACTTATTCCTTGAACATGACTCTCCACTATGATTAAATGCTTCGCTATGCATCCACAACCTCTATGATGAATTGTGAACCCCGATCATCCTATTGAAGTACAAAAGTGGGTTTATATATTTCTCTTACATTTCCCATTGAAAATAAGACATTTGATGATGGACCAATCTTAAATCTCAAGTGGCCCCATCATCCCGTGGGAAAAGAATGTGAAAAGATGAAGAGGCTTCCGTCATTCTTAATCGACCACCGACACTAGATCTAGTATTGAAGACCCCACTAAACCGTGAAGGACCCCCTAGATGCAAACATCTTCCCCCACCCTGGTATGATGAGTGATGAGGTGCTAAAATAAATCAGTTTGATGAATACAGAATCAAATTCTACTCATTATGAGATGACTAGGTTATGGCTGATTAATAGCTGTCTTGAATTGCAACATGCTCCAGCTACCAGAACCAAAGAGAGTCGATAAGGTGGGTCTTAATAACCATCCAAATTACTATCTATATCCTAGAATACTAGAACATAACATCCAGAACTGCATCATTTTCAAGAATATATTACAAAAGACTTTGATTGCGGGAATGTCAAGTTGGGCCCACCACCAGCACCCGTGGCTTATGTTTCCACCTCAGACCCAAGAGGGTACAAGTAGTGGAAAATAGTCTTCATTAATAATTTGAAATTTTTTGACAATTAGATGACCATGATAATCATCAACTGATTCCACGGAATCCTCTAAGTGCATTGGAAGCAACCAATTGTGCCACTAAGAGCTCCTAATAAAAAAAATTGTCCTCCTCGGGCCCTCAGTCCTCTAAAGGCTAGAAGGGAAGAATGCAAGAGGAAGAAGATGAGATGAATCCAAAGCCAAAGTCAATGTTAACACTATCAAAATTTATTCCAATAGATAAGGTACAATGGGAACCACCCTTCAAAATGGTATAAGGACACCACCCAAACAAAAAGGCACCATCTGAAAGAGATAGTCAGACAGAAATAGTGTCAGATCAAGAACTGATCTTCGTCTCCTTTAATTCCATTCTCTTGATGGACCCCTTCCCAGATGGAGACTATGGCCATGAACATGAATTCCCCATTCTCAAACGGTGATCCAAAGTAAGAGAATGCAGTGGATGGAGGTTTTTTAGATGACATGATTGTCGTAGGAGTCAGATTCCTAGCCACACCACATGCCAAACCGTTAACATTGCCGAAACTCGGGGATGGACCCTCCGATATATACAACAAGAACCAGAATTCTCTTCCACAAACATTAAGAGAAATCCTAGCCTAATTATCATATAATATTCATTAAGGGACAAAAAAAATATCAAATAACCAAAGGCATGGAAGCAGACTAGTTTGGCCAAACCCAGAAAGGTCTGTAACACCAACGACCCAAGCTACAGAGGCCGAACCATCAGTGTCCCAAACCCAGACCACTAAAGTTTCTATTAAAGTGAAGCCCTAATATAGGAATCACTGACCATTAGATTTGAAGTGTGATATTATAAAGGAGGAAGCTTTAGTACCAGCATGTCAGTCATTCCTGGATGTATTAAGCCAATCTGCAGATCTTAGGGATATACTCAATGAAGCCTTACAAAGTCCCTTGGAGATCGAGGTTGAATTAATAGTAACAAAATTGTATCAGACAGAGACTAGTCCTGAAGAATTTAACACCTTATTGTCTTTCAAATAAAGGGATAAAGACTCTATCATGGAAGGGAACATTTAATCCATATATGTGTTTGGAATGATAAATGGAATTTATTTCCAGAGGATCATCACCGACAACAGCTCTAATGTTACCCTCCTCCTCTTGAAAATGCTGCTTCATCTGAGATACGATAAAGAAAGGTATACACCCGACACTAAAAATCTATTAGGATATGAAAAAAGTGAGAAGAAAACATTTGGATGAATGAAGCTTGATACACTGCTCAGAGGCTCATGCGGGATTCCGAGTTCCTGAGAGTATAGTAATGTACGGACATCAACATCATATTTGGGAGGCCTTGGCTGATCATCACACTAAAATTCCATCATGTTACCACCATTGCATCAAATATTTCACTAATGGAAAAAATGGGGAATTTCACGTCGATAAATCAGCATTTGAGTCCAATGAGGCACATTTTATCGATTCATGGTTCTATGAATAAGATTAAAATTTTCTTTCGAAAAACCAAATTGATTGAATTAATAACCCAAATGGATTTGAAATGGCACTCACTGACCACCTACATCATCTTTAGGAATAGTCTGTATTACCCATCAACCATGTTGAATGCACAAGTTAAATTCCAGATACAAACATAATTGTCTGCATGATCTCTGCCACGACCACCAAGTCCAATGACATGGAAGAGCGTTCTAAATCCCATGATGTCATTAAAATCCATATCAAATATTCTCTTGGCCCATCCACGTGACCTCAAACAACCACGACCTCACTCATTAATGAAAAAATTATTTCTCTCCAACATTCTATATTTCTCCTAAAAAATCCTCTCTCCATCAGAATAGGAAGAAGATGAAGATGATGAGTAAGAAGAAGAATAGTAAGAACTCAGAGTTTCTCCTTATACATTAAAAGAATGTATCTCCATCTCAATCAACGAATTCATGGAGGTAAACCTGGATCCAAAAAACAACTCACATCCCACCCTGATCAGTGTGGCTATGCCTGTTGGGGACCAAGAAACATATTCCTCATTCATAAAGAATAATCAAGATGTTTTTTCCTGTAACTACATTGAAATTACATGCCTTGATCCTAAGGTTTCCACTCTTCATCTAGGAATAAAAAAGATCATCAAGGCTATAAGGAGGTAGCTAGATGGACCTACCCGACGTATGCTTCCAAATTAGAGGCTGATGTTAACAAGATGATCAAATAAAACATCATACCAGAAGTCCAATACCTAATTTGGATGGAAATAATAGTCCTGGAAAAAATTATTAATGGAAATATTAGAATATCCAATGACATTAGGGACCATAATCGGCACTACCCATAAGATGATTTCCCAGTCCCGATTGGAGAATTATTGATCGATGCAACCACCAGATATGAATCCCACTATTTCTTAGAAGACTATTCAAGATACAAACAGATCTGGTTGGCATAGGGGGATGATAAAACCACTTCATTAAGACCCCTCAAAGAGTTTTATATTATATAGTTACACCATTTTGTCTAAAGAATATCGGTTCCACATACCAACTCACCGTGAATTGCATCATGATGCCCTACTTGGGAAAATTATATCACAATTATGTCAACGATCTGGTGGTTAAAGCACAACAACAATCAAACCACATGGAAGATCATGAAACTATAATAAAAAAATAATGGTCGCCTAATTTAAATATAAATACACTAAAATGTTTTATTTTATTTTGTTTTTCCTCTGAGGTTGTTCATTTCTGGGTGGTGCATAAATGGTATGTTGAGGATCATCACCCATACCATTTTCTATATAGATTGTTTCTGATCGAATTCACCATTCCTTTTGTGTTTAGTTGATCAAAATCATTATACTTTAAATAATGTATGAATAACCATACGGGAACTATTGGTCATAAAGACCGATTTCATGGGGGTGAAGTATTGGTCCATTCATTCCAACTCATATATAACTTCATCGGATGGTCTCCAATGGTATTATTCATGGAGCCAAGAATACCCAATCTCCCTAGTATCCATGATTCATGGAAATACATTCCAATGCTATGTGCTCATTGATTTAGGATTCTTCCAATGACACTTAAGTACTCCAATGGTTGAGGGAATGGGAGGTCAGCCTCACTGCACCCTTCCAGCAGAGGATTGTTTCATGTTTCAAGACTCTCTCTAAGATTTAAGTCATGTTCATATGATCTTTAATCCTTTGATCATTCCCAATGACTATGTCCATGGGCTACCATTGATATTAATGATAATTTTAGGCATGCATATATTTTATGCTACAGAGGTGATGTTGACTTGAGAAATATAATAAGGCTCTCTATATTTTATCATCATACAGGAGGGATGGAAGGTGACTTGATGTTGGGATTAGGTCCATAACAAGGGATTCTTATGAATCCTCACGGGAGGAATCAAAACACACATAGTTTATGTTTGTGTTGAGGCTTATGTATGGAAGCAGCCCGTTTGAAGGGACATGATTGGGTGGACCCTCTTGGATGTGAACCCTTTGGAGATCGGGCCTTTGGGTATGCATTCTACGTATCGAAATTTGATCAGGAATCAGAGTTCTCATATATTTGATTATGTGAATGTTGTAATCATCTGAAAGCACTATTCCCACGATAGTCATGCTCGATGTGAGAAACAAGATGATTTGAAAGAATCAACAATGTTCATGCTTCCTCCCATATAGGTGGGGAAGGGAGAGCTCACGGAGAAAGATGCCGGGGAGACCATTGTCAAGGGTCTGAAGCAATGAACCCTTCAATTTTAAATGATATTGAATGTCATGTGGCTCTGTCATAGAAGATTGTGGACATACCTCAGTGGGATGTCCCCAGAATATATTCTAGGAAGGGCATGAGTTTCATCCTTGTCAAATGAGAGAGAGAAAATAACCCCTTAAACTAATCATTATTCACCTTGAATGGAAAAGAAATAAATAACCCTTAATCCATAGAACATGTAGGTTCACATCGGTATCGAATGGTTGAACTGCAGTTTAACATGGGAATGTAGACCCATAGGAAAACTCAAAGCCTGGACCATTGTGGGGAGAGCATTCACAGCTCTTATTACCATGGGTATGTATACTAAAAGGGGTTCCCATGTTAACCTGATGGTCTGATCACATAGGTCTGATAGAGCTGGAGGAGGAATTGTTCTGATGCCAAAGGAATGGCTAGAGGAGGGATCATGGAGGACTGTATGGTATTGAAAGGGTTGGGTTAGAACCGGCGGAAGTAATACCTGAAAACACCCCATTCTACATATATGATACTTATGCTAAATTTGGGAAGCTCTGTATATCATAGTGGTATGATAGAATAGGGTTAGTTTTTGTAATGATGTCTTATGAATGCATTGGTATAAAAAATGGTGTAAAATAGTGGTATGCGGCCCATCATGCTGCTTTAGATTCTATCCGCATATTGATGCAATACACAATGTAGGGTTCAGCCCACGTAGCGGTGCACTACTCTGAGAACCATATTATTGGTGGGTACATGGAATTAACATTATAAAGGGAATTAATCAATGATAAGTACATGGTTTGTGTTTTACTAGTTAGGTTCACGGTTCTATTAGTATTATTCAATTCCCTTGTTTTATGGTTCATAGCTAGCTATACCTATGGAGAGAGTGGTTAGCGATTCAGGCTTTTACAATTAATCAATACGGATGCCAGAGTCTTCTCCAAACACTTTCTTCAATCCTTTCAGTCTCCATCAAGACTTCTTCATCATTCCCTCATCCTTATACACTATATCCTTTTATAGATCATTGGTACATTATTATCTTTTGGGAACGCAACGCCATTTACAGAGGCCGATACAGATATCCCGACCAGCTGAAGACTCACTCAATTGGGGTTTTCTAAGGATTTGGTTCATCGTAATGGTTCTTATAACCCTATATTTTGGCTTTATCCGCAAAATAATGTGTTCACGTTATGATATTCAGATTGATTTCACGTGCACAATTTCATCGGAAACACAGTTATTGGTTTACTTTGCTCATTGTCCATTGCCTCAATGGCCAGCGGTCCACAATTCATTCTATGCACCCAGTGGTTTGGGATCCAACTAGTCTGTATACCATTCCCGATGATGGTACATTGGCCACTTGAAATCAATTGAAAACATGAATGACTTCAAGTTTCTTATGAATTTTCGAACTCAATTTGTGTCTATTTAATTTTATAGACATGTAGTATTACTTTTTTCTTTCTGAAACGCATTTGAGGGGGTATTTTCTTCCCTTAGAGGGATTTTCAAGACCATTCATATCACCTCCATTAGAATGGGGGCCATTTGGAATAAAAAGGGGATTATTCCGATGTATAAGTGGTCCTGAACTTAAATGGATCATGGTAGAATAGACAGAACCAGTAGTAGGGGAACGCATGAATATTTTGGGGCCCATGACATATGTCTTTTACAGTTTAATAGGGAAAAAGTGCTCTCAATATCCCCAAAATCCTATACTCTCACGTACATTGCTCCTTGAAAAATTCCCTTTTGTGAAGCACATCATATGTTCTATGAACCCGTCTACTCTCCATTTGTCCATCCACGTACCATATTTTGGATTCTACAAATGGTTTTGTTAAATTTTAAGACTTAAAATCAAGATTCATAATAGGTGGATGCTACGCGGATGGCATGTCCACATACCGATCATGGATCAGTGAACTGTATTTTAAGAATAAAAAATACGAACATTAACCATTAATCCATTATTTCAAAATAAGAACATTATGAAGACCTAGGTTTTCAGTATCCACTTTCCATGAACCATTTTGTTCATTGGCCAATGATCTATGGGTCAATGCATCGTGGATAGTTCATATACCTTTTATGTACATTATGAGAGGCATCGACATACTATACCTGTAAGTAGGGATTCTTATGTGTATGATGTAGTGCCCAGATTAGGCCCTCTACAAAATATGCAGTACATGTTATGTGGCTACTGTGTTCAGTTTTTGGGAACAGTACATGGAGCATTATTTGTAAATATTTTGATTCTTTTAGACATTCTTCCATAGCCTTTATCCTACAAATTTTTAATTGTATTAAATTTTCATCGGCATATAGTTCTTCTTGTAAAGGCTTATATGGGTTATTCACAAATAGATTTTGATGATGCTTATTCTTCTACGGACACTATTGCTACCCCACTTTCTACAATAGAAAAAATATCGAAGGACTAGGTGAATTTTGTTAACGAAAAATCTATGGTCATTCTATTTCACCAATATCTTGAATATATTCTCACTGTGGGTCAACGAGATAACCTGGTCTCATACATGCTTTCTACTTATGGGTTTGGCCATTTGTCTTACACAGTGATCCCATCTCCATACCTGATTGATCATCCTACCACCTAGATAAATAATACTTCTATTTTGAAGGCTATGATATCTTAGAAAGGGAGGTTCCTTTAAGGAGAAACTATATCCATGTCTTTGATACAGTATACACCTCGTACCTAAGAGGGGGTCCAATAGAAGCCTGATCAGACTAGAAATTGTTACCAGGGCATCCAGATGAAGGCAATGTCGAATGAGATGAATAGTTGTTCATATCGAAGGGACCTTCACCATGGAGGCTTGTTTTTCCTAGACTAAGGGTGTCACTTTTAGTTTTTCCTATTTTGTGGAGAATTCCAAGTTGACCTACAGACCGTGGGACTATACAAGTCCTCTTTAGCTTCACTAACATACACCCAACATCCTATTAACTTTATTTCACATCTCTTAAATAGGTGGAATCCAGATACCAACAATATACATTTGACCGATGGGGAGGTCAGTGTCAGCCTATGGTAAATCCAACTAATTTTGGGAGTCCCTATCGTTGGGGGAATGTACAATGAATTTCATAATCCCTCTACTATTTGGGATGATGAAGAAATAACCCCCACCAGATCAAGATACTGAACATCCAAGAGAAGGTGCATTTGAAGGAATGTGATCCACGTCCGAAGCAAGAAGTTCCATTTGATGACTGGTTTTGCACTTTGGATAAACAAAATGGTCTAGAGCCGGATCTGTGGAGACCCAGTTCTAGTCCCACCAAGCCACCTGGAGGTGATCATGTACTTACTAGACAACCATGGAAGAGGGGGGTTTTTAGAAATGGGTATGGAGGATCATCCCAGACGTCTATCTGATATTTTGACTGGAGGATTTCTAGGCCTTGTTCCTTAGTGGATGGATCCTACCCGTGTGGGAATCTGGTGGTGTAACAGCCTCAAAAATTATCATGGCCGCATAGTTGTCCGCAGGAAAATGCATCAATTTGGCTATCATAGTGTTCCCAACATATATTGAACATTAGGGAGAATCAGCGAAGGGGGGTCACCCTACTGGATGACTAGCCCTTTTCAAAATCATTAGGGCTTGATGGAATACCACATCAGGGATTATTCCATCATAAATTACCTACAATATTCAGAATTTCAGCCTCCGACCATACCTTCAGAGAACAAAAGGGGTTATTCCAGTGGATTGGGCTTCATAGCATTAGCAAGAGAGGAAAATGAAAAGAATAAGTAGGAGTTAATGGATTGTATCAATCTTAAAAAATGTTTCTCTTACCACCATTATGATTCCCCAACTAGTAATTTTAAAAATAATGTTTCTAAAGACATCATCAACTGAGGTTACATCTTTTCTTTACGATAAGGAATCTTGGTTACCTGTATCGAAGGGGTACATATTTTTGAGGGCTATGCACCCTATATATTTGCTCGGTAATTCAATTTCATTCATATGTTGTTCCATTCAACATGTAATAGTGCTCACCAGGAGAAACATCATAAGATAGCTCTCTAATTATAGATAACATTCACCTTAGAGACCCCCCATAGCCAACCCTAACATCCGGATTCTGGGAATTATGTTCCCTTCCATACCAGGAACTTTTTTGGGACCTATATTAAGACTTATGTCGATGGAAAATTCTCCGACCTGGTGCCTATTGTGAGTACATCAAAAGAATCCAATGAGAAATCAAAAGAGAAGAAAAATTGATTTCTGAACACTCTCGACCAGGAAAAGTCCTCTGATATTTTGTTCACTCCCGAAAGGAGTGTTGATAAAGAAGGGGTTATGACCTCACTGGTGGACGAACACGCTGTTGGAGCTGTTTCCAGGAGTCCATCATCTATTCCTTTAGATCCTGATTTTTCTATGTCCTGGAGGAAATCAAAACATTTAAATGTTTATTCATATACTCGTGAATGATGCCACCATGATTTATGATAGCTCCTCCATACTACAGAAGTCGACCTTACTGGCATTGGATATTTTTCATCACCAGATGTCATTTAATTTAGTGAGGATCCTGATAGGGTGAGTTGAAATATTAATGGCCTCAATGTCGTCATTCACTCTATATGTGGTCCCCATATGTACTCACATCAAGTACATTCCATGCTGCGATAAGGAACTATTGATGAGGATTAAGACATTGTAGGCTTTCCTACTACGGCTGCCTCAAAATGAGTTTCTTAACTGCTCTAATAATCTCATAAATCTTCAACTTCTTAAGATCCTAAGTTTCCAAGAACACCTAGGAAACTGTTTCTGTTTTTGAAACCTGCTCAGCTCCATTATACATTCCTTCTATCACTGGTCATCCCATGTACACCTGCATTACTAAATTCTTAGAGAGTTTGGGATGAATTGTGGGAGATCGCCTCAAATTAAGATATATGGAGGCTTCATCGTAGGGAACACTTTGATCTTTCTTGATTTTGGGGATTTGCTACTCATACTAGTATTTTAGCCAATGAATAACCTGATGATGTGGAAGACTACTTGAATAAAATGTATAGGTTTCTTCATTCTCTTGTGGATAGGGGTTACTGGTCAGACCATGTTGTATTGATGGCAGTATTCCCACAGCCGGCAGGAGATCAATTATCTATAACATATGCCCTTAAATTGTTTTCTTCCAATGATGTAGAATATTTCCCCCATTATTTTTTATTCATTAGGGACATAACAGATCTTGGGAAACAACCATTTCCCTGAGTTATTCTCCCGAAGGTACAATGGATGGGGATTACTCCCCCTAAATGGTATGGAGTAATATAGAAGGACCCCTTGAATCACAAGAACATATGGAAGCAGTTATCTCATACCCTTATTGGGTATTTCCCCCTCCAAATCCTCAAGGATATATTATTCCAGATCTATCCCCCTAGCAGTCAATGAAACACAATCAAGACTCCCAATTGTCTAGCAGTATTCAATGAGGGGTCACAAGTAAATTTCAATTTATCTTGTTATTGAAACAAGTACCTTTATCTCGAAACGTACTGGTACATATATGTACTCTGATGCATGGCCTATTGGTGACTAGACAAAGATCGCTAGAGCATCTATAGGTGACGTCCCTTTTATGTTAGAGTAAGGGTCACCATCTATCATGGATGATCGATATAGGGAAGAAGGGCCATTTGAAGAGACCGAGGGTGCTGCTGACCCCTTTGGTGTACCTAATCCCGTTAAAAATATTTTCCCCAACATTGGAATGACATACAAATGTTATAGGCTCACTTGAAAAAACTGAGATGACTCTCATGGATATAGATAGGGTAGTTTATAGTATAGGGGCCGAGTCATGTGAAGTGCCCCAGGCCTTGTTGGATCTTGGAGTGGTTTTGAATATTGGGGAGCCAATGAATCTCATTGTAGTATATTTTTCCCCTTTAGAGGGAGTTACTTCATAGTCTACTTCTTCATCTCCACATAGTGGCTCTAGTGAATTCTTAATCAGGTATACTGATGTTTCATCCCTGAAATATTTTGAGTGATCTATCATGCCATTTTTTCTAGTTTTGATGGTGTTTTGTTTTCTACCCCTAGGATTCAAATACCATGGTACTTATCTAGAAATACAATCTATACATTCCATATATTAACCAAAAACATTCTATGGATCACCTTGAGGGAGACTGTTTCGGTCAATCATGGCCCCGTGTCTTTAGTGTTCCAACATATGCATGCAGTGCCACTAATGATTGATGATGCAGTGTCACATGTTTTAGATAGTGGTACCACTTCGAGGGAGGTAGGTATAGAATACGTCTCCCCTCCATCCCCAAAATCAGAAAGACATTCCTTAGCAATGGGGACAGATTCCCCTACCCGAACATCTATTACCATTAATAGAGACGAGGTTGTTGTTAGGTCAAGCCATTCTGTAGCTGCCGAGTCAAGCCCCACTTTGGTGACGTTCATTCTTGAATATATTTCATCATCATGGAGTGATTCTGTGACCAATAAATAAATCTTATTCATCTTCATGCCACATAGAAAAAGTCATGGAGTACCATTTGTGATTAATCTCTGTGACTCCATTGGATGATATTCCAGTGATGTTTCCAAAGTTACACCATTTGTTTTTGGTCATGGGCTTTGGTGGATTCAACTATCATGGAATTTATGATATAGCAAGAAATGTAGTTTCTTCTTAGGATGAAACTGGTCCCCTTGATAATCAACTCTCCATGGTAGAGTGTAAGTCTTACCTCACTGAGACATAAAAAATTCTCATTAAAGAAGCTTCCACTCATGTTGGAACGGTTTACATGATGAAAAACAAACTCATGAATCAAGAGTATTTGATGGAACAGATTGACAAGGATGTGGAGCAAAAAAGCTAGAAGATGGAGTAGCTCAAACAGGAGCAGGACAAGGCCACATATGCCATTGGATAGGGGAGATGTAAAATGTAGGAGGGAGAGAGAACCGACCTCCAATACATGAGGGAAGATGAGGCACTAAGGATGAGTGAAAATGCAGAGATTAAGAATTTATCGATTCTTCACCCAATCATTGAGGAGTCTCCCAAATTGTTGAAACAACTTTTCAACAATGTTCTCAATTCAATTGTAAAGGTCATGTCTTTCTCACATGGAGAGGTTTCAGGCTATTGATGCCCACCATATATTTTTATGGATTGTGATGGTACTAATTTGCCTCTAAAATATATCTATTTTAATTTTGATGTTATGTAGATTGATCAATCAATAATATAAACATCATATTGACCATGTATTATTTTAATCCATGAATTGAAACCCGAAAACTGGAACAATCGAACCAGGCACTCATTTTTTCTTGATCTACGACACTAAGTCAGCATAGTTCGAATATTTTTGGGGTTTCAAGGAAAACCCCATGACCTTTTATTTCTATTACATTATTACCGTAATATTTTGTTAAGCCTATATTTCACATTATTAATGAGTATAGAATTTCTTTTTCCTAGGATACCCTTTGCCGGATTTCATCCTAACAAGATCTACGCCTTCTATGATGGGTCAATGTTTAGTTTGTTTTTTTAGTGGACCGATACATGACTTTTAGCTAGAGGGTCCCTTTGTGGAATTTAACTTTAGAATGTATTTCATGTTATTCAGTAGAAGTTAACAGTCCTGTTAATCAAACTTATTAATGATGTTTTAGGTCGAATAGTTTTTACCAAACGTAATGGGAAAGAAACACAATTTGGGATAATCAGCTGGGAATATTGTAAATTTCTTCAGACATGGATTAGGGAATTTTTATCAACATTGATTTGTGGGTTTTATACAAACATGAGGTTCAGGATCTGCTTTAGAAATATATAGGTAGGAATGATATTTCATTACGACGAATTTTCCTTTGATTGATGGTCGTTTTTGTGGATTACATATATAGAGCCACTAGGGAATAATGTGAATAATCATGAAACAATTTCTGTAGGACACTAGACTTCCATTTCCAATGGCCTCGTTGGATTTTCAATACTTGGAATTTATTTGGATGTCAGGATCCACCGTGTGTTGATGGCCTGGGTAGTGTTTTCTGAAAACATTACATATATTCATATAGACATTGAGTGGGAAACTATTCCCTCACTTTTCTTACTTGTGTGAGGGGGAGCTATTGAATGGTCATATTAGATAAGAGGTTTTTTATTTAAGGTGCACATGGAAATAAGTTGGTACATAATCTTTTATCAATGATTTATCAAAATCATGGTATGTGAGACGACATGAATGTCATTTTAGCATACAAAATATAGAACAAACTCTCATGCAGACAAATATTTCTATTATTGATAGACATTTTTTTAGACAATATATGCAGATCCACAGGGGCATGATGTACATTGTCAAGAAAATGTATCAGTGGGAAACTGGCATTCTATATTCTATTTCCATTGAGGATTATATATATTGAGAACATTCTTAATATAATATGTGACCTTCATCCAGGTGTGATCTTGAAAAAAAAGAGTCATTTTAACTGAACTTCTTCTAGGAAACCAAGAAACCGGATGGGGAACTCTTCTTTTGTATGTGGGTCAACTTCATGCATATAGATGAGATGTTTTTAGAAACCAGAAAATGAGCCATAGAAGAATTAGTCATGTATGATTAGATATATCTAGGATATGAGTAAGGAGAATCTGTAAAATTTGACATTGAGGGCCCTTGAATCAGAATTGATGGAATGTGGTTAGGAATCTATTGGGTGTACTGAGATTGGAGAGGAATCTCCTTGGGGGAATTTTCCTTTCATTTATGGCCATTTCTATGGGAATCATTTGTAGAAACACTGTGGAATAAGGGGTATTGTCAAAAAAAAAAGGTTTCCATAAGACAATTTCCATCCATTACATATGTTCATGGAGGGTTATGTGGATTCATGATCACACAAAGAACTGAGTTTGAAATATGGATAGAGTGTATCTGGAAATATTGGGGACATTTGGGTTGCGATTGACACGTGGAATTGGGTGTCCCTTATGTTGATCTGACATGTATGTAGGGTGATGCACTAGTTCCATCTTTGGGATACCTAGTCATTTAATGTCTTATGGCCAGGACATGGGGTTCCTCTCATGGGAGGTAATAGTGACATTCCTTTTAGGGTCATGCTTCTAGAAACAAATTATTGGACTATTTTTCCATAATGCCATGGTAGATCTCTACCTGAAATCCCTAGGCTCACTTGATCTATGCTCAGTGTGTGAAACAAGGGATTACAAGCATTTTTTTCATTGCTTAGGTATAGAAAATTCAATATTAAATGTCACATTTGTTCTTAAACCATAGTTATTTAGTTTAACATCATACATTAAGGATGATTTTATCCTCGCATTATACTACTATGTGGTGGGGACGTGGTGATGTGAAATTTAGTAGGATGAGTTAGGACGGTCAATGATAATTAATTGTTTTTGTTTTATCGAAACCAGGATGTTATGGTGTTCCTTAGATGTGGGTGATGGTAGAAGGTGTAAACCATAGTCTAGAGGGAATGTTGAATCAGGAGGAATGAAACGGGGCTTGAAAGGCATTGGGATTACTGAGATAATAGAGAACCCTCCTAGGGATGCATTAGTCTTTGATTGATAGCCATTTTTTGTGTGTGACATATTTCGAGCCACCAGGACATGATTTTCATAGTAAAGAAAATGTGTTATAGGGAACTGGATTTCTGTATCAAATGGACTTCAATGATTATAGAGATTCCAATTTTCACTGGGTATAGATTTTGACAAATGGAAAAGATATGTATTGTAATGTAAGGAATACCCATACCTTGATTAATTGCACACTAATGGGGCTTTCACATAGCTCTGGATAATATTTATTGGGGGAAGCATGATCTTTTGACTTCTCATGAGTGTGGGGAATGTGCATGATCTCGTAACACCATGGAAATATGCACACAACACTTTTAAACATCCGCAATTTATGTCATGCGATTAGGATCTTTCATGGTCCCCAACCAATTTTTGACCTATGTATGAGGGATAAGGGAAATATTTGATGGTGGCTCGCCTTGGATGTGAAATCCAAATGTCCATACGTACACTACGAGGGAATGAATCAATCCATACATAGTTCTGAATGTTCCTTGAACTGATCAGGCTCAGACCATGTTTAATAACACGTGGGAGCATTTTGTTTTAATATATATGTGGATAGTCCTGGATTCCAAATCCTGATGTCACTATGCTTCCTATGAAGGTAGGAATCAATCCATACATATTTCGGATTGTTCCCTACATATGTTTTCTCGATGTGTAGTCACATTTGAGATCATATATATATATATATATATATATATATATTTAAGTATTGTGATTGGATGGACAGGGATTCAAAATATGTGTGTCAATACGTACACTATGATGGCACGAATAAAGCCGAACCTAGTTATGAAAGTTCATTGTATCGATCTGGATTGGTTCACATACATGGACATTTTGATTCATTTCCTACAGGTGTTAGGACAACCATAACTCCATAAAATTCATTTCTGTTAGAGGATCTATACCAATGGTCCTTATCTCATGTACGTTATACTCAATGTGAGAAACATAGAGTGGTCATGGAGTCACCTTCGCAAGTTTGGGTAGATAGAGAATATGATGATTTTTTTTATTGTGGGATGGGCCAAGATCAAGGATCGAGGCATCACTACGTATCCTGGGGGGTTAGAAATCAATCTGTACATAGTTCTGCATGAACCCTATACTGATTTGGAATGGTCCTGGTGTAGGGGAATTTTCATTCTATCCATCATAGTTGTTAGGTCATTAATGTTACTCCATAGTTTTCTTTTGTAACTGAATCCCTCCCATTAATGCTAAGATTACATGAGTTATACTAGGTGTCAGAAAAAATTAGTGAATAGGGTTTCCCTTATGAATATGGGTAGATAGTGGGATTGATAGAGACATTTTTTATGGGGGATGGGACATGATCTAAGATCGAGGTGTCGCTACATATCCTACGAGGGAAAGAATCAAGTTGCATGTAGTTTTGTGAGATATCAGGCAGTTTATTGTCTTGTGATTAGGAATTTTTTTGCAATGTAGTTTAAGGTATTACAGAGAGTATAGGAGTCACAAATAAATATAATTTTACAGAGATAAATTCCTTGTAGTTTAACATTGTGTGGAAAGAACAATGACTCATATTTTAGGGTCATATAGTTTAGACCAGAACATAGGGGGCTATTACTCATAGTTTAAGGTAATAGAGTTTGGACCATGACATGGAGTATTATGAATACTTATTTTATCTTCATAGTGCTTGGACCTTGTATTCTGGGTATTATAACTCATATATTAGGGTTATAGATAATGAACCTTTTAGCTACTAGGAATTATAACTCATTTTTTAGTGTCATTGAGCTTGTACCTATTGGATTCTGGGTATTATAACTTATTGTTTTGGGTCATAGATCATGTGACTTGACTTCATTATATTATTTGAATTATTTCTTCAAGAATGATGCATTTTTGGGAGCCATTACGAGTTGTCTGTCCATTGGTATTAGGGTGTATGAACCATTGGAATTCACTATATGAATGATGTATGGTACTTTCATTTTTTGATAAAGATTTGGGGGTTTTATATCATGTATCATTGGGGTTATAATAACTAACACCATTTCTCCTTCGAGGAATGATCTAAGTATATTCTTTTTGTTGAAGGCTAATGTAATTTGGTTTCGGTAGATTTCCAAATGGTGTAATGTGTGCAGCCATTTCTCATCAAGTTTCTCCATATCATCAAATTTTCTATGGGATTTCTCATCCATGGACAGTTAATTGCAAATGGATACACGAAGTGATGGTGCTTGTATTTCAATAGGTTGCACCACCAATTCCCCATATACTAGTGAGTATGAGGTTTCTTGAGTGGTAGTGCATGTTGTTGTTCGGTAAGCCCTTAAATCATAATAGAGATTGTCTGGCCACAATTTCATAACCTTATCGACTATCTATTGGAGTACGTTGGACAAAGTCTTATTGATAGCCTATATTAGTCCATTGGTCTCTGAATGGTAATGAGAACAATGATTGACATTAATACCATACTCCCAGTATAACTTGTCTAGCTCAGAAAAGAAGAAGTTGGTGTTGTTTTCTGTCAAGGTGGTATGAGGGATAGCAAATATGGAACGGATATTGGAATTCACAAAGCTGATGATGTTTTTCCCCATCTTCTTTAATGGTCATAGATTCAGCACATTTAGAAAAGTTATCGGTCGCTGTGAGTATGAACCTAAATTGTATGGCTATTGCAGGAGGATATTGTCCCGCAACATCCATCCCATAGGTGATGAATGTCAAGGAGTACTTGGTTGCTTGAAGTAACTCCTAGGGGAGGGGTATGAAAATAGAATGAACATGGAAGAAATGGAACTTTTTGGTTAATATGGTGCAATATTTATCATAGGGGGCCAGTAGTACCCTAGCCATATGATTTTGTGAGAGATCACAGTTGCTAATTGATGAGATCCACAAGAAACAACATGCCCTTCATTCTTAACGGCACCTGTCTCTCATACATCAATGCACCTGAGAAGGTCTCTATCAAGTCCTCGTTTGTAGAGAACTTTTTCTTTTTATAACCCTCTGTAGAAGGTAAAATTGACAACTCGTATTTGGAACTACTCCCTTGCAGTCTTATCTGGTGGGAGTTCCCTGTTCCAAATGTAATTTGTAATGGGTGTAATACAATCTATGGTGAGATAATAAGGCTCAAATACGGGGATGATTTCCTCAATTTTCTTCATATTT
Organism: Viscum album; assembly: GCA_963277665.1. Taxonomy (NCBI): domain Eukaryota; kingdom Viridiplantae; phylum Streptophyta; class Magnoliopsida; order Santalales; family Viscaceae; genus Viscum; species Viscum album. Next base: position 1,203,879,049 of record OY728145.1, read on the forward strand.
CTCTATATATATATCATGACCATCTATAAGTGGGTAATTTTGATGATTGATTCATCCCAATTCGGATCCTCCATGGCTTTGGATGTTTTTTATAAAGCATCATCTTGGGAATTTTTTTACCAGGGGATATAATTCAACAATGGTTATGATAGGAATTATGTCATCAAATCTCAAACATGGTTCATCAAGGGAAACAATACTTATTTCATGATGGCATAGTCACCATTAACCTATTAGACTACTAGATTTGAATCAACCTCTATTTTTATGTGTATGGATCACACATGAAGATCCAGTTCTAAACCTGCAATGTGGATATAGTATTTTTAATCATTATTTGTACACCCTTCCAAAAGAAGGAATGAGTAATGCAAGACGTCCCTTTAGGGGGATAAGAGTATAACTTTGATACCCAAATAGTTGAGATTGGGATACCTCATCCTTTTTCCTTTTGTGATTCGAGATTCTCCATCGATGTAATCTACTCATTTCTGGGGTCGACCTGGATAGAAAACATTTCATCATCTGGAATTTCAGCATCAAATTGTTTTCTTTCTTCCATGGGGTACTCGACTAGAATAAATGCTAATGACTATAATTTGATGGAAATTTGGAACATGTATCATATTTCAAACTATTTTATAATGACCACCCATCGTGATAGTTTCCCATTTAGCATAGAACAGTTGAGGATATATTTAAACATGTTGTTGCAGGAAATCAAGTGGACCTCATGGTGCTGAAGGTAATTCCTGAGTTTCTGAACTACAATGATTAGGGCTAGGTAGTTCTTTTGATTTTGGAATACTGGGTTTTGGCACCAATCATTGTTCATGTTAGGTAATATATGTTGTTCTCACTACCAAAATCATTCTTCTATGCGAGAATGGTGAAAAATGACCATTCCAAGGCAGTTATGTACCAAAGGAGGGGCCACCCCTCAAATAGGGACATCAACACCAATGGGATTAGATGGTATCTTTTATGAATATTAAATACTTCAATTTAATCATTATCCCATCCATATATTACTATTTTCTATATAAATGTGTATCATTCCATAAGTAGTTCTAGAAGTACCATGTAGTTTATCATATTTTTGAAATGACATAAGTCACCTGATGTAAAATAAGAATTGAGGCTATTATAAGAGAAAAGATCTTGGTGTCATTATGTATCATGATAGGGGAATGAATAAAGCCACACATAGTACTTGAAAAAGGGTCCTTATGGTGATCTAATTCAAACATATGTAAAAAAGGGTCTCATGAGCCACTAGGGATTAGTAATGATGTGATTAATGCATATTAATTGAAACTATTCATTTATTAAATATACACATTGAATGACAATTTCTGGTATCATGGACAATTGCATAATGTCAAATGAATTATATGTTAACTGTACAATTTGATGATAGGTGGTGAGGACAAATATTGTCAGATTGTTTAACACCATGGAATAAGGAAAAATATGTGACACATTTTAACGTCATGCAGCCTAGACATATATGGTTGTTATGTAGTTTATTGTCATTCAATTAGGATATAAATCTGTGTGATTGTAATAATTACTTTTTAAAGAATATTGCATTGGTTGGAGTTTTAATAAGTTCTCCATTCATCGAGTTTGGGGAAGATGCTCCATTAGAGTTGAAATTATGTATGGAATAATGACCATCCCACTTTGTTTCTAGTATTGGATGATTCTTCCCTCGTGTCATTGGATTCCAATGGACTAATACCAATTTTCATTGAATAAATGAGTAGAGGGGAACATTCTTGATAAAAGCTCATGATATTCTTCTCTGATATTCATCCATGATATGCAAGGTTTGTAATATCATTCGTCTAATCATTCTAGCACCTCAATTTTTCTTTTGAGACTATTCATATGTAGATAAATGGTCATATATGGTACCTTAGTGGGGAGGAAATTTAATTTCAATAGTAATATTAATTTCGTTTGGTAAAATAATGAATATGGGGTCAACATTATTGTAGTATAATTAGTAGTCCAATAAGCCCACAAATCATGTAGGAACATATCATTATGGTATTGTGCTCTAGGTATAGATTCATTGACTTAGAAGAACATGAATTGGTTCCATTTTCCATCAATATAGTATGGGGGAAACCAAATCTAGTAATGATATAAACATTGACAAAGACAACACGGATTTTGTTCATAACTTCCTTGAGAGTTATTTCCCAACCAATTTAAAGTAGAAATCAGTAGTAGTAAGAATATTCTCTAATTGAATAGTTGTAGTTAAAAGATATGGTCCTACAATATCTAGTCCACCATATAGAAAATGGATACGAGTATTTAGCTATATGTAGTATCCTTGGGGGAAGATGAATAATTTTGGTATACATCAGGTAGGGTTGAAACTTCACAGTGAAATATATGCACTCTTATGCCCTCAAAGGCCAAAAGTATCCAAGATTTTTTATTTGATCAAAAATCCTATGATCAGACTGGTGATAACCATATGCCCTTTCATGTACATCTTTCGTCATAGCCATAGTTTCATCCTAATAAATTCATCTAAGAAGAATTTCATTGAATACTAATCAATAAAAGATGTTTTGGTGATCTGGGCCACCATAAAATGTGAAATCAACTGCTTGAATCCAGATTTGTACTCTTTTAATTATATCCAATGGAAGTACACCATTTTGGAGATATTCCATTGTGGGAATCATCCTACCCATGGTTTGAAAATATGGATCCAAAATGGGATTGATATCATTAATATAAATTATATTTATTTAGAAAAAATTTGAAAACTATTGACAATGATACTTGATAATGATTGTTTCATCTAGAATTGTACCTTTCAAGGCCTTAATAGTATTTTCCAATTCTACATCTTAGCCATTTTTTCATCGTCAGACGTACGACAATGTTTGATCTGAGTAAAATTCTACAATTAAATCTCCAACATAATCACATAGGGGAATTAGTTCCTATTTATAATTGAAAAATCCCCGTTGATTTCTTTATTAGAAATTTTGAATCACCAATCATCTCCATGTATTGAACTGGTAGTTAGATTGTAATTCTAGGCCAAAAATGAGTGCTGGATATTATACCAGATTGTTGTTACCAACTTTTGATAACAGAAAGGAATATGAAATAAACGCCTTCTCAGGGGACATAAGAACAATTCAATGAAAAAATTATCGAATTTAGGTTATTCCGTTCTCTTCCACTTTGGAATTCTTAAATATCAAACAATGTACATCTACCATATTCAAGAACAATCATAAAAAGAAAATATTTTATTAACATGAAATTAATTATTTAATGTTGTATCTTCCATAGACTGGTTCTCATCAAGGAAGTATTCTAAATCATAGCCTTTTAATACTTTATGATCCACGAATTGTATATCAAATGGTTGCAGAATAACTGACCACCGTGCCAGAAATCCTGTCAGCATAAGACGACTTATGATAAATTTGACAGGGTTATTGTGGGATACTAAGTGAACAACATGATTCTCCTAGTAATGTATCAATATAAAAATATTATAGATTAATTAATGTTCTCTTTTATCAATATCGTAATATTGAGTCTCTACATAGATCACGGTTCGACTAAGATAATAATGGATTTTTTCATTCCCAGCTTCGTTCTATTGTGCAAGGAAGTACACAATTATTGCTAAAATGATGTTAAATAAATAAAGATCATATTTTCATCAGCATGTGGCATCAATATAGGTGGTATCCAGATATATTTCTTGAAGGTATCAAATGGTTCTTGGAATTCATTGGTCCATTGATATGTGACCCCCTACTTAATCAATATGGTGAAGGTACAACACCTGCATTCCAAATTTTCTATGATGTTATAGATATAATCCAAGTGTCCTTAAAGTACTATAAACTCTTTTATGTTTTTAAAATATGACATTCCAAGTATAGCCTTTGTATTCTCATGATTATTATCGATGCCATGATGGTGCACAAAAAAACATAGATTTTTTTAGGTTACCCCGAAAGCACATTTCAAGGGGTTATTCTGCAAATTCTGTTGCTAACACGTGTAGAATATGGTCAGAATATAATTCAAGTCACCAAAATTTTTTATAGACTTATCCACCAGATCATCCACATATCATTAAAGAAATTTCCCCTAGAGAGGTTCGAAAATGTGTTTCATTGCATGTTGATATGTCATAGCAGAATGTTTTCTTCCAAAGGGCATTATCCGACAGAAAAATATTCCTCAGGGGGATATGGAAAATATAGATTCCTCATATTATAGGGACATTCATATTATGTTATACCCAGATTATCTATCCATGAAATATTGATATTTATAGGAAAAGTATCGCATCAATCTGATGTTCTCTGATTGGAACCAAAAAGTCATATTTGGAACAATGCCTATTGAGATCTTTTAAATAAATGTATGATATGAAGTAAAAATTATTATTTTTGACTAGGAAAATATTGTATATCCATTTCGGATATTAATCCTCCCCAATAAAGCCATACTTGATACTATTTTCGACATCATCCTCAATTTTGGAGCCAAGAGTTTGGTGTGTTCTTCCTAATGCCTACTTTAATCCATGATGTTATTCTTGAAAACCCAAATGATGGGTGGCCACATCATGTTCAAGTCCTAGAATTTATGTATTGTTCCTATTAAAAACATATTAGTTTTTCTATTTAAATTAGGTATACCCCTCCATCACTTCAGGTGTTAAGGTCTCACTAATCAGAGTAGGGAATGGATTATCATATATACCATGATTTATTTATCTATATTCATCCACTGTGGTGGTGGCACCTTCCTCAAATTATATATGGGTGTCCTGGAGATCATCTCCTAATTCTTCTTCATATGTTACCTCTACTATCTCTTCTCAAAGGGTTGATGATGAGGTAGAGACATTTAGGGCTAGGGGAGGAATTGGTATTTGTACATCCTAAAGAGGTGACAACCATTTCAGACCCAACTAATGATGGATGGTATTATTGGAGCTTTGAAATAAAACTTTTGGATTCATAATCAGTATCCATGTCATTCTATTTTAATGAAAAGGCTACTTCTAGCCTAGATGTTGAAGAAAATACTCGCTGAAGTTCACTATAAGGAATGAAAAATCCCTATATTGGATTCGATCACTATTTGGTTAATCAATAATTTACCTTATGTTGTACGGCTCAATTCCTAATATTGAAATAATGGAAGTCACTGAATAAACTCTTGGATTTCGGTATACCCATTCAATTTGATTCAAAGTCAGCACATAATCTTCACTGATGCGATTGAAAGGGATAGTTCGGATCTTTTCTAAACCATCTAGAGCATTGATCCTTATTATATATTTTTCTGCAGACCATGTTCCCTATGTGTGATATAAATATACAACAATATATAGAGATTAAAAAGGTTTAAATGGGTCCCAATTTTACCATTGAAGAAATATTTGAGATATTTGTGGTGTAACGAAGGAGTATCCGCGTGTTGATATTTCCATGACCATCCATGAAATTTGTTGAAATTTATGTCTCACCAGATAACCAAGAAATCAAAATTAGATACAAGATCCCCAAACAGAGTTCTGAGTGTAATCATTTCTAGAGGTTCATATTTTTTTCGATAACCTTACAACATCAATGTGGATGAATATAAATCATATTAAGTGAGTTCTAACCTACCACGTGTGAAGATAACAGTAAGTTTGACTCTCGATCTATTATCAATGATCGGTCATTGAATTCTTATATCATTAACTTTGTAGATAAATACAATGACATGATGTGTCCATGTACAAAATCATCATCATCTTGGTATATGAATGATATAACTGCATGAATTTATGTAGAATTATTCTCAATATGGTAGAACTTAGTAGTAGTATAATCAGTTTCAAACAATTGAGGACTTTTCGAAGCCTTAATAAGTTCTTACTAAAGATATTTTGACAGATTCAGAGCATCCAAGATTGATAACATGTTGACACATGGGCCAGTTTCATCCAAACATCCTACATCTGGTCTAATGGTCTATGTTATTCAGCATTTAAATGATGGTTTTCATGTTCCTTGGATGTTGCTGCTCCTAATTAAGATGCACCATGTGTTGTGGAGGTATCTAGAAATACATTTTCTATTAAGGGATTAGGCTGACTTGGGTTTTCCTCATGCTAAAAATGTGGTGGTATACCCTATAATCAGTCAACCATTATAATCATATTATGGTCAATCCTTTCACGCGTGGGAGAATTCACTTTTTCTTTCTGATCCTACTGATGGGATTTCTAACGAATTTGCACTACCTAAAATGTTTGAGAAGCCATTTATTTAAAATAGTTTCTTCTAGAATACCCATGTCATCCCCTATATCCTCAAACTGGATGAACTGTTCACCTATTTCCCCATTGAAAATCAGGTAATTCAGGTTCATATTTAGAATAATGATTTTCATTGGGGCCCATTAATTGGATAAAATTACCATGTTCAAAGGTCAAATCCTCATAAAATAATGATTCTTCCTGACAGTTCAATTATTATTGTTCCCTTGGGTGGGGAGGTTCCCATCGGTTTGAAACGGGTGACATGAGATCTACCAGATTCATGTAAAACATTTCCCTTAACATTATCTCATATTATTTAGACCTCTCTTTATCCTTCTAACCATGTTTCTTCATTAAGGATTTTCCATTGGATGACTGATCTTTGATGATGAAGATAGATTGGTTACAGTGGAAGTGGAAATAGATATTGATGGTTGATTCAATTTTTTTTAAATAATTTCATGTTTTAGATTGATCATTTTATTGACCATCCAATCATCAAAATCATGAAAAATATTTCTTTTGATGTTTTTTCCATTCACCTTATTCATCTGGATCAATAACAATATCACATGATACCTGGGATGATGAACGTTTTAGATTCACCTATCATGATTCCACCATTGTTTTTATGAGATATTTAAAAACAAAATAATCAATGATTGGGTTCCCCAACACTATATAAAAGGAATAGTAGTTTTGTAGGTCCTAATATCATTCTTTGTTTGGTTTCATCCTCCTTGAAAACTGGACTAAGTTATTTTTCACGAATGAAAATGAAGCAGTCAAGGACTTGGTACATTTGAAATTAATTGAACCTACTTTTCAGCTCCTCAAAATATATTTACCTTTTACCATTTTTAACAAAGTGAAGAGGCATTCATTACTGCTGACACATGGGTGGTGCAACCCTATGGAATGATGTGGTATTTTATGTAGAAACAGGTATTGATACTTTCTAGAGTGTAACTACAACAACTACTACTTTTTATGTTCTCCATCCCAGTTCTAATGGGATTACTCGAGATTTGTCTTTTATTTCTATTATAGAGTTTTCTACCTTTTGAGAAATTGAATCCAGATCACCAAACCCTCCTGTGTATTTCACATGGGATAATAGTGTGCACAACTCATTAATGATATTACAAACACAAATGAGCACCAATTATTCTGATGGTAGTGGTATATTCAAGGAGTATGTTAATCCTATCCGTATAGAAATGAAATATTAAATTCATTAATTCTCTATTTTCTTAGTTCGTATGATCATATATTGTTGTCATTTTCAATGTTGATCTGAATTGGAAAACGAATTTTTGACAGAGGTCTTCCCATCCAGCAGTCGATCTAGAAAACAAACCTATAACCAGGAAAAGGTCATATCCTCCAGTGATCACAAAAAATCTCTGATATTTAATTCTTCTTCTTTTTAAGTCATCCCCATGATCGGATCATAGAGAGAAACAAAATGTGTCAAGTGCTCCTCCGGATCTCCAGAACAGTTAAATAGTGGAAATGTGTTATTCAAAATGTTTTGTGGGGGAGAAATTGATATACCTATTTGATGTAGGCCTTATTTTTAGGTTTTATCAGTGCGATCCATCCCTCCCTATCATCTGATTGAGTGGTTATTGATATAATGATATTTATAAGCTGTTGAGGAATATATGGATGGTCTTGGACCTATACTGTTTTAATAGTTGGAACCTGAATTTGTTATTAAATTGGTTTGACCACTGGTTGTGGTGCTACTGGTATTTGTCTTAGATAACCCATGGGGACATTCCCATAAGGATATGAATGTACAAGTTATGGTTGGGTACCCATTGGAGGTAATTCATTATTTACATCAGTAGTTGAAGAAATCCCACTTACTGAAGATCTCCTATTGGAAATTCATGTTGATGATCTATTATTGGAGAATTTTCGGCATGAATGCTACTTCGGAGTAACTCTGCATTGAATTTTCTCAACTCTTTATACTCCTCCATTTCTTGTAAAAATCATTCCTCAAGATATAGGTATTGAAATTCTCCATGGGGAAGGTGATACATTGTTTTACCTTTACCTTTCCCTTACTAGGTTCTTTTCAAAATGTTGTAATTGGATTATTTTTGGGAACACATTGATTCTTAGAAATACTTTGATTCCAGTTTCACACACCTCCTCAATTAGAATTAGTGTGTACTGTATCAACAACATGAAATTCATCCTCTAATTTCCATGAACATTACTGATTTTTTATATGATCATCCATTATGGAATTAATGACATTTACTGATGCACATTGCATTGATTGAATTTCGTCTGTTTCATTGTAAAATATCATTCTTATTTACCCTTTATGAGGCATTGTTCCCTTATTATTTTTTTCCCCATGAACTACCTGACAAACAATGATTAGATAGAAATCTTTAGATAGTTCAGTTTTGCGTTCATTTTTTTGCGACTTCTTAAATCGAGTAAAAACAAACTTCTTGTTTAGGGGGGTATTCTTAATGGGAAAAATTTCTCAATCTTTTAGGATGGGTGTTGGGCAAAAATCCCTCAAGGTATCATTGAAGCCTTTTTGAGGTGATTGTGTTTGTTGACAACGTGGACATCTGAGTTGTGATTGTTGACAAAGAGGATTTCATGATGGAATGTCGAGTTAAAGAGCTGAGGTCAACGATCCATGTTTGATTCAAGAACGTCGATAAAAGGAATGGAAGATCTGGAGGCGGTACAAAAGAACAGATACAAGGTGACGCCGTTTTCCAGTGTTTGCCAAATTTTTGGGCCTGAAAATCGGCAAATGAAGAAAAGTGTTTTTGGCAAAGGGACTTGCGCGCCGTGGACTTGGAGTATAGGAAACTTGCGCGCCACATGTTTTTCAAGATCAGAAGATCAAAATATGGCTAAGGAAATAGGTTCGCGCAAGTTTGGGAGTTGGTCGCGCAAGTGTCTAAAGGAGAGGAGACTTGCGCGCCGAAAATGGGTCGCGCAGGTGACTTGCGCGCCGTCGCGCAGGGTGGTCAGATTGCCTATAAATACCGGACCACCCCTCCTCATTTCTCACCGGAGTTCAAGACGAGAGCTCCCGTCGCGCAGGTGTGGTGGTCGCGCAAGTGGTGTGTGTGGTCGCGCAGGTGGGACTTGCGCGCCAGTGGTTGAAGTTGTGCGCTGGTGTTAGAAGTTGCGCGCCGGTTTGCAGTTGCGAACCAATGGTGGTTTGGGCGTAAAGGGAAGAGAGTCGCGCACGTTTGGAGTTGAGGAAGCTTGTGTCGTGCAAGTGTCAGAGGAGGACTTGCGCGCCCGTTGTGACTTGCGCGCCGATACTTGCGCGCCGAGGTTGACTTGCGCGCCAAGTAAGGTTTTGTTCCCGCAGTGATTTTCAGACTGTGTGGAAGCTGGAAGTTTGCCCGATACCTTCGGTGAAAAGAGATATTCATCAACGGGTGAAAGTTAAACTTCAACAGATCATCTACATACAAGAGAAGATGCATTCTTTCAGGAAAATGAAGAGACCTACAGGTCTATAAACTGTGAGTGGATTCCATCCAAGAGCAGTGAGCTCAGGAAGAGGAAGAAGGTGATCCTCTCCACTGGCAGTGAGCCAGAGAGAGAGAAACAGGGAGTTACCCTTGGGAAAGCAGTGAGCTGACCCTAAACATTGTAAAGGCAGTGAGCCTGGGCATAGAAGTGATCTAGCCCGAACATTGTAATCCACAGCTAGTGAAGATTAGTGGAATTTGGTACGACCGGCAACCTGTCGGCGTATGCTCCTTGGACGTAGCCCTTAGCGGTGAACCAAGTAAAATTGCTGTGTCCTGTGCTTGCTTTACATTCTGTTTATATCATGCAGCAGGAAAAAGAGAGAAGAGTGTTTTGCTTAACAGTGAAACAAGATCAGAACGGGCATTAATTTTGAATTAGTCATACCCTGATTCACCCCCCCTCTCAGGGTATCCAGCCTAGTGGACCTAACAAGTGGTATCAGAGCGAAAGGTTGAAAGTTGTTCTTCTCTCAATGGAGGTAATCAATCATAAAGGGATTCCGATCTTCGACGGATATAATTTTCAGATATGGAAGTATCGGATGCAACACTATTTCCGATCCTTAGGAATGGATGTGTTTTCAGCAGCTATGCATGGTATCACAGCTGATATTAATAGTGGTGCCTTATCAGAAGCTGAGCATAGAGAGTTGGATGCTGATTCCAAAGCAATCAATGCCTTAGGGGGAGCCCTTTCCAATCCCATCTACTCAAAGGTGATGTCATGCAAAACGTCACATTCCATGTTGGAAAAGCTTTTGAATATATATGAAGGGGACACAAAAGTCAGAGAGGAAAAGCTGCAGGTGTTGTGGAACAAATATGAAGATCTGAAAATGAACCCGAATGAGTCTGTTGACGCATTCTTTGATAGGGTAAACATTGTTGTGGAAGATATTCGAGGTCTTGGAGAAGTCATTGAAGACATAAAGATTGTGAAGCGCATCTTGAGGAAGCTTCCACCTCGGTTCAATCCGAAAGTTTCAGTACTAGAAGATAAAGATCCAAAAGAGCTGACATTGGACAATTTGCACAGTACCTTGGTTGCATATGAAATGAGGAACGATGATAATGAGGCTGTGGAAAAGGGGAAGTCTAAAGAGGTGGCATTTAAGGCCATGAAGAAGCTCACCATTGAAGATTCTAATGAAGAAGAAGAGACAGATGAGGTGATGTCATTCCTTTCTTCGAATCTACAAAGGGGAAGAGGAAAGTTTAAAGGTAAACTTCCACTAGCATGCTTTAGATGTGGAAAGGTTGGTCATCTTGCGGCAAGATGCCCCAAGAAGTTTCAAGATGATGATGATGATGATGACGCTGAAATTCCCAAAAAGAAGTCTTCAGCTTTTGTGAAAGGGAAGAAACAATTCAAGAGAAATTTCTTCAAGAAAAAGAATCTTCTCTCACAAGAATTTGAGAGTTCAGATGAGTCTGAGGATGAAGAATTTGAGGAAATAGAAAATTGCAGAGATCGTGGGGTAAATGCCTTGGTGGCAATTGTTGGTAGTTCTCAAAAAGGAGAAGAAGCTGATGCTAAAGAAGAAGAAGAAATTGAAGGGAGAATTGATATGGAAGCCGAATTGGAAGCAGCTCTTGAGGAGATAGATGTTTGGAGAGCCAAAACGAAGAAAGACAATAAAGTGGTTCGTGATGCCAAACTCTACATGCAACAACAGGATGAAGAAAAGTCTGAGCTGTTAGAAGAAATTGAAAGACTAAAATCCTCAACACCAGAGAGCTCAGAAAATATTGTTGAGTATAAGCTTAAAATTGAGGAACAAAAGAAGGAAATTGATTGTCTGACAAACACAGGAAAGGAGTAGGTTAGATGTATCAAAGAGCTTGAAGAAGAAGTTGTCAGTCTGCGACAAAAACTCAAGGATCAAGATAAACTCTTGACCCCCAATGTGATATCTGAAAAGCAGGCTATTCAGAATACAGAGAAGATGAAAGCGGAGCCTAGCAGTTTAGTAGGAAAGAAACAGCAATTGAGCTCAGATGTTAAGGTCGTTTCTGGGCTTAGTCAAGAACAAAAATTGGCGACAATTGCAGTGAGACCGCAAGCACTCATCCCGAAAGTGAAGGTTGATTTGGGAACAAAACAGAATCATAATATTCAGAGATCCCAAAGGGGAAATCACAGTGCTGAAATATCACGAGGGAATGCATCCTATATCAGGTGTTATTGCTGTGGGAAAATGGGACATTCACAGTTTGTGTGTTCCATAGCCAAAAGATACAGAAGGGAACATGAGCAGAGACGTCAGCCAAACAGAGAACGGTTTTCTAGAACACATTTTGAAGGACACTGTTTTTGGTGCGGAGGATTTAGACACATGGCTAGGTATTGCACATCAATCATTCAGAGAAATGTGTCAAAGAATAATCAAAATGTTCGCAAGCAGCAGATCAATAAACCAACAAGTGAGTTAAAAGTTCATAACAGATTTGCAGCTATGCAAGATGAGGGTGGTCCATCATACTCTGAGAAAGAACAGAAGCCTCAATCCATGCCGAGTGTGAAAGAAAAAGTATGGACCAAGAAGAAGAAAAATTAGAAGGCTGTTGTGGCGGAGATTGCCCTTAATGCATCAGATCGATCGGGTGTTTGGATCCTTGATAGTGGTTGCACATCCCACATGACGGGTAATAAGGATCTTGTTACAGGCATCAAATATGACAAAGAAGGAGTTGTCAAATTTGGAAATGATGAAGGCCTGAAGATTGTTGGATCAGGGAAAGCCAAGTTTGGGGGCAAAGAGATGAGACGTGCTGATGTCTTGGTAGTAGAGGGTCTCAGTCATAATCTACTCAGTGTCAGTCAACTATGTGACTCTGGGCACTCTATCCAATTTACCAAGAAGATGTGTGTTGTGAAAGGAAAAGATGGAGCAGCTGTTCTGCAGGGAAAAAGGTCAAAGGGAAATCTCTATCTTGTAAGTGGGGAAGAAGATACTTGTCTTTTATCCAGAGAGGAAGAAAACCAGCTGTGGCATAAGCGACTTGGTCATCTATGCCAACCATCTATGGAGGATCTCGTTAAATGTGATGCTGCTAGAGACCTTCCCAAACTATCACGTGATCGCACTCATACGTGTGATGCTTGTCAACAAGGGAAAATCATCAGAAAGACATACAGGCCAAAGGAACAGAAATCAACTAGAGTGCTCGAACTGGTGCATGCTGATGTATGTGGACCTATCTCACCACGAGCTATAAATGGGCAAAGGTACTATGTACTTTTCATTGATGACTATAGCAGAATGGCCTGGGTATTCATCATAACCCATAAGACAGAGGTATTCAGTTGCATAAAGTAGTACAGGAGGGAATCAGAAAAGATGCTTGGGCAGAAAATTCTGAAGTTTCGTACTGATAACGGTACGGAATTTACAAACAGTCAGGTTGAAAACTATCTCGAGAAACATGGGATAAGGCATCAAGTTTCATCAGTGAGAACTCCCCAACAGAATGGAGTAGTAGAAAGGAGGAATCGGATCATTAACAACATGGCCAGAACAATGCTTATTGATAAGGACCTACCAGAGAAATTTTGGAAGGAAGCAGTTTTGACATCGGTCTATGTTTCAAACAGGTCCCTGTTATGTCCGAAGCAAGGGAAGACTCCGTATGAACTGTGGTACGGAAAGAAGCCAACGTTGAAATACTTTCGAATCTTTGGAAGTAAGTGTTTCATTCTCAACAAAGAACATCATAGGAAGTTTGAGGCACGAGGAGATGAAGGGATATTCCTTGGCTATTCAGGGAAAAGCAAATCATATAAATGCTTCAACAAGAGGCTGGGAAAAATTGTTGAGAGTAATGATGTCACTATAGTCGAAAATGAACAGACTGCTCAACGACCCAGTGAACAGTTCCTGGATGAAAGTGATGATGAGATAAGCAACCCAGGGGGAGTAGAAGTGGCAGAAGCTGACTCAGAAGAAGATACTGATGATGAAGAGGAAAGTGTCAAGTCGGTGTCTGCGAGGAAGCCAAAGAGTCGAGCTGAGATTGATAGGCAGAATATCATTGGTGATCAAACAGCTCCAGTTCAGACTCGAAGAATGAAATCATCAGAGCAAGCATCGTTTTTGTCTCAAGTAGAGCCGAAATGTTTTTCTGATGCAGCTGAAGATGAAAACTGGGTTTAGGCCATGAACGAAGAGCTTGATCAGATTGAGAAGAACCAGACATGGGAGATTGTTTCGAGGCCAGCGGACAAGAATGTCATTGGGACCAAATGGGTCTATCGCAACAAGATGAATGAAGATGGCACAGTGATTCGGAACAAAGCACGTCTAGTGTGCAAGGGGTACTCCCAAATCGAGGGAATTGATGTTGATGAGACATTTGCACCGGTTGCAAGGCTGGAGACAGTAAGATTATTCCTAGCCATCGCAGTGCAAAGGAAGTTCAAAGTGTTCCAGATGGATGTCAAATCCGCATTCTTGAATGGGGTTCTGGAAGAGGAGGTGTATATTGAGCAGCCAGATGGTTTTCTCATTCATGAGGATGAGAACAAAGTTTGCAGGCTGAAGAAGGCATTGTATGGGCTGAAACAAGCACCAAGGGCATGGTACTCAAGGCTTGATCAGTACTTGAAGAAGCTTGGTTTTCAGCGTGGAGGAGTTGATTACAATCTCTATTTCAGCAATGACAGTAATCAAAGGATGATGGTGCTAGTGTATGTCGATGACATAATTTTTGGCGGATCAGATGAAGCTCAGTTGAGACAATTTTCTGAATTCATGAAAAATGAGTTTGAAATGGCAATGATTGGAGAGATAACGTTTTTCCTTGGTCTACAGGTGACACAAGGAATGAATGGAACTTTCATTTCTCAATCCAAATATGCCAAGGAAGTTCTAAGAAGGTTTGGAATGGATAATTCCAAGGAAATGAAGACTCCGGTTGCTACCCGGATGAAATTATCAAAAGATGAGGATGGCAAGGCAGTTAATATCACAGAATATAGGCAAATCATTGGAAGTCTGTTGTACTTAACCGCAACAAGGCCTGATATTGTTTTCGCCACATGCCAAGCAGCGAGATATCAATGTAATCCCAAGGAAAGTCACATGCTTGAAGTGAAAAGAATACTTCGGTATATCAAGGGCACGGTGGACTTCGGGTTGACATACAACGACAAATCTCAGACAGAGTTATTGGGATATACTGATGCAGACTGGGCCGGTTCAGCAGATGATAGAAAATCAACGTCAGGTGGTGCATTCTATCTTGGTGGATTGTGTATTTCTTGGCTAAGCAAGAAACAAGATTGCATTTCATTGAGCACCGCAGAAGCTGAGTATATAGCGGCCACTCAAGCATGCACACAATTATTGTGGATGAAGCAGCAACTTGAAGATATGGGAGTTGAAGTGAAGTCTCCGATCGGAATCCAGTGTGACAACTCAAGTGCTATAAATCTTAGCAAAAATCCTGTCCATCATTCCAGGACAAAGCACATTGAGATCAAGTATCATTTCATCAAGGAGAAGGTTGAGCAGGGCATCGTGAAGTTGGAGTATGTGCCTACAGAGCTACAGGTTGCAGACATTCTGACAAAGGCCTTACCCAAGGAAGCTTTTGAGAGGCATCGACTAGCTCTGGGAGTTCAGTCGATTCCCCGCACTTGAAATAGTGTGGACGCGGGACCACCCCCTCTCCCCGAGGTATGCTGTGTTTTCCCTACTGTGCTAATGTGTTCTCTACTATATTACAGACTACAAAGGCGTAACCTTTGGGTTCGTTGACAAAGGGGGAGAAAATAGTGGTTGTTCAAGGGGGAGACAGTGCGGAGATTTGATAAATCATGAATGATATGGGGAGACGCTGACAGGTGGAGCAGCCAGATAGGGGGAGTTGAAGCTAGTTGAACGTGCTTAGCCAGAGCTTAGCTTGGACAACACAAGAAATATGGCTAAAGAGGTGTTGAAGCTGTGAGAAGAAAGGGGGAGCGTATAACATCTGACGATGCTAGAAGTGATCGATCAAAGAATAGATATCACGACAGCTGAGGATCGTGATAAAAGCATAAGAGTGGTGTTGGACAGTGTTTGGTGTCAACAATGGATGTTAGAGACAAAGTGATTCATTGATGAACTTTTCATTTACTCTTGTTTCTCACGCCGAGCATTTCTCATGTGGGCTTAGAGTATGTGTTGAGTAAATCCTTGGTCGCTATCAGAATCGCAATGCGGCGAATGGAGGTTGAAGAATCAATGACGTATCTTTGTTTGGAAGAGTTGTCAACAAACCCAAAGGGGGATATTGTTGGGAAAAAATCCCTCAAGGTATCATTGAAGCCTTTTTGAGGTGATTGTGTTTGTTGACAAAGTGGACATCTGAGTTGTGATTGTTGACAAAGAGGATTTCATGATGGAATGTCGAGTTAAAGAGCTGAGGTCAACGATCCATGTTTGATTCAAGAACGTCGATAAAAGGAATGGAAGATCTGGAGGCGGTACAAAAGAACAGATACAAGGTGACGCCGTTTTCCAGTGTTTGCCAAATTTTTGGGCCTGAAAATCGGCAAATGAAGAAAAGTGTTTTTGGCAAAGGGACTTGCGCGCCGTGGACTTGGAGTATAGGAAACTTGCGCGCCACATGTTTTTCAAGATCAGAAGATCAAAATATGGCTAAGGAAATAGGTTCGCGCAAGTTTGGGAGTTGGTCGCGCAAGTGTCTAAAGGAGAGGAGACTTGCGCGCCGAAAATGGGTCGCGCAGGTGACTTGCGCGCCGTCGCGCAGGGTGGTCAGATTGCCTATAAATACCGGACCACCCCTCCTCATTTCTCACCGGAGTTCAAGACGAGAGCTCCCGTCGCGCAGGTGTGGTGGTCGCGCAAGTGGTGTGTGTGGTCGCGCAGGTGGGACTTGCACGCCAGTGGTTGAAGTTGTGCGCCGGTGTTAGAAGTTGCGCGCCGGTTTGCAGTTGCGCACCAATGGTGGTTTGGGCGTAAAGGGAAGAGAGTCGCGCAAGTTTGGAGTTGAGGAAGCTTGTGTCGCGCAAGTGTCAGAGGAGGACTTGCGCGCCCATTGTGACTTGCGCGCCGATACTTGCGCGCCGAGGTTGACTTGCGGGCCAAGTAAGGTTTTGTTCCCGCAGTGATATTTAGACTGTGTGGAAGCTGGAAGTTTGCCCGATACCTTCGGTGCAAAGAGATATTCATCAATGGGTGAAAGTTAAACTTCAACAGAGCATCTACATACAAGAGAAGATGCATTCTTTCAGGAAAATGAAGAGACCTACAGGTCTATAAACTGTGAGTGGATTCCATCCAAGAGCAGTGAGCTCAGGAAGAGGAAGAAGGTGATCCTCTCCACCGGCAGTGAGCCAGAGAGAGAGAAACAGGGAGTGACCCTTGGGAAAGCAGTGAGCTGACCCTAAACATTGTAAAGGCAGTGAGCCTGGGCATAGAAGTGATCTAGCCCGAACATTGTAATCCACAACTAGTGAAGATTAGTGGAATTTGGTACGACCGGCAACCTGTCGGCGTATGCTCCTTGGACGTAGCCCTTAGCGGTGAACCAAGTAAAATTGCTGTGTCCTGTGCTTGCTTTACATTCTGTTTATATCATGCAGCAGGAAAAAGAGAGAAGAGTGTTTTGCTTAACAGTGAAACAAGATCAGAACGGGCATTAATTTTGAATTAGTCATACCCTGATTCACCCCCCCTCTCAGGGTATCCAGCCTAGTGGACCTAACAATGGGGAAGATCATGGTCTTCTACTTCGAAAATTTTATCTCTCTTTGTTTTCTACAAAGGATGGGTTAAAAAATCTGTGTGTCCAATGGGTTGGGGTGGTTCTTGAGCTTCTATGGAAGATATAAGGGCAATTTCTCTTCTGATTTTATGAATGATGGTCCAAACATTGGATGGATTCATTATCCTAAAACCATTTGAATTTTTAGTTTTGGATTATTTATGGGGTATTTGATTGTTTTTTTTGGTTTTTATTACGAACAACCTCTAAAAAAGAGGCATTGAAATTATTTTTAGACTCATGATGAAGACAAATATAAATAGACTTATCTCTTTGGGCCTAACATTGATGAAAACAGATCAATGCTTGTACTTTTTGAGAATCACTTTGGTCAAGAAAAAAAATTATTTTTGTATCCGGATTGGGAAAATAACATTTCATGAGACCACTTTTAACAGGATTTTCTAATTTTACAGTGTAGTAAAATGAAATTCTCTATTTTAACCCCATCCTCATATATGAGCACTAGACTGGGATTCTACAATCAATTGTTGCGACATATTTACTACATTCAATCATGCACAGTAAAGGGCCTCTAGCTGATTCTTGATATATTGATTTTTGGAAAACTGGAGAGTTGACAAGTCAATTTGGGAATAAAAACCTTCTATTACATTTACATGAATTTGATATTTATCATATGTTAATACATTTGATTTCAGATGAAGAAGAATAATCCATATGTTGAGGAGGATATCATGATTACAATCATCCACTAACATCTCTAAAATGTTGTATTGAGGGATTGCTGAATTCTAGAAAATTATTTGTATTACACCCCTAGAGAGATTTTTTATTACATTGAATATATCCTCTTTATATTATTTTTGAGGTATATCATCGTCATTTGACAAGATTATGCGCTTTTTGATTTTTTTATAACAAGGAATGAGATTAGTTATTGTTTCCTTTACTATATTAAAAATAATTCGACCCAAGTGAGGTTCGAGAATGACCATATCCTTGGGCTATCCTATGACTGATAAAGAATCTCACCTTCATGTAACATGGAATTAAACATGATTTGCCTTATGTTTGCATGGACCTCAATATATGAGGTCATTATCATCACTACATTGTTAGTTGGAAATTTTTTAGGACAATGTGAAACACTACTATTGATAGAACATTCGCATAGAATTCTATCATGTGGAGGAAAACCTTATTAGATTACCTAAAAGTATAAATCCTCATTATTATCAAACTTATAGATACACAGAGGGTTTCTGTGGCACTTATCCAGTGATAGGTTATTGAGATTGACATAATTTTTTACAAGGCAAGCCTTCGTGATGAAGTATCCAATGCGGAACTACAGAATTAATCATACTACTCCCATAATATTGTAATGGGAGGGTAGGATCATGAGCCACCACAAATAAATGTCTCAGGGCTTTAAGAACTCCTATATTAAGAGGAGATCCAGTACATATCAACTGTTGATTCTCCAACTATGCTTGATGAGACTTTTTCTTAGGTGATATTTTACATATAGTTAGGGCCGCTTGTTGAAAAAATTAGTAATTATTTTTAGTTGTATGTGAATGCTTTGTAGTGGCTATCTGAACATAATGATTATCACTAATTGGAACAAGTGTATCTGCCAAATCTAGATTCCCATATGATATGGAAGAGTATGTCCCATAACACCCTGGTATGGAAAAGATGTGTTTATCTGCTCTTGGATGGCTTACTGAGGATTCATTCTATTTATAGAGGTATAATTATTCATTCATCCATCTTGTACTGATAATGTTAACAATATGTCATTCAACCTATTTTCTACTAAATGGGAATGAATTTTTGTCTACCCAATCAACATTTCCAAAATGAGTTTGGTGGCATCGGGGATTGGAACCCGAATATACATCCATTCTATACAAGAGAGTGGAGTCTCATAGTTCCTGGAGTAGCTGTATGTACCCGGTCATGTCCTCCCATTCCAATCAGTGGATACTGATAGTCCTTCTTCCTGGTGGAAGAGAGTGGAGTCCACCCTTTGTTTTTCATCAGAGCATTCTGACACACTTCACTAGGTTATTTATAATAAGATTGTTGGAAGTGTTGATGGATGTTAGCGTGTGTATGTGTCTGTTGGCTAATTGCTACTTTATTTGGTTGATGGGTTTCCTTGAATGTAGGAAAATGAGTCTATTGAATGGAAGATAGATTTCAAGTAGGTGTGTGTTCCTCCTCACAATATTCCACTAGATATGAACAACATGATTTTTTGGTCACTTCCATATGAGTCTGCATGCGAGAAAGGTTATGGAGGATGACTATATATGCATGTTCCCTATTTCCCCCCAACCTGAGTTGGTGGAATTATCTAGAGGGGGAAAATGTAAGAACCTTCTCCCTGTTGTTTTTCTTTCTCCCCAATGGTTTATCTTGTTTTCCTGGGACTAAGGGTCCACATCCAGGCATCCGAAGATAACACCATCATAATGTTGAGGGTTTGCTTATGCGCAACATTGGCGGTGGTGATTTTTGGGAATAACCATCATGATGGACCCATGTGTCCCCAGGATGAGGCCATTGGTTGACTCTTGGTCAAAATCTCTATAATAGGGCAGGTTTTAATAATTTATTTCTACGGATAAACTCTTCAAATGGTTGATGATGGTGGTTGGCACCGTCTAGTTTTGGACAACCAGTTGTCATTGACCAGACGACCATTAGTTATTCATGATTTGGAGGGCCTGTCAGGAAGCCTATGTTATTAGTATTGTATTGTGTTGATGGTCCTATTGGACCAATGTATTGATGACCCTGCATTGAAGACACTAATTTAGTGATGACATCATTCAAGCAGATGAGGATCCTACAAAAATAGAAGTTGGTGCTTTCATGGGTGAAAACGTTAAGGAATCCATTTGGAATGAAGGGAGTTCATGGAATGAATGTTCTTGTATAAATATTAAATACAAACAATGAACTCCAGTAAATAAAAATATTTTAGATGAACACATGCAGGTTTGATTCCCTAGTATAGCCCTCCTTTATCAATTTATTGGGGCCTAACAGATGGGTAACCTATTAACATGGTTTTGGATTCACGTCTGCTTCACAATTTTTTTTGTTTCCCCCAAAAATTGTGTTATGGTTTGGAATCAATTCATTCATATAGTTTCCATAAGATTAATTTATGGAACTAGAAACACCTAGTAGCTTTGTTGCCAGTGGGACCTTCATTCCAAAGGTTGACATATGTATGGATTTTTACCTATGATACATAGTAACTCGTATTGATCGAGGGGATTAGAGGTATGGAACATCACACCATTTTGAATAGAATTAATTCCTAATTTTGGAATATCATATAGATATAATATATTTTCATGAATCCTTATTGATTTACAATGAATAATGTATATATCCATTGAAATTCTCTAAATCTTATTTCCATGTCTTGAATTTATAATCATCTATATGTAATCTATGTTCATTATTATAGGAGAAGGAATATATGTATTCGAGGTTCTCAATCAATGGTATCCTCTAATTTAATACTTAGAGAATATTTATCCATTGATACAATGATGTTGGTTTTCAATCTACTTAGTGGGGCACTATCGAATTTATGGACATCTAGGTAGACAAAATTTGTTATGATAATGGAATCATATCAATAGATGAGATACATATGTGTCCTCATGAAAGGAATTTGAACCCTAGTAGTTTGGTGCCACTTATTGGGACACATCATTCCCATTAAGGTCATATGATAAGGACCTAATCTTACAGTTTAATTTCATTTAGTAAGGACATATAGGTGGAGGGTTTCTAGTCCAATCTTTCTATGGGACAAAAGACAAAGAAGCCCAATGATCCTAGAAAGGATACAAGTTTCTATGTTAGATAACATCCTTTTGGGAATTTGGCCAAGATATAATAGGGTTTATTTAGAGTGTTGTGTTTCAACCATAGGGAGGGTACCTTAGAATTACATTTGGATGATAATCGAGTCCCATGTAGTTTGGTATGTCTCATAGGGGATTATATCCCTTTGAGAGAAGTTTTTTGGTGATTACTCTTAAAAAGGATTCACTTGTAAAGGGGTCCACGAGAGATATCTTAATTCCTAGAGGAAATAGGGAGACATAATTTGGTGCCTATTCCTAAATTGGATTCCTGAATTAAGGTAATTAAGGTCGGACTCATGAGGAGGATTTCCATTGATCTCAGGCCCTGGGTGATGGCTTCCTAAGTATCCCAATTAAGGTTGGAATGAGAGTTCTCATAAATCAAGTGGTATAGTGGATTTTTTGAATGTTGTGATCATCATTAATCTATATGACTTGTGAGTTGTGATCGGTGTGGAAAATAAAATGATGATAAATTTTTTTCAAACCATAAACATTCACATATGCTGATGGAACATCAAAAGAGACAAGGTTGATGGTGAATGACGATGCGGATCAATGAATATTTCAATGTGAAATGAATGTGATGATCATTTAGTCCAACCCAAAAGTATAGGGGATGACTCCAAAAGGATTCACTATAATGTTTCCTATAGTGGAAGGATGATATCATTATGTATGGAGTGGGAATGTCAGTGTCAACCTCACTCTTCCAATTTTGGAACATCAGATCACGTTTTCAGATATGTGGATTGGAAGACATCGTCAATTCCCCTAAATCCAAGACTGGGAACTCCCCAATATTATCCTTATGATAAGTTTTCATGAGACCAAGAATATCTAGATTCACAGACACTTTGATTATTTCATCCCATTAGTAATGTGAGTCGGTTAAAACATCGACCACCAATATCCAAATCCAAATGGGAGACACACTGATGTGGATTTCCACATGTTTTCATAAAATAGGAGGTCTCAATGAAGGTTTGAACTAGTTCCCATTTAGATAAGGGAGACAATGAAGTAGAGGTCCTGTGATTGGTGGATTAGAAGAGTCCATCAATGATTTATCGTGTATGTAGTCTTCATAGGTCTTCTGCCAATGTATGCCATGTAGGTGTACTACACAGGTTCTAGGAGTTACTAAAAAATTCACAACACATGAAAGATAAGCCTTATGAATACTTGATATGCATTGGGAAATAGAATAGGGACAACAATATGTGGGTTAATTTTTATCTTAAGCACCTAGGGTGCCCATTGATGTCCATCAAAGCATCCCATGGGGGAATTTTCTTAATGAAATGACATTATGAAGATGAACATTCCATATCAATAGAGGATGATTAATCAGATGTCTTTTATTTAAAACAATGAAATGACCTTGATCATTCATATCCCATATAATTCACTAATCTCTCATGTATTAGAGAGATACCTATGAATCATTATTTGACCAAGGAAAAGGATCTATGAAATTGGAGTTATGGGACTTCTTCCAAATTTTTCAGATACCATAATGAGGATCCCAAGTGTCCTATATATCGATAAAGAGGGGGTTGGTAAAAAAAAGTTTCTATGCAAGGTCTTCGTCATAGCACCATAGTGGAAATCTATGATATAGTGGTGTGAATACATTGGGTTTCATAGGCAGGACCTGAACTAGGTTCTTGATTCATATTTGTGCCATGTAGGTCTCTATGCCATTATAGTGAAAGGAAATTTTATATGATGGCCTTCTTATTCATAGGTTTTCGGCGTAGATCCCTTGAACATTATTTCATCACATCCCATAAATTTTATTAATACATTTTGATAACCAAAGTGATTCTTCATAATTGTTTTCCATTCCTTTAAAATATTAAATCTCAACAAACAAATAATAACGATTATCGTAGTACATTATATATTCTATTTGTTTAATATTCTATAAACTTGGGAATGTGAACAAGGGGACTCTTGGTTTAACTCAAAAAGGTCATGATATCTTATTTCAAATGTGGATCACAAAACATCAAATATTTATGGATTTCAAAATGATGGACCTTGATATATTGATGGAAGGATAAAAATATTGTCTTTCTAATATAAATGATCAACTATCTATCTATGGAATGATTATATATCTGTAAAAGGAGGATGTGTAAGAGTAATGGAATAGAATAAATTCATGTGTTCTTCCATGACTATGTCTAAATTATAATGTTTAGAATTCCATCATGTGTCCTATAAAATTGTGAACCAATGGAAATACCTAATAGATGTAGCACATGGCTTATAGTTGCATAATAAACATTTAAATATGAAGATGTATATAGATCATAATGATTATATACCCTGGGACAACATATAGAGGTATATTGGGGAATATGCATCTTGATACTTGTTATGTTTGAAGTTCAAGGTTTGTATAATACAAAATAGGCCTTTAACAAACCTATAATATTATTTTATCTGCACTAAAAAATCAATAACAATCATATCATGGTTATAATCTTGAAACATTTATGCATGCATTAAAAAACTGTTATTGGCCCCCTATAATAGTGGTAAAAATCATATTAAAAGTTTTCAATAAACAACAATTTTATCACTGTTAAAGGTCCCTTTTAATATTGGGTTTTTAGCGATGTTAAAGGAGTCCTTTAATAGCACTTTTTTTGGTGCTGATAAAGCAAGCATTGCTAATAGTTGTAAAATTATATTGTTTCAGATATCCATGAGCCCAACCACCATTATCAAAGCTTCCATTACACCTTTAATAGCACTCCCCCACCTTTATCATTGCTTTTCACCCCATCACCCCTTTTATTAGCACATTATGAATTTCCTACCCCTCTGTTGAATAAATTCATATTGAATAAGGATGACTTCGAGAAATCTACGCAATATGGTGGTGAAATGATCAATGATTTCATCAACCTCCTTATGCCATATCTGCATGTCAATGATGAAACAATTGTGGTTCCCCCTGCTTCTTCCATTGGTATTACCTCTCGTCCTCCTTCTCCAATGACTATCTCTCAGGCTCTTTTCCAGATTCTACCGGTCATTACTGAGAAATCCCATGTTGTGTGTTGTCAGAGAGAAGGCCCAACCTTATAGATAAAGTTCCTAAAATTATTTCTTTTCCAAGTGTAATCATTAGATAACCTATTCATTTTTCCACCCCCAAACCTTCTCATCATACTCCAGATATTTTAGATAAAGGGAAATCCCCTCAGAAACCAAACCCTTGGTGATGGATTGTGTCATTAATAGGTATTTTTCGTCTTATGTTACTGTACTCTTTTGCTTCATAATGGAATACTTTTTTTATCTTCTGACTTTATCTTTTTTTATTTAATGATATTTATCATCTTCCCTTCTCATTTTCTTTTTTTTCTAATCCCAAATGGGAGAGAAAAGGCATACATTGTTAATTGTAGGGGAGAACTTCTAGCATAGGACAAATGGCATGTACTCAACATAATCTATATACATTTATTTATGGGGTGATTTGTTTTAAAAACTCAAACAAGGGAAAGGGTTAGTTATATCGAATAATCACATCCTATGAAGTATGATCTCTCTAATAATTTTTATTCTTTATATTTACATGTATTCCATAATATGGGATTATCAAAATGGAGGAGTTTTGTTGTACACTCTATGTTATAATCATTTTCATAATCTCAAATAATGTCAATCTAGATATTCTAACATTTCATGTCATTTAATATCCCTATATAAATCAATTAATTCATACATAGTAATATATTTCTATAAGACAATAACTTATATTTATGAATTAATATGATTACAATTTTATTTTTACAGGTATTTCTGGACGTCACATAATCTTGTAATGTTGTGTTTAAGGTAGACTCTAAATAATCATCTCTGAGTTCTTAGCACCAATGTTCGACACACCGATGTTCTACACAACGATGTTGGACACACCGAAGTTCCACACCCTGATGTTCAACACACTGATGTTAGACACTCTGATGATCCACACAGTGATGTTCGAAACACCGATGTTCAACACACCGATATTCAACACACTGATGCTCGACAAACCGATGTTTGATACCCCAATTTTAGTCACAACAAAGTTCTATACACCTATGTTCAACACACTGATGATGAAAGAACGATCAAAACCCGATGATGACAGACGAATGTTGACATAGATATACTAACAGATCGATTCTGACAAACCGATGCTAACAACACTGATGATGGAAAACTGATGACACACCGATGCTATCAGACCAGTGATGATAGACCGATGCAGATGACTCACTGATATCCCTAAAAAACTTTTTAATATTTTTTTTCTAACTGTCACATTTAGACCAATTAATGTTTCTGACATTATATAATGATGTATATAGGACTATCCATAGGTAGTACGATGTACATCCATTTGGGGAGATCTCCATGCCTACTCGACCTTGATATTTAAAATGAATAAAAGCTCATCCTTAAAATCTATCTCAGAACCCGCTAGATAAACAAAAAGGCAGGCTGCACAAATATGCAAGATATAGAAAATAGAAGAACTTGAATCTTTAGTACATAAGAAGTTTAATATTACAAGAAAAAACCTGCTGAAGCTCGCTGAACATCCTGACATCTAAGAGATAAAAATATATACATCTGTAAGCTAAATTATACCAAATACGATACTCTGTTCTGAAGCCAACTACTCTAAGAAGACTCAAATATCATCTTCTATACATCCATTGAGTCAATAGCTTTACTGCACAACACACATAGATTTTTAAACTGTAACATCACATGTAAATAAAGAATAATACATTTTCATATTAATTAATATTTGTGAATTAAATAATAATTTTACTTTAGAGGGGTTTCCATGTTCGATATCATACCTGATATGCAACAGAGAGTTTCTTTGAAATCTTACGTTGCACACAATTAATAAAATAATTTTATTTTAAATGTTAGATAACACGTAGCCGTTGTATTGGCGGGAATTAATATAAATAACTAAAATGTTATTATATATGTTTGTTAAATGTTTTTATACTTATCCAATAAATGATAAAGGCTTAAGATATGAATAGAATTCAATTTTAGGCATATATAATCTAATTTTCACTAAAGGTCCACTTATCAACTTTTAATGGAGAACCGTCATCAAATATAGTTTTGGTTACTCTTATACATTCTATTGGACCAAATAAATTTCTTCTTTATAATCGGGACATCAAAATTTACTTTGGGTAAATTTTCTGTATTTTTCTGATAAAGATCATTTTTTAATGAATAGTGAAAAATGTTGTATTCAAAACCACTTTTTAATCTAATTTTTTAATATGATTAGATTATATTTTTAAGTGGTTTTATAGAGAAATTAGAATATATTTTTATCATTGAATCCAATAGGGGACTTTGGAATTAAATTCACTTTGAAATTGGGCTTAAACTAGTGTCAATCTTTTGATACTTATTATTTCATAAAAACACGCTATTTGCTCTGACAACGGGAATTAATTATTAAATTAATTAATTAAACTTATATGTTTTGAATTTTGTAAAATTGACATAATTTTTTAATTCAGAATATCAAATATAGCTTAGGGTGAATTTTTGGTATTTTTCTGAAAAACTTCAATTTTTGATTAATAGTGAAACCACTTAGTGGTACTTATAAAAACTGATTTTCCGTTTAAATGAATTTTACCACATTTGTGTTTTTAATTTCAAAAATCCAAAATACATGGTTTTAATTTAGAATAAAAATGTGGTTCAATGGGATTAGAATAATTTTTTTGTCAATAGTAACTTTTAAGTTTTTAATCACGATTAGAGGAAATTAGTGTAATTTAAGATAAAAAAAATGTTTTAATAATATGAAATGAAATTTACACATGATATACCCTTATTTAATGTGTCATGGCCGACCGCGAAATTCCAAGGGTAAACTTGGGGACCCCATTGAGCCACTATGGTTGGAAAATGACATTAATATCTTTTTATTTAATGTTAAAATTAAAATGACACAAACAGGAGTTGTTTTGCTAAAATAATTTTTAAATGGGGATACACAAGTCAGATGTTTGACTATAAATATTAATTAGAAATATAAAAAAATTTCATATATTATAGTAATTTTTTCTATAATTTTTAGACATTAAATATATTAAAATATTTATGACATCATGATGATGCAACGATTACCTCATTATTTAATGATTTAAATAAAATGGAAAGATAATGTAAAATCTAAGACCTACACATGTCCAAAACCTATTGGATGGGTGGATTTCGAACCCTTATCACCTATCCTCTAAACTCATCAATTTGGGACCATTAAAATCCGAAACTCATTCTAAAATAAAGTAACATTTCCTTACTTTCCAAGAGTGCCCCTCCTCTCCTCTTATTAAAGGCCCCCACCTCTACCACCTTACCCACACCTCTCAAGCCTTTGGCTCGGCTAAACCCTTCCAATTTTGCCTCTAAAAATCCCTCTATTACTCCTTGAAGCCTCACTTTGGGCAGAAATCTTCCCAAGGAAGCCTTTGACCTCAAACCAAAGGGAGTTACCGTATTTTAAGGTAATGTCTTCACTTGAGTCCTTTTGTTTTATTTTGCTTCTCCAACCCCCTAAACTCTTTTTATTAATTTCTTTTGTAACAATTCCAGTATCTTCATTATAATAGGATGTTTTATATGATGTATTCTAGCTACACTTACACACACCCACATCTAATGGTTAATGAACATATTGTTTCCGTGGATGGCGAATTTCTGCCTCCCGAAATGATGATTGTTCAACATTCTTTTAACACCTTCAATGGTGGCCATTAAGATGACACTATGTTTATATATGATATAAAATAGGTTTATGTTTTCCTTAAGCTTCTGTATTTTTCATTTTGGGCATACCTTTATGGTTTCCATTATGGGTAAACACGATAATTTCATTTTAAGAAGTGCGGACTACCCCCACTCAAAGTGATTTGATTCGTTAATGCCATATGTGGGACGTATAAAGGATGGATTTAAAGTTATTATATATGATGTTATACTGGAATTATAATATACCTTTATATCAATATTTTTTTCATTCCATTAAAGTATGAGATAGAAATGAAAGTATCGTTCATGCGTACGTACGGCTTACCGTCTCCATGAACGGTGCATTTCATTTCTTATCCTCAAATGTAATGTACTATTATAAGTACATATAATGGATATATATGATGTATGATAAATCTAAAGGATGAATATAATTATGGAATTAAAATTATACATATCTCTCATTTAGTATTAATTCCATTAATATGACATAGAAATGAAAGTAGCGTTCATGCGTACGTACGGCTGACCATCTCCATGAACGGTGCATTTCATTTCTTACCTCTAAATGAATATGTAATGTTATAAATACATCTATATTCTGGATATATATGATTTATATGATATCCAAATCATGAATATCATTCTTGAGAAAATGGATATTTGACTACGTGAACAACTTGTAAATATAAGAAGTTCACTTTTGACTCAAGTACCAAATAACGAAAAAACGACTGTTATTAACTTAAAGGATCACATAATGTTTATAACATTGCAATAAGAGATAAAATAGGAATAATGAACTTGATAAAGGGTTCTTAAGAAGGTAGAAATTAACTCAAGTTTATTATTCAGGACATTAAAGAATGATCGAGTCAAGTTGGACCCGAGGTAAGGGACTTCATCTCAATCTCCTATCATCAAGGAATATTTAGTTTTATACACAACTTTCTTTTATATGGTGTATAAACCCCTTTTACTTTTACTTTTATACAAAAGGAATCTTTTTCTATGAAGCGTTTTACCAAATGACAAAAAGGAATGTTTATTTTAACGTATGTGGTGAAAACGACCTTTTTCGCCACCGCGAGTATTATTTGGTCTTTGGTATCCTCAACAATGAGTAATGTTTTTTTAAATGAAATAAATACCATATACTCTTTTATGTATTTTGGTATTGAAAATGGTTTTTATAATGGTTTTGTTATGTCAATATATTTAAGTGATATAGTGTGATCAAAGTGTGGAAATGTTTTCTTTCCATTATATTTGTTTTATGCCTTATGATTTTATAATGGTACTTGGACATTTGGTGGGTGGTTATGTGATGAACCATATGATGGGTGGTGCTGTGAATACTAGGATGGGTGGTTATGTTATAACCTCTAATGCCTTGGGTATGGATGTCGGCCATATGGCTATTCCATTAAGTATGAATGGGAGTTGTCTGAATGGCTATTCCATTAAGAGATATGTGTGGAAGTCGATCGTATGGTTATTCCACTTAAGTATGTTTATGTCCCAAATTACCTTTATATGTTATGTGATCATTATATGGGTTTTATAGTAATCTATTGGTTACAAAAATGGTAAGTAATGATCTTTTATTCAGTGAAGAGTTTTTACTACTTCATAAATGTGAAAAGTATTACTTTGATAAATTATACATGGTTTACTTGTTGTTTTGCTAAAATAACAGTTTTCATTCTTTGTGTATCCCATACTGAGCTTTTTATGCTCACCCCAAGTATTTTTTGAATTTTTTTTGTAGGAATTAATGTGGAATTGGGTCAAGGATGGGATCCAAGGAAATTCATTCTATCTAAAACATGGAAGTAGACATGTTTCTTTTTAAATTTTTTTAATTTATGGAATCATAGTAGATGTTTCTACATTGTAATCTTTTGATATGTAATAGTTATGTCCTAATTCTTTAAAACTATAAACCGGAAAAGATCCTCAATTTGAATTATTCATTTAATTCAATATTAAGTAAGGTTTAAGTCCGGGGCCTTAAAGATGGTATCAGAGGTCGCTTTAGACAAATTTAGGAGTTAGAAAAGTGTTAAATTATAAAATGATTGAAATGATATAGCATTTACGGATTACCATGTTGGTTTGCCTAAGATATTTCTGTGTTCAAAATGGTTTTCCGTAGACGAAACAAAGAAGGTGTATTGGGACGACATCATGAGGAAGTCAACCATCCAAATCAGCAACCTGAGATGGTCGGAATTGGAAGTGAACAGTTTGTTTCAGTGATGGAACAATTGACTCAGGCTATAAATGGTGGTGGTATCCATGCATGAGATCATCCAGATCAACCGCAGAAGAACATATTAGTGGTGGAACATTTCATGAGGCAGCATCCCCCATCATTCATAGGATCATCTGACCTTGTGCTAGTTGAAGGATGGATTAAATCACTGGAGAAGATTTTTGATGTCATGGGGTGTTCAGAACATCAAAAGGTTAGTCTTGCTGTTTACTGTTTTGAAGGAGAATATGATCAGCGGTGGTCGATGGTGAAAAATATCAGGGATAGTGATGAGATTGATGATCTTCCCTGGGACGAATTCAAAGGTATGTTTCTTGAGAAATATTTTCCTAAGGTGGTTCGTCTTAGGATTAAAAAATAATTTCTAGAATTGAGGCAGGAGGATGACTCAGTGGATGCTTATGAAGCAATGTTCACTCGACTGCAAGGTATGCTCCAAACTTTATATGCGATCTTGATATTAAAATCAACTATTTTACTCAGGATTAAATCCAATGTATCAAAGGGATTTAGCTTCTCGTGAGTTCAAAAGTTAGGAAAAACTTGTAAGATGTGCGGAAAAGGTGGAAATGGAGTTTTCCGATGATCAGGTGTTCTTTGACAAACGATAGAATAAGAGGTCCAGTTGGCAAGCAAAGGGGAAGAATTCATCAAAGAAGCAAGGATGTAAGAAAACCAAATATTCATTTTGTGAGAGGTGTGGTAAAATTCATCCTGGAGAATGTTTATCCAAGCCTGGAAACTGCTTTCGGTGTGGTATGTCTGGTCATATTGCTCGTAACTGTAAGGAAGATGATCAGGCAAGCAATGAAAATCTAGCGGTAAGATGTTTTAAGTGTAATGAAATGGGTCATTATGCAAATGAGTGTCTAACAAAGAAATCAACTGGGGGAAAGTAGCCATACTACAAGCAAAAAGGGGTGGTGAAATTCTTTGCAACTACTTCAACAAATGATGGGTCGTCGAATGAAGTAGTATTAGGTACACTGTTTGATTGTTCAGATTATGCCAATGTGTTTTTTGATTCAGGGTCTACACATTCTTTCATTTCGGAGAAGTTTTCTAGTAAATTGGAAATTCCAAATCAAGATATGATTCCTGAACTTATGGTAAAACACCCGGAGCAAACATTGAGACCCAACGAAATTATAAGAACCTTCTTATCCTTGTGTGTGGAATGAATCTACCTGAAAACCTTATTGTTTTGCCTCTAGTAGAGTTTGATGTTATTTTGGGCATGGATTGGCTTTCTATTTATCATTCTATGATTGACTTCAGAGCTAAAATGGTTTCTTTTCAGAAATATTTTCAGTTTGTGTACAAGAATGAACCCTCGATTTTGATAACATATCAGGAAGTTAAGAAACTAGTAAAAGATGGAAATGAATGTCATCTTTCACATATCGTTGAAAACAAGGTAACTGTTCAGATTAATGATGTGCCAGTGGTAAATGAGTATCTTGATGTTTCTCCGGATGAGTTTCCTGGTATTATTCATGATCGGGAAGTTGAATTTAATGTTGAATTAGTTCCTGATTCTAAGCCAATTTCAAAACCTCCTTATCGAATGGCTCAAGTTGAACTTTTAGAGTTAAAGAAACAATTGCATGAGTTATTATATAAAGGTTTCATTCGACCTAGCACATCACCATGGGGTTCTCCTATCTTGTTTGTTAAAAAGAAAGATGGTTCAATGATACTTTTCATTGATTATAGAGGCTTGAATAATATCACTTTTATGAACATGTATCATTTTCCTCATATCAATGATTTGTTTAATCAGCTCCATGGAGCTCAGTATTTTTCGAAGATTGACTTGAGGTCGGGGTACCATCAGTTTAAAGTAAAAGAAGAAAACGTTCTGAAGACTGCATTCCATACTAGATATAGACATTATGAATTTGTAGTTATGCCTTTTGGGTTAACCAATGCACCTACTAAATTTATGGACCTTATGAATAGAATTTTCTATGAGTTCTTGGATAAGTTTTTGGTTGTTTTCATTGATGATATTTTGGTTTTTTCTAAAAGTAAAGAGGAGCATGAAAGTGATTTAAGGGTTATCTTGCAAACCTTTAAATAAAAGAAACTATATGGAAAATTTAGCATGTGCGAGTTTTGGTTACAACAAATTTCTTTCCTTGGTCATATTGTTTCCAAAAATTGAATAACAATTGATCCTGCTAAAACAAATGTTGTTGAAGAATGGCCGAGACCCACAAATGTAACCGAGATCGGTAGTTTCCTTGGTTTGGAAGGTTACTACAGAAGGTTTGTTGAAATTTTTTCACGGTTATCTAGTCCAATGTCTAAGTTAACTTGAAAGGGGGTTAAGATTATCTAGACAAAAGTATGTGATGATTGTTTTCAGGAGTTGAAAAGAATATTGGTGAATGCTCCAGCTTTGGCACTTCCTTCCAGAAATGGTGAGTTTGTAATATACAATGATGCTTTGTTGAAGGGACTTGGTTGTGTCCTTATGCAGAATGATCAGGTAATTGCATATTCTTCACATCAGTTGAAAACTCATGAGATAAAGTACCCTACACATGATTTGTAATTAGCTGCTGTTGTTTTTTCTCTAAAATTTTGGAGGCATCATTTGTATGGAGTAAAGTGTGAAATATATACTGATAACAAAAGTTTAAAGAATATATTCACTCAGAAATAATTGAACTTGAGACAGAGGAGATTGCTTGAATTAATCAAGGATTATGATTGTACAATTCACTACCATCCGGGAAAAGTAAATAATGTTGTTGATGCTTTGAGTCGAAGAAGTAATGTTTCATTAACCATGATACGTTTGGAACTAGATCCTTTGGTTTTTGATTTTATGAACTTTGTCATAGAATTTATTGGTGTAGGATGTTTTCTATTTTGTTTTAGGTATCAGTGAAATCCTCTTTATCAGACAGAATCAAGCAAGCACAGAAGCAAGAAAGTGAGTTGTAGAAAAAGTTAGTGCTGGTTTAGAAGGGTAAGTTCCCTGAATTAAAAATTGATAATGATTGCGTTTTGAGATTTTCGAAGAGATTATCTGTGCCTTTTGATTCACAGTTGAAGAATGAGTTGTTATGTGAGGCTCATAGCTCCCCGTTTTCAGTTCATCCTGGCAGTACTAAGATGTACAGAGATCTGCAGGTGTATTACTAGTGGGATGAAATGAAAAGGGATATTGCTGATTTTACTGTGAAGTGTTTGACATGTCAGCAGGTTAAAGCAGAGTGGAAGTTACCAAAAGGGATGCTTCAGCCTTTAACAGTGCCAGAGTGGAAATGGGAAAATATATCCATGGACTTTGTTGTGGGATTACCGAAGACATCTAGAGGTAATAATACAATCTGGGTTATTGTTGATCGATTGACAAAATCTACTCATTTCCATCCTATTCAAGATGACTTATCTCTAGATCAACATTCTTGATTGTATCATAAATAGATAGTCAATTTTCATGGAGTTCCCCTATCTATTGTATCTGATCGTGATCCCAGGTTTACTTCTAACATTTGCAAGGGCCTTCAAAAGTCATTGGGTACTGAATTAAATTTTAGTACAGCTTTTCATCCTCAGTCAGATGGGCAGTTAGAACGAACAATTAAGACTATGGAAGATATTCAATAGGCTTGTTCAATGGATTATCAGGGATGTTGGGACCAAGATCATTCTTTGGTTTAGTTTTCTTATAATAATAGTTTTCATTCCAGTATACAGATGGCTCCGTTTGAAGCATTATATGGTAAACGGTGTCGAACACCAGCTTTTTGGGATGAAGTGGGTGAAAGGAAGCTGATGGGACTAGAATTGGTAGAAGAGATGGCAGAGAAAGTTTAGTTGATTCAGAAACACATGAAAACAGATCAGAGTAGACAAAAAAGTTATGAAGATAACCGGAGGAATGATCTATCTTTCGGGGTAGG
Organism: Viscum album; assembly: GCA_963277665.1. NCBI lineage: Eukaryota > Viridiplantae > Streptophyta > Magnoliopsida > Santalales > Viscaceae > Viscum > Viscum album. The sequence goes on from OY728145.1 coordinate 1,203,913,560, forward strand.
TGATCATGTTTTTTCAAAGTCTCACCATGGAAAAGTGTGATGCGATTTGGTAAGAAAGGAAAGCTGAGTCCAAGGTTCATTGGACCATATGAAATTCTGGATAATGTTAGATCAATTGCTTACAGAGTTTCTTTACCTCCGAGTTTATCTCAGGTACACAATGTTTTTCATGTTTCGATGTTGGGAAAGTATATGCCAGATCCATCTCATGTTTTGAGCCAAGAGGTAGTTCAGTTGGAAGATAATCTCTCTTATGAAGAACAACCAGTCCAGATTCTTGACCGAAGAGAGAAAGTGTTGTGAAATAAGGTAATTCACTAGGTAAAGGTTTTGTGAAAAAACCATATGGTTGAAGAGGCAACGTGGGAATCTGAAAATGCTTTGAGGGATAAATACCCCCACTTATTTTGATAAGTGAATAAAATTGTGAGGACGCAATTCCCAAAAGGGGGGGAAGGATGTAACATTACAGGTAAATAAAGAAAAATACATTTTAATATTAATTAATATTTGTGAATTAAATATTAATTTTACTTTAAAGCGGTTGCTATGTTCGATACCGTACCCGATACGCAATAGTGAGTTTCTTTGAAATCTTACGTTGCTCACTAGTAATAAAATAATATTATTTTAAATGTTAGTTAACACGTAGCCGTAGTATTGGCATGAATGAATAGAAATAACTAAATTGTTATTATATATGTTTGTTAAATGATTTTTTACTTATCCAATAAAGGATAAAGGCTTATGATACGAAAAGAATTCAATTTTAGGAATATATACACTAATTTTCACTAAAGGTCCACTTATCAACTTTTAATGGAAACCTATCATTAAATTTAATTTTGGTCACTATTATACATTCTATTGGACCAAATAAATTTCTTCTTTATAATCGGGACATCAAAATTTACTTTGTGTAAATTTTCTATATTTTTCCGATAAAGATCATTTTTTAATGAATAGTGAAAAATGTTGTATTCAAAACCTCTTTTTAATATTATTTTATAATAAGATTGGATAATATTTTGAAGTGTTTTTAAAGTGAAATTAGAATATATTTTTACCATTGAATCTAATAGGGGTTGTTGTAATTAATTTCACTTTGAAATTGGACTTAAACTAGTGTTAATCTTTTGATACATATTGTTTCCTAAAAACACACTATTTGCTCTGACAGTGGGAATTAATTATTAAATTAATGAATTCAACTTATATTTTTTGAATTTTCAAAATTAGGCATCATTTTTGAATTCTGAATATCAAATAGAGCTTAGGGTGAATATTTGGTATTTTTCTGAAAAACATCGATTTTTTATGAATAGTGAAACCACTAAGTGGTACTTATAAAAACTGATTTTCCGTTTAAATGATATTTTACCACCTCTGTGTTTTGAATTTCAAAAATCCGACATACATGGTTGTCATTAAGAAGTAAAATGTGGTTCAATGGTATTAGAATAATTTTTTGGTGAATAGTAACTTTTATGTTTTTAATTGCGATTAGAGGTAATTAGTGTAATTTAAGATAAAAATAATGTTTTAATAATATGAAATGAACCTGACCAATGTCCTACACTTATTGGATCTGTCATGGCCGACCAATACAATCCAAGGGTCATCTTGGGGACCCAATGAAGCCAAATTGGTTGGAAAATGACATTAATATCATATTATTTAATGTTAAAATTAAAATGACACAAACATGAGTTGTTTTACTAAAAAAATTTTTAAATGGGGTTATAAAAGTCATATTTTTTACTATAAATATTCATTGGAAAGATAAAAATATTTAATACATCATAGTATTTTTTTTTAATTTTTGTACTTTAAATAGATTAAAATATTTATGACATCATGATGATGCCGCGACTACCTCATTATTTAACGATTTAAATAAAATGGAAAGATAATGTAAAATATATGACCTACACATGTCCAAATCCTATTGTATGGGTGGATTTCGAACCCTTATCACCTCATCCATGAAAAAAATCAATGTGGGACCATTAAAATCCGAAACTCATTCTAAAATAAAATAACATTTCATTACTCTCCATGAGTGCCCCTCCTCTCCTCTTATAAAAGGCCCCCACCTCTACCACTTTACCCACACCTCTCAAGCATTTGGCTCATGAAACCCCTGCCCATTTTGTCTCTCCACATCCCTCTATTACTCCTTGAAGGCTCAATTTGGGTAGAAGTCTTCTCAAGGATGCCTTTCAACTCAAACCAAAGGGAGTTACCCGATTTTAAGGTAATGTCTTCACTTGAGTCCTTTTGTATTATTTTGCTTCTCCAACCTCCTAAACTATTTTTATTCATTTCTTTTGTAACAACTACAGTATATAAAATATGCTAGGATGTTGTTATATGATGTATTTTAGCTAAACTTACACACACCCACATCTAATGGTTAAAGAACATACTGTTTCCGTGGATGGCGAATTTCTGCCTCCTGAAATGATGATTGTTCAACATTCTTTTAACACCTTCCAAGGTGGCCATTAAGATGACACTATATTTATATATTATATATAATATGTTTATGTTTTCTTTAAGCTTCTTTTTTATTCATTTTGGGCATACCTTTATGGTTTCCATTGTGGGTAAACACGATAATTTCATTTTAGGAAGTGAGGACTACCGCCCCCTCAAAGTGATTTGATTCGTTAATGCCATATGTGGGACGTATAAAGGATTGATTTAAAGTCATGATATATTATTTTATAATGGAATTATTATATACCTTTATATCATTATTATTTTCTTTCCATTAAAGTATGATATAGAAATGAAAGTAGCGTTCATGCGTACCTACGGCTTACCATCTCCATGAACGGTGCATTTCATTTCTTATCCTTAAATGTAATGTAATATTATAAGTAAATATAATGGATATATATGATGAATGATACATCTAAATGATGAATATAATTCTGGAATTAAAAATATACATATCTATCATTTATTTTTAATTCCATTAATATGACATAGAAATGAATGTAGCGTTCATGTGTACGTACGGCTTACCGTATCCATGAACGGTGCATTTCATTTCTTATCTCTAAATGATTATTTAATATTATAAATACATGTATATGATGGATATATATGATATGTATTATATCCAAATAATTAATATCATTAATGAGATAATTGATATTTGACTATGTGAACAACATGTAAATATAAGAAGTTCACTTTTGACTAAAGTACCAAATATCGACAAAATGACTGTTATTAACTTAAATGATCACATAATGTTTATAACATTTCAATAAGTGATAAAAAAGGAATAATTAACTTGAAAAAGGGTTATTAAGATAGTATAAATTAACTCAAGTTTATTATTTAGGACGTTAAATAACGATCGAGTCAAGTCAGACCTGAGGTAAGGGACTTCATCTCAATCTCCTTTCTTTGAGGCATATTTCTTTTTATACACAACTTTCTTTTATATGGTGTATAAACCCCTTTGAAATTTACTTTTATACAAAAGAATATTTTTCTACGTAGCGTTTTACCAAACGACAAAAAGGAATTTTTATTTTAACGTATGCGGTGACAACGACCTTTTCTGCATCCGTGAGTATTATTTGGTCTTTGGCATCCTCAACAAGTCGTAATGTTTATTTTAAATAAAATAAATAACATATTCTCTTTTAAGTATTTTGGTATTGAAATTGGTTTTTATAATGGTTTTGTTATGTCAATATATATAAGTGATATATTGTGATCAAAGTGTGGAAATGTTTTCTTTCCATTATATTTGTTTTATGCCTTATGATTTTATAATGGTACTTGGACATTTGACAGGTGGTTACATGATGAACCATATGACGAGTGATGTCGTGAATACCAGGACGGGTGGTTATGTTATAACCTCCAATGTATTGGGTATGGAAGTCGGTTGTATGGCTATTCTAATAAGTTTGAATGGGAGTTGTCCGAATGGCTATTCCATTAAGTGATATCTGTGGAAGTCGACCGTATGGTTATTTCACATAAGTATGATTATGTCCCAAGTTAACTTTATATGTTATGTGATCTTTATATGGGTTTTATGGTAATATTTTGGTTACAAAAAGGGTAAGTAATGATCTTTTATTCAGTGAAGAGTTTTTACTACTTCACAAAGGCGAAAAGTATTACTTTGATAAAATATACATGGTTTACTTTTTGTTTTGCAAAACTAAAAGTTTTCATACTTTGTGTATCTTTACTGATCTTTTTATGCTCACCCCAAGTTTTTTTTGAAATGATTTTATAAAGACTTAATGTGGAATTGGGTCAAGGATGGGATCAAGGTAAAGACATGCTATCTAAAACATGGCACTAGACATGTTTCTTTTTAAGAATTTTTATTTTATGGAAACTTAGTAGAAGTGTCTACTTTGTAATCTTTTGAGATGTAATAGTTATGTCCTAATTCTCTAAAACTCTAAACCTGATAAGATCCTCAATGTGAATTATTCATTTAATTTAATATTAAGTATTTTTTATGGTTGGGGCATTATATAAACTCTATTCTTCGTTTAAAACTGTATTGTGATCTTGTGTATACTATTTGAGAAGTGTGTGAATATTTTTGTATCACTTACACTATCACCTGAGAATAACTGGAAGATAATATAATATCCCCACACTAAATCACTTTTTTACTCTTGAATCCCACATAGGACTATAGAAGATATCATGTGTGATATGTTTATTAGTTTTCCCATATATAATTGTGGTAGAGGTCAAGTGTGACATGAACAACCCTATGTTCTTTTGTGAACCCCAATCCAGTGTGTGGATAAATACTTTATTAATATAAACTGCTTTATGGTAGGTGATCACCATGTGGGGAGGACTATGTCTCAGCTTGATACTGAACCTCTTGTTTTTATCCATTGTGTAGTTTGTCTTGTTTTTTAATCGGATAAGTGTTTAATTCATTTCAAATTAAGATTAACTGAACTTTGATAGTTAGTTTTGAAAGTATTTATATCTATTTGGAATCATAATATTAGTTTGAAAAGTTTTACTAATCATTATATTGGTAAAGGTGAGGACAAATAAATATTCTGAGAAATTAATTGAACATTCAAGACTTTTGTAATTTCTCTACAAACTGACGTCGAATACATTAATAAAGAGTGTTCTTTAAAAGAATAATATTTAAGAGAATTTTTTTTATAGATACACAATTCACACCCTCTTGAGGGATCTACTCCAAACAATAGATAATATTTAATATTTACTTCTATTCAGGATCATCTATTGGTGGATTATGATTGATATCTTCTGTAAAATATTATTTTTTTCTTAATCCAATATAATTTATTGAGTTAAATTTTTTCTTTTGGATATTAATATTTTTCATTTCCAATGTTATGACATATTTCTATAGTTTAAGATCAGCTTCTATTAAAGTGAAACATGTGTATGAGTTCCCCACCATGTTGACAATGCAATTATGTTAATAATAATTCAAATCTATTTAAATGAATATTTCCCCTTCATTTCCATATTATTTTTTCCACCAATTTTTATCATTTTTTAGGGAAAATAGTTATGTATTGTCCCATGTAACCTTTAGTTTTCACATTACCTTTTTAAATATTTAGATTTATTATCCATTTTTTATGATTTGGGATATGAAATAATGGTATTCTAAAATATTAAAAAAATTAATCAATGATCATTTGTTCTATCTTCCATACCACCCTCATAACCTCAGTATACCACATTCTCTATATTTTTTCCCTTTTTAAGAAATCATATTCTCATGGAGATGTTACTTTTTATTATATATTTCCCAAATATATATGAATAGTATCATATCCTTTTCATTAATATAGTTATAATGTTTTTATATTCCTTTAAAGTCTCAACTTTATGTAAAGCCAATTTAGGAAACATTACTATTTCTTGTCATCTTGATAATAACACTAATGGATTTTTTACAGAATTTATATGTTTTAAATGTGATTTTATTTAGAATCCTCATTATTCAGTTTTCATTTTATTAAAATAAAATTTAATTTTTTATTTACAAATATCAGTTACATTTAATGCTTTTCCGAAGTTGTATATTTTTTCTTTCTCCTCGGAAATCATTTTCATTAATTTTCAATATTATAAATAAATGTTAAAGAATTATTTTTCTAATTAAAATATGAACATCCATCGTTACTTGATACCTTATTCTCTTATGAATCCTTATAATATAGCCTTTTTGTTTTCCTTATATCAGAATTATGAAACTCACTTACATCTCATGGAAATGATCATGATTATGATTTATGTATGATTTATTTTCTTAAAGTAAAATGTATATTTATGATTTAAATTAACTTTCTAGATATTAATTTAATTATATTTATTTTTTATCAATTTTGTAAAGCCTTATATCTCATGAGATGTTATATATAGGATTAAGGATTTAACTTATTTAATTATGGAAGTTATCTTACTATATTGATGGGAATTGGGAGTGAAACCAATTAACTGTGGGAATTTATTCACACTAAAATTAATGAATTTGGAGTGAACACTTACTTTTTTTATGAATTCATGTTCTATGTAGTTACCACATATTTATAATCATATAAAATCATTACCATATTCCATGTATACATTCTTTTGATCAACCTATTTAGGATATCAGGTTATGCCACTTGAATTTAATTTTATGTTTTATTTCAATTATTTCCCTTATCAATATCTCTAGATCACCCTTTTCCATATCTATTTTTACAAATATATCATGAATATTTTGAAATCATATTTGTAATTAAGGATCACTATACGGTGTTTTAAATAAATATGTTATTTTGATGTTTTAGATGATGTATTTGTATGTAAAATTGTTCAAAACCAATAGACCACTAAATCTATTAGTTGTATTTATTAGAAATGAATGATATAAATTTGGAAATATTATGATTTTAAGGAATGGGTAGTTGTAGTTTTTATAAAAGAATTTTATATTTATTTTTTAGATTATGATGATAGAACCATACTAAAAACCTTATGGATATTTTTTATAGGTAATCATAACTATATGATAACCTTCTAATTTTTTTGATAAATAGTGAATATTTTTTTTCCTTATAATTACTTCCATGTATAGTTAATTTAATGTCGATGTTGAGGTAATAACCCTTAAGAGGCTTTATTTTTTATTAACATAATCATGACTTGGTCTAGAGTGAAGGACAATAATTTCACACCAAGATATAAAATCATAGGGGGAATACATATGTTGGGAATATAAACATTAAGAATATATATAATGTATTTATTTTCAAATTAAATTTATGTACTAGTTATAGAAGTATAAGATACCCCAACATTAACTAACCTAGATAAAACTAAGATTGATATAATTTTATATAAAAGATTAATAGGATAACTTTTTGATGTATATGTTGAATTTTTTAAGGGTATGATCATTTTTATGTTATTGATTATGATACTTCCCATATTATGTTAAATATTATTCACTCATGTTATCCATTTTAGTTTTATGTGTGGATAAAAATATAATCATCAATGATAACCATTGGTGTGAGGGACAATGAAATGGATACCTTAATGAGAAACCATTATAATGGGAATTGGATTTTGAATTCTATTAAATATTTAGAACCAACTATTAAGAAAAACTATTAAAAATGTAACCATAGATGAAATCAAGCATACACACAATATGATAAGGATAGAGTCTCACGAATGATTGGATAATGAAGAGGATGAATTTAAAAATACATATTATTTCTCTTGTCAAAAAATATAGACTTATGTACCAAGGTGGTTTCCTAAAGTTGTCTAAATATTGTTTTAATTATGGAAGATTCTTTCATCATGAATCAATATTCAATAGGAAAATGAATAATTATGTCCCCCCTTTTGTTCCCCATTGTAATTTTGAACTACATTAAATAATTCTTAGGGCTATTCAAAATTAATAATTTTCTTTTTAAAATTTTATTCTAGGTACCATATTATATCCCAGGATTTTTCAAAGACCATTAAATAACCACCCTTTTGATTTTATTTTTAAATAATTAATTTAATGGTATGATTATTGTATTCCATTTAGAATCTTATTAGGGTGTGCCTTATTAAAATCTTAAAATAATTCCTTAAAATAAATTTAATATGATTTTAGGGATAGATTGGTTACCTATACTTAGTGGAAAAGTAATAGAGAGAAAGGGAGAAAATTTCATATCAACTAGATAGAGTTGATTAATAAAACGATGATGGTGAATACCCATTATTAGTAAACTATATAATAATAGTCTTGAAACTGAATAATAATATGTGCTTGTAATAAACGGTTAAAAACTTCATATTAGCTATAATAATGTTTAATCGAAAATTATTTGTTTCCTTAGTTTATAAGGATGATATCTTCAAAGAAAGTATTTTTCAATTTGTGCCTATATATATAAGACCCATCAATATTTGAATTTGTAGGTAATAATCTAAATTGATAGGATGTAATTTATTTATGTGGGGGAATGCAATGAAATAATATTTTTTATAAATGGTTTCTTCTAATTTATTAAAATTATTCTCTATATATTTTCCACATTTAAAACATAACATAAATGAAACTACAACGTAATTAGACAAAATATAATTATTCAAGTGTTCGAGATAATAACTAGCTAGGAAATTATTATGAGTGTATTTTAGTAACAACATTAAGAAATACATACAGAAAAAAATAATGGATTCTCTTAACATAAATAATATTTTATTATTTAACCAAAATTTCTTATAGGGGAATTTATTTTTTAGAATATTATGCATCTAAAAATTTAATAGTTCTGTAATATTATATTTTCTTTCAATAATTTCTTGATTAATGATGATTATTTTTGTTTGATATTTATAATTGGTAATTATTAATATATTTGTTAAAAGAATGAAAAAATTATAATTAATATTAACATTTGAAATAGATTTTTTCAAATAAAAATGTTTCTAAATTCATTTGATGAGTTTATTTTAAAATTAAATAAAAAAATCATGATTTCAAATTCAAAAACTGAAAAAAATTTATGTATTTGGGAAAAAAATATTATATTTTTTATTGGTTGTATTTCTTCTACAAAAAATTGTGTTTAGGAAAATGATTACCATATATAATTTACTAAAAATTATCTCATTTGATAATTAATGAATGAAATACATAAACAGTGGAATAAAGAGTAATGTGAATGGCTCATGTGTCTCAGGTGTTGTTTAGGGGGGTTATGTGGTTCAAGTCCCAAATTTGACGATGATTATAGTTATTAACAATGATTTTGGGCTAGAGGATTTCCTTACGGTGGAGGATATGGCAATGTTGAAGGGTATACAGCTTTATAAAAAACATAAAATTTTACCGAAGTCTATAGAAAATGATCATGACAGTGTTTTATAGGGTGATGGAGGAGATGATTCAATGTCCATGATACCTCATATATCTCAGTCAAATCTGAAAAATCCTTCATCATCCGCGGGTTGACATATCCAACACATGGTGTGAGGGGAATAAAGTGGAGGATTTACAAACTTCATAGGAAACCAAAAGGTTATGTGTTTTATTTTGTCATGATTCAAATATTTTAATACCTTTTTAATTGTATTTTTATGGCTGACACATTATTTCTGCACTATTATAGACCACCTTGAACATTTTCTTCTAGAGCGATGCCCATACTGAAATTGAATAGTAACATTATAGTAGTGGTTTTATTAACATCATAATTTTTTTTATATAATCAATAAAATTGATCGAATTTATATTATCAATATTATATTATTTTGAAACATATATATAACTATATTAATAGTCATTGAATTAGAAAAAACTTAATTAATATTAAAAAAACAATATGGTAAATAGTCATTTTTCTAGAAAAACTATAATTATATATATATGTTAATTATAATATTGAATTTCCCATATTAATAAATTGTATTAGATAAAATGAAGATTGAATTTATTTTTAGAAACACAAAAAATAGTCTAGTTAACCTTATATTTTTTATTAAAATGTATATTACAATTTGAAAATACTAGTTTCCAATTCTAAAGACAATATGTTCAAATAAAAAAACCAATTGTTTAATATAATAAACATGCTCAAGACATGGGTGTATTATCTGGGTTGAGGACATAAATACCAATTATCACCAAAAACTCTATTATAAGTTATTTTTTATATAATTTACCACATAATATTGTTTTGATATCAAGGAACTATTAAAAGTATTCCCAAATGTTTTCTTTTCATAACTTATAAAAAGGGGATCACATACACCCCTATATAGTAAATATTTTAATTCTGATTTATGTTGAAAATGTGAAAATAATAACATCTACTATAATGAAATTAATTATAAATAAGGCCTTTTTCGATATTATAAATCTTAAGGCCTTCACAAAAAATGAAATCACTCAGAGAACATCAAGTCTCCAACATTAATATTAAACTATTTGTTCCCTTTTCTCATAGTATTTATCTTTAATATCTCTTATAAGAAAAATAATATAGTTCAATAAGTGTCATTATAATTATGAGATATTATTATATTAATTTATAATACATTTTTTATTCCTCTACATCAACTAAGAATAAACTCATCGTTAGTGGGTTCTGCCGACTACCACATACAGAAAGTGATGCCATCTATTTTTCATCACCTCCAATCATGGATGATCAGATGGTGTAAGGGATGAAAAAATGATATCTAATTTAAAAACATGAATACTAATTTTCCAATTATGAAATAACTTAATTCCATCACATTCATCATATATTAAAGCATTAACTGTGTGTTATGGGGACTACCACCTCCTCCGGTTATCATTTTCCATTATTCATTAATATTATATTTTATTAACCAAACAAAATAAATTATATTTTACAAATTAAAGAAATGTAAAAAATATCATAATATTATCTTATGAAAGTATTATACTATCCCATAACCATACACACCAATTGATATATATCATGTTAATGCTTGTGTTGGTTAAACCACAAACATTAATACATCCTATAAAAATCAATCAGAATGACTATAAAAACATAAATACTAATTATGTTATAGTTTAATACTAATTTATTTATGTTTTTTCTAGTCAATAATGGATATATTATTTATAATCATATTAATAAAATTTCATATTCATTAACTTAAATTACGTAAATAACCAGACTATGATATAATTAGAACATAATATAAGAAATAAATATACAAAAACTAAATTGTGTGTATTAGAAAATAATAAAAATAAAATTTCATATATAAGATTTAGGTTCTTATTAAGTTTTTTTGTAGTCTTATTTTGGTTATTTAGGATGTTAATGTTTTTTTGAGAATGAATATTAAAATAGGATAGTGTTTCTCACAAAATATCATTCTTGGAGACATATTTTCTTTTAAACGGGTTATTACAATTAAATGGTGTGTATAAATCCAATTGGCTATATAATAACATGTATTATCTTTAATCATGGAATTTATAATTGAAATTTACACTCTATCTCTTTTAATAGGCGTTATTGTAATATTTATTAGGTGTAATGTTTTCATCTCAATCACTATTTATTGAAGAAATATCGATATTATAAAAAATATATACATTTTTATAACACAATTTCATCCCATTTGACTAATAATATAATACATTATATATGAAAATGGAACCATAATTTATACTCATTCTCTTCCTTATTGTGGGATATAATTTATATCATCTGAAAAATATGAGGTGTTTTCCGTATACAATATGATTTTATGAGTTATAATGCTTTTCTTTGAGAATCATCTTTCATTTGATATGGTATACTCTATTTATATTGAGGGTGATCATTTTTTAGTAAAATATTATTTTTTATGAGTTCACTTACTTATTTTGTGTGAAATTATATTTTGAAAAATTATAATTCTTTTAAATAATGGTCTCTACTCCTTTTCCATAATCTATACTCCTGAAAATGTTCTTACTTTTAATTGGGATCATAAATATTTATTATTTAATGTGAAAAAAAGTTTTCCCTTCCACCATTTTCAAAATGATATTTTATTTTCCATTATTATGATGTGGGATTTTAAACAATATTTCTTATAAAAAATTTAAATAGTTTACCTTATTTGATGTTTTTTAAATTTCATACATCCCTCATCACCATTGAGTTAAAAAATTTATCCCTTTTTATACCTTATTATTAATTAATATTAAAAAAAGTTATATTATGTCTGTATATATTTCCCCATCATGTATTCTAAGTTAAATACCCTTTTGATTTTTTGGTTTATAAATTTTATTATTCCCTTTGATATTCATACATCTATGTGACCTAAATTTTGGGGACCTTTACTATTTCGTGTCTTATATCATGAATCACCCCCATAAAATGTTTCATAAATCCTGAAAGGATTTTAAAACCCCTTATTTTATTATAGTGAATCCCACTTGGTTAAATTATATTTTTATTGAAAATTTTAATTTCTATCCTTCTTTAAAATATCATTCACTTGAAATTATTCACCCATGTTGAAGCATCCTCAAACTGATGCTCCCGTATGCGACTAAACCGGGTTTCATATTGAAGTTATTTAATGACTCCTTATAGGTCATAGGTTTCGTATTAGTAGCATGGGAGTAACTAATATAGTGGTGAGGATATACAATCTCATAATCAATTCGTGTAATAGTATAAATAAAGTAAATTATCAAACATGAAACTCAAGACGAAGAAAAAATAAATTGATTGATAAAAAAACAGTAATATGTAATGATAGACAGAATGTGTATAGCTGAAATGTTTAAATTCATACATGTAAAAAACTAAAAAAGACTCAGTATAAGACTCTCAATTTCTAGATCACAAATCCCATAATTCTCCTGTCATGAAACTCTAATACATTCGGTAAAAATATCAACCAATATATGGACCCTTTCTTATTTAAACTTATATATCAATGATGTTTACAAGATTACATATTGGCTTCCCAAATAGGGATTGTGTACAACTCATCCATTCATCATCTATAGTGTCTAAAAAATAAAGATTAAATTTATAGTGTGTGAAATAATATGATAAAATATGGTGATTAATTAGTAAATTTATACAACACATAAAAACCCAACAGACCCTCAATCTCAGTTTTAACATCCAGGGTTAACCAAATAAAATTTGGCTATATGTATGAAGTATCAATAATGTGATGGGTCCTCCTATATCACAACATATCACCAAAACTAATGGGGATTATCCAACTTCATGATTAATATCTAGAATCATGTGAAAAGTAAAAATATAACCAGACACATATATTATACTAGAGACACATACATCGTCCCACGGTGCACATCACAAGGGGGAATGCATACCCCTCACTAGACCCTTATACTATAGTAGATCCACTTATCTATTCCCATATCATACATCATAATGGGGTCTATAGAAATATCATTGGAGCCTTAGATAATGATAATACAACATAAGCCTTTATTGAACACTTATTCCCAATGGATAATGTGACCAATAACTAGTGTTCAATTCTTCAACATCAATATGAATAACCCAGTTCCACATCTAAAGATATAGAGGGTCATGTTTTTTGGAATAATTTCTACACTAACACATATAATTAAGTGAAGAATATAATTCTTATACCATGTTAAACATATTTTCTTAAGTCAATCTTATCAATTTATCCAGAAATCAGTTAAAAAGGCATTTATTTTGAGATTATAAATGCTTCTTAATCTAGAAGAATCAATGATGTTATGTCATTCTATGTTACCATTTTTAATAATTCAACTTTTATTCCATGTTCATTATATTAAGACATCTATTTCATTAAAATTTCATCAGAAAGCTCATCTATTTTGGGGCTATAGGTCTTGCAATGATGCTAAGGGACTCGAGAGAATCCATGTAAGGTCTAATAATATTAATATTTTTTCAAAAATGGAATTATATATTTAGTTCGGTCAGCCTCATGTTGTTCTAATATGATCACACATATTTCTCATTTGATAATAATAGAAAATAGTGTTTCAGGAGTATTTTTAGTCCAACCACCTTAAAATGAATGTAAATGTGGATAATCCATCAAAGTCATATTTCATGATCAGATTATTACATATCTTTATTGAATCCAATAAATTCAATCCATAATTATCATGGATCTAGGAATGATTTATAGTCCTAAAATGGGGTTTCCAAGATAGTAAATCTAAAAAATCTTGATGGAGAAAAAATTCATATGACATATAATAAAATGAAAATAGGGTTCTTAAAATTCATATATGTATGTGTTGTATTGGATAAATGTGTTTGTGAAATAAAAAATCCGATGTTTTTTAGTATTAAAAGTTTACTCTCTGTAGAACATTCATGACAAGAAGAGGGTATTAATGTTGTGAATGCCTTGATTCCCACATATTCCAAAAAAATACCATCTATATAAAAATCATAGAAAAGAAGATTTCATGACATGAATCAATAACACGATGAGAGGTTTTTATTATTTGGTTATTCTCATATTTGTTTAGTCCATGGATTATATTCATGAGGTCCACTCAGACCCATTCCTTCCTTGTATTCATTTCATGGGGTTTTCAAAGATTATTTCACCACGAGGGTTGATAACTCATGGTGTAAAATCACTCTTTATCCAAACCCCATCGCCATAACCTATAACATTCACTTCAACAACACATAAAAAAATACGGTTGATGGTTCGAAACCAGATAATAAATTAAAAGAAACCATTATCATCTAATGTTAACCCAAAAACTTATACATGGAAATTCCTAAAAATTATATCTTAGAACCTCCCCACCAAATAAACGCTCATCCAAAAACTATGTTCTTTAGAATCATAAGGGGTATCATTGAAAAATAAGGGAAAATATAAACAAATATAAGGTTCCCTATCTTAATTCCCCTATTTAACATTACAATCCTTAATGTACACTCACACTATATGGGCACTCTTTCCACATAGATTATTTTCATGACATAGCAGGATAGGATAAAATATTACTCAAATGATGCCTCAATATCCATGTCAACTTCATCAAAAAAACATGGGAGGCGTCAGGAAGATATCTTTGAAGTTATGAAATGATAAAAAATAATGCATGGTGTTATTGTATAGTGGAAGGGTAAAAATGTATTCATCTAGACTGACCCTTTCTACATTCACAAATAGACCATCAAAACGGGACACTAACATTCATTCCATCCAAATACAGGGTTTCCTTACACTAAGAAACACCCAAAGAAAAAAAATAATGACTAAACTCATAGTCAAAAGGTTATATTTGATGGTCATTATATGATTTATGCCAAGATTGTGTGGTTTACAAATAATTTTTGATCAACTAAACTTCCTCATATATCTCATTCATTACATTGGGTCAAATGCGAACTTACACTCCTACCGTAATCCAAAAATGCAGTCAGTGGAATGACTTTCATAAAAATAATTAATTAATAAATTTTTATTATAGCATAGAATATGTTATTATCAGATAACTCCAATAGAGTTATATGTTCAAAACATGAACCACAGAATTCCAAAACGTAGTATTACAATATATAATCTATATTATAAATATTTTATTCATGTTATCCATAAGTATAATGATGATATGATGTAATTTGATGAGTTGTCAATCGAAAATCCTTACAAAGATCTTTTCAGAATAGATTTGGACAATATGTATCTTACTCAGAAAAGATATTGTTGAGATCAATGTGAATCTAAAATATATCTTACCTCTAGATACTACCTAGATCATTGATAGTGAATGTCTCCTTTGTTGACAATAAGTGGGTTACCTTTTTCATATTTTCCATGATAAACCATATAATATCACTTTTTTTCTGTTCCTTGGGTAATATTTTCATTATCTCCATTGTAACATCGTCACACATCAATTTAAAAATGGGTAAAGGGTACAAAAACGCATTAAGACTCTAATATTCAACATTCAGTGATTTAAACATTAAATATATTTCCACATAAAATAATTTTTCTTTTATAATCCCTATATAAGTGTATTTTCTATATAGATCACAATGCAAAATTATTATAACATAATATCAATCCCATTTAAGGTCAGGAAAATAACTCATAAATTTTTTTCATAATCCCATAGGAACCCATACACAGACCTAGATAAGTAGAATATTTACCCTACAATGACACAATCTGGATTGTTTCTCCCTACCTTATATGTTATCCCTAATCTCTATGTCCCCCATATTAGATAGAAATTATATTTTGATAAGTTAAAAAAAAAGTGTATTAATGATGTTTATGTCAGATCTAGTCACACCAAAGACCACTTATGTAACACCCCAAGCTCCAACAATATGTTTCCCTTCAAATAATGTATTAGTTTGTGTTGTACTCAATATGGTGTTTTAACACACCATGACCAATCGAACTAGCCGTTATGAAAAGTAATACCCATTTTTTTAAATTATATAAATTATATTTTTTAATAGGGACTACATTTTTTAATTTGGAATATCAAAATTATCTTAGGGTGAATTTATCACATTTTTCTGAAAACATTCAAATTTTGATGAATAGTGAAAAACACTGACTTATTGTTTAAAACTATCTTTTTATTTATGTAATTATTTATATTATATTATTTTATTTTATTTTAGGAAAAAATAGATACATAATACCTATATATGTTCAATATAATTTATTTGAGTCTTTTTATATTTAGTTTAGATATATAAAATTTAATTGAACTTTTAACCATCTTTTACCCACCTTCTAGGAGCATATACAAATTTGTAGAAAATATAATATTACTACTTCAGTTAGTTTAATTTAAAAAATATGAGAAAAAAGGTTGACATGAGTATGTAAAATGTGGTTTAATAAGATGAAAATAATTTTTCTGTAATAATAACTTTTGACTTTTATTTACCATGGTAAAATGTTAATAGGGTAATTAAGTGTAAAAATTATATTAAAATTACCCCAAATAATGTCCTAAATCTATTTGATAAGTGTAATGTGACGAAAAACAACCTTAGGAATAAAATATGATCCTTTTGGTCAATTTGGATTATATTACGACATTTATTATTCTTTTATTTCAAGAAAAGAGTTAAATTTAAATATTTATAAATTAACAATTTTTAATATAGGGTTATACACAATATAAATTTGACTATAAATATTATTTATAAATATAAAATTTTTTCGTATATAATAGTACATTTTTTATAATATTTATACATTAAAATTTTAATTTATTTATGACATAGTGATGATGTAGTAATCACCTTATTAATAATATATTAAAATAATTAATATTATAAATATCCAAATAAATTTAAATTGAAAATTATGATAAATAAAAATATTTTCAAGATTAATATGACATGATAGGGTTGAATAAATAAATTTTATTCTCAGTGTTAATTTTTATGGCTTTCAAAAAAAATCAAATACTAAATAGTGTCAAAATTGACATAATTTAGTTTTAAAAAAAATACTATATTATTTATTGATATAATAATCCTAAAAATATATTGTTTGGAAAAGGAATTATATAAGGTTATATATATCAATAATGAACCAATTAGTTTTTTTAATGTTTATTGTATGTTTATTAACCATATAATATAAAAATATAAAGAGACAAGGTAAATGTCAACCTATTTAACTAAGAGTTAAATCTAAAAGATAATGTTAATATGGTGACATAAACCAATATCAAACCTATTGGTTTAGAGGTTTTAGACTCATCCCCACCATAGCCTAGAAATAAATTATTTTTTTGCCATTGGAAACTGAATGTTATTTTATTACAAAATAATTTTTCCCGATTTTCCTATTGTGACGCTCATCTCTCTTATAAAAGGGTATTTCCACTTCTCATTATTTCACATATCCAAAGACATTTTTCAATGCCAAAACATGCCCAAATACCTTCCCAACATCCCTCACATAAACCATGTTTCCTTAAATTGTTCAGAAAGACATCATAAGGATCCGTTTTGATTAACTCAAAAGGAAACACCTGAAAAGAAATAATAAGTTAACCACACTATTCCATGTTCTTTTCTTTTCCCACATCCTCATTCTTTGTTGTTTCCATAGAAAATAATAACTCAAGTAAATTCTATATACTGTTATGTTATTATAAATATGGTACAACCATATTTGTTACTCTATCAATCCTATAAATGACAATGTCACCATACATGCGTACGTACGACTTACAGTCTCTACATCAAGGTGTAGTTTGTTATTCAAACACTTCATTATTTGGATGGATTTTATAATGAAAATACATAATGTAAATAATGAATATAATATTTTAATTAATTTTTATATTTGATATAACATCCAATCATTTTAATTTTAACCCATAATATAATGATATTGTCGCTCGTGCGTACATACAAATTACTGTCTCCACGAACGCGATGAGTTTAATTCCCCATCGCAATCATTCAAGAATTATTTCCATTTTATGATTAAAAATAATGTTTATAAACATGACAAAATTCTATATATTAATCAAATACATCCTATCCCAAACCAACATGGCCTACGTAACAAATCATATATAGGAAAATGAGTAAGTTAACACCTAAAATGACGATTAAACTAAAATATTGATAATAAAGAAATATTAAAGGATCCTATATGATATCGTATTAATGTATATAGATATTTAATAATTTAATTACAATGTTTTAACTGCTATACAAGAGTTTTACAGATCATCAACTAAGGAAAAGTACACGGTTGGGGTCAATTCCACAATCTCTCCATTATCTAAGGTTGTTTATAAGTGAGTATCTACTGGGACATATTTATTATGCACATGATTGTTTTTTAAAAATATATTGAAAAACATTTTTAAATTTTCCAAGACTAGGAGTTAAATTCATTTATACCCGTTTTTTCATTTTATAAATTTTTTATAAGGGTATATTTCTGTTGTTTTCTAAACAAGGTCATTTACAACCTTTTATACAAAATTAAGGAAAGGTGGGTGTGCCTATTTTCCACCGTTATAACTCCTTCGAAGCTTCACTTACAAGATTAAAAGACTATTTTCAAAATAAATTTTTTATTTTTTAATTACATGACTTCTAAATGATTTCAAAATAGAATGACATATTTCTATCAAAATTTTTGGATTTCATCTTTGTCAACATCCATTGATAGATTTTTATCTTGTTTGATGGTGATTTATTATGATACAAATCATCTATATTTTATTGGAGGTTTTTTTTATAAATTTTACTGTGGATTTGTTATTTTTTATAAAATTCATGGTTTATGGATAATGTATTGACATTTTGTATACTACTTTTTATATGAATGATTATGTTATGTTTAAAACTTTTCACATGAAGAATGCATTAGACATAGTAAGTGACAGGCGGATCCTGCTATATCTCCCTAATGAATCAGTTGGTCTCATGAGACAAACCAGTGTCTTGGAACAAGTCCATGACAAAATCTTATTTTTAGTTTTGTCAGAAGTCCATGACTATGTGGTCGTGAAGTCTGAAATTATACCTTCCATCATTATGAAATTAGAAATTAATATTGCATGTGATTATTCAACTTGTAGAATATCCATGTGAATAAGTAAATGGAATTATTTGATTTAATTTTTCCATATTATTATGATTTTTGTGTTTAAAAGGATTATGTTTTAGTCTTATACATTTCCTTAAATGAATATTCATCTTTATGAAACTGTTATCTATATTGTTATCCTTACTGAACATCTGAGCCCACCCCTTTCTATATTTTATTTTTCCCATGATGCAAAGAAGTATATTATGACTGACCCGTAGGGATAGTCTAAGGGATATGAATGTGGCCAATGGAGAAAATGTTTTTTTCTGTTTTTCATTGTAAAATGTAATGTAAAACTTATGAATGTATCTAGTACTTACAAGGCTACTAAATCGATCGGTCTTTTGGGATTTCATCCCTTATTATCATGCCAATTTTATGAAATAATGCACCAACACTAAGTTTTTATGTATTTTTTCATGAAATACATCCCTTTATTGATACGAGCAGGTAGAGGAGACTTTGGCACAGATGTACCTAGGAGTGAAAACTCCGACAAGGAATTTTGGTCTTGTCTTGGAGTAGCCTTGTATATGACAACGAGCCTTGCTACCCTCTTAGTTATGACACTCTCAAGTGACTTCTTAGGATAAAAAAAATTTCTTTAAAATCCATAATAAAGGATTAATGAGTATATGCCTCCTCAAGGAAATTATTTTTTATGATTATGGATTATATCCATAAACTATAAAATTTATGATAAGTGCTTTACAAGTTTAGAATTATGTATTGTGATCCAAGATACAAATATACTGTATGCAATTGATTAGAAATGGCACCTATTGGAAGGAAAGGAAACTGTATCAACATACGTAATCCATGCAGGGACAACCCTTCAACTCAAGATAATTATTGTGGAGCTAGTTATTCAATCGGTACTGATCAGATTATCACTATATTGGGACTACACAATCATGTTATTAATAATTACCTTACCGGTATGGAGAACCCTAATCTAAAATGTGGAGGATCAATGTTAGACTTCTTCATTATGAAATAACCACCAACATTTAATGGGAGTACATATCCATTGGTAGCTGAGCAAAGGATAATTTCCATAGTGAAAATATTTAATGCTTTGGGGAGTAGTTAAATGGAAAAATTTGTGAGGTTAGTTTATCACCTCCCAGGAGATGCAGATCAATGGTGGTCATTTATAAAAAACAAAAAGGAAGATCAAGATGTATCAAACATTGAATGGTGGGAGTTTAAAGATATTTTATTAGAAAAGTAATTTCCTCATGACCATCAAGAAGATAGGGAAAGTCAATTTCTGAGTCTGATTCAAAAGGAGGATGATAATGTCACAATGTATGAGCCTAACATTACTAGGTTAGAAAGGCATGAATCATATTATATATGTAACCCAAGAAGTAAAATATATCTATTCATTGATGGGTTAATACCATTATTTTGTCGTGAAATAGTCTCACAATGCTTCTCATCATATAAAGAAATCTTCTCATGCTCTATCAAGACTGAAAAGAAATTATCTAAGTCTTATGACTTTAAAGAAAGACAAGAGAAAAAGAGATCTATTGAAAACAATGAAATGGAAATAAATTGAAGAAAGAAAATTTTAAATATCCATCCTACAGTAAATGTGGGAAGAATGATTAATGTTAGAGAAAAAACACAAACATGACCAAAAAAATCCACATGTATATGAAAACAATATTTATGTGAATAATACTAAAAATAATTGAATTAAACATAAATATGAAACAATACATTAATTCTATGGGCAATGATTTTACAATGTAAATATCAAGATTACCATTGTGATTGAGTAGAGGCTGTTTCATTTCTCATCTTGAGAATGAAGTGGATGTAACATTAATGAAATTAATAAATCCACCACTACATAGGTGATAATATTTTTAGGGAGAAGGAGCATGAAAGTGGGATAGAACACCTCAACCAAAATAAATAATACACCTAATAATAAAAAAATATTATGTGATTAATAAAAATTATAATGAATAAATCATAAATTTGAAACAATTTATTATTTCTATAGATAATATTATTGCTGTGAAAACACCATGATTACATATTTGATTGAGAAGAGGCAATTTCATTTCACATCCTACAAATTATATAGAGGTATCATGAAAGAAAATGATAATTGTGTCACTACAATGGTGAAATTATTTGACGGGAGAAGAATTAGGAATGATGGACAGAGCACAACAACTCGGACAAAATAATACACATTTATAAGAAAACAATTATTATGTGAGTAATACTAAAATTAAATGAATTAAACATAAATTTGAAACAAAACATTAATTATATGTGCATTAAATTTACTATGAAAACATCATGACTCCCAAATAAAACATAATATAGATACCCAGTTACCCATGATTCCCTGTTACTTTCACGGAATCATGTTTCACATTAACATATTACTAACACAACTCATTTATACTCACAAGTCATTGAAAACAAATTAATCATAGTGTTCCACTACATGAACACCCAAACCCCGTTAGAAAATATATACACACCTAATCATTTCACAAACATGCCTTTCACATATTATGTATGTCAATAATTTATATAAATTTTTTTCTAAAATAACCCTCAGAGGCACTACAAGGAATTTCATAAAAAAACACAACCAAGTTCACTATAAAAGTATACATTTGAAATCAAATTCACCGAATAACAACATTGAAAATGATTTTAAATGATTATATAATTTAATAAAACTATTAAAAAATTTATAGAACACTTTCTATTAACAAAACAAGAGTATAAACCAATTTGTAACCAATTCTATAGAATGTACCTTTTTTAGAAATTTTTACAGAATCTGAAATCATTTTCATGAAATGTACTACATCCATTAATAAAATTTTCAATATACATTAAAAAATGAAAAACATGTTCCATATGGAAAATTATGTCAGTTTTCTTTAAGAACATACTCCCAAACCTATCCATAATTATGTGCATTTTAAAAAATGATTTTCACTACTGAAACAACTGATAAAACCCATACCAGGACAACCTCACAAAAGCCCACACACACGCACAACATATCCATTTCCTACTACAAAACCCAAACCCCACACAATGCATGCCAAAACCTATGAAACTATATTTCATCTCTCTCACATCATTTAATAAACTAGTTCCACATCCCAAATTTCATTTCAAAATATCATTCTCTATCATTAGAATACTTTAAAACTCACACTCAAAAGCGTGCAATAAGTAAAACATGCCCAAAATGATCAATTTCACATAAAAAATCATTTTTCAACACATGTAATCTTTAAGAAACCACATAAACTCATTTCACATGACTCAAACAATTAATTAAACACTAACAATTTTTTCACAATAAGGCATTTATAGAAACATAACAATTTCTCTTTAGAGAATACATTTTCAACACAAATGAATTGATAAATAACCATTTTCGTTGTTCTTATAACACAAGTGCTGAGAAAAAATATATATATCAGTGTAAAAATTAGAGCACTGATAAATCATTTTTTTCAGTGCATTATTTAGTGCTGATAAATGCTCATCTTTATCAGCACAGAAAAAGCACAGATAATGATTTTTTACCAGCGCGTATTACTAATGTGAAGTTAAAAGATTTATAATTATAATTATATATAATGTAATAATAATAATTTATTTATACTTAATAAATAAATGTCAATATCAATATCGTAAATATATTCCTTTTAAAATTTATTTATTATAATTTTATAATTATTTATTTCTAATTAGAGAAATATTTTTGGAAAATATTATTTATATCCTTATATCTATTTTCATAATTATATATTTATATTTCATAAATATATAAAAATATAAATAGAGTAAATATATTAATTATTAATTTAAATTTATTATAAATTTATTAATTATTTGAATATAAATAATTATTTTTTTTATAATTATATAAATACATTTAATTTTTTTATTTATTTATAATAATTAATATATTATTGTATAAAAATAGTGACTGTATATTTATAAATATATTTATTTAAAATTGTATTCTTACAAATATATTTTAAAAATCCCTAACAAATATCTCCTTTTTTGTACATTCATCTACGTTAACATTTAGTGAAATTGATAAAACTAAAAAAAAGTACACTTAAAAAATATTTAGATAAAGGTTATGATTTGTGTTTGTGCATTATATATGAAAATTTAGTAAATTGGTATATGTGAAATCAATATTATAGACAATTGATCAATGTTAAATTGAAAAATAAAATGACAAACATTTATATGACAAGTATTATGCAATTATTGTCAATATTTTTAATTCATATTAATATTTAATTATAAACCATTTTTCAATAAACATATCACTATTTAATATGAAGTACATAAATATTTTTTTATATATAAATCATACATATAGACATTAATATATATCATTATATTTAATCTATACTATTTAATAAAAATAATTATCATAATTATTTAATTAATTAAAAGTTTAATAATTAATAATGTCTAATCAATCTATTCATTTTTATCCATAATGTGTTACATAACAAAATTTTTAATATATATTTAATCATAATCACTTTTTTTTTATTATTTATTTATTTATTTTATTTCATTTTATTTATATATATATTAATCACCATATAAAATAATGTACTGATATAGGATACCCTTTTTTAGCACTAAAATTAAAGTGCTGATAAAGGATAACCTATATCAGTGCTAAAAATAATGTGCAGATATAGGATACTGTTTATCAGCAATAAAATTAATGCACTGATAATGGTTTTCTTTTATCATCACTAAAAAAAGAATGCTGATATATGGTTAATATTATTAGTGACATATTTAGAGCTGATAAATATTATTTTTATCCGTGTCTTGTTATTACACTATTAAAGGCGTGTTTTGTAGTAGTGAGGTGACAAAACCACGACTATCAAGAAATTTGTACATACAAGAGCCCGTGGTTCACACCAGTCTTTGTATAGGATTTCTAATCAAATTTGATAGCTTGGATTCATTTGGCCATCTGTGATGCAACATTGGACAAATTCCACTAAGAAGTGTTATCCCAACCAAGTGGATGTCATCTTCATTCATTTACCCTCTAAGATACTATTTACAACCAATTACTCCAAGAAATTTTCTATATATGGAATGGATGTAGTAATACATTATCCTCTAGCAACATCCAAGCAGTTTAATTCTACACTTACTGCCGTTGATTTCTTCTCTAAATGGGAAGAGGTAATACCAATTAAAGACATAGGAGCCAAAATCATTGTTACCTTTTTCAAAGATATTATAATTATAATATTGGTTTTCCCTCATACCATATAGATGTAAAATGGAGCCAATTTATATTTTGAAAAGGTAGGGAAGTAATATAATGAATAATGTATCAAATCCAACTATTCTTATGTTTATCACGCTATTAAAAATTAAAAAATAGGGTCTTTCAAAAAAATGTTTCCCAACATACTACAGATGATGGTGGATAAAGATAAAATTTAACAACCTAATAAACTAATTCATGTTGTATGGGATGACAGAACTACTATCTATACATCCACATGACCAAATCTATACTCATTAGAATGTAGGATAGATACATTTCTGCCTATTGATGTTCAATTTACATCACTCTAAGTTGATATTAATTATATGTTATCAATAGATGAGTTGTATCAGATGTGACTTGATGAGGGGAGTGATTTTATGAAAGGATACACAAAAATTAAGTCATAGGCTGTCCTCCGACCATTTACTAAAATAAAAGAAAAGTTCAGTAATAAGAAAAAAAATCCCAAAAAGAAAAACAACATCTATAATTCATAAGAGCCATACCCGTCACCACATCCACTGGGGAGAGCCTCCTCCAGAGTTGCTGATTCAGATTCTAAACCTTCAAAGTACATTAGGACTTTGTAATACGTCCCCCAAAGATTTAGACATTCCCTTTAAATAAACACATTAGTCAGTTGTATACCTTCCATATGGATAGAAGACCTCGTAGAAACCGAATTTGAAAAAAAGAGTAATCCATCCTTAGCTGTTGTCTTGGAGATCCACACATCCCCTCCTAATTTCCATACATCTTTACCATCCCTCACTATAAAATGTTGCTATATTATGGATTTGATCCACAACCACTGTTTTCTTTATCACTCTCAGAGATATCCCCCAATTTTCCATTGATTACCACCTATTGAAAACTCACTGATTGATTCTGCTGATTCTGAATGTTAGCATCGATCATTTCTAGGAAATGAGGATGTTCCACTATTTCAACACCTTTATGGGACTCCATATTCATCTTTTAATTTCTAGCAGTAGCGTCTAGAGACCCAAACATGGTGTCATTGTTAACCATGGTGAGAACTTCCACATCCTCATGCTCCATGTCCTGAAAACGATTACCCATAGACACTATAACTAAGACCCCTCCAACATCTCCAGCTCGACTATAAATCCCGTCAGCACATGTACCCAAGGCCTCAAATACCAATCTGAGGCACGACATCCACTCACAAGTGAACATATTCAGGTTGGCATTGATATCATCTATCATCAAAAAGGTGCTAATAACTTTGCACAATCTGAGGGATTCTGGTGCAGTGAGCTAGGATGGTTCGACATCCAGATTCAGTGTTCCTCTTACTGATAGCAGGAAGAACCATAGGAAGTCAGCATGAGGAGATCAAAGTAGGAGGAATGTATTTTGGGAAACCAGGGAATATGCTACCAATGTGGTAGGAGTGAGTATACTAGGCCTTTGTGCCAGAGAGACCAAATGGAGTGTCGATATTATGGGAATTATGGGGTCATATTTAGTGTTTTTGTCAAATCTTCTCACCAATAGCTGGTGGTAGGGGTTCTTATATGATCCCACGTTCAGGAGATGCATCGCAAGTTTCTCACCAGTCTGGGAACTGGAGTTCTTCCGGCTGTTTGGGCCGAGGTGGAGGTCGTGGGCATGGTGGTATGTTACCATGTTACCCATGACAATAGACTTGATCAGCTCAGGGTGGTCAGCCACAGTCACAGGGTGGCGGTGTATGCCAGAGTTTTGCTATGGAGAAGACCCATCAGGATCAGGATCCTGGACCTTCCACAGTTCAAGGTATGATCTTAGTAGCTTAATTTTTATAATCATATCTTTTCGATACTGGTGCTATGTATAGATTTATCTATGTTTTTGTTGAGGAGATCCTTGGGATCTATATCATTTCCTCTTCTGAAACATTGACTTTAGACACACCGTTGGGGACTAGAACAGTTAGCGTATGTCAGGGCAGAGAGTGATCTCTTGAGGTTTCAGGGTGTCACTTCTTATGGGACCTCTATATAGTAGAGATAATGATCTATGATGTCATTCTCGAAATGGACCGGTAATCCCCTTCCATGCATTCATCGATTGTTCTCGCCACATGGTGAGTTTCATATCCCTAGTGGGTGGATCCTTTCATCATAGAGGCGAGTGGGATGTCCACGCGAGTCGAGAAGGACTCGAGAATCATGTGCTAGGAGGTGTTACAACCCAAATTGCCATTCATTAACTGGAATACCTGGGAACTTTAAAGTTAGACATTCCATTAGTGGTAGATCGTTTCAGGGACGTCTTTCCAGAGGACTTTTCAAGTTTGACTATGGAACGTGAGGTGTAATTTTCTATTGATCTCGTTCCATGAGCGGCACCGATGTCCATTCCTCCGTATAGGATGGCTACACCTAAGTTGCAGGAGCATAAGATGAAGTTTGAGGAGTTTCAGGCAAAGCATTTCATCAGACCCAGTAATTCTCATTGGGATTCTCCTGCTCTATTTGCGAAGTAGACATATCACTCCCTCATGATTTTTGTGGATTATCGGATGCCAATCCAATTGATGGTAAATAACTGATATCCATTGTCTAGGATCAATGATCTCTTTGATCAAATTCGAGGAGCCCATGTGTTCTTGAAGTTGGACATGAGATCCAGTTATCATCAGTTGCACATTAGACTATCTGATATATTCTTACAGCTTTCCCTAGCAGGTGTAGTCTCTACGAGTATATGGTTATTCCATTTAGTTTCACGAACGCGTCTGTAGTTTTTTTTGGCATTGATGAACCGAGTTTTCATCCATACATGGAATCCTTCTTGGTGGTTTTCATGGACCACATCTTGGTGTAATCTCACACTCGACACGACCATGCTACCCATCTTAATAGCATTCTGAGTACACAGAGAGATCATAAGTTATATTCTAAGCTCTCAAAATGCCACTTTTGGATGGATCAGATTCACTTCATGGGTCATGTTATCTGTGAGATAGGAGTATGATTAGATCCAGAGAATGTGAGAGATGTAGTATCCTGGGAGCATCTGAAGAATTTCTTTGAGGTACGATGTTTTTTAGGGCTAGATGGATACAACAGATTCGTCATACATGACTTTTCATGCCTAGAAGAACCACTGAGATGTCTGACTAAGTAGGGTGCTATGTTCTTATGGTGAGATTCATGTGAGTCAGCTTTCAAGAGCTAAAATAGAGGTTGAATTCAGCACCAATACTAGCCTTTTCAGAGCTGGGAAAGAGCTATACTTTTTAATGTGATGCTTCTGGTATCGGAATGGAAGTTGTGCTTATCTAGGGTGATGGGGTCATTCTGTAAGTGTCTCCCCAATTGAGGAAACATGAGTGGAATTATCTGATGCACAATCTAGAGTTAGCAACTGTTGTTCATGAAATATGCTACTGGAGACATTATCTTCTCGGATAGTACTTTGTGGGGTTTACTTTCCAAAAGACACTCAGGTACATCTTCACTCAGCGCGATATTAATATGATACAGAGAAGGTTGGTCGAGTATCCTCAGACCTTTGACTTTGATCTTGCCTATACGTAGGGAAAGGGCAACGTAGTGGCTGATGCATTGAGTAGGAGAACTCAGATACAGGTAGTTCAGGAGGCCAGCAGTGAGTGGTTTCTAATGGATCTATTCACTTAGTTGCATTTGGAAGTGCAAGAAAGACATGGGCATACATTTCAATCTTCCGTATCCATTACCTCTAAACTCCCTAATCAGGTACGGATGAGGCAGCTATCATACTTAGATGGCCTAGTCCTATGAGAGAGTTTTTCAGGAAGGTACCCTCTTCCAAAATGTATAGTAGGAGAGGATGAGATCTTGTGTTTCTAGAGACGCGTATGGGTTCCAGCATACATACACGAGGAGCTGATGCAGGATTTTCATTTCACATATTGGGTAGTTCTTCCTGGCATCACAAAGATGTATTGTGATCTACACCACCAGTATTGGTGGCTAGGTATGAAGAGAGATGTTGTTGGTTTTTTCATGAGGTGTTCCACTTGTCATCCGGTTAAAGTAGAGCCTTAGCGACCAACATGTCTTTTTCATCAGTTTCCCATTAAGGAGTGGAAGTGGAACGATGTCGCGATGTACTTCTTGACTGGTTTGACGAGGTCTTCTAGAGAGAATGACGTAGTGTTGGTTGTCATTGATAGACTAATGAAGGTTTCTTACATCATTCCAGTCAAGGATACCTTCAGCTTTGATGAGATGGGACAGTTGTATATCCAAGAGATTGTACGTCTACATAGAGTTCCACACTTCATTGTTTCAGACATAGATGTGTGTTTTTCTTCTCAGTTCCAGCAGGGGCATCCGAAGGCTTTGGGTATATAGGTAATTTTTAGTACAACATATGATCCCCAGATAGATGGCTAGTCCGATCGTACGATTCAGGTTCTTGAGGACATGCTCTGATCTTGCATTGTAGAATTTTGATTTTCTTGGGAGAAGCATATCCCTATTGTGATGTCTTCTTACAATAATAGTTTTCAAGATACTATTCAGATGGATCCTTACGTGTAGAGACCCAAAGCTTGACGTACATGGAATTTACATTACTTTTTTGGAAAACATAGTACATAACAAAAACAGACACACAAGGATCATAATAGTTTAGTGTCTTTGGAAACATGGAATGTAATCTTCTAATCGTGGTGAAAGATCTTCAACATCTCCCATAACGATCTTCTTTTTTTTTCTTACCTAAAAGATTTCATTACATCCTAGGAAAAAGAAAACATAAAAGGGGTGATCTCAAATTCCCACTAAGGGTAAGCATGGATCAAATAAAACATACCATATACATTTGAACTTAAAAACATGAACATAAAATCTAAAGATCAAAATCTTGAGCAATGAAACGAATATTTGAAGTACGTAAGGCTTAGATCATAAAGGAACATTAAGAATGATAAAATAGAATGGGAATAAAACATGTAATTGTGGCAACCATTAAGCACATGTCATGATTTCCATAGTTGCCAAGGCATTGCTGCCAAGACCATCTTAGTGGAGAAAGTTCCTTTCTGAATCGAGTTCACTCTTCGTTTCAGTCCTGTAACACTGAATCAGATTAACTTACCGTTCTATCCATGTCTATCTCATGAGATATAAAATATTTACCCAATGCAGTGGAGGGATATATACGTCCCACCCATCTCATAATGAAATCATTCTTACTTGTGCCACAAAATAAACACACATCATTCATAATAACCCAACGAATAAAATGGGTTTCATAAACATCATCCCATCATCACATAATCCATATAAAAGAAATGGATATTATTTCATAATAAGAAAAGTGAAACCATGTAAATAATAGAGACATTACACTTGAAATATCCACATGTGAAATAATTCCATCTTAGATGAAAATGGTTTTGATAAAACACTTTAAATGAATTCTTGAGGAAAATATCCCTTTTTCTTCAAAATCATTTTATTTTCACAAAATGTCATGAAATTTTAGAAGAAACGTTTTTTCTTGAAAATATTCATGAAATATTTTGAAGTAATCTTCATGAAAATAAGGCTTTATAAAACCATAAAATTCATTTCATGCCGTATACGTTAAAAAACATTCTTATCGTACTTTTGTTGGTAAAGTCAAAAAAGTACCTCATAAAGTAAACAAAAGAAAGATTCCTTACATACCATGTAGTAAAAGTCAAAAGTGGGTAAAAAGGACATTAAAAGTACATGAAAACACTTTTATAAAACATGTAAATGGATGATATAAATAACCCCAGTAAATACTTACTAATAAGCTATCTCAGATAAAAATGAGATTTGCAAAATTATCCCTTACCATAGGTCCGATATGCTTCGTACGTATCCGAACCTCCTGTATAATGATTTAAATAATGTCATTGACTTATTAGAGAATCATATTCATTGTTATTATATCATATATGGTTACTTATGACTTTATATTACCCGTTCTTTTGTAAATTCCATGTTAAAGAGTGTTTTGGGTACAATCGTTTTATTTATCGTACATGTTTGGACTTGTTGTTCTTGATATTATTATTTATTACCTGATTTACTTAATTCCAGAATATAAAACATGATTTATATGTAATATATATTCATCATAGACATATATATTATAGATCGATAAAAAGGAATGAAATACACTGTTTATGGAGACAGTAGGCCGTACGTATGCATGAACGTTGTTTTCGTTTCCTTATTGAGTTGAATGGAATTAAGTAGATGACATATATTTATATATACATGAATCCAGTAGCTTTATAATGTCATATATTTAATTATTATTTCTTATATATACTTTATAATCATTCTTAAATTGTTATCATGGAGAATGAATCTCATCGCATCGTGGAGACGGTAGTCCCTACGCACACACGAGCGATGATATCGTTTCCATAATTATTGGATAGAATTGGAGTGGATGATACAATATATCATAATCATTATGATGTTATAATAACTATGTATAGTTATTCTTTACACCGTAATACCCATCCATGTAAGGTGTTGGTGGAAAAACAGATTACACCACGACGTGGAGACGATATTCCGTACGTACGCACGCGCGGTGATTTTGTTTTCAGTTGAATGAATAGAAGTTGAAATGGGGTTGTTTAATTTTTATAATAAAATATCAGTATATTTTTGATACTGATGTTATTAATTTATAACGAAAATACTAAATAAGAATATGTTTAAGAAGATAGAAGTTTGAAATAATCGATAGAAGAAATTACCTCTTCTTCGATACGCCTCTTTGAAACCTCCTCTTAGGGCACGATGATTGGTCTTTGAAGTAGACCAGGACCTCTAGGATGTTTCTAGGGAATTGGAGAAGGGAATTTGGCAGGGGTTGGACGAGCTTAAAGGCTCAAAGTTGTGTGAGGTAAAGATGAAGGAGGTGCCCTTTTATAAGGGAGGAGAGGGACACCTTTGGAAAAAATAAAAATATTATTTTATTATAAAGTCATATTCAGTTTTAAATAGCTCCAAATTGATATATTTCGAAGCTAAGGTGGGGACGTGTCTAAATCCTCTCATCCAATAGAATTTAGACATGTTTAGGTTTCTATTTTAACCTTATCATTTAGATTTAACTTTAAGTTAAATAATTTTACTTTTACCTTGTCTTTTTGTTTTCATACACTATAAGGTTAACAAACATACTATAACAAGCCAAAGGTACCAGAAGTTGTTTATTATTAATATCTATAACCTTATCTAAGTCATTTGGACGAAACTTAGATTTTTAGGAAAAAAATAACAATTAATAATATATTTTTTGTTTTAAAAACTATTTTATGTCAATTTTGACACTATTTAGTAATTGATTTTTGTGAAAATCATAACAGAATGATTAGTTCGAAAAAAGTTAATTAAATCAATACTAACATGTCATATTATCTTATAAAATTAATTTAATTCATAGAAATTCTCAAATTATACTTATTTAGGAATTTATAACATCAATTATGTCAATATTTCAATTACAAGATAATTACTGCATCATCATTGTGTCATAAATAAATTTACTTCATTAATGTCTAAAAATTACAAATAAACTACCATTATGTAGGAAATCTTTTTATCTTTCTAATGAATATTTATTGTCCAATTTATCTTATGTATAAACCTATATTAAAAATTATTTAGTTATTAAACTTTGATTTTAACTATTTTAACCCTTATTTATTTAAATTAATAATAAATGTCCAAATCTAATCCAAGTGGGCTTAAATGTTCATATTTTCTTCCTAAGGATGTTTTTGGCCGAATTAAACTTATCCAATAGAATTAGGACATGTATTAGGGTAATAATAATATCATTATGACACTTAATTAACCTATTTAGTTTTAACCGTGGTTAAAAAAAGTAAAAAGTTACTATTCACCATAAATTATTTTCATCTCATTGAACCACATTTTACTTACTGACATCAACCGTGTCTCTCGGATTTTTCAAAATTCCTCTCACAGAAGTGGTAAAATTAAGTTTTATAAGAAATTCAGTTTTTTAACTACCACTTAGTGGTTTCACTATTCATCAAAAAATGAATGTTTCTAGAAAAATACCAAAAATTAGGCCTAAGATATATTTGATATTATGAATTCAAAAATGATGTTTATTTTACCAAATTAAAAACATATCAGTAACATTAACTAATTTAAAAATTACTTCCATCGTCAAAACAAATAGTGTGTTTTTAAAATATAATAACTATAAAAAGATTGACACCTATTTATGTCTGGTTTAAATGTCAAATTATATCCAATGACCAACATTTTATTAAATTGTAAAAATATATTCTAAATATACTTTAAAACCACAAAAATAAAAAATTCATCACTATTAATATTTTCGATTAAAAATGTTGTTTTTAAATAAAATTTAGTAATATTCACTATTCATTAGAATATGAAAGTTATCCAAAAAGTACCAAAATATCACCCTAAGCTAATTTTGATATTCCGAATCCAAAAATGAAGTCCATTTTGAAAACTAAAATTTAAAAATTTTCATAAATTGGTTATTACTATTCATAACAGCTAGTTTTAATAATATTTTAATAGTATATCGTTGTTTAGCGAAACTCGGTATTGTGTACAACACACGCTATCAAGGAAGGTTGTGATTGCGTACAAGACAAGTCAATGATGCGTGTTGTACAATATCCTATTGGTGTAGCGCACAACACAAGACATTAATGAAATTAAAAAGAATATTTTTCATAAAATCTTGGGGTGTTACATTCTACCCCTTTAAAATGAATTTCGCCCTCGAAATTTGTCGGGGTTGTTAACGGTTTACTACAGGAAAGTTTCATTAATAGAAGACCACATCATAAAAAGGAATACCAAAACCAATCTTGAAAAACAAAATTATGAAACATAATGTTTACTCAAATAAACTAATCACTGGGTTTCCACAGAGATGAAAATATGGATATAGAAGAAAAATCTAATCATCATGTTTTGATGGAGAGTGGTAGAGAACATGGCTATGGAAAAGCCAGAAATCACAAAGACATAAATTTGTGATGATCTAAGGTACCATCTGATTCACCGGATATAAGGGCACTAGGACAAAATTTTTGGATTTCAAGATCATTTCCCTAAAGTTGAAGAATTTGAATAAGAATAAATACTTAGTTTATTTTGGTACAATCTCACTGTTGTTCGTGATTTGAACAATTCTCACTTCATCTCTTAATGAAATGAAGTTGAATTTGTTATTCGTGAGGTGTTAACAGATCATGTGATAGAATGATGGGTCATTCCATCTATTTCAAACAAAAGGTTAGAAAAAGTTATAAAATATACATAATTCCATCTATGGTGAGGTTAATCGTATACGATTCCAAAAATGAACTTATACTTCACATATCATACCGTGTAATAAAATAAAACTAGTTTCTACTAACTAGGGACTTCCTGTAGGCCAGTGGAAGGCGATAAAGGCCAGTTGCACTTTGGTTGTGGGTTCGATTCCCACAACCTTGTCTGACGTGATGGGCTGTCACCCGTCCTGCAGGTTTTCCTTTTTCTAAAGCTATATTACCATAACATCCCATCAATAATATCGAAAAAAATTATATCCTAACTTATGTCCAACATAATACATTCCAATCTTTAGGCTTATCTAAAATACTTCGGTCCAAGCTCATAGTATAAAGAAAATGATTATTTGAAATGTCACATAACAATCACGTGAATGCCATCATTTATCCCCCATATATCATAAAATATATATTGTTGGTAAAATTACAATCATGTGAATACCTTAATCATGTATTCTCTTGAAGAATGAATACCCATTGAACCTTAGTGAAAACATGAATGCAGTCAAAAGTTAACTCTTTCCACATACCAAAATCCAAAAATTCTATATACTCAAACCATGATATAACCTTCTTCTTGTATCAGTCATGAGCTCATGAATACTATCAAACATTTAATTTTATCCTTATCCATTCATTATGCGCATATCATCTACAATCCAAAAATAACTGAATAACCTTTCATGGATACTGGTACCATTAATCATACACTTTCAAAACTCAAGGAAAGAAAATAGTGTAACAATCCTTAGATGTCTCTTTATTCCATAGTACCATGAGATTACTTATACAACATTACACATGATAAACATGTTATCATTCCACTACATTCTTAAACCATTGACCGAGCATCAACAATTCTTTCATCTCACATATCATTTGTAGTCTCTTCATCATCATCAACATAAATACTACCCATACGACCATACTGATTCTCTTCTGGATACTTTCCCTTAGGGCATTGGTATGAATAATTCCCGTACATTCTACATTTAAAACATTTTACCATTTTTGATATCGTAGCAATACCATTATCCTCATCCCTGGTGTTAACTGAACCTTTTCCTTTTCACTTACTGGCTTTGTGTCCTTCTTTTCCACACCCAAAGAATCTTCCAGTTCCTTTGAAAAATTATCCTTGATGCCTCTTCCCACATGATTTACATAGGGGAAATTGAACTTTATTTCCTCTATTATCATCATGAAACTCCATCTTTCTCTTATTAGTCGAGTCAGGAAACTTTACAAATTTTACATTATTGATCATATTATGAGATTGCTGATTGTGCATAATAATGATGTTTGGACTTCCAAATCCCATTTCATTTGGTTTCTCATGAAGAATATGATTCAATTGTCCATTATATCCTCCATTATCATGAATCATCTTGTTTCCAACCATTTTCTATAACCCAAAACGAATAGTGTGAGAGGAAAAAATCATAATAAAGGGGAAGTAACTTCAATATCTAACATATTTGGTTTAATATAATATCGTTACCATAGTTATAGGACTATATCCTATATGTATACTTATCCTTAGGGACATCCCTATAAATACCTTAGAAATATCTCTTGGGATCTCACTAACGTTCTCGCATCCTAGTTTCCAAAGGTTGACTAAACCTTTCCTCTAATACCAACTGTAGAGACCCGAAGCTTGACGTACAT
Source organism: Viscum album (assembly GCA_963277665.1). NCBI lineage: Eukaryota > Viridiplantae > Streptophyta > Magnoliopsida > Santalales > Viscaceae > Viscum > Viscum album. The sequence continues at coordinate 1,203,949,574 of OY728145.1, forward strand.
GGACTTTACATTACTTTTGCAGAAAACATAGTACATAACAAAAACAGACACACAAGGATCTTAATAGGTTAGTATCTTTGGAAATTTGGAACGTAATCTTCTCATCGTCGTGAAAGATCTTCAACATCTCCCATAAATATCTTCTTTTTTTTCTTACCTAAAACCTTTCTTTACATCCTGGGATAAAGAAAACATAAAAGGGGTGAGCTCAAATTCCTAGTAAGGGTAAGCATGGATCAAATAAAACATACCATATACATTTGAAGTTGAAAACATGAACATAAAATCTAAGCATCAAAATCTTGAGAAAAGACATGAATCTTCGAAGTACGTAAGGATTAGATCATAAAGCAACATTAAGAATGATAAAATAGAATATGAATAAAAACTTTAATTGTGCCAACCATTCAGCACATGTCATGATCTCCATTGTATCCAAGGAATTGCTGCCAAGACCATCTTAGTATACAAAGTCCCTTTCTGAATCGAGTTCACTCCTCGTTTCAGTCCAGTAACACTGAATCGGATTAAGTTACAGTTCCAGCCATGTCTATATCATGAGATATAAAATCTTTACCCAATCCATTGGAGGGAGATATTGGTCCCACCAATCTCATAATGAAATCATTCTTACTTGTTCCACAAAATAAACATACATCATTCATAATAACCCAACGAATAAAATGGGTTTCATAAACATCATCCCATCATCACATAATCCATATAAAAGAAATGGATATCATTTTATAATTAGAAAAGTGAAACATGTAAATAATAGAGACATTACACTTGAAACATACACATGTTAAATAATGTCATCATAGATGAAAATGGTTTTGACAAAACACTTTAAATGAATTCTTGAGGAAAATATCCTTTTTTATTCAAAATCATTTTCTTTTCAAAAAATTTCATTAAATTTTAGAATAAAAGGTATTTTTTTAAAATATTCATGATATATTATGAAGGAAGCTTCATAAAAATAATGCTTTATAAAACCATAAAAATCTTTTCATGCCGTATACGTTAAAAAAACATTCTTATCGTACGTTTGTCGGAAAAGTCAAAAAAAGTACCTCGTAACGTAAACAAAAGAATGATTCCTTAAATACCATGTAGTAAAAGTCAAAAGTGGGTAAAAAGGACTTTAAAAATACATGAAAACACTTTTATAAAACATGGACATGGATGATAGAAATAACCCTAGTAAATACTTACGAATAAGCAATCTCTGATAAAAATGAGATATGCAAAATTATCCCTTACCTTAGGACCGATATGCTTCGTACGTATCCGAACCTCCTGTATAATGATTTAAATAATGCCATTGACTTATTACAGAATAATATTCATTGTTATGATATCATAAATGGTTCACTTATGACTTTATATTACCCGTTCTTTTGTAAATTCCATGTTAAAGTGTGTTTAGGGTAAAATCGTTTTCTTTATCATACATGTTTGGACTTGTTGTTCTTGATACTATTATTTATAACCTGATTTACTTAATTCCAGAATTTAAAACATGATTTATATTTAATATATATTCATCATATACATATATATTATAGACTGATAAAAGGAAGGAAATACACCGTTCAAGGAGACGGTAGGTCGTACGTACACATGAACGTTGTTTTCGTTTCCTTATTTAGTTGAATGGAATTAAGTAGATGACATACATATATATATATATATATACATGAATAAACTAGCTTTACAATTTCATATATTTCATTATTAGTTCTTATATATGCTTTATAATCATTCTTAAATGGTTAACATGGAAAATGAATCTCATCGTGTCGTGGAGACGGTAGTCCGTACGAACGCACGAGCGATGATATCATTGCCATAATTATTGGATTGAATTGGAGTGGATGATACAATATATCAGAATCATTATGATGTTATAATAACTATGTATAGTTATTCTTTACACCATAATACCCATCCATGTATTGTGTTGGTGGAAAAACAGATTACACCACGGCAAGGAGACGGTATTCCGTACGTACGCACGCACGGTGATTTTTTTTCCGTAGGATGGATAGAAAGTGAAATGGGGTTGTTTAATTTTTATAATAACAAATAAGTATATTATTGATACTGATGTTATTACTTTATAATGAATAAACTAAATAAGAAGAAGTTGAAGAAGAAAGAAGTTTGAAAGAATCGATAGAATAAATTACCTCTTCTTTGATACACCTCTTTGAATCCTCCTCTTAGGGCACTATGATTGGTCTTTGAAGTAGACCAGGACCTCTAGGATGTTTCTAGGGAAGTGGAGAAGATAATTTGGAAGGGGTTGGCCGAGATTTAAGGGTCAATGTGGTGTGAGGAAGAGAGGAAGGACGTGCCCTTTTATAAGGGAGGAGAGAGGCACCTTTGGAAAAACTAAACATTTTATTTTATTATAAAGTCATATTCGGTTTTAAATAGCTCCAAATTGGTATATTTAGAATCTAAGGTGGGGATGGGTCGAAATACCTTCATCCAATATAATTTATACAAGTTTAGGGTTCTATTTTAACCTTATCATTTAGATTTAACTTTATGTTAAATAATTTTACTTTTACCTTGTCTTTTTGTTTTCTTACACTATAATGTTAACAAACTTACTATAACAAGTCAAACGTACCCAAAGTTGTTTATTATTAATATCTATGACCTTATATATGTAATTTGGCCGAAACATAGATTTTTATGAATAAAATAACAAATAATACTATAATATTTGTTTTAAAAACTATTTTATGTCAATTTTGACACTATTTAGTAATTGATTTTTGTGAAACTCATAACAGAATGATTAGTTCTAAAAAAGTTAATTAAATCAATAATACCATGTCATATTATTCTAGAAAATTATTTTAATTAATAAAAAGTCTCATATTATACTTATTAAAGAATTTATAACATCAATTATGTCAATATTTCATTAATAAGATAATTACTACATCATCTTTGTGTCATAAATAAATTAACATATTTAATGTCTAAAAATTAAAAATAAAATACCATTATGTAGGAAATCTTTTTATCTTTCTAATGAATATTTATAGTCTAATTTATCTTATGTATAAACCTATATTAAAAATGATTTAGTTATTAAACATTGATTTTAACTATTTTAACCCTTCTTTATTTAGATTAATAATAATTTTTCTAATCTAATCCAAGTGGGCCTAAATGGTCATATTTTATTTCTAAAGTTGTTTTTTGTCTAATTTCACTTATCCAAGAGAATTAGTACATGTGTTAGGGTAATAATAATATCATGTTTACCCTTAATTACCCTATTTACTTTTAACCGTGGTAAAAAAAGTAAAAAGTTATTATTCACCAAAAATTAATTTCATCTCATTGAACCACATTTTAATTACTAACATCAACCGTGTCTCTCGGATTTTTGAAATTCCTCTCACAGAAGTGGTAAAATTAAGTTTTATAAAAAATTCAGTTTTTTAACTACCACTTAGTGGTTTCACTATTCATCAAAAAATGAATGTTTCTAGAAAAATTCCAAAAATTAGGCCTAATCTATATTTGATATTATGAATTCAAAAATGATGCATATTTTACCAAATTCAAAACATATCAGTTAAATTAACTAATTTAAAAATTAATTCCCGTCGTCAAAGCAAATAGCGTGTTTTTAAAAGATAATAACTATCAAAAGATTGACACTTGTTTATGTCTGGTTTAAATGTGAAATTACATCCAATGACCAACATTGTATTAAATTGTAAAAATATATTCTTAATATACTTTAAAACCACTCAAAAAAATAATTTATCACTATTAATTATTTCTATTAAAAAAGTTGTTTTTAATTAAAATTTAGTAATTTTCACTATTCATCAGAATATGAAAGTTATCCGAAAAGTACCAAAACTTCACCCTAAGCTAATTTCGATAATCCAAATCCAAAAATGAAGTCCATTTTGAAAACTGAAATTTAAAAAATTTCAAAATGTGGTTATTACTATTCATAACTGCTAGTTTTAATAATATTTTAATAGTATATCGTTGTTTAGTGAATCTTGGAATTGCGTACAACAAACGCTATCGAGGAAGGTCAAGATTGCGTACAAGACAAGTCAATGATGTGTGTTGTACAAGCTCCTCTTGGTGTAGCGTACAACACAAGACATTAATGAAATTAAAAAGAATATTTTTCATAAAATCTTATGGTGACATTCTACCCCCCTTAAAATGAATTTCGCCCTCGAAATTCGTCAGGGTTGTAAATGGTTTACTACTCGAAAGTTTCATTAATAGAAACCCACATTTTAAAAAGGAATACCAAAACCAATCTTTAAAAACAAAAGTATGAAATGTAATGGTTACCCAAATAAATTAATCACTAGGTTTCCACATAGGTGAAAATATGGATATGGAAGAGAAATCTAAACATCATGTTCTGATGGATAGTGGTAGAGAACATGGCTATGGAAAATCCATCAATCACAAAGCCATAAATTTGTGATAATCTAAGGTACCATATGATTCATCAGATATAAGTGCACTAGGAAAACATTTTTGGTTTTCAAGAACATTTCCCTAAAGTTGAAGAATTTGAATTAGAATAAATACTTACTTTATTTTGGTAAAATCTCACTGTTTTTTGTGCTTTGAACAATTTCCACTTCATCTCTTAATGAAATGAAGTTGAATTTGTTATTCGTGAAGTGTTAACAGATCATGTGATAAAATGATGGGTCATTCCATCTGTTTCAAACAAAAGGTTAGAAAAAGTTATCAATTATACATAAGTCCATATATGGTGAGGTTAATCGTATACGATTACAAAAATAAACTTATACATCACATATCATACCGTGTAATAAAATAAAACTAGTTTCTACTAACCGGGGACTTCCTGTAGGCCAGTGGTAGGCGATAAAGGCATGTCGCACTTCAGTTGTGGGTTCGATTCCCACAACCTTGTCCGACGCGATGGGTTGTCGCCCGTCCTGCAGGTTGTCCTTTTTCTAAAGCTATATTACCATAACATCCCATAAATAATATTGAAAAAAGTTCTATCCTAAGTTATGTCCAACATAATCAATTCCAATCTTTAGGATTATCTAAAATACTTCAGTCCAAGATCATAGTATAATGAAAATGATTGCTTGAAATTTCACATAACAATCACGTGAATTCCATCATTTATCCACCATATTTCATATAATATATCTTATTGGTCAAATTACAAACATGTGAATACCATAATAATGTATTCTCTTGAAGAATGAATACCCATTGAACCTTAGTGAAAACTTGAATGCAGTCAAAAGTTAACTCTTTCCACATACCAAAATCCAAAAAATCTATATACTCAAACCATGATATAACCTTCTCCTTGTATCAGTCATGAGTTCATGAATACTATCAAACATTTAATTTTCTCCTTATCCCTTCATTATGTGCATATCATCTACATTCCAAAAATATCTGAAAAACCTTTCATGGATACTGGTACCATTAATCATACACTTTCAAAACTCAAGTAAAGACAACAGTGTAACAATCCTTAGATGTCTTTTTATTCCATAGTACCATGAGATTACATATACAATATTACACATGATAAACATGTAATCATTCCACTACATTCTTAAACCATTGACCGAACATCAACAATTCTTTCATCTCACATATCATTTGTAGTCTCTTCATCATCATCAACATAAATACTACCCATACGACCATACTGATTCTCTTCCTGAGACTTTCCCATAGGGCATTAGTATGCATAATGCCCGTACATTCCACATTTAAAATATTTAACCATTGTTGATGTCGTAGAAATACCATTATCCTCATCCCTGGTGTTAATTGAACCTTTTCCTTTGTACTTACTAGCTTTGTGTCCTTCTTTTGCACACCCAAAGCATCTTCCAGTTCTTTTGAAATAGTATCCTTGATGCCTCTTCCCACATGATTTACATAGGGGAAATTGAACTTTCTTTCCTTTATGATCATCATGAAACACCATCTTTCTCTTATTAGTGGAGTCATTAAACTTAACAGATTTTATATTATTGATCATATTATGAGATTGTTGATTCGACATAATAATGATGTTTGGACTTCCAAATCCCATTTCATTTGGTTTCTCATGAAGAATATCATTCCATTGTCCATTATATCCTCCATTATCATGAATCATCTTTTTTCCATCCATTTTCTAAAACCCAAAAAGAATAGTGTGAGAGGAAAAAATCATAATAAAGGGGCAGTAACTTCAATATCTAACATCTTTGGTTTAATCTAATATCGTTACCATAGTTATAGGACTATATCCTATACGTATACTTATCATTAGGGACATCCCTAGACATACCTTAGAAATATCTCTAGGGATCTCACTAACATTCTCGCATCCTAGTTTCAAAAGGTTTAGTAAACCTTTCCTCTGATACCAACTGTAGAGACCCAGAGCTTGACGTACATGCACTTTACATTATATTTGCGGAAAACATAGTACATAACAAAAACAGACTCACAAGGATCGTAATAGTTTAGTGTCTTTGGAAACTTGGAATGTAATCTTCTAATCGTGGAGAAAGATCTTCAACATCTCCCATAAGGATCTTCTTTTTTTGTTACCTAAAACCATTCTTTACATCCTGGGGAAAAGAGAACATAAAAGGGGTGAGCTCAAATGCCCAGTAAGGGTAAGCATGGATCAAATAAAACATACCATATACATTTGAAGTTAAAAACATGAACATAAAATCTAAACATCAAAATCATGAGAAAAGACATGAACATTCGAAGTACGTAAGGCTTAGATCATAAAGGAACACTAAGAATGATAAAATAGCATTGGAATAAAACATGTAATATTGGAAACCATTCAGCACATGTCATGATCTCCATAGTAGCCAAGGCATTGCTGCCAAGACCATCTTAGTGGACAAAGTCCCTTTCTGAATCGAGTTCACTCCTCGTTTCAGTCCTGTAACACTGAATCGGATTAACTTACAGTTCCAGCCATGTCCATATCATGAGATATAAAATCTTTAACCAATTCCTTGGAGAGAGATATAGGTCCCACCCATCTCATAATGAAATCATTCTTACTTGTGCCACAAAATAAACATACATCATTCATAATAACCCAACGAATAAAATGGGTTTCATAAACATCATCCCATCATCACATAATCCATATAACAGAAATGGATATCATTTCATAATAAGAAAAGGGAAACCATGTAAATAATAGAGACATTACACTTGAAACATACTCATGTTAAATAATGTCATCATAGATGAAAATGGTTTTGATAAAACACTTTAAATGAATTCTTGAGGAAAATATCCTTTTTTCTTCAAAATCATGTTCTTTTCACAAAATGTCATGCAATTTCAGAATAAAAGGTTTTTTTTGAAAATATTCATGATGTTATATGAAGGAATCTTCATGAAAATAAGGCTTTATAAAACCATAAAAATCTTTTCATGCCGTATACGTTAAAAAAACATTCTTATCGTACGTTTTTTCGGAAGAGTCAAAAAAAGTACCTTGTAACGTAAACAAAAGAAAGATTCCTTACATACCATGTAGTAAAAGTCAAAAGTGGGTAAAAAGGACTTTAAACATACATGAAAACACTTTTATAAAACATGGACATGGATGATATAAATAACCCTAGTAAATACTTACGAATAAGAAATCTTGGATAAAAATGAGATATGCAAAATTATCCCTTACCTTAGGTCTGATATGATTCGTACGTAACTGAAACTCCTGTATAATGATTTAAATAATGTAATTGACTTATTAAAGAATCATATTCATTGTTATGATATCATATATGGTTCACTTATGACTTTATATTACCCGTTCTTTTGTAAATTCCATGTTAAAGAGTGTTTTGGGTAAAATCGTTTTATTTATCGTACATGTTTGGACTTTTTGTTCTTGATATTATTATTTATAACCTGATTTACTTAATTACAGAATTTAAAACATGATTTATATGTAATATATATTCATCATATACATATATATTATAGATCGATAAAAGGAATGAAATACACCGTTCATGGAGACGGTAGTTCGTACATACGCATGAACGCTGTTTTTGTTTCCGTATTTAGTTTAATGGAATTAAGTAGATGACATACATATATATATACATGAATCCAGTATCTTTATAATTTCATATATTTCATTATTATTTCTTATATATAATTTATAATCATTCTTAAATGGTTAACATGGAGAATGAATCTCATCGCGTCGTGGGGACGGTAGTCCGTACGTACGCACGAGCGATGATATCGTTTCCATAATTATTGGATTGAATTGGAGTTGATGATACAATATATCATAATCATTATGATGTTATAATAACTATTTATAGTTATTCTTTACACCATAATACCCATCCATGTATTGTGTTGGTGGAAAAATAGATTACACCACGGCGAGGAGACGGTATTCTGTACGTACGCACGCGCGGTGATTTTGTATTCCGTAGGATGGATAGAAGGTGAAATGGGGTTTTTTAATTTTTATAATAACATATAAGTATATTAGTGATACTGATGTTATTACATTATAATGAAACAACTAAATAAGAAGAATGAAGTTTGAAAGAATCGATATAAGAAATTACCTCTTCTTTGATACACCTCTTTGAAACCACCTCTTAGGGCACTACGATTGGTCTTTGAGGTAGACCAGAACCTCTAGGATGTTTCTAGGGAAGTGGAGAAGAGACTTTTACAGGGGTTGGCCGAGCTTGAAGGATCAATGTGGTGTGAGTAAGAGAGGAAGGAGGTGCCCTTTAATAAGGGAGGAGAGGGGCACCTTTGGAAAAACTGAAAATATTATTTTATTATAAAGTCATATTCGGTTTTAAATAGCTCCAAATTGATATATTTTGAAGATAAGGTTGGTATGGGTCGAACTCCTCTCATCCAATTTAATTTAGACAAGTTTAGGTTTCTATTTTATCCTTATCATTTAAATTTAACTTTAAGTTAAATAATTTTACTTTTACCTTGTCTTTTTGTTTTCTTACACTATATGGTTAAGAAAATTAATATAACAAGCCAAAAGAACCCTAAGTTGTTTATTATTAATATCTATGACCTTATCTAAGTCATTTGGCCAATCCTTATATTTTTAGGAATAAAATAACAATTAATAATATAATATTTATTTTAAAAACTATTTTATGTCAATTTTGACACTATTTAGTAATTGATTTATGTGAAAATAATAAGAGAATGATTAGTTCAAAAAAAGTTAATTAAAACAATAATAACATGTCATATTATTCTATAAAATTAGTTGAATTCAAAAAAAGTCTCAAATTATACTTATTAAGGAATTTATAACATCAATTATGTCAATACATCATTAATAAGATAATTACTGCATCATCATTGTGTCATAAATAAATTAACTTCTTTAATGTCTAAAAATTACAAATAAAATACTATTATGTAGGAAATATTTTTATCTATCTAATGAATATTTATATTCTAATTTATCTTATGTATAAACCTATATTAAATTTTTTTAGTTATCAAACTTTGATTTTAACTATTTTAACCCTTCTTTTTTAAAATTAATAATAATTGTCCTAATCTAATCCAAGTAGGCCTAAATGGCCATATTTTATTCCTAAGGTTGTTTTTGGTCGAATTTCACTTATCCAATAGAATTAGGACTTGTGTTAGGGTAATAATAATATCATGTTTACCCTTAATTACCCTATTTAATTTTAACCGTGGTAAAAAAAGTAAAAAGTTATTATTCACCAAAAATTATTTTCATCTCATTGAACCACATTTTACTTAGTGAAATCAACTGTGTCTCTCTGATTTTCAAAATTCCTCTCACAGAAGCGGTAAAATTATGTTTTATATAAAATTCAGTTTTTTAACTACCACTTAGTGTTTTCACTATTCATCAAAAAATGAAAGTTTCCAAAAAATTCCAAAATTTAGGCCTAAGCTATATTTGATATTATGAATTCAAAAATGATTTATAGTTTACCAAATTAAAAACATATCATTTGCATTAACTAATTTAAAAATTAATTCCCATCGTCAAAACAAATAGCGTGTTTTTAAAAGATAATAACTATCAAAAGATTGACACTTGTTTATGTCTGGTTTAAATATGAAATTACATCCAATGACCGCCATTGTATTAAATTGTAAAAATATATTCTAAATACACTTTAAAACCATTCAAATTAATAATTTATCACTATTAATTATTTCTATTAAAAAAGTTGTTTTTAATTAAAATTTAGTAATTTTCACTATTAATCAGAATATGAAAGTTATCCAAAAAGTACCAAAATTTCACCCTAAGCTAATTTTGATATTCCAAATCCAAAAATGAAGTCCATTTTGAAAACTAAAATTTACAAAATTTCAAAAAGTGGCTATTACTATTCATAACGGCTAGTTTTAATAATATTTTAATAGTATATCGTTGTTTAGCGGAACTCGGTATTGCGTACAACACACGCTATCGAGGAAGGTCGTGATTGCGTACAAGACAAGTCAATGATGCATGATGTACAAGCTCCTTTTGGTGTAGCGTACAACACAAGACATTAATGAAATTAAAAAGAATATTTTTCATAAAATCTTAGGTTGTTACATTTTACCGCCCTTAAAATGAATTTCGCCCTCGAAATTCATCGGGGTTGTAAATGGTTTACTACTCGAAAGTTTCATTAATAGAAACCCAGATTTTAAAAAGGAATACCAAAAACAATCTTTCAAAACAAAAGTATGAAACGTAATGGTTACCCAAATAAACTAATCACTGGGTTTCCACATAGGTGAAAATATGGATATGGAAGAGAAATCTAATCATCATGTTCTGATGGAGAGTGGTAGAGAACATGGCTATGGAAAATCCATCAATCACAAAGCCATAAATTTTTGATAATCTATGGTACCATCTGATTATTCGGATATAAGTGCACTAGGACAACATTTTTGGTTTTCAAGATAATTTCCATAAAATTGAAGAATTGGAATTAGAATAAATACTTTATTTTGGTACAATCTCACTGTTGTTCGTACTTTGAACAATTTCCACTTCATATCTTAATGAAATGTAGATGAATTGGTTATTCGTCAAGTGTTAATAGATCATGTGATAAAATGATGGGTCATTCCATCTGTTTCAAACAAAAGGTTAGTAAAAGATATCAAATATACATAAGTCCATATATGGTGAGGTTAATCGTATATGATTCCAAAAATGAACTTATACTTCACATATCATACCGTGTAATAAAATAAATCTAGTTTCTACTAAACAGGGACTTCCTGTAGGCCAGTGGTAGGCGATAAATGCCTGTCGCACTTCGGTTGTGGGTTCGATTCCCACAGCCTTGTCCGACGCGATGGGCTGTCGCCCGTCCTGCAGGTTGTCCTTTTTCTAAAGCTATATTACCATAACATCCCATCAATAATATCCAAAAAAGTTCTATCCTAAGTTATGTCCAACATAATCCATTCTAATATTTAGGATTATCTAAAATACTTCGGTCCATGCTCATAGTATAAAGAAAATTATTACTTGAAATGTCACATAACAATCACGTGAATGCCCTCATTTACCCCCAATATATCATAAAATATATCTTGTTGGTCAAATTAGAAACATGTGAATACCTTAATCATGCATTCTCTTCATGAATGAATACCCATTGAACCTTAGTGAAAACATGAATGCAGTCAAAAGATAACTCTTTCCACATACCAAAATCCAAAAAATCTATATACTCAAACCATAATATAACCTTCTCCTTGTATCAGTCATGAGCTCAAGAATACTATCAAACATTTAATTTTCTCCTTATCCCTTCATTATGCACATATCATCAACATTCCAAAAATATCTGAATACCCTTTCATGGATACTTGTACAATTAATCATACACTTTCAAAACTCAAGGAAAGACAACAGTGTAACAATCCTTAGATGTCTCTTTATTCCATAGTACCATGAGATTAATTATACAACATTACACATGATAAACATGTAATCATTCCACTACATTCTTAAACCATTGACCGAGCTTCAACAATTCTGTCTTCTCACATATCATTTGTAGTCTCTTCATCATCATCAACATAAATACTACCCATATAACCATACTGATTCTCTTCATTAGACTTTCCCTTAGGGCATTGGTTTGCATAATGCCTGTACATTCCACATTTAAAACATTTAACCATTGTTGATGTCGCAGAAATACCATTATCCTCAACCCTGGTGTTAACTGAACCATTTCCTTTGCACTTACTGGATTTGTGTCCTTCTTTTCCACACCCAAAGCATCTTCCAGTTCATTTGAAACATTATCCTTGATTCCTCTTCCCTAATGATTTACACAGGGGAAATTGAACTTTCTTTCCTCTATGATCATCATGAAACTCCATCTTTCTCTTATTAGCCGAGTTAGGAAACTTAACAAATTTTACTTTATTGATCATATTATGAGATTGCTGATTTTGCATAATAATGATGTTTGGACTTCCAAAACCTATTTCATTTGGTTGCTCATGAAGAATATCATTACATTGTCCATCATATCCTCCATTATCATGAATCATCTTGTTTCCCGCCATTTTCTAAAACCAAAAAGAATAGGGTGAGATGTAAAAATCATAATAAAGGGGAAGTAACTTCAATATCTAACATCTTTGGTTTAATCTAATATCGTTACCATAGTTCTAGGACTATATCCTATACATATACTTATCCTTAGAGTCATCCGTAGACATACCTTAGAAATATCTCTTGGGATCTCACTAACGTTCTCGAATCCTATTTTCCAAAGGTTGACTAAACCTTTCCTCTAAGACCAACTATAGAGACCCGAAGCTTGGCATACATGGAATTTACATTACTTTTGCAAAATACTTAGTACATAACAAAAATAGACACACAAGGATCGTAATAGTTTAGTGTCTTTGGAAACATGGAACATAATCTTCTAATCATGGTGAAAGATCTTCAACATCTTCCATAAAGATATTCTTTTTTATCATACCGAAAACCATTCATTACATCCTGGAGAAAAGAAAACATAAAAGGTGTGAGCTTAAGTGCCCAATAAGAGTAATCATGGATCAAATAAAACATACCATATACATTTGAACTAAAAAACATGAACATAAAATCTAAACATCAAAATCTTGAGCAAAGACATTAATCTTCGAAGTACATCGGGATTTGATCATAAAGGAACATTAAGAATGATAAAATAGCATGGGAATAAAACTTGTAATGGTGGCAACAATTCATCACATGTCATGATTTCCATTGTATCCAAGGCATTACTGCCAAGACCATTTTAGTGGACAAAGTCCCTTTCTGAATAGAGTTCACTCCTCGTTTCAGTCCTGTAACACGGAATCAGATTAACTTACCATTCCAGCCAGGTCTATCTCATGAGATATAAAATCTTTACCCAATGCATTGGAGGGATATATAGGTCCCACCCATCTCATAATGAAATCATTCTTACTTGTGCCACAAAATAAACATTCATCATTCATAATAACTCAACGAATAAAATGGGTTTCATAAACATCATCCCATCATCACATAATCCATATAAAAGAAATGGATATCATTTCATAATAAGGAAAGTGAAACCATTTAAATAATAGATACATTACACTTGAAACATACACATGTGAAATAATGTCATCTTAGATGAAAATGGTTTTGATAAAACACTTTAAATGAATTCTTGAGGAAAATATCCTTTTTTCTTCAAAATCATTTTCTTTTCACAAAATGTCATGCTATTTTAGAAGAAAAGGTTTTTGTTGAAAATAGTCATGAAATATTTTGAAGGAAGATTCATGAAAATAAGGCTTTATAAAACCATAAAAATCCTTTCATGCCGTATACGTTAAAAAACATTCTTATCGTACTTTTGTCGGAAAAGTCAAAAAAGTACCTCTTAACATAATCAAAAGAATGATTCCTTACATACCATGTAGTAAAAGTCAAAAGTGGTTAAAAATGAATTTAAAAATACATGAAAACACTTTTATAAAACATGGACATGTATGATAGAAATAACCATAGTAAATACTTACGAATAAGCAATCTCGGATAAAAATGAGATTTGCAAAATTATCACTAACGTTAGGTCCGATATGATTTGTACATATCCGAACCTCCTGTATAATGATTTAAATAATGTCATTGACTTATTACAGAATCATATTCATTGTTATGATATCATATATGGTTCACTTATGACTTTATATTACCCATTCTTTTGTAAATTCCATGTTAAAGAGCGTTTTGGGTAAAATCGTTTTATTTATCGTACATGTTTGGAATTGTTGATATTGATATTATTATTTATAAACTGATTTACATAATTCCAGAATGTAAAAAATGATTTATATGTAATATATATTCATCATATACATATATATTATAGATCGATAAAAGGAATGAAATACACCGTTCATGGAGACGGTAGGTCGTACGTACGCATGAACGTTGTTTTTGTTTCCTTATTGAGTTGAATGGAATTATGTAGATGACATAAATATATATATATAAATGAATCCAGTAGCTTTATAATGTCATATATTTAATTATTATTTCTTATATATACTTTATAATCATTATTAAATGGTTAACATGGAGAATGAATCTCATCGCGTCGTGGAGACGGTAGTCCATACGTATGATCGAGCGATGATATCATTTCCATAATCATTTAATTGAATTGGAGTGGATGATACAATATATCAGAATCATTATGATGTTATTATAACTATGTATAGTTATTCATTACACCATAATACCCATCCATATTAGGTGTTGGTGGAAAACATATTACACCACGGCGTGGAGACGGTATTCCTTACGTACGCACGCGCGGTGATTTTGTTTTCCGTAGGATAGATAGAAGGTGAAGTGGGGTTGTTTCATTTTTATAATAACATATCAGTATATTAGTGATACTGATGATATTACTTTATAATGAAACAACTAAATAAGAAGAAGTTGAAGAAGAAAGAAGTTTGAAAGAATCGATAGAAGAAATTACCTCTTCTTCGATACGCCTCTTTTAAACCTCTTCTTAGGGCACTAAGATTTGTCTTTGAAGTAGACCAGGACCTCTAGGATGTTTCTAGGGAAGTGGATAAGAGACTTTGGTAGGGGATTGGCCGAGCATGAAGGCTAAAAGTGGTGTGAGGAAGAGAGGAAGGAGGTGCCCTTTTATAATGGAGGAGAGGGGAACCTTTGGAAAAACTAAAAATATTATTTTATTATAAAGTCATATTCAGTTTTAAATAGCTCCAAATTGATATATTTAGAAGATAAGGTGGGGAAGGGTCGAAATCCTCTCGTCCCATAGAATTTAGACAAGTTTAGGTCTCTATTTTAACCTTATCATTTAGATTTAACATTAAGTTAAATAATTTTACTTTTACATTGTCTTTTTGTTTTCTTACACTATAAGGTTAACAAACTTACTATAACAATCCAAAAAAACCCCAAGTTGTTTATTATTAATATCTATAACCTTATCTATGTCATTTGGACGAACCATAGATTTTTAGGAATAAAATAACAATTAATAACATAATATTTGTTTTAAAAACTATTTAATGTAAATTTTGACACTAATTAGTAATTGATTTTTGTGAAAATCATAACAGAATGATTAGTTAGAAAAAAGTCAATTAAATCAATACTAACGTGTTATATTATCCTAGAAAATTAGTTTAATTCATAAAAAGTCTCAAATTATACTTATTTAAGAATTTATAACATCAATTATGTCAATATTGCATTAATAATATAATTACTGCATCATCATTGTGTCATAAATAAATTAACTTCAATAATGTCTAAAAATTACAAATAAAATACAATTATGTAGGAAATATTTTTATCTTTCCAATGAATATTTATAATCCAATTTATCGTATGTATAAACATATATTAAAAATGATTTAGTTATTAAACATTGATTTTAACTATTTTAACCCTTCTTTATTTAAATTAATAATAAATGTCCTAATCTAATCCTAGTGGGTCTAAATGGTCATATTTTAATCCTGAGGATGTTTTTGGTCAAATTTAACTTATCCAATAGAATTAGGATATGTGTTAGGTTAATAATAATATCAGTTTTACCCTTAATTACCCTATTTACTTTTAACTGTTGTAAAAAAAAGTAAAAAGTTACTATTCACCAAAAATTATTTTCATCTAATTGAACCACATTTTACATACCTACATAAACCTTGTCTCTCAGATTTTCTAAATTTCACTCACAAAAGTGGTAAAATTAAGTTTTATAAAAAAATCAGTTTTTTAACTACTACTTAGTGGTTTCACTATTCATTAAAAAATGCAAGTTTCCAGAAAAATACCAAAAATTAGGCCTAATCTATATTTGATATAATGAATTCAAAAATGATGTTTATTTTACCAAATTAAAGTCATATAAGTTATATTAACTAATTTAAAAATTAATTGTCGTCGTCAAAACAAATAGCGTGTTTTTAAAAGAGAATAACTATCAAAAGATTGACACTTTTTTATGTCTGTTTTAAATGTGAAATTACATCTAATGACAAACATTGTATTAAATTGTAAAAATATATTCTAAATATAATTTAAAACCACTCAAATTAATAATTTATCACTATTAATTATTTCTATTAAAAAAGTTGTTTTTAATTAAAAATTAGTAATTTTCACTATTCATCAGAATATGAAAGTTATCCGAAAAGTACCAAAATATCACCCTAAGCTAATTTGCATATTCCGAATCCAAAAATGAAATCTATTTTGAAAACTAAAATTTAGAAAATTTCAAAAAGTGGTTATTACTATTCATAACGGCTAGTTTTAATAATATTTTAATAGTATATCGTTGTTTAGAGAAACTCGGTATTGCATACAACACACGCTATCGAGGAAGGTCGTGATTGCATACAAGACAAGTCAATTATGTGTGTTTTAGAAGCTCCTTTTGGTGTAGCGTACAACACAAGACATTAATGAAATTAGAAAAAATATTTTTCATAAAATCTCAGGGTGTTACATTACTAGGCTTTATATGGTAGGCCATGCTGATCACCTTTATGCTGGCTGGTGGGGGGAGATGCCACTTTGCTAGGACCTCAACTTGTTTAGTAGACCAGGGTGCTGATAGAGTATATTTGTAAGAGGATTGATACAGCATAGTCTCTATAGAAGTCTTATACTGATCAACATATATTACCTATGGAGTTTGTGGTTGGGGTTCAGGATTTCCTGCGTGTTGCAATAAGGCTGGGATATAAGAGAATTGAGAGACAAGGTAAGCTCTCACCACGGTACGTCGGTCTGTTTAAGGTGTTGGAGAGAATTGGTCTGGTTTCCTATCGATTGTAGTTACCTCAGAGGTACTAGGAAATTCATGAAGTCTTCTGCATTTCTCCACTCCGACGATACTATTCAGTCCCATCTCATGTCTTTCAACCTAATGAGGTTGATATCAAAGTGGATGCATCGTTTGAGGAGCATCATATCTAGATTGTCAAACATAGTACGAAGGTTCTAAATGGCGGGTCTGTTCTTTCGTTATGGGTGATATGGCAGCACATGTGAGTATAGGATGAGACATGGGATAGGGTGGATGGTGTAGGATCGTAGTGGCCAGAGCTGTTTGGGGTTTCTTCTTCCACACTTCACTAGTGGAATTCTGGAACAAATTTTTTTAAGGGGGGAAGTTTGTATGAACATGGACCCTCTTTTCAGGTATGTCTTTCCTTTTTCTAGAGTTGTGAGAAAAGAGGAGTTTCTATATGTTTTTGAATTAAATTCCGTGTACTTTAGGGGTACATGCCATGTAGTCCCTTACTGCATGAGGCCCTGTATTGGCCGTGTCCGGGAGACACATACGGCCATGTAGGGGTGATGTGGAGGACACCTAAAGCAGAGTATGGAAAAGGCGAGTACACGTCATGTACTCCAAAAGTACACACGGTGTACTACATTTTTTTCATTAAATGGACTGGGGTCGTGCCTACTCACTAGAACATGCTTCATCTCCAGCGTCTTCGACCGAGAGAATTCTGTACGGGCACGAATCTACTCCGAGCCCCTGAGCCTCCATCGGTTCTCCTAATCGACAGCCATCGATTCTGTCGTAACTGTAGTTGTATGCTTTTCCTTATTGTGGGATGAGCCTGTTGTACTTTTTCATCTATCTACGATGTTATATGTAGATTAAATCCTTATGGTTTGTTTATATCGATCTCCTAGAATCATGGTTATTGGTATGTGCCTTTCCATTCAAGGTTATTGAGTTTTATGTGAAATTTCTAATAATACTCCTAAACAGGGTATTGCATGTTTAATGTTTTCCCGTGTTGTTTTCCTAAAATTCTTGTACGTTTGTGTAGTGGTAATTTATTTATGTATGATGATAATTGATATTCATGGATTTTTTGTCCATGCCTTGTTCTGTTTACGACTTTTTGGTCTTGTTAGTCATTGATTGTTATACCTGTTTTCCATGCCTTGTGACCATAGGATGGAGTGTTGTTCCCTAACTTGATTGTATGTTTTAGACTAGTTATCCAAGTAGCTCTGTAGGATTACATTGGCCTTATATAATTATTATGAACTGACTAGCATGGGCCGTGAGAACATGGTGCTATAGAATATATAGGGATAGACTGAGTGAGCTTCGATAGAGTGTTTTGGACATTATAGATTATAGGGGATAGACTGAGTGAGCATCCTAATGAGTCATGGATATTATAGAATACAGGAGGATAGACCGAGTGAGCTTCCTTAGAGAGTCTTGAGATTTATAGACTACATGAGAATAGTCCATGTGAGCTTCATTAGAGAGTGTTTATTTTTTTATGAATTTCCTTAAACCAATCCAGGATATAGGAGGAATTGTCTGAGTGAGCTTACTCATAGATTCTGTGATAGACCTGAGGCTATAAGAGGAATTGACCGAGTGAGCATCCTTAGAGTGTTTCTAGACCTTGGGGATATAAGGGGATTAGACCACATTATCTTACTTAGAGAGTCCCTGACTACCTCATACTATAAGGGGAATTGACTGAGAATGATTCCTCATAGAGTCTTATAATTTCATACGACCAAACCAGAGGGGTTAGTCGGAGTTTACTTCCTAAAGGATTGTTGGTATTTCTTGGATAGGACTAGAGGGGTTGTATGTGAGTACTTACAAGAGGGATTTTTTATTTGTTGTTAGCAGTTTTCATCACTGCTTCATGTTGATCTTTAGATTGTTTAATGTTCTGTATCATCCTGTTTACTACTTTCTATTACTTCTTATTTTACTATTAACTGCCATTTCTCACTGACTGTTAGCCACCGATCATCGGGAGGTTTCTGCTGGGATTTAGAATCACAACCTATTTGTGTCATTCTTTTGGGCCCACACAGATTATGTTGTTGTAGGTATAGACAAGGTAATTCCCCCTTTGATCTCAGGTACTTGATTGCATTGGATCTGGAGAGTATGGGACCATGCCGAGGAATGCGATGCTGAAGAGTTGATTTCTTATTTCTCTTTTGTACTTTGGTTTAGTACTATATTCAGCATTGTGACTTGTTTGGATGCTTTCCTTGACATATATGTATCATGAATCATTTCTATATATATTATCTCCTGATGTTCATCATATTTAATATTCCTCTATTCACTGTGTATGGATTGTTTACTTCTTCCGTTATTGTCTATTATTTCTCTTTTCTGATGTGTACTCTTCCAATGAGGGCATAGTTTTTCCACTATCACACCCAAGGCCCTCACTGCTAGTTGGAAGCCTCTGGCATTTGGGGAAATGCGCTTGATGACATGTGACCAACTGGGTACGGGGCGCCTCTAGGTGGCTTCCAGAAATGGGACTTTACAATAATATTTTTTATTACCTTTATTTATGAGATTTACCCTTTAACCATTGTTAATAAATATTTACAGAGTCAAATATTAAAATTGTATAAAAATAAAATTTACCTATTTACATAATTTTTATCTCTTGATTCCAAATAATTAATCCATTTTTCCATATTTTAAAAATAGAAGTGGCAGAAATTAATTTAAAATTAATTCTCATCGTCAAAACAATAATAATGTTTTTACGAAATAATAACTATCAAAATATTGTCACTTGTTTATGACCAATATCAAAGTGAAATTATATCAAATGAACAAAATAGTATTAAGTGGTAAAAATATAATCTAATGACACTTTAAAACCATTTTGAATGATAATCAAAATATATAATTAAATATGATTAAAAGGTAGTTACGAATTAAAATACATTATTTTTCACTATTCATAAAAAATAAACATTATTTGATAAATACCAATGTTTTAACCTATTCAAATTGTAATTTCTCTATACTAATGTAAAATATTATTTTTTCAAATAGATAATATAAATATGACCCAAACTAGATTTTAAGGGGTTCCCCACCAAAAGGCGGTAAATCGACCTTTTAATGAATATTATAATATTTATACTTAAATTGGATTATTTATTATTTTAAGCCACTAAAATTTATTGAAAAAATGTAGAAACATTTAACAAACACATATTTTCAAATTTCAGTTAGTTTTTTCCATTCCTTTCAGTACAATTTCAAGGCATTAACTACCATTTATAATAAAATTGTATTATTATTTTTTAGTAAGACTCAGGATTGTGTGAAACATAAGATTTTAGAAAAAACAGTTGTTGCATATCAGGTTTTCCATCAAAAATAGAAACCACTTTAATTTAAACTTAATATTTAATTAAAAAAATTCAATAAATATGAAAATGATATATTCTACATTTACCTGGGTTGTTACATTCTTCCCCCACTTTGGAAAATGCTTCCACACAATTTTAAAATTGTGCGTGGAAAAATCATTAAAAGTCCCAAATAGAAATAGTCAACAAAAATATCACTTTAAAAGAAATAAAGAAAATCAAAAAGATCACTCGAGGAAATAGTTACTATGATTCTATGAAAACATGGATATGGTGGAGAAAACAACCCATTATGTTCTGATGGAGAGTGATAGTAAAAATGATTAGGAGAATTATAACCAACAAAAAATCGCAAACAAGTGATGGGTAAATGGTATTTGATTCCCCAGTATGAAAAATAAAGAGAAAACATTTTAGTTTTAATTTCCTTTTTATAATGTTGAGGAATTTATTTAAGAGCTTGAATAAGAACAGTAGGAAACATTCCTACTTTTCATGTATACATTCCTCCTTTAAAAGATTTCTTCAACAAATTCATCTTTTCTCCAAATGATGAGTATTCAAGATGACATTTTCACATTAGAAGTGCTATAATAAACTTCTAGAGAATCACATAATCCAAAAAAGATGAACTATATTATTTACATTCATTTAGACACTAACTAAAACCAGAATGGTTAGTACAAGATCAGATAATCCCTAAAAAGGATAATCATTTACAAAGTGAAAAACTTCTCATAATATCCAAAATTTGTCGAACAATACCAAAATTTCAACAAAGACCATTAAATTATAAAATATCCATAAAATTATTCAATGTAATCCAAACAAGGATTGAAGCCCAAATCACAATAGAATTTAATCACATATTCTTCCAAGATAAATCTTAACATTTATCTCCAAATAACATGTGTTACTCATAATGTCTCATACTGAAATGTAATTAACCAAATATCATTTTATCCATGATAGGTTAATCATTTCCATACATAAAAATAATATTCATATATCCACAATAAAAACTTTGAGTCTTCCAAAATTAAATTTCAATCATTACTCCTAAAATGAGATCCCTTAGTATTGTATTTCCCTTAAGAATATAATGATTGCGAAAGTGAAAATATCTTATAAAATTACTTTTATCACATAATTTCAAAATGATTTTCCTATAATAATGATATCTATTTGATAAAACATAACTTCCAAAAATCAACTTATTATTCATTCATAAAATAATTTAACTTAAAAGAATAAGTCATACTAACCAGGGACTTCACATAGGATAGTGGTAGGCAACCCACCCTTGTCGCCCTTCAGTTGTGTGTTTGATTCCTTTGGCCATGACAGATTTGATGGGTTGTCACCAATCTTATGGGTTGTCCTTTTTATAAAACTCAAAAATATCCCTTATATGTTTTATCCTCAAATGTTTTCTTAGAGATTTAATTTTCATCCGAATACATTAAAACCTAAAAATCTTATATAATGTCATTTTTAACCTCTATTTGATAAAATAAAACTATTTCCAATGGAAGGATCATCATATCTTGATCATGGTGTCCATATTTTTTCATCATCACCCAGTTCACATGTGTAAAATATTCATGCATTACAACAATGATTTAGAGATCCTTCAAAATCATTTTCATCCTTTATCCAAATACACCTTTTACAACATGGTTTATATGGTTGTTGGTAAAAAAACAGTTTTGGAAAAAATCATGTATGAAATATAATTTCAAAACATTTGATAAAATTGATTTTTATAAAAACTTCAGACTGAGTTTTAGTTGAAACATTCAAACATATTTCCTTTTAAAATACCATGATTATATGCTGAGAGGCTATATTTTAAAGGAAAAAATAAATATGTTGTGTAATGGTCTCCTTCTTTACCACCTTCTTCAAAATCATAATATGCTTCCAAATCTTCTGATAATGTAAAATATTTCAAAATGCCTTGATAATAGTTATTATTATTGAAAATATGGGAATATTGAGAAAATATGATCTGATTAAATACAAACCATGATCCTCAATGATATCAAGGTATAGTTTAGGTGTTTGATATATCAAACAACTGCTTCAAAGTGAGTTATATGCTAAAAAAAGTTTCACAATCTTTTGAACATGACATTTCAATTATTATTGCAAACATGTCATCAGGAAGTGATAGGAATGTTGTCTGAGATCCTCCTCCTTCAATTTGTTACATAATTTCCTTGATCTGGAATTTATATAAAACAAGGCTTTAAATAAAATAAAAGATATAGGGGCTAACCATGTGATTAAATAAAACACGTAATCCCTAAATTTTTCTAAACTAACCTTTGATAGAAACTATAAATACCCGGCCTTAGACATTTCATAATATTGAGTTAAACCAAAAATTCACATTAAAAATATTTTCAAGTTTAGTTTTTTAGAGAATTAGGTTATAACTATTAAATATCAACTAGAATAGTACATTTAGACAGTACTACTAAATACCCATTTTTTCATAATATAAAAATTCTTAAAAATAATAATGTCTAGTTCTAGGTTTAAGACAACATGACTTTTTCTTGATCTCATCCATCACCCCTATTAATCATTAATTCCAATGGAAATTATTTTAAAAACATGGGATGTGGATAAAAAAGATACGTAAGGGTTATAAAAGAAGAATCGAAAACATTATCACATCAATACATACAAAAAAATGAAACAATTCTTTTCAATCATAACATATCTTATAAAATCATAAGATTTATGATTAACTCATAGAAATTATAAATCATAAATGTAACATTTGGAATCCATTTAATACATACATTTTATCTATCATAGCTATGTAGGGAGTTACGTTGGAATACCCATTAGAGTATATTCTCTAAATCTCTTAGGATAAACATTTACATTTACCTCTGTCACGTTACCCAATGAATTGGGGAGAAATCTCAGGCTCACCCACCCTAGGTTTATCACAAAACCACCCATATACCCATACAATGAACAATAACTATAATATAATCATAACACATAACACAATCATAAAGAATATATAACATTACCACCTTCCAATCACAATATATCAAATCAGGATATTGAAATAAACAATGATTTATCAAATCATTTTAAAAACCATTTAAAATATTTATTCTAGTGAATTTTTAATCATTGTTCCCCAAAAAACATTGAAGAATTTAAAGAAATTGACATTTTAAAACATTAATGTCCATATAAATAAATCCATAAAACTATTTCTAAATCATGGACATTAATGAGAAGTATTTAGAAGAATAAATTTATAAAATAATATTTTAGTTAAGGAGTTCTTAACCAAATGTGATATGATTGAATAGAAATAATTGAGGAATGAAATTTAATCCAAACATTATACTATAATGAGAATAATGATATTCATGATATAATATATCAAAGTGTAGTATATACACCATATAAAATTTTATTGGTTTATAATAACAAATAAGACTCCAGGGAATGTTACTTGAGACAATGTCCATTAAAAAGACCATATCCTTAGATTAAGGAAAAATCAATGAAATAATTATATGTGGAAAATAATAATACAACATATATAAATGTATATTATGTGAAAAAAAATTATAGGCCATTCACACATTTTCACTACAAAACCCAATCAAAAAGTAGATGTTTAACCTAAAAATTTGAAATTGGTTTTAGATGTTCCCTAACAAAAATTCGACAGCCTAACAATATCACTTTAAAATTACGAAAATGAGTTAATGAGAGAGAAAAAAGAATCTCATAACATGGACCTATAATTTACAGAAATAATGATATTGAAGAACATATCCCAACATAAGAATATGTAAATTAAAAGACATAAAAAAATTAGTCTTTTAAAAAGATGACGGTGATAGGTTCCCTTATTGATTTTGTAAATTATGAAAAATACACCCAATGAATATATAACAAGTGAGATGAAAAACCCTTACCATGTTGTAATCAAAAAATTTGTATGACCAAAAGTTAATAAACACCAAATTAATCACATAATACAATTAATATAAAGATATTAATGATAATATATAACAATATTTAGTAAACAATACATCACAAGCAATGAAATAATTGGTGAACAATGGAAATCTCACAGAATTATAGTGAGATAAGAAACCCTTTACAACGTGTCTGAATTGACATTTTTGTTCATTTTTCTTCCTAAATAATAAACATTAGTTAATTTATACTTTCTTAAGAAAATTTATATATTTTTTTATTTTTTTATATTACTTATTACTATTCTATTCCAATTAGTTAATAATTTTAGTTAATAATGGACATTTTGATGATGTTCGAAACTTGAGTCAAAAAATGAACTTGTTATAATAAAAAATTGTCTATGTTGTCAAAATTTCATTATCTGAAGAATAATATTCATGATTATAAACCATATAAAGCATATATATTCATTATATGTGTACTTATAATAGTACGTATCATTTGGAGATAAGAAATGAAATGCAACATTCATGGAGATTTTAAGTCGTACGTATGCATTAACGCTACTTTCATTTATATTTCATATTTAGTTGAATCAAAACATAATGATAAATAGGTATATTATAATTACAGTATAATATCATATATAATATTATTATCTCCATACTTTATACATTCCATGTATGGAATGAACGAGTAATATCACTTAGTGGGGGCGGTAGTCCGCACTTCCTCATATGAAATTATCATATTTACCCACTATGGAAACTATAACGTTATAATATAATTCGAAAATAAAGAATAATATAAAAATTTTAAATATTATATATTTCATATATAATTATATTTCAATCATAATGACCACCATGAGAGGCGGTAGGAGATAATTTAACAATCAATGTTTCGTGAGGCACTAGTTCCTCACCAACAGAAACAATATGTTCATTAACCATTAGATGGTTGTGTGTGTAATTGTAGTTATAAAACTTCTCAAAAAAAACGTATATTTAGGATACTGGTTTTGTTATAAATCAAATTAATTAAATTATTTTTATGGTGTTGAAGAAGTAAAATAAAACAAAATAACTTAAGAGAAGACATTACCTTTAAATCGTGTATCTCCCTTTGGTTTGATCCAAAATGATTAATTTAATTTCATTATGACTAGTGGAAGTATTGTAGGATGAGGATAGGGATGTATGGAGATTAATTTGGGATGAAATTGGATTTGTTAAGGGGCTTGAGATGTTCGAGGAATGAGTATGAAATGAGGGCTTTTATAAGGGGGGGAGGGGTTCTTTAAGAATGTTTAAAAATATTATATAATTATATAATGATTTTGGATTTGAAAAATTACAAAACTTTTTAATGTATAATATAATATATAGAATGTCATAAATTTAATCAACCAATAATAATTGGATAGGTTTTGGATATGTTTTTAATCTTTATAATATTATTTATTTTCATAATTCATTAATGAGGTAAACACTGCATCACTATTGTGTAATAACTAATTTTATTTATATGAGGTATAAAAATTATAAACCAAATATAATTATATTAGAAATATTTTTGTCTATAAAATTAAAATTTATAGTCAAATAGATAACATATATGACCCCATGTAAGAATTGATTTTCTAAAAGATATATGTTAATGTCATTTTTGTCTTTACTATAAATTAATTAATATAATGTGTTATTATCACTCATATGTGGATCCATGGGATCCTGAAATAGTCCCCAAGGATTCCCATGGTTGGCCATTTATCAAAAAATAGGATTAGTACATACGTTAGGGTAACTTAATATTATAATAATATTATTTGATTTCACTTATTTACCATATTTTCCCTTTAACAATGGTAAATAAAATATTTACTCAGGTAAATATTTAAAATATATAAAAATAAGTGATACCTATTTTCAAAATTTGGACTACATTAATAAAAATCATGGAATCCATTTTTCCAAATTCAAAACACATAAGTGGCAGAAATAAATTTAAAATTAATTCTCGTTGTCAAAACAAAAAAGTGTGTTCTTAAGATATAATAACAATCAAAATATTGACACTTTGTATGTCCAATTTCAAACTGAAATTACTTTCAATGAAAAAATAGGATAAAATGGTAAATATATAATCTAATTACACTTAAAAACTATTTAGAAAGATCATATTTTCCATATAAATTAATTATATTAAAAGGTAGTTTTGAATTTAAATACAATATTTTTCACTATTCATAAAAAAATGAACTTTATTAGAGAAATTCTGAAATTTTATCCAATATGATTTTTGATATCCAAATTCTAATGAATAAGAATAATTTTTCAAATAGAACTTATAAAAGTAACCAAAACTAGATTAAAATAGCGTTCTCCATCAAAAGGCGATAGATGGACCTTTTTTTAATATGATAGTATTTATGCTTAAAATGGATTCTTTCTTATTTTAAGCCTCTAAAATTTTCTGTATAAATGTAAAAACATTTAAAAAACATGTTTATTTATATTTTAGTTAGTTAATTCAATTCCCTCCAATACAACTTCTAGTCATTAACTACTATTTAATATAATATTATATTTTTATTTTCTGTATGACTCAACATTGTGTGCAACATAAGATTTCAAAGAAACTCATTATTGCGCATCGAGTATGCCATCAAACATAGATTACACATTAACTAAATAATAATATTTAATTCACAAAAATTAATAAATATTAAAATGATATATTTTTATTTACCAGGAATGTTACAATATATTTGTAGAATGATATATTTATTTTAAATTTTAAAACATAAATTTAATTTATCATATTCATGACCACACAATACATAAACGCATTCATAACAGGTTTCCAAGCTTATTTAAAAGCAATTCCCATTATATTTTGTAATTTTCTTTCTTTAAATGATATTCTTTTAAAATAATAAGGTTATGTTCCTCAATAAATATGCCAATGTTTAATTCAAAGGAATTTTGATCTATTATAACATTACTTGATGTTATATATGTTTTACTAGGGATGTGATCCAATGAAATTATCCTTATAATATATATATTTAGATTATGATTATATGAATGAGATGTTAATTAAACCCAATTGTTTTCAATGTGTTATATTATAGTGATATTATGAAATTTTTGTGGAATCAATTTTTATTGCATGAATCATGATGTTCTGATTTGATGAATATTTTATAATCTTGCGAGAAACATATGTATGGTATTCATTATGTGACTGGTGGGCCTAAAATTACATAGTCCTCTTTTGTATTGGGGATTTTTATGGATGTTTATAAAATTGTGGAAAAATATATATGTGATTAATATACAATGGGTAAAAAATTAATGTGTCTAATACAGTATAAGAAAAAATTTGATATGTTGTTAACTATTGGAAATAGGTATAGATACATGAAACACTATGGGAAACATGTTATGATTCATATTATACATGGATTTTATGGTCTCAGTATTAATCCATGAAATATGAAATAGTTTATAAACCCATTAATGTGACACACATTTATGACTTGAAATTCTGGTTCATGGTTGATTTATGAAGGTTTTACACTATTGTTAATATTTTATTTGAAATGAAAATTTTTTATGCCATAAATCATTTTTATAGTCCATGATAGATCTATTAGAAACATTGTATATTGTTTTCGTGGTATCACTCCCTTGTTATTATCTTGTTCATTCCTATGATCCTTGATTGATATCTCCCATATAAACCCTTAATGAGAATATATGTTCACCCATTATTATGTTTCCTTACACATGTTATGATGAAATATTTAATTATGTTATGTCTATAAAGAGTAACATGTGGGAGGAATCTTTATTGTTTATGTAAAATCTATTTTATGAAATATAATATTGCATATCCAGTCTCAAAAAATATGAAACCTTTATGGTCCCCTGGAATCTATTTGGGAAATTTATTTAATATTCATCTAAAATGATTGAAAATTTATATATTATAAGATAAAGAAACAATAATGTCTATCTATCACTCAAAAAAAAGAGATAACAATGCATTCTTTATGGAATATAATGTTTCATGTAATGAGGATGATATATTCTATCTCAGACACCTCAATGACGAATTATTTTGGGGAAATATTCCAAATGAGTATAAAAATATAAAAAAGAATATAATTATCATCCCACTCGTGAATAAGCATTAACACTCCCAAAAGAATATAATATAAGAAATTGGGTAGCTTTATATCTTGATAGAGGGAATAATTGAATCCATGAATTGAGAAATATCAGGATTTCTATCCTCTACCACAACAACTTCCAATATATTGTGATATTCACCTAGTTCAAGAATAAACTGGAAGTCAATATCTAATGAATGTAATAATACCATGAAAATAATCGACCACAACTCCAACGAAATATATTTCTGAGATAATTGTTACCCTATAAATCACAATAAAAATGAGTCTCTCATCTATATAATTATGTCCATGTAATGAAAGAGAGACCTAAAGCATCCCAAAAGATACCCATTTCTTGAATGAGTGCATTTCACTCCTCATCATCCCAATCAAATGAATCATTTTAAACCATTTTCTATAATGAGGAATATTGAGTAGACTGTCTTACTTGTAATACCCCAATGCTTCCCCATGATGGACCCATTGGACATGAAATAGGTTATAGCACATAATTTAATTATATTGACAATGTTCAGGCCATCATTCATATAGAATAGTATCATAAAATTTGGGTCCATCATAGGATAGAAATATCATTCACATCATTTATTTTACCAATTTAGATCCACTCTAATGAAAAATGTTTGATAATCGCAAGATCTATAACTAGTGTGAAAATTTGATGTTTTTTTGACATTTTCAACAATTAGAAATGATTGATGTATTTTCCTTGTATTGTACTCCCATATGAATAGCTATTGGGACTTTTTATTGCGAACCTCGATTATAAACCACATACACCACTGATCTCACTGAAATACCTATGTGAGTTCTATAAGATTATAAACACAACATAGTGACAAAATGAATCTATGGAACCTGGGAATAATCAAAATCTATGAATGAATCATAGGGTAAAGGTTATTGTACGGTAGTCCTTATCGATATTTCAGTATGACCAGTTTTAGTGACTTTGGAAATAATAAGGGATGCTCACTATCATTTAGAACCTCCATTAGAGAGACAACCATAACAAAACAACCCCATTACCAAGCAAGATAAATATAATAGTCATATGAGGTATGAGTAACCACAAAATAATAAATATTATTTTTTTAGAGAATAGATTCCATGATACAACTTGATGACCATGGAAAAAAAATCACCTCATGTTTTCCTAATCAATAAGTTCTAATGAATTCTGTTTCAATGATCATCCTAACTATTTACATTTTCATAAGTTGTTGGACCACAATATCCAAGGCTACATAATATTAAATGAAATACCCAAAAGAATGGTCAATTATATATAGGTTTTACTCCAAAAACAATAAAAAAAAGTTGATCATGTATCCACCATCCAATTTTAGGAAGATTGTTGTTGGTAAAAAATATCATCAAGATGTGACTGAATTTCTTATCAGTGGATGACTTAGAAGAAAGTTGTGTAGGCTCATGTAAATATCAGGGCACAACTTTAACAATTTATTATGTTCTTTTATCCTCTAAAGTAATCGATATTTTCATTACCAAACACATCCTCTCGAGGAAAATGAATCCAGTGGAATAAAAATAAGGCATACTAATAAGATTATCATCTCACTTCCATTCTAGCTTATAATATTGCATATTTCCTATAATAAATATTGGGATCCTGCGAAGTAATCCAATATATGGAATCCACATAGGATGATGTTTTTTTTCATATATCTTATTTTCATTCACTGGGAAAATGAATGCTCTGATGGTGAATATTCAAATGATTCCATCTTTCTTATTCCTAACTAAGGATCCAAAGGTATATATCACATAAATTGAGCTTTCTAGGGGAGACACACTGATGGATAAGATCTGTATTCTAGACACATCACCTATGAATCCATATATATAGCTAAAAACCAGGAACATAATCTTTATTGAGTCCAACAGGATGATGGATACCCCACTGAATTCAGCAGGATTCATATAAACCCAATTGTCATAGAAAACTATTTGGTGGGTGTAAAACTTATTGATCAACCCAAATGAGTGGGTGGACCATTTTATATTTACCAGTCATTGACAGGTAATATTTAATCTTCTATCCATAAACCAGACCCATCTATATTAGGAAATTTATCATCCAAGCCAAATTTAAAGGATAAAACACTCATTGGGAAGCACAAATCTCTTGTGAAGAAGTACTAAATCACCATATTGTTGATATTTTTCCCTCTAAGACTCATGATTTGTGATACTATTAAAAATTAATAGAATCTTAGTGGGGGGAATTTTCTATTCCCTCAAGAGTTCTTGTGTTTTTAAGATACAATTATCCATGGATGAGGTTTGTCCAACAAATGCAGATTTAGTAAAATAATGGCCCAATATTTAACTAATAAATCTAGATCATGGAGAAACAATTCCATGGAATAAATAAACCCTATACGTTTCATGTATTACCAGAAAATATGACATTTTATAGTCTCTAGTAAATAACATATCTATGATTAATCTAATCTTATTCTAAACCCTCCAACATATGGGATAAAATGAGGTTGATTCGGTTACCTCAAGGATTACCATTAAAGGTATGGTAATATTGAAAAAATCCCCTTAGAATGATCTAACAAAAAACATTTTAGATACATGGGGTATAACTATAACCTCATGGTTACAATGGAGGAAATTGCATTTAATTTTTCTCATAAATATTTGGATTTAATGCCATACAAGGGAGTCATTTTCTTACCATCAATGCCTAATATACCCCATAAATATAATGGTTAGAGTAATATGTGTTGATAGTCCCCAATATGCATCTTATTAATCCTATAACTCTAATGTGGCATTCTGGAAGAGATATGGAATGAAACTGATCCAAATAAGATATATTATTTTTCCACTACTAACAGTTTGAGAACCACCCTTATAACCCCTCAAGTTTTTCAATAATGATTATGTATTTAATATTATCTTGTTAATTGAATTAGATACCACAACATAAATTTATCTATGTTCATAAGATTCAATGGACCATGTCTATATAGTAAAATCCATACCATGTAAATAAGGACCACTATTATGAATTTAGGTCACACAAGGGGAGATTAATTACATATGTGACAATTTATCAAACAATAGTGCTAATTCTACATAATTGAAAATTGAGGAGACCCTTAATCCAATATCTAGAAAATAGAAGTCCCCAGAAACATCCAAGGAAACTGAAATTGCCAACAAGAACTCGTCAATCTCCAGATGTAACTGATTTTTCTACCACCAATTATGGAAAAAAGGAATTTTTCATATTTATTGTGCTCTCGATCATAGTGCCCATTAATTGACAATTTATGTTAATTATAATGAATGCCCATCATTCGAAATGGATATAGATTTGTCCATACAATAAACCTATTCATATAAAATTTCTATAATCATTGAGATGAATGATTAATAAGATATCCGTAGACAAGCCCCTCTAACATTTTAGGATGAAATATTTACCCCCATCCATGAGCTAAAACAAGTAAATATGGGCACAGAAGAGGATTAAATGCCCACATTTACTAGTTGACCAATTTATATTGAATAGTTGTACATTTACATGTCATTATTGAAATATAACTACTACATGTTCAAATGCAATAACATAGAGATATTGTGGATATATTAAAATGAGGCCACCCATTATACAGAACTTCAAGATAATCATTGATATATTACATAGGGTTATATGTGATTAAATGCCATACATGATGGGTATGATACATATTGTTTCATTACTAAGTAATCATGGTTTGAACAAGATCTGGTTTGAAAGTGATTCAACTACTATGGAGCACGAAATTTAGAACAATGTAACATCCCTTTCGTGATTGATCACTACTCGATTGATGGATTGAAACTGTCCGCTTCTCGACATCAACTACATTATGAATCATTCCTATTGTGAAGATTATACAGTTTCAAATGACCGTGCTATTAATGGATTAAATCATGTCATTACCTATCATGACTATCTTCTTGCTAATCATCTCCATCATGATGACAATGACTGTAATATGATTCAGTCAATTAGACTCATTAAATATTTTTATTCTACAATTATTATTTTAAAAAAAGTATCTATCTCTTTAATGGTTCCCAATAGACACCATTATAATGATGAATTCCGAGATATAATTATGATAAATATTATTGAAACAATTGAAGGCTTCCAAGCCCATTCTTATAGGATGGGTACTCAGGGTACTATAAGATAATAATAGCCCTATAATTTTAGGATTCTATAAATTTCAGAATATCCTAAGAGATTTTATTGACCATGTTATTGAAATCAATTTTCTAAATTTTGGTTCCCCCAATAAATGTACCATACATCAAATCATTAATCCAATTTTAGGAGGGATGGAAAAAAATATTTTTGTAATCTGGTGGATATGTTCCCACAGCATAGTCATCATCTCACGGACCTCAAAATAATTTTTGACAATTTTAATAGTATATTATAAAGGTAAACCCTATAATGTGAAACTTTGAGGTAACATTAGAAAAATTATTATTTTTTATATTCTGTTACACTAACATCAAGGATAAAAATACAAGTGTAATTGTAGAAGTTGCACCTCCTAAAACAATAAATATGTTAGGTTGATTTAGGGGAATCATTTACAGAAAGAGTATTTCATATAAATATATATCCATCAAATTCCATCCCATAATGATGTAGATAATAAAGGCAATTACTTATCGATGTGATGGGTACATACAAGAGTAATTCAAAAAAGATCAATCCATATTTCAAGATCCTTATGTCCAAATTCCACTATTAGAATGGATTTAAATTATCATATATGTGGCCTCATTGGAATGATCACTTGGTTCCATTCAATAATGGGAAAATGAAACATGGTGATAAAATATTCTCCATTTTTTTATCAATACAATTGTAGATACTAATACCATAAGTTTTGATATCAAGAAGAACTAAATTGTTCTAATTTTTAATGTAAAAAATTAGTTGAATTACATAATACAACCTAAAAACCACTTGGTATCTCACAAGGACTCAGTATAGTATATCATCGGCCACCCTATATTGATTGATCATTAGGACCGATGGGTAGTTATATTGTAATGATAAAATATCCAATGTATATCATAGAATTCCATAAAATTATTTCTTCTTGAAAATTTCCTCACAGCTCATACTATCCTATCGAGAATTATAGTAAATGTAGAAATACCAATCAATGAGGTTTTCTATTTCCATGAATGTCTCCAAATATGGGTGATTTATTTTCAGAAAACCCTCAAATTCCATCTAGAAAATTATTGTAAATCCCAAATCAAAATAATGTTGGTTTAGGGGTATTTATCTCCCTATCAATGGTAATCGAACCTAAATATTTCAAATTATCCAAAGGATACACCAATAATGAGGTAGAGTAATAAAACCTTATCAATGTCCTAGGTCTATCCATAAAACTTTTAATAGAATATTATAATTTTAATGTGGATATAGAAAATTAAATTAATTATATATACATTCATGAAACTATAAATAAGGTAGATTTATTACTACTCTTTTGTTTCATGAGTGGAATTATGATGGTGTTCCATTTTGATAATATAATAAATCAAATCCCCACTCATAGAATTCTCATGTAGATGTGCTAGCTAATATTAGAATAGAATAAGATAACCCTTACCATGATGAGAATGTCAACCGCATTGCACAGTATAGTGTAGTCTCCATGATCATCAAATATAAAAATTTGGAAATGAATAAGATTAGAACTACCCCAAGGAATAATTAT
This sequence comes from Viscum album, assembly GCA_963277665.1. Classification (NCBI taxonomy): domain Eukaryota; kingdom Viridiplantae; phylum Streptophyta; class Magnoliopsida; order Santalales; family Viscaceae; genus Viscum; species Viscum album. Next base: position 1,203,984,321 of record OY728145.1, read on the forward strand.
ACAATATCACCATACCCTATTATCTTTATTTGATGGATAAATTCCATAGTTTCATACCTCAAAATGGGTTTCCTTTTATCACATCGAGCCATGAAGAAACAACTGTGACTTCATGTAGTAAATTTTACCCACTGTGATGAGCCAAATTATTATTTTATTAAAATGGGGATTTAATAGAGTCATCATCGTTCAAATATTACATTGATAGACTCTCTTCATCATGAAATAATTCTATTCATGATAATGTGGTTCTATCAATTATGAAACCATGAACACCAATTAAATAAAGAGGCTATTGTTATATCTAGAAAAAAATGATAAAATACATCATGGAAATAAATAAAATGTTCTATAATTAATAAATAAAAATTAATTTTATACATTATATGAAATATTTTATACATATTTCCATGTTCTCTATGCCATATTCTATATTCAGATTGGATTTCATTGGGCCATATCATGCACTAACAACTAGAGAGTTCAAGTATATCATTACTATCAACGTCTTCATCTTCAAATGGGTTGAGGTGATTCCCCTAATGGAATTTCTGAAACTAACTCTCATCCTTAATTAAAATTATAACATTATCATAAGAATTGATGTCTCTCATTAAATATTTATGGGAAAAACCACAAATTCTAGCCCCTATATGTTGAAAATTCTATATGAGTAGTATAACATCGAGATCACCCATTCAATAAAAGATCTCAAATTGGAAAATGTGAAATTAGTGGGGTTTGTTAAGACAAAATAAAATATACTATATTCTATGGATGATACTAAAAATCAACCTTAACTAGAAAATCTATTTCATACCTTGTGGTATTATCATTCAACATCCTAAACTACCTGAAAAAGTGACCCAATATTCATCTATTTTCATAAATAATTTAGTTATTTCCATCATCGTTCAATTCCCCACACTCTAAATTTTTGTCTATAGTGATCTAATGGAAGATGAACAATAACATAATTGAAAAGATAATTTAGACCGACTCAATGAGAAGAGGATCCATTCAAAACAAAATCTCGAAATCCATCAAAATTGGATTGAAAGAGCCTTCAATAAGGGGGTCCACCTTTACTCATTACATAAAATGGAACTAGTATTTCTTTATAAAATCCCAAAATACTACATATTAATCTTATGAAGATTAATCTAATGTGGGATGGACTTATGTCCTACACATATTCTATTCTAATAGTTCCTACCCATTTACTCAGATGGATGCGTAGAATACCACACCTACTACCAGTGTGAGGTTTATTTAAAATAATAATAATGATTACAATGTTTTTTAGTATTTGGAGAATGACATTAAACTATATAGAACACCTTTCATTATAGAATGATGTTAAATTTAAAATTTCATAATCTTGTTTAAGTGAGCTCTCTCTCCACGACGGAAACCATAGCGTCCTCTCTCCGCGACAGTGGCAGCTCTTGCCATGGTCCCTCCCTCTCCAGTGGGGGAGGGACCTTTAACGTCTGGTAGAGATTCCCCCTCTCGTTTCATTATGTTCTCAAACCTTGAGTCACTGCTGGCTTTTCTTCAGATACCGATCGCACTGAAAGTTGCATAATTGCTCGATGGATTCCCTATCCTTTCTCTATCGACATCGGAATTTTCGGAGTCTTCAAACCACTTGAAACACAATTTGGTTGCATGATTCATTCAGAGAAGGCCGTCAATTGACTCATTTGATAGTAATGTTTTTGATTCATGGGGTCTGCAAGAGAGGGCCACTGTTGGTCTTTTGGATAGCCGCCAAATTATGGTCCACTTCACCTCAGAGGCTGATCTCATCACAGCCTGGTCAAGTGATCCAAGGAGCTTCAATGGTTTCTGATATCATCATCTCTGATGGACCTTCGACTTGCATATGAATCGTGATCCTTCTTCAATGGAAATCTGGGTAAGTTTCCCCAAACTCCCTCTACCATTTCAAAATCCGTCCATTCTTTGTATGTTTGGAAATTTGTTAGTTAGATACATGTGTTCGGATAGCCGCACAGAGGCAATTTGTCATCCTGTGAATCCTAGAATTTGTGTCGAAATGGATGTGTCACGAAATCCTTTTGAGTATGTTTGGATCATTGTGGGTGACGAATACCGCTTCAAACAACATGTTGTTTTTGAATCCTGGACTGATTATTGTTCTGAATGCAACCAGCTATGTCATTTGAACGAGACCAGTCATAGGAAGTCTAAGAGGAATGCAATGAACTCGAGTTACCCAAGTTGTAGTGAAGATGAAATTCATACTAAGGGTAATGTGAAACATTCTAGGTTGAAAGAGAAACAAGGAGGGTCTACCAGTCCTCCCATGGTGTGCGTTGGGCCAAGGGAGCTCTTACCTGAGCGGGCTCCCTGAGTTTGTTCTATGGCGAAGGAATTATCGAATAACCAGGGGAATCAAATGGTGGAGAATGTGTTTAAGAGGCTTAGGCAAGATCTTTCTGGGGCATCCTCTAGCAGTGGACTCAATGTTGCTGGTAGGGAGGTTCAACCAACTGCAAATCATGAAGGGCCAAGGGTGTCTGGTTTTTCTCAAGTGCCAAAGCAATAGGGGGTTTTGGGGGAGGAGTATATAGCGGGAGTGGAGGGTTTCAAACAGGTTGACCGGAGGATGGGAAGGCCGGGGATGAATAAAGAGGTGGTCCCTTCAAGCAATGTGGTTTCTCCAGGGGCTGAGCAGGCTGGTGTTTCATCCTGTGATGACGTAGTCAGGGGGTCTAGTACTCTATACAGGTGGGAAATCAATTTGATGGCCTCAATATAGAAGGGCTTTACAATAATCATGAAGAATCAGATTGTGCAAATGGAGACCCAGTGGAGATTCCAATGGGAGGCAGTAAGAGTATCTCTGCTGGTGAAACAAGCCCGAGGGGTTGGAGAAACAGAATGAGGAAGGGTCGGAAGGACTACTCCTCCTTGCCACCTCCTTCGAGGACTCGGTCTACAAAAAAGATAGAGGATGAGAGGGTGGCATGTGAGGCTTTGTGTAAGCCAGAGCACCCTGATCAGCCCAGATCATGGGGTTTAATTCTTAGTTCGGTTGATGTGGTTAAAGAGAAGGTGTTGTCTCTCAATGCGTCTGAAGAGGATGCATCCAAGATGATGGGCCGAAATTTTGAAATCAATCTTACGGAGGAGAAATACCATTGGGTTGACAAACAGGACTCAATTCTAGTTTGGGGATTTAACCAGGGGTTGTTAAAGCTCGATGAATATATACAGGTATGGGATAAACTATCTTCTACTTTAGAAGTCATGTTAACAGTAGTGCCACATATTCAGGTAACAAATATTTCATCGATACTCTTTAGGGATATGAACTCTAGTAGGTTGAAATTTTATTTCAATGACTCTATTTATTCATTTTCTAACTAATGTTCATTATTTCCTTTTGATTGCGTTTTTGATTATGAGGACCAATCTTTAGGCAGTGGGTTAAAGGTGAATTTGGGGTTATTTTCCCTTCATTTTTCTGGTTCTACTTCAAATGATGATCAGATCATGAGTTCACCACCTCATTATGGTTCTTGGACTCTGAGAGGGTATGGCCTGGCCATCGGAATTGTGCATGTGCATCTTTTCAAAGAGACCGTCTGAGTGTTCATGTCTTTGTGGTGCTCCCATTCACGTTGAAAATGTTGGGAAGAGGTAGAATCTTTTTGTGCTTGGGAATTTTTTGTTTTTGTTGTTGTTATACTGAACATTATGGTTTCTCACATTCCTTACAAAGTTTTTTGATAAGAAAATAAAAAAAAATTCATTCAGTCAGTCATAATCATGTTTAAGTGGAAAAAACAGTATATGAAATTCATAGTAGTTTGAATTTGAAATATTTAATACATCATCCTCATTTAATTATATTATAATATATATTTTAATCCTATCATACATAACATTATACTATTTATAGTGTATCGTTTCATGTTCATGCCTTCTCTAAAACATGAGTACATTATCCTTAAAAATGATTCCGGTGCACAATCTACTCATATGTTAGAGAATCAATACTCTACATTATTTATATAATTTTAAAATCAAATAAATAAATCATTTTCATCATAACTATGTTTTTCATTATTACATTGCCCATACGGTTTATAGAGATTCCCGTAGTCTATAAACAACAAACATCCACACACAATAATTGAATTCCTCAACCTTGTCTGGGTAACTGATCATTCCGCTCTTCAACCACTTCTAGTATTTCCATTTATCACCAAAAGATTATTTTCCTTTACATTAATATAAATCCAATGAAAATAAATAATTTAAGGATTTTCCCCTACTATATATGTGCTAAATCTACATACGATCCCCCAACATAGGTTTAGTGATCATAGTTCTTATACCAGAGAAATATTCATCTCCCATCTATATGAGCTAGGTTTATATAGGGTTCATATTAAGAGAAATGTGATTTTTGATTGTTATACTTATTAGATGTTTGGGGATATTTTTATCTCATATCTTCGTCCCAGCTATAATCTTTAAGAAAAAAATTAAGCCCTTATATCTGAATATGATCTGTGAAGGGGTAATTCTCTAAAAAAACTCTATGTGGCTTGATTCTTATACATATATGATAAATATAAATTAATTGGAACCCTATTTTCCACTATAAATAATTTTCAATAAAACAATCACTCCCCTTCCATATGAGTCAAATTTATGCAAGATATTTCTCCTCAATTAATCTTGTAAGAATTTATAATTCTATGAAAATCATGACTCATCTATCTAAGTTCCATTTAATAGGAGTTAGATATACATAATGACTAATAAAATATGGTTTTTAATCATACATTATTCTATTTTATATTTAATGGTTCCTCTATTTGATAATCTTCTATCATTGAAGTGCAGAATATAATATTTTACCATATTTTTTGTCTTCCCTTTAACATTAACCCTTTCAATAAAATTTCATTCCCCTTGTCACGTCTTATTTTATACCCCAATCATGGATCATGTGCGATCATTAGCTAAAGAGGACATTCTTTGGAAGTGTAGTCGGGGTACACCATGTTAAAAATGTATTGAATAATGTCATAGTTACATGGGGATAAAAAATCACAAACCATCATTTATTCTTATTCCATATTAGTGGAATACAATAGCCTATTCATGTTCAACCAATATTTGGTATTATTCAATTACCTTATTTGAAAATATGACTCCATAGCGCAAACTTTGTTCTTTGAGAGTTATGGATAATCACAAACAATTCATTGGCTATCAATATTGATTTTATTCGACCCCAATGTAAAAGTATTATAATGTATTTATATTATAAACCCCATACAAATCTGTAAATTTGCCTCAATTTTTTCTTTTCAACTAGAAGAATCTATTACTAATGTGTTTGATCATCATTATTTTTAGAAATTGTGAGAATTTAAATAGGTCTGGTCTTTCAAATATTGTCCCAGGTAATCTCTTTTGTACCATCTCCACCTCAATACCCCTAATCCAGTAACCTAAAATTTTGATTTATGTAGTTAGCAAATACAATTGAAATGGTCTTTGTATATTCCTTTCCTTTGGCTGATATTTGTGTTGTTATTTTCATCCATAAAGTCTAAGCCAATTGATATTAGACTATGTGACCCATCCATGTGATATAGTCATTTCTATAAATGGCCCTCTATTCAATATTTAGTATTCCACATTCCATTTCCATAAAGCATATCCCATTTCACATGTGGTCGTATTTTCATGGACATAAATTCATGATTAATTGGTCAAATATGTATAAAATTAAAAACTAGCAACAGATTGGTAAAAACCATAAGACCATAAAACCTTATACTACTATTGAAAGAAACATTATAAATTTTCCACTAAAAACGTAGAAAAGGAAACCCTGATAAAAATAATTTATAATTTTTTAGTCAAATATATCATGGTTCCCCATAAGTCATAATCATTATCAAGAAATGATCCCACATAGTTAGATCCTTCATATATAGTTATAATAATATAAAAATTTGAAGTTGGGAATTATATGATTATCATTGAATTTAGGTTCAATAAAGGGAAGAACAACCACTCATGCCTTTCGGTTGAAATGGAGTCCTCTATTGTGGATGTCTCCTTAATGGGTGGAATCACCTGGGGACTTCATCACATAGGATCCCTATCAATAGTTATAAATGAGGAATCAACCATAAAAATTTCCTCACTTTTAGGTGATACAAAGGTTGTTTCATCACTATTTTGAACATTTTTTCCAGCAAAAGTGGATAGCCCCCTCTAAAGATCAATTCATTGGAAGATTGAATAATAATATACAAGTGTGATGGCTAACATAGAGGAGCTGTATGTATGGTCTCTTGTATCTTTTAATCATAGTCATCATATATTTCCTTAATCACTAAAATAGACATATAAATGGATACAATGAGATCCTCTTCTATGTGGGAAGAATCATGTAATTTAAATGATAGTGATAATGTTCTCTCCACGGACGGTGCATCCGCCAATTCTAGAACACCCTACCTTGTAGTATTAACTATTTTGGTATATGAAATTTGAGACTCCCTATAAAATTATACTAGAATCAATATGTATTTCCTTAGATATCTCATTAGTGTGTAACCCTGTAACCCAAAAAAATTATGTTACCATTATAATTCACAATGATTTCCACTTTTATATTGAAACTATTGATGACCTAGAAATCTGAAAACTCTATTTGGAAAGAGTGTACTTGACGTAGGTTTTTACACTCTAATGGAATTTAACATCTGATGGTGGAAGGTTGTGCCTTTCAATTGGAAGTATTAACAAATGTAAAGGGATAATATAAGATATTCATTCATATTTGGTGTTCAATATCTCTACTTTCTCACGGGAGAACATCCCATTATCAGTGTCCTCTTTGACATCATCTATATATGAGCCCCCACCTATGTACGAATGGTAACTAATTATTATATTTTTGGATCCTGGTTGTCCTCCTTATAAGTGTAATATAAATATAGATGTAAAGGTGGATTATAGAGCTAACCATTTTGAGTCCCTAATGACGAAATTTACATATTCATAATCGAAAAGTGATTCAAACTCTTCATATAAAGACATGTTTGTGAACACATAGTGGATTTCTCATCATTTTATGTCTTATGACCATATAGTGATTGAAACCAATAAATTATTATCTTTGATCAACATATCTTGTTCTGGAATATGTTCCACAATTAAAAGTGGTTATGAATGAAGTAAAATCATGAATAATACATTTACTTTTGGATTTGGGTAATGTGGAAGTCACTCTGAAGCATGGAAAAATATCCCTGAGATCTAGTAGAGAGATTCGACATATAACAATATGTGAGGGGAATCAATGTCATTTCTTAAGGATCATTTATTTTATAATGCCTTAGTCTTTAACAATACTCTCTTTCCATTGGATTGAGGTACATCTTGGGATTATATACTATAATAATGACTCTGTTTTTTTTCAATATGTTGACATGTATAGAGATACCATATGATGAATTTGTTTAGAATGTGGTGGTGAATAATCATGGGATACATATTATTCATAAAACCACGACATGTTTGTTGTCAAAAAACTCATTGAATAATTTTTTTTCTCCCACATTACTCTCCTTGATGGTGGTTCAATGGTGAATTTGTTGATGATATATGATAATATCTATCAAAGGTATGATGATATAATAAAATAAGAATATCGATAGAATATCCTAAAAAATACACTCTAATATGATGATTATTTAAGAAACTTATAGTATCCTTGTACATTATCACCCAAAGATTTAATCCTACCTTATGTTTTCCCCATATCACATGTTCATTGTAGTTGTAAAATTATTGTATTTAAATTTTTAAAATTTACAGGCATAGTGGTAGGGTTCTTAAGCTTCATTGATAATGTCACAGTCAACTCAAGCCATATATGTTGTCCCTTTATGAAGTCATATAGGCTATAGATAATATGATCAATTACCTAGAATAGTGATTGTACCAACAACTGGTGGTCAATATGAGATACCTTTTAACCACACTTGATTACTCAAGAGTTTGGGAGCGGCTTCACTATTAAATGAAAATTGTATTATGATAGAAGAGGATTGAGTAAATGATTGATATATATGTCCTTGGATATCTATTAGACCATTATTATTAAATTGAGACTCATTATATCCCCACACAATCTAAAATGTTATCAATAAGTGTAAGGGTCCATCTTGGTTTGAATATAGTGATACCCATGGAATCCCATATTAACTCATCCAAAAAGAAAATTTTACTCATCTTAGTATCATTTCTAGAATCACATAATTGGTGGCTATATCCTCTATGCCACGTGGATGGGAACCCTACCAAATATTTCCCCACTATGATTTTTAGGATAATTCCATATCGACATTCTACTTATTCTCCCCACTCAAGCACTCAACATAATTTCCTAGAAATTAAATTATTTTTAATTTGTGGACATCTCGATGGGATTTTATATGTGAACCTATTCCCACAGGGGACAAAGACAATTATCATCCATTTCATCAATTAAACATTGACCTAGGTAATATGATCTTACCTTATGGTATACATGACCATTATAAATATTTTCCCTAGTAAATATGGAACCTATTAGATATATTTGTGTGCAGTTTAGGGGGGTGAACAGAGAATACATCAAACTAAAGATTGGTTCCCATTATATCTTGTAGAATTCCCAACGATAAAGTACATGTTTCCCTGGGTGATACGGAATGTGAAAATTTTACGGGTTTTAATGAATTAGATGTTTAGGGATAAGGTCATTATTCTTTTATACATATGTATGTTCAATCCATATTCCTTTATATATGGAACCATTATTTAGTTAGTTATACATCTTTGTGCATGTCACCGGGATCATGTATGAAAATATCTACTCATCTTTAAATACACATTTTGGATTTAGGCTTCCAACCATCTTTTTATTTTATTAATTGTATAATGGTGAAATATAGATGATAAATATTGTCTCTTGATATCTATTCAAAGTTTACTACTATCTAGAGTAGTCATTTTATAAAGAATCTTTCAAGAAATGTTAGTTCTTTCTGAAATATAATCACACTTAATTAATTTACTCACCCCTCAATTTTTATTTAACTATGAAATCAATGAGTTCAAGTGTTAATTGTCTAGTTCATAGATATCCACAGTAGTTGGTACTCATACTTATATAGAGACAAGAACTCTAATGTCGGGAACTACTAATGATTCTTCTTTATAATATTTTCTAAAGATGACAAGACTAATTTTCATTGTCTATATAAGTCTCATTCATGATTGTCCACCATTTTCTTAATGGGATTTGTATTTTTATTATCGATACAACACTATAAAATCTAGCCATTATAACCCAATACAAATTTCAACATTCCATAAATATAGTGAATTGTTAATAATGAAAGGAAACCCAAAAGATATATGTGTGATAAGAATAATGGTACCAATGAAATTATTTTGATAATGTTAAAAATCATTCCAATGTAGCGTCCCCCATGCATCCTTTCTAGAATGTACTATATCAGGTTTCCTTGGGTGTCCACACTATGTCCCCCTTGATAGGGTGTCTATATATGTTACTCTCACTAGGGGGTCTTCCTAAAGAACCCTCACTAACTCCCCTCACTTGGGTGTCCTCACTAAGGAACCCATTCTTAGAGAATTCACTATGGTGGAAGAGTATCTTCTCCAACCTTGATGAATCTTAGGAGACACATGCTACAAGGGAAATATAATTGAATGCCAATGGAGTGAGGTGATCATAACTATTTATTGGAAAGTTAGTTTCTCAGCCTAACAAATACTGTGTATAATTACAAATATGACCGGAGTGAGTCACCCAACATGGGTAATGTGGATAACCCATCTTGTAAAATGTGTCAAACTTGAGATATATTAGTTGGAATATTTTTAATTTATTTTTCAATTTTCATGCTTCGAGGATATTTTCCTTAGAATACAACCCTCTTCATTCTATTCTGATCTAATTTTTAGGGGTGGAAATTTTTGGTTCCCCTTTTGTAGGATAATTGGAATCCATTACATTCACCTCCTTTGAATTCCTCTTATTCTGAATGATAAATACAATTAATTCCTTATATTCATTATCAGTAAAAAATTATTTGTAATGAGTCCATAATATGGCATATAATTATTTTCTCATTGTAATAAAATATAAAGAAATAATAAATATGGTGTCATTAGATATTATACCTCATAACATCAATGGATGTTTCATTGATGAAAATGCCCAATAAATATCACTAGAACATTTCATACAGAAATTCCATTTTCATTTAGAAATCACATAGTTAAAATGTAAAAATTCCTTGAATATTATAAAAATACATTTCTTTAAAAGTAATTAAGTAAAATTTTATTAGGATCATAAATTAAGTGAGTATTCTTGATGGTAGTTAAATTATTTCTAGTTGTGTATATTGAAATAAAATCCCTTTATAATTATTAGAAAAATTTCCATTTATCAGAAAATGGGATGAATATTACTTTTAAATATTTTTATATAAATTAAAATATCGGTAGAATGTAATTGAATAAATATTTGTATAATTTTAAATAAATATTTGAAACTTTTTATATAAATAATTGGATATGGAAGAAAAATATTTCTGAACAATGAAAAAATAATGTATCTTTTTCTTAAAAATAAAGATTATTTTTAGTAACAACGAGAGTAAAATGGTAATATTACCTGAAAATAACATTAATATCCAAGTAGACTAATCATTAATGTGTTTAATAAATATGTATGATATAATTTGTGAAAATTTATATTTGAACCTAAATAATCCTGAAATAAAATGAGATTATAAACGGAACCTTTTAACTCAACAATGACTTTCTTCATAAGTGCTCATAAACATATGAATAATAATTTTTTAATTATTTTCATTATATAAATCAAAAATATACATACATATAATATCATATATGTTCATCTTATAACATTATAAACCTTATTAATTGTTAAGTCATTTTTTTAATAATCATTTGATGGTGTAAACTATTATGTTTTTCATGAAACACTGGTTTGATAGTTATGTTCTTTACAAATTTCCCATAATTCTATCATCACTAGAAATATAATAATGATATAGATATCATATAGTTTCATTATATATTAATATTAATAATAATTCATTAAATGAAGACATAAAAAATGATGTACATCACTTCAGGGAGGTGGTAGTCCATAGGTACAAATGAGAAACATTATCATTATTTAACAAGTGTAAGGTTGATTAGATAAATAATATATTACATTTTCATAATAAAAATTACTTTATAAATATAATATATTTTTACTTCTTCCATATTTACAACCATAATGTTATAATGGTAATGAAAAATTAATTACACTATTGTGTGGAGACAACTAGTCATACATACGCATGGGAAATGTATTCGCCTTACATGGGATTTAAAAAAGGGGAACTGTTTGTAACATAATAAAAATAACATATCAATATATATATTATAAAATAATCATTATTTTATGATTTTGAATATATATATATATACAATTGTGAATTGCAAGATGAAATAAATTTTAATGATTCGTAAAACGACTTACCTATTATTCAATAGTTCTCAATTATATCCATTATTAAGAAGCCTCGAAATGGTTATTTAAGTATCACATCACCTATTATTAAATAATATGGATGTTTAGCATAAAATTTATTAGTTTTTTGTTTATTTATGTGACACTAACCTATGTAACATAGATCTAGTGATTACTTTGTTGTATTAGAATAAGATAAAAATAATCACATACTGAAAAATATAGTTTATTATTTTTGTAAAGAAGAAATATACATGAAATTCACATTATAATAGAAAACATAAAATAAAAAAATGTATTTTCATTGAGAAAACCATTTTTATTTATACAATATCCCTTTATATCAATCAAAAAACCTTTCATGGTATCCAAAGGGAAATAGACAATAATAAAGGTTCGATATAAGATACTCTATAAGGGTAGGAATTTAGTACATGCTATCATGAATAAATATTACAAATAATTAATATGGAAAGATATATAAGTGAAATGCATATAATTTAATCAATAAACTATGAATAACATAATAAAAATTAAATACAATAAATTAAATACATATAAATAATAACATAATATTAAAACATATCCAATGATATTATAACAACTAGAATAATTAGATGGAAATAAATATGTGGTATCAAAATTATAGAATTCATAATTTTATACAACTGACACTTACTACCATGAACAAAAACGAGAATGTCTAAACTTTTGGGTTGAAACCCTTCTAATTTGTAAAAAAAACTTTTTTGACGAGACCCATCGATGAATCGAGGGGCTATATATAACTAGGCATTAACCATTACTTAATGACTATAATTATTTACTCATACAAAAATGGTGAAAGATAATCAATAGAAACATATTTATTGAAAAACTATCATATGAAATATTTATATTTAACCTAATCATATACACATAATAATTAACCTTCTATGGTAATTTGATGAATAGAAATAAAATTTTATATCCTCAATAAAATTTATCCTTAACAATTCAAATAAAAAGATATTTTTATTTAAATATAACATACATATAGTGGATCATAATTTTAATAATGATTTCATAACATTTAGGAATGTAATTACCTTAAAAAATCAATTAAAAATATTTTTATGGGAAATAATCATTTCACATTGAAAATATATTTTTTGACAGAAAATTTCACAAAATATTTTTTTTTATGAACTTTCCAAATTTTAAAGAAATATATTAATCATTAACTTCTCATGATAGTATGAAATTATTTTTATGTCATACACATTAAAACATATATTATTTTCACATTTATGGTAAATTCCAAACATGAATATTTTATTATATTACTAAAATATTTATTTAAATGAAAATTTAAAAAGTAAAAAATTGGTAAAATTTTAATTAACAAATAATCCATTAGTTATTTTAAAAAAACTAAAACATTTTTAGACAAATTGGTTTTTGAGGAAAAATGTTTTTTGGCTGAAAATATAAATAATGTTGTCCTTTTGTAAAAACAATTAATGATATATTTTATATACCAAATTATGTAAAAAAATTAATATCAGTTGACAATTTAATTAAAATAGATAAGACAATAATTGATATAAATTATATTATATAAATATCAAATAATTCCCACTGAAAAATACCTAAATAAAAACAATCCTCACGTAAAATGACATTATAAAATATATCATTACCACATTATTATCTTTTGAATAATAATCCCTATGAATATAATTATATAAAAAACATAAATACCATGAAGATTAATATATTATTTATATAAAATATCAAAATGTAAATTATCTAGATTTTGCAAAGGAATAATTTTATATTATAATGTATGCTTCATAAGAGTAAAAGTGAGATGAAAAACCCTTACACTAGTGTCTACATCATTCAAATGTGTCCAAAAATAATTTAATATATATATAATTAATTTAAATCCATTATAAAATCTTAATAATGTATCTCATTCCATATATTATTTATTTCTAGTCATTTATCACCCATTTAATAACAATCCATTGTTAATATAACTATTTCGGGTGACAATAGCTTCATTTTCCGCAATTGTTTTGATTTCTTAATGTTGTTCCATTTAATATGATAGTTTTGAAATCATAAAAAAATGTAAAATATGATATAAATTTCATATTAATTCTTTATATATTTAATTATTGTACTATATTAATGTTAGAGATAGAAAATGGATTACGTTGTTCATGGAGACACTAAGACGCGTGTACGCATGACTACCCAATCCATTTTCTTGAAAAAAAAATAAAACTAAATATTAAATAATATTTATGAAATAATTATTATTTCATATATATAATTTATATAAATAAATAACATCCTTATTACAATCTATGTAAAAATAATAAAAATAATAGTTCATATCGCTATGTTGAAGTGGTAGTCCACACACACACACACACACACAACATAATAGATTACAAAAGAATAGATTTTTCGAAGATTATTTGATTTTATATTTAAATATATATTTTTATTTCATCTATATAATATAAATTCATTAAATTTTTAACTGAAACAACTCATGTAATTCGTATGTGAAAAATGAATCGCATCGCCTTGAATAGTTGTAGTCTTCCGTACACAAGAGCAATGATATCATATCCCCACAGAATGAAAAGAAAGAAGGTATATGTGAAATCATAATCCAATATGTATAATAATTTCATAAATATCATATAAATATTTTAAAACCATAATTAGATATCTATACATTAAATTTGATGATAGAAAACTATTACATCGGTTTTGGAGATAATAATCCCTCTTATACACAATAGACGATTTCTTTTCCTAGTAAATGGATTCAAAGATAGATATGGGTTATTAAATTAACATAATAACATATAATTATATATTAGATATCATTATAATAATTTTGGAATAGTCTAATAATATTTTAATTATGGGGAATAGGAAAAAAACAAATACACCTGTTTAATAATTAACCCTCTTATTCGCAGGTCAACCTTAGGATTATACCTAAAGACATTATATGAGAGATTATAAATATATGTAAGGAATATATAATGTGATGTGGGAATTAATTAAGATATTTTTGTTGATCATTTATAAAACTAAAGTTATTGGATTTGTGAATAAGGGGGGAGAGTGGGTGGCCATTCATATGGTGGGGAGAGGACTCATATGAAATTATTTATAAAATAATGTTTTATACTTGTTTTTCTCAAGATAAAGCCCCCAAAAATAAAAACGTACTCAAAACATAGAGATTATGGGGTCTATATATTACCATAAAGTTGGTTTTGGACCATGTCTATGTCATTTGAAACCATTATACTCGTATTTTAACACCCCTCGCCCCCACCATTAAACCCATTTGTACCGTAATCCTTGTAATTAATTAGTACAGTATTCACAATAAATTATGGATGAAAACAAAATTGATATAATGAGAAAATATAAATTAGTATTATTCCAAATATGTATTCAATTGTTCAAAATTAATCTAAAAAAGTGGTAAAATTCAATTGGCAATTAAACTACTGATAAGATGAAGGAGCAGTTTTCCAAAGCAAAAATTTATATACGTATCTAATGTTTTAATATCAATAATCAATATGAAATTTATTAAAATTAAATACTTTACTTAAAAATTAAATTTTTTATCTAATTATACTTTATTTGAAATTTAAATTTAAATTTATCTATCTAAAAAAATAAATGAAAATGCAGTTTTCAATAAAAATCATTATTTTTCTCCATTCATCCAAAAAAAATTACTTTCAAAAAACTCTTAAAACATTAACACAATGATAATTTATGAATTTTGATTTAAAAAATTAATTTCTTTTCATATAAATTTTTTTAGATTAGTAATAATTAATTTTTAATTATGTCTGTAAAGCGTGACTGATCTTCTATTAGAAAAATAATATTTGTTAAAAAAATTATTCCCTATCAAATGGAACATATTTTATTTAAAATAAATATCTAACCATAAATTTTTTTTATACCAGTACACACAATATACATTTAATAATTTAACTTTTTTACTCATACCTTCTAACATAACAGCTTGGTTATAGTAGTCATGTTTAAATAATAATATTTTAATAGATTGTATTATTTCATTGGAAATCGTTCATGTTTCATTCATAATACAATAAATATATTGAACTTATTTTCTAATAAATATATCATATAGTCTTAGGGTGTTATATTTGCTTATTATTTTGGTGTTACTTGTCATCCACGATACAGAACATGGTGTTTCTCTTAAAAAATCATGAGTGTTATATATATTTTTACATATAAGCTAACAATTCTATCATAAATGTAAAAGATTAAGAAATTATAGAACATTTCTCAAAATAATTTTCATATATCTATATTTTTTTATTTATATATATTTAATAAAATAATATTTATTAAAAAACAATTAATCCCATTTTAAGTATTAATCATATAATTTGACTCTAATAACATTCATATATCAATGTAATTTCATTATAATCTATTTAACCATCAAAAATACATTTTTATTTACAATAAATTCATTTGTCACCATATGTAAACAAAATTGCATTAATTTTAATGTTTTTAACATTTGATATATCAATTTCTCCCATATTTTAATGAGATCTATATCAGTATTTCTTAAACAATTAAGATATTAACATAATATATAAATAATAGAAATAAATTATATTAATTAAAATGATATAATTATTATCAAACAATTAGTATATATTCAAAAAATATTTGTATCCCTTTCTATATATATATTATAAATTTAAAAGAAAGAATGTTAAATTTTTTATTTTTTTACATAAAATAATATATATGCTATTATCAAAAAAATGTATTGAAATAGATATAAACTAAAAAATTATATGAGGATATATGAAATATTATAATAAAATAGAAGTAATTTTATATACATTTATTTAAATTTGTTAATGGTTTTAAACATAATTAACATGATTCTCCATTTTATAATGGTGACTCATTTTTTCTATTTATAATATTCATCATGACAAAAACAATATTTTTAAATTTTTAAATAATACTTATTTTGATTATTATAAATAATAATTAATGATTTGATGTATTAAATTTTTTATAAATTTTATATTTTCAATGTAAAATAAACTCGTAAATCATATTAAAAAACAGTTTTATGAAAAATAACATTTTTAGTCAAAAGGTATTTTTATACCAATAGAAATTATAATATTGATAAAAAAAAGTTTTAAATAGAATTATTTGTAAAAAACAAAAGTAATAAAATTTTAAAAACATTAAAAATCAACAATGGTATTTTAAATTAACAAAAAATATATTTCATTAAAAGTCGACATTTACACCATTCACCAAGAAAATAATTTTCTTATGATTCCAAAAAATTCACCATATGTTATTTTTGATATGTTGATTTAAAAAATAAAAAAAATTTATAAATATTAAATTATTAAAATTTGAACAAAAATAATTATAATATCATTGTACAAAATTCAATAAAACCCATTTTTATAAAGCCATACTTCTAAAGAATAAAATGATGTTATTTATAATTGAGTAAATATTTACAAAGATATAATAAATATATTTTTATATTTTAAAACCATTGAAATTTTTTTTCCGAATTGAATTAATAATATTTATAATATCAAATCTAATGGATAAATGATAACTATTATGTAATAATATATTAATTGTATCTTGTGGGCTGTTTAAGCATTGTAATGTGTTTATTGAAATATTTAAATGAAAATATGTAATTTTAATAAAAATTATGTCATAAAATCATGGGATTATACATTATGAAACCATATTAAAATTTATACCTTTAAATTATGTCACTCCAATAAAAACAACTCAGTATATTCCTATCTCAATAATTCCTTGAGTTCCCAAGTAGCATCCTCAATTTTCTCATTTCTCCAAAAAAACTGTAATAAGGTGAGTTGTTAAATTTCATGGAACATTCACTCTTGTATATAATATCATAAATGGTTTTCCTTAAAAATATAGACCATTATACAGAGTTATAACAACTTATTACAATAAATGGGAGGTTTCACGTATGTTCTTCCTCCTTAGAGATGCTTGGAACATGACATAAAATTTATCGAGATTTGATGGAAAAGAAAAAAAATATATTTTATCTTGGAAAAATCAATATCATTGAACATTCTAATGTATATTGGGTACAGATTCCCCTTTTTCCACAACTCAAAATCATCATACAAGGATCAATTCATAGTAATACCTTATGCCCAACATAAAACACTATAACTCATCAATAATTGGTAGCATAGATTTTTTCAACTCTATGACTACTTTATGTGTTACTAAATGGGTGTATCCATATTTTCCGTTTTATTAAATATATCCTTACATAATAGTTTCTTTTCTATTTCTTTAAACAATAATATGATATCAATACACATCTTATTATAAACGGATTCATAAGGATCCATCTAAATGCTTGAGTGAAAACTATTATTGTATGAATAGTTTACCAAAGAATGGGGGTGATCTCAAAATCCTTTTAAATATATATAGCAATATCTCACCATGTATTATTTAGTTTAAATGGTCCTCTCAGATTGAAATTCTATTTGAGGATGACAATCAGTACTTAAAATCATCTCTATATACAAATCTTACTGAAGACATCTTCAGAACATTGTAGAAAAACATGGATCCAGATGATATATGATTGAATGTGGTGCACCGTGAAATATTATAACATTATTGATACAAGGAAAATTAATTCGATTGACGGAGAAATATTCTCTAATATATATAAAATTCATTGATTTTAGGTGATCGACTAAAACCTCAATAGCATTGTTCTTATTGGATTTTTTTTGGGATTCCGTTAATGATATACATGGTAATGTCTTCCCACATTAATTCTGGTATAGGTTATGCTTGCAACATTCCCTTATACATGTTTCGGTTATCATGTATTTTCTGACACAACAATAGAACTTATTTTGTGATGAGATCAACAAAACCCAATTAGCATTGTTATGATTATATTTTTCAGTGAGTATGATGATGAAATCCACGGTACATTTATTCCATCTTCATTATACTAGATGCAATGTACACAAAAACCGATTATACTCCTTTCTATTATCCTTTACGTGATGACACGCCTAGAATAGGGACTCATTCTCTCTAATATCACCTTTAATGTTTGTTCCGCCTCTAGGGAGGTGCATTTTTACGGGCAGTGCGGAGATGACATCATGAGGATTATCAGCTGTCCTATTTTCAATAGAGACAAGCTCCTAATGATTTTACCACTAGTCCATTTTGACCCATTCAACATCATTATCCTTTAAAAATGTTGAATTATCAATGTGGGGAAATGTCGGTCCTAGCGGGTGATTGTGTGGGGGGTAAGGGGCTCATGCAATATGTTTTTCTCGGCTAAAACATCCTCGGATGGTCTCTAATGGGATTATTTGTGAAGGCAATAACTCCCAATGGCCTGGTATACATGATTCATGGACCTACATTCCATGAGAAGGTGCTCATCAGTTGATGATTTGGAAAACAACACATGAGGACTCTATTGGTCGAGAGTATGGGAGGTCAGGCACACTGAAGACTTCCAAGGGAGGATTTTCACATAATCTGGGAATATATTATATATTTTAGTAGTGTTTATGTGTTCATGATTACATGGTTAATTCCTCAAGAATGTGTCCACGGGCTACCCTTGGTTTACAAGATCGTCCTGAGCATTTATATGTTTTGATGCTACGGAGGTGATGCCAACATAGACATATAATATGGCACCCTAGAATTTATTGTCATCCAGGGGAAGAGAAGGAGACTTGTCATTGGGACTGGGCTCACATCGAGGTCTTCCTACATATCCTCTAGAGTGGAATTAAAACTGACGTGGTTCAGAATGTGTCGAGGATTATGCATGGAAGATGCCCATTTGACACACATGATTGGGTGGTCTCTTTATGGGTGTGCACCAATTTGAGCTCGGGCCATCTCTTAGGAATCATACGTATCATGATCTAGTTTGGAATCCGAGTTCTCATTATTCAGAATGTATGGGACTTACACATGCAAGAAGTCCATTTAATGGGGTTTGGTTGGGAGGACACTTTTGGAATGAGCACCTTTTGAGATTGGGCCTTCTGGAAGGCATCCAACATATCCTGATCTGTTTAGGAATCAGAGTTCTCATAGTTTAGAATGTGTGCTGATTTTGTAATCCTCAAATACCTCTATGCCCGTAGGAGTCATGATTAGTGTGAGAATCCAGAGGATGTGAATGATTTGATAGTTCACATGCTCTTCCCTTGTTGGCAGGGGAGAGAGATCTCATGGTGGAAGAGGCCAGGGAGTCAATGGGTGAGGGCACAGAGCATTGAATGCTTTAATGTGAGATGAAATTAATGGTCATGCGACCCAGAATCATAAATTTGGGGACTTACCTCAGTTGGAGGGCCCCCAAATGTCATGTGAGGTATACTATAGTTGAACGTCATATAACTTGGAAAAAGGAATCATAGCTTAGCATCATATTGATGGCACTATTGGGTTTCATTCATTTTAGGGTCATTCGATGAGGGACACATTCTATATAAACCATGATTATCTAGAAGAAATTCATGTTTTTATTTTTCAATGTGTAATCAATGATTATGGAGGATCCTAGATCATGAGAAATGACATGGGGTATGGATCCATTTTGTAGTAATGTGATAAGAAAGGACTATCCTAAGGATGAATTGGTCTCGGGTTGATGAATTTTTTTTGAGGGAAACATATTCAGAGACACTAGGGCATGATGTACATATTCAAATAATGGTGTCCAAATGACTCTCCTTCCACTTATTGTGGCCATGGAGGTTTATAATTCCATAGGATCTCATATCATGATAAATGACATGGGGAATGGAAGACATTGAGGCCTACATAGGTAGTAAAGGACTCTCCTAAGGAAATTTTTCCTTTGGATGACAGTCATCTTATAGGAAACATATGAAGAGCCACTGGGTCATGATGTGTATAGTCAATAAAAGGTGTCTTCAAGACAATGTAATTCCACTAGTGATGGCCATGGATGTTTATGCGGATCTAAAATCACCCAGTATACTTTAGTTTATTGTCATATATATTGGACCAATACCTTACAGTTTGATGTCATGTGTTTAGGATGATAACCTATAGTTTAAGGTTATAGTGTTTGGATTGTGAAATGAAGGAACTATCATTAGGGTGAAGATAATCATGTTGGGATGTTCTGTCGTGCCTCAAACATGAGAGGGAAGGAAAGTGTAAACTGTGACATTATATATTGTCAGATCAGGAGTAATGGTATGGGGGAATGGAATCCATTGAGGCACACATAGGTAATAAATTACTCTCCTCAGGACGAATTTCACTTTGATTAATAAATGCTTTAAAGGATTTATATGTAGAGACACTTGGTCATGATGTGCAAAGTCAAACAAAGGTGTCTGCAGGACACTGGCCATCTGCTTCTAATGGCCATGGATGTTTTTAAGGATACAGAATCACTAGAGACACATAGTTTGATGGATAGAAAGGATGTGTTTAGGCATTTATGAAACACTGAGGCAATGATTTACTACGGAATTATAGGACAACCTGGCATTGAAGGTTGGTGATAGGGATTTTCAGGAGGTTCATGAGCAATGTATTTTGTCAGGGGATTCATGGGACAGATGTTTGGGAAACATTAGCGCGGAACATAAAATGGTGTCGACCCAGCTAGAAAACGTTGTTGTGCAACTCTGTAATTGTGTTGGTGTTAGTGAAAAAACTAGGAGACTAGCACGGTAGTGATCTAGAGCCGGGTTGTAGGGGGTTATCCCCTGCGGTAGAGACCAGTGTGCACGAACTGTTTTCCGCATAGACTTAACCACGTAGGAGATGACTGTATATCAGTTGGACATTTAGGACGTTACATGGAGGAGATGTCCGTGGATGATGGTACATGGATGAGCATGTCGTGTACTTTCTTCCACATAGAGGTATCCGCAAAAGCACCTTACACATATGGGAATTCGTGAACCATTTTCATTATATATATATATATATTTTAATGATTTGATGACTGGCTGTAGAGAGTCTTCTGAATATGGTTCGTGGGGATGAACTTCATGAACATATTTATGCATATGGTTGCAGGGATTGGTTCTGCAAACTATTTATTATTCACAAGACGGAATCTGAAACTACTGTATATGCGGGATGGATTCTCATGAACTTCTTTGTGTGGGGATAAATTTCCCATGCCTTCATACCATTTTCCCCCATCCCAAATCTATCTCTATTGAGTTTTTTTCACTTTATATTCCTTTTTCAATTCCCCTGGTGGTACTTTTATAGAGATACTTGTAATTTTTATCATTGTTACATGCAAAAACTTCTCTAAAATACCATGAATGAAATTTGTCCCACTGTTGACTCAGATAACCATGATGTTTGGAGGTTGCAGTTCGATTCTAGTATCTGCTGATCTGCGAATCACATCATTCGCTGGGAAGGTTTATTGTCCGTACTTAACAAGATTATAAAAATAGAAAAATAATTTGTAGTAGATTAATTTCGAGGGTGGAAATTTACAACGAACAGATTCATTTGATGTCAAATGCCTCATGGGACTACGTGCCATAGGTCATCCATGTTTTGGTGGTTTGCGTTTTTTAAATTTCATGAATCATTCCTGGAAATTTGTACGTGCCCAGGATTGATACATTTTCGATATTTTATTTCATATAACATGTTATCAAATTTATAATCCAAAATTATATATTTTCTTCACAAAACATGCAGGATTATTTTCCTTCTATTTGCTAAATTTATGCACCCCTACAGTGTCAACCCACCATAATTACCCATTCCTATCTCAATAAATATTTATACTTCTTGGTTGATTTGGGAATAATTATATTTGAGCTTTATTGAATATAATATTATTAAAGTCAATTATTAAGGGAACATATAATTTGTTTCTAAATATTATCATTTCAGTATAATCAAGCTATAACTAGTTAACATTCCTCACCTTCTCCTGTCATTCCGCATATTCCTTTTATTCCTTCTTAATCTTCTCATTGATGGATAGTTGAACATTCCATTGAGAAAGATAACATTTTTCCCCTTTCCTCAAAATTTCATGATCCATCCTCTATAAATATAGAAATATTGGATCTATTTCATTACTAATCATAAAAAAATAGAATAGTATTTTCGACTTAAAGCATTAAACACCTTGTTTTCTTTCATAGAGTATTAATGTGTCAATAAATCACGATCCTTGATCAAATCCAACAATTTTATCTCAGGAATATTCAATTGTTTCTATATAATTATATATTTCATGATCTGATGGTATATATATATAAATAAAAACATTCATCATAACTATAATGCCTCTATATTTCTAAGGGAAAAATAACACTTCCACCTCCAAATCAAATGTTTTCACCATATCATTATTTATGATGACACAACCATGATCTTTCTTTGATGATTCATTGTATAACAAAAACAATTCTCCACTATAGGGAAGTGTATGTATAGTCACATTAACCATTATTCTATTCAGTTCAATGAAATTATTCCCATCTACATATGTTTATAAAAACATAACCTCATTTTGATTCAACATAGTGAATGGATTATATAGTCCTGGAAATATATAAAAAACATCAGTGGAATCCATACAACAATATAAAACTATTGAAATAAATTACCACGGTTATACTAGGATATTTATCAATAACATTATCTTTGAATATTATTTAATATACCCTTACATGAATTTATTCGACCCAATAAAAAGAGCTACTACATCCAATATTAACTTTTTGAATGTTTGGAATATATCTCTTCCATCATTAGGGTCATCAGCTCAGTTATCAAATGTTTTTCATGATATAAATTTCATTTCAAATACATAATAATATCATTTATATATAATAACACAATCTAACCATGATAATCTATAAATAATTTATTCATTTAATCTACAAAGATATATAGAGCATTGGAATGTCCAAATGTAATTACTATAAATTCATAATCATTAAAACATATATATAAAAAATGTATTTGATATATCTTCCTTATTCACCAATAACTGGTGATATCTAGATCAAATATCAATCCTGATAAGATATTGGGATGTTCATAATTGATCAATCATATCATTAATATATGGGGAAGGATACTTGTTCTTGACAGTTATCTTGTTATGTTCTCAATAATTAATGTAAAGTTGCATTGAACAATAACTATAATTAAAAAAAATAATATGTTAACCCTATATTGAAGTACCAGGTTAATGAAATCTGATATCTTGATTCTCTGTGAGATTCTTCTTCAATTCTAATAACTCATTCAAGGGCATTGTATAAAGAGACCATGAAGTGGGTGTGGCCCCAATTATATTACACCAAACTATTTTAGAATAAATTTATTTTAAATAATTTCAATATCTTTAATATATTTTTATACCTTCAATCCTAATATTTTAAAAGAAGAAAAATTTGTTTGATAATATATAGGACATGCATCATTGATCATAAACGACCCTTAAAATATATTATTAAAATATGTCAATTATAACAAAACTTTTGAATAATGGGTTTGAATTTGATTAAATGATTTATTAAATAAACATATAGGTCCTATAAAATATAAAATTATTTTTAATTTGTTAATAAATAAACATAAAAAATTTTTTAAAAATATTTTGTTCTATAGAAAATTTGTTCCCTTGTAGAAAAAAAATATTTAATTCTTCTAGAGTGAAAATATTACAATTATTTTGTGGTTATTTTAGAAATGTTATATTATAAAATGGAAATTCTTTCAGAAAATAAAATATTTATAATCAGTCATATTTGAATTTGGGTTTCTTATAGAAAATATTGATTTCTAGTGAATAATGAAAATACCACTTATTTGTAAAACTATAAATCTTATTATAATAAATTAAGAAATTTATAGTTACCACTATTATTTTAATATTATATAACAGTTTCATAGGTATTATATTGTTAAATTTTACTAATTTTTTTTAATAATTTGTATACTATATTTTAAGATTTCATATTTTTGGCCTTAAAACACATATTTTTCTGAAAACTATTTTATACTCCATAATGAGTATCTATTTTAACTAATTAAAATAAACCTTAATGAATAATGTTTTATTTCAGAAATAAATAACATATATCTACAAATATGAAATGAAACTCATTTCAATATTATTTATCGACAAATATTGAAAACAATAAAAATTAATTTTTTCACTTATGGTGAAATTGGGTTACATTGGGTTATGCAATGAAGATATGGTATCAAAATGAATTGAAACAAGTAAAATTATAAATTTTTGGATATATTTATACAATAAATCTATAAAATGTTTTAAAATTCACAATTTTGGATCCTATTAACATGTGAAATATGTGGCCCACCATCTTCATGAAGTGATTTGATTCATTCTCAATTCCAAAAATTAAATAATTATTTTTATAATATTATTAATGATATAATATGGTATTTAAAATATTATTATAATGATATATATTATTATTTATGCCCTATGTATATGAACTAGATATTTCTGTAGAAAACATGCACAAGAAAAATAAGGCAATTAAGACCCAAAACAATGAAAATAGTGATATACTATTTCCAAACGGGTGGAAAACTATTATATTATGATTATAAATGATATTATAAATATAAATATGGATTTATTATCAATTATTATCATGATTAAATATATTATTCAACATTTTAAAGAAATTTTAAATAACTCAAAGTGTGAAGTAAGAGTTTTCATCTCAATTTACATTTCATTGAGGAAAATTTGTAAATATGCACCGATTCACTTTTATTGGTGTATATATAATACAAATTGATGTAATTAACATGAATAAGTATTTATTCTTAATGTATACATTTCAATAAAAAAATTCCTATAAATAGTTTGTGATTTTAATGTTATATAATAAGTAATAATATATTTTACAATCTCACTTTATTTGGGGATTTCTTTTACTCATGTTGCGTGAATCATATCATTTCAGCTATATAAACTACAATAATTTTTGTATCATTTATTTAATTAAATATATTAAATATTTTCATTATAAAATTTATCTCATTGGTACTAGGATATATCAAATATTGTTTTATATTAAAAATCAATTTTATATACATTCACTACTACAAAAAGCACAATATACAGCAAAATCATTTCTCAGTGAAAGAAAAGAACATAAATAAAGGTATTTTCTATCAAGGCTAAAAGAAGTAGTCATAAAGGGTGCCTTTTATCAGCATTGAGTCAAGGGACCATTCATCAAATATTTTATTAATGTTGACAAATGGGGTCCTTTATTTGTACTATTTTTCCATGATAATTGGTGCCTTAATCAACAATTTTTTTATAGCATTGATATTGGGAAACATTTATTTGTGAACTTTATAGTGTTGATAATTTCCTGTATCATGCCCGCGAGTCTCACATCATTATAAAAAATGTATGTCTGTTTCTTTATATATGATTATGTTGTATCCGAAACTTAGATGCCAACTGGCGGGATGGGCTCCCACATTCATTCTCAATACATATCCATATGGACACAAAGTCCAACATCGGGATTATCCCAACCCAAACACAATCTTGGTTCTATATGTCCCAGCCCATTGGTATGGCTTAGAACACATATTGTCTGATTTTATATTATAAACCATTAATAATAAATGTATTAATTTATTTAAAATATTAAATAATTTAAAGAATTTAAAAAGTATAAATAAATTTTTATAAAATATAAAATATTAAATTTTATATTAATTAAATAATTACAAATAAAACACACACATATATATATAATATGAATATTAATAAAATGGAGATTTCAAATATTGATATATAAAATTATTAAATTTCAAAATTATTAAAACAATTATTCATGGATTACTAATTAATGAAAATTAATAAAATTAATACATATAAATTAATAGTAAATGCTAATAAATAATATATATTTAATATAAATATTAAATTGAATAAAATTTAAAATATTAAAAATTATTAATTTCTTAATTATTTTTAATGAATTTTATACATTATTATTCATTAATATATTTTATATTTTTAGAGAGAAATATATCCACATATAGTTATATATATATATAAATATAATATTTCATAAAATATGTTTTATACAATAAGAAATATTTATTCTTACATTAAATAATTCATATATCAATTGAAAAATAGTTATAATTAAAAAAATTATTTGAAAATATTGACTATTTGTTTCATATAAGGGAAATTTAATTAAATTTCATTTTATTTTTCAAATTAACATATATAAAACATGTGTTCCATTGATTGAACACATAAATATACTATATTATTATTTTTATATACAACTCACACACAAACATGATTTTTTTATAAATTCAATTTTTAATATTCATATTAGAATTTTATTTAATAAAATAAAATATTTTGTATATATTTTGAATCTGATCTGTAAATTTTATCAATTTTTATATTTCTATTCAGTATATATAATTTCATAATTTATATTTTTTTTCAATTTTTTTTTCATTTTCAATTATATAGTTTTTAATATGTTTGTAATTTTATCAATATTTTAATATTTATTTACACATGTTTATAAATTAACACTCATGATTTTATTAAGGTTGTATTTTATATTATTAATATATTTTTATTAAAATATGTAAATATTTATATTTGATTTTTTAAATTGTATAAATAATTAATTACATTTATTCATTATTTTATATAATTCATTTTTATTAATGTTAATTTAATTAATATATGCTACATATTAAATCTCATCATTCAATTTACCATATACCAATCTAGTATACACACACACAAACACACACACACACACACATTAATTACGCAAACATAAATATTTATGAAATTAATAAAATCTTATATAGAAACCCAAAAACCTAAATATTATGAAATTTATTAAAATTTTAATATTAATTTTACAATTTAATTTTGTAACATAATAGATTAAATATATTGTTTTTTTAATTTATAAATTATATTTATTTGTTTATTAATATTATTATAGTTGGTATAATTTAATAATTGTTTATAAATATATTTTTTATTTTTTATGTAATTAAATCTTTTTCTAATACATATTTATAAATATTTATTTACTATGTAAAAAAAATTTCAATATTTATCTTTTTCATTTCAATATATACCAATATATTATTTTTTACCATATTTAGTATAATTAATTAAAATTCCCCACTTTTTCATTATTTTTATAGTCTTCCAAATGTTAATTATTGAAATCCAATAATTTTTAACATTAAAGTATTTATGTTTTTTCATTATTAATGTTAAAAATAAATTTCTAAAAAAATTTATTTATAAATGTATTTTTACTATAATTATATAATTATTTATCAACAATTATAAATAAATAAAAATAACTTTTCAAAAAATTATTTATATAATTATAACAAAAAAATTATATATTTAAATAATTATAATATTTTAATAAATATATTTAAATAATGAATAAATTTATTATATTTATATTGATATTAATATATATATTTAATATATATATACACAACTAGACAAATATATTTTTAGCTATAAAAAGTTGTGGGATTACCTAAGTGGTAAAGGGTCCTTATAAACTGCATCAAAGATGGGTTCAAATGCATGTGGGAGATAATTTTCATAGGTACTATCATAGTAATGAAGTATGCAGTAATGCTTGTAGTAGGGAGTTCCTATTATTGTAGTACTATGCATTTCGATCATGAATTCGGGACACTCGGCCTTCAGGCCATCAAAGGGTTAGTGACACAAATATTACATTCATATGGTTATACCAGGATGATGAGAGGAGGGGTTTCAAAACATCCAATAGTGGACCTATGAGCCATGTAATGGGATTCATACCCACTGGGCCTTCAGACCATTAATATATAATTTTGTAATGTGGCTGGATGGGTGGGTTATCCCTTCGGGGGATACGACCTACCTTTCATGACTTTGTGTGTGCTGTGTTTGTATATGTTTAAATGTAACTTTATTACTAAGCAACTAATATATATATATATATATATTATAACATTATAATTAATATATTCAAATAAAGAATATGTTTCCTATATTTATATTTATAGTGGTTTTTATATATATAAATATATAAATATATTTACAATTATAAATAAATTATTATAAATACAGTACAAATATATTTAGTTATAAATGTATATTTATTATATTTATTGAATTATATATTTATAATTATAGTTAAATAAATATAATTTTAATTAAATCGTCTACTTAATGTTTTTAAAACTAATTTCATATTTAAATATTATAAACTTATAATAAATATATTTAAAATTGAATATTTTTACAATATGTTTATAATATTAAATAAAAATTTATAATTATAGAAATATATATTAATATTTGTATATATAATGATATAAATATATTCATAATTGTAAAATTATAATAAATGTGTGTAAATTATCAATATATTTACTATATTTATGTTTATATATATATTAACTATATATATATATATAATAAGGTAAATCAATATTATTAAATAAATATAATTATAATTATAAATAATTTCAAAAATACATTTATTTATAAATTTATATAAAAAATCTTTATAAAATAATCTATTTATAATATCAAATAAATATATTTAATTTTTTTGAATATTATTTTAATGATTTTAAATAAATTTATTCATTTTTAAATAATTATTAAATTAAAAATAATATATTTAAATAACTAATCTATTTATATATAAATATAAATATTTATATATATTTTTTAATGACATGTATACAATTATATAAATATAAATAATGAAATAAATACATTTAAAATGATATTCTTTCCTGTATGGGAAACATCCTCAAATGTACTAAGAAAAAAATAAATTATAAAATTATAAAACTATAATAAAATATTAAATTAACTAATTTATTTACTATATTTAAATTAAATTTAATTTTTTTTAAAAGAAATGTAAATCCCTTTTGTTAAATATATAGAGGAAACAAAAATGTGGGGGGACAAAAAAATCACCAAATATCTTATAAAGGAAGATAAGAGCTAAAGACTCTAACATAGAACATTAATGAAGATACTAAAAATTGGGGAATCAATTATGTGAGTGAGATTTACCTCTTCCACCCATTCCATGCGGAGCTCTCCAATGTGGATGATGACCACACATCCAATTAATTCTCACTCTTTGCCATGGATCCTGAACAGCATCCAAATCATCAATCCCATATGGCCATTTAATATTTAAAGTCTCTCTATTTCCTAAAAGTAGGAACCCCCTTTACCATGTCACTGAATTGAAAAATAGTTGTAGAGCCACCACTGCCAATCGTATCTTGAGAAAACTTATTTGAACTAGTATTAGTTTTCCCCAACTGCTTTAAATTAGTGATCATGATCATACATCCTAAAATAGCACACAGGGATCCTACTATGTCAACAAGACTAGCTAAATCTTGTATAGAAGTAACCATAGTTGGCTACAATTTAATAGTACAATCACTATTATATCCCTGAGAACACGAGGCCTCAATAAGAATATATTTAGGATTAGCAGGTGATTTAGCCACTAAGTGTGCCTTATCCACCCTAGTCCTTTTATGAATCATAAACAAATTAATAGTTCCTAAACTTCTAGTTTTAAACATACTGTTTTAAATTATATGATAAAACCATTGAATGTTATAGAATTTTGATCCACATTTATTATTATCACAAGAATATCCAACTTCACAACATTGTTGAAAAAAATCAGGTAAATTATCAATGTAAATATGAAATTCAAACTCGAATTCCTATTATTTTTGAAAAAATGTATCAATGATAATTGAGAACATTTGAATCTCAACTAGAATTCTAGAAAATCCACCAATTATAGACTCTTGATTTTCCGTATCTAATTAAAAAATGACCCTAAATTTAGATGCAACATCCCCTAAAATTTTAGTATACAAAAAGCCCCAACTTATTAAATAAATATGAATCCAAACTTTTGTAGTTGAGTTTCTAGCTGATTTAATTTTTAATTTCGGATACCATTCTAGAATTCCAAGAAAATTTTGTTTTATATGGAATAGATCACATAACCATGGATCATAACATCTAGTTCAATAGGGGAAAATGATATGGAAATATCCCATTCCAGGAGACAACATATTCCAGTTTCTAAATCTAAATAAATGAATAAAATGATTATAATGATCCTCAACTAGACTAGTGTTTTTACGTTGTTTGATAACAAAACAACCTGTCGTTTAATGTTCACATTCTACAAAGAATTATAAAATTGGTATCTATCATTCATCAGTAAATTTCAATGAAACAATCTTTGTGATTCTCCTAAATGTTTTTGAACCATTATGATCTTCATTTAAAAAATCTTGAAGAGGAGATTAATTTTATCTATAAATATTTATGAACCCTAGGGGTAAAACCATACACTATAAAATCTCACCTTTTTTACCGCAATAATCAACACCACCACCTTAGATATTTTCATTAGCAGTCCATGGAATCAAAGATGATGTTACAAGAACCTCCTCAAATGAAGGGCCATTAACACCATCCTACTTCGATGGAAGAGTGGTATCATCAACAATAATGCTCATGGACATTTAACCCCTGAAATTAGAAATTCTATAAGAAATGGAAAGGAAAGCTACTTTGATTTGCATCAATAGACATGTAGGATCCCCCAAAAATTTCCCTGATATGTATTTATTAAATATATATATATATATAGTATATAATTATATATAATTATATAATTATATATAGATATTATTATATAATTATTTATAAATATATTTACAAATATATTTATTTATAAATGTAGATTTACTATATTCATAAAATTATATATTTATAATTATAAAAATATATATAACAAAATATTTATTGAATTATAAATAATTAATTAAACTTTTAAATAATTGTAAAATGGTAATAATTAATATTAAATAATGAATTTTTTTAAAATATTTTTATTTTTATTTATATATATTAACTAAAAATATGTATATAATTATTAAAACATATATATTTGATATAAGAAAATTTATAATTATAAAAAATATTTCTAAATAAATTTAAAAATACATTTATTAATAATTATATTTATAAATATTTTTTATAATTAAAAAAATAATTTAAAAGGCTATAATAATCAACTAATATGTGGTGATGATGGAGATATATCTTACCAATATTATAAAATGTTTACAAAGAGGTATTTTTTTAGCACTTATTATTTTTACATAGATTAAACCCTCTTTGTCAGTGATTTTTTTCAAAGCACTCATATAATCCTCTTTGATCATTTAAAAAAAATCCTAACCACAATAATTTCAATCAAATTCATAAAACTCAAAAAAACTTCTCATGATGTCACCGGTCCCCCTTAACCTTCACTCCATGAAATTAGACCTCAAATATAAGGTATTTGATTTGTTTCATCTCTGTTTATATTCTTTTTCTGGTTCAAAAATGTGTGATACTACGCTCTTATATTCAGTAAGTTGTCTGCTGGTTCAATTTCTAGGATATTTGTCGACATATTCCACACTATCATTCAACCTCCTCTACTGTTTCCTTTTATGGGTCTTTTGGATAATAATTTTACCCTACTACGGCTCGCATAGGTCATGCATAGTTCCCATATTGTTTATTGGTTTTTGTGTTTCCAAGCCACTTGAAGTCCCTTAGTTTCCTCCTAGGATTCGTTTCTCCCCATTCCAATAGCTCTCCATCACTACCACATAATGGTTATCATCCAGTATTCCACATCATAGTATTTTTATGATAAATTATGGTTTCTACACCATGGTTGAAGAGAAGATCTACAATAGATTTTTAATGTTGAAATATATTTTAAAAAAATCATATATTTTATCATATACCACATTTCACTAATTTTTTTATTATCTACTATCACTAAAAGTATAATATTTACCTTTACATATTTAATGAATATATTTTTATATATCATTATAGAGAAAATTTGGTTACTATTACATATTTTTTATTGATTATAATTTTTTTATTTAAAATAATATATATTTTGATATTTCAATTTATATTATATGAATTTTCAAAATAAAATATTATAAATAATTAAAATATTTTATAGAGGTATGATCAGCTTGATTTAGTTTTTTATTTTAATTTATTGAATTCCAAAGACTCCCTAAAATGTTATGTGAAATTGTAGAAGTTAATTTATAGATATATGGTTATTTATTTATCAAATGCATTTTTTTCATATAATTATTAGGGGTTTTTTTAGAATTTATATTTAAAATATATAAATATATATGAAATGAATTTTTATTAATAGAATATATATTATATTAATTCTAGGATTTCCTACTTTTGATGAAAAAATCATGGAATATATTGACTTAAATTATTTTTAAAGAAGTTAGGCAGGATTCATGAAAATTATTTTTGAGTTATATACTTGATTTTTAGATAGTTTCAAAAAATATAAAATGTATTAAAAAATTATAAATATCAAGATTGCTTTTAAACTCCAAAAATTCTGTATAACTTTTAGATGGAAATTGAAGGAATAATACCAAAGAACAAACCTTGTTAAGAATGTGAAACATTGATGATTCTATTAATTTATTTTTTAGAAATTCACTTTTTTGATAAATATATTCTTTTAAATAATAATCAAAATCATTATATTATGGATTATATTTTTTCTTATCAATAGTATTAAACATTCTACATATTCTTTATTTCAATTTTAATTGCTCGCATATTCTATAGAGTGTAATATATAAAGTTTAATTACATTAACATAGCTAATAGATCCATAATATAATTATCTAATGGCCATGTATAATATTTGAAATTTAGATTATGGTAATGTCTCTTAGAAAATTTAATATAGTTTTATATTATTATACGTACTTATTAGATTAAAAAAATATGATCTCAATAAATATAATCAATAATACACTGGGTGTTGATGGAATTTATGAATTGATATTTTTAATAATAATAAACTAATATAAATTCTAATTTTATGATAATATTTATTTATTTTTTATTTAACATATCATGTAAATAAAATATAAATGATGGAACTAATCCTACATAAAAAATTGAGTTCTTCAAGAAAATATTATTAATCAATCAATTGACCCCTGCACCCCCATACATGTGTATTTTTTTATAATTGTGTTGGGAAAAAATGCATGTACTGAAATAGTATAAAATAATAGAGAAACGATAAAACGAATAGGTTTTATATATAGATTAATATTACGAAGATAAGAAGATGGCATGACAATTTTTGAATTTATGTTAATTCGTGGATAAGAAAAACTTTTTTAGTTGAAAATATATATTAGTGTTTTATAGGGAAAAGATAACATAATTTAAGATATATTTTATTTTAAAAGAGTTAATGGGAAACATCTACCCATTTTGAAATACATAGTTATTCTAGTGGACTTCGTAAACAATGGTTTCATCTTAAAATTCAAATTATATTGCTACCAAATATTGTTGTAAACCATTTCAAAATAATTTATGGGTTACCATTAAGTTTTTTATATATTTAAAGAAAAAAAGAGAGTATGTTATTTAAAATAAATCACATTCAATGAAATAAGGTTTAATGATTAAATACATTATCTACTTTAAAAAATAGTAAGGACTATATAATCAGCTACTACTGAATTATCCTCTCAATAAGATATAGATTTATGTATAGTAAAATGTAATAGGTATATTAAAATGAAAATAGATATGGGCATTGTTAAATATAATTATATACATTTAATGGGATGCATGAACACATTATAATTTACTCTATGTGTTTTAGAAGGCAATCTACAAAAATAAATAAAAATAAAACCATGTGTGTGTATAGAGAAATACAGTGGGTGAGTAGAATTAATTTTGTAATATTTATTGGTTTGTTATAAAAATTTAAAAAATGTATAAAGTAAATTTTATGGTGTTTTTAGATATATAGGACTATCTTGGTTTCAATATAGTAATATTACAGTTTTAGAATGGTATGTTACATCTATTCATATAGATTGGTACATAAATCAAGTGGAATATATATGGAATAAAATCAAACATAAATAGGTGAATATAATAAATGAAAAGCTACAACAGATAAAATAGTATGTGTGAACCATTATGTATAAAAAATTACAAGTTTATTTATGAATGAAAAAATATTTATTCAAATATAAATATTTTATATTTATAAAATTGTTGACTAATGTGTGAATAGAATAGAAACATTTATCTACATTGAAATTTTATGGTTAATTTTAAAAAAATATCATTGATGTAACATTCCATGTAATTATATAATAATAATTCTTTAATATTTATAAATATTTTTGAACTATATTTCACTATAATGTGACTTTATGATCGATATCGTATGCGACATATAACCATGAGTTTCTCCGAAATATAACTTTTAACACAAGATAGATTTAAACAAATAAATTATATTTTTTTACTATTGATATATTATAGTGTGGTTATTAGATTGCATTTACAATATAGGCAATAGATGATAGTTACTAAATTATTAATATGGGATTTACACATGTTTAAATAATGATTCATTGGTCAAAAAATAACAACCAAATAAATATAAAGGATATGTTTTTATGATAACATTATATAGGTGTGAATAATTGGGTTTATAAAATAATAAAATAATATTTTTTTGTATTATATTAATGAAATATAAATAAAATACTTTTTGGAAAATTCATCTTATAATTTCTTAAGACAGTATATAAGAACAAATAAAATTTTATGTATGAAATGGGTTTTTTTATAAAAATGTAGTTTTACCTCAATTTGATAGAGATCCTTTTTTTTAATATCCCTTTTCTTATATTTATATGTTCTATTTCTCAAAAAAAATTCTTTCTAATAGGAAATTTTTTTTTCATTGGTTGAATTTTTTATAGTTATCAAATTAAATAAATATCTTAATTAATAGTGAAATATACTACATTTTAAATTTAAAATTCCTTTTTTTCTAATTTATTTTTATTGTTCGATTATATTTTTAATTGGTGTTAAATTATATATTAATTTATTCTTTATCATTAAATCCAATTTTGGTAATTAGAAGTAATTTTACATTGAAATTAGATATAAATGCATGTCCATCTTTATATGGTTTATTTCCATTAAATTACATGTTTTCCCATATTGACAAAAGGGATTAATTTTAAATTAATTACTAAAACTTATGCTTTATGAATTTGAAAAAATGGATTCCTCATTTTGAATCAGATAGTCTAAATTATGTAAATGTTTCTCTTTTATTTTTGGACATCATAAAAATTAACATTTGTAATAAATTTTATTACCACAGTTATAGGTAGATCGAGAAATTAATGGTATGAATAATATTATAACAATTATAAACTACCCTAAAACATGCCCTAAATTAATTGGATGAGTTTAATCCAACCATTATCTATCTTGGTTCAATTTAAGGACCACTAGGAGAAACATGGATTAATTTAAAACATTTCTAATATTTTATTCAATTAATAATTATTTATTTTCGTTTTAGTTTTTAAAAAATAATATATTTTAATGTGCATTTATATAGGGGTCATTTTTGACTATTAATAGTCATTGGAAATCTAAAAATATGACCTACATAATTTTAATTTATTTATAATTA
This sequence comes from Viscum album, assembly GCA_963277665.1. NCBI lineage: Eukaryota > Viridiplantae > Streptophyta > Magnoliopsida > Santalales > Viscaceae > Viscum > Viscum album. The sequence goes on from OY728145.1 coordinate 1,204,020,795, forward strand.
TTAATAATTTAATTATTAATTTTAATTATGACACAAAATGTCATAGTAATTTATTAATTAATGAAAAAATAAAAATGATTTGATAAATATTAAAATAAGAATTAGTTGACATAACTTTTTATGTATAAAACCTTTATGGATATATATTACATTATGATGATAATTTAATGTAGTTGCTTCAAACTTATATTATTTTTATGATATTTTTAAAAACCGAACTCCCTAATAATGTAAAAATTAAAAATATTGGTACTTTAAAAAGTAAAATATTTTATTAAATGTTATAAATTCATTAAAAAATATAATATTCATCAAAATGGTTATTATATCTCATTATGATTAAAAATGGTAAAATATGGGTTAAAACAAAATGATAATGATTGAAAAATATTCCAATCATGTCTAGTTTTAATTGGATGGTGGGGATTTGACACAGCATTATTTTATCTTTGAATGAAATTATATTATAAAATGGATATATTCACCCGGTTTTCGTAAAACTATTGGAAAATTGAAGTATGTTAACAAAACCCCACAATTTTGCAAAACCATGGGTGTAGGTTTATTTCATGACCTATACCAATGGTTTTTCAATAACCACTGGTATAGGGTTTTTTCCTCAACAATGCCCACGATATTAAAAAACCATGGTTATAGGGTTTATTTAAAGAAATATACCCATAGTTGTGGAAATACATGGTTATATAATTATAGTGTTATGGTGGAAAAAAATTTCCGAGGGTCAAAAAATCTAGGTAACACCAATTCCTATTGGTTTTCCACCTATAGACACAATTTATATAAATATATATAAGTAAATATATATTTATATACCACCAATCGAGGATGTGGTAGTGGTTAGGTTATTTAATGGAAAAATGGTGATATAATTTTCAAAACACAGAACAACATATTTAATAAAAGATATAAATATGGTTTGAAAATTGTGGGTATTGTGTTAAATATGGGGTTGATTACACTTATACCCATAGTTTGGAAACCAGGGGTATTACCCAAGGAAATAATGATTCCCCATTTGACCATAATTTCATGGGTTATACACACAGTTTCCAACATTGGGGATTGGATAAATTTATAGCAGTGAAATCAGTTTGGGACCAATTGGTATAGAAAGGGAATTTATAGTAATTTATTACACGAAAAAATATTGTGAGTTCCCCTCCCCTATTCTTTAAAAATTTTCTCATTCAACTCTATTAATCATATATAAAAACCCATTTTGTTCTACCATATTCTATCCAAAACCCTTAATAGAATCCCTCCCCACATTTTAGAGTCTTTATATTATGTATAACACCCTCTTTAGAGGTGTTAAGGTGTTTAGATGTGTGACCACCCAATGGAAAGGTAATGTATTTATTTAAATGCTTCTATTTTATTTTTTCTTCCACTTCCCTCTAATATCCTCCAACCATGATGAAATAATAACTCCATTATCCTCAATATAATGAGATTTTATTATTTATATATCATCACTTAAATCCATATCCACTTCCCTATAATGGGAAAAGTAAAAAATCTTTTGTTTGTCCGTGTGAACTGTCACCTATACGAACCGATATAATTATTTTTTCCATAACAATCTCTAATGACCTGTAATAAAGATATAATAAATCATTAAATGTAGTATTCATGAACGATTTATCATTTTAAGATATTAATATATCAATTAATTTCTCATTTTCATGCAAAAACAATTATAATGACGTTCGTGTGAATGTGTGAACTATCGACTCTATGAAGTAATGTGATACATTTTATATCACCGCATAACATGTATGATATATATAAGTATATTTAACTAATTATTATGATGTTATTATTTGATGATCATTCTATAAAGATAAAAAAATATATACATTATTTTAATAATTGACAATGAAAAATGGAAACGTTACACATGTGTGCATACAGCCTACCATCTTCGTGATTATAACATTGTTTATTTTTCATAACACAAATTAATGGGTTGATATAAAAAGAATAATTGATTTATATAAATGATTATTATTTCAATAATTTTATTCTAGAGGTGAGGTGATTATGAAAACAAGGACTAGTGTTGTCATAACATGTTCGTTTTCGACTCATATACCGAAAGATGACAAACCATCTGATATTAACTTGAATAATTATTTAATTTTTATAATATGGTAATAAATTATATAAAATTTATAATAAATTTGAAAAATTTATAATTAAATTAATATTTAATATAATTATGTTATTCATAAATATAAATTTTTACATGTTGATTCTGACTTAAGGTAAGAGACTTCATGGCAATCTCCTTTCATTCAGGCATATCTTGATGTTATGCACAATGATTGTCCTATAAAGTGTACATACAACCCTTTTGACATGTTATCTCATGAAATAGAAAATTATTATGATATATAAAGTTTTTTAATGTTATTACATAATTATTTTTATTCATGTGTTTTTCAAGTGATAAGAGATCCTTTAACTAATTTTTTTAAATGTTTTATATATGTATTCATATAAATATTTATCAATTATTGCCATGTTTTAAAAAATGTTTTCAAAATATTTATTAATATAGAAATAAATATCATCATGTTTTCATTACATTCATATATTTTATTTTGGTATGGGACACTTTGAATCAATTTCTTTTTAAATATTTTAATTTTTTTTAATACCTCATTCATTATTTCAATAATAAGGAATGTTTTTTTAACGTAAATATAATTAACTAAATTTCTCTATTTTATGTCACATTTATTTTTAAATTTATTAATTTAATATTTTAAATTTTTGTTTCATGTAAATTGTTTTTATTTTTGAGTTTGCAGATTTAAAAAAAAGAAATGTAATTTTAAGGTGGAAAAGTTATTACTCATTGTTGAATGGTTAATGTTATGAGATTATTTTATTTTGTGAGAATTATTTATATATATAGGTATTTATATGATTAAATATTGGTGGGTGAGCCTGTTATATCCCTCTAATGCATTAGGTAATTAGACAAGGTCAGTCAGTATGTTTTCTCCTATGTGATTTTGAGAATATACTATGTTATGTATTCTAATCATAACCATGAATGTTACTCCCTGTGCAGTTTTAGAAGTTACAACATAAGTATAATATGGATTCCACAATGTTACATTAATGACTTATGATAACTATGATTATTGACAGGAATCCTATGATTTTTTAATGTATGTTAAAGAGTTTATTTTATAGGTGTGAAAAGTATGATTTGTTGAAAAAAAATATTTAGTTTTAAATATTATTGGACTAATGATTTCATTCATTAATATATATCCCAAATTGGGATTTTTGTTCACATACAAGGTTTTTTAAATATTTCCCATAGGGTATATGGATAATACTAGAAAAGAATAAGTCAAGATGAATTTTATCATGATTTTCTGTTTTATACTGTGGAAGAAATGGATAGAGTTTTAGTATTACCCACAATGTATAAATTTGAGTTATTATGATATAGTTATGCTCAAATTCATTACATCTTTAAACCGGGAAAGTTTCCCAATTTGAAATCTTGACACAACTCAACATTATGTAATTTTTAAGGTTGAGGCCTTAAGGTTAGTATCAGAGGATGGTTTAGACATCATTGGAGATTAGGATGTTTTATAAATAGTTAGGGATGTCATCATGAGATTATATATTAAATGTTCATTACAATTTTAATGTCTCAAAATACCTTTTAGCCTATATGTTATAAGCTTTTAAAGTAACTAACAGTATTTTTAGGGACATTCACTATTTAGGTAAATATGGATTATTAATTTTTGGGATATTAAATGAGAGGAATGAAATAACCATTATGGTTAAAACACTTTATTAGTAATTTTTAGAACTTTTATCTTATATTTAAATAATTTAATAAGAATGATATAATTTTAGAAAAAGAGAAACCCAGAGGATGGGTGGAAACCCATTGCGTTCGACAATACTGTGGAAATTGAACCCATAACTGGAGGGTAAAAAGGGTATGTCTCCTAAAAATGACCTACATTAATTCCCCGGTTAGTATGATATAATTTTTTTAGACAATCTGGTTAATTTAATAACCATAAGTTGATTTTGGTAACTTATGTTTTATAAAATTGATATCCTAGGTATTGTAAAATGATATTGGGATTTAGTGACAAATATTATTTTGGGAAATGTATATTATTTTTTAACCCAATATGCCTAAGGAAAATATAATAATATGTGATTTTATTTGATGTGTAATGGTTGATTTTTTTTAGAAGAATCTATGTTTTTAATGTGGAATTTTGGTGATATTAGTTGTTTAATGATATGATTTACCTCTCATGGTAAATTTGTGATTAGGAAATTAATTTTTCATATGGGACAACGATAGTGAATTATATTATTTAGTGATAAATGTTAAAACTTATTCTAGAAGACAATATGATCGAATCCTTTTGAATTTGGGTTTTAAAGAATAGTTTTTAATGATTTGAAGAGTTTGTTATTTGTTGAATGGTATATGTTGAAATTTTGGTTTTACAGTTGTATTTTGGAGATTATAAGTGATATTTATTCTTTATAATTTATTATATTTGTATAATTTTATTATTTTATCCTATCTATTTTGGTTTTTGTTAGTGTTTCAGAATATGTGTAATTGATAGTTAATATTTTCTGTATTATGTGATTCTCTTGATGTTGATTAAATTTCATCAGTCACTAAACATTCATCTTTAATTTTCATCATTTAGAGAAAAATATGAGATTAAGGTAGAAAATTACAAAATAATGAAGCTCTACATATCCTGTAAATATATTTCCTTATGTTCTTATTATATATAGTAAAATAATTCCATAAATTTAGGAAAATGATATAAAAATAAAAACTTTTTTATTTAATATTCTCATTATGAAATCAAAAACAATTTACATAATTAAATGTTTTTTGTTTTCTTATTAATAACATTCTCCTGAAAATGTTTTCTTTCAATATTCATTTGAATATGATAGTTATTTTTTTATTCATATCCATGTTTTTATACATCAAATACTAATGAGTTTTTTCTCATGTGACCTATGTAATTCACTTTCTTTTTATAAAGTTGATGTTTTATTGACTCTTTTTTTCTGATGTAGGATTCCGATGAAGTAATATTGAAAAGTGAAACCTTAGATACTAAGCCCGAATTTAAATTTGTTTGGATGAAATTTTTAAAAGGGGGGAATGATGTAATATCCCAGGTAATTATTAATAATTAATTTTCATATTTATTAATATTAATGAATTGGCTTTTCCATAAATTGAATATATATGCGATAGAGTACACAACATGCAGTAATGATGTCCTTTGAAATCTTACATCACATAGATGATTGTGTTATTGAGAGAAAATATATTTTATTAATATTTTTATTCTATGTCATATTTATCGAATAGTTGTTAGAATGGAAAGAATTAATGGTGTAAACATAATTAGTAAAATATGGTTTACACATGTTTATATAATGAATCATTGGATTGAAATAAAAAACAATTGAATATAAAATATACTTTTTTTTAAAATTTATTTAATTATGAATAATTTTGTTTATAAAATAAAAAATCACAATTATAGAATTATATTAACTAAAAAAATTAAATATTTGGTAAAAACTTCATCATATATGTTTTCAAGACATTATATAAAAACAAATGCAATTGTACATAAAAATGAGTGTTTTTCTAAATGCATTTTTACCGCTATTTGATACAGAACCCAATGAAAAAATGTCTTTAACAATTTATATGTTATATTTGAGATAATAAAATTATTAGATAAAATAAGGACATCATTATTTATTTTTTTAATTTTTTGTATTTTCTATTTAAATTCATGTTTTTATGAATAATGAAAAAACTTAATTATTAATTTAAACTGAATTTTTGTCTATTTTATATATATTTTTATATTATCATATTAATTGATTTTAATTTATAAATTAATTAATTTTTTGTAATTTAATTTAATTATGGTTATTGGATTTAAATTGACATTGAAATGGGATAAAAACTCATGTCAAACTTTTAAAGGATTAGACAGTTAAAAAAATCATTTTCTCATTTTGAAAGTGGGGATTAATTTTATATTAATTACTATATGTTATTTCTTTTGATTTGTGAAAAATTGAGTTTGTATTTGGAATAATAAGGTCCAAATTATGTAATTATATCCTTTTTATTTTTGGATATTATGAATAATAACTTTAGTAACAAATTCTACTACCATAGTTAATGTTAAATCTAGTAATTTTAGGTTAAAATAATATTATACTAATATAAAACTACCATAAAGATTGTAAAAAATTAATTTTATTAGTTTATTCCCACCATGAGCATGTTTGGGTATATTTTAGGACCACTTAATTCAACATGGATGAATTTAATGAATGTAGAATATTATATTCAATTAACAGTCACATTTATTACACATTGGTTTTTAAAAAGTAATGTGTATAAATATAGAGATGTATTGGGGATCTATTCATAAGAGAATTTTCATTGAGAAGATAAAAATATTACATACATCATGGTAATTTATTTATAATTTTTATAAATTAAATAGTTAATATTAATAATGAGAAAATGATGATGTAGTAATTTCTTAATTAATAAAAGAATAAAATAAATTTTAATATAAATATTAAAATAATATTTATATGGGATACTTTAATCCATCAATATTTGAGGTATATTATTAAATTTTCCATTATTTTAAAGTGTTTTTTTCGTACTTTTAATGTTTTTTGAAATTTTTTTAAATGTCAACAAATCAATTGTGTCAGAATTGACATTGTTGGTATTTTAAAAAATAAAATATTTTATTAAATGCTATAAAATTCACCAAAATAATATAATATTTGATCCAATGGTTCAGATAAATCCTAATATTTCAAAAATGAAAATTTTATTGGTTTTTTTAAATGATATGGTAATTATTTTAACCGACAATGTTTAAATAACATAATATCATAGAGAGATTAAAAAGGTTAAAAAACAAAAAACAAATAAAGATTGAAAAATATTACAAACATATCTAATATTGATTTTATGATATGGATTCGACCTAATATCATCTTATCATATATATAAATACTTTAGGGACAGTTTAGAATAGAAATACAATTTAAAATAATTTAATACATTTAATAATTAGAAGAGTGACCCTCCCATCTCCTATAAAAGGATACACATTCCTCAATATTAACCACACTTCCTAAACCATTTTTATCGGACAATAAATTCCCATAACCATTACTATAACCCCTCCCCATATTTATAAAGACTTATTTTAGGCATAACACCCTCCTTGGAGGTGTTAAGGTTTCTTGATGTGTGACTATCCCAAGGAAAGGTAATGTATTTAATTATGTGTTTCTACTTTATTTATTCTTTAACATCCTAAGAATCTCCTCCTACCATGATCAGATAATAACTAAATATTCCTAAATATTATCCTATGTTATTTAATTAATATCATCACTAAAATCCATCTTCAATTCCATAAAATGGAAATAGAGTAAATTTTTTGTTTGTACGTGTGAATTATCACCTCAACAAACTGATATAATTCGTTTCCATAAATATCTCTAATGATTTCAAATACTAATGGAATTAATGTTCATATGTTATATTCATGACATAATTATCATTATAATAGAATAATATTTCAATTAATTTCTTACATTTCTGGAACAAAAAATTGATAATGTTGTTCGTGCGTACGTGTGAACTATTACATCCAAGAAGCTAAGTGATTCGTTTTTCTTAACCACATCACTTGTATGATATATATAAGAATATTTATATGAATATTATAATTTTTAATTATTTTAAAATTATTGGTAAAGAAATATTAATAATTACTGTATTTCTTTAAGGATCAATTAAAAATGGAAATGGTACTCATGCGTATGCATAAACTACCATGTCCATGATTATAATGCGGTTTAATTATCATCAAATAAATTAATTTATTTATTTCAAAAGTATAAATATTGTATAAAATTCATTTTTATTTCATGAAAATAATTTATGTGATTATATAATTATGAATACAAGGTCTAGTGATGTCATACCATGTTCGTTTTCAACTCATGTATCCAAAATCTATAAAACATTTGATTTGAACATAAATAATTATGAAATTTTTATAACAAATTAAGAATTGATATATAATTAATAATAATCTTAAAAAATTATATGATGAAATTATAATGTAACCTTTTTTATTGATTAATATAAATATTTTAGGTGACGATTCAGACTTAATGTAAGGGACTTCATCTCAATCTCCTTTCATTTGGGAATATCATGATGTTGTGAAGTATTATTATCCAATAAGTTATATATGATAACCTTTTTATATGTTATATTGTTCAATGTTATATTCTTAGGATATTTAATTTTTTATTTCATGATATCCTATGAATTTATGTTTTTATGTGTTTCTCATGTGATAAAAGACTCTTTTACTAAATCATCATTTTAAATGTTTTCATTATTTATTATTATAAATACTTTATATATATGTACATGTTTTCAAAATAATTTTAATGGAAGTATTTCTAATAACTTTAATTTTTTTAATTTTTTTATTCCATTTAAATGTTTCTATATTTTCAAGGACACTTTTATTCAAATATATTATTTTTAAATATTTTAATTGATTTTTTAAAAATGATTGATTATTTCAAAAAAAATTAATGCCTTTTTAATATATACATCACGAACAAATTTTAATGTATTTATTTTTTATTGATTTTATGAGGACTACTTTAAAATTTTACACTTTCCTTTTCAAATTAAGTGTTTACATTTATGAGTGCGTATATTTGTAAAAATGAAATGTGATTTCAATGTGGAAAAGTAGTAATTATTTTATGAATGGCTTATGTGTTGTGATTATGTTTCGGTTTATGGGAACTTTCTATATATACATGTGATTTAATGATAAACCAATGGCACTTGAGCCCACGATAGGTCTCCCTTGCATTGGGTAATCAGACATGGTTAATCATCCAGGTATCTATTAAGTTATTTAGGGAATATACTAGGATGGGTATTCCAAACATTACCATGATTTTTAATCCCAATATAACATTGAAAGACTGAATGTATGTATTACATGAATTCCACACGTTACATTTATGAATTATGATTTCTAATATTTGATTTAGGAATATTATTATTTCATTTGGTATGTTAATGAGTATTTGTTTAATGGGTGAAAAGTATGATTTTACAAAACCTTTTTCATGAGTTTTAAATATTAGTTGACTAGTGGTTATATTCATTATTTTATATCCATTACTATGATCTTAGTGCTCATAACACGATTTTAAAATCTCTTGTACATGGTAAAGGGATGGTTAGAGAAAATAAGAAGTCAAGATGAATGTTAAGATGATTTTTGGTTTTATATTGTGGAAGATATTGATACTATTTTTATTGCATACACTTTGAATAAATTTGAGATTTTATATAACAGTTATGGTCTAATTATCTAATAATCAATAACTTAATATGTCATCAATTTTAATTCTATACTTACCTCACGATTGTGGATTGTTTATGGTTGGGGCCTTAAAATTGTTATCACTAAATGAATTATTGATATGATCTATCTTTGTAATTCCAAAGGATATGAATAGTAATAAAAACAATCTAACCAATAATTATTTGATTTTGTGGACTATGATAATGAAATAGGAGTTAGTGGGTTATAATATTGATTAATTTGTTGGTATTCATATAATACATGGTGTAAAATAATCTATATAAAAATATATTAACATGGAATCTAACATCACTTTAATTTTCCTTAAAAATAATCCTCAATTGATTTTCTCAAAATTTTAATCTCCTTGACCCTGTGTCAAATTTTTTGGATTACATGACCTTGTATGTTCTGAGGAAAGATATATTTACACCAATTTAGAAATTCATGTCACAAATAAATAAAAATAATTATACAATAATTTCTAATTAAATTATTTTATACAAAAAAAATATATATTTTAATTTTAAAATTATCTATTATTTAATTTCAGATTACAATATTTCTATAAGTGATTTATTTGATTAATAAATCCTTTTAATTAACATTTTTAACTAAAAAAATTATAATTATATATGAAATAATGATTTTGGAGCCCTTGATTTATGATGTATTGTGTATTTCTTCAATATAAAATGAATTAAATGGTAGAGGAATCCTTTATGCTTTAAGTGGATTTGTATAACATATAATATTTCAGAATTAAATTAAATAACGTTGAATAATGGATCGATTTTTGTCACTGTATATATTTCGTGTATGTTTTCAATTAATCAATGATTTTTTATGGATCATCAAATTAATCATACAGGATATTCTTCCACTAATATATGATGGTTACATGATCTCACCCACTCTTTTGTTGAACCACATAAAAGTTTAATGAAACTCCTCTAGGATCACTACAAATTAAGGGAATAAATTAATAAGCATAAATACCTCCAACTTATTACCCTCTCAGCTAGAATAGTTATAGAAACCATTCTATAATTAATTAAATTTTTCCCACATGACATAAAATTGTGAAACTGTACAAATATCCACACATTTTTCCTATGTTGATTCTTTTCATCTCAAAATTTTGGTAAAATGATAACTCAACAGCAATCATAAATGACATCATTAAACTATTGGGTTTATCTTATTATAATCATATATAACATCTCCTTTTATTATCAATATGTTATGTGTTATTATTTAATTTTTTAAAAAATTAATATTTGATGAACCTAATAGGATCTATATGAATTGAAAATGGATGCACTCTAATCTTATAAACAAATAGTATGAAGATGGAGTGAAAGAGTTTATCACATTTTTAATAGATCTTCCATACGGTCCCTCTAAAATAGTTATTCCTAATTTATGTAGTATTAAGTCAAGAATAAATATATTATAAGAGTTATAAGATTATTTTATTTCTCATAGAATATAGAAGAGCTATATATTATCAAATAAAAAATTGGAAAAACTAAACATGAACAGTGATTGGGATGATACTCTGGTTTGTTAATCTTTTGATATGAATACAAGTGTAATTGATGATTTAGATTAATGGAAAGAGTAAAAATGGAAATTAAAAATGAATATCTGTAATGGAAAATGTTCGTTGAGATGTTAAATATAGATTTTAACAGACCATTGTATAATAGTTATACTAAATACAATACATTGTTCATTTTATTATGATATTAAATTTCAATGCATGCAGCGGATAGAATGGAACTAGATTTACTGAACTACATAGTCTCCTTAATGAAATGAACGTAACATAAAATGAACTTATTTTACAAAAATATTATTCTAAACAAATTATTTTTTTAATGGGAATTCTATATAATAAAATAAATTCTTTTAAAAATAAATGTAAATTTTTTTCAAGGTTAATTAATCTCTTATAAAATTCCGTATGTGTGTCATAAATCAATGGATGAAATATGAACCTTGTAATTTGATTGTTATATTTTACTTTCTTATTATTACATGGTATAGAAGAGTATATGGAATATAGGAATCTGTGACACAATTGACATGGAATTTAGATAAAATAATTAAATATGGGAAGTACGACATCAAGTAGAATCTCTGTTGAAGAATAAAATAGATTTTGAGTATTTTGAATTCAGATAAAAGATTAGAAAAATCCATATTATTTTATCTATATATTGAATAAATCATTTTTGTGTATAGAGTAGTACTCATAGTACATATCCAATCATGTTGGAAAATTATATATTCCCATCATGGTTATTCGTGATGTGTAAATACATTATGTTTATGGAAATTTAAAATATGGAAGCAAAAATATGTTAGACAAGATTGACTTGGGGTTTAGGGATGATTTGACACCGGTAAAGGGTAAAGGGTGTAATTTTATTTCCAATAGAATGTTACAATAAATCCATACTAGAAATATTGAAAATTTCTATTTTTCATAATGGTGTTAAATTTATAAAGGGGTATTCATCAAATATCATTAATTTATGATAAATGAATAATTTGAAGTTATGGGGACAATAATAACAAAAACTTCACTTTCTAATGAAAAATTTTATGACCATATCATTGCATTCCATTTCACCTAATAATATAAGACATATATTAACATTGATTTTAATAATTTTCCAAATCATATGTCGTAAACATATAAACCCATTGATGTTTCCAATATGGAACAATGACATTTTAGCGAAATTATTTGAATTAATGATGTTCTTACCACCATTATTCATTGGTATAATGGTCTCCCTAATGGTTTAATTTGTTATAGTGTTTAAAATATGTTGTCAAATCCCTTATAAATGGTTTCAATCCATTTAATAGTATGTGCATATTTTGAAAGGGTATGTAATGAATTGAATTTATCTTGATGGTATTATTTTAGAATGATATACGAATATTTTTAATTTTATAGTGATTACCTATAAGATGTTTATAGAATTAGTCTCCCAATGCCTCATCATTGTTGATACCTTTTGGGTGATTCTATTTCTAGAAAATATATTATTACCATTACCAACATAGAGTGGGGGTAAGTTTACTTTTAAATTTTACATAATAGTGGCTAGGTTTATATATTAATAGAATCCAACAAATAAATTATTAGATATTTGAATCCATTAATGGAAAATAAATAGATATAAAATAAATGGAATCAATAGTGAATGGAACTGTTCCAATATCATATTTAATATTAGTAATATGATAATATGAAATCAATTGTTGAATGACTTTGATGGAAATCCAAGAGACCAAATGAAAGTTTTATATCATAAATAGTTTTTGTAATCTGTGGTTATACATTCTATAAACAATTTCATGATGATTGTAGTAATAAGTAATATAGTTGAATTGCGCTTGTGGATTAATATATTAACCTATATGTTTCAAATAATAGATATCCAATTTATGAAAAATTGTAATATTGCTACATTATAGAACTAATATATGAGTTGTATTGTGCATGTTTTGATTTTATATTGAAGATTAGTTCACAATTTGATTGAACTTAATGTTAATAAAATATGAATGATGAAGGTAACTTTTTATGTGTAAAGGGGAAACAAAGAGCTGTTCATAAAGGCATTACAGAAATATCAGGTACTGTATGTCTAATACCTAGAATACATGAGTTTTTCGACTATCTTACAGGTGACTAAAATTGTTGTAGGGCATGATGAAAATTCAATCATAGATTACCCTTAAATTTGGATTCAAAAAGAAGTTCATTTTTTCCCAATGTAGATAATGCCTTTTTCATTTGAGGGAACCAAAATGGTGGTAAATTAAATAATTATAGTAAAATAGATGATGAAATGCGGTTACCCATTAACTAGATACATATTGACACACTATAAAAGTAGGAATCCTAGATTTTTTTCATTAGTAAGAATGGTGAGAAATCATTTTAGGTTCATTGTTGTAAATAATATATTATTTGAAATTATTTATTTCTTCTACTTTATTTAAAAAAATATTATTTACAAAACAAAAAAGGAGTCCTAAAAATAACCAACCTACTTCAAAACCAATGTACCCCTATAGAAATGAAAAATTTGTTTTCCAAGTGACATTAGAAGAAATTAGTAATTATTTAAAATAAAAAAATAAATTAGTATATGATTGTAAACAAAAATTATTCCTTTTTTATTTTATAATTAATGTATCAAAATCTAAAGCCAGTTCCACCCAAAATTATGGGCTATTAAATGAGTCTCATGTAAATAAAGGGGGAATATAATAGATGAAATTATTAAAGTAGTATCAGAAACATGTGTACATGAGGAATAATAGTGTTTCATTATTATTTATAAATTTATTACAAATATATCTATTTATGATAATATTTTTTATATGGAATAGCCAGAATATTCTATAGAGACCACACCAGAAAAAAAACTATTTTTAGTAGCTTTGATGTGGCTAGTGCAATATGAAAATGTTTGAGGTATTGGATTTTGTGTTTCACATCAAATATATTTTGAAAAGACAATACCACAAAAATATATATATCATTTTACAAAAGTATAGTAGGATAAAATAGATTCTTGGAAAGATATTATTTTTTAGTATGTAATGGAAGACCAATATATGAACAAATATTAAATAAAGATGAAAGTGGAACAAATATTTCCTTATAAAAAAGAAAATAAACCCATTCTATTTGAGGAAAGTCATTCCCTTCAACTGTTTACCCTAATAGAGGAAATCAATTTTTTTTTTAATTTTCCTCTTAAATATTAATCCAATAACTTTTGATTACATTATATTCCTAAAATTGTGTAGGGTAATGGTGTATGTGATTTATATCCACTAACACCTAGGAATCTTTTTGTTATATAGGGTACAGTTTATAATATTCCATGAGATATGAAACATAACAAAGAAATATCCAATTATTTCATTAGATTTGGGAATGAGTTGTATTAATATTTTAATTATAACTTGTTCGTTCAACTTGATGATATGAATTTTATAATGGTCAATGATGTTATTATTAATTTTATAGAATTGGAATCTAATCATATAAAGATAAAAGTGTTGTGTCCTTAATATTTTTTAAAAATAAAAAAGCTATAACAGTTGATGAAAAATGTTTTGATGTGATTTATAGTATTACAAATAGTTAAAATAATATGTAAGTGGTTTTTAGATTAATGATAATTTATTTAATTGACCATGAAAACAAAAAGTCCATCTGGAAGTACCATCTACCCAGAAGATCCAATGAATCATTTATTATCATTACTAACTCATAATGAAAACACATACAAATATGTATATGTTTCCAATATAAAAAATAAAAAATAATATTTCCGTAATTTCATTATAGATGAGGTTTTTATGAAGAGTTTAAATGATATTCTCTAATTTGAATGGTTATGAGTATCAACTGTGAAGAGATACATAATGTATATTTATATAATATTTTCTTTCCAAAAAAATAATCTAATATCGTCATTATTGTTAATAATAATTCATATTTATTAAAGGCATTCATATTAATATTATATAAAGGGAAAACCTACTAATCACACTTTGTATTCATTAATCCATGTATCATTTCTTCATAAAAATTTAATTTGGATTCAAAATAAATTAATAATAATAAATATGTGTTAATCCATATATATCCATGAAACAAAACACATATGATTGTATTGTGAATTTTTAATGCACTGTACTCAGTATATTATAGATATAAATCAAATTGTATTTTTCATTCTAATTTGACAAGAATTTTGTTGTCACAAGTAGATCAGTAAATATATGATAAAACATGGTATGAATTTAGTGACCGAATATAAAAAACATATGGATTCACGAGTTTAAAATATACCTTCAATAGAACAAAATGTTACCTTTATTTGTTCTAGGAAATTGTTAACTACTAGTGCAAGATTAAAATCCCTTTACTTTTCGTAGAAAAAAAATCACTAATGAAGGAGTCAATTTATCATCTCTTTTTTTAGCACTAATAAAGGGGAACATTATCATTTCTATTAAAAGAAATGATAAATGTAACCTTTATAGACACTTGTAAAAGAGTTCATATGTGGGAAAACTATATTGTTCTATAATATCACACTACATCACCATAAATAATCTAATTCAAGTTCCAATAATGAATTTAAATGAAATGAGTTATAAAGAAATTTATGAAAAACAATGATACTATGGACATTTCAATCATTGGTAAGTATAAAGATAATTATTACATACATTAAAAAATATAAATGTTCTTTTTTATATTGATCTTGACCTAGACTATTGCTACTGTCAGAAAAACACCCATACCCAAGAAAAATAACACGCATGTATATTAAAATACTCATATGTTATTAATATTATAGTCAAATAAATTTCCGGAAACATATAATTTTATAATTAACATTGACTCATACTATTAATATTGTGTATCAAATAGAGTTGTGCTTGATTCATGTAAATCACAAAATTTATTTTTCACATTCAATAATAATACATATTAAAAATAACAAAAAAATTTAGGGTAAAAATGATAAGGGAAATAATTAAGTAATAACATATAAAATGATCAGAAAACAAGAAAGTATTTTTTTGGTTTTGGTGACAAGATGATTGTTTTCAACAATAATAGAATTTATATATTGAAAGAATAAACTTGGATTAATATCGATCACACCATCAATCAGATTGAGGTTCAACTGAATCATACAATCTAAAATGACTTATGGAATATTTTCATAAAGTATCAAGACTACGTGAATATGTTTTTTATGTTTTGAGTAAATAACAAATTTTTTTCATAAGATGTAATTTTAAACTAAAAACTTGAACTTTTAGTTATACAAGTCATAGTGTGTTGATGTTTTATGTATAACAAATTATGACATGCCTCAAATTACATATGTATTGTTTTCATAAATTATCATGATTGGTTGAGTACATTTTCATAGTTTTTAGTGAGTAATAGCTTTTTTACAAAAATTTAATTTTTTAACTGATAATGGAAACATTGAGTCATAATAGGAACACTGTGTATTAGATTGAAGTGAGGATAATTCCTCATCATTAAATGTTACTTACTGATATTTTTCCTAAATTATCAAAACAATCAATATGTTTTTACTTGGTTTTGAGTATGTTAGATGGATTTTTGAAAAAATTAATGACAATTTTAAATTAAAAGGTTCATATTAAATCATACATGTCATATTCTCTATCGTGTTGAGGTGAATCTAATTCTAACATGTCCCAAATGAATTATTGATAAATTTTATGGATTATAAAAATAATGTAATTTTGTTTTTCATTTTTAAGTATGTCACTTGTCTTTTCTTCCTATAATGTCATTTTAAACTTGAAACACACTCATTGACTCATATGGGTCCTATCATAAACTGGTTTAATGTGAAACTATTTCTTATAAGACAAAAATAACATATGAATCATTTTCCTAAATTAATAAGGCATTATGAGCATGTTTTCTCAAATTTTTTTGAGTGAAAATTTTTTAACTGAAATTTCAATTTTAAAGTGATAATGTACACTTTAACTAATAACATGCCCTTCTTGTATGGGATTGAGGTGTGGCTAATTCGAACATTTCAAAACTGTCATGTGGATTTCTTTTATAAGGAATCAAAATAAAATGAATGTATTTTCATCGTTTGGACTACATTCGTTATCATTTTTATTAAAATTGATATCAATTTAAAATAAAAATACACATGTGTACTAATACCTATCAAACTATTCATCATATTTAGAAGAAGATAATTCCTATATATATCAAACGATATATGGATAATTTTCAAGAGATATTAAAAAAAATATAAATTGTTTTTCTTGGTTTTTAATTTAGAACGTGTATATTTTAGTAAAATATTATTTTAAATTGGAAACAGTCATTTTGTGTCATATCGGTCACATCATGTATCATTTTAATGTGATACTAATTCCTACTCATCAAAAATAACATCAGTAATTGTTCAAAAGTATCAAAGAAATTGGAATCTATTTTCTTGCTTTTCAGTGAGTGATACATTATGAACTAAAATGTCAATTTTAAACTAACAAATGACACTTTGAGTTATACAATGTACTTCGTTTATCAGTTTGTGGTATATTTGATTCCGACATTTTAGGAATTACATATGGATAATTTTACTACAGTGTGAAAATAATTCAAATGTGTTTGTTTGGTTTTTATAATTTTAATATTATTTTTAATAAAATTAATTTTAATTTTACATAAAAAGAATAATTTAAAGTCATTCTAGAAACACAGTGTCACTAACTAAGATTCCGTTAATTCTAATGCATCTCTAAGTCTCAATATAATTTCAAATTCTAAGTTACCATTAATTCCATTGGATTTTATGATCAAAATTTCATCAAAATATCAAGTCGATGTTCTTAGACATAATGGGTTTTCATCAAAGATCATCTACTCAATGTGGTGTCTATCAGTTCAATAAAGGTAGAAAATGGATATTGTGGTAATGATGGAAGAAAATAACATTTCATCTTTTTTTTCTTATTACACATACTTGATATAAAAAAATTAATTCCAAAAATGTATGTGAAAAAATTAAATAAGTATTTGACAGAAATTATAAGTCAATTAAATTAAAAATATTTGATCAAATGAAATAAAGAATAATTAATTATGTTGTAGGAATAAAACATTTCATTATGGTTTTACATAATATGGAATCATTTACATGATTTCAATATCTTAATCATAATCTTAAAGTCCAATCTCTCATGAGAATTGGTATCTTGGAACAAAAAATACCAACTAAAACAAAAGATTCAACATGTATAAGAAATCAAATATTATACGTGTAATACAAAAAATAAATAAAATCCATATAAATACTAAAAAATACATGAATTATATGGAAACTAAATATGACATGAAAACATTGAGATAAATTCTTCGATAGAGAAGAGGAAACATCATTGGTATTCTTGAAAAGTTAGTGGGGGAACATGGAGAAAAATGATAAATGCCAACACTTTAAGGGTATAATGGTTTTTTGGGAGAACATTTATATGAATGTTCTGGTTTATAAAGTTATCAAATATGGATAGAAATATTCTAAAATAAACATACTAAGTAAATATTAAATCCCAAAACATATGTGAAAAAACTAAATAAGTATTAAATAAAAATGATCTGTAAATTTACTTATAAATAGTAGATAAATGATGAAAATTTTATTAAATAAGTATTTAGATTTCTATATTTCATGATTTTTGTAAATATTATTGACCCATTTCCTTATTTTTATTATCTCAATTTCATACTCAAATTCAAATCTCTCATGAGCTTTAGAAACATTAAATAAACCACCTCAACTCAAGAAAAAAAAATCCACCTTTATATGGAAGAAAATCATATATAAGTAAAACAAAAAAAATTAATAAAAACCAAATATAAAAAATTCAATTTATTTAATGGCTTACGATTATATAATGAAAACATCATGAATAAATTTTTTATTGAGTAGGTGTAGTTTTATTTCTCAAATAACAATGTTAGTGGAGGGAGCGTGATTGAAAACAATATATTCCAACACTACAAGAGTGAAAAAAAATTTGTTGGAGAAAATGTATATAGACTTTTTTGTTTAGAATGACATGAATCTGGACATAAATATTCAAAAATATTTGGACTATTCAAATAATAATTAAAATTAAATCAACACTTCATTATGTAGTTTTTCAGTAAGTTGAAAAATTATATCGTAACAATTCTGTTACATCTTCCCAGTGGTGTTCAACAATTATTGTGTGTTATAATATAAGATTAGTAACAGAATCATGTGTATAAAGCATTTTCTATATGATTAATCAAACATTTAATTTAGATTATGTTAATAAAATTGAGAATACACATCATTATGAGGAAAAATTATGTATATTAAAAAAATCACATTATCATTAAACTCCCTTTCTTTTTTTATAAAATGTTTTTAGGGATTCAGTTCCACTATTGAGAATCCAAATCAACTTTTATGATCTTCTATAATGTAAAATAAATTTCATATATTGGAATCAACATGTATAAATTGTGATCTCCCAATGAAAGGTTATTCAACGATTGAATTTTAATTTGACACGATATTTTTTTAGTCCCAAGTAAGACAATTGAATTTTTTTTTACTGAATATAAAACAAATAATACATTCACTGCTTTTGGTAAATTATGAAAAAATCATATTATACACCTTATTTAATGGAAATCACATTCACTAACACAATATTTTTACATTCACTACCGACATATTTTTAAAACATTTGTAACAGAAAATCATCCCTATATTTTTTTAAAAATGAAACTCGTATATCTATTAAATACATTCAAAATATAAATTATTTTCTTTAATTTTAATTATATCCCTCTAACTAGACATGTTCATCGATTCTACCACAAATGTGACCTAATTTCATTTCATCATACTATTGTAATTGAGTCCTTTTGTATATAACATATAACCATTAATTACCAAACATGTGTAAGATATATCATTCTCATTTGGTCTCTGGTATAGCCTACAAAGTCCTTATTTAATTTAATTCATATTTTTATATAACACCTTCTAAAAATTATCTCAGACCAATCCTATAAAATATTAATTATGTGTATTTGATATACATCCTTCATCCCCTGATGGATTCCAACATTTTAGAATATCTTTGTGGGATAAAATGTATGGATTAACATATTCATGATGAATTAAAAGGTATATTTGTGATTCCTCCTGCTCTATTATGGTGATTGTAAAGAGATATATTTTTAAAATCACTTCACCCATAAGGTTTCCACTATGATAAGAATTTATTAGTCCAATGATTTCATCATCTAATAGTTAAAAAGTATATAATTCAACATATTCTTCAAAAATATATATTTCATTCAGTACATTATTTTAGATTAATTCGAATCATAATATATCCATTAAAAATATTTATATACAGTTGAATGGTGAAAATCCATATGTAAAGGGAAAGAATACATATTTCAAACACTATATCTTTGTGAACCATCTTGTGGACCATTATGTAAAATAATAATGGTGGTAAGAAAATCTATAATTCATACAATATGAATTTAACCTCCTAATTCATGATTAGAATCATCTTAAAATTAATAAAATTACTATATATTCCTTTTTAAAATATGTAGAGAGTAGTTAATGTAAGCCATACATTTTGAGGCATAATGCATTGGAAAGAAAAAGGAATCCAATATTGCATCTAACCACGATAGTCTTGTGATTTTAGAACTCTTAACTTCTAAATATTCATTGAAATGATAATCTTAATATTTTATGAATATTAATTCGAATCTTTGAAACTGGTATGGAAAACAAAAAATTGAAATTTTTCCTATGTAGATAGAGTCTACATAGTCAGAGGAAGAAAGTTACACCCTTTACCCATCACTAGTGCCAACTCTTCACTTTTACGCATTCCAATCATGTCTGTACAATCATTATTTCCATAAATTGTTTTCCCAAGATTGGTATTTATGTCATCGAGGAATAAATTTCCATCGTACTAAAATAACATTTTTTTGAGGAATGTTTAAACCGAATCATGTGTGTGAAATCGTCATGAATAGCACACCACATCATTAATGTAATTTTAGAACATGATAAATCTTCACCAGCAGGGAACTTATATATCATACCATTCGACAGGAACCCCATTGTGAAATATTCACGTATACAATGATCAATTATTTTAACATATATATCCCACATTAATTTTGTATCTTCGATCAATGGATCATAAAATAAATCAATATCATTATCGGGTTTCGGTAGTCCATATATAATTAGTGAAATCATAATTTATTTGTTTTTTTCACGTAACCATGGAGGCATGTTATAATTTTCCCACATGAGGGGACATGTATTGTGATTTCTACTCTTTAATCCAAATTGATTTACTCATTCTGTATATAATTCAAAATGAATGTTTCAATGATCATTTCAAAATTCAGGATACTCATAGTCACTTTTTTTAACTGAGCAGAATCTACTAGATGGCATAAGTTCTTTTCTTTAATACTTTTATCTTCATGTCATGTCAACAATATAATAATGTCCTACAATTCATACAGTCTTATAATGTTTGTAATGATAGGAATGTAAAATATATATTTCTAAGGAATTGATTTATATTCCTTATATCGTTATTTTACACACTTAGGGAATATAATGAGACCTACATGGTCCTTGAAAAACAATAGGAAATAATATAGAAAATCATGAATTTCTTAGTGATTGTACCCATTGAGCATAGACTTCAATTAGTTTCTTATGTTCACCGTGGAATGTTCTTTTTCATTTGATATCATATCATTTAGAAGACTGATTTGTTCTATGAAACTGGTGTCATGCTATCCACTACAATATTTCAAATTATATATCATCAATATATCATAGAATATTGTGTATTTAGAAAAACTAATATGCAATGGCCTACAATCCTTATTATATAATTTATTATACAACTATATTATCATGATAGAATAATATTCTTATGTGGTGGAAAATATATATAAAAAATGATCATTGAAGAACATTACCTCTTCTTCGGATGACCTGTTTAATATTGCACCAAATACCTTCTTATGTTGGATTTCTAATTAAAATTCCCTCTATGATGTTTTTAAAGAACTATTGAAGGTATTTGGTCAATTATAAAAAAATATGGTGTTTTATTTGTGAGTAGGGGGGGATAATTGTAGCCTTCTATATGCAGGGATAAGGGACAGATGTAGTTTAAAAAAAATGAATTACACACATGTTTTTTCACAATCCATAAGGACAAAAAAATTACCATAACAAAACAAAGGATAAGATAATGTCTAAATATATCATGAAAAAATAATTGTAAATGTTTCAGGTCACAGTTAATAGTTATAATCATACCTTATTCCGTCACTAAACCCATTTTCCCTATAACTATAGTAATTAATTTTTTTACGGGCTTTAATACTGAATATAAAAAAAATTAATTTTAATGAAATAGATAAAATTAATTATATTTATTAAAAGGATGGAATAGATTTTATAAAATTAATCTCATGTAATTCGATGAATTTAATGTAAAATAAATCCATTTAAGAAGTCAAATTAAATTTTTTTCATGAATTAATATCTTCAATCATTAGATAATATTATATTAAATATTTGAAATAGAATCATAACTTAACGAGTTTAAATTAATATTTCATGATTTATAATATAGAAATTTTTTAAAAAATAAACTTCATTTTGGGTTTTTTTAATTATTACAAATTGTTTAATATTATACAAATTAAAACCATTTTTGAAAAAAAATTCTAAAGCCTACAAATAATCTAATATTAAAATCTAGTATAACGATGATTTAAAATTAATTAATTAAATAAATTCAGTATCAATAATTCATACGTAACTTTTAAATTATATTAAAATAATAATTATTATTTTAAATAACTTCTTTTATAATAATGAAATGGTTGATTATAAAATAACTATATTTTTCACAATTCATTAAAAAATCAAAATTATCTAAATATCACAAAAACTCACCCTAATTTAATATCAAAATGATAATTTCAAAAATTATTTTAAATTTATAAAATAAATTTTCCTAAATTGTGAAGAAATTATTTATAGAATTTTCTCCAGAATTGAAATTAAATTTTTTGGAAGGAAACATATTTTTTGTAGAATAAAATATATCTATTAAAAGATGAGTTATTATTTATAAAAAATTTCAATAAATTTCTATTGTTTAGGAATTATATATATATTTCATAAATTAGTTAATCATATTCATACCCATCAATCCAATGTCTATGATATAAGAGTATTATAAAAATATATATTTCAAGTGTCAATTAAGCTCGATGTTGCATGTCATATATGATTCAAAACAAAATGTTCTTATTTTAAAATATGAGGGTTTCATATAATAATTTCTATCTATGAGATGAAATTGATTTAAAATAAATATACCCTAATATCATGGGGGTGTTACATTCTACCCACCTTCAATAAATTGTATCCTCTGAATTTGAACTTTCACATAGAAATCAGGGGTTTGATATTTGAAAAACCCTTTATTAGAAACCCACATCATAAATAGTTTCAATAAAACATCCTATTGATAAGAGAGAAATTTAAGTGTTAATTTCATCAAGAATTAGAAATAAATAGGTTCTAATTTCAAACAAAATTTCAGGGATTTTAATATATATAAATGACTGAAAATCATTAATAAATATGGAGAGTAATAGTGATCCTTGATCACAATAATTTGAATGATATAGGGAAAATTAATCCCCATGAAACCATAAATATGTGATTAGATTGGAGATAATTTGATTAATCAAATATTAAGGTAATATGATACAATTTTAGATTGAAGATGTATTTCAAAAAATTGAGGAATTATTTTTCTATCTAACAAAGTATGGAAATATAATTATATGATATCATTATATATAATAATATCAATTTCATTATTTCAATGTGCTGAAATAAATTTCCACATCATTAATAATTCATTTAGTTGAATATCCAAAAAAAAATTTATAAAAAAATAAAAACAATTACTTCAAATAGTTCATAATATATATTAATAAGTGATAATTATTTTGAAATGATTTTAAATACATATCATAACATAAATGGTTAACTGGAATTAATATTATTTATTAACCTCTCAACCTCTATAGTGAGTCCTGATGGTCAACTAAATAATTATCCTCCGAATTATTTATTCAAAAAAATCATTTAAACTTTTAAATTACGTAGGCCAATTGTAGGAACATCATTCCTGTCACCCTTAAGTTATGGGCTCAATCCATGTATCTTATCTTGATTCGATGGGTTATCACCTATCATACATGTTATCCTTTTTAAAAAAATATATTAATATCATTCCTTTTACATTCCCATTTTTAATATCCTATAATATCATGAATAATAAAAATAACATATTCGATAATGGTTACCAGTACCATTAATAATATTTCCACATACATTAAATATATTCTTCCTTAAATAATTTTGTTATATAATAAACTAATGAGTTTTATTTACCTAAATCTCATAGAATATATCTTTATTATTTACAAACACCCATTCTATGAGTCCTAAAAAAGGGTGTTTAACTCAATGAACTTATGACCAACCTTAAAATGATAAACCCTTGGTGGTATCCAAATTTTTAGAGCTAATACCTGACGAAGACATATATGCTTCCAAATATTTACACAATCCTTAGACGCATCAAGATTTTTATAAAAAATAATAATGTTTACAGACACACTTCTATAATTTATTTTTGGAATACCCATAAGTAAATAATTAAACCCATTTATTTCAAAAGTAGTACATCCTTGTTTGAGGACATAACCTTTTAAATAGAGAACATACTTGGATAATTCCCTGGATCCCCACCTTTAAGACAATGAACTATAAATGGATATCTAGTATGAAATTTATTTTTCTCCAGCGAACTCCATGCATTTATATGGAATTTATTAACCAATTTTCTTATTTTACACACATAAATCATTTTACAATTCCCTTGGGACACTATCTTGGGTTTCCATTCCCAATTTATAGAATGAAGGAAAAAAAATTCTCAACCATGGTCACCACCACTCGAGCACTAACTATAATACATCCTTCTATTCATTATTTAATCAAAGAGTCGGTTATGATTATGGTTGTCATTCATATATCACTATTACTTATTAAGAATAATAATTATTTCATTAATTAAAGTAATCATCCAATTTGGTATCTCGTATTGACCAAAGTCTCTATCATATTCAATGTTAACAAGATTCCTTTCAGAACCAAACATTGTCTAAAACAAAAAAATTATTATGAGAAATAATATAATTTTTGGTATGTAAAAATAATATATACTATGATTTATAATTCATGAAACATACATTTCATTATTATACACTTTAAACTCTATTTAGGACATTCATTGTAATCATATATTAAAATCCTCTATGATTCTACGTAACTAATATTTGAAATATACTTACAATATCCCAGTGGTGTGAAAACATTGGTGATAATAATGGAATTTCTTTTTATATCATGTATCTATTGAGTTAATCTAGATGCAATTTTTATTTGTTACTACCCCAAAATATTTTTATTCAAGAACCATATCCACTTTTTGTATCCAAGAAGAGATGTTTTTCAAGGAAAAACCCACATAATCTCTACCTTAATTGTATTTTGGATATTATCATATACTTGTAATCATATCAATCCTAGAACTATGTTACCTAATATATTATTTTCATAATCTAGTTCCCATGGTTTCTACAAATCATTTTCTGATACCAACTCTATTGACCCTAACTCTAGTAACCCATGGTTAACATCTACTTTAATACATTAACATAGATATAAGTGGTCAAATCCAAAAGGACAAATAAATTTAGCATTATTATAGAACTAGATAGAGACAAAGTACCTATTTTATATTGGAATTAAAAAATAAAGAATTTTAATTGAAAACATTGATCATCTTTGAACTAATTCAAATAATTCTTCCTCATATCCCTGGGAAAATATAAAATATACAGGTGACCTCATGTTCTTAATAAGTGTTATGTAAAATAGAATCTATCAAGAATCAATATGTTATAATCAATAAGCCAATTTAAATAAATGGAAAAAATTACATTTAATCAATAAATTTACAATCATAATTTGATAAGGAATAATCATTATGGTAAGGTATATAACTAAACACACATTCCTTTAATGAAAAAAATGAAAATGAAATGAATTCATATATAAATTAAATAAAAAATCTAATAGTTATTATAATAACTAAATTATAAATGAAAAAGATTATTAATTATAGGAAATAATAATAATCTTAGGGTCCATGATACCTCTAATTTCAAGACCTTTTAAAATATTGTTTAAAAATATCTATAAAAATTCATTTAATTTTGAAAACATACTTATCTCATGTGACCAATCGATTTGTACAAAGGATTTATAATTTTGGGTCCCACCCATAAATTCGTATACATTTCATTCATCATATATAAAATTATCAATATAATGTTTAAATAAAATCACTTATACAAAAATATCTATATTGTGTAGGGGATTCAAGTTTTTTGACCTTTGAATAATTAATCAAATAACTTTCAAAGTAAATAATTTTTGTGAAATTGTATATTATTTAGTCAAAGTTAAATCCATAATTAATGAATATTGATATTTAAGATAAATCTAATTAAAATAACAATGTTCACCTGAAAGTTGTTTTGTCAAGATAAATTTGAAAAACATAAAATTAATCAATAAATTAGCAGTGACCATCCATTCATTGGGATTATAGGTTATTATAATAAAATAATGTTATTTAGAAAAATTGAATATAATTGAGATATTAAAATAGGACGTTATTTTTTTTAATCCATTGAAAAATCATAGATGAATCATTGTTTTTTAAAATGGTGACATTAGTGCAGAAGTCAATTATCTCCACATACATTAATAAAAACTTCCTTTTGACTTCATATGAAAATAAACCATTTGAGAAATAGTGGAAGGAGTACACTCAAAACCATTTCAAAATAATAAGGCAACATATAATTTCCTTAATAAATAATTTTAGCAAATATAAGATATTTTAAAAAAATTAAAAACATTGATACAATAGAAAAATATTGATAATATAAAGATCTACTAAAAACATTCTTTTAACAAAAATAAAAATTATCTTTATTAGAGATTAAATATGAATAAAATATAAGTGATATTGAAATCCCACATTCATTGTCATTACTACAAAAATAACTGATAAATTGTCCTATTATTAGCACTTCAATGAGTAAAAAATAAATGTTCTATTTATCATAACATTATCTAGCATTTATAAAATGTCTCTTTATTACTACTAGATAAATTCTAGTTTAAGATTCCCATTATCAGTGCTAGATAGTGTTTAGATAAAGATACCCATTATTAATTCTATATGAAGTGATAGTAATGAGACACTTTATGAGTGCTATATGATGCACTAATAAAGGGATTCTTTATCAGTGCTTAATTTAATGGAGATAAAGGTCATTTTAGCTGCTATATAGGTACATCCCTCTGACAACAATGTAAGAACAATGTAAAATCCAAAAAAAATCAAAATACATAACATTGAATAGAAATATTTATACAATTTCATTAGAGTATAATTAACACATTGAACTATCATTGCTGTTCAGTTTTTGAATACAAAATATTTATATAAATATCCTAATAAACATTAACCAAAAATTCAAAATCCATCCCGTATACAAAATATAAACTAACAGATTATTTCACTGATCAACGTCTATATAAACATGTATCCCTATAATAAAACCTATGTTTATTTTAGTAAAATTCATTTAAAATAATATGAAATGTATAATTTTAATGTTATATAACCAATTTATGATAAACTATATAGGTAATTTAAATATATATTATTGATATTATAAATTAATAATCTGTCAAATTGATTTTATTTTGATTCAAATACCACAAAAAGTTATTATTGACAATTTTACTAATTATCTTTTTTGAAGTTCTTTTCTTTTTTTTCTATGTGAGGTGTGTTTTAAAAAAAGATCATTTTATTGAAAACACACACTTCTAGTCATATTGTTAACATCGGGTTTCATATTTATGTGATGTCTATTTATTAGGGTAAAAAAATAATGATGTATTTTGTTCCTTATGTTTGAAAACAATACGATATCTTTTTCTTGGTGTTGGTTAGGTGATACATGTTTTAAAATAAAATGACACTTTAATATTGGAAACACACAGTTCATGTCATACAAACTACATCATTAGTCACATTGATGTACGATCAATCCCATAATGTCAAAACTGAATTGTAGATAGTTGTCCTAAATTTTAAAAATAATACAGCTCATTAGGATTAATTACAATATATTAGGAATGTTTTATACTAAAATGAAACTTAAATTAGAATCATGCACTTTGAGTCATACCGACCCAAACATGAGTCGAATTACACTGTGGTCAATTTATACATATCATAAATA
This sequence comes from Viscum album, assembly GCA_963277665.1. NCBI lineage: Eukaryota > Viridiplantae > Streptophyta > Magnoliopsida > Santalales > Viscaceae > Viscum > Viscum album. The sequence goes on from OY728145.1 coordinate 1,204,049,484, forward strand.
TGTTAATGAATATTTTATAAAATTTTCAAAATTATATGATATAGATTTCTAGATTTTTTATGTTTTTTATTTTAAACTAAAAAGAAACATCTATTTTAAAAAAAATACTTCGAGTAATACAGACCACATCGTGTGGCAGATTGATATTCGGTAGATTCATACACGTTAAAAATATTTTATGAATCATTCTCTTAAAATAATTAAATAATATGATCTCATTTTCATATTTTTTTTATAAGAGGAACATTTTAAATTAAAATATAAATAATATTGAGAACAAAAATAATGATTCATAATAACTACATCATTTTTTAGATTGATGTGTTGTTGATTTCAACATGGTAGAAATATATAATGGATCATTGTCAGAATTTTTGAAAATAATAGGATCTCATTTGCTTCGTTTTGGATATTTGATATGTTTTTTAATATAAAATGACATAAGCATATTAACCACACACACATTGATTAATACCAAGCTCATCATCTGTCAGATTGATAAGCAGTCTATTCCTACATGCCATAAATATTTTATGAATATTTTTACAAAAAAATGAATGTTATTTGAACTCTATTTCATGGTTTTGATTATTTGATATGTGTTTTAAAATAAAATGGAAATTTTATTTTTAAAACATTCATTTGGACTCTTACAGATGACATATTTCATCAGCTATTTGTGTGATTGATTCCATCACATCATAAATATATTATGGGTAATTTTTTAATGTTTTAAAAAAATCTGAGATTGTTTTCATAATTTTCAAAAATGTGATATGATTTTTAGAATAAAATAAAATTTGTATATTAAAAACATGTACGTTGAGTCATATGGATCACATCATGTATCAAATTGACTCGAGGTTGATTCTTGTATTTCAAAAATAAATTATGAACATTGGAAAAATATTTGAAAATTATACGAACTCATTTTCTTATATTGGCCTTTTTGATGCATGTTCTAAACTAAAACGACGCATTTATATTAAAAACACAGAGAATCGTAATAACCACACTATGATTTTGATTGAACAATAGATTATTTATATATGTTAAAAATATGATATGTTGAATTCTCATAATTGTTTTAAAAAAACACCATCTCCTATGATCTGTTTTGGCTATGGGATACATATTTGAAAACAATATGACACTTTTACTTAAAAAATATGTACTTTTAATCATAACAATCACATAATGTTTTAGATTGACATAAAAACAATTATTACACATAAAAAAAATTAGGGAATTTTTTCCTAAAATTAAAAAAAATCTGAGCTCTTTTTTTATGTTTTGAAAATATCATGTGTGTTTTAATCTAAAATGGATCATTCATATTGGAAAAACACACATTTATTCATATAAAAGACATCATGTGTCAGATAGATGAATGGTGTATTCCTATATGTGGGAAATTAATTTCATATCATTTTTCTAATGGTTATAAATAACCAAATCTTTTTTTATGTATTTTTACTATTTGATATCAATTTTAAACTAAAATGAAAATTTTATTTGAAAACACATACTTCAGGTCATTCCAAATAAAAATCATTTTTTTGATTTGAATGTGTTTATTTATTACACATGATTAATGAATTATTGATCCTATTTATATTGTTTAAAAAAAATCAAAAATCATTTTCTCAGTTTTTATTAATTAATGAATGTTTTGAAAAAATGTAAATGTTTTTCAAAAATAATTATCAAAGAAATTGTTAAGGAAATTATATAAAAAATTTGAGAAAATGATGAGAAAATGAACAATAAGAAGTAGGAATTCATCTCTCAGTAATCTCTATTTATGTTGTGACACCATGTATTCATCCAATTTTTTTCCAAACATATTTATTTCATCTATTATACTTCCCCCTACGAATAAGATAAAAATTATAAGAATTATAATAAAAATTATTATCACCCCAAATATATTCCTAAGGTAATATCCTACAATATATCTCAAAAATAGTATTTAATCAACTAAATTTTATTTTAGAAAACATTATGACACCACGTATGCTTCCCACCCAACTCTAAAGAAATTTACCTCTTCTTTTCAATGCTATGATAATGAGATATCATATTAGTACATTGAAAATATTGAATCCTAAAAGACTAGGAAATATTTTTTATGAAATTGAAATTAAATTTTGAATCAAATATTTTTGGAACATATTCTATTGATGGTTTATGATATATTTCATAAATTTTAAAACATAATATCAACAATAAATTTTTTATCTTTCTTCAATCACCTTAAAATGATTGACCAAAATATATAAATCGTTTTGAAAAATGTTTTCATAGATAAATATATTTATAAATAACAAAATATATTTCCATTTTGAGTAATAATTACTAAAATACATGTGGTTAATAGTTATATTAAAAAGAATTGATAAAGGATCCCATTATCCATGTTAAAATTGATGAATGGTTACCCTTATTAGTTATTTTATTAGTAATTTTTTAGCACAAATTAAACATACCATTTACCAGTGTTTTTAAAGCTGATGAATGGTAACCCTTATTAGTTATTTTAAATAGAACTGATTAATGGATCCCTTTATCAACAATTTATATTTATCACTGAAAAAAGGGTTCTTTTTATGATCTTTTTTAGAACTGACAAAGGTCCCAACAGAAATAAAATAACTAAATAAATAATAAATAATAATGAGTTCATTAAAAAATATTTAACCAAATATAATTTAAAAAATATCTATATAAATGAATAATATGGTTATAATATATATATATTATAATGAAAAGTAATTTTTATATAGTAAATATATATATATTTAAAATTAATATTAAACAAATAATAATTTTAAAAAAGTTAATTAAGAATGATATTTAAAAAAATTTATTAATTTAATAATTATTGATAATAGTAATATGAAATACATATGAAATACATATGAAATACATATGAAATATTAAATAAATTTAAATATATATAAATATTAATTTTATAATACAAAATATTTAGTCTTTACATTATCTAGTCTCATATTTTGTGAAGAATGCTTTATATTTATAAAATAAAGAAAAATATAAATGATAATTAATTGAATCTAGTAAAAGACATAAATATATGTCATTCTATTTTTCAATTTAACTTATATCAAATTTGTGTTATATTATTTTATCATATATATATATATATAATTAATTAATTTTTATATATAACACACACAAACAAATATTTATGTAATTATATATTATATAGAAAGACATACCCATAATATTTATGTAATTTGTTCGAATCATATTATTCATTTTATAATTTCATTAAAACATGATATATTTAATATTTAATGTCTTTAATAAATATATTTTATTTAGGTTATTTTAATTTTATTAATTTTAGGTATTAATTTATTTATTTTTATTTTTATTTTTTTGGTAACTATATGAATTTATAATATTTATTTATATTTATTTATTTACTAGGTTTTAATATTTTATATATGTATCCATATTTATTTCAATATATATCCATATTTTTTTAATAATTTATATTAAATCAATAAAACTTATCTATTTTTTTTATTTCATTAAAGTGTACTCAATTTTTAATTTCACTATTTCTTTACATGCATTCACATAAGATTAAATATTAATTAATCATGTTTAAAATATATTCATAAATAAATACATATAAATATAAAAATTTATAAATGTATATTTACTTTATTTAAACAATTATATAATTATAATTATATATAAATAAATAATATTTTTTAAAAACATACTTCTATAATTATAAATAAATAATTATAGAAATTAAAATTATTATAAAATTAAAATAAATTAAATTAAATAATCAATATATTTACCATATTTACCTTTATATATGTTTATTAAATACATATATATATATAATTATACAAATATATATAAATATATATATATATAATTTTCTCAATAAATTATTATTAAAGTTATAGAAAAATAATATTATATTTAAATAATTATAAAATTATAATTAAAATATTTAAATATTGATTTTATTTACAATATTTATACTTTTATATATTTATTATATATATATATATCAATATCTAATTATTATTAAAAATCTTTTTTTTAGTGTTTAAGTAATAAACACTGATAAAGCGAATGTTTATCAGTGTGTTCTCAACTATGCTAAATATAAGTGTTTATTTTTATTTCTTACTAATGAAAAAAATATTTATGAGATAATTTTTTAGAGCACTAATTAATGTTTCTTAGAATATTATAGAAACCCTAACTAGTAAAGAACCTACTGATGATATCTGATTCTTTATGCGGATGCCACTAGCTACCGAGGCTCTTACGCATCAAATACGAGATTAAATCAAGGTTGGAAGAATTCCAAGGACCAAATCCAAGGATCAAATGATTCATTGGTCGAATGAATCCAAGGATTAATCAAGATAATGGTTTGAAAATATATCTACTATATCTTGTATGATTTAATGATCAACTCTATGCTATGTTATTTTCTCATCCTCATCACACATAAATTACTTGTTTGGAGATTTCAATTTTCATTTTTATCATCATCATTCTTGTTTTATTCATTACAGAACTATTTATTATCATACTATAGTTGGATAAATTATTTTCCTACCAATTGTATCTTCAATATGGTAGATATTGGTGACAATTTATGAAAGAACTAGTGATATATGTACAAGTACTATGTGGTTCTCTTCATTCATTCAACCAGATGGTTATGGAATCCTAGCATTATTATAACAACTTTGCTCTTTATTTCAGACATAATCCGAGTTTATTACATTAAATTATCACTTGATACAACATAGAATAACAAGAGGTCTCATGTCATTAGGGCTTTGTAACATTACACAACAACTTATAAAATAAAACACAACATCTTTATTGAAAACTTCTCTTACCAGACAACAATATTCCTTCATGCTTAGTATTGAATGGGATAAACTGAGAACATGAATAAGAAAATGGTGATCAATAAAGGCCATTAAGGTAGTAAATAAGTCCTTACATGAATAATATAATATATTCTATTCAATAATCATGTCAATGGGGTACAATAGAAACATGAACATAAAGGCATGATATATCATGGTTATCATAACATGGAAATCTGGGAACAACATTTAACATGATATTAGCATAAAGAAATGCTTATTGATCCTAGAGGTTTTGTAAACCCCAATTTAATTTAAATTATAATGATTAAATCCTTATTTTAATTTAAATGTCCTGATACTAGTCTTTACAAAATGCATTGGATCACTATGAGGGTGAACCATTCTTAATCATTTAATTTCAGGCATACATGTGCCACATTCATCAAATAACAAGAATTCACTAAACATCATAGCTAATTCCATCATAATGTAATGTGAAATTAATTAATGAGACTCTATGATCAATAATTAAATGTGTATAAAATTTAATACCCTAGATAGAGAAATATGAATGGTATTCACTACATAATGAGTTTTGCTAGGAAAATCATGGTGCAATTTCAACAGCATAACCCCATAAAATAAAAATTCCTAAAAAAATTATTGATGAGACAGAAATGGGTGTCTCATATTATTTACATGAAATTCATAGTAAGAGGGTCAAATAGATATATTTTCCAACATATGTAATGGAATATGGATTCATAATACAAAATAATTTCTTCAATATAAATATGGAAAGAGAAATCTCTTATAGAATTTCATGATGGAAACCGATGTACATGGGAGGAATTAGTGAGATGGGATTGGGGTGTCTCATAATTAAAATATAATTATGTCATTACAGTGGTTTTTTGAAATCATACCCCAAAATTTTTAATTGAAAATACAATTGTATTGCAACATAATTAAACATGGACAAAAAATGAAAGAGGAAGAAATCCCGTACTTGGAAGTGTGATCCCAAAGGCCTAGGAGAGGCTTGAGTGAGGATTAATGGGATCTTGGGGTGACAAAAAATAATTATAGAGAGATTATTGTAGAGTTTTGTCAAGAGCTATATGGTTTTAGTGTAGAGGATTGGGAGATTGAGTGGGTTTATATAAGAAAGAAGATGGAATTATTTATTATTTAGGTTTTTGACTGGACACAATAAACTAATCAAAACCAAAAACCATCCAATGGTTTTTTCCCATGGAGTTTCCAAAGCTATGTGGAAAAAAATTAAATGTACATTGGCCAAAAATATTAGAATATTAGTCTTTTCTATGTGGAGGTGTGAAATTCTCTTAATGAAATCATTTTAAAAGATCCCATGTTTTTTATTTCATGGAGGTTCCACTAAGGCACCGTAAAAATAATGAAAAATTAATTCACATTATTTTAATAGTAAAAAAAATATTGGTCAAAAATAATTTTATTGTATTTATTACATAACAATTGGGTCATTATGATGTCATAAAACACATTATATATTTAAATAGAATATATTTTTCTCCAAATTTTTTGACGGTCTAAACAAATTATGAAAAATTTTCCGTTACATAATTTTGACTTTTAGAATAAAAAAAATATATTCATTTTATATACATAATTTCTTAAATATTTTAATTTTTACTTTTAAAATATAAACTGATATTTATGTAAAATTCATGGGATTTGACAAAAACGTCTTTCAAACCATAATAAAAATTATATTGGTATTCATAATAAATATATAATCATTTATATTTCATAAAAAATTATTTAGTAATAATATTTCATTAAAATATTATTTTATTCATGTGATACCTTAATTCATAGATTGGAAATTAACTAAAAATATTATTTGTTATTTAAAACCCATTAAAAAAGTAATAATAAATAAATGTATATACTTTATATAAAAAATTCACACACCCATTGTGTTAAGGATTTTTACATATCCCCATATAACACCCACATAAGACCTATGGGTAAGATGTGAAATAATGATAGGCCTTTGGGGTGGCTCAGAATACATCACATAGGTGGTAATCTCTATTAACTTCTACTTCTCCCATAGGTGGTTCCAATAAATATTAACATCTTGATTCATGGAATGGACTTGTTTAGAACAAATCTTGGTGAAACAACCTCCTTTATGAGCACTGAAAAATGGGAATCATGTGGAAAAATTATACAAGATGATGACATCAATTCCTTTGTCTGAGGAAATTGGAGTGGTTAATTCCTGATATTGATACTAATCATGTGGTCACTATCAAACAACTATATTAGAAATGGTAACAATTCAAAATTTTATTTTGAAATCCAAAAACATAAAATCAAATAAGTTCATTTGTTATATTTAACCATATTACATTATAATATATTTAATTATATCAAGATGAATTTTCATTAATAAACTTTTTTATGGTTACAATCTTCCCATTTAGGATATTTTTCCCTTGAAATTTTCTTTTTCCCACAATAAAAAGATGTGGGTAACTCCGCCTCATCACTTCCCCCAGTACCCACATTGCATCCTCAAACATGTGGTTTCTCCACAGAACTTTCATGAAGGATATTGTCTTATTTCATATTAATTTATCCTTAAAATATATAATATTCATTGTATTATCTACATAAGAGGGGTCATTCTCCCATGGTACCACCTCTTCATTGAGTACATGCAATGGGATAGGTATATACATCCTCAAGAGTGATACATGGAATACATCATGTACTTGAGATTGGATCGGTGGGAGTGTTAGTCGATAGGACACTTCTCCAATGTGATCAAGTATCTCAATAGGGACGATGTACTTTGATCAATTCATTAAATTCTTCCCAAATCTCATAACTCTCTTCAATGGAGATATGTGGAGAAACACCATGTCTCAAAAAATCAAACTCTTGGTCTTGTCGTTGATTATCAGTGTAGCTCTTTTGTCGACTCTGACCAGCATTAACATGCTTCTAGATGGTCTTAACCATAAATACCCTTTCTTCAACCATTTTTGGATCTAAGAGTTTTCTCTCCCTAGCTTCATCCCCACATGTCGGTGTTCTGCACCTCTTCCCATAAAGGGCTTCACAATGAGCCATTTGGATTCATGATTGGAAACTGTTATTATTAGACAACTCAGAAAAAGAACAAATTTGATCCCATATTCCTTTGTTGTCAGTTGAGTATACTTTCAACATATCCCCAAGTGTTTCGATAGTCTGCTCAAATTGGACATCAATTTGTGGATGATAAGCCTTAAAGATGTTTAGCATAGTATTCAGAGCATGTTGAAGAATCTTCTTGAATTTTGAGGTGATTCTAGGATCTCGATCGGATATAATAGAGTGTCGTACTACATGTAGCCTTACCGATTCTCAGATATATATCTGTGGTAGGTGATCCACTGAGAAATCCTCTAGAATTGCATTGAAGTGTGAACTTTTTTCCCGATTATCCATAACAACCAAGATATCATCATTTTCTATGGATGACATTGAATGTCTACTGACAAAGTCCATGGTGATGTTATCCAATTTCCATGATGGTATAGGTAATGGATTCGGAATTCTCTTATTATTATTCCTCTCATCCCTCTATTTCTATCATTCCAGTCTCTTTGATGTATACTCCCTGAAACCCTTCCTCTTATTATCCATCCAATAATTTCGTCGAAGATATCGATACATCTTTCTGTTTCTTCAGTGAATGGATAAATTTTAACTCTATACATCATCCCAAATATCGTTCTTTAAGTCTGGGTTTGATGGAACACATAGTCTTGTCCCAAATCTTGTAATTCCTTCATCATTAACATTGAACTTCTATGATTTACTTTTTCTGATAGTTTCCAATTTCATTTGAATTCCCATATCATCACATTGATCGTACATTACCATTTCCATAATAGAAAGATTCGATTTTTTTGAAAGGATTGATGATGTTCCCTTATTTATGATTCCCATGTCCAACTTCATCAAATCTATGACTATTGGATCCTTTTCAATTCTCATCAATGATAGAATCAGTGGGTCCTTTCTACTTATAGCATTCTCTACCTTTTTCAATTTCCTATGGTGGTAAATGATTGATCAGTCATAGTAATTAATCAAATCATTCCACCTACATTGGTTCATATTAAACTCTTTCTGTGTTAATATATACATGGGGCTTTTGGGATCCATATATACTCTACCCTTCTCCTCAAAGAGGTAATTTCGCAAAATTTTCAAAGCGAAGATTGCTGCAGCGAACTAAAAAATTTGTGTTAGAGAGTTTTTCTCAGGAACCATCTATTTCCATGAAACATAAGAAAAGAAATTTTCATTTTTCCACCAACACACATCCCATTCCCTTATAAAAAACAACACTAAATACCACAAAATTTTATCTACAAGCGGGTGGTGTGAGCACAGGCAAAGTGATAATCCTTATTTTCTACTCTTAGAATCTCTCTTCACATTCATCACTCCATGAAAACATGAATCCCTTCCATGTTATCATGGTATTGTGGTTATACAATAATGCAATATTTTTGAAAAAACGGAAATAATATGCATCTATCCATAGGATACTACAAATATCCATCACTGATGTTGGCCACGACCATCCCTCAATTACATCTATCTTGCGGGGATCCTCAAATATCTCAGAGCTTGTGATTATATGATTCAACATTGACAATATCTTCAACTAGAACTCACACTCGATGTACTTGTCACAGAGATTCTTCTTTAAAAAGGCCTATAATATAGTTCATAGATTATTCATATTCTCCTCTGGGGGGTTTTGAGTATATTAGAATATCGCCAATAATGACTACAAAATATTTGTTAGGGTAATCTCTAAAGTCTCTATTCATCTATTCTATGATGATTCCAGGAGCATTATAGAGTTTGAACGGAATTACTATGAAGTCATAGAGTCAGTACCTTGTATGAAAAGCAGTCAAGTGAATATCCTTCTTCTTCACACTTACATGGTAATATCCTGACGACAAATCCCTGTGGAGAAGAATTGTGCTCCTTGTTGCTAATAAAATAGGTTATCAATTTGGGGTTTAGGGTACTTTTTCTTTATCATTATTTTTTTGAGCTCACTATTATCAATACAAAGGCACATTGACTCATCCTTCTTCTTGATGAAGAGGACCGGTGCACCCCATGGTGAAGCACTTGGGCATATAAACCCTTTTTCCATATTCTCCTATAGTTATTTCTTTAACTCCTCAAGCACCACAACAACCATTCTATATGGAGTCTTGGTTTTAGAAATTCAACAGGAATATAATCAATCAGGAATTCGACATATCCTCTAGGAGGAAGACTAGGAAATTCCCTAGGAAGCATTTTAGCAAATTCCATCATAATAGGCAAGTCATAAAGGATGGTCTCTTCCTTAGACTCAATCATCTAAGAAATATAAATATTATCTCTGTGTAGTAATATACAAACATGATATGATGATTCTGAAGAATATTAATCTGCTTCCTTTACCTTTACAGAATTTGGGATCGATTCACCATATGGATAGTGATTTCCATCTCATGGAAATTTATGTTAGATCTATATATGGAAATCCAATCTATGCAAAGAATTGCATCATATTCCACTATAGATAGTATGATGTGGTTCTATAGGATGTTTAATCCACCAATTGTGATAGGGGGTGTTATATTCATGGGCTATAATGATTTCCCCATTTATCATTCTCACTGACATCTCTAATTATTGTATTTGTGGGGATGATGACTTGGTTCTACTAATATGTTGGGATATAAAATGATTCGTAGAACAAGAAAGGAAATGTATATTCACAATTAGTGAATGAATAAATAGTCTACCTATACCCACTTCATTCTTGGGGTTCACTTCAGTGGTAGTGGTGGAAAAACCTCAATATTTCAACCTTGAAGGTTTTTGTTTTCCTCCAAAAACCCTCAGATTAGTGAATAGGATTGCAAAGTTCCCTCGTTCATAGTAGTTGAAGAAATGATCAGTTTATTTATATTTGAACGGTGTGTTCCTCTCCACTATCATAGTAGTGGGTTTTTATTTCTGACAATAAATAGCCAGGTGCCCTTCTCTTCCACATCTAAATAATTTTCTCGTCCCCTTTAGGAAATTTCCTAGGTGTTTCTTTCCACATCATTGGAAAGTGTGGTGCTAAAATTTATTAGCACTATTGGACATATCGATCAGACTTCTAGAATAAATGTACACCATACAATTTTTATCCCCATGACACCACCAAGACTCACTAATCTCTATTTCTCCATTAAGGGAAATTTTGAGAATTTCTTCATTGCTCTCAATGTCATGTATTTTTATAGATTTCTATTAGCTAGGTTTAGCCTACCAATGAAGCTGGTAATATTGCATTCATCCCAAAGAAAAATCCCGAGAAAATTCATCCATTCCCTGTATTGTTTTCCTCAAATGCTCTTATGGATTCATCAACATTTTGATTGATGGAATGTGACTCCCTTCCCAGATTAACTTGGAGGGTTTGTGGAAAATATTTATCAAGAAACATATTTCACAAATCCTTCTATTCTAGTGCATCGATCTCATCATCAACAATTGTATTTTTTTCTCAATGTACACCACTGATTACCTTCACCCTTTATATGAAAAAAAGATAGAAAACCCTTCTCTTTTTCAGAACATTGATGGATAGAGAAGCTTATTTCAATGTAGTTGATCCATTGTTGGAAGATGAGGGATCAGATGATTCATTAAAATAGGAGGCCTTTGCCTCATTAAAATAATCACCACCTTGATCATCACATAAGTTATTAGCTAGATTCCTCCTATTACCGTCCATTGGATAGAATAAAAGGAAATTATGATGTAACACCTAAACGGGGAATCCAAAGAAAAAATGGATAGAATATATATTACTTGTATATCAATATCTTATGTATTTACTGGCTTTAGTCAATGTAATCCATGATCTACTTCCCAAAATATTTTTTAGGGGAATTTTTTAATTCCCATAATAATGGTTCATAATAATCTCATTAACTTACCAAATAATACCCCCAGGAGTGTCATAACCACGATATTAGGAAGGGACACTTTTGTGCAACAGTTTCAATTCGAGTCTAGCTTATAGCGTAGTTTTCATATTTTAGCCCTAGATAAATCAGTGACAGAGCTGTTTTACTTTCTTGTATCTAAAAAAGGATATGTTTTCTTAAAAAAACTCAAATTTATTAATCAAAAAAAATTAATAACATGTTTATTATACATAGTCTTACCAATATGGATTTCACTAGGGTTTTATAATCCTAATCCCTAACGTAACTAATCTTATCCTCTGATACCCACAATAACAACCATTCACTTTCTTTCACACATAAACATGATTTATTACATAAATATTCACTTGATTAAAAATATAGGATTGAGATGACTACTGTATTTTGGGAATAGTAACATTACCTAACAAAATAAAATATAAAACTCAACATAATTATTGAAAACTTCTTTTATATGACGACAATATTATTTGTAATTTTCATTGCATGAGATAACCTGAGGACATGCATAACAAAAGAGTGAGCTATAAATCCCATTAAGGGTGTAAAAAATTCATAAAATGAAGAATATATTACATTATTTTAATTAGGAATATCTATAGATCACAATAGAAACTTGGACATAATGGCATGACATAGCATGATTATAATAATATGGGAATGTGAAAACAACATTTAACATGACATTATCATGATACAAGGATCATTGCACATGGATCATGAGAAAACCCTCACTACACATGAATTATCATGAATAACCCATCATTTAAATTGACAAACCATGACACTACTCTTTACCCAATGAATTGGAGAGCTACCAGGTCACACCCTTCATAATCATTTCATTTAATGCATAAGAGTTCCACATGGATCGTATAACATTGGTTCAATAAAACAGAAAAATTATTCCATGATAATGAAAGGTATAATTTGTATGTGAAACTATATAATAAATATTTAAATTTTTATAATGGTTAATACCCATGGTAGTGAAATGGTCATGGTATTCAATACATAAAGACATTGGCTTAGAAAATCACAGTTCAATTTTTCCAGCATAACAGCATGACATAAGAATTCATACAAAATTCATTGATGAGAATTGAAGGGGATTATCATCATATGTACATGATATTGACAGTGAGGGGTTTTATAGATACTTTTACAAACATATGTAACTGAATTTAGATTCATTATATGAAATAATTCCATTATTGTAAAAGAGGAGAGAGAAATCCCTTAGAAAATTTAGGCATGGTAATAGGTGTACATGAGAGTTATTAATGAGAGGAAAGTGGTATATCATTATTAAAAAAATATAAAAGGAGTATAGGGAACGTTCTAAATCATACATAATAATTTATAAATGAAATTACATGGGTATAGAAATATAATGAATCTTTGGACAAAATGAGAGGAAGAAATCACATACATGGATGTGTGATCCAAATGGCTTGGGAGAGGCTAGATAGAAGCTTCTTGGGGAAATGGGGTTCTTTGGGAGGCTTCTATAGAGGTACTGAATGAGTTTATTAGAGATGAAAATGGTTTGAGTGATGATGAATGGGATTTTGAGGGGGTTTATATAGGAAAGTAGAAGTAATTCTTTATTATTTAAGTTCTGAAACTACTCATTAAACTATCAAAACCACAAAACAACAAATGGGTTTTGCCCATAGTTTTATCCAAAGGGGAGTGGAAAACAATATTTTATAAGGCCATTTGAAGAAATTATTATAATATTATGCTTTCTTATGTGGAGGTGAGTAACACAATCATGTAAATCATTTTAAAGGAAAACATGTTTTATAAATTGTGGAGGGTACACTAAGGATCCATAAAAATAATAAAACAAATTTATAATCTCTATATTTTAAAGGAAAAACATTTAGTTTCCAAAAATAATTTTTATAGTATTTTGTTACATCACAATTGGGTCATTATGATGAAATAAAACACAATATATATGTAAACGATATTTAATTTTTATCCAAAAAATTGGTTGTCTCATAAAATAATGAAACCATTACCATTAGATAATTTTGACATCCAAAATCCCAAAATAATATTCATTTTATCTAAATAACTTCCTAAATATATGAATTTTTTTTCAAAAATAAAAGCCGTTAGTTATCAAAAATCTTATTGTTTTGAAAAAAACATATTTCAAAATGTTAAAAAAACTATTGTATTTATAAAAATTTTATGATAATTAATTTTTAATTAAATGTTATTTATTCATAATATTTTATTAAAATATTATTTAAAAAAATATCTATTAATTTATAGATTTAAAATTAACTAAAAATATAATTTGGGCATTAAAACCCATTTAAAAACTGAAAATAAAATAAATGTATATTCTTTATACAAAAAAATAAATAAATAACAATATCAGGGTACTAGAGTCTTGTTTAATATCCCCTTATTACATGCACATAAGACTTAAGGGTATGGTGTGTAATAGTAATAGACTCTTGGGGAGGATCAGATAACATCACCCGGGTTATAATCTCTATTAACATTTAATTCCCTTTAATGGGGTTCTATTCCAGTTGATGCTCATCTTAGGATTAGTCAAGAGAGAAGCCCAATGACCCCTACTCCTTTCCAAGATCAGAAAAATGGTCTCATATAGAGAAATACTTCTTGATGAGGCCATCACTTCCATTTCCTGAGTATATTATATTTTTAGAAATCCCTATATTTATACTAATCATGTGACCACTATTCAATGTCAATATTAGCAATGGTAAAAAATATTAATGGTATTTTGAAATAAAAAACCTAAAACCAAAGAAGTGCTTATGTTTTATATAACAATTTTAAATAATAAAACATTTAATTGGATCATGATATATTTTCATTAATAAAATTTTAGGTCATTACAATTATTCTACACAATTAAAGGATTCATCCTTCCAATTGACTTAGGAAATACTTGGCCTAATTCACATGTGATGGTAATGAACTAGTTCCTTTCATGGTATAAACATTCATTCGTGGATAGGTAAATGATATTGATCATATATATAGAGTGATAATTGTTTTGAGATAACACATTATGAAAAAAAATATGTAAATATGGGAAATACCCTATGGACTGATCATTGATTCTGATAATAAAATTTTCAATATAATATATTTTAAAGATTCTTTTTATTTATTTGCATAAATTTTCAAAATGACCAATAATTTTCACTTCATAAAAAAAATATAATTACACGAATATAAAAAGATGGTTGGAAAAGTGACTGATCCAAAATTAAATTATCAAGGGAATAACCATTTCCTTCAAACTGTGATGTACTATTGGGGAATATATATATTTTATTTTTTACCACTTCAAAATAGGTGTGTCATATACTCAACCCCATAATATAATTAAGAATGTTTTACTACATAATGAAACTTATTATTATTATCTATTATTAAAATTTTAATCCCTTATATAATATTATATATATAAGAATAAAACTTAATACATATGATTTGAGTATAATAATCAATTTCCTCTTTCAAATAAAGTTACTATAACTTTTTCTACCCCAAATTAGAATAAGGATTGGCTTGTTTTCAATACCTTTTTAAAAATATATCCATCTTTGAAATGATAACTCACTCATCAATAATTCTTCAAAATAACTTCATTTCCTTCAGCACACATCTCTTATACGCTGCATATGATTTTCACTAATCCATATAAAAATAGGTTATTCTATAAAATTTCATTATATTTCCTAAATCTTTTAATAGAAATAAATTTTTGATAAGAGTTCCCCCATTTCAAAAACAATAAGTAGCCATTGAACATGTAAAAAATCATTATTTATTTTATTTTATGTATCATGTGAGCTGAAAAACAAATATCCATTATTAATGTATGTTTCTTTTTTAAATCATTTAGTGTGAAATAAAAAAAATCCTATTATATTCCATTATTTTTCATATAACACATTTCTAACTATTCCACCATATTACTCTATATTCTTATAATATTATGTCAATCCTTTATTCAAATATTTTATTTATCACATGTTAATAGAATTCATTAAATGGTTGATATTCATCATTAAATTTTAGTTATGATTGTTCATCTCTCTTTTAATATTTTAATATTATTGTGAGCCACCTTTTCTTTAACATAAAACCAATATATCTACCATTATTACTATTATTTAACTCATTTTGATTGAAATTTAATTATATGAGCCCAATAACACCACATATCCCATAATGTCAAGGAAAATGAAATTTTCTTATAAAGCCTAAAGTTCATATACTGGAAAATAATTCTGGTTTTCTACCTGTCTAAACATAATTATTGAATTAGTTTATAAAATATGAATTTTGAAATGTTTAAAAACATTATCATTATTAGGTATATTATTTTTCTATAATTATTTTCTCTATTACTTATATATTTTTAATTGAAATTGAATTTATAATTTTAAGATGTTTTCAATTATTTGAAATACCATTAATATTAAATATAATAATTCCCTTGGTTGTTACATCACTTATTTCATAAATAGATTGGAGGTTATGAAATTATATATATATTTGAAAAATAACTAGAAATTATATCATTGAATTAGTCATTTTTGGTCTTCAAGGGTTGCTTCTACCACTATGAATCTTTGATTACCTTCAATGTATATAAAATAACTCTTTATTTATAAAAATAATTTTTGAATACATTTTTATATATTATAGTTTATGGAAGGGGAGTTTATTATTATTATTTATCATATTATGTTTTTTAATTACTCATTAATTGCATATATAATATTTTAATTTGTTTAGAGGATTTAATAAAGAAATGAAGAATAAATTTAATAGTGGTTAGACTAGTTTTAGTTAAATTATTTTAATTATTAAAAGTGAGATTTATCGAATAAATATGAAATCTACAGAGTCCAAAAGGATTCAAATTAAATAATATATCCTCCCCCTCCTAAGATCCCTCGAATCAAAGAAAAAATTATATATGCCCCCAAATGGACCATTAATATGAAACACGTTAAGAACCATTGATAGTGGTGTAATTATCACAAATGGGAGGTATTACCACTTGTAGAGTACATAATGGAGTATAAATGTCATCCTCATCACCAACATCTCCAAAATAGTTATTAATGAATTTATTTTTTTTAGACTCATACCCAATCTCTTTTATGTGTCAGGTGCTACTCTAAAGGGTAGTCATTCCATGGATGACTGTTGTTCAGTGTACCTAAATCGACATAAGTTCTTCTCTATAAGAGATGGTGGATGAGAGTCAATAAAAAATGCACTGACAAATGTTAAGGAGATGAGATGGTGAGTATGACAGTTGTCTATGACATTAACCATTAGATGAATTCAAATGATAACAACTACCATAGTGGAGTAATTTTTTTTAAAATTAAATTAACCATTTTCTTCAAAACATACATAAATTTTTTGAAGCAATAATTTTTTTTGATTAATATAAATTTCACCATTGATAATATTATATTATGTACAATTACATATTTATAATAAAAAATAATTATTTATTAAACCTACTAACATATATATGTATTGAAAAATTAGTTTCCTAATAATAATAAGATAATAGAGTTTTTATATTAATACAATGTGTTCATTATGATAGAAATGAATCATGCATAAAAACTGCCATCTTCATTGTATAATTTCGAATAAAAATATATAAAATAACTATGTTCACAACGTACACTTCCATAGTGATCATTTGTTACAATGTTCTTTGTAGTCACTTGATGAGAAAAGATCTAGCACCATGTGGGAAAATGATGACTTAGTTCTAGTTTAGGGAGATGATCACTATGGAAGAGTACATTGTGAACCAGGAAAGAGTACATTCCAAACTAGATATTGGCCAAAATTATGTGCCAGTTTTGGTATCAGCATGTTGGAAAAGCTAATCCACATGTAGATCATGCTCATCCCCAATCATAAGAGCCCCAAATGTTTTCGTACAGGGGCATGAATGGAGTCATAGGTCTAGTGAAGAATTTATGGAATTTATGGCACTCTTTTGTCCGTGACATCCACTAAATACTTCATCCGATTTTGATGCACATATGTTGATGATGCGTATGTTATATAGTGCACCAAGAAGTGGTCATAGTGCCAGTCTATATTATGATATTCCTATCGATGGAAATGTCGAGCATGAGGGTAGGATAATATTGAGGATGATTAAGGGGTTGAATAAGAGGATAACATAGAGGATGAAAAATATGATGATAGTTGTGATGGTTATGGAGATGCAAATGCTGATGGTGAAGGGGATATTGGCAGTGACGATAATAATATTGAGGGTCAAATTGATCCATTACATTTATTACTGATATTTTTGATATTTTCTATTTGGTATTATTTTTGATTGAAATTATGTGATTTTTTAAGGTTTATTATAATTGTTTTAATGAATTAATTGGATTCATATGTTATCAATATTTTTATAATAATATGTTGTATTTTATTGTAGGTAATTTATCATGGTGGGGTGATGGTGTGGCTTCTAGTGTTTTCTAGTGGCTGTTTTGGAAGGGTGGTGAGTATTGGTCTTATTTATACTGGTTACAAGAATGGTGGTAATATTCTTTGGCTGTTGAGGTCTTTTGGGATAGGGTGTGGTGATACTGAGTGATGAATTCATTTTGGTTTATAACAATAATTTTAAATCATCAATTTTGAGATATACAAATAGATTTGGTGGAACTATTAGTGTAGTTCAATACCGATTGTTTCAAAACATATGTATATCGTTATAGAAGTTGTTGAAAATATTTGAATAGAGCACTACCAATGACTTCAATCTGTTGATATTCAGTTATACAAATGGTTTCAACCTAACAATTGGTATATCTAATGATTCAATGAACATATTTAAATGACTCACTGAGAATCATTATTATAGGACCAACACAACATCCTATCTGCCAACAATTTAGATAACCATTGAAATAGGATATAACAATGGTTATCAACCTATACTAATTATTTTAATAAAATACTATAGACAATATTTCTATCATTTATAGTAGGCTACGTTACAACAAGGATTAAAATTGGAATTTTTTTAAGGATCCTTTATCAGAAAATGATTATAAAATTCTTTTTAAACATTGTATATAGAGTCACAAATGAATTAAATGTATTTAATAAATTCTTGAGAATTATTTAAAAAGATCAATGATGAATTTTAAAGTGAATATTCATATTAATGAAAAATATTTGTAACAAAGACTAAATAATGTGAGTTCTAGTTAAAAACCGTTTCCTTATAATTTTCAATAAAATAAGGAAAAAATGATATGGTCAAATGAAAATCACATAAATCAATATAATAACATTAAATTAAATGGTTTTATTTGATAAAAATCTTATAAATTACCTCAATTTAAATTCAATAATATGTATTTTAAAAATAATATGAAATTTTATAATAAGCCTCTTACCTCATGTTTAAGATTCCCCATATGATATTTAAAATCTATATATTAAATTTTTATTTATTATAATTATATAAAAATAATGAGACAAATATTTTTAATATTATATATGATCCACTTATTACATTATAACACCTGTTTATTGGTAATTATTTTTTATAATTATTGTTTCTGAGTGTTAACTGTTGTGCATATCATGTACATTTTAGTTTTGTGGTCTTGATCCTTACATAGTTATCTTAATTATATCATATAAATAATGTTAGGAATGATTTAAATGTAATAGATAATTATTAATATATATTTATAATCATACATGAAATCTTGACATGAAAAATGAATCACATCACTTCATAGAGATACTAGATCAGAAGTACACATGAGAATCATTTTCATTTTCTAACAGGTGGAAGGGTAAGAAGATAAATGATATATTACATTTCAGGAATAATATTCTTGTAAAAATTATCTTATAAATTCAATTGTCAAAATTTATAACCATATATGTAAAATGGTGATGAAAAATGAATTAATCCACGCCATTCATATAGTAAGTCGTTTGTACGCATGAGTAGTATTTCTGACTTCCAAAGAATGTAAAATATGGTTACAATGGTTTTAAAATAATAATACTTACATATAATGATATATATAATCATTTAATAATAAATTTAGGTTTGTAAAAATATATTTAGAGTTATTAAAATTAATAATAAATTTAAATGATTCGTAAAAATGATTAACCCTTATTCAATAGGCCAACATTAGAAACCTTTATAAGGACCCATTGGATGTTCTTTTTAGATGATCGAGTATTATATATAATTCATATGGATGTATAAAAGTGAATTGGTTAGGTTTGGATCAAGATATGGGGACCATTATAGTGTAATGGAGAAATGGGAGGGAGGCCCTTTATAAGTGGAGGAAATGACACACATGGAATTAAAAATATAATTAAATACAACAAATTATTTATCACATTAATGAGTCAAAATCTAGAAATATTTTCAAACAGAATATAATATATTTTTGAAATACATTCATCCAATAAAAATTATAATGGTTTCAATGGTATTTTAAACCATATTTTTCGATTAATGCCTTTAAAAACGAATTCTAATTTTAACCTTAGTAACGACTTTTTTTATTTTGAAAGTTATATTTATAAATATAAGGTAAATATAGTCTTATAAATGGTCATGGGTTAACATTATATACTATTTATAATGACAATTTTCCACTATTATGATTTTTATATTTTTAAAAAAATTAATAAAATTTGATTTAATTAAAATACTATTAAATAAATTGTAAAAAATACTCACATAATTTGAGTTTAATGAATCCAGGATAGAAATTTAATTATAATTCAGTACATTAAAATAAATATAATTCATTAATATTTACTATAAATTTGGTTTTTACAAATAATTTATCAAAATTAAATTCTTTTTAGGGTTTTAAAAATTATTTATATCCAGTTTTCCACTGATTGCACGAGCACTATATTCGCAATGTTTATGAATTTAAGTTATTTATTTAATAACTGAAAAATATAATTAATTAACCATTATGAGAATAATTTCATTCGTATCAAAATAATTTTTAATATTATTTCAAAAATAAATTTTATCCCTATTTGAACTAATATTTTAAATTTAATGTGAGAGACAAGCATTTTAATTTTATACTCTAAAATTATTTATACCGGTAATTATATAAAAAATTAGAAAAATATTATTAAAAAAAGATGATTTTATACAAACAAATTTCACTAAATTTGTTTAATTCAAATATTTTTCTTGAATTTAAAACAACATCACAATTTTAAACATTATTTAACCCGACTTAACCTTTGCTATGGTTACTTTTTTATTACTATTTTTACTATTTATGACAACAATAAATTATTTTGACCATATTAAATAATAAAAATTATTTTCATTCAAAATATTTAATCTGTTTTACATGTTTAAACATATAAAAATATTATAAATTCATCATAAAATAAACCCTCAAAATGAAATCAAAATGTGTTTTCTAAAAAGATTATTTTTAAGTCAAAATGACTTTTTATGCTAAGATAATGTATAATATTAATTAATAAATAAATAAATTTAATTATATTTAATAAATAAAGTAATGAAATTTTAAACCCCTTCGAAATCAAAATGGGTCCGTGAAGATACTATAAAAATGTTTTCAATAAAATCATATATTTACACGATTTACAAAAAAAATAAACTTTTTGGGAAAATTCCAAAAAAAATAATGTCAAATAATATTTATATACTTATTAAAAAAATTGATATAGTCTTCGTAATATTAAATTTATGGAATTAGAAGAAATTATTTAAAAAATATGTAGAGAGCAATGATTTAAAACCATTTTTAACGAAAAACTTATATTTTAAACAAAAAAATGAATTCATGGAAGATTGAATAAATATTTCCTATGAATTAATAAAAATAATTTATTGGAGAAAATATTTATACATATATTTCATAATGTTTTTAATCTTATTAATACCCTCCAATACAACGGAAATGAGATGCATATTACATTTTAATATTTTAATAGTATGTTTTGGTTTGATTAAGATTGTTGTAACATTTTTGGAAAGATATTGATAAAATTAAAATTTTTAAAGTGAAATATATCACAAAATTAATGGACATTAGATATAATAAGTATAGAATCCTTGGATTAAACTCCCATTATATCACCTAGGGTATCACATGGTCTCCGAGGTGGCCTAACAAATTTTACCCCATGTTAGACCATGCCTACATACATAGGGTCCCTTCTGCTCATCTTTGTTGTCTCGCCTGTGCCACCTATGCACATCACCTCTCTCGCCAATTCTAGATTTACCTATGCATCCATCATTTTCTATATCCATAAAATGAATTAGTTCTAAAATTTTGGATGAGGAAGAGGTCAACAAGATGCCACATCACTTATGTCTCCATATCCTTATTTCGGTATAATATAGAACTATAAAACATAAGGAACAAAACCTATATAGTGGACGATTCAATCCATGAGAAAACATACAAAAAAGTCCATTTCTATATAGTTGTGATACACATGGGAGAAGAAAACATATCTATATATTTTCATTAGTGAACTGCCAACTGAGGAAACTCACATGAGTATGATATTCATTAGAGGGAATATATTTTAGTGTACCATTATGAACGAAATACAATTTCGGTGAATCATTTCCTTAGGTAATTCCCATTAGTAACCCACCACCCAATGCCATCCACCTGGGTGACCCAAAACCCATGGTCATCCACACGGACTACTCTCCACCAATGGTCATGCAGTTGAGTAACCCACATCCCAAGGTATTCCAAATGGGATGTCCATCTCCCATGGTCATCCATAAGTTTGAAACATACCTTTGGAACTATACTTGGGATATAATGTAATATTTGGCCATTATAAGGAAGAAAAATTGGTCCCTCTACTAGGGTACGACTACATTTGAAATCATCATTCTTGTATACCATGTATTCTATATTCTATAAAACATGGTAACATATAAACCAAAGTATATATTTATATATTCAATCATTAATACCTATTTTAGAGAACCCAAATGGAAATATCCATGGTATACACATAAGCATGAACCCATACTGATCTTAAATTGCATTGATAAAAGGGGACTCCCATGTGTTTCCCTCAATATAATGTGTCCCAATAAGTTATTCGAAAATGAAATCCATTGATAATGGGGATTATAATCTTAACGGAATAGCTGATAATTCCCCTAAATAAGGTGAAAAACATGGATGATCCAGTTCATTTACTAATTAGTAGATGATCATGGTGAATCACTAGGGAGAGTGGTATAGAAAATATCCACAGGCCTAAAATTTACCATTCCACTCACCGGATTGGAAAAAATTCACTTGTGTACTACATAAAATGTGTGTCCTCAATGACTTTTAGTTTCCAATTTTACTTCTATGTTAGATTTATAATCTCTATCAGTGGAATTATCGTTAAATACCACATTGTCACCATCTCTCCTCCACTAAAATGTATGATATCAAAACATCATATGCATAAGACTCACTCAATATTTTTCTATCTCATCATTCATGAGAAGGATGTCCCTAAAATATGGTTCGAAACTGTGAGGACTATGTATCAGTCATAAAATGTTTTGATACATGAAAAAATTATTACCACATGATATAACTATATAATGTATAATCTTCCTATATGAACATAAACTAGTAATATCAAACTTCATGGTATTTGATACCCATTATGGTGGAATATAAATGATGAATATATGAGGTTCAAGGCCAACGTCATCAATAAAAATTATACATTATAATGAGGTCATATTACATTAGATAACTCCTAAAAATTACCTCACACATCTATATACTTGTTGGTCTAGATTCCAAGTTCATTATGGTCATATTATTTATTGAATGTCCTTTAATCCTGAAATATTCCTGATTATATCATACGTCCCATAAGGGGGAAATACTATATTAAAAAATATCTATCACATTTGAGATATATTTATATTTAGACAATACCTAACCTAGAAGAGAAATATTTCTTACCAATCCAACTCATCCTCATTGAGTAATTTTCTCTTTGAGGTCGCCCACAAATATCCTCTCATTGATATGTCTAACATGTAATACTTCTATAAATATGTCATATAATAGTCCTTACCAGATGATGTTAAAATTAATTAATCAATCCATATCACACAACCTTAAAATGTATTATGTTCTCTATTTAGGGGCATCAATGTAGGTGTAAAACCTTTCATATAAATATATATATTCATCAAAAATGACTAATAACATATTTATCTCTTTTGGGTAACCAAACTATAATGGGACTTGGGAAGGAATCCCAAACATGACATAAATCAACAAGAGAGTCCTAGAGTAGGTAATAATTTCCCCAAATAGGGTGTGATAAGTCTAACCAACCATAATATTTACCAATGTGACATTTAAGTTTCATTGGAAAAAACCACAATTAACACCTTCCTTTTGAAAATAGGACTATCATGAATCCTATCTTCATGGATTTGGGAGTCATTTTATTTTTTTAGTTCCACTAATAAATTCCAGTGTAGATCATCCGAAATGAGAGTTGCAACCAAATGCAGAGACTTTTATGAAACACATATCCCCCATTAAAATCAAGTATCGTGACAAACATTATTACATAAAAATATTTCCATATATCATGTAAATATAAAATATTATTCAATATTATATTTTCCCTTAATAATACATAGGAAAAATAGCATTTTAGACACTCTCTTTTTAATAATTCGTATTGAAAATTGTCTTCACCTTTTGTAGTTGTTTTTCATAACCAAAACCATTTTTAGTTTTCTTTTTATTTTTCATTGAAATAATAATATCATCAATTTCCATTACATGAAAAAATAATGATAAAAATTACATCAAATATTAAATTTTATCATTATATTATTATCCAACTTCTAAACAACACCTATGTCTTACGAAAAATTTTATTCCCATGAGACAACTCTTTCCTTAGCTTCTCCTCAAAATATTATTTGTTCTATTTTCTAAATAAACCACTTTAAATTTGAGTTGGAACCATATAACACTAGATACCAGAAACAAAATTTTAAAAATAACAAGCATTAATAGCATAGAATCTTTAAAATCCACCAAAAAACATCAATTTCAACATAAAATTTAAAATTCACACACGACAATGTCTTTTAATTGATTCTAGTTCTTTAGATTCATCAATTGAATAATATTAAATACAAAAACTCAATCCTATACCAAATACATTTTTGTTTTATTCTTGAATATTTTAAAATTTATTTCATTATTCAATATTGTTAATTCAAGATAGTTATGGATTATATTTATACTATAAAAAATGTAAAATATGGTCAATTAATATTATTATTAGTATATATTTTATAATTATCATTGTAAATATCTAATTAATTTATGTTTTGGGGATATTTCTGAAAAAATTATTTCTTTTTTATGATGTTTATATAATCCTTTCACAAATTGGGCTACTTTGTATTTTTATTACACTAAATATCTTAATAAAAATATTTAGGGGAAAAAATATTTTATGATTCAAAAGAAAAAAATTATTTTTTAATACCCACTTAGACAATGTTTTTCATTATCTTTACTACATATTAAAAAATAAAACCCATGTTTTCATCAATTTTTTACTCCTTGATATTTTTTATTTAATTAATGTATTCTTTCTTATTATTCCACTAACATGGTAGTGATCAAAAAACTCTTTCCAACGAGGATTTATTTTTCATGTCTTCTCTAGTAACACTCATCATTTCACAATTCATTTGATCCTATGAATACATGATTTAATGTTTTTTCCCAAATTAAAGTCTTTTTTCTCATCTCACAACATTCATAGAACATCACATTTCATTTTTCATTCTATAATGTATAATAAGAAAAAATATCCAAATGTCATGAGAAATTTTACTTGTAGATACATAAATGGAATCAAATTTTATCATATCAAAATAAATAATATTTGTTATTTTACTATTCAAATATACATATAAGAATCATTACAAGAAAGTGAATGAAGGTCTATCCCATTTAATTTATAACATTTTTCAATTATTTTTAAATGTTAATGATATACTTCTTTTGGGTGGATTCAACTATATATTTCTAGTATTCATAATCATTCCCATCAAATAAGGGTTGCTTCATAGAAATGAAATTATTCTTCATATTTTGAACTACCATATTATAAAGATCCTTCCCTTAGACAATTATATTTATAAAATTTCTAATAACCAAAAATATATCTTATATATTTAAACTCTTGATTATAATTAGTTGACCTAGATTGTAAGATGGTTGAAAACATTGTTTGTGTGAATTTATAGAATTTAAAAATTATAAGACAATTAAAAAACAAAAAAATTAATATAATTGATTTCTATAGTAGTCCAAATAAAAAATAATTATATGTATAGTATTCACAACTCTATACTATTTTAATTAAATATTCATATTTAAATAACATGAATCATTATGGGGATTCACAACCATATTATAACTAATCATTTCTAGAATAATCGCAACTTGGATAAAACCTAACTTTTAAAAGGATGTGATGATGTAATTAGAACCTAAAACATTTCTTGAGGAGTATAAAAATAAGGCTTGTTATTTATGTAAAAAATATATGTCCACATACAATTTTATATTACTATAATATATATTGAAATATAATACCAATAAAAAAATATATTTTAGGAAAGTGATGTTGAATTGATGAAGAAGTACAACCAGTCATTTAGCAATGAATTAATCTATTGAATCTCATCTAATAGTTTGTGCATATGGGACATAGTGATAATTAAAATTCATGTCCTTTATATTCAATTTCATTGAAAAATTTTAAACATTTAATATCTAGTAGAAAAATATATATCAACTATAATTTTGACTCACTTTATATAATAATCTTTTGTAGCTAAAAATGAGTAAGAGTTAGGATGAATCAATCATAAATGAATATTATTGTTTCCTATGATATCCAACACAATTTCCATTATAAAAAATCAACCATAAATACTTAATTAAGGATCTAAAATATTATCGTTGAATACAGAACTACATCAAACATGACTTATCCTTCTTAATGATCATTTAGATAATATAATATCTTTAAAATATTCTTTATAATTTTCATTCTTAAAGACTTATTCAGAATATGAGGAATAATACATAAAATATCATTATATGACTTATAAAATACAATTATTTTAATTTTAATATAGTTTCCATAAAATCCGAGCATGAAAATCAATTTAATGATAAATACACATTAATATAATTTCATAGTATATCATGACACATAATAATTCTATGCTTCATAATATTTTAATTATATAAAATTATATTTCCATCATTTAAATTTTATCTAAGTATAATAATAATACATAAAAAATGGTAAAATTAGTCAAAGAAAAACCAAAATATTTATGCTTCAATTATACCACAAAAAATGAAAACAAAAATAAAACAAATACTGGTAAATACACTATCATGATCATTCTTATAGGAGATAGTGTTGTGACTCCCTATGCCCACCTCTAATAGGTCAGGGGATAGTGACTTCCACCAAGAAGGCATATCACTAACATGGGAGGCATTCTCAATGTACCAGTACACATGTATAGATCTACATGCCCATAAATTTGGAAATGAAAAAAACTGTGTAAAACATGCATGCCAATAAGATAACCACTAAGAAAAATAGTACAAAACTGAATGAAACGGGGTCCAGTATAAAAGCACAAAAAATAAATTCTAAAAACAGGAAAGTACACATGTCCCTAGAAAATCATTGGATGAAAACCTTAACATAAGGTTAGGTGTTGGGAAACATTATGAATCCATGGGGGTACACCACATTTGACTTATCTCACTAGGCCCCACCTGGTATTAGACTTCCTAGGTCTCTGTCAAAACATTGGTCGACTACACAAGACATGACACAAGCAGGAAATGCCCATATAGGGGTGAGTAAAATACTACTCAGTAAAACAACCCGAAACCACAATGGAATGACCACAATGAATAGTTAACATGGATTATTTTAATCTCGCACAAGTAAATATTCATGAAAATAAAATCTAGATTATCAGAATTGGTCTTCAAAACACCTATTTTCGATGAGAGACTTAGTCTCGATGAGACACTAAATCTTAAAGAGACACTTAGTTCTATTGAGACTCCCAGTCCCAAATAGACATGAGTCCTTGCATTCACATATTATTAATGTCTCATTGTCTTCATGTCATACAGTATTTGCGTCCTTTCCAGCCATTGGATATCGCTCTTATCACGCTTTTTCCAGGAGAACCTAATCCTTCATAAAATGGTTGTAACTCAATTTCACCCAAAACCCACATAGATTAGCTCCAAAATGATATCCATATACCAAGGGTCCCATAGCCCTAAATCGGTTTTCAAACTAAAAAATTGTTTGGATGTTATGGGAATTTTTCTAAAAAGGGGAAGGTTGGGTCTGAGTCCGATCTAACCTAGCTGGATTGACCCAGCTGGTCAAACCCAACCAACCAAGCCTGACACGACAAGATGGGCCTGGCCCGCCCAAGTTAGGAACTTCCCATTCTGGCAGTCCCACCCACCCACCACTTACTAGTTCGGTCCACAAAAACATTATAGATGTCATATACCCCCTCTCCAATGCGGCTAGCAGATGAGCATTACGGTCCTACCTCATGCGATCTATGGGACCGCGTGCTTGACAGATGATATGGTGCCCTACTACATCACTAGTCTACACCGCTGTGGACCGCCATGGTCGCGACTCCCATCGCCACCCACGGTCACGCCATAGTGGGCCGTTGATCTGGCGGCCTCCATCAACACCTCTAATAGACCCCAGTCACGGGTTGTCCTATCACTGCAGTCCTTTTGGACTATAGTATACTTCTTCATCCTTGTTCATTGTCGGCGGTCGTCCCCCTAGCCCAACCATGCCCCTGGGGCATTGCCTATTCTACTTCCAATCACTCTATCAATGACCTTATATCGTGTTTCACATGTCTTCACAACATTGAGTCATATTTTGGGAGATAGATTCTTGGTTTTTGGATGATGATCAATGAATTAAAGATGAATCAACGACTCAGTCTCAAGAACATAATGAACACAAAGAATTTTGGAGAAGGAGAATCACCAGAATACCTAAAGAACCATCCATTCTATTGTTCATGTAAGCATTTGTTTGTTCTTGTTATCAGGTTCATGAATAAAAAAATCACAATATTCTAATTCCTATTTAATGCATCTAATATAACTCTCATCCAACATGGATGATCGAACTACAGATCAACCAATTAGTGGGTTTATCAAAATTTGACATTTAGAATTAAAAGACAAGGAAAGAGAAATCACATAAAAATAAAACCCCAACATTGAGGATTGGATAGATGATTTTTGAAGAGTGTTTCAAGCATTCAACATTCATAAAATTGTCTATGCATGCTTTAAATATGATCATCGATCTAATAGTGTTTGTCTCCACTTGACAACAAGGGGTTTCGCCAATGACGTTCCCTTATAGAGTCTTCTAAATATTTTTATCGAGGGTTATAAATTAAAATCAACATCCCTGTTAATTAATTAATGGGATAAGACATGTTTCAAAGTATCCATTAACTTTCATTTATGGATGAAAAGTAACTGATTCATCATTACATTGCACTGTCTCTACTGCACATTCAAAAATAAATAAAATAAACTTCATTATGTAATTTTTTTTCTATAAAATTTCCATAAATTAACTTTTATCCCCAACCCACACCAATCAATGTTAGACCCTACATAATGTAATTTTATTTTTGTTAACACAACATTGGATTCAGATTTTTAATCCAAGAATCCATTTAGAAGTTATTAATGTTTGATGTTAGCCAACTAATAATTTTTAATTAACAACTTGACATTATTTAATTATTCATTTCATGTACACTGAGCCTCAGAATGACATTCCATCTCAATTCATGATATCAAAGTTTTCTCAATTAATTTATAAAATAAATTAGAGACAAATCCGATTAAATACATAAACCAAAAACTCTAATATGGGGTATTATTTTAACATAACACCATCTGATTTGGGAGGTCATCACATTAACACGAAATGGAAATTAAAAAGTTGAACTGACATTATGTAACCCCTTATTATCTGTGAAGTACTCTAAAAATATTGGAAATAATAACATTAAATGATCAGAGTCCTACACAAAACCATGGTACGTATTAGATTCTAAAACCCATAATATCATTGTAATACTGATAGAAAAAATAATGTACCTTTCTCCAGAAACAACTTGAAATAGCATTATAAAAATATTGGTAATTCAAAATGAAATCACATTAACAATGTATTTGTAAGATCAATATTTTCATTATGAAAAATATAGGACACGTACATTGAGAACATCATAAATGTATCATCTAAGAAGAAACAAGTGTAATGTGTAAATCCAATAATCAGAAGTGTACTCAATAACATGATGTTACATGATTCGAATTGTCTAGAGACTTTACCAATATTATTTTGTGCATCATGGTTCATTTTTTCCTCGATGAAGTGGGTTAATTTATAGATTCAACACTGATGGGTGAATTATATATACCTTAGTTTCAGTTGTAATATAATATAAAATAAAAAACCCATATCTTTGAAATGATTCTACATTCAAACTAAATAATCCAATAACTTAAATATACAATAATATAGTTCACTATTATCTTGTATATGAAATCTAAATCGAAACCTTGTTTCTATATATTTTCATATAGTTGAGAAAAGAAAGAAATACTATAAATTTAATGTTATTGGATTATAAATCTATACAAAAGGAAACATAAACATGTCTCAATTTAAAAAAATATTTTAATATAAGTGCAATTTTATTTTGAAAACAAATGATTAAAAGATACATTGAGTCACCAATCTCCATATTCTGAAACAAAAAATTAATTGAAATTATATTGATAATACAAATGAATTTAAAAATAAATATTTATTTTGGTGCTTGTGGAAATTGACTTCTCCCACTTTTAATTAGATTATACCAACAAATTATTATTCGATTATAAAATATTCACAATATTTTTTTTAATCTTGTTGTTATGGAAAAAATAAAATTTATTAAATCATTATCAATATCTCCCCCAATCAAACAAAATAAATTTTTTTTTTAAATCTCTCACCCAATTTTATTTTAATAACATTACTGAACAAAAAAAAATGAGTAGAGTATACGATAAAAAATGTTTTTAATGGAATATACTCCCACCATTGAAAATGAGTCAAATATCAAAGTAGTCGAATAATAATAAGTGTAAAAAATATAAATAACAAAAGGCTATTAAATATGGGGTTTAAAAAACTAATATCTTTATATATGGGTGTTATCTTATTCATACGAATATGGTTCGATTATGTATTCAAATAAAATTATATTATCTTTTGAAGTATGACATAGAGTATTAAAATAAAAAATATTTTATCTTACTAGGTTGTTTGGATATGTAGTTGTAGCCCAATTATTTTAAAATTTTTATAGACATTAAATAGACATAAAATTCAATTAATAAAGATTCAATGAATCTGGGTGTGAAATAATAATAAAAAAAATATTTGAGATGATAATAGAATATTAGAGACAAAAAATGATAAAATAAAAATATAATATTATATAAGAATATATTATAGAATTTTTTGGATACTTTTGCTCAATTATCATACCAATTTATTGAAATATTTAAAGAAATTTAATAAGAAATTAAAAATACCTATCAGAAATTAAAATAAAATAAATTATCAGAAAAATTCAATGTATGAAATTCTGACCATTTAATTTCCAACAAAATAAATATATCTTATAAATGTTATTAGCACATTTCTTCAACAAAAATTTTTATACCTATTTTTTCAAAAAAATTCAATTTTAGGTGATAGATAAAATATAAAATAGATGTTATGGTCACTTAACCATGATCATAACTAAATTATATTTAATTTTTTTATGTCTCCCAAATTTACCTAATGTATCATTATAACATTTCTAATTTTATTACTCATCCTAAAAGACTCCTTATGTTCTTTTCCAATCATAAAAACATCACAAACATGATAATTTTCAACCTTCATCTCTGGTAGTTACAGTTCACTTTAACGCATTTAATTATTATAAAGAAACAAAATTTAATACTGATCCTCCAAAAATAATGAATAATATCTATCTACACAACTCTCAATCCTTTTATATGATGAACTTATATCTCAAAATGTTTAATTGAAAAATGTTATCCATGTATTTATCATAATATAATATGAAACCGATAATAAAAATAAGTGATTTTTCATTCATAAATTTTACATTAATTCCATTACAATATTTTTAGTAAATTTTAATTAATTTTTTTTAATCCATCAAAATCCTGAAATTTATTTGAAATAGTAAAATTATATATTCCAACTAAACCAAAAACATTTACTTTACCACTATAATTTTCTCAAAAAGTGACAATGCATCTACCACATCTATTATAATAAATAAATTTCAATGGGACCCTCATCTTGTGCCTATAAAATATATTATCCATGTACTATACATCATTCATGATACTTCTCTTGAATATTTCTAGAAACACAGTTTAGTTGATATTTTTCGTACCTTTGTATATTTGGGACCAATGGGAATGATAATTTATTTTTTTGGTACCCATAATTATTTAACAATTATTTATATTAATTATTTAAGATAAATAAAATGAAATTTTTTTAATGGATCCCAAATATCATGGAAATTAAAGATTTTATTCACTGGTTTAGTTTCCATTCTTCCACCTTCAGAAACCAAAAATACCAGAGGCACATAATATTACTCTTTTCAAAAATAATTTTCAAAATGCATGTGATATTATTTTTTCCCAACAAACATCATTTTTAATAATATTTATATTTTCCATTGAAATAATATTATAATAAATTAATCTTACTTAAAAAAATTTAAATACTTCTTTAAAGCATTCAATTTTCTTGGTTACATTTTTATCTACCATTTGAATTTCCACAATGTCTTAAAATGATTCATTTAAAAGAGAAACCACTTTATCTATATTTTCATTTTCTTGAAAATGAACCTTTTTCTTTTAGAAACATTTTTATTTCATATTTTGAGTTACCTGTACAACTCAATGATTATAAGGATATATCTTTTATGTTTTTTGTTTTCTTTATTCTTCTCATCAATACATAGTCTATAAAAATCATTCAACAATAGAATCTATATAAAAATCTAAAAAATTTAATTAACTCATTGATAGATTCCATAAAGAATGTGTTAACTGATTCAATTATAATTTTAGATTCATCACCTAAAACAATTCCTCTATAAAACACCATCCCAAACCGCATACCGTTTATCTATATTTTTTCTCTTTTTAACTTATTTTATTTATTTAATATTTATCAGTCTATATTTATATGGACTTCCATTGTACTCCAAAAAAAGTGACATATGATGCTTTAAATTTAGTATTGTTAGTACCTTTGATATTATAAATATGATATTCTCTTAGATATACCCATAAAAATATATTATTGAAACCATTCTATTTTTTCATGTTTTGTTATAATCCTTTAACAAGTTATTCTACTTCTCATTTTTCACATCCCCGTATATTTGAAACCAAATATTTAATAGGTGAAATATTTATGTAATAAAAAATACCAATTTTTTTTAGGAACTTCTTCAATAATACTAGTCAACTAAATTTCATTTCATATAAGAGAAACAATGATTTTATTCATTGTGTACACCTTAATGTTTTTCATTTCATCAATGGAATCCTTATTTGTATAAAACATGTTTTTCATTATATAAGAACTCTTTAAAACTATGAATTATGATCCAAAAATTCCCTAATATACTAATAAAATTAATAATACTTTGGAATATTTGAATTTCTTATTGATAGTTCTATTTCCTCCAATATTGAACTATTGATAGTCATCCCACAATATTTCTAGATTTTTTATTTTTTATTTTCAGATACCACAATGAGTTAATTGAAATGGTTACGATGTTTCATGAGTAGTTTACTTGAATAAAAATAAATAAAATAACATATAATAATATAAAAATAAATAATATTCCTTATTTTATAATTTAAAACATGCCTAGATATATTATTAATAGTAAGAGAAACATATTCTATCTCATGTCATTTTTATCTTTTTTAATAGTTTCTGATATTTAATTCTATGATTCTTGATGTTTAATTCCATTTTCCTTACAATTATTTCTTGTCATTACAATAAAATATGAGTTACTTCTAATAAATACAATTTTCAATTAATATTTGAACTCCCATCTTTGAAATATCCATCCTTAAGACTATTATGTCTTCAAAAATTATAGTTATAGAAAATAAATCATAAATACTAAATAGATTGATACAATTTTTTAATCATATATTTTTAGATGGATAAAATATCAATAAAATTATAAATTTATAAAATTTAATATATTAAATATTTTTTAAATAGATAAAAATATACAATGTGATTTTTTTGTTAATTGATATAAAATATGATCTTTTGTGAATTTTTCAGAAGCATGTACTCCTTGATATGTGCTGTATGCACTAAGAAACCGGACAATTAATGTGGTGTCACAACCGAATTATGAAAATCCCTTTATAATATATGCTTAACAAGGACACAAATATTATTTTAATGGGGATTCACAACCTCCTTATGAAATGAACTGTTTATTGAGTTATAACAAAGTATGATAAAAAATTTGAGTAAAAATCATAAAAAAATTCACAATTACATATTATATTAATAGATATTTAAATATATTTAAAAGTTAAATATTAATTAGAGAAAAAATGAGTCATGATATTTGTAGAATCTAGAGTAGTCCATGGTCAATGAATTGATATAGTGATTCTCATTCAAGAACTATCATAGAAAGAATGTTGTGGTCTTGAAATTTCAATTCATATATTTTGGAAATCATTCAAAAAAAATTAATTAATATCGACTGAAACCATATTTATTTCTATATTCTTTATGTCCATTTATATATGTATCTATAATAACATAGAAAATCATAATGGTTATGATAATTCTATAACGAATGAATAATTATTGACAATGATTATCAATAGAATTATCATTATAAATAATCCATTGTAAATACATTTAAATTTTCAGAAATATAATCCTTGAAAAAATAAAAAATTCAAGTTTAACAAATCCTTTATAATTATATTTTAGATTAATTAGAAATTTATAACTATTTTTTATAATAATAATACATACAACCATATTCAATATACTTTGAATAATCAAATAAATATTGTGATCTTTCT
The DNA here is from genome assembly GCA_963277665.1 of Viscum album. Classification (NCBI taxonomy): domain Eukaryota; kingdom Viridiplantae; phylum Streptophyta; class Magnoliopsida; order Santalales; family Viscaceae; genus Viscum; species Viscum album. Next base: position 1,204,084,890 of record OY728145.1, read on the forward strand.
TATAAAATTTAAATATTTTAATTTGAAAATAGTTTCCCAAATATCATGAAATGATAATAATATTAATGACATATACACTTCATTATATGCTCATAGTATAATATAACATAACCTTATTCCCTGATACTTAATATCTTCATTCCAATAATAACACATTAGGGAATGTAGTCTAGCATCAATAACATTGTGATAGTACATCAATCACCATTGCAGTTTCATATGAAAACCTAATTTTATTTTTCACATAAACATAATATCATGATCTATCTTGGTTTTTGTTTTAATTAGAATAATCCACTATTTTAACTTCTAATAATTCATTACTTTTATCATAGTATCAATTGTACTATCGGGGTTCCTTTTTTGGAACTCATCGACCATTATTATGATCATTTATAGTAATCCTTTGTCTCAGTTTCATTGGGGTGAATTATGGAGAATTTGGGTGGTTTATATTTCGTTCATGATTGGTGCAAGACTTTTCAAAATCAATACCACCACAATTTTATACCATGTAACTATAGAAAGTTAAGGTCATCCTGATTGGAATATGTTTTTACAAATTGTGTGCATTCCTAGCGGTGATTTTCGGCATTGGACAGGGAGTCCAGGGGGGTGGACATTTAGGGAACATGGTTTTTCTAATAGTGGTCAATCACTAAGAAGTGTCCATGTGAGATTAATTTATTCTGAGTTACATTAAATACTCGAACACCCCAGCCCCATATTTCCCCCCTATCAACACCCACTAAATCTAAATCAATTTTATTATTATTGGGTTCTCTAAATATGTGATTTCGGTTCACCAAACCACTTATCATGGAAGATCGAAGCATGGTCTATTATATGTAATCCTTTTGGGTAAGTGAATCATCTCTCTTGTGTTTTCTTATGGTGTCACATTATATACTCATTATATGGTATTTTCTTATCATGTTTGTCATGGAATTAAAATTTCCCTGATGGTATTTTGATTCTAGTTTCGATTTCATCATCTATGACACTTTTTTATTCCTTGGGTATTCCCATAATGAGTGTTAATTCCATATATTTGGATAATGGTGAAACAACCTGGATATTCATTTTAGGTATGTTTTTCATTTTCTGCTCATTACTGAGAATAAGAGGAAAATTTGGAAATTTTTAAAGTACACGTTCTGTACTTTATAAGTACACACCATGTATTGTGATGCCTCTGGAGACCATGTGTTTTCCACATTATGTCCACAAACATGGCCATGTATAGTTGACATGGTGGACGCCTATTTCGGGTTATGGAAACATCATGTACATACCATTTATTCCAAAAGTAAATTATTTGTACTTTGTTTTTTATTAAACACACCGGGGTCATGTTTGACGGAAAGAACAAGCCACATTTTACTTTTGTTCATTTGGGAGTGAGGGTACGACCACAGATCTCCTCTGAGCCCCCGATCCTCTATATGTTCTCTGAATCGACTGCCATCGATTGTGTTGGAACCAAAATGGTATGGTATTCCTTCTTATTGAGTTTTATTCCCATATTTCCCTCCTTCTCAAGATATCATGGTTTGAATGTTTTATGAATTTTCATAGATCAATGATGTTATAAGTAGTTTCAAGCCTTTTGGTTCACATATATTGATCTCCTAACCCCGAGGTAGGTGGTTTTGTGCCTTTACATTGTAGGTCCTTGAATGTTATGTGCAAATTCCTCCAATAACCTTGAACGGGGTATTGTGTGCTTACCAATTTTACCCCTATTGTATGATTTCCATGATAGTATACCTGTGTTGAGGATGGTTGTATATGAATATGGTTTAAATTATATGCTTTGGAGGTTCTACATGTGCACGTTCTATTTATGACCATTTGGTCGTGTTTTTTCTTGACTACATTGTCTGTTTCCATGACAATTATAGTAGGATGGAGGAATGTTTTCTGTCATGCTTGATATGTTTTAGAACTGTTTAGACATGTAATTTTGTATGTATACCTTCGTCATACTGTATGTCTACGTCGTTATCCTATATAGGTCCGTGAGAACCTGGTGTAGTAGACTATAAGGGGATAGACCGAATTCTCTTCCACAAAGAGCCCTAAAATTTTTGCTATATGAGGATTGACTGAGTGTTCATCATCATAGATTCTAGGATTATGTTGGGAAAAAATATAACAGTCTATGAGAACTTCTTCAGAGATATTCGTTGAGTTATTTAGACTATATAGTGATTGACTCTGAGAGCTTTATCAGAGAGTCTCTATTTTGTTTGTCTAAATCTCCTGATTACTATAGGCTATAGGAGTGATTGACTGTTTGAGAATCCTCTAAGAGTCTATGAATGACCTGGGCTATAAGGTGAATTGGCCGAGTGTGCTTCCTAAGAGAGTCCTTGTACATGGGGCTATAAGGGGAATTTATTGTGTGAGCTTCCTCAGAGAGTTCCTGACTACCCTAGACTATAAGAGTAGTGGAGTGCGTGTGCTTCCTCATAGAGTTTTATTAATCTATGTGACCACACATAAGGGGTTATGTTGAGTTCACTTCCCAGAGGGTTTTTGTTACTTGTAAGGTAGGACCATAGGGGATGGCTGTGAGTACTTCCTAAAGGGTTGCCTTTTGTGATTTGCTTCTTGTTTGTTGTTGATTGACTTTGGAACTGTGGATTGTTTATTGTTCAGCGTGTTACTATTTACTGTTTTCAGAACATTACCTACCATATATTTATTTAATGTTAGGCACAAATCTTCGAGTGGTTGCCTACTTAGATTTAGTATCACACCCTATTTGGGTAATTCTTTTGGGCCCAAACAGACTATATTGTTGTTGGTATAGAAAAGGGTAAGAGCCCTTCGAATTTGGGTACTTTACTTGATGTGGAGATAGAGAGCATGGGACCTAGCATAGTATTGTGATGCTAATGATCTTTTTATATTTATTTTGTAATTTTATTGGTACTCTATTTCTTTCCAGCATTCTTACTTGTTTGGCTGCTTTCCCAGACACATGTATCATGCATCGTATATATATATATGTGATCCTGCTTCTTATCATATTTAGTCTATCGATGTTCATAGGTGTATGGATTAATTAATTCTTTTTCTAATATTTATTGTTTTTATCTCTTGTTGTGTACTCTAGCAATGAGGGAATAGTTTCCCCACTATCAAACCCAAGGCCTTCCTTGCTAATCAGCAGCCTCTGGCATTTGGGGTAATTAGCTTGAGGCCATGTGACTAACCGGTTATGGGGCACCTCTCGGTGGCTTCCAGAACTGGGACGTTACAAATGGTAGGTAGTTCGATGATTCTCTCTCTAAAATATAATCCCTACATTGATGTGTAATAATTAAATGAGATTTTAATTTATTTAAAAACATGTAATCATGATGATTTAATTATTGATTTTAAAGGGTTATGGAAACCGATAAAAACCCCAATTTCAATGAAATTGTAGTTGTGCGATCCCATTAAGAAAACTACTAGAATGGTTTGGAAATAATTTTAATCAAATGAATTTTAGTCGATTCTATGAAAAATTATTAAATAGAAATATTATTTTAAATGGGATGAAAATATCAGAACATTTTATTTGGTTTTGAAATGGAAAATTGAGTGTTGGAAATGTAAATTTGGAAATTATATTTTAAAATGTTCAAAAATTATAGAATTCAAATTTTATTGATCATTGAAGAACATACTAGACTTGGTAATTATTGGTAACTAGGATATGAACGCTAGGATTTTAATTATCTATAATTTTATTTAGGATAAAAACTATAACTAGGAAAACTTCAGTATGACTTTTTATAATGGGTTCTCTTATTAGAGTGTAGACTACCCATGATGGGTTCCCTATTAGGGTGTACTTTTGTGTGCACGACTGACTAGAGTCGTGATCATAATGAGATTATTGAGGAACCTATTAACTGATAAATATTCATACAACTGGGATTATGTATTTAATGATTTTTTTTCATTGAGTTGTATAACATTATATACATGTTGTTTAATTTTTCTATTCTTGTGAAATTATTGTATAAATAGTTTAATATTAAATATTTATTTAGTAACATTTTTTTGTATTTTAGATATATTCCAATTATTTTAAATGATATCATGATTTTTAAAATATTAAAATATAATTTCATGTCTAGATTTATTGAAATTGATATAATATTCATTTTTACGTTTTTTTTGAATTGATTATTGAATACTTAGGGAGACCCTACATGGGATGATATCTCACACCATACCTTTTCCTTCAGGTAATTGAATATTTTTTTATATTAGGTCCAATAAAAGGGAAATTTCCTCTTGTATATTGTGGATGTTGATGATCTTTTTGAATATTTTTTGTTTCAATCGTATGGGGATGTTTTGATTTCATCTTGTTTCCGTGATGAAATACTTATTTGGGTTTTTCAACACCTCTATGGTTTTAGGTACTTTATTATTTTGGAGTGTTGAGAATATTGGCATTAATTTTTTACCTTCCACTGTTTTATGGTAAAATCATTCCCTCATGTTCTTGATTAATCACAGGTTCTAGTCTCCGAACCTTGGTAATTCATAACACTCTTTGGGTTATGTTATAACTGGCTTGGATATCGAGTTATTTGGGTATTTTTGGCTAGTTCATGAAAAATTAGATTCATCATTGTAATTTTTTCATATTTCCATTATTTCATTATGGTGTTAAATATAACCTTTATGGAATTATTAATTAGTTACAAGTCATTACATTGAAAAAGCTCACGGTAAAGTGTCTTATTAATGGGTGGTTTGGGAAACAAAAAATTGAGGAATAATGTTATCTATTTTTAGTATTTTAATTAATTTGGATTTGTATTTGTTGAATTTAAATTCATCATATCTTATCAGAAGGTATTCATTTTCCTCTTCCTATTTTTTGAGTTTTTTTATCTGATTAATATACTAATATGTTCAATATTATTTTTATATTGTTTTGTAGAGTCATATATCTAAGAAGACTTGTGAATAGACCCCAAGAGAGTGTTGGTGGTTAACAATGGAAAACATATCCTCCCATGGATTAGAACCATGTTGAAATTATCATGTGTTTTTTCAAAAGCTCTGGGAAAAGCACGAGATCCTATTATTATTCATGGCTATGTTGTGGAACCTCATAGGAATGAATCGTTGAATCATTCTCCAAAGATCCGTCCCCAAAACCAACTAGTATTCTTAGGATCTAATGATCTTCATGATTATTTTAATTGATTAAGAAATATAGATCAACGATTTGATTTTTTTGAATCACCTGATATTATTAATGGGAAATGTTCCAAATTTCTGAAAGAGGGGTCTAGAAAGTGATAAAAGTACTCAATGGAGAATATAAAGATGAACAAGGGTTTCATGTGGAAGGGATTCATGGATATTTTGACTTGTCATTTTAATCAAGAGTCTTTATTTCTTGCTAAGGTGGTATATCTTTTATAACATGAACAAGGTACATATAACAGTAAAATACTATATCAACTTGTTTGTTCATCGTGTGTAGTCTGTACGAGATTTTTGATTCAATGAGAATATGTAGACTCGATGGTTCTACATTGTTCTTCAACCATATATTCATAAGCCAGTTTTATTGACAAAAAAAATATTCTTGATATACAACAGTGGATATAGAATTCATGGATGATCTAGACCTACATAGAATGCCAGATTTTTAAAAGATCATTTTTCAATCATTGGTTGTTTTAGGAGTTCCTTTAATGGAAAGACGAATCTGGTAAAGTCTCATTGTATTTCTCAATTATAGTAATATTATAGTCCTCCCGCAGTTCCTGGTAGATGCCCTTTGACTTTATTTTAGTTTTTCATGGTTGGTTAATCATGAAATACTTGTACTAAGGATCCAAATATCTACATTTCATATGGTCTTTCATGAGACCTATAAAAGTTTTACCATTTCATTTTTTCTTCATGTATTGTAACTATCTCATTAGCACCTATTGGCCCTAAGGTAAAATCTTATTATTCATGATAAAGTAGGTTCTATCTATATGAATTTGGAATGAAGCTTCTTTACACAGTAGAAGAGTCTCCATAGGTAGCTAACATAGGTCTAGTGATTGACAAAGGTACCATTACATTAAATATAAATGTACTGAATACCTTATTTTATACTAGTGCATCTAAGTTGGAATGAAGAGATATAAGGGTCTCTGATATACTAATTATGACTTCTATTTATTATAGATTGAGAATAATTGGGATTTTAGTGTTCTCAACATGAAACATATTGACCATATTCTAAATATTTAACAGCACAATACTAATAATTCCCAAGTATATTGTTCTATTAAATTTCTATCCTATATTGTTCATGTTAGGATATTCAATTCCTTTCAATGATAATGGGTCCCAAGGTTGAATAGATTCAGACCTTATATCAAGAGTTGTGGAAAGTCATTTTAGTGCAGTATTTTCATCTGGAGTGGGAATATCTGAGTCATGATCTCCCTCATGTTTTTTAAAGTTTCCTAACATGTTTCTCTTAGAATTCTATATATTGCAATGGGTAAGATAGATGTATTCTTCTATTGATTTAGTTCTAAGACCGCTTCTTGTATTTGTGCATTATTACTATACGAAACCAACTAAAATGATATAGCAAAACATTCAATTTCATGATCTATTAATGAGAGGTTTTAGATGATCATGTGGTTCACCATGGGTGGCACATGATCTATTTCATAACAAAGATGATGGAACACATCACCTGTGAATTCATTATCAGAAATTCAAATAATTTAATGTGAAGAATATGTATTTAATTTTAAAGATCGATGATATTTTAGGACAGTTGAAAGGGCTGATGTTGTTCTTTAATATTGATCTTCAATACCGTTATCACAATTTAAGAATAATACAATATGACATTCAAAAAAACTTTTTCTAGATAATGTATGTTCAGTGTGAGTTTCTTTTTATACCATTATATCTAACCAATTCAATTATAGTCTTTATGGAACTGATGAATGGTATATTCTATGAGTACATTGATACTTTCTTGATGGTCTTTATGGAATATAGCCTAGTTTACTCTATGTCTAAGTTGGATTATTTTCATTATCAGAGGGAAGTTCTATAATTATTTCAAAATCACCATGTCTAAACTATACTATAAAAATGGGTTATCTAGATTCTTGAAGTGAAGTTCGTCACACAGTTGTTCATGGAACATATTATCTTAAATGACCCTTAAATGATGAAATCTATAATGTGAGGGGTCCAACTGTTCAATATTTTTTTTGACTAAGATATTATTTAGATTATTTAGGCATTATTGTTTGTTCAAAATGGATTAATCAATGTTTTTTCTTCGATTACCACTCTAACATGGATGGGACTTATGATTTGTAGTGATGATAAATGTTTGAGTTATTTTGTTCAGTAGAAATTTCATTTTAATTATTTATAGGTGTTCATTCTTCCCAAAGATGGGAAAGTATATGTGGCCTACTATGATGCATCTGGTTATAGATTGGGATGTGTACTTATGCATGGTGATCACATTGTGGCATGAGGATCATGACATCTTGTGCAACATGAGAAAAATAATCTGACCCCTGACATTGAACATGAATCATCGAGGTATACAATTAAGAGTTGTAGGAATCTCCATTTCATAAAATGTTATACAGTATATTCCAAATACAAAATCCAGAGTAATACCTTCTCTTAACAATATTTGAATCTCCACTAGTGTTATTCAGTTTAGTACTTGCGGCATTTTTATTTCAAAATTTATTATACCACATGGAATGGGAATGGAATTTCTAATTCTTTCACCAGAAAACATCCCACCCATGTCGTGAAATAATCATCTAAATAGTTTAATTTGATGGATTGTTTTATAGTTTCATTTATGCGTTTGGTTGGAAAGTCCAAGGTCTTCATGAAAATTGTTTTGATTATATCCTATATTCATGAGATGATTATTCATCAATCATATATTAATGCTGAATTTAGTGTTATAAGTGACACTATATATGATGGGTAGAACATTTTTTTGTTTTCATTCTTTACTAAGGTTATTCTATATTCCTAGAAATGGTATATTTTACATTTTTCTGTAAGGAATTCTTTAATTGTGTATTGCCATAATTTCCAATGGTCTATGAACCTAGGAACCAAAAATATCTTCCAAGACATGTGGTGATTATTTTGGTTGATAGGGATGAGAAGGGGATTGTTGGTTATTTCTCTCTTTGTTATACATCCCATTTTGTCAAGGTTGAGCACTAAAGGTCTTTGGGTTTTCATCATCCACATATTGAAATGAATTAGAAATGGGGTGAAATTTCTATGGATTTTTTTTTTGGGTTTCTATATTCCCCTAGAAATTATAATTTGATATTGTTGTGATTGAAATGATAACTAAATTGGATAGCATTGTACCCATTTTTCACACAACCAAATCATAGGATATTGGATATATCTATGTGAAATTTTATTTTTGTCTGAATAGAGTTGCAACAAAAATCATAAATCATAGAGATACATATCATACCAATCATTTTTGGAGGGTCCTTCAAGAGTTCATAGGATATTGGTTTGGTTTGATTATTAAATACAATTAACTTATGTATAGTAAGAAATTGAGATATATATATTTATTTTAGAGGAGATGCATTGTTCCTATTTCCTCAATTTTAATATATAGTGGGATGACCATTTTGGTCTTGTTGAGTTCAACTATAATAATTATTTCTATTCCAAGATCATAATTACTATTTTATTATTAAATTTATGGGTTTTCATGTACATATATATTTTGTTGGTTTGATATTGGAGATACATCCTTGATTGAAATGATTTTGGAATAATATATATTTTTTAATACCTAATTAATTATCAATAGAACATTGAAGACCTAGAGTTGGTATCAGTTTATGTCTAATCATCATCATAGAATATTGGATTTCTCTATTGGTGACTTGGTGTTCTTGAGAGATTCACTGTGGATGGGTTACTGACATCTTAAGAGGCAAGGAAACCTTTCTCTATGTTATTTTAAAACATTTGATCTTGGTGAGTAGGTGGTAAAATTGTAATACCATTTATAACCTCCATCATATTTTTTAGTGATGTAATATTTTATCCATATATCGTAGCTTCAGAAGTATCTTTCTGACCATTCAGATATCTTATAATGGGAGGATCTTGATGATGAGATGGATTTGTTTGCAACTAAAAATCTAGTATAGATAGTTGATTCTGAGACCAAGGTACATCATTTGAGGATGAAACATTTAGTTACAATGATACGGAAGAATGCTGTTAATTTGAATCATACATGTGAGAGGGAGGCACTAATGAGACAGTAGTGGACTAATCTCTATGTTATGGAACCATGATGATATGATTTCAACTAAAAAATGATTATATGGAGGGGAGCTTGTAACATCTCAATTTTTTTTACTGTATCACCTCAACCCATAATTTGATAAAGATTTGGTTTGGGTTATTCTAATGTTTTTGGTGAAATTTGATAAATTTTAGTGGCTTATGGGTTATTCATGGTCAGCACACAGTTTTTCGAACCAATGACCCTAATGTAAATCATGAAACCCTAGAACATGTGATTTATCAAAGTAGGTTCATGACTTTCAAATCATTTAAGAACCTAAGATAAATAGTGATCCATTAATAATGAACCATGAGTGGAAACACTATTAGGTTACCTAGTTTTTTAAACATGTGGTCCTCTATGAGAATATGTGTGAACATTACTAATTTATTGTGTATTATTATTTTGAAAACCAAAAACCATATGATTTTTACCCTGATAGACCCCCACTAGAGCTAATTTGATTTCCTTAGATTATAAGTCTCCCAAGAAGTGGTTTTAACTCCCCAGAACCTCGTATCATGGTGGATTGAATCCTAGATGATCAAGATTAATCTTCTATGGGTAAGTAAATATACTCATGTGAGATTAATTATAGTATATAATTCCTTCCTACTTTTAGGGCATTAGAACATTGTGTTTTTAATGGATCTAGCCTCTATCTAATGGGATATTGATTCTATGTTCAAATTTTGGATATCTAACACCTTAATTTATTTTTATGGTTTCCTTCTATATGCGTCATTTTTTATCTTTTATTAAAGGTGGTTAATTCCATTATTCATTTCCCTCTAATTGGATCCTTAAATTTTAGGAATAAATAGAAAATATGTTCAAATTATCTAATGATATAAAATATTTATGATACAATTATTAATTTGAATGGTGTTTGGAAACTGTTAAAAACCCCAATTTCGACGGAACTGAAATTGTTGGGTGGATTTTTAAAAATTTATGGGTTTGAATTTTTTTAAAATAAATTATTTGATGTTGATTCATTGAAATGTCATAATTTGAAAAGTTATTTGAAATATATTTTAATGAAGAAAACATATGATTTGGTTTTGAAATGGAAAAGGAATGTTAATAATTGTATTCGGAAAACATTATTTTAAAATTATTTAAGATGATTCATTTAAAATATTAATGATGTTCAAGGTACATGTAATCCTAGGTAGTTAGTGGTATATCATACAAGTATGCAAGGATGTTGATTTTAATGTTCGTAATTGATGATGAAAACTTTTACAAAAACAACTATATCACGACTACCCAAAATTCGATCCCCTGTTACAGTGTAAAATACCCTTGTTGGGTTCCCATATTGGGTTGTATTTATCTGTTTTCACCAAACTAAAGTCATGATCAATATAAGATGTATGAGGGTCTAGTTACATGATATATTGTCTTACCATGTGGATTATTTACATGGTGATTGCTTTTCATTGGGTTTGTTCACTTGATATTCATGTCTTTTAATTTTTGTACTGTTCAATTCAATTCCAATGATTTATGTGAACTATTTTATATAAAATGTCAATTTAATATTGTTTGAATGTTGTTTTGAGATATCTTCCACATTTTTAAAATTAATGAATATTTTTTATAATATAAAAATGTAATTTCATGCCTATTATTATTTAAATTGATAAGATATCATGTTTTTTGTTTTATTAATATATTATATAACACATGGTGAGACCCTACTGGGATTTATAGCTCACAACCTTCTTTTTCCTTCGGTCATTTATAGAATTTCTTATGCCAGGTCTAATCAAAGTGAATGTTCCACTCAATGGTGGTGGGTGTTCCTCATCATTGGGATTGTGGGTTTTAGGGTCATCATAGAATGTTCAGAATTCTACATTTTAAGTTGATGATGAATTTCATTGGTTTATTTTTTAGTTTTTTAGTTTTTGATACATTTTACTATAGAGTGTTTAGCATAATAACAAATATCAATTACCTTCCACTATTTTTTTTGAAAATTAGTTTCTTCTTATTTTTATAGGATTCCATGTTCTACTCTACAACCCATGGGGAACTTGAATGACCTTCGAGCTATGTTATAGCTATCATGGATTTCATGTTTTTGAGGTATCTTAGAAGGTTCATGACAGAATACCTTAATGAATAATGGTAAATTTTTTTATTCATAGCTCAATGAATGATGAAATAAACATGTTAACACAGATCAATTATATTTGTAAAACTATAAAATGGTTAGGATGTAGTCTAAAATGATATAATAATTTTTCATCCCACACAGGTGTTATGATTCAGGGAGGATATGAAATTTTGATAAATATAAAATAGATAGTATGTAAATACAATAGAAAATGAATAATTGGATGAAATAGTATAATAAAAGATGAATATTATAAAATAAAGTTTCACATTGAAAATTGGTAATTAGAAACATGGTGTAATAGTAAAAAGACCGAAACACCAAAATAAAGGATATTATTATAGGATAATATCATCTAATTTGTAAGGTATTTTCCTTAACCTAATATGGAAATAGATTCTTTAGACATACTCTAGGTATCCCCTTTATAGCATTGAATTCATAAAAATAAAAATTTATAAACACTGTGTAACAACCACTAAAATTTTCTCTAACTACATGATCAACATCAGATATTTAGTAACATAATCTATTAACCTACAAAATAGAAACATATTGAATCCTCAACACAGAAATCCCTCATCATATTGGTTGGAAAACCATATATCATCACACAAAAATATCCTTCACATGATGATGATAAAGACAAATATTTCTATAAAAAAACATATAGAAAAAGAAATGGTAAAATTAGAATTATACCCTCTAAGTAGATTCACCCTGATATCAAAACTACATCAATGTGAAGTGAAATCAATATTTTTTGTGGAATGTCTCAAAATAAACGGATTCACTCTCAAGAAAATTTTGTTATCTTTTTCTTTTTCCTATTAAATAAATTTTTCTATCTATAAACTCTCCTCCAATTTTCAAATTCTAAAAAAAATTTGTTCAGCAACAATATAATTGGAGAAAATAACATCTATCTTATGATATATTTTTCATTCACATTATAACTTTTGATGAAAACAACGCGTGTGTGATAACTCTTCATTATCCTATAAATGAGATCTAAATTGAGAACTCACTTCTTTATATTTGCACACACTTCTCCAAAGACAAATATTCTATGTATTTATGTTTATTGTATTCTAAATCTATATAAAAGGTAACATAAACCATTCTAATATTAAATAAAATTCCAATATAATTATACTATTATTTTCTAAAATAAGTAGTACCTAACTGAACAACCGCAACTTTTTTTGAAATAAACATGTCACATTAAAAAATATTATTTGATGGATAAATTTAACAAAAATATGATATGGAAGGAAATTGTGATCTCATGTTTTTAATTAACAATATAAAAAATCTATTTTCCAAAATAAGATAATAAAAACATTATTTTGTTTCTCATTAATTTTATAATATAATAATGACTTAAATAATTAACTTAATATCTCTCCTTATCAAACTGAAAAATTTTATTTATAAAATTTTTCTCAATTTTAGGTTTTTGGAAATAAATCTAAATATGAACAATGAAAATATGTCACTGCATATAAAAAATTTAAATTATGATACTACACCCCTTTTAAATAAAACAATATAAGAGTAGAAAAATAAAAAAATCATTAAATAAAATACCTAAATGATAGTTCTATGAATGTAAAACATTTTAAAAGATATCTCTCAATACATGTGAGTGATATTATTCTGATTAATATTTTTCTAGATATTTTTCAATGATTTTTTAAAATATCTATTATAAAAGAAGAAACATGTAGGAATATTAAATGAAAATAATTTCTCTCTTCCAAATTATTTAAATACATATTGACATTAATCATTTTTTTGTTATTATGATTAGAGCAAAACAACCAATTGTATTAATAAAATTTAGTAAGGAATAAATGTATGAAGGCTATAGTACAAAAAGTTTGAGAAGTTATTAGAGAATTATAGAGTGTAAAAATTTGTAAATTTTGAATAAAAGTTATATAGAAATTTATTAGATCATTAATGGGAAAAAATTATCCACCATCATAGAAAATATTTAAAATGATTAAAATAATTAACGAAGAAATAAATTGCAGTGTCATTATTTTAAATTAATTAAATTTTACCAAAAAACATTAATTATATGAAATTAGTGTAATTTAATTCATATACAAATAACAATTACCTAGAAAAATATTTATGACATTTCGAAATAATAATGTCCTCCCCATTTTCTGATGAGTCCTTCAGTGTTAGGAGATAGTTTGAAAAAAATAGATGCGTTGATCACGTGAAATTTATTATAAAACATATATTTATTATTAACAAGCCTTAGTGAACATTATATTTTCTTTTTATATGTCATATAATGGGAAATAGTATTTTATATATATTTCCATCCTCTTGAATGATGTCATTAGTTTCTAGACAAAAAATCCACTATTTCGATAACAAATAATTGATATATTATTGGTTCTCAAACCAAAACAATCGAGTGTGTGTTATACCCAAAACACATGATTACAACAACTTCTTAGTTTTACATATTCATTTTCAGTAGTTGAGATTGTAACTGATTGATTCTTATTTATAGACTAAAATAGACATATTCTAAAAGAAAATGACTTATTTTGAATGTTTTTCCCTAACAAACAACCTCTAAAATCATCATATGATTGATTATTGTATATAAAATCAGTTATTGAAGAAAAAAACCAAGTATTTATGTACCATTTAGATAAAAAAATATACTTAACACCTTATGAATTTAATTTTTTTAATATCTTTTAAAATCCCAAACACAAAAATAAGTAAAATATAATGCCAATTAGACTAGTTGTAAGGTATTGTAAATTGTGTATATTTCCATGGAAAAATTTTTAATTACATTTTTTTATTGATTCATCAATATAATGTTTAATTTAATGTTCTATTACAATACTTAATCATTACAAAATGTTTAAAAATATTTTAATAAACCTATAACATATTTATATATAATTAAAATATTTAATACGCATTTCTATAATGTTTTTAAACCAAATAAAATTTTAAATTCAACAATCATGTCTATTTTGATCTCAATATTCATATGTTATAAAAAAATAAAAAACATATTTCTCAGTTAAAATATAAGTAATTTATTTGAAATAAATTTGAAAAAAATGGTCTCTTTAGAAATTTTTTTGATTTTGATATTTGGATATTCATTTCATTTAAAAATTATTTTCATGCCAAATACTAATTATTATATCATTCGAGGATCTTCATTCTTGTTTATGTCATAATATGTAATTGGTATGTTTATATACATATTTAACTAATTTAATATATTCAATCCTATATTTTATTAATAAAAAATTCTTATTAAATGTTTATGTTTTCAAATGTATTTTTTCATCGATTTCGAATAATTAAAATTTACATGTTTTAGTAATTCTAGAATTATTTAGATATATTTAATCCTTCCTACTAGTGAAAATGTGTCTCTATAATCTTAATTAATTTATATTTAGTAGCCCTTAGTAAAAATATATTTTTTATTCCTCACAATTTTTATATTTTAATCAAATTTAATTTGAAGAATCCATTTGAACCCCATCTACTAATGTTATTTATCTGGTTCAACAAAAGTCCAAACATTATTATGCTCATAACGACTAAGGTCATTATACATATCCATTATCCAATATTAACCACCCAATGCATTTTCTATCATTTTATGTTCAAATTGAGATTTAATTGATTGAATCTCACATTTATTCTTGATAGAACTATTATTTTTGACTATTTTTCGACATATCCAATTTTATTATTAATCCAATATTTTCATAGGTATAATTAGTTTTCAGGGGAATGGGAATTATATTCCTAAAATACTAAGTGTATTTCTTCAATAAAATTTTCATTACAAAAATGAAATTATGTTTATATAACTTATAGAAGATTTACTATCAATAGATGTGGTTTAGGTTCTAGTAAATAAAAATAATAAATTTGAAACACATCATATAAATTATTTACATTAAAAAATTTAAAAAAAAAATCAGTTTCTCAATATATTACCAGAACTGATTCACTAAAAATATTAGTTATTTTTTTAAAAAAATTAATAGAATTATTAATAACTCCATAATAAAGAAAATATATATCTTATCAATGGGATAAAATTTTTTATATATGTATTTAGTATTAATAATGAATAGTTTACACCCAAGAACATGGAAGAATAAAATTTTCCACTTTCGATTGATTTACATCACATTAGGAGTGTTATTTTAGAAGGTGTGAATTAAAAAATAATATTTACTATAGAAGATAGTACTCATGGATTGATTGAAAAAATGATTAGTGATATAATATTCAACCAAAAAATATCTTGTAATTTTAAATAGATTTATATTTCATTATTCAACCACACCATTTAGTTAATTTGTTCTAAATTACTTTAAATTTTTAGTTATAACATTTGAAAAACACAAATGAATCAAAATATGAATTCACAACCTCAATATAATTAAAAATCAAGAGATTAATAAAAGGTGTTTATTTATCATTTTTAATTGAACAATGAAAAAGCTTTTAAATAAATAAATCTTCTTTTTTTCATGTCAGAACATTAGTCCCAATAAATATATAATAATTAGAAATATATATATAAACAAAGTGTTTTATTTTATTTCTTATAGTTTATATATGTCAAAATAAATTAATATTCACTAAATGTGATTCTTTGTAATTTTATACATTTATTAACCTTTTTAAAATGAGACTGATGTTTCATACTGAATTAAAAATAAAATAAAATAATATAATTATTTAACATATATTCTTGTATACTATCCTTGTCCTTTCATAAAATGTTTAGCTAATAACCTAATATTTTACTATCTTATTCTATTATTATATGGAAATGTTATATAATGACTATCACATAAGCATGGATTGATAATGTTTCTAGTATTTTATTGTAATATTGTTTATATCTTCCAATTTCTATAATTATCTAGAATAAATATTTATTTCAAAAATTGATTATTACAATTACCATTCAAAAATTCTATAATGAAACCATAATTACATAAATTAAAAATTATGATTATGTTGTTCTTAAGTCATAAAACATAAAAAATATTTGAAATAATATTTCTATAAAAAATATAAATAACATACACCAATTAATTCCCCATATGCATTGCCTCCAAATGCTACTCGTCAACCATTTTAATTTTTCATGTTATTCGCATTAGAGTTCTCACCAATTTTATTTCGTAAAGAAATATTTTACAAATAAATCAAGTTAATGATTATATTAAATAGAATTTTTCCTTGAAAATTACAATTTATTTTCACAAAAACATGAATGAGTCTAGTTTTTTTACAAAAATTATCTTTAGGAAACAGTACATGTCCAATCCTCGAGGTTGAATTTCATTGTATTATTTAAAAAAAATTATAAAAAAAATAGATTTTACACTATTTAATCAAAATTGAATTTACTTGTTACCTTCACATTGAAAATTATTAAAAAGGATAATCATTTTGGCATAACTTAATTTTACTAAAAATTATATTTTCCAAAATTATAGTCATTTAATAAAAAATATTCATGATGGATCTGAATATATTTATATCTTTTAAAAATTTTCACAACTAGAATTAAAATTACATAAATAATTTTTAAATAAAAGCCTTCATATTTTAGTTTTACAATAACATTATGATCATCAGATGGTGAACTAGAACTAAATTTTGAATATAATTCTTATGAATTTTTAAAAATATCATTTGTTTTGAAATTCATATATATTCTTTAGAAAGATCTCCCATATCAAAATAAGAGTCTTTTTTAAAAATATTATATTTTTTTAAATGAGTGTTATATATATATATATTCACCTTTTAAAATTTATTATTATTTTCCTTATCTTTTAATAAAGAAACCGTTTTTCTGCTACTATAGTAACATATTCACAATTTGATGAATTTGAATCTGATTCATCCTTAATATAATATTATTTTGATTCATCATTGAAATAGACCAAAAAAATATAATTCAATATTATATTTTTAATTTAATAAATGATTATATTAGGAACAATATATTATTATTTTTTAGGAATATGAATATATAATCTAATAATATTTTTACTATCACCGTTATTTATTTGGCCATGGCTGAAAACATTTTTATTTGTCTGTGATTTTTTAGAGTATTTAATGTTTAAAATATTATTTTATTGAATAATTATTATATTTTCATACCTTTTAAATTTAATACATTATTCATTTATTTTATTAATTTTAAATTTTGTTTCACTATATTAATGAGAACATGTTCTCTACAATAATACTAAATTTTTTTACAAATAAATTTTAATATCTTTTTTAATAGAAGTTTATTAAAAATATAATTTCTATGATATTATATTAAATTATTTCATGAAACATATTTTATATTAAAAATAATCTATTCAATGATACTTTTAATATCATTTATTATTTTTGGGAAGTTTATGGTTTTGAGTTTTTTTAATTTTATTTTTTCAAATGATTAATTTCATAATCCTAAATTCTGTGATTTTTGGTAGCTACATATGGGTATGAAGTAACCGACCATGTGAAATTGATCCTAGATAAGAAATACTGGGAAATATACCATTGGAAATATCCCTTAGTTCAAACAGAACACAACAAAACTATCTTTCTTGACAACTAAATTCAAATCAACCATAAAATGATCTCTTAAAATAAATGTGCCTTAAAAATTACCATTATTAGAAATCCCAATAGTTGATGAGTTTCCTATGAGACTCTATAGTAGATTATGGTCATATTATTTAAATAACATTGAGATAAATATTTTATTAAGTTCATATCGATCAAAACATATGAAACCAATTTTAGAACATGTTTTGTGTAAAACCATATAGATTCTAGTGTAATTGAATATAAATAAATGATACCAATTTAACATAAATTAATTAAAACCTATATGATAAAATATAAATGTATTAAAAAGTGATTGTGAAACTGAATTGGGTCTTGATTGATAAAAAGATGGAAGGAGTAGTTCATATATACAATTTGAGGAAGGAAGATTGACCATATTGTGTCTGACATTGTGTCAATATGAAAAAAATATCTCTAATTGTTATTATGGATTTTTAGTCTCTAAAAATAATATTTAAGAATAAAAACAATCCAATAACATCTCATGTCAATGAATATGAGTTATTATTAACTAATTATCATGATGTTGTTTCATATGGGAATCATGGATTAAGGATCTTGATAATTATATGGGTTTTACGGTTTTTTGTACAACAATAATGAAGAATATTTTCGGGCTCCATTAATGGAAATATTTTGGGTGTTTTTTAGTAAAGGGGTAATAACTAGTGTTTGTTATAATGTCACAATAATGTTTCATTCGTTGAAAAAATAGTTGAATACTTGGGATGATCATATTTTTTCAGATGGTTCAAATCATTACATTTGATACCCATTTGTTTAAATATGTTTTCCTAATGGTAAATAATGATCTATGACTATTTATCCTTATGTGTTCACCAATGAGTTTCATGGTTATTCATTGACTATTTAAAAACCAATTATTGCCAAATAAATTCCATAAATAAAGGTACTTCCTTATATTGATGTGAAGTTGTCTAGGATATGACATGTGGTTAAACCAGGCTATACTATAGCCATGCCAAGGTCACATCCCATGTTTCGTGTTTCTACAAATGGAATGCATAAATGTGAAGACAAAAAATCATAAAATAAATTCTTAAATAGGGATATATATGTTAATGGAATATCATAGTTTTTGATGTTTAGGATAAATATTGGAATCTTTTTAAGTATATTAGAAAATAGTAGTAGTTGAAACACGTATCTTAGGGTTGAATTATTTACATGTGGGGCTACTAGAATTCAGTTTTAGGGGTTTAACAATTGTAAAAAAAAATTCTCTTAATATTGATGAATAGAACCTAGAAGTTCCCCACCTGGATTAAGATACCTATTATATTATATTTTTATAAATTTATCTTTTATTTCATCAAATAAATGGTTGGAATTATCACTGTTATCCCCATTCTGGATATTGGGAACTAATTCTGACTCATTTTCTCCCATTATTCTTTTAATTTATAATTTTGGATCATTAGTGTCAATATAATGTAATATGGGTACTTTTTATTATATTACATTATATCAAACATTACTATGTTGAGTGATAATGTATGAGTGCATAATAAGGAATATAATCTCAATTCATCATAAAGATTTGAATATCATCTTGATTATTTTAATCTTATTCCATATTAGTAAATAGTGATGTAGAAGTGTATACATGGAAGTATTTTTAAATAAGTAAGTGTTTTATAATATTTTTTCCTTCATCCTTCCTTAAATTATTTCCATAGTCAACATTATCGAGTGACTAAGGGTGGTTGTGAGATTATAGATCTCAAGAATATCACTTCTTCCTAGAAGACATTCACAGTTGAAATGGATTTATTAAGTGATTATTTCACTATAAAAATATTTCTCATGTTTTAGTATCCATTATAATCAAGAATTATCAATGTTTCATATGAGAGAGTTGTATTGTGTTTATGAATTGAATTTGAAATGGGTGATGGAAAGGTTTTATGGTTAAAATCATTCCATAGTTCCATGATATGTAGATGAATATTGAATTAACCAAAAACTGAAATTTTCTCTTATTTACTCTCTTCTTCATAAGGATTATTTTTTCCATTATTGTTACTATACTCATTAATATTCCAACCAATTTTATATTTTATTTCAATCACGTTTCACTATAAATTATTACTTTAAAAATATATAAATACATAAAAAATAGGAGAATCACTATGATAATTGACACTACTTCGTTGAGACAAACCTTGATGATAGCTAGTGTGATAAATTATAGGATATTATAAATATATCTATACAATCCAAATAATAGTGTCCCATATTTGATATTTTAAAGAACTATTGGAATTATAATCTCCTCCACTTGCACTCTATGTTTCAAAATCATTCAATATCTTTCTTCCTCATACATTTAAATAAAAGATTATAATTCCATTCATTCATTTTTATATTATAATAGTCTTGTATAATATAGTGATGCTATTTTTATAATATAAAATGATATATGAACTAATATTTTTTTATCCATGTCCTCTTGATCATTTATATTATAATAATGATTATTTTTCTACCCATAATTTTTTAAATACCTTTTATTGGCTAAAAATACTCATCTCGAGTATCATAATAATTTGAATGACTTTAGTGATGCTTTATTTAATTATTATCTCTAGAATTAACTACACTAGAAGTAACACTAAAAGATGTAGAAGAAAAATATTCTCCAATATATCATCTATCTTTTCCAATATGTCCCTTTTACGAATTCCTATATTAAATTGAACTACAAATAATATGATAAAAATTATATTTTTTAAGGAACATACAGCCCTATGTAGTTTTCTCTTAAATTACCCCAAATTATGAGATATATCAGTTATTTAATATACCAACTGATTATCTGATAAATCCATATCAACACTTGATTGAATAATATTTATGAGTTTTTTAAATATTAGATGTATATATGCTAAAAATCATATTTTCTAAACTAAAAAACATTATATTAAACTACCCACTTCACACATTATGTTTTAATTACTTTTCATGTTCTAAAATGACTGATGTTTTAATTATTCTATATAACATTTCCAATTCGACATGAATAAATTTAAATGTAGATATTCAGAGTCATTTAACATAAAAAATTCACCAAATATAATAATTTTATGGATTTTCCATCATCTCTTCATTAGTACTGGTGAAAATTTCATTCTCTACAATTTGGTACTATCTTCTAACCAAAAAATATTCATTCAAATATTAATAATAAAATTATTCATCTAATCATGATAATATTCATAGTTTTCACCATCAATTTTTTTTGGTGTACTATGATTTAAATTTTCCACTATTTTGAATGGAAATCATATTATTACAAAAACAAAACAATTTTTTTAACTACATATCAATGTGAGGAAACCTATACATGATTAGATGATATGAAGGGTAGGATCTCAAACCAAATGTTATTTGAGATAAATAATGTGGGTTCAACTATAAATGGTCTGAGAATAATTTTCTTACAGAAAACCTCAATTTTTTAACCCCCTCAAAATTTTAGTTTATTAGAGGTTAAGATATTTCGATCAATATAAAATTCAGTAGATGTAAGAAAATTATTGAACATTCTATAAAACCAATAAAATGATATTTGAAATATACATTATAAAAACTTCAAAAATTACAATGGAAATTGAAACAATACACAATGTACTTTTTAAAAATCTAATAACTTCTATAAAAGGATATTAATAAAATATAACACCCTCTTACTAGATATGTTTTCTCATTAACCCAAATCAAAAATGGGGACATTAACATGTAATAGGTATCACATTCCCCAAAAGGATATTCTTATTAAAAATTATTAGTGTAAAAACCATTTTCCCTAAAATTATTATTCAATAATATATTCATCCTAAAAATTATTTCCTTGAAATTTAATTATTATCCTAATTAAAATAGAATAATTTCTATTCCCCAAATCCATTCAACACAATGATAACAAAACCATTTCTACAAACGAGTTACTAATTGATGAATTATATTAAAACTTAAAATTAAAAAATGGAAAACATATAGGGAATACAATGAGATCTTCACTAATGTAACCTTTTTGTAGAAACTATAAAAAATAGAAATACTACAATTAGATGTTTACTAATCAATAAGATGTTTCAGGATTCCAAATAACTAGTTTCTCTCTCAGTATCAGTATATTTACTAGTTTTTATGCTTTCCTTGAAGAAGTGGGACTAATTTTAATGAACAAACATTGGTTAAATTCATCAAACATTCTATTAAATTGTAAGAACGTTTGAATAATAAACCTTTATATTTTTATAGAACCAAAATACACCAAGAAACAATTTATGACATCAATATAATCCATAGTAATGATCAATCATCTAGTATATGTTATTTGAATGGAATCCTTAGTTGTCAAGATTTATCACACATTTTATTTCATAAAAATATAATTAACATGTAAGGTTAATGAATTCTTAATCATTATAGAGAAGAATATAAATATTCCTCGTGTTAAATAAGATTTTGTTTTAACCATGCGTTAATGATTTTATTTGTTATCAGATGTTATATTTTATTTTCCATGTCATTGTGAAAAGGTAATGATATGGGTTACAGAGTGTGTATCCACCCATTAGTTATATATTAGAGTATGCACAAACAAAGTGAGTATAGGATTATGAAGAGATAGTTTTCACCTGGAATACATTTCCATATAAATTAATTATTTGGTATTCATGTACATGAAAAATTATTAAGGTGAATAACCAATTTCTTTAAAACATTATTGATGGAAATTTTGATAGAGATTTTTTTTCTTCATCCATTATATGGTATCATCATATTGGGAAGTAGTTTCAATGATGAACATAGATTTATTATGTTTTTAGATAAATAAAAATAAAAGGATCCATCCATGTTGACCTGTCTACAAGAGATGCTATAACCCATGATCAAATATAAATATATCGATGTACTAATGCTAAATTTATGAGTGAAACAAGAAATGTGAAAGATATCAAAGAGTAGAGTAAAGTTATTCTAATGTTATGGAGAATTGTGATGAGGTTTTTAAAAGATTATTTAAATTCCTATTGTATTTTTGAAGAGTTTATGTGTGGTTGATAGTTGTTGGATATATTCTGAATGATATGATTCATGCTCATATTTTCCCAAGAGATGAATGTAGAATGGTCCTTGTAGTTTATCATGGGTTATCGAATCCTCAACACCTAGGAAGTAACCTACAGACACGTATATTCTATGGATTGTTTTTTGCTACGATGTGGCCAACATGGGTTGATTTTAGATGGGTTGAAGGTATCAATAATAGATTTAAGTTAATTCAAATTAAGATAACAAGTTGATCCTATGTTATCTCTTGGGTGGATAGGATGAATTCATTTTTTTAGTTATTTAAATTTCATATATTTGAGATGTATTCATTTAAGAAGATCAAAAAATTCATCACTAACCAGTTTAATACCTACACCATTTAAAACTAATCATGCATACACTTGAAGTAACATTGTTTTGGACACTTCAAGGTAAACATTCGTATTAATAATTGAAGTTTGTGGCATTAAATTCAACAAGGATGAAGGAGTTTAATGATATTTAAACTAAATCCCCAATTAAAATACGTGATTTGAAATTAATTTATTGACAAATAACTTCCAATCCATCCCCTTGGTTCTCCCTTGGATCAAACAATAAAATAGTTATCCCACCATTGAACATATGGTTTCAATGGAAGTGGAATGTAGACTCATTAAGGGGTTAATTGGAGAAGTAAAAAACAATAAAAAGAAAGCAATCACACTACTGTTGTGTGATAAATACCACAAGGTCTGTTGTGAATAAATTCACACATTAATGTAATGATATTAAAGTGATAATAAATAAACAAAATAAGTGGATGTGAAGAACTTTGTATAAGATCTAAGGTGATTCGAACAACTTATATGATAAAGATGAACATTACAAAGCCAAATCGATATAATAAAATTACAATGAAATCAAAGCTCCAAGGATGCTCAATTCTTCTACCAAAAAAGTCTAAAAATAAAATTTTGAATCCTTGGGTGGAGCCTAAAATAGAGGAAGTCACCTCAATTAATGGTCGTGGTCCTAGGTGGGTTGAAAGTTAATAGAGAGTAGATGTTTCCACCCTTGACCCGAGGTGGCAGCCATCTTTCTTGCACTAACAAGATGTGCCTAGAAGACCATATAGATGGTCGAATAGGAGTGGTCGATATAAGACTAAAATGAAGCTCCAGATGTCCCCTATATCTATGTAATATTTTAGAATAATAAAATATTTTTTTCCATGATATGATTAATTTGGTGAGATGATTTTATGGCCCTCAGAATTTGGCCGAGAATTTTATCTCTAAATTGGGGCGCCTTAATAACCATAATGAATGCCGAATTATCATTGGATCTTGAAATATGATTTATTCCTCTATATTTCTTATATCATCCCTGGAAATTTGGGCTTTATTGGGCTTGTATGTTGGGCCCCACATTCTCATCAGTGGGCTGGTGTCCCATATACCTTCTTTATAATTATTTTCATGAAAACCCATTTTGGTGGTCTTCCAATGTAATTCTTCCAACATTCCACAAGTATGAATAGATCCCAATATAATTAAAAACCTGAAAATTAAATATGATAATTAAATCAAGACCATTGGGTTCTTTAAATGATTCTAAAATATGCTCCACATAATAGAGAATTTTAAGAAGCAATTACAATCATAATGTGAAATGATGTTCAAAGTTAAAAATGCACAAAAATTGTGTTTATGAATAATAAAGAAAATTAATATTATATAAATTAACAACAAATATTATCCTCATTTAGTTTCAAATCACAAAACTCAACTTTATATTTTCTAGTCTCGAGCAAAATATATCTCAACCATATGAAATTCGAATTCCCTTTTCAAAAATCAATTTAATAATCAATGATCACAAAAAATCCTTATACCAAAAAATCTTGAAACCTCATCAAAATATTTTAATACATTGAAGTTTCATAAGAACATAAAAATCCAAATCCTATTCCTTTGTTCAAATTCATCACCATATTTCATCCAAAATCAAGTAAGAGTGTTGTTGTGTTGTGCATAACTTTAGATATGGGGGTTCATATTTATTAATGAGGGAAAATATGGAAGAGCTACGTTGAGTCAAATTTCAATATTAAGATGATTATTCAAATTTTTTTTATTGTATTAATTTTTATTCAATTTTTCCATGGTAATTGAAATTTCACTCAAAAGAGTCAACCCCTATAGTGAGACTTTGTTGATGACTTCCAGACTCAAAGACCATAGGGCACCAAGTGTAGCACAATTCTCAGGCATCATCTAAAGTTAACTCATTAAAAAAATTAAATTACCAAAAATAGAGATAAAATTACTATCTTTGGTCTAAAAAACTATTTAATCATGATCCCCAAGTTTTAAAAGCCACTATTTAGGTCATTTCATTTCTCTATGCCCATATTTATTGTATTTTTTAAATTTTTTGTATTGAATACTCATATTAAAACTAAATTGAACACCAAACCAATTCTATTTATTTGTGGTCTCCATGAACTCAAACTAATACCCCACTATCCAAACGACATGTGTTGTGAATATTTTTTTATTTTGATGAAAATATAAAAAAAATATCACATTAGGCTGCCACACATTCAATATTCTATGCTCATGAATAATAAATGGGTTAAAATCAGAATCATGGAATCCTAAATTATTTGATATTCATTTTCAATGTATTCAATGCATATTATAATGTTCAATGTTAAATAAATACTTCCTTCCTTTAGGGCACACATTTTTTAAATCATTCTTTTTTTGAAACAAAAGCATTTTTTATTTTATCTCCCCCAAACATAAAATAACACTGTCCCCATTTTTAATTGAAAAGAGAATTTTGACAGTGGTTGAGGTATATAATGATAATTCAAAAAGAAAATTGAAAATTAGGATCATGGAATGAAATCACCTGGTTGTTGAAGTTGAAATACTTTCTGCTCCCTATTTATCCCTTTATCTCGATGCCACTCTATGAATTACCTAGAAAAAAATTTGAATAAAATGAAAAACAAAAAAAACAATATATATATATATATTAATGAATTTAAAATATAAGTATATATATGAAAATATAAAATAAGGAAGCGCAATAAGTCGTAGGTTAGTGGTAATCGCACACCCATGTCTCCCTTTGGTCCCGGGTTTGAGTCCTCATAGCTTCGCCGGTTGTGACGGGGTTTTCCCGAAGACCGATGTTGTGGCCAATTAATTTTATTATTGTTAATATATTTTTTAAACAATAAAAACATAAAAATAAAAATTAACTGATGATACATTTTATTCATTCTAAATTTCAGGGTAAAGTATTACTCAAGGATCACACCACATGACCCAGATGAATATGGTGCTCCCCTTTCATACCAATCTATACTAATAATAGATGAATAGGTCAAAAAATTATATATTTAAATATATATATATTTATTTATTTATCAAAATGATTAATTAAAACTATTTGAAAAATAAAGATGATTCAAAATAATTGGAAACATGAAATCCACAGGTTTCCTCATGTGTAGTGCTTTGTTTATTGTCTTTATCTCGACATGAATCCTAAATATATCAATTTTTTCCCGGTTTATAGGTTGCCTTAGTTTACTCATCCCCTATTTCATTTTTATTTAATGATTTAATGAATGGTTTTAACCTATGACCATCAACATTTAAAATGTGACCACTAGTGGGATCAAGAATCTCTACTGCCCTATGGGGGTACACATGATGCATTATGAAATGACCATACCATCTAGACCTTAACATTCCTAGGTGTAAATTATGTTTTGAACTATATAAGTGAATGAACTTCTCAGGTTCAAAATGTTTGAATTTGAAATTCTTATATGGGTATTCTGGATTTATAGCTTTATTGATCCTTCAATTTTCATAATCATCCATACATAGTTCCACATGTTCATTGAGTTCTAATTTCCTTTTTTTCTGTCCAATGAGAGGCCACAATTTATTTTCTTAATTTCCCAAAAAGCCTTATGCTAAATTTCAACATGTGAATGGCATGATTTTCAATAAACCAATCTATATGGTTACATTCCTAGGATAGTTTTTTATGCTGTATGATATGCCCAAAGAGCATCTGAGAGTTTCTTAGACCAGTCATTCCTAGAAGGATTGACAGTTTTTTCATGAATATTCATCATATCACTATTTTTAAACACAGCTTGACAATTGGTTTAATGAGGGTATGTAGTGGAAACGATGTGAGAAATCACATACTTATACATGAGTGAAGAAAATGGACTCTTGCAGAAATGTGTTCCTTAATCATTGATTATAGCCCTAGGAATTCTAAATTGAGAAAATTTGTGCTCTTTCAAAAATCAGATCACAACAAAATGGTAATTAGAATTTGGGGGAGTTACTACAATCCATTTTGAGACATAATAAACATCTATGTGGATGTAGAGCTATCAGATAGAGATTGGGAATGGACCCATGAAATAGATTCCCAATTAATCAAATATTTCGACGACCATAATGGGAGTGAGTGACATTTGATTCCTTTTTGTGATTGACCCTACTTATTGACACATATGACTACTTTGAAAAAATTTGTAGGGGTCCCTTGAGAGGGTGGTCCAGAAGAGACTACACATAATAATCTTAGTAGAAGTTTTCTTAGAGGAAAGGTGACCTCTACATGCCTCACTATGACAGAATTTATGTATGGACTCTTGTTCGGATTCTGGGACACACCATTTAATGAATTGGTCAGGTTAGAACATATGATGGTATGGATCATCAAACACATAGTTCCTAACATCAGAATGGAATTTCCTTCGAGCTTGAGTCCCTATGAATTTTAGAATTACTCATGTAACTATAAAATTGGCTATGTCATCATACTAAGGGCAATCAATCACAGAGTATAGGTGTTCATTAGGAAATGAATCAGACACAGAAAGGTGATTTTAGTTGTCTTTAAATTCCATTCTAGAGAGTTGATCAGATGAAACATTTTCAATGCCATTTTTATCATTGATTATGAGGACAAATTCCTATAATAGAAGGACCCACCTAATCAATCTAGCCTTAGAATTTTGTTTTTGGAAGAGTTATTTTTGTGAAGAATGGTCAGTGAACATAGTGATGGGGGATCCTAAGAGTTAACACCTAAACTTCTCTACAGAATACAAAATAGAATGTAACTCTTTTTAAATGTTTGTGTATTAGATTTTGGCATCCTTTATGGATTTTCTTGTATAAACAATAACATAAGTTGTTTTATCACAATAATGTCCTAACATGAATCTGACAACAAAGTCATTGGGATCATACATAAGTTTGAAATGAAGGTTCATATATGGAGTTTTTATAATGGGAGGAGAGGTGAGAGGGGATTTGAGGGATGAGACTGATTCCTCACTACTTTCTGTCAAAACAAATGGAGCATCCTTTACTATGAGAGAACAAAGGTGTTGGGAGATTGAACTAGATTCCTTAATGAATCATCTATAGAAACTGCCATGTCCTAGGAAAGACCTCACTTCCTTTATAGGATTGGGTGATGGAAGGTGATGAATTATGTTATCCTTGGCTTTATCAACTTCAATCACCCTACCTGAGACCAGAAGGCCTAGAACTAGTCCCTCTTTAACCATGAAATGATATTTTTCCTTGTTTTTGACCATATTATTTTCTTCAGATCATGACAAGACTGTATCCACATTCCCCAGTCGTCTCTCAAATTTATTCCCAAACACAGATAAGTCTTCCATGAAGACCTCAATAAAATCTCCTACCATGTTTGAGAAGATTCACATCATGCACCGTTGGAAGGATTTAGGGGTATTGCATAACCCAAAGGGAATGTGTTTGAAATAAAAGGTCCTGAATGGACTTTTCAATGTATTCTTCTCTTGACCCTCTAGGGATACCTCAATTTGATTAGACCCTGAATACCCGTCTACAAAATAGTAGAAATCCTGACCATCCACTCTCTCGTAGACTTTTTCAGTTAATGGTAAGGGGAAAGGGTCCTTCTTGGTGAATTAGTTTAGCTTACTGTAGTCAATGTAGACCCTCCATTTACTACTCACCCTAGTTAGAAGAATCTCTCTATCCTTATTGGTTATCCCTATGATTCCTGCCTTATTGGGAACCACTTGTATTAGGCTAACACACTAACTCTAAGCTATGGAATATATAATACCAAATTGAACAATTTAAAAAATACATTACTCACTACTTCCATGAGATTATTATTGATTCGCCATTGAGGTTGAAGTCATGGATTTGAATCAGATTCTAGAATAGTCCTATGAGTCCCAATAAGTGGGATATTCCTATTAATATCATACAGGGTCCATACAATGGCTTTCTTATGATTCTTAAGGACATATAGAAGCATACTCTCTTGATTGGATTCATGATAAGAATAAATGACAATAAGATTTGTTTGATTTTACCCTAGGAAAGATTACTTGAGTGCAGTAGGAAGTTACTTTAATTCAAGATAAGGTTGGTTTAGAATTTCATAAGAATATTGGGACATTTGATAAAGATAAATTTTGATTCCTAGTGTTTTATATATGATTGATTCCCCATATGTTGAATGTTTAGCTACTGGATTGGTTTGATCAGATTTAGGGAAGGAAGTTAGTGTGGTCTATAAAAAAGTGGTTTCCTAAAAGGATTGAATGATTGTTGGACCTAAGACTTCATCATAAGGGAAATTTGAAAATGAATCATTCTAAGGATATTAACATCATTTATATGAACAAAATAATTCAATATCATCCAGACATAAATATCAATTCAATATTCCTTGATGTTCTAGGGATTCATTATTAATGCTTCTTATCATGTTTAATTCATGAATTTCCTCATCATCCCCTATTTTCAAGCTTTCATTATAGATGTTCAAGACCAGATATATGTTTCCAAAGGTGATGTTCATGTTCCCATTTCAGACTCTGATAACAGAGTTGATTGTTTCAAGGAAGGGATGACCAAGAATAATGAGGGTTTGTTCCATATTTCCTATGTTTTGATGGTTGTCAAATAAAATGAAGTCACTATGGTAGATGAAGTTTTCAAACATTACCAGAACATCCTTTAAAATCCCCTTTGGAACTATAATGTTACGATCAACATGGTGAAGAATGAAAGATGAGGGTTGGATCTCTTCTATACCTAACTTGCAGTACACAGCATATGAGATGAGATTGAAACTATCACCAAGGTCACACAAGGCCTTGAAAACATTTCTCCATCCGATTTCAACATTGATGTTAGGGAATCCTGGGTCTTTTAACTAAGGAAGAATAGTCCCTTGAATGGTGGTACTCACAATAACTGCCAAAAGGACGTTCTTTTTATCTGAAAATTTTATATTAGAAGTCAAAAAGTCCTTAGGATACCTTGAGAAGGTGATAAAACAAAACAAATTGAATATTTTATTAATAATAAATGACATAATTTTATCACATTGTGCTAAATATGATCAATTATGAAATATTTAGGATTAGATCATTGATTTCAAAATTTGATGAATAATCCAATTTCACCCTTTTAACATTCACTGTAGTTTTTCAAGAATAAATATTGTTATGTAAAATATTTTGACTTAAAATATTTTTACTGGGTTTCTGATTTATTAATCTATAAATTTTATTTAGTACATGGGATCTGGATCGTGAATTTGGGTGGAGTAAATGGGCCATTAAAACAAAGCTGGACAGAACCATCCAGATTGGAAAATAATTCACCATTTGGTCCATAGCTTATTCATCTTGGCTTGTAGATAGCCCCAATTTTGAGGGAATCTCGGAAGAATAATTAGGAACAAATCATGTTTCTAGGAGACCATCCAATTCACACGTTTTAGAGTTCAATAATGTGGTGAAGCATGGAATAAAATATTTATTCGAGTTTTCATTTCAAACTTAAAAATGTTATGTAACCCTAGACCTCACAAACAATACTTAAAGTGAGTTTTCACTCATTAGGAAGGTTGGTAGAGACATTGGAAAGGTGTGTCAAAAAGTGTGTCTCTTGGGAGCCCCTCACAACTCTAGGTAGAAGGATGGATTTCTGCTAACATATCTTCCAAAAAGGATCTCCTCTCCCACCTCCTCTTTGAAATAATTTTCTTTCATGTTTTTCTCTTGAATTATACATCAATTTATCTTATGTATTATTCACTTTTATACTTATCTTAATCATTATAATTGGGTTGGAATCAAGAGTGGAGACAAGATTGGGTTCAACTATTTCAATCCTTTGCTCATGTAAAATGTCTCCCTGATGACCCCACCTCCCATGGAAGAATAGTTTTTTAGTGATTGATTTACCATCTACCCTCAACATTTAATTATTTTGAATCACTGAGATACATTAAATCGCTGCATATGATTCAATAATTTTGTTTTTAAATTTGAAGAAACTATGATATCAATTTATTATTTACCACAAAACACATGAGGTCGATATTTTGTGCAAATTGTTAGAGCGCTATGTTAATCGGTAATACAAAACTACACGAGATAAATTTGTAGAGATAAAATATAATCCCTAAAATCAATTTATCTTTATTTCCTGAATGGATATATTCTCTAATTAACCACTGCCCATAAGCTAACCATAGAATAAAAATCATAGTACGGGGATGTGATTGCATGTTCTGAAGCTATTCCAGGGTTTAAGTAATTCATCTTTGTGATTGTGTTAACTCTCGTAGGGTTCAAGGGTTAAGAATTTTAGGGATTCAAAATAATGTTGATATTGATTTAAATAATATTTATTAATATGTAAATTAAGAGGTATAGTTAGATTGATTACATCTTTTAAAATATTTTCTATAAAAACATATTCTTTTTGCATCTTTTTAATCATACATCATTTCAAAATTATAAACAAACACAATGAATTTTTTTTCCAGAAAACTTCTTCTAGTATTATAAATGATAACCCCCCATCATTTCAAGTAGAGTTTTAATTAAAATATATTTTATATTTATAATACCTTTACGAAGTTTTCTTAATTTACTTCCTCATTTCAGAGATGACCTTTTTCTAGCACTCTGGTGCACCTAAGTACCAAATAATCACTTATCATTGGAGGGCGCCCACGATAGCTCCTTTCAAATTTGGCACTATTACTGGAGAGGTGAATAATTTATTTAAAAAAATATATGTATTTATTTTATTTCTTATTTATTTCTTTTCACCTCCTCTTTCTTTCTTCTTTCTCCTTTCTTATGTTTTTTCTCTTACTCTCTTCTTATATTTTTATCGACATACTCAAAAATATTTTCTCTTAATTATGTTCCACTTATCATTATTTTCTTTTCATCATTCATTTCATTATGACATGAACTAATCCTGAAGATCTCTTAGATATTTACCTTGAGATTGAACGTAGCCTAAGGGCATGAATCAGACACTCTAAGTCTACATGAAATTTCAATATTCAACTAGTTAGAGAATTCCTCCACTTTCAAACATTGAAATTGTAATAAATTCGAATTCCAGCATAAAACTAGAACTGAGGGCTAAAAATAATGGAAACGAACATAATAGATCCATTCAAGAATTTGTGGCACCAGATATTAACTATTAAAAAAATTGTATTGCATATGCAAATTTTGAATCAGACATTCAATTAAAATCTGTATTAACTCATCTTATTCCAAAATCACATGGTCTCTTAGGTAAGGATCCTAATAAACACCAAAAATTATATAATGAAGTTTTCTCAACCTTGAAACCAATAAACGTATCAGATGACCAAATAAAATTAGGGGAATTCCCATTATCACTTGATAGAGCTGTGAAAGATTGGATGTATTATTTTCAACTTGATGATGTATCTTGTTGCAACGATTTAAAATGACTTTTCCTGAAGATATTTTTTCTAGCATCAAGGACCAGTTCTATCCGTAAATAGATCTATGGGATCAAGAAAGAAAAACAGGAGTCAATGTTTGATTACAGGGAGAAATTCAAGAAGTTTTGTGCAAGCTTCCCACATTACCAAATCAGTGGGAAACTACACATCCATTACTACTATGAAGAACAAACACCTATGGAGAGAAGCATGGTGGATTCTGTAGTAGGATGGGCATTGGTGGACAAGACAACAGTAGATTCACATGCGTTGATGGACAAAACGGACCATGACTCCCAACATTTTGGTGATCGAGGTACACCACATGTCCGAGGAGTACATCATGTAAGTTCATCTTTTCATTAAATTCATTTGATTGATACCTAGTTAGAAGAAATGAAAACTATTGTGAGACAGATTGCATCTTCTCAAAAGACGTCCCTACCCCCTCCATCAAGGCCTTGTGGCATTTTCCCTATGACAAGCCACCCAACTGACTATTGTCCACAACTACAAGAGACAGAGGATTGCACATCAGTATTCCTAGGGAGACCTTTTCAGTAGCAACTACCATATCCCCAAAAGAAACATGATTCTTTTGAACTAACAAATAACCAATGGTGGAAGGATCAATCAGACATGAGGAATGGATCTGGATAGAAACAAAGGCCTCCCTATCAAAAAAACATCCAATAGCCTCAAACTTACAAGGGATTCCAACAACCCCAATGAAGATTTGAAGCCCAAACATCACCAATCCAACGACAATGGAATCCCCAACCCAAAGTAGATTCTAATACTTATGATCTTTTGGAAAAAGTTTTTTTAAATCAATAGAATGAGTTGAAGAGTCACGGTTCGGAGCTGAGGGAGTTGAAGACTCAAATGATCTAGATTTCCACCACCCTCTATGCACTAGGAAGTTAGAATTATAGATATCTACCTTTCCAACCAACTCTAAATCCAAAGCGTAATGTCGGTGACATCACATTGAGAAGTGGGAAGCAAACCACTGATGCTTCTCTACCTACAATTCCATTGGGATATAACTAAACTCTAAAAAAGTCCACTTCCACATCAACTAATAAGCAACCCATAGAGAATGATAAAGGAAATAAAAAGATTAATGATGTTACTCTTAAACCCATTCCTTTTCCAAATAGGCTTGTTAAAACCAAGAATATGATTGAAGAAGCAATGCAAAAGGATGATTTGTACACATTCAATCATGTGGAGTTCACAATTCCACTACATAAATCCCATAAGAAAATTCCAAGGTATGAAAAATTCTTAAAAAAAATTGTACCAATTGATGAGGGCTCATGGGAAATGGAAGGATCAATCTTGGAAAGAATGTGTCAGCATTCATTACGCCAACTATAGAAATGCAGACAAACTACAAGGATCTTGGGACATTCATATTCCCATGTACCATATGGGAGTTACACTTTTATGATGCACTTTTTGATTTGGGATCATCTATAAGTGTGATTCCTCACTCTCTATTCACTTATTTTTAGGATTAGTGATCTGAAGACGATGAGAGCAGTTGTGAAATGGTGAATAATGATACAAAAAATCCAGCGGGAGTCCTTGAGGATGTACTTGTATGGGTAAAAGACCTGATATTTCTAGTAGATTTCTATGTGCTTAACATGGAGGATGAACTGGTAAGTTCTCATGCTCCCATTATCTTAGGTATACACTTCCTCAAAAACTCAAAAACCTCTATAAATGTCAAATATGGTACACAATCCATGGAATTTTTGAATGAAGTTTTGATTTTTAATGTTTTGGATTCCATGGAGTACCCCTTAGAGGATGATTCTGCATTTGTTATCTCCCATTTTGAACCACCAAATAAAAACACTATGGAATTTGATTATTCTATGCATAGGGAGATTATGAGTATTGGTTCTAATATGATGTCTAATAGTACTTCCAAACCTATTTCTAAAGCACATGACTCTATTGTATTTTATCTTGAAATGGATTCATATTCTAATTTTGATAATATGAACTCAAATTATGACATGGATTTTGACTGTGATAATGGATATGTTACCTTATTCTCTTATTTTGATGAAGCATATTCTGATACTGATGCGCTTTGTGCACATATTTCAATTCCTTCTATGTCTCCATCCAAACACCACCACCCTACACGTGAACTCAAGCCATTTCCAACAAATCATAAATACTCATACTTGTTGAGTGGTGAGAGATTACCTATAATCATTTCTAACAATATCCCTTTTGAACATGAAGATAAACATTTGAATATTTTTAGGGATAATATCAGGGAAATCGGGTGGAACTTGGCTGACATATCAGTTATTAGAACCTCCATTTTCATGCTTAGGATTCTTTTGGAGGATGGGGATAAACTAGTGAGGCAAACACAAAGGACACTCAATCCAACAATTCCTAAGGTTGTTAAAAAAGAGGTGTAAAATTTTCTCAAGGAATGTATAATCTATCCCATTTCCTATTCTCATTGGGTAAGTCCTATTCAGGTTGTTCCTAAGAAAAGTGATGTTACTGTTATTAAAAAAGGTAAAGATGAGTTAGATCCTTTGAGGGTGAAAAACTGTTGGCATGTGTGTATTGATTTTAGGAAACTGAATCAGTCTTCTAGAAAGGACCATTTCCCTCTCTAATTTATTGGTCATATGCTTGAGAGACATTCTTGGAAAACACATTATTGTTTCATTGATGGATATTTTGGATATTTTTAGGTTCTTATTGCTCCTGAGGATCAGGAGTAGAAAACATTATCATGTCCTTTCGGTATGTTTTCCTATCAAAGGATGCCATTTAGACTTTGAACACCCTAATTACCTTACAAATATGAAAGTTAATTATTTTTCTAATTTTATTGAGACCAGCATGGAGTTATTCGTGAATGATTTTACAATGCATGGGTCTTCATTTGATGAATGTCTATGTAGTTTGGGGAAGGTGTTGAATCATTGTATTATGTTGAATCTGGTCCTAAACATTGAAAAGATA
Organism: Viscum album; assembly: GCA_963277665.1. NCBI lineage: Eukaryota > Viridiplantae > Streptophyta > Magnoliopsida > Santalales > Viscaceae > Viscum > Viscum album. The sequence continues at coordinate 1,204,120,994 of OY728145.1, forward strand.
TCATTCATGGTAGATCATGTCATTGTCACAGGGCATGTGGTATCAAAACAAGGGATAAAGGTTGATTGATATAAGGTAGATTTTATTTCATCTTTACCATATCCTTCAAGTGTGCGTGATGTTAGATCATTCATAAGGCATGCAGGATTTTATCATCACTTCATCAATGATTTTTTTTCAGATTGCTCTTCCTATGTGGCGATTACTTCCAAAAGATTCATATTTTGTGTTTGATGAATAATGTTGGAATTATTTTGATGATTTAAAATAATGTCTTACCACTCCACCTATCATACACCCCCACAGTGGGATATTCCTTTTGAGATTATGTGTGACACATCCTATTTCAAGATTGGGGTTGTCTTATCTCAGAGGGTGGATGGACGTTCATATGTGATTGGCTATGCATTTAGGACGCTAGATTTATCCCAATAAAACCACACAACCATGTAAATGGAGTTTCTTTTGTCATATTTTCTTTAGATAAATTCAGTTCATATTTATTGGGCTCTAATGTAGTTGTTTTTTATGGCCACGTAGCTCTGAGGTACCTCTTAAAGAATCCATATGTAAACACGAGGCTGATCCGATGGATGCTCCTTCTTCAGGAATTTGATTTTGTGATAAAGGAAAAAAGAAGTCGGAAAACTTGGTGGTTGACCACATGAGTAGGATTACTCACACACTAGAGGATGACACCTTGTACCAGGTACAACTTCAGGACACTTTCCCTGATGAGCATCTTTATTCTATCTCTGGTACACATCCTTGGTATGCAGATATAGTTAAATAACTTTTTCCCTCTAAAATACTTGAATATTTAATGAAATATCAAGTACAAAAATTAAAATGTGAGTCTATGTATTATATTTGGGATGATCCGTACCCCTAGCGCATGTGTAGTTATCATGTTATTAGGAGGTGTTTACCTGATCATGAGTTGGAGTCTGTTGTAAATTTTTGTCATACACTTTCTTGTGGTGGACACTTTCTACCACAATCAACAGTTAGGAAAGATTTCGAATTTGGATTATATCATCCTAGCTTATATCATGATTCCCATGTGTTTTGTAATTCATGCTCTAGTTTCCAACACACTGGGAACATTTCTAAGTGACATGAGATGCCCAAATAAACCCCCTATTATTATATGAGAATTTTCATGTTTGGGGCATTGAATTTATGGGGCCTTATCCTAATTTATTTGGATTTTTTATATATTTTGGTTGTTGTTGATTATGTGAGTAAATGGGTGGAGGCTAAGGCCACCAGGACTGATGATTATCATGTTGTTGTGGACTTTTTCTAAGAACATATTTTTTCAGGTTTGGAGTACCGAAGGCTATCATCAGTGACCAAGGGACCCATTTCTGCAATCAGAAATCTTCATCCCTTCTTCAGAAGTATGGGGTGACACACAAAACCTCATCACCATACCACAGTCAAAAAAATAGCTAGGATGAGGTCTCAAATAAGGAATTGAAAGAAATTTTTGGTAAAAATGTACAACCAAATAGTAAAGATTAGAGAAAACACATGGATGATGCATTGTCAGTATATAGAAAATCATACAATAAACCCATTGGTATGTCCCCATTTCATATTGTATTTGGGAGAGCATGGAATCTCCAAGTGGAGGATGAGCAATGGGCTTATTGGGCTATAAAGAAATGCAACATGGATTTCTGCCAAGCTCGAATCCAAACGAAGCAGAAAATTCAAGATCCTGGGGAGAATCGATTGTCTTCATATGAGAACTCAAGGCTCTACAAGGAAAAATAAAATGTATATCATGATATAATGAACCAACAAAAGGAGTTTCATGTTGGAGAGAAACTCCTTCTCTATAGTTCATGACTGAAAATAATTCCTGGTATGTGACATTCTAGGTGGTTAGGTCCTTCTATTGTGACTAATGTTTTTCCTTATGGTGTAGTGGATATCACACTATAGGGCACAGGAAAGAGCTTTATAGTCAATGGGAAACATTTGAAGATATACATTAAGGGACTTCCTACTAATGTAGTGGATTTTATCACACTGCATGACCCCTTCATCACTTGAGCATATCAGGCTTTTCCTAACCCTTTAACTTATTTATTATTTCTCTTATTTAAAATTATACATTTCATGTGCATATATCATCTCATAGGTTTACATTGAGGACAATGCAATATTTTATGTGTGGGGGAGGGAACATTATAGTTTAGTATTTTCAATTGTTTTCATGTTTAAAAAAATTGTGTTTTTTTTATTTTTATTTTTATTATTAATCAATTTTCTGTGTGTTTTTGAATCTTTTGAGTAGAAATGATTCTCATAACCATTTTAAAATCATTATCAATATGTGAAAAAAATTTACCCTTGAAACTTATCTAAAATGAATTATGAATTGACTTTGTTTCCAGTACAAATATTTAGTAATTTCTTCAAAAGTACATTGAATTTTGAATCCCATGCCACATATCTCTATCTTTATATTTGAAATCACTTTCCTGAGAGGATTCTAAACCATTATTTACATATTCTTTACATTCACCTCACTTATTGAGAGAACATAACCATCCATGATTTAAGAAGAATTTGATTTATTCTTGTTAAAAATTGAGGGTATGAGGTACTTATGTTTTAATTATTGAAGAATTTGTTTTGTATTAAAGCCCATATTTCAATGAATCCTATTTTATAAGGGCCTACCATGAACATTTAATCCTTTTAGACCATATAAGTCATGAATATACTATTAGGATAGCCACATTACAATCCAATTTTCCCTATCCAACCAACTCTTTAAGTGAAATTTCATAATCTAGTTAAACTTATGTATGGGGGAAGCTATCTTTTATTGTGCTACGACATTTTGTTATACATTGGGTGGAAATTTATATTCTAAAATTATGTGTTTGTTTCTGAAGAAAATAATTTTATTGAAAGTTGTTTCTTTCCTGGAGATTTCATGATAGGTGAAGTTCTGCATTTCCATAGATTCTATAAAGAATGAAATTTGTGCCTATCTAGAGCTTTCACAAAATACTATTTTGAAGAATATTGAAATTTTTGATACTGAAGTTATGAACTATGTAAACATTCTAGGACATTTCATGATGGTGGATCTGAATTTATGATAAGTGTGTTAATGAGGAGACCATATTTAAGTTAAAATTAGATTAATTCAAATTTGGTTCAAAAAGAATTAAGCCCTCCTCATTCAGCCTTAGAGTTTTTCCGATCTAAATCTTAACAACTGGAAGCCACAGAACAACCCTGAAAAGTCCTTATGATAAACATATATCTTTGACTCACATCAGGTGATGATGTAGGAATTTATCAAGATTATGGTGACCGTTGTATTAGTTTGTATTAGAAAGACACTGCTATAAAAAGACATTTTTGTGATAAGAGAAAATACAAGTTAGGTATGTTTTTTGTGCATGGGGGGATAAATGATGTGGAAATACATTGAATGATATAAATGGAGAACCTGAAATAATGTTTTTTATGAGGCATGATATCTTTTATTTCATGGGGTGGAATTCTTGGATCTCAAGGATATGTTTTTAAAAATTATTTTGATTTAATATTGATCTTCACTTGATATATAGTTTTTCCCAGGAGTGAAAAATGATATGTGTGGGGGAGTTAATAAAACACTATTTTGTTGAATATTTTATTGATAATAAATGACATAATTTCCTCACATTGTGCTAAATATGTTCAATTATGAAATATTTGGGATTAGATAAATCATTTGCAAATTTGAAGAAAAATCCAGTTTTACCATTTGAAATTTCACTTTATTATTTAAAGAATAATTTTTTTAATTTAAACAATTTTGACATAAAATTATTTAAATTTGTTCTGTACTTAATGGGCTAAAAATTCTATTTAGGAAATCGGTGTTGGATCGTGCTTTTGTGTGGAGTAAATGGGCCATGAAGACAAAGTTGGATAGAACCATTCAGATTGGACAATACTTTACCATTTGGCCCATATCGTCTTTATCCTAGCTTGGATTGAGCCCAAATATTGGGGAAATCTCGAGAATATAATTAGGAACAGATATTCTTTCTATAATTCCAACCAATTCACTTGTTTTGGAGGACAAATATGCGGTGAAATGTGGAATAAATTATTTGGCCATGTTTTCATTTCAAATATACAAAAGTAATGTAACCCTAGCTCTCACAAAATCAACTTATAGGGAGTTCTCACTCTTTCAGAATTTTGGTCAAGTATTTTGGATGGTTTTTACGAAATTGTGTTTCTTGGGAGCCCATCACAACTATTTTAGGAAGGAAGGCTTTGTGAAAACATCTCTTCCAGAACGGCTCTCCTCTCCCACCTCCTCTTTGTAATTATTTTTTTCCATGTTTATATCATGAATTTTTCATTAATTTATCTTCTTTGTTCTTCCCTTTTCTTCTTCTCTTAATCTTCTTAATTAGGATGTAATTAAGAGTGGATACAATATTTGGTTCTACCCTTTCAATCGGTTTCTCATTCAAAACCTCTCCACAATTACCACACCGCCCAAAGAAGAGTAGTTTTTTAGAGTTCAATATATCTTCTACCCTATTCATTTATTGGTTTTGAATCATTTATTGACTTTAATAGATGGAATATAATTCATGAATTGAGTTTTTAAATTTGAAGAAACTACAAAATAAATTGAAGAATTAACACAAAAACAAGCGAGGTCAAGATTTTGGGTAAATTGTGAGAGGGCGATCTTAATCGGTAATACAAGACTACACGAGATAAATTTTGAGAGTTCAAATATAATCCATAAAAAAAATTCATTCTCATTTTCAGAATTGATATGTGCTCTAATTCACCACTGACCATAAGCTATCCTTTGTACCATAATCACAACCAGGTGCTATGATTGCATGTTCCGAAGCTAGCCTAGGGTTTAAGTAATTCATCTTTGTGTTTAAGTTAACATTCTTAGGGTTCAAGGGTTAAAAAATTTGGGGATGATAATTAAGTGTATATTGATTTAAATGATAATGATTAATAATTAAATTAAGAATTAGTGTTAGATTGATTATGTTGTTTAAAATGTTTTCTAAAAAAACATCTTTTTGTTTCATCTTTTTAATCAAAATTCATTTCAAATTTAAAAAAAGAAACAATTCATTCTTATTCCAGAAAACATACTCATATTTTATAAACTATAACCCCCCATCATATCATATAGGGTTTTTATTCAATTATATTTTATTTATAGAATACCTTTATGATGTTTTTTTAGTTTACTTTCTCCTTTTGGAGATGGCATTGGTCAGCCAGTCTGGTGCACCTAAATACCCAAAAACCACTAATCATTTGATGGTGACCAAAACATGACCTTACAGTAGGCAGGTACGGTTTAAATTTAATCGAGATGATGAATGTTTATCTTTACTTGATTAATGATTTCCCTCAAATTTTCACTCAATTCATCATCGGTTTCCCCCCTCATGCATTGAGGAAATGGTGCAGGTTGTAGGGTTGTTTGCTAAATAGTTTTTTCTTTAACATTGTTATCAGTTTCCTCAGTTTTATCATGTGGTTAATTTTAATTTTAATTATAGTTTTATGCTTCACATGGTTTTTTACTTATGTGTTCAGGTTATTCAATTGATTTCCCACATCTTAAAACAGTCACAACCTTTAGTTGATCATGAGTTGTTTGAGTACAACTTGACTCTCCCCTTGATGTTGAGGATGGTACCTCCTATGTAGGAATCGGTGCTATTACAGTTTTGGTGGTTTTAAATACTTTTTTATAGAAGAGACTTCTGAGTTCATTATTTCCATTTGATTGCACAATTGGTCCACTAGGATTTATGGAATAGTTTGGGTTGGTGCTTGAGATGATTGGTTTATCCCAAGGGGATATTTTGGAAGTGGGATTGTAAGTTGAAAATAGATCGGTTTCTATTATTATTGAATATTTTTGGTTTGAAACTGGTTATGGGATTGGATGTTCTGATGGTGGTATGGATTTTGTCCCTGTGATTGGCAAGGTTTATGGTTATCTTTCCAGCAGAAGCCTAGGTGGTCATTTTACCTTGGGTTGAAGGTGTTTTGTTATTAAGGATTTTGAATGTCCAAAGAATTTACATCCATTGGGAGTACTCCTAAAAGAACATCCCTAATGGATAGAATGGTTGGGTAGTTGTTTGTCTTATGGTCATGTTTTTCACAAATTGTGCAAACAGGGGCTACAGTTTGGATTTCATGGACATTCCTATGGTCTATCTCTTCAACCTTCTTAGAGTGTGTTGTGAGTTTATCCATAAGTCATTCATCTTATATAAGTTTATAAATTCTAGTAGTTCATTGTGACTTTTTAGAATTAGGTGAAATTCCCCATGACTTGTTTTTTTCAGCAAGGATTTCTTGTTACTTGTAAGCATAATATTTGGATTTGTTTTTAAAGGTTTCATTACTCATCATGTCAATGCCTTATTTGTTACCCAGACCTAAACCATCATAGAAAATTCTCACATTTTATGTAATATAAAACCCATGGTGTGGAACCATGATTAGAGGGTCTTTGAACCTCTCCCATGTTTCATAGAATGACTCTCTCTCTTTTTCAAAAATGTTTCGGATAATATTTTTAAGTGTAATTGTTTTGCGGTGGTTAAAATATTTTTTGTAGAACTATCTCTGTAGTTTTACACAAGATTTGATGGATGATGGTATCTATTTTGTTAGACGATTTTATCTCAATACATTAATATAAATGGAAATATTCTCTTCGTAGCTAATTCTTGTTGACTTGGGGGACACATGGCTTCTAGAATGTCATCGAATTCCTTAACGTGAAGGCATGGAATATTGGACTCCATTCCATGGAATGTGGGATGATGGATTAGGATAGGGGGATTAATGATGTAGTTGGAATCTACTAGGGAGTTGTGTCTAATGCATTAGGGGGCATTGGTCGAGGAAGGTGTGAGGTAGTCATTCACGGTTTGATCAACTGCATTCCCCATGTTTAGGGATGCCTCATTTGGATTTCCATTTTGGTTGCCACCCGAGTTTATGAGATGGTTTCTTTGAAAACCATACATTGAAATAATCTCAATTTTGGACTCTGGAGTATCAATAGAATTACGATCTAATGGAAACAATCCCATATGTTCACTTGACTCACCAACCCTAGGACATTCCACCCAAACTAGACATTTTGATTTATCATGGGTGTAGGAAGACACACACCCGAGAAAAAATGAGAAATGGACAAGATAAGATATCTTGGGTGAGAATATAATAAAATGTGAAGAATAGAATGGGTGTTGAGATGAATTACTTGGGTCCCCAACAAAAGTGCCAAAATTTGATTCATGCTCAAAATTTCCAAAGAGATGAAGGTAGAACAGTCCTTGTATTTTAGCTTGGGTTATCCAATCCTCGGAGACCTAAGAAATAACCTATAGACACGTACATTCTGTGGATTTTTTTGGCAATTAAGTGGCCAACATGGGTTGATTTTAGATGGTTTTATGTTATCGGAAAAAAATTTAAGTTAATTCAAATTAAGATAATGAGTTGATCCTAGGTTATCACTTAGGGTGGATTGGATAAATTCCTTTTTAATGATTTTAATTTCTTATATTTGAAATGAGTTAATTTAAGAAGATTAGAAAAAATTATCACTTACTAGTTTAATGCCTAAACCATTTAATTATAATCACTTACACACTTGAAGGATCAATGTTTTTATCACATCAAGGTAAATATTCATATTAGCACAAGAAGTGTGTGGCCTTAAATTCAACAAGGATGAAAGAGTTTAATGATCTTCAAACAAAATTTCCAATTTAATGAAGTTATTAGAAATTAATGGAGTGAAAAATAACATTCCAAACAACCCATATAAACTCCTTTGGATCATCCCATAAAAGAGTTATCTCACCATTGATTCTATGGTAACAATGCATGCAGAAAGTAGAAACATGAGGTGGGAATTGGAGAAGTGAAAAAACAATTAAATGAAAGAAAACACTCCACCTTTTAGTGAAGAATATCACAAGGTTTGGTGTGAATAAATTCCCACCATACGGAAACAATATCAAATTGATATGAAGAAAAACTGAATAAGAGGACGTGAAGAAATTTTATTATGAACTAAGGTGATTCGAACAACATACATTAGAAATAAGAACGTTACAAAGCTAAATCAACATAATAACATTACAATGAAAATGAGGCTCCAGGGATGCTCAAATTTTCTACCACTACTGCCTAAAATAGAATCTTTTGAAGCCTTTTATAATTCCTACAATAGTGGAATCCACCAAAATTAATGGTGTTGGGCCTAGGTGTGTGGATTGTTAAGAGAGTGGACTTTTCCACCCATGACCCATGGTGGAAGCCAGCTTGCTTCCAACGAACAGATACTCCAGATATGCCTTCTAGCAGGCCTAATTGGGGTGGGTCATAGAGGAAAAACATTATTCTCCAGATTTCCCCAAGATCATTTTAAAATTTCAGCCCAAAATAATTTTTAGTTTTCGAGATATGATTAAAGTGGTGAGATTCGTTTATGGGCCTCAAAATTTGGCCCCAATGTTTATTTCCAAATTGGGTCACCTTAATAACCACCATGAAGGCCTAATTAGCACTTGATCATAGATACCAATTTGTTCCTCTATATGCCTTCTGGAATCCCAAGATATTTTGGCTTCATTGGGCATGTATGTTGGGGACCACATTCTTATCAGTGCACTAGTGTCCAATCTGCCTTCTCCAGTATTGTTTGCATGAAATCCAATTTTGGTGGTCTTCTAATGGGAATCACCCAATACTCCACAAGGATGAAGTGTTCCCAATATAATTAGAAATCTGAAAGTCAAATATTGAAATAATATCAAGATCATTGGGTACATTAAATTATGTTAAAAAATGTACTACATAATAGTGCATTTTAAGAAGGAATTACAATGATAATGTGAAATGATGTTCAAAGTGTAATATGAAAAAAATGAAATTTATGAATAATAAAGCACATGAATATTATATATATTAACAATTAATATTATCCTCATTTAGTGGCTAATCAGTATCCCTAGTACGAAATTAATTGAATCTATATTTTCTTCCAAAGTACAGAGTCCACATATACAAATTCCCTAAATACGATAATTCAATTAACAATGAAATCCACATGTGATAAAAATCTTATATATGAAGAAGAATGGGATGTAAGGACACATATTAAAATTATTTTAATGACTTTTGGGTATGTATGAAACTAACATAAGTTTATTTTAAAATTTGAAATAGGACATGTGCATTAATTCCATCAAATATGGATCCACATAGTAAAATTCCTCATGTATGAGGTTTTTTAATTATAAAAAAAATTACATAGAACAAATATACTGTGAATCCGAATTCAGATACTACAAAAAAAATGAATCTATATTTAGCTAAATTTGATATTGTAATCAAAATTTAGGTAAATGATCCCACATATGAATATATGGACTGATTAATTGAATTTCACCACCATGTATCCAAATTATAATATATGATGAATTGATATATGGGAATGCTTTTTAGAATTTAATAAATATGACTAACATAAATTTATTTATCCATGTTTCCCACACATGCCTGATAAAATCTATACAATGCCATTACCATTTATTCAATTGATGAAACTAATTTCAGATGGTACTGAAGTTATTCTTCATCGATTCAATAATTAGATGTTCCTTTATTTTAATTTTATTCATGAAAATTATGAAAATTGATCTAATGTTAACAAATGGAATGGGATGATCAATGCTAACTAAAAATGGGTGTTACTATATTTCTTTATTTTTAATGAAATCAATTAAGATGATGATTGTTTTTTGTATTCATGTAATAGATATCATTATTCTTAGAAAAGAGGCGATCTACTACTATTTTGAGAATGTTTAATTGATAGGTTACACTATATATATTATTTGATAATGTAAATTTATTTATTGGGTTTTACAGATCAATACAGATGAATATCAATTAAACAAAAAAATTTCATTCTTCAACGACAATATAATATGGATCTGAGGTTTTTCGAGGTCTTATAAGTGATAATGACTGAATTCAATGAATTTACATAATATATGATCAATAAGTAGAACTATAGTGTGATATTAGTAGTGATGATATTTCATACACTAACATTTCTTTGTTGAATGACATATTAACTGCTATGAAAAATGAATCATGCTATGGTATATAATTTAAGTATTTTTTAGATTATGAATTTTAAGTGAATAAGCTAACATGATCAAATCAACATGTAACCCATTTTTACAATGAAAATATTTCTTTCTAAAAGTAAAATACTTAGTTCTTGCCAATGTGGATATTTCAAAATGGAACTTGTTGATAGAATAATATAAAGTATTAATCATTCACTATATGAGGAAAATTATTATGATGATACACATTTTATTTACATAAATTGAGCCACTCATGTATGGATGAAATTAAAGGAAACAATAAATATAATACATTATGATAAATAAGGCACTATTCAATGGTTTTTAATTACTATAGAATAACCGACTCCTATATCTGAGATGGAGTATCAAATATCTCTCTTTATGAGTATGAACGAAGTCTATATTCATAAAAATTTGAATTTTTATGGGGTATCCAGGCTATAATAAGATGAATATGTTGTTCATAATTTGGATATAATTTTTAGAGAGATAGAGATCAAACATAATTTGACATAAGATAATTGAGGAACGACTGACAATGTTGTGTTCTATACATCAAATATCGAGACCTCCAATAACATAGTATAGGGGAAGCCATTGGGTTGATCAATTGATGAACTATGGAGATCAGATGTGGTGGATTCTGAGTTATATAAATTCTATCTAGAAGATTATAATGTATTCATGGAATCTAATATTATTTTAATAATAATTTATATATATATATATATAAATAAACCCTATAAAAACCGTGTATCTACCTCTAAGAATCACTATAGAGGAATACAGGAATATATGGAGCGGGAATATATACAACAAGAGTGATTTAGGTTCTTCATAGAGATCATTTTGTGACTCGATGAATACAGTGTAGAAATATTATGATACGTTTCGTGAGAATTTTAAAAAATAATTCTCATTAGACACTAACATTTTAAGCATTGTGATATGTGGTATCGGTGTGGGAAACACCAACCATTTTATCGACATATGATTGTATTAGAGAATAAAATAATTTTTTTAAATGAAATTCATGAAACGGAAAAATTATTTTCAATATATATTTTAAAAATATCATCATCCTATTACATACTTTAATTATGTTTAACTAATATTCCATTCCTAGATTGATCTTTTGATGAATAATTTTTGTACCTTGATACTTATACAAGAACTCAATACATCATATTTAGAATATGGGACATATATTTCTAGGTTTCTAAACATTTTAAATAAAAAAACTCATGGTCCCTAATTCTACACTTGTCACACTCAAATAGAGCCTACCATTACTGTCGATGCTTGAAATTATCCCTCTTCCACTCTACATCACTTCAACATCACACCACTCAGCAATAAACACCATTGACACACCCCAAATAACTCATCCTCAAGGTGAAATGGTTTTTTCAAATCTCAAGACAACCTTGAATCATTTTTCTCACCTTTTTTGGCCACTATGTAGTCCATTTCAATGATTCATGAGGATGCTGGTCATGTTGGAGGATTGGAGGATCCACCATTTTTTCTTGACATGGAGTCTCTACTGAGGAACTAAAGAACCCATGTGGTTTCTTGTCATGTGCATCAAACCCATATGAACTATTCACAAATTAGTGCTTCCCTGAGGAATATTTTCCCTGGCTGAAAATGTAATCCGTGGGATACCTATAGCATATTTAAACACCAGATAATATAAAGGGCTTAAAAAATATCACCATCAATCTTAGAGATTTAATTTTTGATGGAATAAGACTCTATGAATGATCCTTTATCTAAAAAATGTTGGTAATTTTTCCTCTTCTAGGTTGACAATAATAAAGAGGAGGCCACCTTCTAGAGGTGGTATGGATTATCCCTTTGTTTTAATTTTCCTCATCTATAATTTTTTTAGTTTCTTTTATACTAAATTAATTCATGTAATTAAATTTTTTAATATTAGTGTTTCCACTAAAATATATCTATTGTATTATTCTTCTTCCCCTTCTATTCAATTCTTTTTCTTCCATGTGACCTCTTACTCCGAATAATGGGATGTTGACTGAAGTTAGGGACTTAGAAGTGGATCGAGTGTACTTGAATTATACCATTAAATAATTTAATTGTTATTAATATAATTTTTGTTATTAATTGTGATAAATATGATTTCAACTATTTTCCTCTATGACATGGAATTTAAAATAATTTCTATTATTTTATTTATATTTTTTCGTTTCATTATATTGATCAAAAAATCTTTATACAAGTGATTTGTGCCATTTAATGGATGACATATAATATGATGGAGATATATACTAAAAAGTACCACACTCTCCTATTGAGGTGTTTCATAATACTTGATTATTTGAGGTGGTCGTATTTAGTTTGCATTATAATGGGTTTTTTCAAAAACTATAAATATGTGGATTATATTTTAGGATTAACATTTCATTATTCCAGTAAAAGATTGAATTTAAAAAAAAATGAATAATAAATGAACCAAAGCTGAACCCAAAGGCTAAGTACATTAATTTAATCTTATAATTCATCCATAAGTAAAGAGAGTTGAAATTTATATTTTTAACTACATTACAAAAAACAACCACAAATGATTAATTATTTTAGTGATTTAAAAACAAAATCAAGTAGTTTTGTTCAATTAGAGTTAGTGAATAAATGTTACGATACATATTTGAGATGACTCTGTTCGGCCATTGTGTAATGCTTTAAAAATAGAAATGTTATTTTCCACACCACATGATAGGTGTGTGTAAAGAATGGAATCATTTTTATTGATCCAAGAATTAGTTTTTTATATATTTTATTATCACAATGAAGATAACTGTTATTTCTTTTATTAAAAAAATATATTCCATTGATTTTTCATGTTATTTTTAGTTTAAATAATAAAAAAATTTCTCACATGTGTAGAAACAAGAGAAAGAGTTTAAATTTAAATCCCCAGTATTTTAAAATTACACTATGATAGATAAGTACCATTTTTAGCAACAATACACCTTAATGGAAACCAAAATAATAATATTTAAATATGTTCATAATAATTTATTCACTAAATTGGAGATTATAAATAGTATTAAATGAATTATGAAATATATATATACATGCAAAAAGGATATAATCTGTATAAACTAATTTATTAATTCTGGTGAAATATATATTATTTTTTTGTAATGTTATTTTATTTTTCAGAAATATGTTCTCTTAAAAAATGGGATTAATTACTCTTTATGAGTGAATAAAGTAATACTTTTTGGGAATTATATATATTTTCTATAAATATATAATTTTTGGAATAATTATATAATAATTATCTCAAGGATTAAATTCAATAATTTTTTAATTTTTTTTTTCTAATGAATAGTGAAAAGTACAAATATTAATTAAAATTTTTATTTTTGTTTTATTTATTTGTGAAAATGATTTTATTTTAAAATGGTTTCAAATAAAAATTATTTATATTTTATTTAAAAAAAATAAATTAGGTTTATTGGAATAAATTTTATAATTTAATTTGGTATATAATTATTTTTATACAAAAATTGGCATATTTATGGAAAATTGTACCTTTTCTAAATAGCAGTTTTCCTTGAGTTTTGTACAATTATGTTAAAATTAATTTACATAAATCATCAAAATATAAAGTCAATATATATAATATATTTTTATATACAACCATAAATATTCATCCTATTATGAGTTTCCTTACATTTTTTATGAAATTTAATTTATTTTTTAATATTAAGAATATGATTTTTTATAAAATATTTTAATTTTTTTTGAAAATGCCAAGACATAGATATAATATAAATATTTATGCAACATATAGAATGACTAAATTATTGATAACTACTATTAATATTATTAAATTAAATATAAAGACATATATATTAAAATTTGTTCCATAAAAAATTTGAAAATCATTTCTAGTGCGGACTTACAGTATGCAAATTGGTGGAAAAGTCAAAATTTTCATATTAAAAAAGTTGTGTTACATTAATTTATTGATCTAATTTTATATTAAATATTATGTAATATATATGATTTTTATAGTTATAATTTACTTTTAGTGACACATAAAACATGCCTTATCCTATTGAAGGTGAAACGCTCATGAAAGTCTATAAAAGTTGAAATAACACATTACATGTGTTATAATAATATAGATATGATTTAGGATAAATATTTAAAATATATATAAGGATATAACGACTACAATAAAATTATTTTTATGATATAAATTTATTTATTATTTTAATTAATTAACTATTATCTAATATTTATTTGAATGCTAATACAATATTAATGTAATTAATAGAAAAATCAATACAATGATGGTAAAATTTTTAAAATAAAATAATTTAAAATATATATGTTGATCCTTATATTTCTAAATGAATTTTACATGTTTATGATATAATAAAATAATTTTTTCAAATTTAACATATTATCAAGATTTTTTTATTGTCATATTAATGAATTGTATCAAAATAAAAAATATTGATATTATGAGAGATTTTCATTTTATAAAATTATTTGAATATAATAAAATATTAAATAAGGGAAAATTGAATAATATGTGGTCTTAAATATCATCCCATGAGCATCTATAGTACCGTTAGACGAATTTGACTATATAATTGTCTTATTATATTTTAATATTTGAAATATTCTGAAAGTTCACATCACCTAAATTACATAAAGAAACATCCTCATTCACATCTTAACACCAATTTTCTCCTTCTATATTTAAAAAGTCCTTAACATTACATTCATCGACTTCCTTATCCATGTATTAGAGGATTTAGTCCTTCAAAAATACCAACCCTATATTCCCCAATAATATATATAATATAAGTATAATAATAAATAATTGGTTAATCACATTAAACTAATGGCAAGCATGAGGTGGTTGAAGAATTTTCACCTAATAGAACACATCGGGTAAGGTACTTTCATCTCACTTCTATTTATATGGGAAATATTTCATATTCACCACTTTTTTGTTTGTCAGGTCTATATAATGGCCATGATTTCTCATTTATGATGATTCTTATGAATGTTTTGGAGATTTACATATAAAAATAGGTTTATTTATTTCACGGGTCTAATGATTCCAATGTTAACAAAGATTAATGTATTTATTTATTACTCTAATAATTATTTATAATTGTTTATGTTTAAGTAACCACTATGAAATATTTTTCATTAATTTCCATGCTTTTTGAAAAAATTACAAAAAGTTTTTTTACCCTATAATGGATTAAATTCATTTTTACAATTTATTAATTTGTAGAAAAAATTCTAAAAGGAATATCTTTTCCTTTTCTAAATGAGGTGCTCTATGAATTTTAAAAAAAATGAACGTAATGTTTTTTTAATTTATACATCATGATCAACATTTCCCTCCATCATGAAATATAAATTATTTGAAATTATTTTATTATTTTTCAAAATTACTTTCCAAAAATATTTTCTCATTTATAAGTGCTAAAATATTTTAAAAGATTAGTAATTTTAAAATTTATATGATGTTTACCTTAATAAGTTTCCATGTTTTCATTCAAAACCATTTTTTAATGATCAAATAACTTAATTTTAATTAATCATTACATGGGATATGATCAATGGATACCATAATTATTCATAATATATATATTTTATGCATATGATGTCATGATTTTCAGGATACTTATTACCATTCAATGAGTTGTAATTTTATGAAATTTGATAATTTTCATGAGTTCTGATATAATTGATTCTATTTTATCTTATAGAATACATATCCCTGTTTTTCATTATTTTTTTGGGTGGTACCTATATCTCCTTCCAATGAATTGGGTATATAAGGGTATATCATGAGATAATTATGTCTATAATGGCGAGTGAATTCAATTCCGTATAGAGCCTTTTCCACCATGATAGTAGTTGGATTGAACCCTAACTACTAAGATGGTTTTTAGACTTAACCCATTACACTATTATAGTGTTAAGATTGAAAATTATCTACTATGATGATTTAAGGATTGAACCCCTTCCCCTACGACAGTCAAGGAAGATTTACATGACTACTATGGAAGTGATTATCAATTCTTATGTGTATGAAGAAATTACAGGTCTTTTGAAAATTTAATTCAAACATTTTTCATGTTCCTTTATGATTCATATCTTATAAACATAAAATATTTGTGACATTAATCATGATTTTTTTATGATATGAATGGTATAGTTTTCGATTTTTAAATTAGTTTTCTCATTCTATTTTTTCATCTATTGTGGTTTTCTAATCATGATATCTACTCTTTTACTATTAATTATAATATAATATCACCCTTTTATTATTTTTTTCTTTGGTTATTTATCATAGTTTTATAATGGGTATGTCTATTAAGCGTCCACATGTAAAAAAATTTAAGGGGATGATATATATCAATATTTACAACTCATTTATTTTCCCATGATAGTAAGAGTTTGTTCTAATTCTTTAAATCTAGAATCCTAAAAGATCTATTTGTATGATAGTGATCCAATATTTCCATTGATTTTGTATTTATTGGATGGTTGAAATTTTTCCCAATTATTGGTATAAAATACAAAACTATAATTATTATGTATCCATAACTAAATTCAGGGTTATGGGTTCGAGGAAATTACCATTGATATTATAGGTCATTTTAACCAGGTTTTGTGATTTTGATTTTTTCATGGGATGTAATATTATGATTTATTGATACCATGATGAGTATATAAGTTTAAGGATTATTGTATGTTCAAATTTTTAGACACCCCATTTGAGGTTCTAAGTGATGGAATTTTATGGATGCTAATGATACATTGGGATATGTATATGTATCCATTTAGTTTAACCAGAATTATTATTTGAGGAAGAATTCCTTTAGTTTTTTTGGACTTATTATTTAAAGGTTTAGGTACCATTAAGGTTTATAATATATCTGATTTTGATGTATCTATGGTTAATTAAATTTATTAGTGTGTTCATTATATTTGGGAAATTTAATTCAAATTATATTAATATAGTTTTAGAAAGAAGAACAACCCATAATTCAGGTTACAACCCATCACATCTAACATAATCAGAAGGTGTTATCTCACAATAAAAGGGAAATATATGTGTATCTTCTACCAATGGACTATATGGTGTCCTTGTTAGTGTAATTTTTCTAATTATTTTACCTATCTAATAGATAATATTTATGTTCGTTTTGGGGAAATATGATTTATTATATAGATAAACATGGAATTCTAAAATTATTTGGTGTTAAGAGATTAATGTTATTTTGGAAGATGCCAAATATTTTCAGAGCCTTATGTGATTTTGTTAGACAATATATAATAAAATATTATTTGATGATTAAAACATGAAATGTATAATATATGTATATCAGATTTTATTGAGGAGTAAAACTGATTCATGTTATATTAGTATATAGTTAGCGTATTTTGTAGATAATATGTTTAGGGAATATATTTTTTGGGAGATAAATACTAAACATATCATGGAAGTTTATGTGATAAAATACATCTTATTTGTGGGTTTGAAACATAATCTAAAATATTTTTATTAATTTTAAGGACAATTTTTTATTGAATAATCTAATTTGAACATTGTCTATTAATTCTGAATTTTGGTGATTAAAGTAGTTTTCTCACATGAATATTTTTTATTTTTTTAATTCATCATATGATATAATAACCATTTAAATTTATTTTATAATTTTACTGATATATGGAATATATTTTCTATCTACCTGGATTAATAATTCTTTTAGAAGTGCATTTTTATGCTTTAGACATGAAAAATTCATCTTAAATACTCATTCTTTTTATAAAAAAAGATGATATTTTGATGCAAATTAGTTTACAAAAAAAACACTACAGGTCTTGTAAGTATGTTTAATAAATTTATAATTCAAGGAATTACATTAATTCCTAAACTATCTGTAATGTGATATTGAAATAAAAATTTTATCCATTTACTTTTCAACCATGAAATCAAATGCCTTCTAACCCATCAAAATATTACTGTTTTGTGATTGTTTACTGTCTAATTGTAATGTTATCTATCACACTATATTATTAAAATAGAGTTTTCTTCACTCTTCCATATACATTTTTTCGTTTTACATAATGTTTTTTCCAATATAAAAACTGAGTTTGCTTTATTTTATACGTCCTTCATACTTTTGTTTCTCTCTTTTCACATAGAAGTTTTGTTGACCCTTTTTAAAATGTGGTATTTCAAAATGGAAATTTTTATATCCAAATAAACATTAAAGTGAGTAATAATAAATATCGTGGATAAAATTTATTAAATGGGGGAGAAATATAATACTAATATTTTAAAACATTACTATGCTTGATAGCTTATGTAGAATGCAACAACAAGCCAAATGAAACACCATAATATTATATTTAAATCTGATCTTTATAACCTATAACTTAAATTGGTATGTCTAAATAGAATCTCCAGAAATATTAAATGAAAAAATATATTGGAAATACTAAATGACAAATAAATCAATAATTCTCTAGAAATATATAAACAATTTTAATTCAAGTTACTTTATGGTTCTATTAAATATTTCCAAAAAAATGTGGGTTCTTTCTTTTGATTATTAAATATCATAATAAAAATTTGGAACATATATAAATTTTATACAAACAATATAATATTTTAAATAATTATAAAAAATTTATATTAGGGTTATATTTTTCATTATTATAGAATTTATTTCCCTTTAAATAGTGAAAAAACAATTTTTATTGCAAAAATTCTTATTGTCTCAACCAATTGTGATGTTCCATTTTATTTTAATTACTTTTAAAAAATAGTTCTATTATATAATGAATAATTATAATATATTCATTGGAATCAATTTAATATTTTAATTTTTTATGAAATCATTTTAATAAATTAATAGGCATTATTAATATAAAATGCATAGTTTCGAAAAACAAATTTCATCACGTTTTGTGAAATTAATTTTAAAATAATTTCAATCACTTCTATAAATCTAATTTCATGAAATATATGTTCTTTTATGATTAAGAAATCAAGATTTTTTCTACAATATATTTTTTTATATTTTTACAAAAACAATATTTTTTAGTGAATTGTACAAAACTATTGGCTTATGAAATATGATATCTTTTTTGATGTCACCAAGATATAGACAGAATTTAAAAATTTATGAAAATCATGTAATGAATAAATTATAATGAAATTTTATAAATATTATTCAAAAATAATATGAATATAATATATAATAATATATTCTTATAATAAATATGAAAATCATTATCAGTAGAGACACTGAGCATGTGCATCACTGGAAAAGTGTGATTTTGTATCTTAACAATAATAATTGATATTATATAATTAATTTATTTAATTTGATGTTAACTATAATATATTATTTAATATTGAAATGTTTATACATGGGTTTTAAAGTTATATAATATGTTCATTAACTAAATTCATTTACAATTCTTGGGTAATGCTAAAAATGGGAAATAACAATTTAAATGTTTCTTTATGATATATATATATATGAGTAAAATTAAATATTTAATGAATATATATTATATTCAAATAATATTCAATTTAATACCATGATAAAAGATTATTTAATATTTTATTAAATTAGTTTAAGTAATTAAAAACATAAATAATGATAAAGGGGGATTATATGATCTACAATAACATACACCTTACATTTATAGTCCATTATAAGGCATTTGTATTTAGAATAGTGATTATATATTATAATATTTTGACAAATTCCAAATGATCCCCTCAACTAAATTATTTGGGGACACCTCGTTCCTCAATTATTCACAGCACCGCCTTATAAATAAATAAATTCATACTCATTCTTCTTATCAACATCCTTATCCATGTTCTATAGGTTCTATTTCATCTAGAAAACCGTCCCTATATTCCTTAAAATGAGATCTAAAGGAAAATTTCGAAAAAATATGAGGTTAAGGAACATTAAACTTAAGGTAATTATGATAAGGTTAGATCATGTTCAACTAATGTGATGAGCGTTGTATGGAATTTAAAAATCTATTTTAAATTTTTTGTATATATTCCTTATTCAACAAATTTTTTAGTTCTATAATACCCAATAAATTGATTTTATGATGATTCATATGAATGTTATAAGGATTTACATATTTATATAAGGTTCTTTATTTTATCAAAATCACTCTTAAAAATTTACCATAGTAGTAAGGTTTTATTTCACAATATCATTTTTATTTAGTATTGTTTATGTTTAATGTTCTATTCTATAATATTTATCTTCCTTGTCCATGTTTTATATAAAAAACCAAAATACCCCAATTATTATATTATAATTGAATAAATTTATTTTTATCCACATTTAAATTTTTTAAAAATGATTTAAAAAGAACATTTTTTCATTTCAAAAAAGAGATATCATGTGACTTTTCCAAAAAAATGCATGTTTTTTAATCTTTTGCAGTGTAAATGAATTTTTTTTTCATCCTGAATCCTTATTTCATTAATGATTCCTCTATAATATTAAATTTTTATTTTCAAATAAATTGATTTATTTTATAAATGGTTATCTCTTTAAAAATATTAGGGATTTCTTAATAGAAAATTTCTTTACATTAATAATTATTCCAAGTGATATTTCAATATAATTTTTTATACCAGATGATATAATTTGATGTTAGTAAAATATAATAGTTATATGATCAAAGGGTATGAAATTTATTCATTTTATTGATGGTTTGTGTTTATTATGACACGATATTTCTGAAACACACTACCTTTATGGGGTTATACTTAGATAAAAATCATTTATTTTCTTGATTTTTTATATTATAAATGATTTATGATCTTGTGAATCATATATGTATGATTTGAATTATGTGATGGGTGGGATCTGATTCCCCCCCCCCCCAATTTCATAGGTAATGAATGATATCTCATGAGATAAATATGACTAGCATGGGGAGTGAACACAGTTCAATAATAAGGGACTATGAACAAAATGGATTTCTTGGGATAAACCTAGAACGATAAGATGTTTTTTATTAGCTAACCCATTAAACTATTATAATATTTGGAGGGAAAATTTACTACATTAATGTTCTTTGGAGTGAACACATTCGACTATGGTAGTCTACCTAAAATACCCTTAACCAATAAGGTAATGATTTTATATTCCTATTTGTAAACCACAATTCCTTTCCTTTAGAAAAATTTATTCTCTCATGGTTCTGGATCCTTTATAATTAAATTCTTATGACAAAATATGATTCATTCCACAACTCATAATTTTGATCTATGATATGCAATGTATAATATTCAAATATTAAGTTCATATTCTTATTCCCCAGCTCTAATTTCATGATTATGTAAACATTTTTATCTCTTTCCTACCCTTACTAAGAATATAAGAATACCATTTTATTATGTTTTCTATTTTAGATTTATGAATAATGTTTTTAGGTTTTGTATGTTTATGAATGGTTCTAGAAAAGATGAAATGTTGGATGATGATAAATATTTTTAGGAACAATTTGTTTATTTTTTAAATGTATTTATGTGATTTTCCTAATTATCTAAAACTATAAACCTAGAATATTCTTCAATATATGATTGATCCAATATTTCCTTTTATTTTTTAAAATTTTAATGGTTGAAATTGGGTTACGTTTATTGGTATCAATGATAAAAATGAAATG
Source organism: Viscum album (assembly GCA_963277665.1). Lineage (NCBI taxonomy): Eukaryota > Viridiplantae > Streptophyta > Magnoliopsida > Santalales > Viscaceae > Viscum > Viscum album. The sequence goes on from OY728145.1 coordinate 1,204,142,953, forward strand.
GATATTTTTTTAAAAAGAATCTAGGACCGTACATTGAGGTTTTTAACAATAAATTTACTAACGATTCCCCCGAAAAAAGATTAATAATCTCACTAATATGACCAACCTTATGTTCAATGGTCCTAGAATTCAAATCCCATATTGATAAATAGTGATCATACTCAATCAAGTAAAGATTGATATTATTATACTGAAGGCCGAAGAATACGTACCACTGGAGATTCCCAATTTTCAAAAATATATCCATGAAGTTTATGTAACACTTGAAGAGTGTCAATGACACATGTATATCATTGAAATAATCGATTATTACCATAAATAAATGTATATGAAATATAAAGACTCACTTACAGATATTAGTCGATGAGACCAAAGAGGCCTTGATAAAATCTGAGGGGCTGGAAAGATGATAAAATTAAAATTTACCTCACCAAATACAAATTATATTTTCCAAAACCACTCTAAATGTCACCATAATTAGAAGAGTAATACCCCACACTTGTGGTATAATTTAAATCAATTATGCAGGATATCATCTAATTACTTCTACTTGCTTCCTTCAATCCCCAAGAGACACTTTCCTCTAAAAATGAAATTGTAACCAAACAAATAAATGAATTTGATCATTTATAAAATCAATATTTTCATATTTTATTCAATATGAATATAGAATTAACTTCAAATATTTTGAATATTAATATTCAGATATTCTATGTATAATAATAGAGGAAGATGATGATGAATTACATAAACATATTGAGGAACAAATGGAAGTCCATAATTTTTTTCAATATTCATTTTATGCGGTCCATGAGAAGGTCCAAGTTTAATTTCTAAAAAATACATGACTTAAATATTCTCATATTAAAAGGAAACATATTTCATATTATTCATATTAAAATTATTTTGTAAAAAAATACATTATAACTTTTTTTTGAAATTACAATCCATGTAGAACATGTTGATGAAACACTATAACTTAAGGAAAAATGTTTCACAGGTATAATCTAATGAGTAGTATGATCCTTGATTCATCCTACCCAAGCCATGGTAATTACAAATTCTTTTTTAGGTGGTATATTTTTTGAACACTATCCATAGACTCCTCAAAAAAATACAAATTAGAATATGGGAAAATCTATATGTGGTGGCTCAAATATAAGAAGATCCACCCACCTACTGACGTTGTATAATATCTAGTTCTTAACTTTAAGAGTTTTAAAGAATTCATGACCCACATGGATGATTAAACTAATACATGTCTTCCAATTATATTTCTAGATGATTAGATTTCAATTTTCTTTCTTAAGAACTAGATATATCACATTATCGATATCATTTTTTTCTTTAATGACATGGTCTTTGAGTACTAATGATAGAATACCATATTTAGGTTTATTAAGGCATAAATATTCCAAAAAATAGTAAGGATAAGAGAGGATTGATGCTTCATGTTAATAGAGACTTATTTATTATATCTCTTCTCTTATATATTTGTTAATTATTTAGGAAAAATGACCATTAATATTGTATTTCCAATATTTATGTTTAAAAAATTAATCCTATACATGAATTATTTATTTAAATGAACTTTCTATGATAAATGAGTTTCTTTTTAATCCCATGTTTCTTTGTTTTATATTACAATGATATTTATATTGAATTAGTAAGGTGTTCAATTTAGTTCTAGATTAATGCAAGAATATTGAAATGATGACTCATGATTTTGTTGGATTAGTTGATTCATGTAAAATAAATTTCCCCACAAATTTTTATTATTATTGAATTTATAAAACTCATGTTATTTAATTTGTTATTAATCCTTTTTTTGACCATTAAAACCTCTAATGACCCTTTTAGGAGTCATTTTGGTTTCAAGTCAATATTTACCACTCATTTCCTCCACATAATTATTTTCATAGTATTTTAATATTGAAGTGTCAGGGTGAGGGAAGCCATGGGGAATGGGATACAAAACATTATTAGGAAAATGTGTGGGGGTTCTTCTTGTGAGTATTAAGATATTTTTTAGGATTCGTTTCATTTTGCATTACTATTTTTCCATCTTATAAAGGAAAATAATAATAATGGGTTGATCCTTGGAAGTATAAAAGTTCACAATCACATGAGCGATGATTTTTCATATATGTTTAGGTGGTAGGTTTGGGATTCATTACATGAATAGACTTACAACCAGAATAAAAATTTCTGAAAATGTAGTTTCGAAATATGTAAACAATTATAGAATATTAATATAGAAAATAATTCATTATGATTTCATTAAAAATGATATTACATTGAGTATGGGAAGTGTGTTATATAAATTTCGAAGGGGATAATTACATTTATCATTTAATTTTGATATCATGATATTTTATATAGAGATAAATCTCCTCCTTGATCCTTAATTTAAATTACTAATTCCTACCAATCATAATTCTCAAATTAAATTGGACCATGACTAAAAATCCCTAATGATTTTATGTTTTTTTTCTTTACGAAGTGGAAAAAGTATTTCATTTGTAATCCTAATAAAACTGAGCATGATTCCATGATATAAAATAAATCTACTAGAATTTGTATCTTGAGAGATGATAAAAAATAATCAGGGTGAGGTAGATCATGATTTGGAATTTGTAATAACAAGAAATTAAAATTCCAAAATAAAAAAAAATGATTAGTTACACTTTCTTTAAAAGGGATAAAATAAAATATGTGGATATGTTATTCCATTAAAAAGTGTGACATTAAATTTATATTTTATGTGAAACATGAAATTCTTTTTTCCATTGAAAAAAATTGTTTTATTTCTATTAAATATAAATATTCATAAAATCGGTTCCCTCTCTAATTCAAGGACAAGATTTTATTCTTAATGACAAGATTAGTTTTATATTTGTGGTATCTGAAGCACTTATATTTTCTTGAAATTATTTAATCAAATTCTAATGATTTTTATTATATGGTTAAGAAAATTATTTTTTATTTTAATATTTAATTAAAATGCTAGAATTTATAGATAAATAATTAAATGGAATCAAATTTTTTATTTTTAATCATTTAATTTACTAATGATTATATTTTGAAATTTATTATGAGGGTTTAATAATTTTTTGGTAAAAAATATTATCAAACCTAGATTGTCCTCACTCTCAAATTATAGAAATCCACCTAGATTGGCCCATGTGGTATTTTTTGGCCATGTATATCCTATGACCATGCTTGCCTATCGTGAGGTGCAGAGAGTCCACGGGAAGGAACTCATTCCAACATATGTAGGGACAAAGGCCACATAGTTCATGCTTGTCAACAGGTCTTGATATAATGTGTGTGTATGTGTTGCTGGGATCATATCACTGGTGTATGCCTTGGACAGATGACTATCACTCCTTGAAATATATAAAATCGCTCACTCCTCATTTTTATGTGGGATGTTCTTTCCCAATTATTATTCTTTTTATGAAAAATTATGTCATTGTGTCTTATTTCCATCGTTTTCATTCTTAGAAACATTCCACCATTACTTTCACTGGACAACCGTGGACCTCTACTTCTTGGAATCACTAAACCGATGCACCGCTCAATAAGAATTTTGGGAGTTTGTGTCTAAAAACCTTCTACATTTTACAATATGATAAATTTGTATTCATTAATTTGAATATTAATAAATTTCTTATCACATCGTGAATGTTCTTCTGTGTGGTAGTGCATGTGATAATGTCCTATGGATTTATGTTGCACTAAAGGTTCATAGCGGATCTCTGTTATGACGGGATACCAGATGTGACATAACACTATTATTGAATATATGTTCTTGGGACAAATGATGTTATTTTAGGGACAAAAATTATACAATCCATTAGGGGTGAGGAGTTATAAAATTAGAGGCACATTCTCATGATGTGAACCCTTGGTAATATCCAAGATCATATTATGAGAACAAGACCTTCAGAAGAAAATACACATTTCATAGAGTTATTGGATGTTCCTATATATGGACGTGTTTTTTGGTCCTTAGACGTTAAGATTATTATTAAAGGGTATAACAGTCCATGCACATAAATTTATTGATGAAAAATGTGAAGAATCTATTTTCATAGTGTGGTCAAATATGTTGGGTGTGTCCCATGTAATACTGAATTAATATATAATGGAAAAAAAGATTTTTCCCTTCTATCCCTTAATGGAAGTTTATATCTCAATCACATTGATGGAATTTATATTGTCGAAATAAATACATTTCCATGGTGAGGAATTGGAATATTAAATTTTTGGATATTAATGGAAGAGTAAATGTGCACATGGATTGATGGTGCTAGCATGCAAGACACATAATTTGAGGTATCGATACAAAGGTATTACATTACACAGTAAGTATTTGTAGGAGGTTACATGTCATTTTAGTGTTAACATATTTATCTATGGGTGTCTTGGAATGTTTCTAGATGCTAAACTTGGACTTTAGAAATGATCTACCTAATGCGACTGAGAAAGAGACCAAGAGGGTCAGACACTATGTGTATCCAAGTATCTCAATTAAATAATCATTTAACAATATGAAAAAATATTATTACCAATTTTGTTTCAATAATTAGTCCTAGATATCTGATCAAATTTATTTAGACAATGGTTATTCAAGAGAATTTATTATGGGGGGAATAATATATATATTAATTATTAATGTCGTTTTATTAATTTAAGAAACAAATAGTCATAATTTAAGGTCTAAAATATGTGGTGGAAGAAATAATGGAAAATAGGAAAACAAAAGTACACTTCTTGTATATTAACACACATGACATGTGGTTTTTCTTAGAATTTCTGAGAAATAATTTTATTTATTTAATTGAATAAAATTATGTGTAATTTTCTAGGAAAATGTCAAGTAATAATAATATTCAAACCCTATTATTAGACATGGGGTATTTTTAAGAATTAAATGAAATAAATAAATACCTATGGGTAATTATTTTATGATATTACATTATGTATTATAAATCACGATTACATTTTTTTGAATAAGACTTTACATTCTTTGTGGATTTTCATAATTGATCTGGAGAATGTTGTCAATCTATGAGATAATTTCATTTCTCCATGAACACTATCATGTTATTAGAGAGATCCTTGGCTACCAAATCAAGGAGAGCACTTTAGAAGTGGATTTCAAGGCTATTGATGGCAGATATCACAAGAGAAGGATCGTACACACTAACTCATAAATATCCCTTTCTTAATGTCAATAGATACATGGAGCACATGTGGATACCCCCAGGATGATACTAAAATAGGGATTCTAAGATGCGATGACAGATCATATTGGATAGTGACCGGAAGCATCAACAGATAGAGAATTACAACAAGGTAATTATTGTATTTTAATTATATTATTTATAACCAACATGTGAGGATTTACTATATGGTTCAAGGGCATCCTTATATTCTTTTTTGTTCTTCATTCTATTCATATGACCCAATATTTTATCATTTTGGTGGATCTCAGTTCGATAATTATTAATGACAAAATAAAAATTGGGTGCACTGATCCACATGCTTTCACTACGCCCGACTCCTACTTGTGGTATCCGAGTTATCATATCATTTATTATAATTATTTAATTTTCCATTGATGATTTAAAATTATAATAATTTACCTATTTCAATTTATGTTATTTTTTTGCTAAATTTAAATATAAGTATATCTTGAACCACTTTAATCTCTTGTTCACCTTAAGGAAATGTTATTTTATTTTATTTTGATTAAAATTAAATAAAGTAACTAATCTTGAAGTTCTAAAGGTTCTTATCCATACAAAACCAAAACACCCAATGTGTATTTGGCAGTAAAATCAATGTAGTTAAGGGAAAATGAATTTGGGCTGGTCTTCAAAAACCCTGTATTGTGATTTTATTATTTCTAAGTCTTAAAGAATCTATGTATTGGCCCGGAAGAGTTAGAATATGGGTTTAGGATTACACATTGTGAGGCCCACTAGACACGTCGCGTGGTCACTTAGGGTTATGGTTGGACCATGTATCCCGTACACGACATTTCATGCTGGAGACTGTGTAACGAATATACTACACTACATGTGGCCCACTAGAAATGTTGTGTACTCAGAAGATTTCTTGTGTATATCTACATGTGGTATCCTCAGACCAATATGTAACACACCTATCCCAGAAGCCCAGAGTCAGTGAATTATTACGTACCATTGGTATGATCATAAAGGTCAAGTCTTGAAAGACCAATTAGTTTAGTATCCTTGGAATTTCTAGATACATTCAAAAGGTTTACATTACCTCATAAAATGGAAAACTACAACAACATTGTTTCCATAGACAAGACTGAGATCCCATATAATATCCATGGAGGTTAGTCATAATATACTTCTTCACATCCTGGGAAGAAATAAAACATAGAAAGGTATGAGATCAGATGATCAGAATGGATAAGAAAATAGTGGTATCTTTTATAAATAAGCATAAACATTTAAGGGAATGTATAACTAAGACAAAAGCCTTTTAAAACATTAACTTCAACATAATATAGAAAAATTTAAATGATATAATTCCATTTACTCATTCACATGGATATTATACTAGTCGAATAATAACATGTAATATCAATAACCACTTTCATAATTATGGAGACTATCATAACCACATAGTCAGGGCCTTGTTTGAAGACTACAAATTTAATTTTGTCATGGCCTTGTGCCCAGACAATAGTTTATCTCATGAGACCTACCAATGCATCGAGGAGCTATATCCGGCTCCACCCGTCACTTACTAAGTCCAATTCATTCTTCATATGAACATGTTTAAACGTAACATAAACATTCGTATTAAAAAAAAGCATACGAAATGTCAATAAATTATAAAAAAACCATGAATGGTATAAAAATAGCACATCCAAAGTCAACCATAACTCATTAAATACAATATGGGAGATTTTATTGTAACATATTAACCTCAATATAAAATAATGAACGATATTGAGGAAAATGAAAATAGTCATAAATACTATTTGAGATAAATATCCCCTTTTTTTATGAAAACATTTAAAAGTCTCACTATTTATCATGAAGATGTTTAAAATATATTTTTGAATCAATGTGTCCCATACCACTTTGAAAAATTTAAATTTTATTTTTAAAACATTAATGTCCATATAAATAAAACCATAAAACCATTTATAAAACATGCACATAAATGAGAATGATTTTGAGTAATAAATCATTAAAACATTTAAAATGATATTTTAGCTATAGTTCGTAATCAAAAGAGAGACACTTGTATACAAATAATTGTGGTAGTAATAACATTATAATATCATAAGAATATATGGATTCATGATATACTATGTAAATTTACATTATATACACCATATAAAAGAGAATTTGTGTATGATAACAATGAAGTCTCAATGGAATGTAAATTGAGAAGAAATTCCTTATAAAGACTATATCCTTAGGTTACGGATAAAACAATGACATAATTATGTGTGAGAAATATTATTACGCTAAATATTATTGGATTTTTACTGTAAATCAATCGGAGGACATTCACACATATTCGTGTAAAAACAAAACCAATGAATTGGATGTTTAACTCAATAAATAGAGATTGAGTAAACATTAATCTTATCAAGTTCATATTGATGACTTGAGAATTTTTAAATTGAGTTAATATGTGTATAAATTGTATATCCATGGAAAGGGGAGTGGAAATTAGGATATATGCAAATGAATAGTGATTCCACACATAATATGAATGTAAAAAAGTCAATAAAGAATGCATAAAGCTGAATAAGTGGAAATAGAAATTTCAAATTCCATTATCAATTTGGTAAAATAGCAAACATACACCCATGAAAGAAGGATTATACAAGTATGGTGTAAATATCCACAAATTAATTTATATTACACAATGAATATAATCATTATCATTACACACACCACATGCAATAAATAAGTGGTGAACAATGGAAATATCATGGAATTAAAAGTGAGATAAGAATCCCATTACCTTGTTGTAATCAATCGAGTCAAATGACCATAAGTTAATAACCACCAAATGAATCACATAATACCATGAATATAATTAAAATCATGATAATATATATCAAATTGTTGTATAAAATACACCAAATGCAATGAGTTAGTGGAAAACAATGGAAATCTCAAGAAATTAAAAGTGAGATAAGAAAATCTGTTACATTGTACTTTTCCATGGTCGATGATAGGATGACCCACTATATAGTGGTGAAATAATTGTTATTAAACTATACAAGAATTATATACATTAATATGATATCATATATAATCTTTTAACATTTATTTGTTAATAATATCTTAGTATTATCGTCATTTTTGGTGTTAACGGATTCGTTTTCCTTTATTTTTTTTTTTTGTGAGTCATATTTGTTATAGATGGGATGTATCTTCTTAATATAGAGAATTATGTCTCTAAAAATTATTTTTAATCCTCAAATGAAATTTAGTTTTGAATGGATACGATGGGGAAAGAATCTCTTCTCGTTCCTGGAGACGGTAATCCGTACGTACCCAAGAGCGACAATATCATTCTTTTTATATTAAAATAATATATAATTGTATAGTATATCATATATAAAAACTCATTATCATGTTAAATTTATTATTTACATGAATTAAACATCATTAATATACCCATCCAAATACTAATGTATTCAATAACAATTACACCACGATGTGGAGACTGTAAGTCATACATACGCACGTATGGTGACATCCCATTCAAAGGATGACAAGAATAATGAATTTGGTTGTACAATATTTATAATAACATCACTGTATATAGAAGATACTGGATTTATTAATTTATAATTGAAATAAAAAATAATAATTTATTGGAATAATAAATGAACTTGAAAGAGGTGGTGAGATATTTACCTCTTCTTCGGGTTCTTCCTTTTTATTTGATCAAAAGGGATCCATAGGTTAGTTTTTTGACTAATGGAAGGACTCTAGGATTAGGAGAGGACAGTGGAGAGGATATTTAGGAAGAGTTTGGCTGATCCAAAAGGCTTTGATTGTGTGAATATGAAGCAAGGGTGATTTCCCTTTTATAAGATAGGTGAGGGGCACCTTAGCGAAAGCTATAAATTTTATTTTATAATAATATCATTTATGGTTTCTAATGGAACCAAAATGTATTAATTAAAGTATATGGTATGTATGAGTAGAAACCCACTAATCCAATAGGTATTAGATAGGTTCGTTTCACTATATTAACCTCAACGTTTATATTTAACTCTTAGTTAAATAGTTTGACATTTACCATGTCACTTTGTATTTTTATATTTTATGGTTAATAAACATACAATATACATCAAATAGAACCCAAAGTGGTTCATTAATGATAAAACTATCATTATATAATTCTTCTGGACTAACCATAGATTTTTAGAAATAGAATATCCATTAATAATATAATATTTGTTTTAAAAACTCTTTTATGTCAATTTTGACAGTATTTGGTATTTTTTTGTGAAATTAATAACAGAATTATTTATTCAAAAAAATCATCTAACCAACCCAAATATGTCATATTAATATATAAAATTATTGTAATTCATAATAAGTCTCAAATTTCATTTATTTGAATTTATATAATATCAATTATTTTAATATTTTATTTTTTAGGTAATTACTGCATCATCACTATGTCGTTAATAAATAAATTCTATTAATATATAAAAAATATAAATAAAATACCATTATGTTGAAAATTGTTTTATATTTCTAATGAATAATTATTGTCGAATTTATCTTATTTATAAATCTATATTAAAATTGTTTTATTTATTAATCATTTATTTTAACTCTTTTAACTGTTCATTGAATAAAATAATAATAAGTGTCATAATCTAATCCATGTGGGAGAAATAGGTTCATATATTTTTACTGAGAATTTTTCGGTTGAATTATTCATATCCAATAGAACTAAGACTTGTGTTAGGGTAATAATAATATCATTTTCACCCTTAATTACCCTATTAACTTATAACAGAGGTAAATAAAAGTAAAAAGATACTATTCACCAAAAATTATTTTTATATTATTGAAACACATTTTACCCCTTGATATTAATTGTGACTCTTGGAATTTTGAAATTAAACTCACCAAAGCAGTACAATTATGTATTATGTGATTTTTCAAATTCTTCTAAGAGGTGGGTAACAGATGGTGAAAAGTGCAATATAATTTTTATATATCTAAAATTATTATAAACTGACTCCAATGAATTACATTGAACATATAAAGGTATTATATATCTATTTTGGCCGAAAATAAATTTAAATAAACTAAATAATTATTTAATTAAAAATTTTGTTTTAAACTATAACATAGTGTTTTTCACTATTCATCTAAAATTAAAAGTTTTCTGAAACATACCAAAACTCCACCATAAGATAATTTTGATAATCTGAATTTTAAAATGAATTCTATTTTACAAAATTCATATAATAGAAATTGAATTTATTAGTTTAAATATAATTCTCGTTGTCAAAACCAATAACCGTATTTTTATGAAATAATTGTTACCAAAATGAGTGACATTTGTTTATGTCCAATTTAAAAGTGAAATTATTTCCATTAACCAAAATTGGATTAAATGGTAAAAATATAATCTTATTATACATCCAAACCATTCATTTTTATAGTTTATCATTATGAATTATTTTGATTAAAAAAGTTTTTTTCAGTTAAAATATATTATTTTTCACTATTCACACAAATATTACAGTTTTCACAAAAACACAATAATTTTATTAAAAATAAATTGTTATGTCTCGATCCCAAAGAAGAATTTTATTTAGTCAAATTTAGTATATAAATTTTTCAACTATTGGATTTAAAAAGGGTTCTCCATTAAGTGGTTGTAAATTTTAATATTTTGAAAAACACTTCTTTTATCTAAAAAAATAAATTTCACCTTACATTATGTCAAAGAAACTAATATTATGGATTATGAAATTATAAGGGTTATATAAAGTTCAAAATTATGTTAATACTATTAATAACTTCTTTTGAACGGTTAGTTTGGTATGTCGTGGTGTGCTTGAACTTGATGTTACATGTAGTGAATGTTATTGAATTACTTTGAAGAACTAACGTACTATGAAATCATGGGGTGTTACTTTATTCCCTCCTTCAATAATTTTCATCTTCACAATTGTTTAAATTTGTCTTGGGAATATAATGGAATGTCCCACATCGTAAAATGTGTCAATAAAACTAACACATTATAAGAAAGAAAGAGAAGTACAAGGTTCACCCAAGATAACCCATTCTAGGATACCATGTAGGAAAACATGGATATGGAAGATAAACTATGTGTCACGTTCTGATGAAAAGGGATATAAATCTTGATCCGAAGAATTTTAACAATAAGAAAATGACAAACTTTTGATGGGAGAAATGGTCATCGGTTTCCCAGTAGGAAAAGTAAACGGGAAATATTTTTTTTGTTTTATGTTAAATTTCAAAATGATGAGGAATTTATTTATGGGGTTGACTATCAACATAAAGATATATTATTAATATTTAATGTAGTGTTTCATTATTTAATAAATTTCTACCCCTAACTCATTTTGTTAAAAGATGATTATTCAATAAGACATGGTCACACCAGAAGAGATAAAATAAAATTCTAGGGAATCACATGATCCACAAAGGATAAACAATATATTTAACTTGTCTTTAGAGATTAATAAAAAAACTGTTAGTACAAGATCTGATGATCCCCCAAAAGGATACTCTTATACGGAAAGAAACCATAATATTAATTTCTAAAATTAATCAAACAATACCCCATAGTTAAATAAATACCATTCAATAAACAATTTTTGTTAAAATCCTTCAATATAATCCAAACTAATATTGAAACCCATAACATAAAAAAATTTGGTTTTGTAGACTTCCATGTAAAATTGTATCTCCAAATGACATCAACCACTCTTAAAGTCACATACATAAAAGTAATTAACCTAATCACATATTCTCTATTATAGATTAATCATTTCAATAAATAACCCTAATCTCCATAAATCCACAATAAAAAAATAAATAAAAATTCACCATTACTCCTCAAATGAAATCCCATTGTATTCTGTTTTCCATGGGAATTTAGTTTTCCCAAAAAAGTGAACGTCTTCAAAATAACATTTATCAATTAATGAAGAAATAATTTTCCTATACTATGGGAATTTATTTGATAAGACATAAGATCCAAAATCAACTTATTATTGATTAATTAACTAAAAATAATTAGTCACACTAACCAGGGACTTCATGTAGTCAGTGGTAGGCTGTAGATCCCAATCACACTCTGGTTGTGTGTTCGATTCTCACTGCATTGTCCAATGCAACGGGTTGTCACATGGACTACGTGTTTTCTTTTTTCAAAAACTATATTTTATAACATTATCAAAATTGAGATAAATCCCACATAATAACCATAAAATAATTTAACCACAAATGTTATCTCATAACTTGTATTTTCATCCAAAAATATAAAAACATTTAATTTCCTCAAATCCAATTATCATATAAAACAAAATGGTTATTTATAACAATATCAAAATGATAAAAGTTAATTCTTCCTTAAGTATCATTTTCAGATGACAACTGTAGGGTTACAAATACAATAGAAAATTATTCCAAAGTATTTACATCAAAAAGGAGAACTAATACTTTTAACCATTTCTCTAACCATTTAATATCTGCATAGATTTTTTTTTGAACAAGAAAATATCCTATAGAATAGGGAATTCACTCAGGTAATGGCCTGGCCCCCTAAATTTATGGAAAATGATTGTAAATGGATTCTTGGGACCTTTTTTTATTTTCTTCCATAGTACTCTTCATTTTTCCTCGGCAATTCTTCACTTTATATCCTTTTTTATTACATGTAAAGTGTTTCTTTGTTCCATTGAGACACTTTTTTGTGTGTCTCCTTCCACATTTCCGGTATGATGGAAATTGAGGATTCTATTCTCCATGGTCTCTGCTACTGGAGCTCTTATCATTCATCACCTTCCTCTTCTTTATTATGTCTAGGAGTTGGTTAATATATATGTTCTTAATAATATTTTTGGAAAACTGATTTGGAATGAGCACAATATCTTTTATACCAATTAATATTCCATTTTGTTGCTCATTTCCACCAATGTTACCACCTTGTAAATTATTATCAATGTTACTATGACTTCATAGGAATTCATCCATTGACTAAAACCAAAAGTCATTGTTTGAGTAATAGTAGTCATACAGTAATTTAGTGAATATCATGACATAATTTTTTCAATTATAAACACCTTAGGATTAACCAAGGTCATTTATTATCATATTATATTAAATTAATTAAAAATAAGTTCTTAAAGAAAATTTAAATTATCCTAAGCATATCCCTCGAGAGTGTCATATCCAAGAGTGAAGCACGACCCGTTGTTGTGCACCAGTTCCCATTGAGTCCAGCACAAATCAATGTTTTCATGTTTTCCCCTGGGTACATCTGTGCCAGATCCACCTCTACCTGCTCGTATCCAGAAATAGATGTATTTCTAGTAAAACTAAAAAAATCTATAAAATACCAAAATTCATGGATGTTCTTCTATACTAATCCTCAAAGACTACCTTACGGCTATGTGCTCTAATCAGAGTTTATCTAAATATAGTTTCCAAGGTTTGTACACAACCTCCTCTGATACTAACCGTAATGCCCTAACCCCAGAATCCTAGAGTCGGTCCATTATTATATACCATTGGCATGATCTTAAAATATCATGTCTCAAAAGACCGATTATTTTAGTATCCTTCAAAGTACTAGATACATTCCTAAGGTTAACATTAGATCATAAAATGGAAAACTAGAATAACATTGTTTCCATATAGAACACTGAGATCCCAGAGAATATCCCTTAAAGTCAGTCATAATATAGTTTTTTCATCTAGGGAAAAAATAATTCATAGAAAGGGGTGATCTCAGATGCTCACTAAGGATAAAAAAATAGCAGAAACTTTCATAAATAAGCATTAAAATTTAAGGCATTGTATAACTAAAACAAAAGCCTTTAAAATCATGAACTTCATTATAATATGGAAAAAATAAAATATAATAATGTAATTTACTTATTTACATGGATATTGTACTAGTCGAATAATCCCATGGAATATCAATAACCAATTTATAATGATGGAATTCATACTGCCTGACTACCATAATCACATAGTCAGAGCATTGTGCCAGGACTACAAATAAAATTATGTCTAGGCCTTATGAAAAGACACGAGTTTGTATCATTATAACTTCCTTTGAATCGAGGAGCTGTATCAGGCTCCACCCATCACTTACTAAGTCCAATTCATTCCTTATATTAACAGGTTTAAACATAACATAAGAGAGACAGTTGAATACATTTAAATGTTTGACTATTTATCAAGAAGTCGTTTAAAATATATTTTTGAATCAAAGTGTACCATACCACATTAAAACATTGAAATTTCAATTCTAAAAAATTAATGTTCATATAAATAGAACCTTAAAACCATTTCTAAAACATGGACATTAATAAGAATGATTATGAATAAAAAAATCATCAAAACATTTAAATTGATATTTTAGTTAGAGTTGTTAACCAAAAGAGAGACACTTGAATAAAATAAATTAAGGTAATAAAAACATTATAATGTCATGAGAATAAATGGATTCATGATATACTATGTTAGTATACATTATAAACACCATATAAAAGATAATTAGTGTATGAAAACAATTAAATCTCAATAGAATGTAAATTGAGATGAAATCTCTTATAAAGACTGTATCCATAGTTTATAGATAATGCAACAACATAGTTATGTTTGAAAAATATAAATAAACTCAATATTATTGGATATTAATTGTAAATCAATCATAGTACATTCACGCATATTCTTGTAAAAAATACACCAATGAATTGGATGTTTAACTAAATAAATAGAGATTAAGTTAAAATTACTCTTATCATGTTCCTTTCGCTGACTTCAGAATTAATAAATGGAGTGAATATGTGTATAAAAATTATATCCACATAAAGGGTAGTGGAAATTATGACATAATAAAATTAATAGTTATTCCACACTTAATCATGAAATAAAAAAGTCAATGATGTATGTGTAAAGCTGAATGAGTAGAAATTAAAATTTCAAATTCCCTTATCGACTTGGTAACTTACAAAACATACACACATGAAAGAAGGATCATACAATTATGATTTAAATAAACATATATTAATTTATTTTACATAATGAATATAATCATGGGCAGTACACACACAAGATGCAATAAATAAGTAGTGAATAATGGAATTCCCCCGTAATTAAAATTGAGATAAGAAACCCCTTACCACATTGTAATCAAAGGATTTGTATGACCGAAAGTTAATAACCATCAATTTAATCACAAAATACAAATAATTTAATGAGAATCATGATAATATATATCAAATGGAAGTAAACAATACACCACATGAAATGAATATGTGGAGAACAATTCAAATCTCACGAAATTAAAAGTGAGATATGAAAATCCCTTAAATTGTACTTTTCCTTGGTAAAGGGTAGGTTAACCTCCTATATAATGGTGAAATAATTGTTATTAAATTATATATGAATCATATAAATTAATATGATATCATATATGATCTTTTAACATTTCCTTGTTAACAATAACATATTTTTATCTTCGTTTTGAGTGTTAACAGATTTGTTTTCCTTTATATTCTTTGTTATGTGAGTCATATTTGTTATGGATGGGATGTATCATATTCATATCCAGAATTATATCATGTCTCTAAAAATTATTTTTAATTATTAAATGAAATTTATTCTTGAATGGATATGATGGGGAATGAATCTCATTGCATTCATGGAGATGGTAATCCGTACGTACGCGTAAGGGACAATATCATTCTTTTTATATTAAAATAATATATAATTGGATGATATATCATATATACAGAATTATTATCATTTTATATTTATTATTTATATGAATTGAACATCATTATTATACCCATCAAAATAATATTGTATTGAATAACAATTACACCACGAGGTGGAGACAGTAAGTCGTACGCACGCACGTTTGGTGCCATGCCATTCAAAGGATGAATAGAATGATTAATTTGGTTATAAAATATTTATAATAACATCACAGTAAATATAATATACTATAGTTATTTTTTTATAATGGAAGCAACAAAGAATAAGGAAGTGGAAAAAGATAGTAACTTGAAAGAGGTGGTGAGATATTAACATCTTCTTTGGTTCATCCTTTTGATTTGATCAAAAGGGATCCTTAGGTAGTATTTATTTCGAAAGGAATGACTCTATGATGAAGGGAGGACAGTTTAGAGAGTATTTGGGTAGAGTTTGGCTAATCCAAATGGCTTTTATGGTGTGAATTTGAGGCAAGAGGGAGTTCACTTTTATAAGAGAGGTGAGTGACACCTTTGGAAAAGCTAGAAATATTAATTTTTAATACGATCATTTTCTATTTCTAATGGAATCAAAATGTATTATTTAAATTATATTGTGGGTATGGGTCTAAAACCACTCAACCAATATATTTCAGATAGGTTTGGGTCACTATATTAACCTTAACTTTTAGAATTAACTCATCGTTAAATAGTTTTACATTTTCCATGCCTCTTTGTATTTTAATATTATATGGTTAATAAAATTACTATATACATCCCCGAGATTCCCAAGTGGTTTATTAATGATACAACTATCATTATACAATTATTTTGTATGAAACATATATTTATAGATATAGAATTTAAATTAATAATATAATATTTGTTTTAAAACCTCTTTTATGTCAATTTTGACACTATTTGGTATTTAGTTTTTTCTAAATTCATAACAACATTGTTGCTTCAAAATTTTTATCTAGTCAACCAAATTATGTAATATTAATGTAAAAAATTAGTTTAATTCATAAAGAGTCTCACAATAAATTTATTTGTATATTTATAATGTCAATTGATTTAATATTTCATTAATTAAGTAATTACACCCCCATCATTGTGTTATAAATAATTTTAATTATTTAATGTCTAGAAAATATAAATAAAATACCATTACAAATGATATCTCTTTATCTTTATAATGAATATTTATAGACAAATTTATATTTTTTATAACCCTATATTAAAAAAATTTTCGTTATTAAACTATGATTTTAACGCTTTTAACTCATCTTTGAATTAAATAATAATAACTATCCTAATGTAACCAACTAGACCAAAGCGGTTTATTTTTTATTCCTATGGTTGTTTTGGGTCGAATTATACTTATCCAATAGAATTATTACATGTGTTAGGGTAATAATATTATCATTTTTACCTTTAATTTTCCTATTTACATTTAACTGGGGTAAATAAAAGTAAAAAGATACTATTCACTGAAAATTATTTTTATCTAATTGAACCACATTTTACACCATGATATTAACTATGTCTCTCGGATTTTTGAGGTTCAACTCACAGAAGTGGTAAAATTACATTTTATGTGAATTTGAAAATTCTCCTAAGAGGTGGGTAAAAGACTGTTTAAAGTTCAATAAAATTTTTATATATCTACAATAATTATGAACTAAATTAAATTAATTAAATTTAAGTTATATAGGTATTATATATCTATTTTAGAATAATATATATTTAAATAAAATAAATAATTGTTTACATAAAAATTTGTTTTTAAACTATAACTCAGTTATTTTCACTATTTCGTAAAAAATTAATCGTTTTCCAAAACATAACAAAAATTCACCCTCAGCTAATTTTGATATTTGGATTTCTAAAATGATGTCTATTTTACCAAAATCAAAACATAGAAATTTCATTTATTAGTTTAAAATTTATTATCATTATTAAAACAAAAAAGCATATTATTATGAAATAATAATTACCAAAAGATTGGCATTTGTTTATGTCCAATTTCTAAGTGAAATTACATCCAATGAACAAAATTGGATTAAATGGTAAATATATAATCTAATTATATTTCCAAACCATTAATATGTATTATTCAACAGTATAAATTATTTTGATTAAAAAAGTTGTTTTCAGTTAGAATATATTATTTTCACTGTTCACCCAATTATGAAAGGTATCAGAAAAAACCAATAAAAATAAGAAACTAAATTCTTATGTCCTAGTCCTAAAGAAAAATTTTATTTTGTCAAATTGAATATATAAAAGTTTCAAATATTGGATTTAAAAAGGGTGCTCGATTAAAAGGTGGTAAAATTTCATTTTTTTAATTTCTTTTTTTATCTAAAAATATGATTTTGTCCTTAAATTGGTCTAAGAAACTCGTAATATGGATTCTATAATTATAAGGGTTTTATAAAGTTCAAAATTCTATTAATACTATTCATAACCACTTTTTAACGTCTAGTTTGGTATATCGTGGTGCTCTTGAACTTGATGTTGCGTGTAGTGTAAGTTATTGAATTACTTTGATGAACTAACATACTATGAAATCTTGGTGAGTTACACTATAAATTAGGATGGATGATGAATGATAGTAAAAATACTATAGTTGGAACTACACGTCCTATACTCATCAATATTACGCAGATTTATAAAAATTTACTATTATATTATACAAACCCTTGAGTCATGTACCATGGTGCTGTTATAAACATAGTTCACAAAATGTGATAGGTGTTTCATATATATGTTTGAAATCTAACATCTATGTACTGTTCATTTCTAATCATTAGGTAGTTATGGATGGGAATTCATCAGGCCGCCTCTATAGTACAAGTTAAATACAAATATAATTTTAAATGAATTTATTTTATTAATATTATGATGGATGATAATATAAGGGAAATCTAGAAAAATGGTATAAGATAAAAGGATTGATTAATTATAGATAATAATTAATTTATTTTAGAGTGATTTATCATAAATAAGAACAATTAAATAATTGAACGATGGTTTTATTTATTCATAATTATTATTGCATGTATGGATAATCATGACCCATACCAGGACCTTTTTATGTGGATGGTATATTTTAATATATTAATTTAAAATAAATTTGTTGGACAACGAGCCTTATTATTATTAATATGTAAAGGCTTCATTCCCTAGGATACTCTAATGTAAAACCATGTTTTACCCATGACCTGTGTGTGTGATAAAATAATATGTATGGGATGGAGCTCCCATGAAATTTGAGACAGTTCTTGTTATAATCCGAGGTGTAATCAACCCAAAGTGATACAAAAGTGGACTGGTGGAAAGCTATAAACAGTATCCGAAATGGATCAAGGTGTTTTCTCCGCTAGGTATTGCTATAGTTTATAAACCACTTGATAATATGACCAATAGAAAGATCTCATTATTATGAAGTATATTTTTATCTATAATTTTAATGGTTTATTTATTTTTGTTGTGTTGTTGTGATCACAAAATTTGTTAATTAAACAAAAATGAAATATGGAACTAAAATAAGATTGAATTATGTGTATATAATATATAAGACATGGTTAATATCTTATTAATTTCCCACTTAATATTAAAAAAATGTAATAATGCTAATAAATGGAAATTTACATATATGTATAAAATCTTACAACGAAATATGATGTCGGTATAACATTTCATAATCTTGGATAGAATCGAACAGTAGTTCAAAGTGATTTTCGAACCCTTGTGAAGGTGCTTTCAATTATCATAGAATTATAAGTTGAGGTTTTGGGTTGACTTTACTTGGTTCATATCATGCATTGACTACCACAATAGGACTTGTTGTTTCATAAGAGGTAATTATTGTGGAAATCCAAAATAAAACGATATTAAAAATGGGGATTCCCCTCAGTGGATCAAGGAGTTGTGAGCTAATGCAGTTGGCATTGGGAATGCCTACCTAAAAACATTCATGTAGATTGAACAACCCTATTTGGGGTCATTAGAATGGAAATATGGATCCTTCACACCATAATATTCAGGAAATATAATATTCTAAAGTCAATGGCGAGGTTTATTGGATTTCGACAAAATAGTGGGAGACTAATAAGTATTAATTTCATTGTATACAATAGTTTTAACAGGAAAAAGTACTAAATCATTTATCATGTTAATTTATAGATATTAAATTAATATAACACCAAACATATCATTATAAACTATACATGAGAAGAAAAACCTTCTCACCAGAAGTCATTTCCATGAGTGGAGGAGGAGTTCACACATCATTTTTCTCTATGAGAGGAAATTATGTGGGCTTGAAATTCCTGTACAAATTGTGCCTGGAAAAGATGTCGGTGATGAGGAAATATATCTCTATATGATACACATAGTTGATGCCACATATTTCCAATGTTTCCTTCTATCAGCCTTGAAAATTGAGCTCATAAATCAACATGAATACAGGGACGTGTATAGCATGATGTTTCACCATAAAGATATCTATCAAGAGAAGTCAAGACAAGAGAGGTATGAGATCTCCAATACTCTTTTCACAACTACTCATGGAGAGTCTGAACTCGATGGGCCTTACATAGTAATGATTATCGGGTACATTGAACGCTTATACATCATAGGGATTAATTTCTCAGATAACTTTCCAACAAATATCACCCTATCAACAGTTCACTAGATCTTATCTAATGTTATTATCATAAAAACAAGATAAACAATGATAAGAGTCTATCTGAACTTCTAACCTCGATTATCTAGGTAAAAAAAGATACAAGTAATTATAAACTTGCAGTCCTTATAGTGATAAAAAGAGAAAGGACAAGAAATGGAGCTAAGGATTTATAAACCGTCTAAATCCACATACCATTGTCCCTCTAAGAAGAAGATGATCATGAGGAATGGTAAGGAATGAGAGGTAGTATGTTTTTCATGTGGAAAGCCAGGACACTGGGTGAGCAACATCCCCCAAAAGCATGCAGATTATAAAGATGTTTTTATTATTGAGTGTAATCTTTCAATTTCAACAGATTGGGTATTAGATACAACATATGGGTCTCATATCTATATTCAATTGCAGGAACCTAGTAGATTTCGATTGATTTCCATAGGAGAGGTAGATTTTCAAGCTTCCAATGGGGCAAGGATGGAGGCATTATCCATCGGAGATTATCATCTCTCATTTCCAACTATAATTTATTTGGTTAAACAAAACTATTATTGTGTACCTAGTGTTACTGTGAACATAATATTTGTATCATGTTTGGATTTCGATGGATTTTTTTCAGGTTTTGAAATAAGGATTGTTTATTTTATAAGAACAACTTATGTTATTGTATAACACATTAAAATAATGGTTTTTATGTTTTAAATTATGAAAACCAAATGTCAGAAATTGATAACGAAACAATATCACATGACTCATATGACACCAAGTTGTGGAATCACCATATATATCATATAAACATGAAAATCATGAAAAACCCCTTCCAAGATGGTTATATAGAATCTATTGATAGAAAACCACTTGATCAATGTCATTCTTCTACACAATGGAAAATGACCAAGCCACCATTTGAGGGATTGGGTGAAATGGCCACCGAGATTCTTGGATTAGTACACATTTATGTGTGATAACCACATATAGAAAAATATAGAGGTGGATACTATTAATGAATTACATTTATTAATAATTTTAGTAGATGTGGCTACATCTATTTAATTTAGTATAAGTCAATGTCCATGGAAAAATTTAAGGAATTGTAGAATGAATTAGGGAATCATCCTGGTATAAAGATAAATAAGCTTTGATCAGATAGAGGAGGAGAATATCTGAACAAAGAGTTCATCAGCCTTTTTATAGGTGTCTCGGATTTTATCACAACTCTCTCCTCCGTTTACACCAAAGTGTAATGGTGTCAGTAAAAGGAGGAATCACACTTTTTTGGACATGGTGAGGTCAATGATGAGTCATGTAAATCTTCCATTATCATTTCGGGGATATTTATTACAAATTGAATCATACACATTTAACTAAGTACCAACTAAGGCTTCAAATAGATCTCCCTCTGAGTTATGGAATGGAATGAAACCCATTTTGTTTCATACCTATGGATGGGGATGAGAGGCATTCGTTAAGCCTTCTCATGAATCAAAACAGCACCTCATGTCATGAGGTGTATCTTTATTGGATATTCCATGGAATCTAAAGGATATTACCTGTATAACTCTTCTTACCAAAAATTGACTCTCTCCAAAATATCCATCTTTAAGAGGGAGAAAATCTTCAAAAAGTATAGTGGAATTCATAAAAGGTGTCAAATTACATTTATTTGAATATTTATAATATCATTTATTTTAATATTTCATTAATTATATAATTCCTGCATCATCATTGTGTCATAAATAAGTTAAATTATTTAATTCATAAAAAATATAAATAAATTAACATTATATAGAAATATTTGTAGCCTCTTAATGAGAATTTATAGTCAAATTTATCTTATGTGTATCCCTATATTAAAAATGGTTTAGTTATTAAACATTGAATTTAACACATTGAACTATTCTTTTAATTAAATAATAATAAATGTCCAATTCCAATCCAAGTGGACCAAAAGGATCACATTTTATTCCTATAGTTTTTTTGGTCAAATTAAAATTATCCAATAGAATTAGGACATGTTTTTGGGTAATAATAATATCATTTTTACCCATAAATACCTTATTTAATTGAACTGTAGTGAATAAAAGTAAAAATTTTTTGTTCACCATAAATTATTTTCATCTTACTGAAACATATTTTACATACTGATATCAATTGTGTTTCTTTGATTTTTGAAATTCAACTCAAAAAAGTGGTAAAATTACATTTTATGTAAATTTTCAAATGCTCCTAGGAGGTGAGTAAAATACTGTAAAAATTTCAATAAAATTTTTATATATTTAAAATTATTATAAAATGACTCTAATAAATTACATTGAACATATATAGTTATTATGTATATATTTTGAACTAAAATAAATTTAAATAAAATAAATAATTATTTTAATAAAAATTTGGTTTTAAACTATAACCCAGTGTTTTTCACAATCAATCCAAAATTGAAGGTTTTTAGAAAAATAAAAAAAATTAACCCTAAGCTAATTTCAATATTCCAAGCCCAAAAATGAAGTCCATTTTGAAAGATAAAATTTAAAAAATTTCAAAAAGTTGGTATGACTATTCATAACATCTTGTTTGATTTGTTATGGTGTTTTGTGACTCGATGTTGCATACAACACACAATTGTATTATTCAATGAGAAGCGTACCGTGGAGGCATGGATTATTTCAGTCTCCCCTTCTTCAAATAATTTCGTCCTCGATATTTCTGGAATATTACTACATAAAATGACTGGGTGGTTCTTCATGATATATTCCTTGGGTTCCCATGTTTCCATTTCCATCTTATGGTTTCTCCATAGGACTTTTACCAGATGATTTGTCTGGTTTCTCATCACTTGTTTTCATGTACCAAAAACCATGACAGTCTCGTCACAATTAGAAAAATTGATTTCCAGTTCTAATTCCTCATAGGTTAGTAAATGCATTGGGTTAAAAATTTATTTTCTTGATAGTGATATGTGGAAGACATCGAGAACTTTGGAGAGACATGGTGGCATTGCCAAATGGTAAGCCACAACCCCAATTCGTTCTAGAATTTTGAAAGGTCCACTGTACTTGGGACTTAATTTTCCCTACATACTAAAACGTATAACGCCCTTTCAAGAAGATACCTTCAAGAAAACATGATATCCTACCATAAATTCCTAATAGTTTCTCTGATACCAACTATAACACCCTAACTGCAGAAGCCCAGATTCGGTGCATTATTACATATCATTGTCCTGATCCCAAATATCAAGTCTCGAAAGAATGATTAGTTTAGATTACATAAAATTATTAAAAAAAATTCATAAGTTTTACATTACATTATTAAATTAAAAACTACACGAACATTATTTCCATATACCACACTCATATCCCCTCAAACTATCCCCATAGGTCTATCATAATATACATCTTCACATCCTATGAAAAATAAATCATAGAATGGAGAGAGATCAGTTTCTCAGTAAGGATAAAAATATTGCAGAAACATTCATAAATAAGATTAATCATTTAAGGAAATTAAAAGACTAAAACAAAATCCATTCAAACATGATATTAAGCAAAAATTGTAAAGATAAAATCAAATAATTCCATTTAATTATTCAAATTTATTTTCTACCTATTGAATAATCACATCTAATTTCAATAGCTACTTTCATAATGATGGAATTCATCATGCCAGACTCCACAACCAGATATTCAAGGCCTTGTACCAAGAATACAAATAAGATTTTTTAAAGGCCTTGCTCCAAGTCACTAGTTTGTCTCATGAGACCTACCGATGCATCGAGGAGCAATATTGGGCTACACCCATCACATGCTAAGTTGAATGCATTCCTCATATGAAAAGGATTAAACATAACACAAACACTCACATTAAAACTAGAATACAAAATGACAATACTTTATCCATAAACCATGAATGGTATAAAAATAACACATCCATAGTCAAACATATCACAAAAACTTCAATACTATATGGATGTTTTTTATCATAATAAATCAACTTCAAATAAGCATTAAATCTATCAAAGGACATTGACATAGATGAAATAAAATCCATTTCTTGAAAAATATATCTTTCTATTTTGAAATCATTTAATAATCTTTTATTTTGAAAAAATTCGTGTAATCTTGTAAGGGAAGTTTTGACAATGTTTAACTGTAGAAAATAGCCGCACCCATAGTACAAGTTAAGAAAAAGTCATTCTTACCTTAATTTTTTCTAAAAGGTTATAAAGGACCTTATTTGGAATAAAACAGAAATATTCCTTTATAAAAATTTTATAATTACTCAAAAAAGTGTATAAATTTCGTTAAACAATAGTCTGTAAAATAGTAATGATGTTTTGAAATACATTTTTAAGAAACATGAATGCAGATGATTAATATGTCCTAATAGATAATTACGTATAAACAACCTCAAATAATGAAGATATTGTGAAATTAACCCTTAAATTTCACTATTACTTGGTCAAGGGTAGGTTAAACTCTTCTATAATGGTGAAATAATTGTTATTAAATTATACAGAAATCATATACATTAATATTATATCATATATGACCTTTTAATATTGATTTGTTAATTATATTTTTATATTATCGACGTTTCAGGTGTTAACTAATTTGTTTTCCTTTATATGCTTTTTCACGTAAATAATGTTTATTATGGATAAGTTTTATATTATTTATATGAAGAATGAATTTAATTATTTAAAAATTATTTTTAATAAGCAAATGAAAATTAGCCTTTTTGGATGTGATGGGGAATTAATCTTATCACATTCGTGGAGATGATAATCCGTATGTATGCACAAGGGACAATATAATTATTCTGATATTAAAATAATATAAAATTTGGTGGTACATTATATATACAGAATAATTATCATGTAATATTTATTATTATATCAATTAAACATAATTATTATACCCATCCAAATAATAATGTATTGATTAACAATTACACCACGGCGTGGAGACGGTAAGTCGTACGCTCGCATGTATGGTGACATGTCATTCAAAAGATGGATAGAATGCTGAATATGGTGTACCATATTTATAATATCATAAATGTATATAGATTAAACTGGATTTATTATTTTAGAATGTAAACATCAATGAAAGAGGATGTGGAAGAAGAAAGGAACTTGATAGAGGTGATTATATATTTAACTCTTCTTTAGGTTCTTTCTTTTGATTTGATAAAAATGGCACCATAGGTTGGATTTCTGACTAATGGAGTGTCTCTAGAATGTAGTGAAGATAGTTGAGAGGGTATTTGGGTAGGGTTTTTCCAATCTTAAAGGCTTTCAAGGTTTGAGTTTGAAGGAATGGGGTGTACACTTTTATAAGAAAGGTGAGGGGCACCTTAAGAGAAGCTAGAAATATTATTTTATAATAAAATCAGTTTCGGTTTCTAATGGCTCCAAAATGAATTATTAACATGATAATGTGGGTATGGGTTAAACCCACTCAACCAATAGGTTTTAGACCAGTTTTGGTCACTATATTAACCTTATATTTTAGATTTAAGACACAGTTAAATAATCTAACATTTACCATGACTCTTTGTATTTTTATATTATATGGTTCATAAACATATTATTTACTACAAAAAAAACCTTAAGTGGTTCATGAATTACATATATAATATTAATGAAGACATTTTTTGATCCTTATATTTTTAGGAAATGAATATCAGTTAATAATATAATATTTGTTTTAAAAAATCATTTATGTCAATTTTCACACTATTTGGTATTTCGTTTTTTCTAAATTTATAACACTATTATTACTTCGTAAATAATTCATCTAACCTACCAAAACATGTAATATTATCTTATAATATTCGTGAAATATATAAAAATTCCCAAATTACATTTTTTTTTATATTTATAACATCAATTATTTTAATATTTAATTAATTATGTAATTAGTGCCTCATGATTTTGTCATAAATAAATTAAATTATTTAATGTCTAAATAATATAAATTAAATACTATTATGTATGAAATACTTTTAGCTTTTTGATGAATATTTATAGTTCAATTTATCTTATCTATAACCCTATATTAAAAATGGACAAGATATTAAACTTTGAATTTAAAAATTTGAACTCTTCTTTGAATTATATAATAATAGATGTCCTAATTCAATCCAAGTGGAAATAATGGATTACATTTTATTCATAATATTGTTTTTTGTTGAATTACACTTATCCAATAGAATTAGGACATGTGTTTGGGTAATAATAATATCATTTTTACTATTAATTACCCTATTTACATTTAACCATGTTAAATAAAAGTAAAAAGTTATTGTTAACCAAAAAATATTTTCATCTTATTGAACAATATTTTATGTACTAATATCACCAATGTGTCTCAGATTTTTGATATTCAACTCACCGAAGCAGTAAAATTATTTTTTATGTAAATTTGCAAATGCTCATAGGAGGTGTGTAAAAGACGGTAGAATGTTCAATAAAATATTTATATATCTAAAATTATTATAAACTGAATCCAGTGAATTACATTGAACTTATATAGGTAATATTTATCTATCTTTACATAAAATAGATTTAAATAAAAAAAATTTTTATTTAAATAAAAATTTGGTTTTAAACAATAACTTAGTGTTTTTCACTATTCATAAAAAATTGAATGTTTTCAGAAAAATACAAAAAATTCACCCTAAGCTAATTTTGATATTCCAAATCCCAAAATGAAGTCCATTTAGAACAATAAAATTTATAAAATTTCAAAAAGTGGGTATTACTATTCATAACGGCTAGTTTGATTGGTTGTGGTGTGTTAGAACTTGAAGTTGTGTACTACACACGCTATTGTATTATTCAAAGTGAAGTGTATTGTAGAAGCATGGGGTGTAACCACTAGGATATGTTTATGTTCCCTACTAGAGGCTCATTCATGGGAAAGTATTGTCACTTGCATATTTTTCATCGACGTACAAGGTACATAGTTCCCAAGACTATATAGTGCCTAGGAGTGTACCCAGTTTTGGAGCTCATTGGATTTGTGGTATTTACCCATTTCATAAGGTGGGTTTGGATGTAAATTACTGTATCTAACATGTAATATTCAAATTTTTTAATACTCGTAATGTTTTATTTTGAAAATTTTTTACATTTAAATGTTGCAATTCGTTGAATTTATCGTCAGTTTTCCTTATATATTTAAACAACATGCTTTTCAACATGTATTGCATAATATTTGGAAGAATTGTGTGGTATACTATTGTTCTAATAATCACACCATAATTACAACCAATGGGAGTGAGTATACATGATTATGTATGACATAGGTATTAGAAAAGTCTCAGGTGAAGGTGGTTCAGGTTGTTAGTCCCCTCTGATGGTACGATGTTGTGGAGATGGCTCAGGGGTGATGACCCTTTGTCATGTGGAGATTTTATTGATATTTTCCTATTTTTTTATTCATTTATGTACATATTTTACTTTATATAAAACAATTAATTCTTATATGGTTGTTGTTAAGGCTGGATTGGCATGAAGATTTCAGATTCATCTTCTTTCTTGTTTTTAGTGTATCACGCATTCATACTCAAGTAAAGCATTCCAAAACCAAATTTATTTCTAAAAAGTCACCTGTACCTACCCGTGAGGATATTTAAAGACCATCGGGACTTTTCATGGGATGGATTTGGTTCCGGTATTAGTGGAGAAAAGATTTGGCTCATGACACTTAATGTATTCTACACTATTTATATAGGAAAACTGATTATGATAAGTTTTAATTAATTATATTTAATGAAGCCACTAATTCAAGAATTAAATTGAGAAAGTAGATAATGAAAATACATGAAGAGGAAGAAATATCCTTTGTGTAGTCTTATAATGAGAATAGAGAAACTGAGTGCTATAACTGAGAATGAGTAACCAATATTTCTCAAAAATTATGAATAAGCTGTAATATCTATATTAAACCCAAAAATATCTTTATTATCTAATCTACAATAATATAAAGATAGTTTTCATCATTTAGATGTTGTTAAGAAGTTTATTAAATTAATATTAGATTAAGAAACCCTAATAAATACTCATATTATTTTGTTGCATATATATGATATCAGGCCTTTCAATGTTTCAGTATAGAAGAAGCAAAGTGAGGAGGGTTGTTGAAGAACAATAATGCTAAAATGTTGTGGATAATAAGTTCTATATTCTCTATCCAAACTAGTTTATGGAATTTAAGGACACTACTATGAGTAAAATTGGATCTACATTTATTGAAGTTTAAGTATTCAATATAGAAAGAGATATATAAACCCAAGAATAACTTCAGCAGAATTATTTAATATATATCTGTGTGTGTGTGTGTGGTTGTGTGTTTGTGGTGGTATTATATAGAACCTATAAAAAAATAGGTATGTAGGGTTATCATTATGAGGATTGGTTTAAATAGAGTGAAGCTGATGATAAATGTCAATTTCATTTCTTTTTAGAGAATATCTGTAAGGATTTGGCATTAAAAAATTAGAAAATTATTTTTAGTGTAAGAAGTCCCACCCATTCTAACTGGATTTTTATTAGATTTTATCCATTATTGGGATGCATTACTAATCTATAAAAAAAGATGTTCCTTTTAATAAACCATGTAAAAATATTTTATACAGTGGTCTATTTTTTATTTCATCTAAATGGTAGAAAACATTACATTAGGATATTCCATATATTAAAATTCACAAACTAAAAA
The DNA here is from genome assembly GCA_963277665.1 of Viscum album. Taxonomy (NCBI): domain Eukaryota; kingdom Viridiplantae; phylum Streptophyta; class Magnoliopsida; order Santalales; family Viscaceae; genus Viscum; species Viscum album. The sequence continues at coordinate 1,204,172,375 of OY728145.1, forward strand.
TAGAGTTTTAATTCTAAAGGGGGTAAACGAATTTAGAATTGTTAAAAATTAGACCTCAATTGCTTCTTCCACCATTTTTAGGAGTATTAATCAATCCAACAGTTATGTTATATTATAATTTTAGTATATATTTATTTTAAAAATGACGATTAAAAATATTGGTTAACTCAACAAAATTCCACAAAATAACTACATAAAATATAATTAGAATATAATAATAATTAAAAAAACAATAATTTAGCATAGACAAACATCAGTTTTCAACACTGGATCAAAAAATAAAAATGATAATAAAATGGAATATTGAAAAGTAATTAGTGATCCAAAAATATAATAAGCTACAATAAGTAATTACAAAAATTAGTTTTCATTCAGTTGATTATAATAATACTCTTTTATCATAATCCTTGTTATTTTTTAAAAAAAATTATGATCATGTATAAATTTATTCATTAAATTCTCCACATAAATGTGTAATATCCATTAATTATATATAATACATTTTCTATTACAGATTGTAACCTCATAGAATATATCATATACTTCCATTTGAATAAATATTGGCATATAATATTTTCCGATAACATTCCTTGATACATAAGATACTAGAATTTTTGAAATATCAATATTTAGGAAATTAAACCACAAATGTAATATATTTTCTATATTTCAATGTTTTTTAACATTTTATCTATATCTAAAATACATATTATTCACCATGTAAGATATTTATCACAAAATATAAGAGTTAAAACATAGGTAAATTTCCAAAATGCTTCATATGTAAAAGGTATTCAATTATAAAATTTTCTAGCTTGTATTTGAAATTAGAAGAACAACAATAGCCAATAATTAATTAAAATAAGTGATTAAGAATAATTAAAATAATTTATAAAGATGATTTATAAAATCTAATTAGGATTTAAATGGTGAATATATAATCCATTATATATTATTACCATATAAAATAAAATATTATATATTTAAATAAATATATTTAAGTAAAAGATAAATTGTTGAAGTAAATAATGATAAAGAGACCACTAACAAAAACCTTGTACAAGAAATTGGAGTAAAATATACCTTATTTTTAGATATGTTCATTAAGTTATAATTCTAGATGTTTTGGGATCCTATAAATATCTTATTATTTGATGAATTTGTTTTACAGTAATAGATACCAAATTTGAATTCAAATGATTCCCTTCAAATAACATTATTAAAGGATGTATTGATCATCACTATAAAGATTCTTGGTGTGATAAAGGCCTACATTTTGGTCTAGTGATATAAAAAATTTGATATATCTTATTTATATATTGTAGAGGATTTTGATGACATGTCATTATCAATAATACTATTATCTTTTCCATAAAATGCTATCATTGTTGTATTAGATTGGTGATCATGTCATATTAAGATTATTCATTAGGTAGGATCATCAATGACATATGAAGTATATAATTTTTACACCATGGAATTTGGGACTTCATCAAATCATTTATCAAATTGGAAATATGTATTTCTGGTTGTTATTTCCTAAAATATAGGTTATGTTATAATATAGGTTCTATGATTCATATATAAAAAAGTGAGACCCCACAACATTTCATATTATTCAAAAGAAATATGATTATCTTTAAACAATATAATAAATTTGTAGAAAGAGTAGTGTTAAATATTTTAGGTAATATTTTCACTAAAAATGATGAAAATATATAATGACTATCTCATAAGAAATAATACAGGAAAAGAATCTATAATTTAAAAATTGGATCAGATTATTTTTCAGAATGAAATGTTTATGGTTGGGTGAATTTTAACAGCCATTATTTTTGTAGTTTAATTAATGAATTCGAAGATAAATTTGAGTTTATTAATTAATATTGTCATAATATTAATATAGATTTATACATAGGATTAATAATTTATTTAATTATGGAGTAATTTTTTTCCTGTCATTAATGTAATAATGTAAATTTTAATAAGAGGTGTTATATAGGATGTTAGTAATCAATTATGTCATTTTTTTTGGTTTCCAGTTTTCTCAATTTAGGCATCAATGTAAAATAAGACATTGATTGGGTGATATAAATATTACATGCATGAATTTAATATTGAATTATGGAAAATGAAATTTTTTATACAAATCATAGGTCACTATTTAATTGAAATTATAATAGTTGAAATAGAATTAATAATTTTTGTTTAACAATTGGAATGATAGAAATGAGAGATGTTATTATGGTGGTTAATTTTATTAGATTCTACCAAATTATGTGTCATATTTCAAATGGTGAATTTATATAAAAAATATTGGAAATGGAATATTAATCCAAGAGAGTATCAAAATTTTAACCTCTTTTATTTTTATTTTTATAATTTATTTATGGGAGTATATGTATTAGAATGAGAAGCTTATAGGACACTAGGTTGTATGAGTTATATGAAAATTTTCAATGTATGATCCAAAACAATTTTGAATTATCAATAAATTGAATAACATTCGACATAATTCGTAATTTATCACTAAAACACCCATTTACACCTGATTCTCTGTAAAATTCAATAGAGGGGAATGAGAAAATGTAAATTGGTATGAGGTTCATTCCATTATCATGTAACGTTTCTTATTAAAAACCTCAATATAAATGACTAAAAAAGGTCATTACATGTGGCTCATGGATTGTGGCACTATTTATATATCCTCTACTCTATACACAATTGAAATTCAAGAATCATTTTATTTGGGTTTTTTTTTAATGTACACATTCCATACTAAAAACCTATAAATATAAATCCAATTTATATTGTTTTAAGAGATATAGTTTAAGAGAAATTTTGAAAAACATACTTCATAAATTAATTTTGTACAATTATTCAGTTAAATACTTATACAAATTTCTATATAAAAATCTAAATATATATGCTCATATTCATTCCCTGGTTGGTTATTATCCCAAGGATTGTGACATATGTGTTTTAAAATCGATTTATTAAAAATGATTTTAATTAAATAAATATATTGAATTGAGTTTGAAAAATAATTTTTTTTTGAATTATGATTAATTTGAAATGGTGAAAAAAATAAATAACCCCCCAATTTTATAAATCAATTTATTTTGTTTTGAAAAAATGGGTCTCCTATCTTAAATAAAAAATTTAATCTGATAATTGTTGAGTATTTTAATTATACATGAAAACTATATTGAAAAATATATATCTGTTGATATGATGAATATTTATATTTCATAAATTGAAATGAAAATATATTTATGGTTTCATACACCTTCAGTATGGAGGCATGGTCAGACACACTATTACTATTGATTCACAGTTGAATACAACAAGGGTGGGCTTTAATAGTTACCTTGGTAAATAATAAGACTCATATAGATTTATAGTTTATCTATTTTATGACTACTTACATAATTAATTATTTTGTATATTTATTATGAAGATTACAATTATTAAATTATATTTTATTGGTAAAAATCATAAGAATTTAATTTTAAATAATGAAACTTATTTGGGGTGAATTTATGATTTAATATGAATTGGTAAATAAATTTATATACAATTAAACTATTTTTTTCTGAATATCATTTGATTCATGGTTAGGAATTTTTCTAATAAGGGAATTTAGTGCAGTGATTTTTAGAAATCCAACTATGTAATGTGTTATACATCCATACATTCAAGTCAATTAGATATTACAGATTTAAATATTCTATATTTGAGAAAATAAAATGATACCTAGTTCATGGGAGATAGATCCTAGAATCTATGTTAATGTGGGAATGTTCTGGTTTTAAATCTTGTTTTTTGAAAGAAATTTTCAATTCTTGATTTATTAGTTTTATTTAGCTAATTTTCTAATTTGTGTTATATTTATTGTTGACTATTATTCTGCTACATGATTTTTACACTTTTAGTTTGAAACATGTTTTTTTAAAATAATTTGGATTTAAAATTAAATAGTATACTAATTTATATATGGGGTTTTTTACTTTGAGAATGAATCGTAATACATTGATTTGTCTTTATACATTGGAGAAAATTTCCAACCTACATAGATCAATAAATATACTTTTGGAAATGTGGTGTTCTAATATTGAAACTGGGTTTTAAATTTTCAGGTTGGGTCGTTACATCTTATCATAAGTTATCATAAAAAAATGTCCATAGAGAATATATACATGTAAATTGTCTATGAAAAATCGTATTTGAAAAAACAAATTCCCCGAGACACGTGGAGATTAATTTACAACTATTTTTATAGCGTGTTAAAATGATATATGTTTATAAAATTTAATATTCAATAATAACATAGAACATATAACATTGGGTGTCAACTATGACGTCCAAAAAAATGTCAACCTTCCTAATCCAATTACATTTTATACTAAATATAAATGTAAATATGTTTTTTCAGAACTGATGTATTTGAATATCAGTATCAAAACATCAATTATATGCATAGATAAATATAAATAATTACATGATAATCTAGTTCCTCAATAAATGATATGTCAAAGGATTAACATAATAAATTATAATGTTTTTTATTGTTATATATAATAGTTTTTCCATAGTAAAATAATAAAATTAAGGTATAACATAGCCCAAGGTCAACTCCAATGGTATCTCATATAAAAAATTTTACTCATTTTTTTCCATAACCCATGTCTTATCACAATATAATCATAAATAATATTTTTTTTAATTCGATTATAAATTTAATATAACATCCATGAATTACAATATATCATTTATCACATAATTAATAATTAATTTCAACATATAATTTAGTTTCTATGTGAATCATTATAATATAATGTATATGAAAAATAAGATCCTCGATCACATACCATCAATAATAATTCTTTAGGGACCATCATTAATTTAATATAATTGATAATTGTATTTCTTCAATTGCATACTTACCAAATAGCAATATATTTATATAAATATATAAAACACCACATAAATTCCAAATATGATTGGATCTGATGAAAAATATCTCACTAGATGACCATATCCTATGATTCCTTATAAATATCAAATCATTAGAGAGGGTTAACATTCAAATATCTCAAGAAATTAGAAGCTAAAACATATGACATCCTTGATAGATATTGGAACTCCATTACACCATGTATGGATTATAATCTTATAAAATATGAGAAGTTTTCCTATGTAAAATATACATAAATAATGATATCATATTTCACATACCAGTATAAATATGTTTTTTAAGTAACCACCCCAGATAAAAAAAATTCAAATGATAATGAAATACTTATATCAAAATTATACATTTAACACTGACTTGTGGGTGAGAAAATTATGTTCTTCATTGTATAGACAGATACCTCAATCAATGAGTGGAGGTAGATAATGAGTGTTAAAAGTGATGAATCATCATCTACCTCAAATTTAGGTTCATGGAAAGGGATGAGAATAAATATCAGTGTATCATAAACTAGCTCTAAAAAATATAGATGATATTGTGAATAGATATATAGATATTCCACTATCTACCAATAACTTTGACCCAAAAGTGATATTGGGAATGAATAAACTTGTGTAAAATTAGAATCAAAACCATCTAATAACTATAATAAACTCTAAAATAAAAAAATTAAGTGATTAAATACCGACAATATAATATAATTAAATATTAATATTTTTTGAAATAATTCCACACAATAACCATGTGATTTCCATGGTATTTAATATATTTTTATACCATAGCATATCAATCTTCAATTCATGTTTCATTTAGTGTAAATATTAATCTCAAATAATAATGTCCTTCGTGTAATAATATGAATATCCACATTAGTATGTCATACTTATAATATCACTAATATAGTCTTATGTCATTGAAATAAACATATCTAAATTATAATCAATGAAATCAACTATATTTATTCATTTATTAATCAAATTTTTATTTCACATTATCATAATAATATGTTCATATCATTCCAAATATTTCCCAATAGCCTATCTCTTTATAAGAAAATATACTAAAAGATTAAAATATATTCATCAAATACATTATCCTTTTGAAATTGGTATGATAACTCAATAGTAAAAATCTTCTATGGTATATTAGAAGATAATTTTTAACAATATTATTTTAATAAGAATATAATGAAATAAATAAATTTATTAAAATAAATTCATTATAATTTCATACTCAAATAATAAATTATATAACATTCCACCTATAATAATTATGGAAATCATAATATTTAATTAATATCATCATGGAAAAAATTTATTTTGGAAATAATCAATCAAATCCCATGTTTTTATATGTTTCTAAAATAACCACTAGTGAATTCATTTATAATTTAATGTATATTACACTTCTTCTCAATCAACAACCAATCATGATATTATTAATTGTCTTCATCATCATTTTGAGATTTATATGTCAACCATGAAAATTTTTTATCTCCTATAAGAATTTCATTAATATTTCGACATAAAATATTGTCAAAAAATACTATGTTTGAATTTTAAAAGGGAATTAGTCTTATTATACTATTCTTATTTACCATAATTTACCCTACATTGCTTTATTAGGTCTTTGGAATAAAAATATAAAACCCATGCTTTATTGTATAGAATGACCTCTCTATGAAACCCAGATCCCCCAAAACCAAGAGACCTATAGGGAATCCATCATTGAACCGAAATTCACAATTATGTGTTGTAGAATTGGAATGTAATGTTCAATAAATCCAGACCATTATATGTCTACATGATAAAATAGATATTCATCTTAGGTGTCGTCTCAACAGATCTTCATCCCACCACCCCATTAATGTTTTTAGATCAAATACCATCATCAATGAATGGATAATGTAAAGAAATCACCCCCACGTGTATTACATATCTATAATTTAATTGACCATACATTCCTTAAAAACTTTTTGTTATTACAGTTCCACTTATGGGGAGTAATGATGTTACCTCTCTCCCTTCCATCTAATTGTTAAGTTGAATAAAAAAATTATATCCTACATAAATCATATACCACACATAGATTGGTATATGTAATCGATATCTAATTCTCTAATCATTTAACAAGACAACAACCATTTCTCCATCCAAATCATTTTTATCACCCCAAAATCCCCACCACCAGTTATTATTATACGCAATTTTTTATCATTAATTTAACTTCATTAATCTAAAAAAAGTCTCCTTGTATATTTTTAATCTCAAAAATATCTAGAAATTCTATATTTCAGAATGTGAATAAAATAATAAAATTCTTATAAGCTATAAAGAAGTTATAATTAACAAAAGAAACTCTCATCAATATCTTTTAATCTATAAAATGAACGATCAAATTTATAGTCTCGATATATTATTTCATTCATGATCAAAATAGGGAGATAATATTTGAAATTTGAATCATTGTGGATTAATGTAAATCTCAATATTATCTAAAATGATATATAAAATTATGAACGATATTTATCAAAAAATATTTCATAATTTTAACACTATTATATCTTTAATATTATCTTAGGTAATTAATTAATATATCTAAATCTTTAATAAATAATAATTTTTTCAATCCTTCAAATAATCAAGTAAAATTTAGGATCCCAAAATGTTGTTCAAGAATAAACTTGATCTTTAAATTTTATTGATGTTATTTCAAGGATATTATCTCATTTTTTAGTTATTTCCCATAACAGGTTGATATTTTTTCATGACTTGCAAGATAAGGGGAACTAAATATCCAAACCAAATTTAATATCCTATCATTTTCTGGAGTTTTTTGGGCTAAATAAAATTTACTATTTTGTCTTATTTTTGATTAATTTTCATTTGTGTTTTAATTTGGGGTGTGTTTGTGTGAAAATAGGGAATGTTTTCAGGGAAAAGAGCAGTAAATGGTAGGTGCAAAATTTTCACAAATCGTGTCCCCTAACCTTGAAAAAAATGATCCCATGTATAGAGAGTATTTTCAAGGCTAGCATGTTTTTTGTAAAATCATTCTACATAATGAAAAATTTCATGAATCCCCTATAAGTGGTGAAAAGATAAGTTGCACGATTAGGGGAAACCATGGGCCCCTATATAGAAAACTGTGTGTGTAGTTTTAATTAATCCGAGAATTAGATTTTAAAATACCTGACTCCATATAGTAAACCCATATGAAAACCAAATCATCCCCTATTGGGTTATATAAATTTTAGATACCTTAAGACATAAACCATGACTTCTTCGATCTCATTTTATGGTGATTCAATGTCTGGATTGAATACATACACCTTCCCGGTTAGAGGATCTAGTCTCTTGTGGTTTCTGTCTTATCTCATGTATCTCCCTCATCATTTAAATTTAATATATCTTCATTATTATTGGATATATAATACGGATATTTGAATTAATATATTTAAATGAGGTATATTAAATGTATGTTGTTGAATTTGGGTTCTAGATCCAGATCTCATTATTCTTAAACGTTCAACTGAATTAGAGGATTTCCAATGGCGAGCATTTAACATCAATCTTAAGATAGGTGGTCTATAATTCAAATATAGAAGTGGTAATTTTTATTATGAGGATGTAATGGTATAAAATATATTATATTTTTAGCTATTCATTTCATTTTAAACTAATTATATTTTTTCATTAATTAATAAATTGAATTGTTAAATTCAAAATATTGGAATCCTATTTTTTTTGTATTTAATTATTTAATTTATTATGGAGATAGTTATATTTTATAACTACTTTAATTAATTATAGAATTAATTAATGAAGATGAATGGGAATATGAAAATGTGATTTTGGATAATTGATTTTTGAATTAATTATGGTGATCTAGAGATTGTTAAAATTGAATAATAGATTATTGAATTAATTATTTTTTTATTGTAGTTATTTACATAGGATAAATAATTGTAGAATTAATTATGGATATTACTATGATTATTGAAATTATTTCGATAGAACAATTACTTGAGGAATTAATTGGGGATATTAATTTGATTAAGATGGAATACTTTTTTGATGAATTATTTATGGTTATTGAATTTTTCGAGTTCGAAAAATAAATTGATGAATTAATTATTAGAATTTTCTGTGATTGTGGTTATGATTAACGAATAGATGAATTATTAAATGAGTATAATGTGATTTTTTAATTGATTAATAAAATAATGGTGTTGATGGGTTTAATTAATATAAAAATTAATTAATAGGAGTAATGTGGTTATTTAATTATTGAATTAAATAATGGGATTAATTGGATTAATTGATTGATTAATTAATTAAAAAAAGTAATGTGATCATATAATTGTTCAATTAAATAAATGGATTAATGGTCTTAAATATTTTATTATATCATAAATGGGAGTAATGTTATTCTTTAATTGTTTAATTAAAGAATATGATTGATGGGATTAATTAGTTGACAAATTAATAAATGTATGTAATGTGATTATTTAATAGTGGAATTATATAATGTGATTTATGGGATTAATAAATTAATGAATTAATTTGTTAATGTAATCTAATTATTTAATTGTTGAATTTAATAATTGGATTGATGGGTTTAATTAGTTAATGAATTACTTAATGTGAGTAATGTTATTATTTAATTACTGAATTAAATAATTGGATATATGGGATTAATTCATTGATGAATGAATTAATCGGATTAATATTAATATTTAAATTTTGAATTAAATATTGGAATTAATGGGTTTAATTATTTGATGAATAAATTAATGGAAGTAATGTGACTAATTAGTTATGGAATTAATTAATGGAATTCACGTGAATAATTAATTGGTCAGTTAATTAGAGGGAATGAATTCCTTTATTTAATTGTGGAATTAATTAATGGGATTGACATTAACAATAAATTGGTGAAATAATTGTACATGTTTAATGTGATTAATTAATTATTGAATTAATTTATGGAATTGATGGGGATAATTAATTGGTTAATTAATTTATCGGTGAAATGTTTTCATTATTTATTAAGATTAATTTATTGTTGGCCTAATTAATAGATCATTTTGATTATAGAAAAGGTAAATTTTGTATAATTAATTGTCATATTGATTGTTGTAATATTAATATTTTAGAATATGGATAATTGATTGCTAAATTTATTATTGAAATATTTTAGTTAAGGAATTGGGATAAAAAATGGTTGAATTATATATTGAGATATTTTGATTGTGAAATCAGAGAAATTATTTGATAAACTAATAATGGGATATAGTATTAGTGAATCGTAAGAATTAATTATTGAATAAATAATAGGGATATTTAATTATTGAACCCGATGAAATATTTATTTACCTTATTATTTGGGATAATGAGATTATTTCATTAGATAATTAATAGTTGAATTAGTTAAAGGAATAGCTGTGATTTATTTTGTATTAAATTAATTAATAGAATTGTTGTGAATATTTAATTTTTGAATTAATTAACGTGTTTGACATTATTAATTAATTATTTAATTAATTAATGAAATTGTTATCAATAATTAATTGTTGAATTAATTAATGATGTTGAAGTGATTAATTAAATATTAAATTAATTAATGTAATTTTTGATTAATAAATTATTGAATTAATTAATGATGTTAATGTGATTAATTAATTTTTGAAATATTTAATGGAATTTTTATGAATAATTAATATTTAACCTAATTAATCATATTATCATGATTAATATATTATTGAATTTATTAATGGGTTTGTCATGAATAATTAATTGTTGAATTAATTAATGATAATAAGATGATTAATTAATTAATTAATTATTTAATGGGTTGTTGTCATACATGTGATCTTGTGAATGATGTGAATTGAAGTGATAAATGTTAAAAATGGAATTCACTATGATTTGAGATGATGAATGGTTAAAATAGTATTCATATATTATAGATTAATGTACAAGTGTGGAACACAGACTGAGGCTACAAAAACCCATGAGTTATGAATGTATGTGGGATAGGTACAGAGTCTCCAAATACCCATGAATGAAAAATTTGTTTTGTACGTGGATTGAGGTTCCATATACATGTATGAGATAGTGAGTATGGGATATAGATTGAGGCCTCAAATACCTATTTGACATTGTGGTGTGGGATAGGGACCGAGGCTCCTAATACCAATTGTGTGTTAAACATGATGTTCTATTCCCCATAGATTGGAATTGTTATATGGTTATAATTATACATATTATAAATTGAAATGAAATGGAAAATTAAAACCCATAAATGTTAATTAATTTTAAATTTAATATGTTATATGGTTTAGAATCTAGCATGGGCTGAAGTAGGAAATGATGATCGGGTATCCTTGGGAACCTTGGGATTTATGTGGTTAAAGAAAGTGTGATATAATTAATTTAAATTGATATCATTATTGTTGGTATTTAACAATATACATTGTTTTACATGATATTGTTTTGATGTCATTGGTGGTTTCCTACTGAGTTGTACTCACACCCTACTCAGGATGCCTGATCGGTACCTGAATAGATTTTATGATGGGAAAAAAGATTAAGGGAAAGGGTCCTTTGTCAGAGGGTTAATTGGGATGGAGCATAATGAGGTAACGAGACTTGGTGTTGGGACATTCGTGAATGAGTTTTCAGTGTCATTATTTTTTTTATTTTTATACTAACACATGGAATATAATTCACCATGGTATATATACTACTCAGTTTTGAGATTGTCTTTCTAGTTTTGGTCTATCATGTAAAGATGATATGATTCCGGTTATTTTATATCATTTCAATTATTGATTTATTATTTGGACTGGTGTATTACTCTAATAAAAAGGATATTATATTATCATTAGGGATGATATTAGACCGTTACTACTAGTAGGTAGCCTATGGCACACATGGAGGAAATAACGAGGTCATGTTACTGACTGCCTAGGGTCACCGGTGTGTGGAACCTAGGTTAGAACATTAAAAAAAATTATATATCCCATTTTTATTTTATTTTCATTTGCATTACTATTTATGAAATATAGAAAAGATATTATGATGATTTGGCCTTCATTTTGAGCTCGTTTATGGGTTTAGCTAACTCATGTATGGGGGAGAACCCATGTACCCCTGATGGGATTACTATTATTAATGTTGGTTGTTATAGTTTGATGTTATTTCACCATTGATGATGTAATTGTGGTGTGATGTGATAATTGTTTTCATATTTCTATGATTTTACTAATGCCCTATTATGGTATGAGAATTTATTTTCATGCATCATTCAAGGAACTCGTGATTATTTTATGACACACAACATTTTTGGAATGCACAGAAAATGGGTTTTGGTTATGTTACAGGACTTGACCAATTTCTCCGTACAAGTGAAATTGAAATAAAAATGGTTCCTAATATAATCTTAAGAATATTTAAATGATGAAATATGTAAATAAATGCATGTATAACCTGAAAATTTGAATTATAATAATTTGTTTAACCTTTGTTAACCACTAACTAGATAATGTTTAATGGATGTGATAGCGCCTTGATTATGACAGTGTTCTAGGGTATGTAGAATGTTAAACCTGAAAAAGGGTTCTTCACTTGATTAGGATATTTGTGTGAGTGGATGGAGTTATTTAGTAAAAATCGTGGTTCAATTGTATATATTATAAGGTCATTCACTATACATTAAAATCATCGTAGGTACATTGTGGAAGAATTGGTTATATACCAATATAATTAATTTAATATCATGGTGGGATAAGAAGGGTCTTTTTGAAGGTTATGTATTCGGAAAGAGTAAAAGGTGAAACTGTGTAGTTCATGTGAACCATCATCCATTCTCGAATGAGTGTTGTAAAGAGTTTGTTCATTGATAAATTATTAGGGTTCCATTTTTTGGAATCATGAAATGGGAGAATGATTGTATTTCAATTTATGCATTTGAATAAGGATAAGAGATCCAATACCAATTTTTGGGATCTATAATAGACGGGGTGTAATTCATGTTAGTTGGTAGTTTATTGTGGAAATTGATTATGAAATCACACCAATGGTGGTGATAAATGAGTTAGAGAAATTTTTTTCCTTTGAGAATAATCTGATACAAGTGTTGAATCATAGTGAGAATATAATGCGGGGAATGATCATTTTGATTGTTCATGTATTGGGGAGACAAGGGAGTGTGCATGAGGAAACCTAGGACAATGAAGTAGTTATATATTCATATTGGAAAAATCATTTTGACATGAAATCATAGAGATGATTGGGTGTACTACATGAGGATGAGCATTTATAAGGTGGGGAGAATGTAAGATACTAACCTTTTCGATAGATTTATGAGGCTCTTTGATAGGTAATATTTTGTATAATTTTGATTATTTTTCATTTGAATTTTACATAGGGGTGTGTTTGGGTGAAAATAGAGAATTTTTTAATGAAAAAGGGTATTACAAAGTTATTGAATGGTTTTCCCAAACCGTACACCCTGGCTCAACCAATGGTGTAACCCTAGATAGCAAGGAAGTTTAGGGATGTAGTATGGTATTTAAAATCATGAATACTATAAGGAGACATAGTAAACCTCCTTGAAGAGTTTCATGGTAATGGTACATGGTTAGGGGAAACTACTCACCCCTTCCCAACAAACTGAGCTAGCATTTTTAATTAACTGAAAAATTATATTTTAAAATACATGAACCACAATATTAACCCAAAATAGACCCCCAGTCATCTCATAATGGTTATTCTTAATTTTAGATCCCATGTGATAGATTTTAAGTCTTCCCCACCTCCATTCATGGGGATTCAATGTCTTTATTGAAGATCTAATCCTTCACCCAATTAGAGAATCTAATCCCATATGGTTTCTTTCTTTTCTCATGTCTCTCCCTAATCTTTTAATGGAAATGTATCCTTTTTTTGTTAGTTCATGAACTAGGATTTTTGATCAAGATATATAAGTGAGGTATCTTTATTTATCGATCATGAATTTGTGTTCTAGGTCTAGATCTCATTTTTCATCGTTATTCTGTTGAATTTGGTGATTTCAATTGGTGATCTTTTATCTTCAATCTTATGGTTGGTGGTCTATAATTCCAATCCCAAAATTCTTTAATTTGTTTACATGTATATCATTTTTGAATTGATATTAGAGGTTTAGAAACACAGTTCTTGTTTAAATTAATTAATTTGGTGAATTAATTATTTGAGGGAATTATGAAATTAGAAATGTTAGAATTATAGATTTTTTAAATATTTAATTATTTAATTAATTATGGTGTTACTGAGATTATTGAACATGCTTAATTAGTAATGAGATTATTTAATTGGAATGGTTAAGAAAATGAAATTTTTTATTTGCGATAATTTGTATTGAATTAATTATGGGGAGAAACAGATTACAGAAACTGAATAATTAATTATTGAATTAATTACATTTACATTGATGTTATTAAATTGGTATAATTAATATCAGAATTAATTATTAGTGGTATATATTATTCTAGAAATGATTGAGATAAAATAATTAATTTATGAATTAATTTGGGATATTAAATCGATTGAGATGGAACAATTAATTGATGAATTAATTTTTGTTATTACATTATTTATGTTTTAACATTAATTGATGAATTAATTATGGGATTTTCGTGATTACAGATCAGATCAATTAATTGATGAATTAATCAATGGGATTATTGTGATTACTTAATTACTGAAATAAATATTGAGATTTATGGTTCTAATTAATTCATTAATTATATAATGTGATTATTTTTATTATTCAGTTGTTGCATTACATAATGGTATTGATGGGATTAATAAATTGACGATTTAATTAATTAATATATTATGAGTATTTAATTACATAATTATATAATGGGTTTATGGGATTAATTAATGGATTATTAATTAATGGGAGTCAGGATATTATTTAATTGTTTAATTAATCAATGGGGTTGATGAGTTTAATTAATTGATGAATTAATTAATGTAGGTTAAGAGATTATTTAATTTTTGAATTAATTAATGTGTCGATGGGATAATTTATTTGATGAATTAAATAGTTTTTGTAATGTTATTATTTAATTATTGAATTAAATATAAGGATTGATGGTTTTAATTAGTTTATGAGTAAATTAATGGGAGTAATGTTATTATAAAATTGTTAAAATAGATAATTGTACTATTGAGATTAATTAATTCAAGAATTTATTAATAGGATTTATGTGATCATTTATTTTAATAAATATTTATATTGGAATGATTAATTAATTGATAAGTTAATTAATGGATGTATTGTGATAAATTAATTATGGAAATAAATAATTGAATTGATGCGACTAATTAACTATTTATTTAATTGTAGGGATTGACTGTGATTAATTAATTGATGAATTAATAATGGGAATTGATGTGAAAAATTAATTATTGATTTTATTGTCGGATGAAATGTTTTTATTGTTGATTTCGATTAATTCATTACTTAATTAATTAATGTATTGTTGTGACTATGGAAATGGTGAATTTTGGGACAATTAATTGTTAAATTAATTATTGAGATATTTTTATTGTGAAATAGGGATAATTAATTATCAAATTAATTGTTGAGATATTATGATTATGGAATTGGGATAAATAATGGTTGAATTAAAAATTGAGATATTATATTATTGGAATCAGAATAAAAAAATGTTGAATTAATTGTGGAGATATTGAATGTTTCAATATGAATAGTTAATTGTTGCATAAAAAGTTTTGATATTGAATTACTATATCATAACAATAAATTATTGAATTATTTAGGTAGAAATGAGATTATTGAACCAGTTTAATTATTTATTGATTTAATTAAAGGAAGGGATGTGATTAATAATATTTTTTATTAATTAAAATAACTTGTCATTAATAAATTGTAGACTTAATTAATGAGATTGACATGATTAATTAATTATTGAATTAATTAATGAAATTATTTTGTTTAATTAATTCTTAAATTAATTAATGATATTGACATGATTATATAAATCTTGAATAAATTATTGGGATTTTATTAAATAATTAATTATTGAATTAATTAATGAGATTGACATGACTAAGTAATTATTGAATTTATTAATGGAATTATTGTGATTAATTAATTATGGTACTAAATAATGATATAGACGTGAGTAACTTATTATTGAATTAATCAATGTAATTATATTTATTATTTAATTGGGTAATTAATTTATGAGTATGACATGATTAATAAATTTTTTAATTAATTAATGGATTTTCATGACACACATGATCATGGGGAAGATGTTAGTTGAGATTATGAATGGTATTAATGGAATTAATATGTGATTTGTGATGATGGATCATAATAATGGCATTCATATGTGATTGATTTCTGTATGAGTGTGGGACATAGAGAGAAGCTCCAAATACCCATGTATGATAAATGTGTGTGGAACAGTTAGTGAGGCTCAAAATACCCATATGAGAAATATATTATGAAACATGGGATAAAGATCTGTATACCCATGTGACATTGATGTGTGGGATAGGATAAGAGGCTCTAAATACCCATGGGTTATTAGAAATGATGTTTTATTCCCAAAATATTAGGACTTTAATGTGGTTCCAAATAATAGTTTTATAAATTGAAATGAATTGGATAATCAAATTCCTGTTGTGATAATGAATTATAAATTTTGTATATGATATGGTTCAGACTCTGGAATAGGCTGAACTAGTAATTGAGGTTTATGTTTCCTCATGAAAATGGAGATTTGTGTGGTGAAATAAAGATACATGTAATAAGGGTAAACTATTTACTTTATTGTTGGTATTTATTCATTATAAAAATGAATACAATTTTTGATTGTATATTGTTTTATATGTCATTGGCGGTGTCCTACTGAGTTTTACACACAACATACATGGGCCACAAGATCAGTACCCAAATAGATTTTATAATTTCATGATAAGTTAAGTACAAGGTTCCTTTGTTAGAGGGCTGATAGGGATAGGGCGTGCTGAGGGAACTAGACATGGTGTTGAGACCCACTTAGAGGATTTTTCAGTGTCTTTATTTAAATTGGGTTATTCATATTGACACATGCAATGTACACTAGAATGGAATTTATAATCTTTAGTTAGGATATTTTTATTCCATTTTTTGGGTCATCTTGAGATACATATATTATTCATGTTATGTTATATAGTTTTTATTATTTATTTGTTATTTATGCTGGTGTATTATTATGAATAAAAGGGGTATAATCTTCCTATTATCGATGTAAGAACCTCATTGCTAGTTGGTAGCATCTTGCGTATTGTGAGGTGCGATTGAGGTCATGGGAATGAATGGATTGGGGTACTAGTGTGTTCCACCTAAGTCGGGTTATTACAAAAAATTACATTAATTGAAAAAAAATATATATCAAATAATAGGACAATGCATGTATCATTGATGAAGAAAACTCATCTCCCCTCTACTATATAAACCATCCCTCACCACCAATTCCTCCCACACCACTCAAGAATAAATCCTTGACTAAATTCGTTAAAATACTATTACAAAGACATATCCCCACGTCCAAGATCTATTTGTCTTACTAAATGGCCAAATAAAAAGCCTTTAAGAAGATTCTGTAGGAGATGTACTAAATAGGTGAACCATCCTTCTCTATTCTTTGATTTTTTTACAATGTTTCATTATTTTAGTCTCCCCTCTCACTTACCCTCATCCAAATTCCATGATAATTACATTACCTTACATGTACTGGATCTTCATTTTTCAAATGGAATATTTCATCATAATCTCCCTCTTTTTCCCCTCCTTTTATACAACAAATGAAAACACTGTTCAATATGTGTAAATCTATCACACTCAAGGAAGATGGTTTTTAAAATTGCATTAATATCTTCAATACTAGACATGAAAACTTTTCAATGGATGAACCAAGTCATAATATATGTATTTTATCATGATTAATGTTCTGGAATCTTTACATGTACATAATGTGGAAAAATAATACAAAACAAGATTATTGTGCACAAAACCGCCAATCCATGTCCAAGAGTTTATTTTAAATCATCAAATGAGTCATCTTAATGGCATATAACCAGAATCATTATAATATCATTTATATCTCTTTAATTTCACTATTAATTTATATTAATAATTATTTATGTTTAACCATATTTCAAACAAACATCCATTTAGGAATACAAGTAAAAGGACCAAGAAAACAAAAGAAGAAAATTCTTCCAAAACAATAAAATTTAATCTCTTAAGCCATCAAAAGACCATTAGTGAACTTTATAAGGTCATTCAATAACAATAATATGTTGATGAGGTTCTGTACATATTATTTAATGTAGCTAAATTTGATTATTCAGGTCGTTAAGAACAATCAAGAACACCTTCGAGCATAAGGTATGGGATCCTCTCTGTCACTTTTGTTCCAGAATCACCCCTATGTTGTGCTCTTATATTTTTAATTCCTAATGTTGGGGTATTTTATCGAACCTCCCCCATACTACACTTGTGACATATAAATAATAGAATACCAATTTACCTCTCATTATGAACTTGAAATAACACTCATTACCAAGACGAAATGTTTGTAAGGGCTTTCTCTTCTCACTTTCATTTCCATGATATTTCCATTGTTTTCTAGTTATTTATTTTATTTGGAATATGTGTACATCCATTTGATATATAATCACATTATTCTATATATATTACTGGTATTTAATGACTCATTTTAGCGTTATTATGTTCTTGTAATATGATTCGACTAATTACATTGTGGTAAGAGACTCTGTCTCAACTACTATTTTGTTGTGACTAACATTGTATTTTGTACCTAATAATCATTATGTGTTGTACCTACATTCCTTTTGAGATCACATTACATTTGAAATAAAATTTATATCAAATATCCATAATCTCATATCATGAATATTCTTTTTGTCTAAACAGTAAACCATTTTACATAAGGTGTTTATATGTAATGTTATTTTAATTATGGAAATATTGATAAATCTGTATACATTACTCTACACGGATATTGAAATTTCATATCGGTCTTATATTGAATCAATGTATAAATAATGATTTTGACATGAAGTGGTGGGGGAGGGCTTCTATATCCCCTCGA
Organism: Viscum album; assembly: GCA_963277665.1. Classification (NCBI taxonomy): domain Eukaryota; kingdom Viridiplantae; phylum Streptophyta; class Magnoliopsida; order Santalales; family Viscaceae; genus Viscum; species Viscum album. The sequence goes on from OY728145.1 coordinate 1,204,191,538, forward strand.
TGCAACGGTAGGTATCATGAGAAAATTCAGTTTTGCGTCAAACCCGTAGAGTTTGTTTCCAATAAAACACATGGGTTTCTACCCCTATAACTAAACTATTTTTAATGTATTATGTTTTCCTGGGGTAGATACATGACGTCCAAATTATAAAATTTTTTATTCATTATTTGTTATTACTATCCATGAGGTTTTCACTATGAACAAATCTATTGATGCAGTTTTATTATCAGTTTATTAATGGTGTGAGTTTTTCATCTATTCTCAATGCAATATTTATTATTTCAATATGATTATGATTCACTCATTATTGTATTCATGCTATATATATTTGTAACACTAAATAAGCATTTGAGCTCTGCCATTTCATTGTTTACTTTCAACAGGTGACAAAGAGGAGAACATTTATTAAGTACTTGTGGATGCAGTTTTATGTTTTAATTATTTATTTTATTTTTTATACATTTAAAATGTAATTTCAGAAAAATATATGTATCTAGTTTCTTCAATACTAATAAACTTTTTATTCCTTTGGGATTTTCATTCCTTATAACCATTCAAATATAACAAGTAATGCACCAGCTCCGGTCTATAAGGGTTGGTGTGTTACAGTTTGTATCCGACGAAGTTTATAAGAAAACATATAAACTAGAGTAGGAAATGTATAATTAGGAACAAATCCATAAGGTAGTATTTGAGGATAAATGTATAGGAACGTCCGGGTATTTTGGTAAGGAATATATTTTGAATATATTTTAAGAAATACATCCCTATTTGGATATGAAAAGGTAGAGCAGGCTCTTGAACAGATGTATCTAGTGGTAAAACCCGAAAACACCGATTTGAGCTAGACTCGAATTGGAACGGGTGCCTGATAACAGGCCTTGACGCACTCTTGGTTACGAAACTCCTGGGTTATATGATTAGGATAATTCACATTTTCTTTACAATCCATTATGAAGGAGTTTAATATAATTTTTTCCTCAAAGAAACCTTTTTTATAAGATTAGCTATGCATAGAATTTCAATATATGTTGAATTATTTTCTATTTGGGATTCATAAACTAATCTATTATATCCCATTATTTAGAAATGGAATCTAACCGGAGAAAGAGAATCAATACTTATGGAAAAAGGTAGGGATCTCCCTATTGAGCATGTCAACTCATTCAATGTTGGAGCAGATCCTATCCTAACCATATTTCGACAACATACTCTGGTTATAACAAATAAAAATTTAACACCTATGATGGATCGTTTCATATGGTAGAATCCTCCATCTTTTAGCTGGACTACAAACCTTGTGGTTTCTAAGAAATGGATCAAATCCATTGAAAATATTTTCATGGCATTAAGATGCAATGAAAATGAAAAGGTAGTAATAGATGTTAAATGTATCAAGGGAAACACTGATCATTAGTGGTCCTTGATTCAGAATACCACAATGGAAGATGGAATAGAATATTTGGAATGAAGGACTTTTATGGAAATAGTTTTCAAAAAATATTTCCCTTGTGAGCAACGAACTAAAATTAATAGGAAATTCATTATCATAAAACAAATGGAAGAAGACAATGTTACATAGTATGAGGCTACATTCACAAGGATGGCTAGGTATGCCATAGATTAAATACGTGAGTTGGAAAAAAATATTGATCATTTCTTTGACATTCTTAACAACATCTTCTAAGGGCACTAGATTCTAAATAATGTCCATCATATGTTGAAATTGTATCAAGTGCCCTCAAAACAGAGAAGGAATTTTCTAGATCAAATCTATTCAAAGAAAACCAAAATAATTTGTGGTACTCTAATAACAAAGAAAAAGGAGAATAACCAAAGAAGATCATGGGAACAAAGCTAATTCCCATTACATGAGAACTGTGAAAAGAGTCATCTTGTGAAATTATTGAAAGGATTAGGATTCTTCCATAACTACATAAAAGAGGGTCATCGATCTGATGAATGAAAGGTGAATAAAAAATTCAATGATATTCAATGATACAATTGCAGATAGATGGGACACTATGAGTATGAGTGTCCTAAGAGCCAAGGAAACATGCCTTAGAAAAAGCTAAGAGAACAAGGGAATGCTTATGCGATTATAGTCGCAGTGGTTAAAATTCCTAATGACATGGTGGTAGGTACTTTAATTGTTTCCTCAAACATAGCGGACACATTATTTGACTCTAGTTCGTCGAATTCATTTATATATTCCCAATTTTCTAGGAAAATTACATATATCCAATTTGATTGAATAAAGTAGTTGTCAGTCAAAACTCCTAGGGGATGTAGCATTGCAACAAAGTCATGTAGACTAGTCCCCCTTCAGACACCAAAATGTTCTTTAGTTGCTATGATTATCATCATAACAATGGCTGAATTTGATATAATTCTCGGTATGGAATTGCTATCAAATTATGATGTGAATATTTATTGTAAGAAGAAGGATGATACAATTATTTAAAATGTTTTAGAATCCCTTTTCTTTAGGGAAAAAAATCACCCTTAGATACTTATCTAGAACCACCCCGAGTTGATTTAAATAATCCAATACTTGGAGTGGCAGATATGATAATATCTATTGTTGAGGAAATAAATCTTCTAATTGGATATGTGAACATAATGAAAGAGTACATTGATGTAGTTCTAGAGGATTTACTTAGACATCCTCCATATTGGGAAATTGAGATCTCTAAGGATTTAATTATTGATGCAAGACCTATATCAAAGAATCCCTATATAATGACCAGTGTAGAATTATTATATCTAAAGAAACAACTAGAGGATTTGAGTGAAAAAGGATTTATTCGACCTAGTGTTTCTCCATGGGGAGCCCCTGTCCTATTTTTCAGGAATAAATATGGATCCATTTGGCTTTAAATTGATTATATATGAATCAATTCTATTACAATAATGAATAAGTATCCTTTTCCCAGAATTGATGATTTATTTAATCAACTTCATTGAGATCCAAACATTTTGATGATTCGCCTTTGATCCGAATATCATCAGTCGCTTATGAAGAATGAAGATATTCTTAAGACATCATTTCAGACCAGGTATGGGAATTATTAGTTTACAGTGATTCCTTTTGGACAAACAAATTCACCCTCTGTTTTCATGGATTTAATGAATAGGGTTTTCAATGAATATCTTTATAACATTGTTGTTGTATTCATAGATTATATCCCTGTATACTCAAAAAGCTATGAAGACCCTGAGAATCCCTTGCCGGTTATTCTGAGAACTCTTAGGAGAAATAAAATATATGGAATGTTTAGCAAGTGTGAATTCTGGATTCAGTCAGTTTCTTTTCTATGCCATATTGTCTCTTCGAATGGAATCTTACTTGATCCTATGAGGACAAATGCCATCCCAGAATGGCCCATTCCAATAAACATAATTGAGATATGTAGTTTTATTGGAATTGTAGGTTACTATCGACATTTTGTTCAGAATTTTGCCCGAATGGCTAACCCGCTAACCATGCTCATACGTAAAGGAGATAAGTTTTTGTAGACAAAATAATGTACAACATTATTTGATGAATTGAAATGATTATTGGTTAATGATCCAATTTTTCTTTTCCATCTAGAAGTGATGGATTTACAATTACAGTGATGCATCAAAGAATGGACTGGGTAGAGTCCTTATAAAAAATGATAAAGATTTCTCTTATGTACCAAGATAGTTGAAGACTCATGAGAAAAATTATCCAACTCATGATTTAGAGATAGCAGCCGTATTCTTTGCTATAAAAATATTGATGCAATATATCTATGAAGAGAGATGTGAAATTTATAAAAACCACAAGAGTTTGAAATACATTTTCACACAAAAATAACTCAACATGAGGCAAAGAAGAAGAATGGATTTCCCCCATGATTACGATTGTTCAATACACTACCACCCAGGAAAGGTGAATAAGGTGGATAATGCATTAAGCAGGAAAGATCATGGCCTTCAAACTCAAATGAGGATTGAAAGATATCATATATTAATTGATCTATTAATGATGTATATGGGAATTGTTGAGGAATGGTAAACATCGCTCCTCATACAAATGATTGCTAAACCATCTTTACTAGAGATGGTAGAAATTACATAATCTGATTATGAGAATCTTCTCAAGAAAATTAATGCAGTAAAGGATGGGAGACTAGCTGACATCGTTTATGAAGAAGGAGTTCTGAAATTTAGGAAGAGGATATGTGTTCCATCAGTACCTGACCTAAAAAAGTAACTATTAGATGATTCTCATAGATCACATTTCTCTATACACCCAGGTAGCACCAAGATGTATAGAGATGTGAAGGAATATTTTTGGTGGGTTAATATAAAGTAAGAAATTGATAACTACGTGTCAAGATGTCTAGTTTTTCAACAAGTGAAGGCAGAGAGACAACATACCAAAGGAGTGATGCGACCTGTACCTATTTCTATGTGGAAGTGGGAAAACATTATGATGTATTATGTCAATGGAAAGCCACATACACCTAGAATGAACAATTCTATATGGGAAATTGTTGATCGGCTCACAAAATCATCACATTTCCTTCCTATAAGATAGGATTATATACTTGAGCACTTGGAATGAATTTATATTAATGATGTTGTAATAGATAATGGTGCCCCTATATCTATTGTACTTGATCAAAATTTCTAATTTACATCAAAATTATGGAAAATTCTCTAAAAGGCTTTGAATAATGAGCTTTATAAGAGTACTGCTTATCACACCCAAACTAATGGATAGTCTGAAAGGACTATTCAAACACAAGAATACATTCTGAGTTCATTCCCTCTTGACTTCCATGGTATGTGGGATAAATAAATTCCATTGGTAGAATTTTCCTACAAAAATAGTTTCCATTCACATATTCAAATAGATCCATATGAAGAATTATACAGAAAAAGTGGTCAAACTCATACTTATTGGTATGATGTTGGTGCGGGGAAACTTATAGGCCCAAAACTTATTGAAGGGATGGAAACAAAGGTGATGACAATAAAATCCAATGTTAAAGGATCCCAAAGTAGGAATAAGAGTTATGTTGACAATCGAAGAAAGGATTTTGAATTCTAGGTGGGAGATCATGTCTTTCTGAAATTATCTCAATGGAAGGGTGTCTTAAGGATTAGTAGGAAAGGGAAACTGAGATCGTGGTATACCAGACCATTTGAAATTTTAGAAAGAATCGGAGTAATAACATTCTATTTAGCCATGTCTTAAAATCTCTCCAATGTCCAAGATGTGTTCCATATGTCATTGTTGAAGAAATACAATACATACCCAACAAATATACTCACCTATGAATAAATTGAACTGGAACCTTATTTGTCATACTGTGAAAAGCCTATTGGGATTCTTAACACAAGGGAGAAGTTATTAAGAAATCAGAAAACTCATCTAGTAATGGTTCTTTGGAGGAATAAAAATATGGAGGAAGAAACATGGGAACTAGAAGATTTAATTAAAAACAACCACCCACATCTTTTTGGTGGGCTTTATACATGAAATTTTGAGGATGAAAATTTCAATGGAGGGAATAATATAGCACCCCAAAAACATCATGGTATGTTTCTCATAAAAAAAATTATAGTTATAGCCTATATTTCATGAATCACTGAGCCTATATGGAACAAAACATGGTTACATATAAGAGATATCCATAACCTAGCTATTAAACTTAAATTTTCCAACTCTGCAATTTGAATTTTAAAAATTTGAGATACACGATTTTTTTAAAGATGATATTTAGAGTCTGATTGAGTTAACATAATTTTTGGTGAATAATTACCTACCCTTATGAATATTAACCCACCATTATGAGTAGTAAAATATCCTTATGAATAGTTATATGACTTTTATTAATGGTATTCATACCCCTAAGTGTATATGTGAACTCAGACACCTTAAAAATGATGATGAATATTTGAAGTTATTATATTTTTTGATTAAATTATAATTATAATTAAATATATAATGAATCATATTTAGGAAATTATATTTTAATAAATGGACTTCATTTTTGGACTCTACATGTCAAAAAATGGTTAGGGTGAATATTTGGGATTTTTCTGAAATACTTATATTTTTTATGAATAGTAAAATGCGAAAATTTATGATAAATGCTAAATAAGGATTTTATTAAGTCATTGATGATGATATGCTGATGTAAACCAAATTAGTTCAACGTAACATGCATATATTACTATTCTTAGTCATGTAAGACTCACTATTGTTTGTCTTGAGAGAAAATAATAAATTAATGATTATAATGTTAAGAAAACTCCTCTCCCCACCACCATATAAAACACCCCTCACCCCATCTTTTTTCCACACCACTAATGATTCAAGACATGCCTAAATTGTTTCAAATACACTTCCCAAGCCCTCTCTCAACTTCCATGACCTGAGGGTCTCACCAAAAGGCAAAAAATGATGGCCTTAATAAGACTCTCAAGGAAGAGTACACAAGAGGAGAACCTTCCTTCTCTTTTCATTCAATTTCTTTTACAAAGTCCCATTATTTTGTTCACCATTTTATCCGCCCCTCATCCAAATTCCATGATATTTCCAGTAACTTAAATGTAATATATTTTCATTATGCTAATGTAATAGTACATCATAATCTCTCTTTTACCCTCCTTTAATACAATAAATGCACACACAATCCAGGATGTGTAAATTTGTCACACTCAATAAAAATGGTTTTTCAATTTTCATTACTATCTTAAACACTAGTCATGAAAAATTTTAAATGATTGTAACAGGTCATAATATTTGTATTTTATCTTGATTAATGTTATAGAATCTTTACACATTCATAATACTGAATAATAATACAAAACATGTTTATTGTGCAAAAAACCGTCAAGCCAAATCATAGCGTTCATTTTAACTCATCGAATGAGTTATCCTCATGGTATATAACCAGAATCATTATAAAATCATTTATATATATTTTATTTCAATATTAATGTATATTAACTATTCTAGATGATTAACCTTATTTCAAACAAGAATCCATTAATGAATACATATAATTGGATCATGAAAACCAATGAAAAAATGCTACCAAAACAATAACATTTAGTCTCTTAATCCATAAAAAGGACACTAGTGAACCTAATAAGGTCATAAAATATCAATTATATTTTGATGTTGTACTGGAATATTTAATAAATGATGCTAAATTTTATTATAGAGGTTGTTAAGAACAATCAATATCATTTTTGAGCATAAGGTAACAGATCCTCTCTTTCAGTTTTGTTCAAGAATCTCCCCTATGTGGTGATCTTTTACTTTTAATTCCTAATTATGGGGTATGTTTTCAAACCTCCCTCATACTGGCCTTGTGAAATATACATAATTTAATACCCCTTCACTTCTCATTAATCCCTCACAAAAACACTCATTACCATACCGAAATATTTTTAAGGGGTTTATCATCTCACATTCATTTACATGATATTTCTATTGTTCGCAAATTATTTCATATATGTGTTATATGTTTACATAAATTTGATATATAATAACATTATTCTTTCTATATTCATTGTGTTTAATGTCTCATTTTAGGGTTATGAAGTTCTTTTCATATGATTCGACTGATTACATTGTGGTAAAATACATTTTCTCAACTACTATTTTGTTGTGACAAACATTGTATTGTGCACCAAATAATACTTATGCGGTGTGCCTACTTCCCATTTGACATCACATTAAATTTGAAATTATATTTATATTAAATATCTATAATATTATATCATGGATATGTTCATTGTCAAAACTATTTTCCATTTTACATACGGAGTTTATTTGTAATGTTATTTTCAATATGAAAAAATTGATGAATCTGTTTACTATACTCTATACGGATATTAAAAAATCATAATTATATTTTATTGAATAAATTTATAATTAATTTTTTAGACATTCAGTGGTGAGTGGGTCCTGCTACAGTCCCTCGATGCATCATTATGTCTCATTAGACAAATTAGTTTGATGACAAACCCTTCGAGTTTGATTCCAAAAAATCTGACATGTTTATACCCATAGAACTGAAACATTTTTACGGTATTATGGTTTCTTGTTCCAGATACATGATGTCCAATAATAAACATTTTGTTTATTCATTATCAGTTATTACTATCCATTATGTTTTCCCTATGACAAAATCTATGGATGTTGTTTCATTCTCTGTTTATTAATGGTGTTAGTTTTTCATATATTCACCATGAAATATTAATTATATCAAATTGATTATGATTCACCTATTATTGTATTCATGCATCCTCTATTTGTAACCCTTACTAAGAATTTTATCACACCCCTTGCATTGTTTAATTTCAACAGGTGGCAAAGAGGAGATCATTTATTGTGTTCTTGTTGATACAGTTTTTAATTTTCTTATTGTATTGTATTCTGTAAAATTTTCCAATGTAATTTGACTAACATATATGTATATATATTCTTCAAGACTACTAAACAGACCGTTCCATTGGGATTGTCATTCTATCTGACCATGCCAATATAATATGAAATGCATCGACTCTGATGTATAGTGGTTGGGGTGTTACAAAGGTTATTTTCTTTTGATGGAAGATATTGTATAGAGCATGAAAATATAAGTATATTGGAAATTATAATTATAAAAACATGGTAAAAAAGTATTTATTGTAAAGAAGGACTTATTCAGTAATTTTTATTTTCAAAATATTAAATAAAAAAATTTGATTCAAAAAATGATTATAATATTACACATTATGAAACCAATGTAAAAAACCTGATTCACAATAACATCGAAGGACGTAATCACCTTGTATTTTTTAAACTCTCTATTGAGTATTTTTATACTTTTAAAAAACCTTGTTAAAGATATATATATACTATTGAATTTATTATAATACAATAGAATGTAAAATTATATATATGTGTGTGTGATCATTCTTTTAAAGAACATGGAAAATAAAATTGTCCCCATATAAAAATTATTTCAATATAAAATAATAAATATTCATAAATATTTTTTTTCTATGATCCCAAAATATTATATTTTAAAAAATAAAATAGCTAATTATTGTTTATTAATAAAATATTTAAAACCAATATCATAGAAAATCATAGTGTGTAATGTCTGCTAAAAAATATCCCATGTATTTATGGTGAACTATTTATCATAAAAAAAACAAATAGAAGGTAAGATCGAGAAAATTTAGAATATATGCCAAAATAAATTTCCCCTAATGAAATTTGGAATTATATTTTGATGTATCAATGAATAATTTGTATATAAAAATGTTTTTTCCTATAATAAATTTTCAAATTGGTACTCATATACCATCGACTTCATAGAATCACACATTCATTTTCACATCTATTCAACACTATTAAATAAAATATATCCACTCACATGAAACCAATTATAACAATATATCACAAAATAAATGTGATGATGTTAATAGAATATGTTTTTTTATATCACCAAACATCGATCAAATATTAAAAATTTCATTTTTGTTAGAAATAACACAATTCGAATCAAACATATCCTTATATAAGAATAATAATTTACCATGTCTTCCATATATCTCAATTATTAATTAATATAAAAGCAGAATAACTAATCAAATAACTATAAAATAATTATGTTTTTCCATAACTAGATCAATGGTCAAAAATAAAATAATCACTACAATATTTTACGATGATAAAGATAGCATAATCATTGAAATTTAGAATAGATATTATTCATATTTAGGAAAATTTAATACACAACTACCTAGATTTGGAACATGTGTCAATGAATTGTTTCCATTTCTTGTTAAATTTTGGACATTCATAATTTTTAAAAGAAAATAAATCTCCATATATTTATGAAAAAAAATTTGATGATCACTAAATAATATCTATTCATCTAAAATCCCATAGTTAAATGATTCCCATTAGATCATAATATAAATAAATCACACTCAAAACTCAACACATACATACTATATCATGAATAATAAAATGTACCAAGGGAAAACATAAAAAACAGCATTACTTCATAACATATCATTCATGGCCATTAAATTATTAAAAATTTATATCATTAAGGGGAAAACAACACATCTATTAATATTTAATGAAAATGCTAAAACACTAACAGATAAATTTAACTATCACATAGAGTAGAATAAAAGATATAACATTCATTTATAGTTATGAAAATGAATAGATATTGATAGAAAACTATATATAACAGTCAAAATCTTTTAATCATAATATAGTCAATGTTATAGAATACATCAATTCAATATTCGTAAAATTAATTAAATTGTTCTTAATAGATACTATGATTGTTTCATCTCAAATAAAATATCTAATAAAAATAAACATAATATAAAAATTATTATCAATAAATGTATTAAAAATCATCTATCTGTACATAAAAAATATCAATGTTGTCACATTCATGACTTTTAGTACAACCTCATAATACTTAGTGTTCCACAAATGAAAGGGAATTGGTGTGGGTGCTTGTCCAATATCTTGAACAATACACAGAATAGGATCATCTAGATTTAGGTGAATTGGAGGATTTACTCACATTTGTTCGTCAAGAGATTCTTCTTAGTTCTGATTCAAATGTATTCTTGGGGTTGTGATGCTACAACACATCAGTTGACATAAGTTAATATTCGATAACATTATACATATTGACACTCAAATAATAGAAATAAGGTTTATATTCCCACAATTTAAATAAATATGATTTGGATTTCAATCTATCCAAATAAAAATCAGGTAAAATACCATAACTAATACTCAATATTCTTATCCCAACCAACCACTATTGACTTAAGTCTCATTACTATGTGATACAGCTAAGTACACACTCCTAACTGCCACATATGTATTAAAAAGATTAATAATTCCCTTCTCACATCGTGAAAACATGATTAACATACACCATTGATACCGCTTTGTCATGAACTAGCCAAGAAACTGTAGTAACATGACAAAAGTGATTTCCCCACTATATCTGGATGGGACTTCCAGATCCCGATTGGTTTGAGACCATCACATGGATTGATACATGATAAATGTGGGACTGATTTTTTCTACAAAAATAGTGGAAGAAACATATGAATATCAATATTCTCAAAAGAAAACTCCACATAGAGAAAATACTAGAAAACAATTGGTATAAAATCACAATATATGAGAAATAAAATATATAAATAACCCATGGTCTCAACAAACATTGTATTCCAATCCAAAAGAGACAACACCAAAATCCACCTCTAAGTAGTGTTTTCCCCTACTTGAACCTAGTATAAGGAAATCTAAAAATCTACCAAGAAAAATGTAGGGTGTGAGATAATATCCTTATATATTCTCACTAAGTGTTTCTTAAAAGAATCCAAAATAAATAAACCTAATCATGCTTTTAATTTAAAATAAAATAGGTATAGTAGTACAAGTTAATATTTAAAAAAAATATGATATCATTTCAATTTATGGATGAATATCAAAGAAACACCTTAAATAAACATTTTATATTAAATAAATTATATAAATCCATAGGCATTTAAAAATAAGTTTTACAAATACAAGAATATATATAAAAATAATCACAAATGTGAAAAATAGTCCAATTTAAAAAGGTATGAAAATTCATGGTTATAATATCATCACACACTCATATAGGTGATCACGACAGTATGTGTACAAACATCCCTACCAAAATGATTAATGTGGAAAAATCAACATCCCATCAGGGATATGATTTTTTGAGCATTGTTTTTTATTTATGTTTAGAATCATAAAATGTGTGTTAGAACCAAATAACTCACTAACTACATAATAATTCATGTGTTAAAATAATCAACCAATAATGGGAAAACTATTCTAAAATAGTGTAAAATTAAATAATCCCATTTTTGATTTCATTTTGAAAATTTTCATTTAAAAAACAAAACAATGTTTTTAATAAAATTTTCCCTTTTAAATGATAAATCCAAACATGGGTCCCAAGATAAATATTTTACTTAAATTATCAAAAATAACAATTTCAAAAATTAATTTTAATATTTCCATTAATGTCAAATCACATCCCATTTTTTTAATCCATTAGAATTAACGTTTTCCCCAAATTCCTAAACCATGCCAAATAAAATCCCAATTTGTATAAAATTGTGTTTTCATAATTTAATTGAATGAAATTTAATTTAAGTAATTAAATAATATGGAGTATAACATATAAATTATCAATGGAATCAACTACCTTAATATAGAGATCTCGTGTGATAGAATACCTTACGTGAAAACCCAAAAAACAATTTCGGTAAATGAGATCAAGGTATCAAACCTACATTCAAGATATTAAAAATCATACTTTAGAACCATAAGTAATTGGATAATATAATAATCTCAAAGTATGGTAGAATAATAGATCAATATAGGAATTATGAGATAATAAATCTTACTAATGACTTATCAAATGATATACTCTAAGCTCAGATCTTTATTAGAAAGGGTTTATAGAAGTCAAAATGGGTCCTTGAAAGCATTGGATAACTAGTATGAAATATAATCCTTAATTATGTAAAAGTGTTGCATGAAGCAGGGATATGAGGAATATGAAATAATCTTTATAATAAAAAAAATTCACATAGTTAACTATATAGGGCCACATGATTTATCAAATCATGCACCCTAACATCATTCCCCTCTAATGGGGTTCATGATTTCAACTAGATAAAAACATAGTTTTTAAAACAATACACATACTAGAAAAATGCTCACTATCTGGGTTTTCATGTTTTTTTATAATTTAGACCATGGTTTGTCCTAATCATGTGACAACCATGAACTATCCATAAAATTAAAAAAAAACTATCCTCTCTAAACCATCCTTAAATAAGGCACAACCAAAGCATGATAAAAAAGAGGTTATAAGAGTATTTGAAAATAGTAACAAGATTTTACATCATATCCATTAATAATACTCTTATATAGATAAATGTTTACTCAATATATTCAATGTTTATTAAAGATCCACACTAACTCATTTAAAGTAGATGTTCTTGAATACATAGACTTGACCATGATCATTCTAATATAGACCCAATAATTACACATTTTAAACCCAAATTGATCTTAATTATACTAAATAAGTAATATATTAAATGATATTTCATTTAAACACAAATAAATGATGCTGGTATCTATAATGAATTGAGATATAATAAGTAAAATTTAATTTAATTCTTCTAATATGGATAAAATTTAGTATTTTAGGATATTTCTGAGAATGAATTTTCATGTACTTAAAATCTAATTCTAGTTTCTATTTTACTATAATCATGGGAATTATTAATTTTCCAAATACATCCATACTATAACAATTTTTTAGTATATTATTTTCTTTGGAAATAATAGTAAAAAGGATTTTAATTTAAGTATTTAATTTGAAAATAATTTATATAATACTAAATATTTGTAACCCACATCAATTTAATTTTATGGTTGGATGAAAATAATTATTATATGTGGAGTTATAGTGGTTTTTCTATGTATTTAGATTTAATTTCATTTTAAGTGGTATATACCCTCTAATTGATGTGATGCAATTGGATAAATTCGTATCATTGTTTGATTTTAAATCATATTTTAAAATAATTGATCTTCCTATAAATTCAACTATCATATCTTATAGTATTAATATTAAACTAATAAATTCACATTTGGTGAAGTTTAAAATGTGTATATCATTATGTATTTATAAAATATTTAATTAAATTTATTTAATAAAGTTACTCTAAGAGATATGATTGATTATATAAAACTATCTCTATGATTTAAAAGTCTAAAAATAAAATTCACATGACATGTTATATATTCCTAAAATGCTTTCCATGGTATTGGTCCTCTGATATAACAAGGTTTCATTTTTTATTTCCATATTTATAGAGGGTTAAATGGGTTATTTTTTCATTTTTTTATTAAAATTAAAAATATTGTAATTATTATATCATTATATAACATATTATATATCCTTTTTTAGATTACGGTGAAATAAATTAAAGATAACAGTACTAAGAATTTTTAACATAGGGATCAAGTATTATAAATGTGATACATTTTATTATATTATCACATCTCTAAATATTTTTATGTCCTTGGAATTTTATTCATGGATATAAAATTATATTAATGTGATCCTCATGATGAGACATCATACTATGAAAATGTATTGGAAAATTAGAACGTTCTCTGTAATTATTACAGATTTCTAGGAGTTGGTTGTGATAATTGTGAATAAATAATGACAACAGTTTGAGGGAGATCTTGTATGGTCATGATTATCATTAAATTCACAATCATACATCATACGTTAGTCTATGTAAACCACTATAATTTGGAAACTCATTATTTATAGGGGATTTATAATAGGTTTTATCGGATGGTCGAGCAGCGTACACAGAAACACATAGACCACACTCCCATATATTGATGAGAACCATGGATATATGGAAACCTATTTTCATGAAAATTAGGGATCAACTAAAATTGTGTGGTATTGTTATATGAAATCAACTATAGTTTCAGTGTAGTGGGGTTTATTTGTTCACATTGATAGGTCTTTTTCCACACAAAAAAAGTATTCTGGATACAATTTATCCTATTATTCCAAATGAAAAACTATATGAAATAATTTATTGATGTTTTATAGTATATTATTCCATGTTTAAATCTAAATAGACATGTGATCTGATGAAATTATATCCCATTTAGGAATAAATTATTTTTCACATATACACATGAGGCATGTATAGTGTTTTTGTACATTAAATAAAATTTTAATTTCTGTATGTATGTCTCTAATATCTCCAAACACCCTAAGATAATATTAATTAATTTTATATTTTCATAGTCTCATATTATGAGGGGATTGTGTCAATTGAATATATTATTCATTAAACTATACATTATAGGAAATAATTTGAGTATATAGTATAATTCATATTAATGTGGTTTATATGTTTTCATATTGATTTTTATCTATTTTTATTTAAACAAGTGTAAGAAATATATCTTGTTAAAGGACATGGAAAATTTTTATTTTGGATAAATTATATATATTTTCTATGAATAATGTAAAAGATGTGATCTATTAATGATTGTTATTAATTGTCATTTGTTTTTTACATACTATTACTTTTATTAATGAAGTATTCAAAAAGTGGTGATGACTGAAATTATTTTGTATAATGAAATTCAATTTTATTAAAACGGTTTAAAATAATTTATAATTACATAGATATGGATTATCATTTCAAAATGACATTTATTTCCTTAGATAATTCTATAATGACAATAATCTATAATCAAACATTAATAGTCTAAAGTTTATATACATAGATTAAGATTTTATGATAATTTTTCTATTTTTATTTGGGATTTCTACATGACACATAGATAGATCATTATTTAAAATATAGAATTTTTTTAGGAAATACTTCTCTAAATGTATGTTTTGACATATTTATGTAGGGCTATTTCAAGAAAAATTACCCCATATTACTCATTATCACCCTGATTCTTGGTTAGGGGAATAATATGGAACACTATTGTATTTTTATTAACAATTAATGACATTCCAAGGGATATATACAAATAATCACCGATAATTTTGTGTTTCTGGAAGATAATAGTCACCTATGTTTGTCTATTATTTCTCTATATAGATTCAATGATTTTGTGTATAATTATTCACCGAAACACATACTTTTCACACACATAGCATTTGGTTTGAGGCACACCGTCATTAATACCTCTACATGAACTTGAAATAGTGGTTTATCATGGGTACTTAATTAATTTTCAACCTTATAATTGGATGTGAGATAAGTAATAATTATTTTATGTTATATTATTTATTATTATAACTCATTTATTATAAAACTACGATCCACATATAGAGAATATGATGTTTAATTTCCTTGAGTTAGGGATGATGTGGTGTATCACTAGATAACTAGGGAGTTATTACCATTACCCCCCACTGAAAAATTGAATGTTTGATCAAAGTATGACATACATATATATTTTCTTGGGGGCCTCTTTCATGGAATATCTTATAGGTCCCTTTCATTTTTTTCTATTATAATGTGTGAGTTGTATTTTTATATAAAAACATTTTTTTGTAATCATGATGGCGTTATGTTAGGGGTATCCTAGATTTTATAAATATACATTATATCATTGATGATATGTTTTTGAGATGTTTTATTTTTATTATAATTTAAATATTAATTATTAACATTAAGGGAATTTATCAAAAAATTCTAATTCCAATATTTATAATTATTACTCACCCATGCATGTACAGATGATAATTTCTACTATTATGATTATATAGATCAACATTTATTAGTTGGGGTAACTGTGGATGAAAAATATTGTTCTAGGATGGGTGTGGATATTATATAATTTCCCTTTAGGAAACCACATATAACAATCACATAAAAAATTAAATTTTATTTCATGGTTTTTTATGAGTGTTATATATTACATTATATAGGGATATCCATCATGGTTTATTTTTTGAAGATTTTTTAATATAATAATGATTCATATTTCAATACAAATGATTATGAATTATATCAATTTTTTGAATATTATCCTTTTATACCATTGTGGGTTGACCTTTCATAATATTAAAATATGCGTTGTATTCATGGATAGTTTCACCTATTAATTATTATTAGAAACTAAATGCTAATACCTAACCCTAGTTCCTAGCATATTGGATCAATGATTTATGATTTTAGTTTCCAACTATTATATATTTGATATACTTTTTCAGATAAATAGGCTACATATCGAGGCTTGGTTCATTTGATTAGTTTTATATGAAAAAAAGGACTATTTTTATGTTAGTATTGTACATTCAGTAAGACAAGAGAAACAAATAATATATTGTCTAAGACAAGAAAATTAAAATAATTAAATAGAATTTCACAATAACATAGGATTTTTTAATAAAAATTAGTGGTATGTTAGTTTTATAAAATATAATAAATCATATATATTTAATTCATCATTCTATGTGTTTGATTCTTTTTGACTTATTTTTTTAGGGTTGTTTTATTTAAGGAAAATAGTTTTTTAATGACATTTATCCTATAATTTTGTAAGTTCTATCTGTTTTCATATATATCGCATAATCTATAGGATATTATAATTGAGATTTTACATACTAAAAATTAATTATGAGATAGATGTAACTCTTCCATTGTTGGGAAAATAAAAGTATCGATACCTTCTACAAAAATTGAATCATCCCAAAAATCATGAGTTATAATCATCTCGAAATAACCAAAATAAAATATTTCTCCCCTAGTTTGACAAAGACAATTAACCGTGAAAAAATGATATATTATAAGAAGGAATAAATAATACTCATCTTAAATATAATTATATTAGAATAAAAAGAAACTTTGGTTAAGAAACTCAAAAAATCATAATGCAGCACCGAATTTACAAAACATAGAAATCTAAAATATACCTATAATTACTGATGAAAATTTAATAGTCTATATATTTCATGATAGTCTTCACAATCTTTACATATGGGGAGGAAAAGATAAATACTTTTATTAATAAGTCAAAATCAAATAATGAATCAATAATAAATTTATAAAAATAAATAAAATGGATACAATGGTATCAAATAGTTCACTAGCATTGGTTTCAAAAAATTCTCTATCAATGGTGGAAATGAATAGAATTGTAAATATGAGGGTTCAAACTCCCTCTCCCAAATCTGCTATTTGTCGGACCATAGTATAAAACTACCTTTTTACTATTAGATAATCCTATAGTGAGGTCTCATAACACCCATTCCCAATATATCCCACTAAATCTACCCTTCTGAAGACCAACCACCTACAATTCCATGTCTCCTTGCCAACATCTACCTACTACTTGGCTGATATCAACTCATCAAATCATGAAACACCGATGCGAAAGAATATTTTATTCCTCTAATTTTATAATTCATTATTTAATTAAATATATATACATATTCAATATCTTTATAATAATGATACTTCTTTAGTTAACTATAATATAGATATTTAAGAAATTACCCATAAAACAACATGTAAATATCTTTTTAGATTAATTTTCAAAATAATATGGAGAATAAAATTCAACTTTTGTCTCCTTATCTCCCATACACCATGGTTATAATCATTGAAATTATTCTTCTTATCAATATATAGTCTAAAGATACATGAAAATTTATTATGATCCATATTCAAATCCTTATTAGTAATAAATACCTTGTTTTCAACATCTATAAGAGTGGATAATTATAGTTTTAATAGGGATTAAATATTTAGTCATTGAAATTTTTAAATACAATGATCCTTTATATATATATTGTCACCATGTTTTGTTAAAATTGAAGAAAGATAATTAATGAATCTACATAGTTCGATGGAGATAAATCTCGTTGTTTTAACACTATAAAGTCAAATCCATATATGAAATCTTTTCATATATGAGGATATTATAAAAATGGTTCACTAGACCATTAATAATAAAAATAACTACTTTCATTATCATGTTCTTTGATTATATAATTAATTACAAACCTATTTTAAACATTATAGCTAATTTTTAATATATTATATACTAATATATCACATTAATGTAATAGGATGATATAATAAAAATCATAAAAACTATCAATCACTATCCATGGACATTGATATGTTCTGCTAACCAATTTATATTTTTCTATAACTAATTATACTATGATGTTCACATGAAAATTATTCATAAGTGCCACTACATGTAATGTACATGGACTCATTTAATAAAATTATATCATATCATTGTTGAAATGTTACCTCTAGAATTTCTCCCCCAATAAAAAGTAAATCATCTATTAAAGGGGGCGATGATAATGTAACAAGGATTATATATACTCAAATAAACTCAAAGAAACATTTTTCAATTTTAAGAATAAGATGTTATTTATTATATTTTTGGACAATAAATGTATATTTATAATAATTAAAGGAATTATGTGTTAATTTTCAGTTCTATAGACACTTATTTAATGGTGAATCACACTGACGTAGACATAGATATATAGGAATTATGCATGAAATTTTATTTACATAGTGGCATGTAAATGATGAATGAAATTTACATATATTTCATGATAATATTTAAATGTAAAAAATATAATATTTGGAATGTGAATATTAAATTTGATGTCATGATTTTAATTGGGGATGTAGACTTGGAAGCTTGTTATGGAATTATAAAATTGGCATATACGGCATGAGAAGATTGTAGAGTAAGAAATTGACATATATGGATTGGAAGATTTAAGATAAGATCATGATTTAATGGAAGATGATAAATTTGGATTAAATTATTTAAATTGTGTTTATTATGTTTTTTATAATAATTTGAGAATTTTTTTTCATACAATGATTATTTAGAGAAGGATGTAATGGGTTTAGTTATGGTTAACTCACCATAAGAATTTTGGGGTGCCTTATTCCATGGTGTATCTTGAAATGGACTTAGTAATGTAATGAATTATCATTTTGAATTAATATATATATATATATTGGAATTCCTATAATAAATTTCACGGATATTTAGTCTATGATCAATTGAAATATTATGTTGTTTTGATGGTGTGAAATTGATATCGAACGATTTTGAAGAGATGTTATTTCATTCTAGTTTGAGTGACTTGAAGAATGTAATTATATTCCAATTTTGAAATGTGAAATGTAATTTTGATGACTAAAACATGGATCTTTGTCCTTTTATAAAGGATTTATAGTTCTAGTTTGTCAACAGTGTTTAACATATTAAATGGTTTTCCATTTACGGATTATGAAATAGAATTTTAATTGATAAATATATAATGGAATGTGTTTGGAAACAAGAAGAGTTGAAGAAGGTAAAATGGATTCTCATTAGTTGTAAAACAATTTTTGAATAAAATTGGGCTTAAAAGATAAATTTCAATGGATAGATACTTGTCGAAACAACCAATAACGAAGGGGTTTTTTTGCTGAAAATTCTCATAGGTTTAATGATCAATATGCAATAAGAAAAATGAATATTGTTTCATTATTTATATTTTAATAACAAAAATTGGAATCTAGATAAATCCCCTAAAATTTAAAAATATTTTTTTAATTATGATTCCTAGAGATGAATGGAAATTAATAGGTTGATTGGTATAAGCTGGTTCATATGGAAATATCACTAGAAATAGGCAGTGTTTTGGTATGGACATTTCCATGCAATAAATGATCTCCACTTTGTCTTATATGCTGTTTGTAATATCTCTAAAATAGAAAAACTCGCATAAATATTGTTCCATAAAGAATATTTTTCTAAGATGTAGACTGAAAAGAATTATTAAAACACTATACATTTCATGTAGTATAGAGATATATAATTATAAATTATACAACTTGAAAAAATAATTTTGATTATATAGATTTGGATTTAAATGATCAGAAATTATTTAATGAGAATGTATTTACCATGATAATTTTTGTATATTTCATGAAATATTAAATCATTAAAAGATGAGGATTAATCTAATCCATTGGTGGTATGATATTGAATTTATATGAGTTTTGTAAAAAACCTATGGGATTTTAGATAATTATGAATAAAAATTCTGATCAGGTAGACATATATTGGATAGTAATTGAGATGATATATATTATAATTTTATATCTGAATGATTTTAAGGATCCTTCTAGAGATGAAATATCATTTATTATATCTGATTTATTTGAGAAATTATTGTGTAAATAATGTGAATGTAGACCTTTCACTGATATGAAAAATATATAAATAATCTATCCTGGTCCATTTATTATATCTAGTTGTTAAAGATATAGTTCATTATTATATCAATTTTTAAAAAATAATATATGAAATATGAACGGTAATTCCAATATAGTATTGATATTTATGTAAATTTCTTGTCTCTATCGTGGTTATATGAAATAGACAGACTCAACTCACCCATTTTGGGGATATTATAATTTTATATGGAAGAAGTACACGATGGATTGAAGATAAATGCCACATCTTTTAAGAGTTATGATGTAGGAAGACACATCTCATTACATTATTTTAAAAGATATTATCATATCTATTAACAATGTAGATACCATAACATCTGTTTATTGTCCAATAATTCTTCTAAGTAGTCTATATAGTAGAAGAAAAGAGAGTGGATCATGTAAAAAAATGATTCATTTATAATAATTCTCATTTAATTGATTTTTTTAATATTGACCTTTTTTTATATTTTCATCACCCAAAATAGTTAATAATTATGTATTTTTTATAGTTTCACATAATTATGTGAATACTCAAAGGATGTATCCCAGTTCCAGTGAGTATATTAAATAAGCGTGTTTCTGGGATTTACATTCTTAATATGAATTAATTATTTGGTGATATTTATTTTGAATAAATTATATATTGATCCATGCTATATAAAATGAGAGGTAAAAATAATTTTGGAGGAATAGAAAATTATAATTTTTAATGAACAATATTCATCCCCTCCCCCCCCCCCCACACTTCTATTGGTTACTCTCATGTACCAACTACTTAATTAAGATCCTAATTGTACTAGCATGGAATTCAATAAAAAAAATTCTTCTAAAATAAAATCAATGATAAGGCCCCTTATTTTTAATAGAACTCAATTAATTATCCGGAAATTAGAGATTGAAAAGTGGTGATGATATTATGGTGATTATTTATTAAAATAAATGCATGGGAAAATTTAGGGAAATGCTTCAGGATGTGAAGACAGAGAAGGTATTAGTTAAAGAAATTTCTGATGATGTATATAAGAAGAACATTTATTATGATAACATATTTATAATTTTGATAATGATAAATGAAATATAAACTAAATTATTGAATAATTATAGAACCTATTTCTTAAAGAAAATTTATAATAAAATGAAAAGAAAAATAAGTTTCTTAAGAATATGAACACACCCAATGAGGTTTTTGAGAAATACTATTGTTGTACGTATATTATTAAATATTTTAATGATTCTATAAATTTTATAAGAACTTATTCCCCTATATAAATTGATATATATTTTAGTTTTTAGGAAGATGTTATAAAAACATCAAGTTTTCAATCCACAATGCGGTCTAACTATAACTTATAAGACATATAATCATATAACTAAAAAATAAATTAACCAGAGAACATTAGGAGGTTAGTTATGTGTTCATTGAATATTTTTTATAGGAAAACTAGAGATTTAAGAATGAATATAGGGACTGAACTGAATATGTTTCAAGGTTAGGAACTAAAATTAAATGGAAAAATGATTTTCATAGTGATAGTTAAAATTATATTAAATAATAATTTTCAATATTATCAAATATCGATAGAGGGGTTTACCCCAAAAAATCCTGAATAGGGGATAAACCCTATTATGAAGTAATTCCCACATATGGGGTAAATTTGTTATCAAATAATGGAAAAGCATGTGATGATGAGCGTGATAAAAATGAGGATTAAAAAATCATCTATAAATATGGTGATACCCCATAAATAAAAATCTATTAGTGGATTAGAAAAAGGTATATATTTCAGATTGGTGATAAAATATGAGGTTCTTGTATATTATAAAATTTATTGTTGTTGAATATTTTTATCTAGAAAGTGAAACTATTTAGATGTTATTACACATGTGAGAGGAAAATTGTGGGATTTGCGTAACACTGAGAGTGGGGTGAATTAGTTTTGGAAAATTCTAAAATAGATCTAAATTTTTATCCATGTACCTCTTACCTATTATGATCTTGATTCTATTGTTATCCTTCCCCATCATATGCTATAGTATGAAATAAGTAAAAATAGTACATGATATCATTACATGGTTCTCATCTAAATAATATATGTTATTTCATTGTCATGTATATTAATAACCGGTGCATGGATTCTATACCCTAATGTAGTAATTATTAAATTTGGTTGGCTTGGGAAAAAATCTGCACACTAGTATCAGTGCCTACATTTTGGAGGGCGATGGGAAACAATCCTATTTTCCTGAACTAGTGATATCCTAGTCCAACATAAAGCTCATCACTGGTTCCTGATATAGCCTCTGTAGATAATAATCTCTATTATAGTAATAGATTGAAACACCAAAAGAGTATTCAACATGTTGAGACCGATTGGATGTCATAGAACAGCATAATCTTCAACTATTCACTGGTTACATGCCTAGTAGCATGGAAGTGACCCTCTTATTCTTCTTGGAAGAATACCTGAAAGATGCACAATTTTCTTCTCAATATTATTTATTGAAAAACCAGGTATAGTGAAACATCTCCTTCAACATTATTGATCAGAAACTCCCTTTGTGATTATCATAACTATGAATACCATCTCATCTTATCATCATCACAATTAAACTACCCCAAATAATTCTCATCCTTTAGTTGGGTATAGTATTTTTTTTATTCTTCTTCTCTTCTATATTTTTGACATAGTATAATATTTAATAAATTTGGTGTTTCTCCCCAAGAACTTTTTCACCAAATCCAATTGTTCAATACTACCATTTGCAAATCCCCTTCGCAA
Source organism: Viscum album (assembly GCA_963277665.1). Classification (NCBI taxonomy): domain Eukaryota; kingdom Viridiplantae; phylum Streptophyta; class Magnoliopsida; order Santalales; family Viscaceae; genus Viscum; species Viscum album. The sequence continues at coordinate 1,204,215,222 of OY728145.1, forward strand.
AACTCGACCCATCGTAGAGTGAAACCCTTTGCAGATCACACAGATTTGGAGAACACAATTCTTCGTAGAGCTCAACCCTATCATAAGCACACATCTTTGAAAAGCTCCATTGACATTGAAAAATCCACTGTCTTCATGAAGAAAAAAACCTTCGCGGTGAAAACTACCTTTGCAAATCTCTCTATCTCCAAATAGAAAACTTCTTTTGGGGAGCTCATTGCCTTTTCAGTGCTCACTGCCTTGGTAGTTCTCAGTTTCTATACAAACCTACTTCGAAACCTGAGAGATTTATGATTTTCATGAGGACACCCTACTATTCTCAAGGGATTTTATACAATTTATAGGAATTTCCCATCAAATCTACAACCTTTCAGCCACCTCGTTTCCATGTCATCACCAAATCGTAGAGATCGGAAATTTCCGCTGAAAATAACATTGTTTTGCAAAGCACCCTGACTATTTTTCATAGATTCACAATACTTGGGGGAAATGTTAGGAATTCTGTCAAATCATTTGTGTCAATGTGATACCCCTTCTTCCTTTGTTTCACCACAATTATCTTCACCTTCACTGTCGATATTCTCACTTGCAATTCTCTTTTCTTCTGCAATTTTCAATGCTCATCATACTTGTAGATATCGACATAAAAATATTTTAAAACATTGAGGTTAATTATTTGTAATGTATATCACCACAAACATCATGAATTTTCCATGTTTTTTCTGATATATTCAAAAAAACCACATTTAAAAATTTTCAATAGACTCTAAATTTCGGACCCAAAAAATTTGAGAAACACTAGAAAAATGCACCACCATAGATATCTGCTTCTATATAACCAACCATATTGATTTACATCATATTCTCCCTCTCTTTGCTTCGTAAAACTAGCATCACAATTTCTATAAAAAACTTATGATATTAATGAAATACAAATGAGTAATGAATCGCCAGATATTCTAAGGAATGTACATTAACATCGTTGTCTTCCTCCTGTATCTTTCCTTATAATAAAAATTGAATATGACTAGCATCACCATTACTCCCCCATTTCATTATACAACATGCATCACATATTATTCTAACTTATGATATTTAATATATAAAAACCATAAATGCATCTTCTATTTTTTTCCATTATCATAATGCCAAACACGTAATATACTTCCCATATTTTTATAATCTTCAAAAATAATACCTCTTTCTTATTATACAATTTGGTGTATTATTATAAATTTACTTCTTAATACTCACTTCTAATAATCAATTAAATTTGGAGTGTTAATTCCAAATAACACTAATCAACTCTCTTAATCCATAAGTGGAGGCTTATTCAATCACTTTCAATGATGTAGATGATGTATCACCTTTGATAATTTTATTTAAACATTATGAGTAGTACAAAAATTCATCTAATTTAACAAAAAGGGGAATCTCTCAAGAATTTCATTCACTACTATGCTTCGAAAAAAATCACTAGGAACCATCACTTCAATGAATATCTATTACCATTGGAGGTCTTATTCTTCATATTGATCATACTTGACAACCACATAACATCTATTGAAAACAAATACAACTTATACACAAAGGTTTTCCCAAATACAAGTCATGGATTTGTGATTAGAAACTAATCTTCTCAACAATGTAGAAATTCTTTCTGTAACATCTCATCCCATTAAATGATATCTGAGTTAAGAATTTATTGGGATATTTTTAATCTATTATAACTATGGATATTTATAGAATAATTTTATTTAGATCATTGATAATGTTTTAGAGGAGAGAACCAAATTTCTCAAGTAAATGGGGAGGAATGAATATAGATATAAACAATTTTTTCTACTAAATATAGATTCATATAGTTGTAAAAAGTAACAAAAGAAGGAAATGAATGGTTAATCAATCATAAATATTTATGTCTATAGATAAATAGTCATATATTGAAATGAACCCTATATGTTGTTGCGGAATTAATGTTGATACTCTTAAAATAAATAACCTTTATGATCTTATTAAGAATGATTCATCAATGAAAAATATTAATATGGTGTACCAAATGGCCATTGACGTGAAAAAGATGAATACTAAAAAATGGTTTCAAAAATTGATACCCAACAATTAATTTAATAACTAGTGGAAGAAAAAAGGTATGGATGAGGGAGAATAGATTAATATTTTTTGAAGACTCATCAAAAAAAGAGAAAATATTATGGTAGATTAGTTTCATAGTATAGTTGAAGCCTAAGTCATATATGATAGAGTATTATAGTTTCAATTACCAGAATGAATCCTATATAAGTGGAATTGTTCAAATTATAACAATATATAAGGCATTTGAATAATTAATATGAATTGTGTTGGTTCACTAAGACCAACAAAAATCCTATATATTAGGGTATTCATTATTTACCCTTATCCTCATGAACATAATTTTTATGTCGAATGATATTAATATTGAATGATTAATGGGATTATACAATCTATATTTTGAAGAAATTATAAAATTTCAGTGTGATCCTTGCATTATATAAATTCAATAATTTATTCTAACGTAATAACATTTGATTTCAAATCATGATATAGATACATATGTGGGATATAAAAATTTTCTAATGGTATCAAAGTATTATTAGGGAATAATGTTTCATATTTTAAAATTTTAATTTGGACACAGTGATGAATAATATCATGTTCCATAAGTCTTAATTTCAAATTAATGTGTTCTCAATTACTTATCTAATGTATTATGTTACACTAAATCCAATATAAATATCAAAAAGTGATAATTGACTATATCATGTGGTATCTAACCCAAATAAAAATATAAGATAACATGAGTGAGATGTATTCACATTCTTGGATAAGTTCATATTTTAACGTTTCATTATCTAATAAAGTGGGGATACATCATAATTTTAAAGGATATAAAATCCCAGTAAAATGATGCTCTCATGATAGAAATAAAATCATATATGTTTTTACATAGTTAAAGGAATTATTCCAAAGTGCATATTATAGATTCCAAGGTTGAAATACTTATTTAGAAAAGGTTACTAACCACATGAGGGATGAAATGACGTAAACTTTATGTTGTGTCATGATTTTAACATAAAAGTGAAAGCATTTGTTTAAACACATGGTATAACTCAAACACATTTATCATTATTTTCTTTTCATTGAAAATATTCAATATGTCATATTGAGATCATAGAGGGAAATATTTAATTCAGTTAGAGGTATAAATTCATTACAATTAAAGAATTATATTACAATAATATATAATACTACTACTATTAAATTAGATCTTCTTTATACTAAGTTATAATATATAAGTCATTGATTATTCTTTTAATTACTCATTAAAAATTGGTATCGTTAATAACTCATTATCATGAGTGTGATTTTATAGATAAATTGGATTTTTCACTTGAATAATATTCTATAATTAGATTGGAACAAGTGAAAATACTCATATTTGGAGAAGTGGTCAAAACTCCCATGATAAAATAATTTAGGGAATTAAGGATAGATGGATTTTGAGGAGTAAGTGATGAATACTTGTAACAGAAAATAGAAAATAAGGTACATCCAGTAAGAGGTATCAATAAGTGGTATTAGTGAAAAAGTGTTAATTAAAGATAAATTTAACATTCATGTTAAGAATATAAACTAGATTTATAATGACGATTCACATGTTGACAAAATAGTTCCAAATTTTCTCAATAAAATATTATAATTTTTTAATAGATCCTATTTTTTAGGAATAGAAAGAAGTAATGGAAATTGAGAAAGATACAAATATTTTTTTAAAAGAAAAGGGAGAGTATAATCTCTTAAAATCATGATTTTATAATACAAGGGGATTTTCCTTGTTCAAACAATATTTTGGTGGAAAACATAGATTTAAATCATGCGTAAATTATATACTGACATTGGGGGAGTATAGAAGATTAAGATATCCCCATTGATTCCAGTGATAATATGGGATAAAAATAATTATAGTAACGAAATGTTTTGGGTAAATACCCATTTCTTTTTATGGGAAAATGGGTAGAAGAAATAATAAATCATAAATAAAAATTTTGATTAGAGAATAATTTAATGGAATATGGAATTTGATTTATGATATAATTATTAATATAATACAATGTATAGTAATGTTTTAACACTAATGTTCTTTATTATATTTATGAAAATAAATCGAGATTGAAAATAACATAGAGTTGGATGTGATTACATGTAGTGTGATAAAGACTGGTTGAATGATGCTTGACACTAACATAGACATTGATAATGTGAAAATTTATTAAAATTTATATAGATATGATGACTTGTGATGGATGCATAAAATTAATATATTTTGATCTAGAAGATTTATGATTATTACACTGAATTGTAAGGAATAAGATGATTCAATTGTATATTAATATTGAATGAATTAAAATATGCATAGATACCCGTAAGGGATAATGGGAATTTTTATATATAATAATATAAAATTGAATAGAAAGACATGGACATATATTATATGGGATTATTCAAGAGGGAATACGTATTTTATGAAAAAATAAATCTATCATAAAAATGGGATTTATTGATAGTTTTAAATTTTGTATTGTGATGTTTTTGAATATAGTAATCCATTTGGAGTATCATATGATGATTTTAGGGAACATGATAACAACATTGGGATTTATTATTATTTTAATTCATTTTAAATAATGAATAAAAAAATAGTAAGGAAGATAATAAGAATTTTGGATGTCATTTATAACTTGTGAAATTTCTATTGTAAATAGATCAGTGATATATGACTTGGTCAATAGATTTCTAAACAAGAGTGAAATAGAGATTCATCCATTCTCAAGATGTGTTTCTTCATAGTAGTTTGAGTGAGATAAAGTTGAAAATGTTGTCCCAAAAATTTCATCTGAAATTTTGCTTGAAATATTAAAATTTGAAAATGGGAACATTGAAAAAGGAGTTTCATCCTTAGTGAAATGTAAAATATGAGATGGTAAAACATTATGGAATTTATGCCTTGTAAAATATTGTTTTAAAAGCTGTATTAATATTATAGATGTAATAAATAATGATTTACTTGTGAATGTGAAATTATATATAATACATTTTTAAAATATGAGTAAATATCATAGTAGCCAATCAATATATTTTAATGGGGTGATGCTTCTATAAAAAACATAAAAGATAGCATTTTGTATTTAATATTTCCATTTTTGGTAATAGGATTCCCTCAAAAATTGTATAATAATAAAATTTAGTATTTATTTATGATTAAAAAATATAAATATTTATAGTGTCAATTTTGTGGTTAACATAATTTTTCATATTATGTTTTATGTCGAAAAATGAAATAAATGATTTCAAGTGTGGGGAAAGAAAATCCACAAGTTATTTCTTGTAGAAATTTTCTATTTAATGTTCTAGACCATGTCAAATCCTAAATCTTCTTGGTATGATTTCATGTATTGTTTCATTTGATGTTTGAAACAGAAACGAAATTTGAAACATTATAGAATACATATTGGACTATGATATTTTTTATTATGGGGGTTTTGGAAAAATTAGTTTTGAAGACCATAAATGTTTTGGGACTTGTAGATTGGTAAAAAAATAATGATTTTTTAAATTCAATTAAAAGGGTTTTAGATTTAGATTTAACAGATCAAATAAAATTTAATGTGATATTTTCTACTCTAATAAATGCATGTGATATCTGGCTGAATATTGGAATGTTCAGAAATGATGATTGATCCTTGAAATTGATTGTAGGGATTCAAATATATGAAGGATATGCAATCATACTCTGATAGTACAATTAAATTATGATTTATATTACAATTATTGTTGAAACATATAGGAATAGAGTAAATAGGAGAAGGATTGTAATATTATATTGTGTTGGTTATTAGGCATATTGTGCTGATATAAATTAATTCATTATATTTGGATTAGTGAAAGGAATAAAGAGATCATAATGTGATAAAAAAATATGTACTTATGGAGAATAAGGTAGAGGGGAGGGATATATTTTCAATGATTATATCTATTTCATTAAGATAGAGTTACATTGACATTTTTTAAGAAATAAAAAGGAAAAAACTAAATACATTTATAGAGAAAAATTAATATTTATTTTTATGTGGTGTTACCACAATGATTTGGAATTAAATAAAAGCAATTAATCACCCTTTAAAGAATTATTCCAATCAAGATTTTGAATATGTTCATAATGGAATGAATATCAATGTTACTTTAATTTAGGGGTAATAATTGAAGGTGATTTGTCTCCTTATACAAATATGGAAGAGAACACCATGTCTATAAAATAGACAGCGATCATTATTTATATAAACTATTTAAGGTTTCTTTAATGTAGTTATTACAATATATGAATAGGGAGTGACACATAGAATGGAGAGAGTCATCCATAGACCTTATAAAGGTAGGTATAATTGGAATTTAGTACCCACAACCAAATTATTGTCAACAAAAATAGTTAATTAATATGTATTTTAGTACACGAGAACATCCTAGTGTGTAAAATCCTTTAACGTTTCCCAGTGTGGGTAAAAAAAATTAATATATTTTTGTTCATGATCTTTAATTTATATTATTTTTAAATTATCTGGTGACATTAAAATTTTAAGGAAGGTTTTATTGAATTCAGTTTCATATTGATTTGTAGAAATATCTCTAGATTTCAAGGACAACACCCCAACCCACCCACCCCTTATCAATATTTCACTTGAGTCCCAAAACTCTTAATATATCAATGTTTAACCATAACCAATCCGTAAATAAGACATACAAATAACCTATAGAAAAAAATTATATAATTTGTATCTTTTTTTACAATATAATAAATAATAAATATATATTATTTATAATATACATAAAATTTTTCCATCCAGAAACATTAATTAAAATATAGAAAAACAATTAGAATTATCCCTATATTTGAACAAAGATAATAGTATCCTATAACCCAATTCACTAAAAATTTCTTTTTGAACTATAAAACCTATGAATAGTTCTCATTCTATCTCCAAGATGATACCTACATGTATAATTAACTTGAGGTCTATCAAGGCACATCATAACATATAATTTTTATACTCGTTATAGTTGAGTTTAATAAACAAGTAGGATTTTCACACATTCTTGGATATAATGTGTGATGGTGGTTGATTGGATGATTTTTAAATTATTTTGTGAGTGACACTAAACAACCTCCCCTAGATACGTAATCCATGTATGTTTATGAAATAATATAAATTTTACATTCCATCAGGGAAAAGAAGAAATGTACACCCTATAGAAACATACTGATATTTCACTACTTAGTTCAAGATGAATATATTCTTTATTAAATTCATATATAACTTATATCACATTAATTTATATATAAAGGACACTCTAATAAAATTGGACTCTAAAAAATATGTATCTATTAAATTATAATAACTCACTCAACATTGTCCCACATGACCCATCAGTCAAATAACATCCCATTAAATAATGAAAACATGAAATAAATGTATTTTCAAGAAATATATATATGAAATAAAATAGGCATATCCATTAATAACGTTTTAAAATTATATAAAAAAGGGTTTCCAAACAAATCACATAGACATAAATATAAAAATAATAGAAATTTCCAGATAAATTCAAGAGAAAAATGTATAAAGGGACCGAATCACATCACATAATATATCCTATATCTCATTTCATTCATTAAGTAACTACATATGACCTTTGTAGATCTATTGTCCAAGTTACTCCTAAATAATATTTTTGATCTACACAATCTATCACATGACCCCTTATGACTTTCCTCCCATTTAATGGTCACTTAAAAGTATGGATCCCCTATAATCCTAAGATCAAATTTCATATATTATCAAAAAATATATAAACTTTTATTCCATGGATGTTTTTGTACCATGGTGAATCCTAGTGGAAATCGCCTAAATAAGATTGAAACTATCACTACTGTTAGTAAACACACCCTTACATTGTAGAGTCAAAAAATTAATAGCATTGAATCTAGTTAGCTACAAGGAAAGACATAGATTGAAGAGTATAAATCATAAAAAGGTTGTATCATCATAAAATTTTGAAACCATATATAGAAAAAAATCACATCAAACCTTAATTTTTTCATGATCCATGAGGTCATCAATTATATCCCCACACTATCTAGTTCTTCTCATGGTCGGTGACATTATCCAAGAATCGACCTATATGTATAACATTTAATACTAAATTAATCTATTCATCCCAATATATATTCCCAATTACACAATATCATACTAGATAAAATCCAACACAACAAGGATAGAAATCTATATATGATATATGCCTAATTATACTACATTTTTCAATATTAATAGATTGCTTCTTTATCATATATTTTTTAATCCAATGTGTCCCATACCTTCTGGGGGATATCTCCTGACCTCATAACAAGCATTTTATTATCACTTAGGATGTATCACTACCACCCATGGCACAACTATATGTTGATGTGGAAAACATTGAGTCTGACAATCCATCATAAAATATGAATATTATTTTTAAGTCCCATTAACATCAATCCATTATGTAATATACTAGGTGTTTCAATATTTAAAAATTATCTTATATATTATGGGATAGATTTCGAAACATCAACACACACCATCCATCATAATAAAATTCATGAATAAATACATATGATAATTGTTCAATAGACCATAAAAACAAATAGGTGATTGTTCAACAAGAGAAAAAACATTCTCAATAGATTATATCATTACATCTCTTTTATAATACCAAGTAAAACCTCACTTTTACTAACATATAAATGGTATATCATTATATCATATATATACATAGGTATGTTTTAAATAATCAACTGAAAAATTTATCTAAAAACCCAATTAATTTGTTTTGGAAAATTCATTTTTAACCGTACATTCCATCCAGAATTTTCATTATTTTAAAGCATATTTAAAAAAAATTCGTACTTTAAAAGACAATTTTGAAGATCATGAAATTTAAATTCATAAAACCTAGTCTTGTATAGAATACCAGTACCATGAAAGCCAGAATACTATCTATTGATTCAAGTTTAACCTAGTATTTTCGAAATGACCCATATAGTAAGACATTCAGTACATTGGTGATTATAAATTTATTAAAGACCATCTTATTATTTTAATGATATAATTTTAAACAATCATTTTAAATGTAGTTTAAATAAAAACACAAAACTTATAAAAATTGTAGTCAATCAAACATAATAAAAACTATCATTACACAAAAGGGTAAAAATTAACATTGTCATTTTCAATAAAATAATATATTAAATGAATTATTAGTCAACCTCAATTCTATAATTAACTTATCTCTCCAAAGATAGAAATTTATTATCACATGAACCATTAAATAAAAAACATATAATGGGATCGATTATAAATAAAATTATTTTTTTAATAACATGAGAAACACATGAAATTTTTTATAAATTACCCATGACGTCTATCAAGACCATATATAATAAATATATCTACATTTTATCAGTCAATCAATGAATAGTTTTGATGAATTTAGGTAAAATTTAGTTCCAAACATAATAAGTAACATAACTCATGTACAATGGGGAGAAAAAATACTCAATCATCCATTCTAAGACTACACTAACCACTAGCTATGAAAATCACATGATTATGTTTATATTCCATCCAGATTTAGTCGAATTAAAATAGAAATTAAAAAATTAAATATACAATATCTAATATGTAAAAAATTATATTTGAAATATAAAATTAGGATAAGTTCCTTAAAATAATGAATGAAAACCAATTGGAATACCCAATAACAAAAAAAATCATATTTTAGGTTGTTTTTTAGATGGGGTTCTTCACAAACACTGAAAATTCATTTTATAGGGGGTTATGCACAACCCCCTCTAATTATAAAATATAGATGGTGTCAAAATCCACACTAAAATTTTAATATTTTTTTATTTGTTTTAATTCTAGAGTAGTTTAATTCCAAACCACTAATAATTTAATAATTATATGTGATATATATTCAGTAAGATTTTAAATGATATATATATATATAAATATTATTCATTGAGAAAAATATAGAAGGAATAAAAGATGAATAAATTGTAGTATATAAATAATCACATGAGACTGAACTATTATCTTTAAAGATAAAAACCTCCATTATTTAATTGGACTACAGATCCATTTATACCTTATTAGTGGATAAGTCCATTATAAAATATAATTCACTATTTTTCAAGGAAATAATGGGATAAGGTTGTGATTGAAATTTATAATCTACTAGGAGATACAGATCAATGATTGTCATTAATTCAAAAAATTAAGGATGAAGAAGAAACAAAAAAACATGGAATGGAAGTATTTTAAGGAAAATTTATTGGAAAACTATTTTCCTCATGAACATATAGCAGATATAAAGAGATAATTATTGAAGCTTAGGAAAAAGGAGGATAAGAATGTTTTCTATGTATGAAGGAAAATTTAAAAGGTTGGTAGGCCAGGATGTGGATTAAATATGCATTAACAAAAGAAAGAATGATATATTATTTGATGGGTTAAAAATATTCATACAAATGTTAATCATGTCCCAAAATTTCACATCATATGATTAAATAGCCTCATACGCTATTAGGATAGGAAAATAATTTGATCATTCTTATGAATGTAAAGGGAATAAAGTCAAGAAGAGGGCTACTAAACACTCTGTAAACTGAAATAAGTATTTGGGGAATAATTAGATAGTTTATTTTTCATCTTGTAAAATGTTTCAGAAGAATCACCTAGAACTTTCTTAATGGGAACGGGTTTTTCTTATTACTATAGAGAAAAACGACACCAAACCCATAATTTCTTGGGAAAGAAAGAAGTCACAAATGTTCAATGCTACAATTTCAATATGATGGGGAATTATAAAAACTAGTACTCGCTCGTGCATTTGCACGGTGATAAAACAAAATTCATAGTTCATGCATTCTCATGACGATATGGTTCACTGCTTTTATGGAGGCAATACAATATTTTGGAAAAAAAAGAAACTGGGAAATTTGTTAAATGTAAAATGGCTAGTAATTAGAAACCTAAATTAAGTGGAAATAATTCGTTGAATGGAACAACAGTTTCATAAAAAATGTGAAAAAAAACATGTTACGAATATTTTCATAATCTATTAACAATATAAATTATTATCAGAAATGAAAATTAAAAAACAGTGTTGAAAATAAATGAATAATGATTTATTTTCAATTACCATGCAATTAAATCATGAGTTTCATAATTTATTAACAATATAGTCTATTTGATCAGTCTTTTAGTTTATGCTTTCCTCCATTCTGAGTTTCAGTTCAATGGCATAGATTATTATAGAAGGTGTGTCTGGAAACATTCTTACATATCTTCAAACTGCATCATCAGCATCAAACATAGTAAACTAACTTTCCTACATGAACAAATTAATTTAATAAATAAGTAACAGATAATATTGACAAATGAATTTATTAAAGCAGAATTCTAACAGTTTCTAATAGAGAAGAAATAAAGTATATAAGATAGTTAGAGGAAATGCATATGACATTAAAGAATTCAGTATTGCTAGTTCCAATTATTTTATAAATATAGTGGTGAATGAAAATAGAAAACACATACCTAAGTAGAAAAAATATTTGTCGTTAGTGTAAAATACCCAGTTACATTGTTCCAAGCACCTCCTAAATTACCTCTATTACGTCATCATCTAAATCAAATGATCTACCATGATCTACACCAGAACTGTACATGATCAAATTATCTACAATAGAGTTGCACAGGATCAACAGAACTTCACATGATCAAGATACTGGGAACTGCACATGATCATCTACAACAGATCTGTACATGATCAACAACATTTCAATACTCTTTAACATGAACCTCTAGTATTTGACGGTGAATCCCAAAGATCGAGTGATTACAACAATAAAAAATGTGAACACAGAGGATTCATTTGAATATAGATTGATAAAATCCAATATTTTAATAGCACAATATTTTATGAAGTTAATGTTCAAAGAAGTGTTGAAGCTAACTAAAGTAACAAATTCTTCAAGAACATATTGAGGTTGCAATATGTCTTCAGCTTCTTTATTGTCCACGAAGTGCATCCTACTGATGAAAATCCTATTATATACATTAATAAATAGTAATGAATATTTAAATATGAAAATCCAATGTAACATGTAAATAGAATATGGTTGCAGTAATATGAATGAATGTTCTAGAAATACACAGTATAGAGATCATAGGATATAAAAAAAATGTGACCTAATTCATATGTGAAGACATTTTTTGTGACTGGAAAGTACAAAATAAATATAAAATAATCATACATTTGGATGTAATTATACTGACTATTCTATCAATTTCTTATAGTTTATCAAAGAGAGATTTTTTTGGATGTAAAGTTATAGGAAACATAAATGAAAATTAGTTTCTAACATGATGGTTTTTATAGTACCTCAAATATAAAGACTGTAAAAAGTACAGTTAGATAGCATGAAACATATATTTTGAAACAGAACTAAAAATACATGATGCATATATTTAAAAACATAGAATTTATATTTATAAACAGAATTCCATTCTCTAAACATAAGAATTCAAATAAAGGTCTCAAGGAAGGAAACCCTAAAAATACCATCCAGTCCATGCCTCAGTCCAAACTGTTGGCTTGTGGAAGAAGAGGTAATGATCCAGTAATTTCAGCACCTAGAAAATCATCCAAAATGTTTACGTATAGATATATTATTGTTTAAAAAAAAGAAGACATACTAATGAAGATTACCATGGCCATATTATGTAGTCAAAGCTCATATCCTATAGGGATTCATTCAGTACATACTAATACCGCATATCAAACTATCCATATCAACCTCCAATGGTGTTCATATGAAATCTAGAAACAGTTTTCCATAAGAAATATGGAAACACTTATTAAGAAGAAATACATAATCAAAATTAATGTCCACCCATATAGAGACTCATGGTTTTTGAAGATTACCTTGGCCATATTAATGTAGTCAAAACTCATATCTTATCGATATTCATTCAGTACATACTAATGCGGAATATCAAACTATCCATATGAACCTAAAATAATGATCATAAGCAATCTGGAAACACCTGTGCATAAGAAACATGGAAATGGTTATGCATATGTAATGTGTAAAAATAGTATGTGTGGGAAATTCGGAAACAATTGAATAATTAATCCATAAATATCTATGTACAATGAATATGGAAACAGTTACATATAAAAAATATTGAAACACTATGTTTTTCACAATGTGTAAGAAATTATGTAAAATTCATGGCCATCTGAATGCAGGTACACCTAAGTGATATATCCAAGTTATATAATGATATGGTAGGTAGAACTATATAGAGAAGTCAGTGGGGACGTAGGAGTATCCATGAAAAAACGTGACGTCATTAGGGATTTAAACAGAACGAATATATCATAAAAAATCAGCAATGCTAAAAAAATAAATACTAAAAAGAGGGCATATTCTGTTTTCATGCATGCATCTATAAGGGGTAAACATTCATGTAACTTCTATTTATAACTATCTTCATTGTACATATAAGATATCTTCTGAAAAAAGTTGCCATGTTTCGTTCCATACAACCTCGGCAATGAATGACATCAACATATAGGAAAACAACAGGTGCAATGAATCTGATAAATATCTATGTACAACTAATATGGAAACAATTACATATAAATAATCCTGAAACACTATGATTTTCACAATGTGTAAGAAATTATGTAATTTTCATGGCCATCTGAATGCAGGTGCACATAAGTGATCTATCCAAGTAATATAATGATATGGTAGGCAGAACTATTTAGAGATGTCAGTGGGGACATAGTCATTGTAACTAATGCAGATTCTAGAGTCCATGAGTAAATATTCCCTGAACATGACACTTCAATGATGTAGTCACTATTTTAGTACCTAATGCAAATTCCAGATCAAGAAACTGATGTAGAGTATTTAGTTGTCCAGCTAAGGGGGAACACTGACATTGTGCAGAACTCACTACCTCTATGCTAGAACATCCATGCATAATCAACAACTGGGATTGGTCCATGATTTCTCTTATAGAACAACTTCATTGGTGAAATAGAGGAAATAAAGGCTGATCGATGTGGTTCTGTATTGAAAGTCTCCTGCAGCACAACAGCAAAAGAATATCCCCATGACATCTCTCAAAATGGTGGTATTTAAAGAATAATATACCAAAATTTCCATGGACAATAAAGAGGTAATTCAATTCACATTTCTAAAAAGAATCAAAAAATAAAACAGGAGTTAAAACTCAAATGAATCAGTAGTTGCAGATAATGAATGTTTCCAAAATCGAAAGTTAATTTGAATTTCATACAAAATATTGAAAAAATATGTGTACTATTATCAGCAAATACAAAATTAGAGGAGAATCAGAGGGAAACCAAGAGTAGGAGCATGATTCCTGCGTTGTTCTGCGGGAACCTGTAGCGGGATCACGGTGCAAGCATGGTTCTGTGGGAAGCATAGGTTGAGCGGAGGACATGGATGGTTCTGTGGGAAGCATAGGTTGAGCGGAGGAGCCGGAGGATAAAACCGGTGTTGAAATCAAAGCTCTCGACGAAGGTTGTAAGCAGATTGGAAGGATGTCCCATTTATCTATAGGAATCAAACATTGAGGATGGTTCGACGGTGGTTTGCGTGAGGAGAAAAAGGAAGAGGGAACATAGCCAAAGAAGATTGAGGTGGGATTTCTGGGAGGAGTTGCAGAGAGTGAGAACCTTACCTGACAAAGAGCAGTCCCGGAAATGAGAGAGGAGAAAGAAATACTGAGAACCCTAGGTGACACCCGTGTCGAGATTTTGCGTGAACCCAAGGATACGAAGAACACAATCCCGATCACGATCGACGTAAGGAAAAAGAAGGACGGTAGAGTACAAACTGGTAGAAGGAGGAAGTCGAAGACGGACGTCGACCAACTGTGGATTGACCGTGAAAGCCAGGACAATGGAGGCGAGGGTTTCAGGGGAGCGTAGTTCACGATGGGCGATAATGCTGAAGGTGTAAGGCGGTGAAGGCGTCGCAGGTATGGCCGTCGTCGCATGCGAGCTGCGGAGGAAGAAGCTCGATGAGCTGAACCTAAACGCGAATGCGTACCGCGGCGAAGCCGTGGCTGGTTGGCGAGAAATGAAGGGCACCGCGGGTGTTTGCGAGGAATGTAGTGGGTATAAGTGTAATTGGTAGTGGAATAGTGGTGACGTGGCTGTTTGTGGTGGTGACACATAGGCATGGGTACACCTAGGTTTAGAAAATATAGTATATTATTTTATGATGTTATAGGATATAATTCCTCTAAAAATGTATAGTGAGTGAGGCTATGTGAATATGATCACAACTAGTGTAGTATAAATTACTAACGATCTGGTGGAGAATTATGATTCATTTCCTTACACCTTTCCATTTACTTATTTGATTTTGGATCGCCATATTATTTTATATATTCCATGTTTTAAAAAAATATGCATTTCCCTTTTGATTCAAAAATGAATTTTTCAGCAAAAACACCATATAGAAGTCTCATTGAAACAAATATATGACTATTTGTACCATTTATAACTCATAATCATGATTTAGTTGTTGAAATATTCATCAAATATATAATTTAATTTAATATAATTCTCATTATGGAATGGATTTTAAAATATGATGTGAAGATCTATTGAAAGAAGAAAGAAATTATGATTGATGTGGAATATGTGGAATCTATTATCTTCATATCAGAAACTACATCATCTAATTATTTCCAAGTTCAACAGCATGTAGATTCATTGAATGAAAATAATTGGAATAAAGTGAAAATATCATATGTTGATGAGAAAATAAACCTAAAAATTGAGGATGTTCCCATTTTGTAATAATATATTTATGTATTTCCAATGTATTTTCGTGGAAATCTTTCATTGTGGGAAATTTAGTTCTATATCAATTTAATATGTGATGCAAGTCTAACATAAATGAATTCATGTAGAATATCCACTATAAAAATTGTAGAGCTAATGAAAAAAATATAAGAGTTGTTTAATAATTGATTTATTCACCCAATTGTTTCTCCATGGGGAGACATAGTTAAATTTGTTAATAAAAATGTTGGATCTATGATGCTATGCATAAAAAATAGGGAGATCAATGATCTTATGATAAATGAAAAGAATCAACTAAAACACATTAATGATTTATTTGATAAATTTCATGGAGATAAATATTTTTAAACCATATACAATTGTCATGGATATCATAAAATGTGTGTAAAGAAAGATTATATTAAAAATACATCATTTTTATCAAAGAAAACATATTACGTGTTTAATGTAATGCCATTTGGACTGACTATTACACCCTCTATTTTTACATAGAAAAATAACATAGTGTTCACAGAATATCATGATAATTTTTTTGTATTTATTGATGATATCTCTATATATTATAAAATATTTGAGGATCATGAGAACAACATTACAATTTTTCTAAAGAGTATTAATGTAAAAGAGTTATATTGTATGTTTTAGAACTGTTAATTCTAGCATCAAATTGTAATTTCCACCAGACTAGTTGTGAACATAATGGAGGTACATATATTTTTTGGTTTAGAATGTTATTATTGGATTTTTTTAGGATTTTTTTAGGTTATCTAACATCTTAATCAGGCTTACTCATAATGGTTTAATGTTAATTGGGACAAATGAATGTGATGAGCTATTTGCAGTTCCGATCAAGAGATTATTGAATGATCTAATCTTGACTATACTATTTGGAAAAAGTGGATTTGTGATTAATAATATTTCATCAATGAAATTACATGGATGTTTCCTTATATAAATTGATAGAAGAGTTAAATATGCCTAATGGTATTTAAAAACTCATGAACCAAATTATCCAACTTCTGATCATGAGTTAGAAGCTATAATATTTTCTCGAAAGATATGTAGAGAATATCTCTATAGTTTAAATGTAAGAGATATATAGATAACAATATTTTTAAATTATATTCATAAAAATTAAAATAAACATGTGGATAATGTGATGGCTCGATCTAATCAAGGATTATGATTATTCAATACACTACCACCAATTGATGGATACTATGGTACCAGATTCATTGAGTTGTAATCATTATGGAGTCATGAAAAAAATTATGATTGATAGGGATCATCTATGTGTGGATCTAGTAATTATTGATATAGGAATTATCAATGATTGTTAAACATCACAACTTTTTTCAAATGGTTTTGAAAGAATATTTATTATAAAGGATTACACGATCTCTGTCTGATGATGTTAATATTCAAATGAAAATTAAATCTATGAATGAGGGAAAACTAGTAGATTTCATATATGATATAGAATTTTGAAATTTGGGAACATGTTTTGGGTTCCCTCTATACATAATATAATGGTGGAATTGTTGGATGATGCTTATAGCTCAAATTTCTCTATACACCCTGGTAACACAATGATGTATAGAGATTTCAGTGAACAAATTTTGTTGGATAATATGAAGCTAGAAATTTCAGATTATGTATTAAGATTTATAGTCATTAAAAAGGTAAATTATGAAAGACAAAATCATAGATGTTTCAGGCAACCACTCCTGATTCCTACATTGGAATTGATAAAATTACATTTGATTTAGTCATTGGATTACCAAATACTCTATGAAAGAATAATGTAATATGGGTATTTATTCATTTTATCACTAAATATTTACATTTCATGATATATGAGATGAGTTTTCACTAGATCACCTTGCACATCTCTAAAATAATAAAGTTGTTAGACGTCAAGAATCACCTCATTCAATTGTGTTTAATCTTGATCCACTGTTTACAATGTAATTTTTTAAAATCTATCATAAATCATTAAGAACTAACCTTCATTTTAGTACATCATATCACCTTAATATTTTTCAAGTAATATAAAAGAACCATTAAAACTTTAGAAAAAATTTTGTGATCATTAAAACATTACTTTCAAGGTATGTGGGATTATTATATACCATTGGTTGAGTTTTCCTATAATAATAGTTCCCATTCATGTACTCAAATGGCATTATATGATGTATTTGGTGTAAATATATTTTGTACATCAACTTGTTTGGACAAAGTTAGTGAAAGGAACAATGTTGGCCTATAAATTATTGAAGAAACAACAAGAATGATTAAGACTATAAAAAATCAAATCAAATTAGATTAAATTTATAAAATGTTCTATGCTTATAACTGGAAGAAATATATATAGTTTCATGTGAGATATATTGTTCTTGTTAATGTATCTTTACAGAAGTGTATCATAATTATTGTTCAGAAATGAAAATTTTTCCCAAGAAACATTGGACCTTTTTAAATTATGTAGTCAATTGTACATGTGGCTTATCATTTGAAAATTCCACCTATCCTTCCTAATGTTCATTATCTTCCCCACATCTCATTGTTAAGAAAGAGCATGCTATATGCAATACATGTTATATCTTCTAAAGAAATATAATTGGAGCCTGAATGATCTCCTTGTGACGTGCCTATCTAGATTTTGGAATCTAGAGTATAGGTGTTGAGGATCAGAGGACATAACTGGTAATTGTATTTTGGAAGAATGATACAATTGAAATGGTTAGGTGGAAACTAGAAGGAGTTTTCATTAAGAACTACCAAAATATTTCTATGGGGTGATATTCTTGAATTTATGATGATAAAATTTGGTAGAAGGAAGAATGTAATGAAACATAATTAAATCAATCATAGTTCCCATCTTATAATTATAATATATATTATAAATCATAAGTAATCACATAGAAAACACAATATGTACTTTATAAATGATGAATGTATAAAATAAGTTGTATTTTATTAAATTATAAAACATATACTAATGAAATAGTAACATGACCTTTGGAATAGTAATGTGGCCCTTAGGAATAATAAGTCGACCAATAAAATAGTAACCCCACCAATGATATTGTAAATTAAATTAAGGAATATTATTTATGGTATAATTATATAATTATATCATACTATAAAATAGTAAATGCTTTAAAAATTACCATGTGCTGATTTTTTTATAAAACACTAATATATATTTTCAATTTTATAATTATTTTAATGATTTAAAAGGAAAATTATTTTCATAAATTGATAAATATGTTTATATTTTGTTGAATTGTGATTTTATGATAATTTTTTTAAACCTTAATTAAATTTTCAATGTCATATAAAATCATTTATCATTTTAAAATTATTATTTTTTTATTAAATAATGATTTTAATTGATAATTATATTTATCATACCATGATTTTTTTTCTTAAAATGGAGTCGATTTTTGAATTGTACATTTCAAAAAATGGTTAGGGATAATTATTCAGATGTTTCTAAATTTTTTGAATTTTTGGGGAATAATGAAATATCGTAATTTATAGTATTCAATAAATACATGATTTATTTAGTCATAGATGTTGTATGGACAATAGAAGCCAAAAATACCAAAATAAAAATATCTCTTTCACTATTTAAATATATTTATTGAAAATTATCGATGAATTAATAGTAATGAGTTAATATAATAAACTAGTGAATAAAATAATTATAAAACACCCATCTCTTACCGTATAAATAAAACCCCTAACAACCTCATCACCTCACACTTCTTAAGTCTTTAATCTTATAAAATTTCTGCATAATAATCTTTCAAAATATCGCCAAAATATAAAGGATAATTTTGTCTCCCAAAATACTATTCCATATTTTCTATTTTGGTTTTCAACGAGAAGAAGTTTGAGTGGTAAAATTATCTTCTATTTTCTTTTATTCTATATTCATGATATTTTTCATTTCATATTTTATCTTCTCATCACCTCATTATACCAAAGTGACATTATATCTATAGTGTTTTTTATATAATATAATTTTATAATGTTTATGGAAAAGTGAATCATCATTTCTCTTCCATTCACCTTTTTATAAAAAATTTTAATATAATTTGTGATTGGTTATTTTATCACATTCATGGACAATAGTTTTATCAATATTCATTACCACATTCAGGAACGCTCATAAATCAATTTTTTTGGCTACAAAAATTTTCATAAATTTATTACTGCATATTTATAGTTCTAGAACCATTTTTTATACATAATATTAATTAACAAAACATGACAAGTTATGATTATCAAAAAACCACCAAAATAATCTAAATTATTCTCATTAATATCTTATCTAATGATTCAATCTCATCCCATATAATCAAAAAAATTCTAAAACAAATTATTATGTATTGTCATTATAAACATATAATTTTAATTTTGGATTTCAATTCCCATTTTACATGTTCTTTCCTACATATTCACCAGTGAACCAATCACAAAAACCAAGTAAAGGGGCACTCCATGATTATATATTTCAATCTTATAACTCATCAAAAATGAAATAAATTAACATATTAAATTATAATAAATTATATAAATTTATAAAAGGTTGTAAAATAATTAATTAATTTATTAAATATCATTGTGTTATAAATTAAGTTCATGTGAAGAACCATTTCACTCATAAGGTAAGGAATTCTTCCCAAACCTTCCTTTTTCATTCAGGTTACACTTTCTCTCTCTTTACCCTAATCTAATTCTTAATTATTATTTTTTTACTATTAAATTATATATGAATTATTTATATATATATATATGTATATATATATACCTAGGAGGATCCTTAATTAATTGATGGGTAGTTACATGTTTTATGAGGATCATTTCTCAATTCTACCCAATAAGAATGCTTGATTAAAGGGAATATCCCATTTTTATACTGATTTCCAATTTCACTCGATAATCGATTCTAAGATGAAATTATTTTTATAAAATAAATAATTTTTCATTAAAAACAATCCTTTTTCAATTATGGTTTTTTTCAAAAATTATTCCCCAGTCTTTATGAAAGACACTTTAGTATTTTCTATTAATATTCACATAAGCAGATCATTTCTAAAGCATCTAAAATGCTCTTTTGAAATATTTTTAGAACAGTTTGGAATAATTAATGCCAAAAATATAATTTAATTTTCCCTCCATTTTGTTTTTGGGGATATAAATATGGAAATCTTATTGTATAAAAAATATAGATTATTTTTCAAACGAACTCTTCTTTCCCAAGTATAAAAGTATATTTCTCTCTAGAACTCCTCGATGATTTAATTAGAGTCTTTTATTCAATTTCAACACCCTCAATTTAATCTTATTTTTTATTGATAATAATATTTTATGATATAATCTATAATATTTTTTTAAGTGTATTATGATTAGGTTGATTGTATATGTATTATAATGATATCATTCACCATATTACTCAGAATGGAAGTGATTATGTTTATTGATTTTGGAATTTTGTATATATTTCATATGTGTATGTTGTTTATATTTCACCCCATTAATATGAAGAATTTATTGAGATTATTAAGTGATAGGTGTGGCCCTCTATATCCCCTTGATGCATCGATACTTCCCATGAGACAAACAAGACTAGGTTTTTACCAATTTATATATGGTGTTTTGGACAATGTATTGATGCTATTATTATAATGTATGACATTATTCATTACATCCATATGACAATATTTATTGATATCCCATGTAATTATTATACTATAATAATATACATTGTTAAGATTCATTATATTAAGGTTTTTTATATGGAATTATTTATTCAGATTTTATTCCTAACATATTATGCTCACAAATATGATTTAATGGAAATTATTTTTAGTTATCCTCCATTACATATTATTTATATTTATTCACGATATCTTCCACTATATTTTCACAATTACAGAGAATATAGGATCACCCCTTTCGTATGTTTAATTTTCTCGAGGATTAGTTGATTTATTACATGAATGACTTTTAGGAATAATCTATTATTTTAAGGATGATTCATTTAGATATTTCTATGGTTTTTTCCTTTAGAGTTGTATTGTGTTACTTATTTTTGTATCTGTTTTTCAAAAGATACTAAACTATTCTATCATTTGGGATGGAAAAAATTGTTAATAATAATAATGTAATAAAATAATGCACCAACATTGGGCTACTAGGATCGAGGTCATTACAAATAGAATATAATATTTAGTAACATAAATATTTTACACTAAAACAATTAATTTATGTAAAACACCATAATGATTTCAATGAATAATATATTGTGGTAAAATTTTATTTCAAATATTATAAGTAAAATACCATTCAAATTTTAATATTATATATTCTTATCACTAATATTTTAGGATATTGTATACCTAATTTCATTTCCATTCCAAATAACACTATTCCCATTTATTAATCATACCAAATATCACTTGTACCTAGTCATGTGACTATGAATGTATGAATTCACCAATGATGGGGTGAATAATTTTTGACCAATTATTAATAAATTAATGTAACTCTTGTAAATTTTAACACAAATTAGCATTTGAATGTCTACATAAATTAATAATAGTGGATTCATTTTTTATTAACCCAACACAAAGAACTGAAATATAATTAATAATGTAAATTAATGTTTATCAAACAATTATTTAACACGTTTTAATCCAAATGATGGAAATCTATGCCCTGGTATTTTTAGTTTTTATCCTAAGAAACAGATTTTCGATAATATAACACTAGTTCTTACACAAGGGTTGTTATAATCCTAAACTCCATCATTAAAATATTACTCGACTATGAATTTTACATATTATAGAGATGAGTCTTCATCAATTTTCACACCTTAATAAGAACTTATAATCAAATGTTACTTATTCTAGCTTCTACGAGTATACAATTTTTCATCCTAATATAATAAATAATATCCCCAAAAAGTTCAAATATGTCCCTATATCAATTAATATGACATAAATACTCAATAGTGTCTTATAATTCATGTAGATTATATAATAATTGTATGTTACTTGGTCTCACTAAATAGGCAAACTAATTGATATTTTACAGAATAAGATTGATGGATTCACTAAAGTTAGGCATTTAAGGATATCACTGGAAAATGGTTAATTTGATACTATACATGTAAATCACCCGTACTCAAATCATTTTATATCTCCTTATTCCACTTTCCTATAATTCCATGGTACCTTGTATCATAGAACCTAGTAATTAAAATTTATAATCATTTTTCTTCATAAATCATCTTTGATTCATGAGATCATATTCATAGAAATAAAATTGGATTATTCTACTAATTTGACACATTGAATAATCTCATTAATCCTTAAATTTTTATTAGGTTCAATTCTGATATGTAAAAACTCATGTTTTTTAGTTTTATCAATTGAATTTCTATAAATATATATATATAGATGATTTTTATAAGAAGATGTTATGTTTGGGTGTTTCAAACCAAAAAATTCATATAATTAAAATATTAATATATAGTAGTCCATATGCATGCATATTTTTTTAGAATAAATGGTTTCCCCATATTTAAGGACCTTAGATGTGAAATCTTATTTCTTGGAAATTTATGGTACATTTGGCATACCATATGCATAATATAATGTTCATTAGAATCGACTGTTCGATGGAGTAAGATCATTGGCGGGTGGGTTATGTAAATTAATTTATATATTTAATTAAATTAATTAATGTCCTAAACATGAAATCCTTGATCTGTAATTATTCCTTTATGATAAATCCCTTTATATAACCATGTAAAAATATTAATTTAGAGTTTAGGAGGAGAGGTTCGTTGGCAGTGGTGATTTAGGATTGTGGATCGATGATGAATAATTTAGGTGAATCCTGAAACAGATAGAGAACCTAGTGGGGTCATCACTTTCTTCACTAGTGGATGCATTCCACACTAGAAATTGAACCAAACATGATGAAGGAAAAATTATTTAATTAATTTATGCACTTTTATTAATTTTTCAAAATGGGTTTTATATATAATTTTACATTCAGGTGTCTGGCAGTCTTTGAACGATACTAGTTTTAAGTTAGTGTTCTCAAAATAATTATTAAATTATTATGACTTAATTTCACCCTTATTACTACAATTTTGGATAATTATCTTCGTACAAAATGGAAAAATATGTTCTTCCCTCTATTCTTATGGTTTTTTCACCATTTTTCATTAGGTCCATGGTCATTGGCCATAGGATAAAAATTTAAAATTTTCAGACCAGAATCCAGCATTTACAACCCCATGTATTTTTAGAAGATGTGTGAACGACCATGGAAGAGATGTTTTTTGATTATATTAAAGAATATTTTGGGTTTTAGTTGATTATTTTGAGGATTTAAACCATTAACCAAAGAGAATGGAATGAGGGATTACCATAATGTAGTTTATGTTCCGATTTTGTATCCATTGGAGGTTGAGAATTGATAATCAGCAGTCGCCCAATTGATTTTAGTATATTTAATGTGGTTATAAAGTCCGGGTTTTAGTAGACACCCAGAGGTACCCCATACCCAGTTGGTCACATGGCCTCAAGTATATTTCCACAAACACCAAAGGCTGCCGACTACTAGCGAGGTCCTTGGGTGTGATAATGGGGAATCGATTACTTCATTGGAAGAGTACATAGGGGATGTAAAAATTACATACAATAGCAGAAGTAGTAAATATCTACAATAATAAACAGTAGAAGACTGGAATAATAAACAACTAGAGCACACACACACATAGATATATATATATATATATATATATATATATATTTGTGAAAATATACATTATACATATGTGTATTAATGCAGCCTAACAAATACTACTGTTGGAAATACAACCAGTTCTAGACCAAAGTGAAAAAGAATACAGATAAACTCATCAGCATCATAATCCATGGCTTGTTCCCATGCTCTCCAGCTCTACATCATGTCAAGTACATGATGTATAAGGGTGCTTGCCCATTTCTATACCTGTAGCAATATAATCTGTTTGGGACCAAAAGAATCACCCAAATAAGGTGTGAGACTAAATCCCAGTAGGAAACCACCCATAGACCTATGCCTAACATTCAGTGAATATATGGAAGGTAAAAGTAAATAACATAGTAACCAGGAAGGTACTCAACAGTAAAAAATTACACAAGTCAAACAATAAATCAAGAACAACAACCCTCTAGGAAGTACACACAACCTATCCTCTCTTGTTCAGTATATGAGGACTCTCCGACGAAGCACTCGTAGTTAATTCCCATTATAGTCTAAGGACTTCAGGAACTCCTATGGAAACTCACACAGTCAATTCCCCTTATAGCCCCATGGTCTAGGACCCTCTGAGAGTGCTCACTTAGTCCATCCCCATTATATCCTAGGCCATTCATTGACTTTCTGACACTACTGGAAATGGGAGTTTTCCCAACAGGTGTATACCAACGGTTCAAAGAAACCGTTGGTATATTCTGTCTTTCCCAATGGTTTATATAAATCGTTGGGAAAAACCTTGAAGAAGAGACTTTTCCCAATGGTTTTATGAAACCATTGAAAAAAGTGGAGAAAAACCAGTCTTTCCCAATGATTTCATAAAACTGTTGGGAAAAGGTGGGAAAAACATATTTTTCCCAACGGTTTTATGAAACCGTTGGGACAGACTGATTTTTCTCTATGGTTTTTATGATCCATTGAGAAAAAAAAGCCCCAAATAACCCAATGCTGGCAGCGGCGTCCCCGTGATTCAGAAGCAGATCCAGAGCCTTCCGCTCGTCTCCAGAAGCTCTCCAGAAGCGATTCCTTGGCAGAATCACTTCCCAATCCCCACATCTTCCATCAGATCACCAGCCACCAGGATAGACTCCTATATTTTAGTTCCACCTGTTAAAAAGAATATCCTCATATGAACGATTTCCTAATTCCCAAATTTTAGGGTTTTTGTAAAAATTTATGATTGTTCCACGAATTGTGTAGTCAAATCCCTATATCGGTGTATGTCCAATTAATGTTTTCATTACACATTTACATTTATAAGGGCACGGTGTCTCTTTATTGTGTTCTAATTTTGAAGATTCATAGTTTTCTTTAATCTTGTTCAAATATTATAAGTTCATGTATAGGAACTAAGAAGAAATTGTTTGTAATATTTATTGATATTATTTCATGAAAATCACTTCATTCATTAAGATCAGGCCAAACATGAAGATCTTATTCATTTTAATTTTTGTACACTATGTGTATTACATAACAAGTATGTGTGTAAGAAATTGAATTATGTAAAGTCATGCTCACATGATTTCTTACCTTAAATAGTGTCCAACATATGGAATACGAGCTTTTGAATTCATCAGTTAACTAGGATAATATATTCCATTTCCCCCAAGATGACTATACTAATATAACTTTTGGGTCAACTAAATATGTTTCTCATTTTACGTTGTATATTATGTGTCATTGGACAATACTTAATTTTAAGAGGGTGGGGTGGTTTTAACTACATCGACTAGAAACGTCTTTCTTTATCATTTAATTAAATGTATTTTCTATTAAAATTCATTCCTATTGAATTGATTATGACAAAATGACTTATATAAAAACTTTATCCAGAATGGGCAGAAGATGGATGTATGAAACTGATCGGATCTCAAGCGATTTTCAAAACAATTTGTAGAGCTTTATAGATTTTTCATTTCAAAATGCTTTATATAGTGGCCGCATACACTGCCCATGTTCCAATTGTTTTGGTTGACCTTGGTTGAGTCGTGAAGAAGTCAGCTACCTCATAACCAAAAATTCATAAGAAAACTACTTTGTGTGGTATCACAATGGGGAGAAAATGAAATCTCAAATTGGTGATGATCGAAATGAAAAGATTGGAATGGAGAATTTGTTAGATGATAGGTTTCCGTTTATTCATCATCATGAAAAATAACGAATTTTGACTCAATAAGACTTCGATAACAGCCCAGCTGATGCATCTAGTGAAAATGATGATATTGATAGGGTGAAAAAATTGAATGATGCTGCCACGACTCCAGTATATCGACAATGCGATAAAATGAAAAAGGTGGAAATTTTAAGCTGATTGTTTAATGGGAAAACTATGTATGGGATTTTTAATACAGCAATCGATTACATTCTTACCCTCTTGAAGGATTTACTTCTAGATGATGTAGATATTCCCTCAATCCACTATATGGAATGGAAGTTAGTTGAGGAACTTGGATTTTCAAGAATCATAATTCATGCTTTCCCAAATGATTACAGTTTATTGTGGGAGGAAAACGATAAACAAAATGATTGTATTATATGTGGCACATCCCACTGGAAGTCAAAATCTGATGGAACACCATCCCGCATTCCATAGAAAGTAATGTGGAACTTTCCATTGATCCCCAGACTCCAGAATATTTTTATGTCTGATGACATATCAATAAAAATGAGATGGCATGATACCGAGAGAAATAAGACTAATGATGAGTTGGTTCATCCTGCAGATGGATTTTTATGGCAGAGATTTGATGCTCAACATCCTGATTTTTCAGCTGACGTGCGTAATGTAAGGTTGGGTATTTCATGCAACAGTTTTAATCTATTTGGGTGGACTCTTACTTCGCACAGCACATGGATAGTTTTTATACACATTTATAATCTTCCCCCATGGTTTTGTAAGAAAAAACTATTCACTTTCATGAGTATACTCATATCTGGTCCTTTTGATCCCGACATTGATATTGATGTCTACATGCAACCTTTAATAAAAGAGTTGAAATTTCTTTGGGATGTGGGTGTGTGCACATACGATTCATGTTTGAAAGACATATTTCAGATGCTAGTTGTTCTTATGTGGATGATCAATGATTTTCCATCTTATGCAATGATGTATGGATGGAGCATGAAGGGAAAATTTTCATGTCCAGTTTGTTTGAACAATACATGATCTAGAAGACTGATACATCATTGTAGTTTTAGTTTTATGGGACATCGACAATTCTTACCAAAGGATCATCCATATAGAATGAATCGTTGGAAATTTGATAATACCATAGAGTCTGATGATCCACCTCAGCATATGTCTGGAACTAACGTGCTTAATGAATTGAAATATTTCAGTTTTTGGATCGGGAAGGGTCAAATGAAATTTGGAAAGAGAAAGAATGATTCCACTGAAACCTGTTACAATTAGAGGAAGAGGAGTATCTTTTTTATTTTCCATATTGGTCAACCAATTTGTTACTACATTGCTTAGAAATAATGCATATTGAAAAGAATATATGCAAAATGTGGCTTTCAGTTCTTCTAAATGTCAAGGGGAAGACAAAATATGATTTACAATCTTGGCGTGACTTGGTGGATTTGGGCATCAGACCAGAATTAAATCATGTGCGTATCAGTGAAAATTAATGGAAACATCCATGTGCTTCTTATGTGATGACCCCTATAGAAAAAAAACAATTTCTGGAAGTATTAGAGACTATTAGATTCCCTGATGGCTATTCAAGCAACATATCTAAATGGGTCAATAGAAGAGAGTTGAAGTAAAAATCTTTGAAGACACATGATTATCACATTCTACTGCATGAGTTGCTTCCAATAGAAATTCGTCATCTTTTTTCCAATAATGTAAGGGTGGTTGTTATTCAGTTGTTCCATTTATTTAAAGATCTATGTGCTAAGACATTTTCCAAGTCTTTCTTGGAAAAAATATTGACAGATGCCCCATTAGTTTTGTGTGAGATGGAGAAAATATTTCCTCCATCATTTTTTACATGCATGATGCATCTGAATATCCATATTGCCACTGAAATACTTCTCGGAGGACCTGTTTCTTTTCATTGGATGTATCCAACTGAAAGAAATATGTTCACATTAAAGTCTTATGTTCAAAACAGAAATCATCACAAAGGTTCTATCGTGAACGGTTACTTGGCTCAAGAATGTATGGATTTCGGGTCGATGTATTTGTCTGATCTTACTAAAATATTGAACAAACCAATGAGAAATGAAGAAGAACAATATGAGAAAATTAAACCCAATTTTCCATCACTTCTTCAAAAAAGAGGAATTCTTGGATCATATACATTGAATATATTAAACCATGAAGAGCGGGATATGGCACATCACATAGTTTTGTTCAACTGTGATTTGTTTGATGACTATAATAGGTAACAAAGTTGATTATGTATATCTTACAAATATATCTGTTAAACTATTCATATTTTTTATCTACAGGGAACATAAAACAATGACAAATAGCAAGCATCGTTCTTTATCTTTGAGAAGGAGAGAGACATTTCATAGCAAAAAGTTTTCTTCTTGGTTAAAATTGAAGGTATAAAAAAATTAATTTTGAAAATAATTATATCAATATTTAATTAAGTTTAATAGTTATTTATATTGCAGGTATTGAGTTTTTCTGCTGACTCTATCTCTGAGGAAATAAGAGCTTTTCCTTTTGGTCCTAATAAAGTGGTTTGTGACTGTAAATCAATTGTTATCAATGGGTACAAATTTATTGTCATTGAACGAGCAAAGAACATGAGAACACAACATGATGGTGTTATAGTTACTGCTAGAATAGATTGTTATGCCAGTGCATCAGATAGTAGACAGTGATTTTAAAATGTGGGTTATTATGGAGTTGTTGAGAAAATAATAATATTGGATTATTACTCTCATGGACAAGTCACAATGATGAAATTCCATTGGTTTGATTCGATGACGAGACATGGAAAATTAATTGATGATTTTTGATTTCGAGTAATTAATATGACTCGTACTCTTGCTATCGAAGAACCATATCTGTTGGCATCAATGGATAAACAAGTTTTTTATGTCAAAGACCAACTTTGACCTGAATTTGGTGTCATAGTTGAAGTAATTCCAAGACATATTTTTGATGATGGTGATGATGGAATTGAAACATTCCCTAGTTCCAGGGGAACCAATAAATTTATTTCTTTTGATGAAACAAATAGCTCAATTGTCAGATTTTATTGTGAACCTGAAGTTGTGGTTGAAAATATATAGAATCATTCATCCGTGTTCTCAATTCTTTTGGTTTACATCGATTTGGGTTGTTATAGTTGGTAATATTCAGATTGATTTGGTATTGATCACAAATATATATTTGGTGACTTAACCATTATGTGAATTTTCCATGTTTATTGGTTTCAGTTATATATGAATTGTATTTTCTAATTTGGAATTGAACTGTATTCAAACATAGTCAAACAATATTTATGACTTGGTGAACATTACAACTTGTATAATTTATTAAATCCATTCAAGGTCTTCTAAAACCATTGGTAGCTGACTTGACTGTTTTGTGAATTTTCAATGTTTATTGGTTGCAATTTTATTTGAATAGCGTTTTCTAATTTGGAATTGTACTGTGTTCAAACAAAGTCAAATAATATATCTAACATGGTGAACATTACAACTTTTATGATTTATTAAATTCATTCATGCTCTTCTAAAACAATTGATAGCTGACTTGACTGTTGTGTGAATTTTCAATGTTTATTGGTTGCAGTTTTATTTGAATTAAATTTTGTAATTTGGAATTGAACTATATTCAAAAATAGTCAAACAATATTTCTAACTTTGTGAACATTACAACTTTTATGATTTATTAAATCCATTAAAGATCTTCTAAAACAATTGATATCTAAATTACCAATGAATCCCCCTATTCCCTAATATATTTAGTTTTTTGGGTTACACATTAGTTTTCTTTTTCTAATTAATTACATATGTGTTTTCAAAAGCTGGAAATGAAGCCAATTGAAGAGAGACGAAGGAAAAAAATGATGGAGAACAATCGTCGAATGGCGGATTTGGGAATTTGATCATTAGTTCCTGTAGTGAGTACATTATTTCAAATTGTTATATTTAAAGATTATATAATGTCATGTGATTATTTTTTTGTAAACATTTTTGTAGGATCCACCTATACGTTGACAGTTATTCTACGAGGAGCCTAGTACTGGTCCTAGTACTCAGGTTGGTGGTACGAGGAGGGTTCGTACCAGAGGTGGACGAGCAGTTGCGCGTACCCGAATAGACCATGCCCCTCCCACTGACATGTCATCCTTCCCACATTCTGATCCTGGTGTGTCGTTAGGGACACACGGGATACTTAGGCCTCCCATGTTTTCGCTACCTTCTGCATCATCTGGCCCATCATTTTCATATCCCATGATGATTCCCACTCCCCAGTCAGCATCCGATCAGACATCTATCCCATTTCTTTTCCTTCTCCTTCTTTCTCTCCAAGCTTCTATATTCCATCTTCTTCGACTCATGTTCCACCACAGGGTGTTCCGTCAGTTTTTGTGGATCCAGTAGCGCTCATCAATTAGACCGGCATGTGTATATTTGTAGAACCCTAAAAAAATTTATAGAAATATTTATTTTCATTATAACATGTTTTGATAAAATATTTGTTTTTATTTCATGACAGATACATCTACTGGCAGGAGGCGTGGGCGGGGGCGTACACGCATGCGTTCGGTGTGGAACTGCCACACAAAGGTTATGGTGGATTATAATGAAGACACCCAAATGGTTGAGAAAACAGGGCAGCAATGTCGGAGTTTTTTGGCGATGCTTTCCAAATACTCCGACATCATTCCTGTAAGCCTGCAATCGTGGAG
Organism: Viscum album; assembly: GCA_963277665.1. Taxonomy (NCBI): domain Eukaryota; kingdom Viridiplantae; phylum Streptophyta; class Magnoliopsida; order Santalales; family Viscaceae; genus Viscum; species Viscum album. The sequence continues at coordinate 1,204,246,985 of OY728145.1, forward strand.
ACATTTTCCACATGAGGTCAAGGATAGAGCTTGGGTAGAGATATGGGTAAAAAATATGTTCTATTTAATGCCATGAATTATTTTTTTTGTTTATATGAATTAATATTTTGATTTCGGCTTTGATTTAATTTTCCTGATGGAGAGGGTGCACAAACAGAACGTCTAAAGGATTTAGGTGAGCATTGGAGAGCCTACAAGAATGAGTTGTATATTTGATGGGTTGCTAGGGTAGGCACTGGGTTGGAGGTGGTACCAGTGGTGGATGATTGTCCTATAGAGCAGTATCGTCAGATGATTACTCATTGGACGGTACCCAGTTTAAGGTATTAATAACATTTGAGGTATTTAAATAATAACTTTCATGTTTTTCATTAATAATATCTATTTCATTTTCAAATTTTATTTAGGAATCATCTGGAAAAAATAATAAGAACATTGATGCAAAACAATACCTCCACACACTGGGACGCACTACGATGCATGATCATGAGAAGAAGCTGGTATGATAATTGTTTATAAGTTTTCATTACGCCTTATACATTCTTTTGTTTCTAAATTATTTAATAGTTTGCTAAAGTTTTCATATAACTTTAGTTTTCAATGTCATTGTAGTGGAAAATACGAAATATTGAAGGACGTGTGCCTTGGGTAAAACAGTTTTGCTCGAGTAGACAGAAAAAGGATGGATGTTTCGTCAACGAAGCGACTCAACAGCAGATTGTATGTTTCAATATGTTGAATTTATATTTTAATATCTATTTTTTTAGTTAATGATATATTTATATTTCTAACAGGCTGATTTAGAGGCCCTCAATGCCCAAAAACCAAACAATTTTGGGCCAACAGATCACTTACATCAGGTCTTGGTAGAGGAGCATTCTGGCAGAGTACGTTGTCGTCCTAGGATAACCCCGACGAGGTATTGGACCTCCTCAGGTATGAGCTGTAGTGCCACCGAGCTGCAGCGTGTTTGGGCACAGGTAGTACAGGATGAGAAAAGGGCCACAGAGATGGCAGAACAGTCTGCTAGGTCAAACAATGTGATTATGAAATTTATTTAAGTTCTACGTCCTAAACTTCCAGCAGAGGCCATCCAAGCTTTTGATGAGTATATGTCATCGATACATTCTATATATGGTGCACCAAGTGGCAGTTCTAGTGGTGGTCAGGATGATGTCCATCTTGACGATGATTATGGTGAGGTGTCTGATGCGGAAGAGGAGAGAGATGAGGAGGGCGAGGCTAGTGGTGAGAGCGAGGAGGAGGGTGAGGAAGAGGGGAAGGGTAAGGGAGAGGAGGGAGAGGACGATGATGGGGATAAGGAAGATGGTGATGATGATGGTGATGATGGTGATGGTGATGTGGAACAAGTTGATCCATTTCATTTTTGACTGATATTACTGAGATTTGATATTTCATCTTTTCTAGTTGTTGGTTTCATCTAGACTCGTGGTATAGTGTTGGAGTTTAGTTATTTATATATATTATAGTTTTTATGGATGTTGTTTTCTTTTTTTGGTTGTGTTTTTGGGAACCCCCCCTCCTTCTTGGACCCTGGACGACCCCCACCCTCCTCTGTGGACCCCGGACAGCCCTGTCGGACAGCCCCCCAGACAGCCCCCTGGACAACCCCCCACCCTCTTCCTTGGACCCCGGACAACCCCGCAAACACCGTCGGACAGCCCACGGACAGCCCCCCAAATAGCCCCCCCCCCCCCACCCTCCTCCCTGTACCTTGGACAGCCCCCCTCCCCGGACAACCCCCCAGACAGCCCCCCACCCCCACCCTCTTCCTTGGACCCCAGAAAACCCCCCGAACACCCTTGGACAGCCCACAGACAGCCCCCAGAATATCCCCCCCAGACAACCCCCCAGACTGCCCCCCAGACAACCCCCGAACAGCCCCCCCTCTCCTCCCCCCTCCCTCTTCCTTAGACCCCGGACAACCCACCGAATACCCCCGGACAGCCCCCCGAACAGCCCCCGGACAGCCCCCCACCCTCCTCCCTAGACCCCAAAAACCCCCCCAGACTGCCCCCTAGACATCCCCCCCCCCCCCAGCATCCCCTCCCACCCTCTTCCTTGGACCGTAGACAACCACCCGAACACCCTCGGACAGCCCCCCCAGACAGCCCCCCGAACAGCCCCCCAGACAGCCCCCACCCTCCTCCCTGGACCCCGGACAACCCCCCGGACAGCCCCCCATATAGCCCCTAGACAACCCCCACCCTCTTCCTTGGACCCCGGAAAACCCCCCGAACACCCCCGGACAGCCCCCAGACAGCCCCCTGAACAGCCCCTCGGACAGCCCCCTGAACACCGCCGGACAACCCCCAGACAGCCCCCTGAACAGCCCCTAAACAGCCCCCGGATAGCCCCCAGGCATGACATTGTTAACTCTGAAATGTTTCATAGCATTATAAACTAAAATCTATTCCATACTAATAATTATATAAAAATATTTTTTAGAAATATCAAAAAGATTTTATGAAAATACCATTCCACTAATAGATACATGAGGATTCTCATAAAATGAACAACATTATAAGTACATACCGAAACCGACCAAACGCATTGGGTTTCCATTGAAACATTAGGATAATTATCCCTGGGTCATATGTGAAGTGTACGAGTCAACCCTGGCTCAATTCGAGGTGTGGTTTATCTGACACCACTCAAAGTGTCTACCTTTTGTTTGAAAAGGACGACATTTTAAGTGAAAAAAATCAACTGGCATACGGAAAACCGACCAAACACATTCATATTGTGTCAATATTTTAGCACAATGATCCATTGGTCATATGTGACTTGTATGATTCACCCTCGCCTCAATCCAAGGCACAGTGTGGACGAAACCACTCAAAGTGACTGTCTTATGTTTCAAAAGGACGTCATTTAAAGTGAAAAACATCAACTGGCATACGAAAAACTGACCAAACGCATTCGGATTGTGTCGATACATTAACAAAACGATCCATGGGTCATATATGATGAGTACGAGTCAACCCCACCTTAATCGGAGGCACGGTGTGGCCGGAATCACTCTAAGTAGCTCTCTTTTGTTTAAAATGGACTACGTTTTAAGTACATACGGAAAACCAACTAAATGCATTCAGTTTCTGTTTAAACATTAGGAGAATGATTCATGTGTCATATGTCACGTGTATGAGTCAACCCCGCCTCAATCTGAGATGCAGTGTGGCTGGCACCACTCAAAGTGACTTCCTTTTGTTTCAAAAGGACGTCATTTTAATTGAAAAACTTGAACTGGCATACGAAAAACTGACCAAACGTTTTCGGATTGTGTCGATACTTTAGCACAATGATCCATGGGTCGTATGTGATGTGTATGAGTCATCCCCGCCTCAATTCGAGGTGTAGTGTCACCGCCACCACTAAAATTGTCTGTCTTTTGTTTGAAAAGGACGTCATTTTAAGTGAAAAACATAAACTGGCATACGGAAAAACAACCAAACACATTCATATTGTGTTTATACTTCAGCACAATGATCCATGGGTCATATGTGACGAGTACGAATCAACCCCGCCTCAATATGAGACACGGTGTGGACGACACCACTCAATGTGTCTGCCATTTTTTTCAAAAGGACGTCATTTTGATTGAAAAAAATCAACCGGCATAAGGAAAAGATACCAAACATATTCAGATTGTGTCGATACATTAGAACAATGATCCATGGGTCATATGTGATGTTTACGAGTCAACCCCACCTCAATCCGAGGCGCGGTGTGGCCGCCACAACTCAAAGTGTCTACCTTTTGTTTCAAAAGAACGTCATTTTAATTGAAAAATATGAAATGGCATACGGAAAAGTGACCAAACGCATTCAGATTGTGTCGATACATTATCACAATAATCCATGGGTCAAATGTGACATGTAAGAGTCAACCCCGTCTTAATCGGAGGCACGGTGTGGTCGAAATCACTCTAAGTGGCTCTCTATTGGTTAAAATGGACAACATTTTAAGTACATATGGAAAACCAACCAAACACATCTTGTTTCCGTTGAAACTTTAGGAGAACGATCCATGGGTAATATGTGACGTGTACGAATCAACCCCACCTCAATCCGTGGCTCGGTGTGGACGCCACCACTCAAAGTGTCTGCCTTTTGTTTCAAAAGGACGTCATTTTAATTGAAAAACATCAACTAGAATACGAAGAACCGTAAAAACACATTCGGATTGTGTCGATAATTTATAATAACAATCCATGGGTCATATGTGACATGTACGAGGAAACCCCGACTCAATCCGAGGCGCGGTGTGGCCGCCACCACTCAAAGTGTATGTCTTTTGTTTCAAAAGGACGTAATTTGAAGTGAAAAACATCAACTGGCATACAGAAAACCAACCAAACGCATTAGGATTGTATTATATACTTTAGCACAACGATCCATGGGTTATTTGTGACATGTATGTGTCATCTCTGCCTTAATCTGAGGCACAGTGTGGCTGGAATCACTCTATGTGGCTCTCTTTTACTTAAAATGGACAACAATTTAAGTACATATGGAAAACCAATCAAATGCATTTGGTATCCATTGAAACTTTAGGGGAACGATCCATGGGACATATCTGACGTGTACGAGTCAACGCCGCCTCAATCCGAGGTGCGGTGTGGCCGACACCACTCAAAGTGTCTGCCTTTTGTTTCAATAGGACATCATTTTAATTGAAAAACATCAACTGGCATACGGAAAACTGACCAAACATCTTCGGATTGTGTCGATACATTAGCAAAACGATCCATGGGTCATATTATAGGTGTACGAGTCAATGCCGCCTCAATACGAGGTGCGGTGTGGCCGCCACCACTCAAAGTGTCTATCTTTTGTTTCAAAAGGACATCATTTGAAGTGAAAAACATCAACTTGCATACAGAAAACCGACCAAACGCATTTGGATTGTGTTGATACGTTAGAAAAACGATCCATGGGTCATATGTGATGTGTATGAGTCAAACCTGCCTTAATATGAGGGCCAATGTGGCCGAAATCACTCTATGTGGCTCTCTTTTGCTTAAAATGGACAACAATTTAAGTACATACGGAAAACCGACCAAACGCATTTGGATTCCATTAAAACATTAGAAGAAAAATACATGGGTCATATGTGACATGTATGAGTAATCTCCGCCTCAATCCGAGGCGTGGTGTGGCCGGCACCACTCAAAGTGTTTTCCTTTTCTTTCCAAAGTACGTCATTTAAATTAAAAAACATCAAATGGCGTATGAAAATCCAACCAAACGCATTCAGATTGTGTCGATACATTAGGCCAACGATCCATGGGTCATATGTGACGTGTACGAGTCAACCCCACCTCAGTTCGAGGCGCAGTGTGGCCGACACCACTCAAAGTGTCTGTCTTTTGTTTCAAACGGACGCCATTTGAAGTGAAAAACATCAACTAGCATACAGAAAACCAACCAAATGGATTCGGATTGTGTTGATACTTTAGAAAAATTATCCATGGGTCATATGTGACGTGTACGAGTCAACCCCACATTAATCTGAGGCACAGTGTGGCCGGAATCACTCTATGTGGCTCTCTTTTGCATAAAATGGACAACAATTTAAGTACATATGGAAAATCGATCAAACGCTTTCGGTTTCCATTGAAACATTAGGAGAATGATACATGGGTCATATGTGATGTGTAATAGTCAATGTTGACTCAATCCGAGGTGCGGTGTGGCCGGAACCACTCAAAGTGTATGCCTTTTGTTTCAAAAGGACGTCATTTTAATTGAAAAACATCCAATGGCATACGGAAAACCGACCAAACACATTCGGATTGTGTGAATACATTAGCACAATGATCCATGGGTCATATTTGACGGGTAAGAGTCAACCCTTCCTCAATTCGAGGCATGGTGTGGCTGCCACCACTCAAAGTGTATGCCTTTTGTTTCAAAAGGACGTCATTTTAATTGATATAAATCAACTGGAAAACGGAAAACCGACCAACCACATTCATATTGTGTCGATACATTAGCACAACGATCCATGGGTCATATGTGATGTGTACTAGTCAACCCCTCCTCAATTCGAGGCGCAGTGTCCCCGCCACCAATCAAAGTGTCAGTCTTTTATTTGAAAAGAACATCATTTTAAGTGAAAAACATCAACTGGCATACAGAAAACCAACCAAACGCATCCATATTGTGTCAATACTTTAGAAAAATGATCCATGGGTCATATGTGACGTGTACGAATCAACCCCGCCTCAATCTGAGATGCGGTGTGGCTGACACCACTCAAAGTGTCTTCCTTTTGTTTCAAAAGGACGTCATTTTAATTGAAAAACATCAACTGGCATACGGAAAAGCTACCAAATGTATTCTGATTGTGTCGATACATTAGAACAATGATCCATTGGTCATATGTGATGTATACGAGTCAAACTCGCCTCAATACGAGGTGCGGTGTGGCCGCCACCACTCAAAGTGTCTACCTTTTATTTCAAAAGAACGTCATTTTAATTGAAAAATATCAACTGGCATACGGAAAAGTGACCAAACGCATTCAGATTTTGTCGATACATTATAAAAACAATCCATGAGTAAAATGTGATATGTAAGAGTCAACCTCGTCTTAATCGGAGGCACGGTGTGGCCGGAATTACTCTAAGTGGCTCTCTTTTTTTAAATTGGACAACATTTTAAGTACATACATAAAACCAACCAAACACATCCTGTTTCCATTGAAACATTAGGAGAACGTTCCATGGGTAATATGTGAACTGTACGAATCAAGCCCGCTTCAATCTGAGTCTTGGTGTGGCCGCCACTACTCAAAGTGTCTGGATTTTGTTTCAAAAGGACGTCATTTTAATTGAAAATCATCAACTGGAATACGGAAAACCATACAAACGCATTCGTATTGTGTTGATACATTAGCATAACGATCCATGGGTCATATGTGATCTATAAGAGTCAACCCCGGCTCAATCTGAGGCATGGTGTGGCCACCACCACTCAAAGTGTCTGTCTTTTGTTTCAAAAGGACGTAATTTGAAGTGAAAAACATCAACTGGCATACGGAAAACTGACCAAACGCATTCGTATTGTGTCAATACTTTATCACAACGATACATGGGTTATATGTGACATGTACAAGTCAACTCCACTATAATCTGAGGCACGGTGTGGTAGGAATCAATCTATGTGGCTCTCTTTTGATTAAAATGGACAACAATTTAAGTACATATGGAAAACTGACCAAACGCATTTGGTTTCCATTGAAACTGTAGGAGAACGATCCATGGGTCATACGTGACATGTACGAGTCAACGCCGCCTCAATCCAGGGTGTGGTGTGGCCAGAACCATTCAAAGTATCTGCCTTTTGTTTCAATAGGACGTCATTTTAATTGAAGAACATCAACTGGAATACGGAAAACCAACCAAACACATTTAGATTGTGTCGATACATTAGCACAATGATCCATCTGTCATATGTTACGTGTACGAGTCAAATCCGCCTCAATCCGTGGCGTGGTGTGGCCGCAACCACTCAAAGTGTCTGTCTTTTGTTTCAAAAGGACGTCATTTGAAGTGAAAAACATCAACTGGCATACGGAAAACTAACCAAACACTTTTTTATTGTGTTGATACTTTAGCAAAACTATCCATTGGTCATATGTGATGTGTATGAGTCAAACCCGCCTTAATCTGAGGCCCAGTGTGGCCATAATCACTCTATGTGGCTCTCTTTTTCTTAAAATGGACAACAATTTAAGTACATACGGAAAAACTGATCAAACGCATTTGGATTCAATTAAAACATTAGGAGAACGATCCATATGTCATATGTGATGTGTACGAGTCAACTCCGCCTCAATCTGAGGCGCAGTGTGGATGGCACCACTCAAAGTGTCTGCCTTTTTTTCAAAATTACTTCATTTTAATGGAAAACATCAAATGGCATATGAAAAACTGACCAAACAAATTCGGATTGTGTCAATACATTATCACAATGATCCATGGGTCATATGTGACGTGTAAGAGTCAACCCCGCCTCAATCCGAGGCGCGGTGTGGCCGCCACCACTCAAATGTCTGTCTATTGTTTCAAAAGGACATCATTTGAAGTGAAAAACATCAACTGGCATACAGAAAACCACCCAAATGCATTCATATTGTGTTGATACTTTAGAAAAAATATCCATGGGTCATATGTGTTGTGTACCAGTCAACCCTGCCTTAATCTGAGGCACGTTGTGGCTGGAATCACTCTAAGTGGCTCTCTTTTGCATAAAATGGACAATAATTTAAGTACATACAGAAAACTGACCAATCACATTCGAATTCCATTGAAACATTAGGAGAATAATCCATGGGTCATATGTGACATGTACGAGTCAATGTCGCCTCAATATGAGGTGCGGTGTGGCCGGCACCACTCAAAGTGTATGCCTTTTGTTTCGAAAGGACGTCATTTTAATTGAAAAACATCAACTGACATATGGAAAACCGACCAAATGCATTCAGATTATGAAAATACATTAGAACAACGATCCATGGGTCATATGTGACATGTAAGAGTCAACCCCGCCTCAATCCGAGGCATGGTGTGGCCGCGACCCATCAAAGTGTCTGCCTTTTGTTTCAAAAGGACGTCATTTTAATTGAAAACCATCAACTGGCATATGGAAAACCGACCAAACGCATTCAGATTGTGTCGATACATTATCTCAATGATCCATGGGTCATATATGATGTGTACGAGTCAACCCCACCTCAATCCGAGACGCGGTGTGGCCGCCACCACTCAAAGTGTCTGTCTTTTGTTTAAAAGGACGTCATTTGAAGTGAAAAACATCAAGTGACATACGTAAAATAGACCAAATGCATTTGAATTGTGTTGATACTTTAGCACAACGATCCATGGGTCATATGTGATGTCTAAGGGTCAACCCCGCCTCAATCTGAGGCGCGGTGTGGCCGCCACCACTCAAAGTGTTTTCCTTTTGCTTAAAATGGTCAACAATTTAAGTACATACGGAAAACCGACCAACCGTATTCAGTTTATTGAAACTTTAGGATAACGATCTGTGGGTCATATGTGACGTGTATGAGTCAACGCCACCTCAATCCATGCAGTGGTGTGGCCAGCACCACTCAAAGTGTATGCCTTTTGTTTCAAAAGGACATCATTTTAATTGAAAAACATCAACAGGCATACGGAAATCCAACCAAATGCATTCAGATTGTGTCGATACATTATCACAATGATCCATGGGTTATATGTGACGTGTACGAGTCAACCCCGCCTCAATATGAGGCGTAGTGTGGCTGCCACCACTCAAACTGTCTGCCTTTTGTTTCAAAAGGACGTCATTTTAATTGAAAAACATCAACTGGAATACGGAAAACTGACCAAACGCATTGGGATTGTGTCGATACATTATCACAACGATCCATGGGTCATATGTGACGTGTACGAGTCAAACTCGCCTCAATACGAGGCACGGTGTGGCTGCCACCACTCAAAGTGTTTGTCCTTTGTTTCAAAAGGACGTCATTTGAATTGAAAAACATCAACTGGCATACAGATAACTAACCAAACGCAATTGGATTGTGTTGATACTTTATAACAAAGATCCATGGGTCATATGTGACGTATAAAAGTCAAACTTGCCAGAATATGAGGCATGGTGTGGCTGAAATCACTCTATGTTACTCTCTTTTTCTTAAAATGGAAAACAATTTAAGTACATTTGGAAAACTGACCAAATGCATTCAGTATCCATTGGAACTTTAGGAGAACGATCCATAGGTCATATGTGACGTGTACGAGTCAACATCACCTGAATACGAGGTGTGGTGTGGCAGGAACCACTCAATGTGTCTGCCTTTAGTTTCAAATGTACGTCATTTTAATAGAAAAAACATCAAATGGCATACAGAATACCGACCAAACGCATTCAGATTGTGTCGATACCTTAGTACAATGATCCATGGGTCATATTTGATATGTACGAGTCAAATCCACCTCAATCCGAGGCGTGGTGTAGCTGGTAGCACTCTAGGTGTATGTATTATGTTTAAAATGGACATTATTTTAGGTAAAAATATATGGTATACAAAAAACCGATCAAATTATGAATTGACTTCTGGATTCCGCATATAATTGTCATCTAAATATAAAATTGAATTCTAAACGAATTATTTATGTCTATAATTACGTTATGAATTCTAATTTAATTATGGATGTGTATAGTTCCACAATTGTATGTTAAATGTGTATGAATTTGTTCTCTACATGTAAGTGTTAGTTGGTTATTGCAGGTACAATAATTGTATATGTATGTGTTAGTTTATTGCATGTACAATAATTGGATTGAAAATGAGAGGGAACCCACAATATGAGACTCGGTGGGCAAATTAGAGAGCTGGTGGTCAAATTTGAGAGATGCTAGATAAATTGCAGAGCTGCTGTGCAAATTGCCCAGCAGAGGCTATGCCAACAGTTCAAAACCATTGGCATAGAATGTGTAGGTATTGTTTTACGAACGGTTCATAGAACCGTTGGTAAAACACTTTTCCCAACGGTTCTAAATCATTGGGAAAGAGGATATTTTGTGTTTTTCCCAATTTTTAAGCAAACCGTTGGGAACAAAATGATTATTTTGGTCACTGTATCCCAACGGTTGTAAACCGTTGGGAAAAAGATTTCCCAATGGTTTTCCAGAACCATTGGGATAGTGTAAGTTTTCAGCATCCTATCCCAACGGTTCACTGTAAACCGTTGGGAAAAACTTTTCTGAATGGCTTACTTCCCTATGGTTCGTAGAACCATTGGTATAACATATACCAATAGTTCTGCAGCCTTTCCAAATAGTTTAGAACCATTGGGAAATCCTCTGTTTCTAGTAGTGTGAGGAATCACTCACCGTTAATTCCCCTTATAGTCTTAACAATCTAGGAATAAAATCAAAGACTCTCTGAGAAATCTGGCATTGTCAATCCCCTTATAGTCTTAAGAAAACAAGGAAACTCTGAGGAAGATCACTCAGTCAATTCCTCTCATTTCCAGAATTGGTTCTAGGATCTCTGAGGATGCTCACTCTGTCAATACCCCTTACAGCCAAACCTGCTCAATGACTCTCTGAGGATTCTCACCCAGTCAATTCCCCTTATAGTCTACTACACCAGGTTCTCACGGCCCAGTGTAGGTCAATAAGAATAGTAGTGTAATATGGCCAAGTAAACTGACATAACTACTTGGATTAGTAGTCTACAACATACCAAGAATGTCAGAACACAAACTCTCCATCCAACAACAATAGGAACGGAAAACAGGCAAGGCAACCCAAGGCTAAATAGGACTAAAAGGTCATAAATAGAACATGCATTGGCCAAAACATCCAAAGAATAGAAATCAAACCTATTCATATACAAATTACCTCTCCATAAGCATATATGCATTGCAGTAAAACAATTGGGGTAAAACGGTAAACACATAATACCCCAGTCAAGGGTATTGGTGGAATTTTCACATAATACTCAAACACGTTGAACAAAAAGGCACAAACCACCTACATCGGCATTGTAGGAATGATATAATTCAATCACGAGGCTTGAATCACCTTATAACTCCATAGATCTATGAAAAGTTATAAACATTTCAACCCACGATAACTCATAAAAGAGGATAAATCATGAAACGAGTCTCAAGAAAAAGAGAAAACTCATCGATGTGATTCCAACGCAACCAATAGTGTTCAATTCGGATGACAAATGGAGGCTCTGGGTTCGTTGAATATCTACGGCCATACAATTTCCCTCAATCAAACATGACCAAAAAGAAGAGTGTTATGTCCATCAGACATGACCTCTCTGTGTTTAATGAAAAACAAAAAAAATACAAAGCGTGGCATTTTGATGTACATGACATGTACTCATCTTTTCTGTACACCCCATTAAGAAGCCTCCAAACACACCAACACAATAGTGTGTGTGGGTACTGCATGGCCAGCATATGGCCTTCTGCGGCATGGAATTACATAGTGTGTACTCATAAAGTAAATGGTGTGTACTTCAAAAATTTCCAGAAAGTCCCCATTTTCCCAAAAAACGGCCAGAAAAGGAAAATGCTACCTGAATAAAAGATCCGGGTTCTTACAAACATCCCCATTGAATGATATTCATCGTTGAATTTCCATAGCATGGAATAGACGAAAAAATACTGAATAGTTCCATCAACTGTGCATGTACATCATCCTCCCTCTCCCATGTTTTATCATGCACCCACCTATGCTTCCATAGCCCAGGTACTGGAGGAACAGACCGGACATGGAGAACCTTTGTACTGCAATCCACAAATCGGATAGGATGCTCCTAAAATGATGCATCCACTTAAATATCTACCTCCTTGGGTTAAAAGATATGAGATGGTTCTGAGAAGTAACATCGAAGCATAGAAACATAGATGATGTCATGCATATCCCAATACCTCTGAGGTTACTGTAACAAAAAGGAATCTAGCCCAACTCTCTCTAACACCACAAATAGCCTGACGTACATCAGAGAAAGCATACCATTTCTCCTAATCTTCTTGTGTACCAACCTCGTTGAGACATTCTGGAAAACATAATCCCTGACCACTTACTCTAGAGGTCTTCTCTGCTGATCTGCATAAGACTTCTTTCGAGACTTTGCAATAGTCATCCTCTTTCGAATCAACTCTATCTTCTCTGTGGTCTCCAGAACAAGACGAGGTCCAATCAATGATTCCTCTCCTACCTCCAGCCAACATAAGGGTGATCGGCATGGCCTACCGTAAAAATCCTAATAAGGTTCTATCTGAATAGTTTCTTTAAAACTATTGTTGTATGAAAACTCTACAAGAAGAATATGCTTTCTCAAGAACCTTTGAATTCTAGGATTCATGCTCGAAGCATATCCTCAAGAACCTAAATGGTATGTTCGGACTGACCATCTTTCTAGTGGTAGTAGCAATACTGAAAAGTATCGGTGTACCCAAATCCTTCTGAATCCCCTGCAAGACCCGAGAAGTAAAACGAGAATCCCTGTCTGAAACAATGGATTGTAGAACTCCATGAAGACGTACAATATATCGGATGTTCAAATATCCCAAATCATCAACAATGAATGTCTCCTTGATTAAAAATAAGTAAGTGGACTTCATGAGTTTTTCAATGACAACCCAAACTATGTATTTCCCTCGAGGTGACATTGGAAACCTGGTCACGAAGACCATCGTGATAAATTCCACTTCCACTCGGGAATGGGTAACTGGTGTTAAAGCCCTACTGGTCGCTGATAATCTGCCTTCACATGCTGAAAAGTGGAACATCTCATGAAAAAACTAGAAACATCCTTCTTAATACCTGGCCACCAATACTTCCAATATAGATCATGATATATCTTGGTGAGGCCAAGATGAACTACCTTGACTGGGGAATGAAAGTCCCACATCAGCTTCCTCGCGTATGTATGCTGGCACACATATGCACCCTTGTAAATGAATGATCTCATCCTTGCCTATGGTCCTTCTAGGAATAGGGTCCTCTGATATCACAATCTCCCTTAGGAATAGGCCTTCAGAATCTGATAGCTACCTAATTCGGACTCAATCATGAAAAGTGGATGTAACAGCTATAGAAGATAGAAAATTCTAACCCTTTCTGACGTGCACCTACTAATTCATCTCTGAGAACAAAGCCATATGATCCCACTCACTATTGGCCTCCTCAAGTTCCTGTATATGATTCCTCCTACTCAATGCATCATCAAATGTGTTGCCTTTCCTAGGCTTGTAGGAAAGATCAAAGTCCACGGACTGATGATACTCAAACTACCTCTGTAGTCTCAAATTCAGATCACACTGAGTGAAGAAGTACTTGAGACTCTTGTGGTCGGTGAAATCCACAATGTTATCTCCCAAAAGATAATTTCTCCATCAGTTTAGGGAATGAACAACAGCTGCCAACACCAGATTGTGTGTCGGGTAGTTCCTCTCGTGTAGCCTCAACTACCAATACCAGTATGCAATGAGTACATCTCCCTGCAGAAGCGCAGCTCCCAGCAAGATACCTGAAGCATCCCAGTAAATAGTATATCTCCTGCTAGACCCTGGAAATACTAGTATCGGTGATGAGTTCAAACTCCCCTTCTGCTCCTGAAATGCTAGCTCACACGAATCTGACCATAAAAACTTTGCACCCTTCTTAGTGAGACCCGACAACGGTGATAATAAGTTTAAAAATTCATGCATGAATCGTTTTTAGTATAAAGACAGCCCTATAAAACTCCTCACCACAATGATGTTATTTGGCTGTTTCCAGGAAACTACAACTCCCACATTATCTAGATCCTATGATACTCCTGTCTCTAAGATTAAATGACCCAGGAATTGATTTTGATCCATCCAAAAGTGGTATTTTGAGAGCGTAGATTATATATGATGCTCTCTATTTGTAATCAAAACTAACTCATGATGTGTGGCATGGTCGTGTTGAGTGTGAGAGTACACCAAGATATCGTTGACGAATAAAACCATAAAGGAATACAACTATGGATGGAACACTCGGTTCATTACTATCATAAATACTACATGCGCATTCATGAGAACGAACAACATAACCTTATACGCGTATAGACGATACCTAATACGGAAGGTTATAAGAGGTATATCAAATGGTCTAATGTGAAACTGATGATAATCAGACCTAAAGACAATCTTTGAGAACACCCAGGCTACTTGAAGCTAATCAAAGAGATCATTAATCCTAGGCAAGGGATATCTGTTCTTGACTATCAACTGGTTTAGCTTCCGATAATCCACAGAAATCCTGAGGGTACTGTCTGCCTTCATCGCAAACAAGAGAGGTGAACCACAAGGAGAAGTAATGGTTCTGATGAATCCCTTTTCTTGAAACTCCTTCAACTGTTTCATGATCTCTGAAAACCCTGGTGTAGCCATCTTATAAGGAGGAATGGACACTGCTGCCACTCCTGGAACAAGCTCAATAGAAAAGTCTACCTCACACTCTGGAGGAAAACCTGAGAAGTCCTCTGGAAAGAAATATCTGAAATGATTTACCATTAGAGGAATTACTAACTGTGAAGTCCCCTGGTCATCTAGATATAGACTATAAATATGGGTTGTAACTCCTCCCACCCCATGATGCTCGGGACCCGCTTTGCTTTCCTGGACATCCCATTCACTCTTATGAAGAAAATATTCACCTTCTAGTTTTGTGTAACTCACCTTGGGGTGATAACAGTCGACGACTTCCTGGAATGGAACAAACCAGTCCATCCCAAGAATGACATCATAGATGGTCCTCTCTATGATATAGAGGTCCCATGAAAAGTGACATCCACCAACCTCTAGAGGGAACTCCTTACATTGATATACGCTATATGTTCTCATCCCCAACAGTGTGGAAAGCATCATCATCTTGGCAGAAGAGATGATACAGAGCCCAGGGCTCTCCACAACAGCAAACAGAGATAAAGCTATGGGAAGCCCCTGCATCAAAATGTGAAGTAGATAAAACTGAAGCTACTAAGATCATACATTGAACTGTAGATGGTCCAGGATCCTGCTCCTACTGACTCTGCTCCACTGCAAAGGTCTGGCATGCTCTACAGCTATGTGACCCTGCCCGACCTCTCTTAGATGATCCAACCTACTGTCGCTGAAGGACATGGGACGGACTACCCCGACCACAACCTCCACCTCGGCCTAAAATACCTGAATAACACTAGTTCCCAGACTGGTCAGAAACTGGTGGTGATTATCCCGAACACGGGGTCATAGAAGAAACCATGTTTGCTGCTGCTGGAGAGAAAAACTGACAAAAAGGCGGGAGATGGACCATCTTCCCGCAATATCAGAACACCATAGGGACTCCCAGGCAATGTGGCCTCGTATGCCCGCTCCTCCCACAATTTTAGCACAACATGTGGCTAATAAAAGGTGCATCCATCCTATTATGATCTCCCGGAGTAGTCTCCCTATGGCGCTTCATGCCATCAGATAGAGGAATACCAACTTTGGATGTTGTACCGCCCTGGCCCACAGCTCCAGAATCCCTCATATTGTGCTCATTAATCATCACCTAGTTGATGATACGGGATATCGATGTCAACCTAAAGATGATCTACTAGGAACATATTTGTTTCTTGAGACCATCTTCAAACTTCCTATACAGGAACAACTCATCACCTGCTGGTATAGGCATGAAACGAGGCAGCTACGTGAAGCGAGAGGAATACTCCATCACAAAAAGAGTACCCTACTCCATGATTATGAACACTTGGGATCTATTGTCCCTCAAGGTATCAGGGAAGAAGTAATATCAAAAGATACGCTAGAACTCCTCCAAATACATATTCTGGCGGTGTCCCACTAGAGAGATGACATCCCACCTCCTCTTGATGGAGTCTTAGAGCATGTAGGTTATGAGGATCACCATAATCTCTGGTGGTACCATGAGATGCTCAAATATCGTCAACATGGATTCAAGCCACAACTCTTAATCCTATGGTCATCTTTCCCAGAAGATGTTGGGAGGATGCTGCTGCTGAAAAACCCGCATCAAATCTGCCATCGACAGGGCTGGCGGTGGCGCTAGCTAGAAGGTCTGCATCATCCTCATAAAACCCTCCCTATAGTATGCATCGGTGTCTCCAACTGGTATAACAGCTAGTGCCATGGCTAGCAGAACATGAGGATCTACAAGAAGTCCCTGATCAGCTATATCTGGTGTTTGATCACTACCCTGCAATTGGAGGTTAATCGAAAAACGTCTAGGTGGCATGAATCTGCAAGGTCAAATTCACACATAAATTCAAGATTATCATGGAATAAAAACTGAAGTCACATGAAGAAAACTGGAGAAAGAAAGCATTCATGTTAAGAAAAACAAGAATACATTGCATTTATTTCTCCTACACAGTTTGTTCCCTTATGACATACACATGGGAATGTACTCCCACCACAACTGGTCGTGTAACACCCCAAAACACATGGTGTGTTGTCCCAGAACATAGCGTGTACCTGAACCCTCATCCCTTGCCTAATTCCTTCTACAAGGATAATCCACAAGGATTTTCCAAGACAATAATACACGGTGTTTTTTCAAAAAACACGCCGTTTACTAAAAAAGATTCACCTATCTCATGTTGTTAGTGAAACGGCCTATGCCCCCATGTTACAATACATGGCGTGTTCCAGATAGACACGACGTGTATTAAGAAGGATAACACCGACCTGTTTTGTTAGTGACAAGGTCAGGTACCAAGGCCATACTACACAATGATTTCAAACCTAACACAACATGTATAAGAAGAGACTCCAGTGACCAGAGTTGTTAGCTACCCGGCCAGACTCATAGGATTACACTTCACGGCATGCACAACTAGTACCCGATGAGTTCCCACAAGATATTTCTATCCCATGTCTCTTCCCATAATTCCTGTGACATGGTTAAAGGCTTTACATCATGTACATACATTATAGGGTGTGTACTTATGAAAAATTGTTTCATCCTAAACAGAAGAACACATGGCATGTAGTCAAGACTACACGACATGTATTCTGGTTTTTTTCAGACAGATAGCCTCAAAAACTACTTCGGAGCACAAAAAACACATAAATAAACACTGAATGTACCACATTAAAATCCGTGAGGGTCCATAATCTTCACGAATCAATGTTTAGAATCTTAAAAAAGGTATCAACAAGGTAAACAAATCAATGATCCACCAAATTCCAGTCCATGAGGTCCCATAACACATATAGAACCAATGTTTGATGTTCATTCAAACAAAACTCAAACAATCAATGCTCTAACAAGATGAAGATATTTTTATCAAGGAATCTATCACAACAACATGCATATTCTACACAACATCTATAACAACAACTTGCAATTGCTAATGCATCCTAGATGGCATAGAAAGAATTCAAGACATGTGATTTCTAGCAAGTGCCTATATGATGGATGAGATGACATACCCTCACCTCATTGGGTTGAGAAAGAAATAGAAACTCATTATCATAAATATTAACTTTTACAAATCATTTTATTCATCTTGCGGTGAAAATCAAATCAACTTTAAACATACAAAACCATAAAAATTGAATTAACGAGGTAAATTGGAGTTTCCATGTATACGAGTTAGCTACTCCTTCGAAAAACTTATTACCAAGTACCAATTCCTTCCTATCCCTGGATAAAGGCCCCAAACATTAAATCAAGTGAAATAAATTCCTCTAATACAACTTTGTAATGTCTCAGATTTAGAAGGCGCCTAGAGGCACCCTGTACCTGGTTGGTCACATGGCCTCAACCGCATTTCCACCAACACCAGAGGCTGCCGACTAGTAGCTAGGGCCTTGGGTGTGATAGTGGGGAAACTATGCCCTCATTGGAAGAGTACACAGTGGATGTAACCATAACATACAATAGCAGAAGCAGTTAATATACAACAATAGTAAAAATGGAAATACAAGAAAAATAAACAACTGGAGAATGTATATATTTATATATTAAATGATGCATGATACATATGTCTAGGAAAGTATCCAAACAAGTCAAAATTGTGGAAATACAACAATTGCAAGACCAATGTGCAAAAGAAAATAGAGAAACAGCTTAGCATCGCAAGCCATGGCTTTGTCCCATAGTCTCCATCTCCACAGTAAGTCAAGTACCTGAAGTATATGGGCGCTTTACCTTTTCTATACCTGGAACAATATAATCTATTTGGGACCAAAAGCATGGACCAAATAGGGTTTGAGATAATTCCAAGTATGAAACTACCCAATGATCTTTTCCTAATAGTAAGTGAATATATAGCATGTAAAAGTAAAGAAAATAGTAAATATGAAGGAGATCAGTAGTAAAAATTAAAACAAGTCAAAAAATAAATCAAGTACAGTAACCCTCTAAGAGGTAAACATAGCCTATCCTCTCTGGTTCAGTATACGATGACTCTCTGAGGAAGCACTCACCGTCAGTTCCTCTTATAGTCTATGTTAGTTAGGAACTCTCTAAGAAATCTCAAACAGTAAATTTCACTTATATCAATAATTTCTAGGACTCTCTGAGGAAGCTCACTCGGGTAATTACCCTTATAGAATAGGTCATTCATATACTCTCTTAATAAGCACTCACAATAAATTCCCCTTATAGTATAATTAGTTCAGGAATAAAATCAAAGACTATTTGAGGAAGCTACCACGGTCCATCCTCTTATATTTTAAGAAAAAAAAGGACTCTCTGAAGAATCTCACTCGGTCTATTCCTCTCATAGCCCCAAGTTGTTCCACGCTCTCAGTGGATGAAAACTTAGTGAACCCCCTTAAAGACAATAGTGCTAAAAGGCTCTCTGAGGAAGACAAACTAGTCAATTCTCCTTATAGTATACTACAAAAGGTTCTCCATGTCCTGTCTAGGTCAATAAGCATAGTAGTGTAATATGGACATGTAAACCTGCAGAACTACTTGGTTTTGAATTCTACAGCATGTCAAGCATGTCAGTACATAATCTCCTTATCCTACAGTAATAGGAATGGAAAACAGGAACGACTACCCAAGGGTAAACAGGACCAAATGGTTTTAAACAGAACATGCATGGGAAAAACACATCCATAGCATAGAATTAAACCATATTCATATAAAAATTACACCTACACAATCATATAAGAATATAAGGAAAACAACTGGGGTAAAACGGTAAATACGAAATACCATGATCAAGGGTAATTGTGGAATTTGACATAATACTAAAATGCTTTTAACAGAAAGGAACAAAACACCTACCTCAACATTGTAGAAATGATTTACTTGAACTATGAGGCTTGAATCAACTTAAAATGACATGGATCTATGAAAACATATAAAAAGTTCAACCCCCGATAACTCATTAAAAAGGAGAAATCACAAAATGCTGCTCAAGAAAAAGAGGTAACTCACTAATGTGATTCCATTGCATCAAACGGTGTTCGATTCAGAGGACAGATGGAGGCTTGGGTGTTCATTGATGATCTATGACCGTACATATTCTCTTCGTCGAAAGAGATCTAAAAAAAGAGTGTTATGTTCGTTAGATACGACCTCGGTGCATTTAATGAAAAAATATACACGATGTGTACTTTTGAAGTACATGACATGTACTATTCATTTCCTTACATGGCATTAAGTGGCCTCCAAACACTCCCCATGACTATTTGTGTGGATACTACATGACCAGTACAAAGGCTGCTGCTGCAAGGATGTACACAACGTGTAGTCATAAAGTACATGTCTAGTACTTAAAAAATTTCAAGAAAGTCATCGTTTTCGAAAAATTGGCCAGAAAAGAAAAAACTTACCGGAAATGAAGATCCGGGTTCTTAGAGTAGTCAATCATTAGATAAGGTGGCAGAAACATTGGATATTTATCTATTTAATAGATGTACTCTCTATATATGAAAGATCAGACTACATTCTCTATATCCTAGAGGAAGACACACTATGTAGACTCTTCTTGTAGAGGATATAGTTTCATGTATAATTATATATCACACATTGGATTTTCTAGAAAACAACATGTTCCCAAAATTTGGTGACCCAACATGTACCTCCAAGTATAAGGTCACAGGAGCATCCAATTACACTAGCATAAACATTACTACAATTATGGGACATATAGTTCATGGTACACAAGAATTACTAGACTACTCTAATTGATCCAGAGTACCCGAGCATGGACAGTTTGTTTACACATGGATAGACTACATGGTCATTACCATAGTATATGACAATGGTCCATAGTACATTATATGGTTTCTAGGAGAGTTCAAACACCCTGTGACACAACATATATGACATGCACATTTCTAATATACTTTTATATTTTGAATCTCATTCTTAGAGACTTCAAGTTTCCCTGTCAATTACCTATATTGAGTTATTTTCTATGGCAAATGCCAAGGTTCGTTTCATTTTAGAATCATAGATGCTATTTGAGGAGATAATAGTTGAATTTTTCTCATAGAAATGATTAACTGATGGTTTTGATCGAGTGTGATCATCGGAAAGTTACCTTGATTGGTACATCTCTATCTCTCTATATATGGAAGCTCCCCCATATCAATTGTACATGTAGAAATGAAATATTCCTATATTTAAAAGGGTGTGATTCCCCTTTGTGTGGAGTCGAATCCTCATCATTGATTATTGGAGGTGGGTGGGTCCTCCATTGGAGTAGTACTACCTTGACTATGCTACATAGATTAAAGTTGTTGGACCACCTATTGTTGAGAGGTTATATTACGACCCATCCTTGGGGCACGTGCCGTGACTACCCCAAGCCCGCCTTCCATAGTCCAGGGGCTGGCGACTAGCACCAAGGCGTAAATCCTGATAAAAAGGGAAGGCATTGCCTTTGTAAAGTAAATGAACACACAAAGTAAGCAAACAGAAGTAAACACTAAGTAAAAACTGGGTACAATAGTATGTGTGGAAAAGTAAGTGGGCTAGAATACAAACCCAAACTGAAAGTAAAGTACAACTAAAAAGGAAAAAAAACAACTGAAAGTAAAGCCACAACATTGAGCCGTCCACTGGAAGTCCCACATGAGGGGTGGGTACAAATATCCTCTACAACTCCTTGGGTCTAGCCGTCCACTCTGAGTACGTCCCACCTAGTGGACCACCTTCAGGTACCGTCCTCCTCCACAAGCCTCAACCACGATCAGCACAGTCCGTCTTCTTCAAACAACACAACGTAGTGCGGGCATAGCCCATGCAGGGGTGAGTATAAGCTACTCTCTAGGGACCCTGAGACCCTCGAAGATTTCCTATAATCCACAAAGGATAATCCACAAATGAAAGATACAATCACGAAGCAACACCCAACACTACATAGGTATATTCCCATACATATACCGAAGTTATAAATTCCAGTTCTGCTCCATCATCGGAGCCCATGTTCGATCACATCCACACAGGATATCACAACACAGTCCACACAGGAATGCAAGTCAATCATATCGAAGATAATGATTGATAGTCAAGACTCAGCTCACATAGGTATACTTCTTCGTAAGATGATAGAGATGATCAGATGTAGACTCTAATTCATCTAAGCTATTAGACCCACACAGGATCAATAGGTACTAACCCCTGAAATGACCCACAAAGGATCGATAGTTACTAACCCCAGCAATGACCCACACAGGATCGGACCCACATAGGATCTGTAGGCGCTGGCCCAAATAGGACCGCTGAGCGCTGTCCTACACAGGATATGACCCACACAAGATCAGTAGCACTGATCCACATAGGATCGTTGAGTGCTGTAGTCATCGCCGTCAAATCCACGGAGGATTTCTGTAATGTCTTCATCATCGTCGCAGTCGCAGGCAGCTCTAGGGTTTCCCCATACAGCATGCTCGTTCGGGAAGGTCCGCTCCACGAGCCCATGGCCTGATACATCAACTGACACGTAGTCCGAAGTTGATGTATCCAAAAGTTCCGTATCGTCAATATTAACTCAACGTCACAGACGGCGTGTCAATCGGATGCCCAGTCTGAGAGTTACTAGCTTTTTCGTCACCGGGGCCCAGTTGGTTTTTAAGTCAAAACCAATCCGTCTGTACTCCAAACACATCCAAACCTCAAGCGGAGTAAGCCAAAGTCTCAGTCTCACTATGAGTAATCCAACAATGTTGATGGCATGTCAATCGGACATCTGGATCTCATGTTATAAGTGTTTCCGCTCCGAGGGCCTGGTTGGTTTCGTGTACGAACCAACCCATCCAAATCCAAAATTCTCTGAAACCTTGACTGTAATATACCGAAACGACTGTCTCGATCCATGGATCGGATCGCAGTTGATGGTTCATCGATTAGAGGTCTGCAGACCAAGTTATGAGCAAAAGACCGAAAGGGGTCCGGATGTGGGGGTTTCGGGCCCGGACCGATCCGACCCGAGACCCACTGGGTCGACCCGACCCGGGTCCGGGTCCGGCCCGCTTGGGCGTGGCCCAGCCCGGCTGGCACGACCCAGCCATGACTACCCCATGCTCGCCTTTCATAGGCCAGAGGCTGGAGACTAGCACCAAAGGCGTAAATCCCAATAACTGGGAAGGCATTGCCTTTATAAATGTAAACAAAACACCACAGAGTACAAGCTAATGTAATCACTAAGTAAAACTGAATACAAGAAGTGATGATAGTAAAGGTGGCTGGAAATACCAGCTCAACTGTAATGTACATGGTAAAAGACCAAACAGCCGGAAGGTGACAAGCTGCTCCTGGATCGTCCACCAAGGATCCTACCTGAAGTGTAGGTACAGATAGTGCAGCTCTAGGATCGTCCACCACAGATCTTACCTGGTGGAGTAGGATATAGTTGGTCCCACTTCAACCACATTTCTTAGGTTTAACATAATTAAATAAAATAAATTGGTTGCCCCATTTATTTTATTCATTTACTTAACGCAAAAATTTATAACCACACTCGATCAAACACAACTTTGGAAAAGGTGTTCCTAAGCAATTACTGGTGTTGCGATTCGATCGGTGTCCTCGGATTTTGATTCCGAGCCCCGGTTCAAATCTTAAGAAAACCCGATCATTCGTTCACTGAACGTACCAGAGGTAAACTTCGGAAAATGATTCCAGGAACACCAGGCCTTGGAATTAGGTGCCGTCAAAAACTCTGTTCTTGTAAAAACCCAAAGAAAATTAAAAAAAATCATTTAATTTTACGGGTCTTTACATTACACCCACCTCAGGGATTTACGTCCCCATAAATATACAACACAAACTAGGGAAACAAAAGTGGTACTGATCATGCATCTGAGCCTTCCGCTCCCATGTGCTCTCTTGGAGGTCCCTGTGCTGCCAGTGAAAGCGCACCTGGAAAATCGATCGTCCATGTAGGCCCCGCTCCTGTCGATCCTTGTTCTTCACTAGAACCTCTATGAATGTCGCCCCATCAGTGATGTCCAAATCCCTACGGTCGATGATGTGTGAAGGGTCACGTACATATATCCATAGCTAAGATACGTGGATGACAACGTGCACCCGGTGCAACTGAGGTGGAATGGTCAAGCGGTAAACCACCTCACCTACCCTACTGAGGACCTAGAAAGTTACATCAAACATCAGAGATATCTCATCACCTCATCCACAACTCAATAAACCTCGTCGAGGTGAGACCCATATAAGAACATGGTTTCCATCCTCGAACTCTAGAGGCCTCCAATTCCTGATTATAACTGAAACTCAAAACTCCATCATCCATGAGGGTAAGGTTGGCCGACCCAAAAGTAATTAGATATGTCATCCTATGCATGAGTTTATTCTGTGCTGCCTAGGGTTTCCTTTTCGCTGACCAACGAAAACTCATCTCGACGTTGTAGATAGACCACAACCTTTTTGCCTAATACAGTCAATCTGTGTATGAACTGTGGTTGCCCAGTACATACCCAAACTAACTTTGTGAGGCCCCGACACTGCCACCAAGAGGTTCCAACCAAAACTCTCACCTCAATGGTCATATCACACCATCGGCGTAAGCGTGATTATCGAGTCTCCTCCCAATTGTATCTCCAGACGTGAGGGACAATTCAACAGCTTACCCAGAAACTCTTGGGCTGAGACAAGATTTGTGGAAGAAAGGAATGATTGGTACCTATGTATATTGATATGGCAGCTTGTTGAAGACACATACCGTACCTCAAATCATTCTTAGAGCCCTTTGGTCCCACATTGTGACCACATGCAGCTATTCCCTTCCCCTAACCCCAGCTCCCTGAGCCTGGTGGGGACTAAAAAGGTGGGTGGTGGTAACATGTTGAAAATTTCACGACCTCATGCTTCTCTCCTAGCTCTACCTCTATGTCTGCCGCTCCGCAGACTCATCTGTCCTTAACAATTCCTCTTCTTGTAAAATTTTACACTCCTGAGTCTCTGAGACTGGCGCCAGTTTCCTATTTCTTACTGCACTATACAGTCATCATCCGCTCCAGGATGATCTGCACCTTCTTTTCCTACGATCGGTAAGAGCTGCTCATATTTTTCCCCCTTTCTGAGAGGATAAAATCGGTCTCATCCCCTAAATGAACCACGTTCTTTGCCTAATACAGTCAATCCTAAAATTAATGAGGCATTCATGCAATGTATGACGTCGTAAGGCCTCGACGCTACTACCAATAGATCCAACTGTCACTTTCTCCTCCAAGTGTCGAGTCACACTATCAGCATCAGTGTGAGGTCACTAGGTCTCTTCCAGAAGGAATCTCGAAAGTGAGGGTCAAGTCAACAGTTTTTAACCGGGACCTCTTAGTATCAACCAAAAAAAAGGACAGGAAATCAAGTGTTACTAAGATATGTGTCTTTTATTATTACAGCTCATAGTACAAAGACACAAATACAACAGCATCAAGGAACTAGATGTACAAGGGACAAAAGAAATCCACTAGTCCCACTCCTGTCCACCTGCTTCCAGATCTCTACTACCTTGTCCACTGCTCGGCTGTCGATCAAGCACTCACCACTGCTTCTGTCTTGGTGGCTCCTCCAAGGCCTGCGGATCAACTGTGTGGGGGGTTGGATAGTCATGCGCCATGTGTCCCGTCCTGCCGCAGGAGAAGCAATGTCCGCCTCTGGAATGCCTGGCCCTGACTCCTCCTCAAGTGCCCCACATGACCGATCCTATAACTCGAGGTTTCCCAAATGCTGGTCTAACCCTCTTAGACCACTGCATCATTTTTCTACTGCCTACAGATGACTCGACTACTGATGGAAAATCTTTCGGCCAAGGCAGCGACTCCTGAACACGCTCAGGGTGTAGAGTCACTAATATAAAATCCACCCTGAAGAAGGTCTCAAAGTCTCCCCAAGTGAAGGACATATCATTGCAAAACAGGAGCATCCGGCTCCACCACCTTCCTGCTGCTGCCTAAAGGAGGCTGG
Source organism: Viscum album (assembly GCA_963277665.1). Taxonomy (NCBI): domain Eukaryota; kingdom Viridiplantae; phylum Streptophyta; class Magnoliopsida; order Santalales; family Viscaceae; genus Viscum; species Viscum album. The sequence continues at coordinate 1,204,272,961 of OY728145.1, forward strand.
CAGCAAGGATCACCATGAAGTCCTCTGGTGTACCCCCTATCCTGAAAACTCTCATCATAGCCTCCAGCAAATCCTCAGCCACCTGCAGGTCCATCTCTCTATGGAACATGGGCGGTCTCTAACGCTGAAACTCGTGCAGTGCACTGAGGCGACGTGCACTCTCTGCGGCTGTGGCTGGTGGAATCGGTGGCTCGGCAGGTAGTGGTACCATCGGTGCCTCCGCTGTAAGGGGGCCCTGTACTGACGCCTCGTCTCTCGGTGGGCTGTCGTCTCACACAAAACTCGGAACCCTAGCTAGCAGCCATCATGGGTCCATATTGAAAGGAAACAAGAGCGCCATGGTCAAACAGTATTCTCAGTGATCTGAATCGAAGTAATCACAAAGAAAACTTTTGAAACACACATAAAATCAATGTTTTCGTGCACCAAGTCAGAAATCAGAAGTCAGGGTCCTGATGTACGGATACGTCGGCCGCCACACCAACACTTGACTCACTAGACTGATAACCACACTCAACACTCTTAACACTATTTCTTCACATAGAAGAATGATCAGAGTTCTGAGTTCTGCAGTAGAACCGACTCCTCTGATACCAATTTGTCACGACCTGTCCTCGGGGCCCATGCCATGACTACCCCAAGCCCGCCTTCCATAGGCCAGGGGCTGGTGACTAGCACCAAGGCGTAAATCCTGATAAAAAGGGAAGGAATTTCCTTTTTAAAGTAAATGAAAACAAAGATTAAGCAAACAGAAGTAAACACTAAGTAATAACTGGATATAATAGTAAGTGTGGAAAATATGTAGGCCAGAATTCAAACCCAAACTAAAATTAAAGTAAACTAAAAAGGAAAAACATCAAATGAAAGTAAAGTCGGAACGTCGAGCCATCCACTGGAAGTCCCACCTGAAGGGTGGGTACAGATAGCCTACCCAACTCCTCGGGTCTAGTCGTCAAATCCGAGTACGTCCCACCCAGTGGTCCACCTCCAGGTACCGTCCTGCACCGCAACCCTCAACCACGATCATTGTTGTCTATCGTGTGAAACCAACTCACTGAACTCTTCTGATAACAATTTGTCAAAGCCCGCCCTCAGGGCCCGTGTCGTGACTACCCCAAGCCCGCCTTCCATAGGCCAAGGGCTCGTGACTAGCACCAAATGCGTAAATCCCAATAACTGGGAAGGCATTACCTTTATAAAAGTAAAAAACACCATAGAGTACAAGCAGAAGTAATCACTATGTAAAACTGAATACAAGCAGTTCTAAAAGTAATGGGGGTCAGAAATACAAGCCCAACTGTAGTACAAGGTAAAAGACAAAACAACCAGAAGGTGACAAGCCGCTCTTGGATCGTCCACCAAGGATACTACCTGAAGGGTAGGTAGAGATAGTGTAGCTCCTGGATCATCCACCACAGATCCTACATGGTGGAGTAGGATATAGTGGGTCCCACTTCAACCACTTAGCATAGGTTTAACAACATTAAATAAAATAAATTGGTTGCCCCATTTATTTTATTCATTTAATTAACCCAAAAATTAATAACCACACCCGAGCATACGCAACATTAGAAAAGGTGTTCCTAAGAAATTACCGGTGCTGTGATTCCATCGGCGTCCTTGGATTTTGATTTCGAGCACCTGTTCAAAAGTTAGGAAAAGCCGCTCATTCATTCACTAAACGTACCTAAGATAAACATCAAAAAATGATTCAGAGCACATCGGGCCTCAGAATCAGGTGCCATCAGAAACTACATTCTTGTAAAAACCAAAAGAAAATAAAAAAAATCCTTGAATTTTACGGGTCTTTACAGGTTATCTATGATAGCAGGATAGTTTATGGGAACACAAGAGTTATAAAAAAATTATCTTAGTTGGTTGTGGTGATGGATTTACTCATCTCTCTATACATGGGAATCTTATGAGAATATATTATATCTGGATTTCGTTAAGATATTTATTTATGGTTTGACATAACTTCTCTTTATTTTTACTTCTTCCTTCTAGTTTAAAGGGTGTTCTATTGGGTATTTATATACTCATATGTACATGTCCTTTTATTGCACATCAATTTTCTTATACGAATGAACACCAAATTGATAGTGACCTTTGTGGGATTGGTTTCGGTGGAGCATTGTAGTTCCTATGGACGATCATGTTTGTTCCTCAGTTAGGGATATTTTATGACGAGATCTGTTAATTTTTCCCTTTTCCATTTGATGTTTGGTTGGGACCTCATTTATGGTTGGGAATGAATTTTTCCCATCATATTTATTATTTTATTATATTGAACTTTTATTCATTCTTATAGGTTATTTTAGTAATTTATTTCCTGCTAGATGTTTCAATATTTTATTATTTCTTTTAAATATTTCAAGGAACTAGTTATGTGGGTGTGTGTGTGTGTATTTTGGAATAGGCCTCCAATTTTATTATTTTTACTACTAAATACATGTCTCCAGCCCCTAACCTATAGAATTCTGTAATATAGTGTCACATTTAGATTACTACTAACCCAATAGTTGTCTTAGTGGGTCAATAATTGACAGGCTTTTCTTATTCAATCATATTTCATACGGTCAATTCTTCCAAACTTTTATATTTTACAAATAATATTATATCTTTTAAATATATTAAATATGGAAAATAATATATAATTTTGTTGATATTATATCCACAAATTTATCTCAATATCATCTGGAAGGTTTTTCCTAATGATCAAAAAAAAAATTTCCATTACAACATACCGTAACTTCATTTATGAGAATGGTCATTTATTATTTATTTCATTCTTTCTCCCAGCTCAATAATTCAACCTTTAAAAACATCCGGGAGACTTTATAATATTATTCTATAAAATATTACAATAATAACCAATAATAAATCAATTACCATTAATTTATGAAAAATATACAATACACATTCTATTATTGCATGATGGTTATTTCCTCAAAGTCATGATACTTAATAGAATTTCATAATCATATTCATCATAAAATTCAATCATATATTTCATCATAGTATGATCCTCTTATTCTTAGTGATAATATCATATTTTGAATCCTTAATCTTGATGCCCAATTTTATTTGTTGATATTTATAACAATGATGAATTTTCTATGAATTATCTCATTCGAATTGAAGAATAATTTATTTTCTTACTTCTCTATTTCAAATTTAGTTACCTTCTTTGAATTTCATTATGAAATAATATTTTTCGACATTTTCTAAAAATTATATTCTCAGTCAATTTTTAGGAATCACATTCTAATTTCACATTTTTAATAAAATGAATTTTAGTTTCACCATCGATTGAATAAATTTTTCAATAGAATAATTTGTTCTATAATTTTTTTATTTATAAAATATCATCTCAATTTTTCATATTAAAAAATATTATATATATAGTATATAAACTCAAACATATATGTAGTTTAAGCTCCCTAAAACTTATATATAACTTAAGATAATTCTCTTTTCTATATTTTCAATCCTTGCTTAAACTTAATAATCATACTCCTAAAACATATTACATATCAGTTTATAAATTTTAACATGGTTGGATTCCAATATCTACAATTTAAAGAAAAATCATACAAATTTAATAAGGATAAAACACTTTATTAATTTTCATATTCCTTAGTAGGAAAAAATACACATCATGAAAATATCATAAATATCATCCGACTTTTCCAATTTTCAACCCCATATCAAAGATACTCCATTAATTTAATCATGAATAGATTATACATATACAAGAAATATATTTACCTATTTCAAATTTAAAATGAATTTCCCAGAAAAATATGTCACAAATTAATTTGGACATAGCCTAATGTTCACCTTAATTTCTTAATGAAATATTTACTTTAAATAAGTTATAAACCACTACTAGTCCAGTCATGGAATTATTAAACTCTTTCAAATAACATCAAAATGGCTAAAATAATATTTAGTATTTACAATTCCTATTAATATATATTATCTACTATTCTTGAAGTATCATTTCATATATAAAATATTCCTTGACTCATTTAATAAATTTTCAAATATTTAGAATTTCATCTTCACTACAACCAGTTCAAACCATAAACAAAGCGATATTATTCATTGTCTTGGGAAGCCTTCAGATTCATTAATTAATTGATGGTTTCTTAGAACATCATTTACCTATTTACCCCTTTAATAATAATTTTCTCGAATATTTAGTCACCCAAAATCATCTTATCATATCTTTTATTCACACATCCACATTGGAATCTAATAAAAATTTATCATCATAAATATATTTATGATCTTCAATATCTCACGTTGGATATCTTGTAAATATCCATTTCAATTGAAATGTAAATGGTGTTATTATTCCCTTTATTAATTATAAATTAAATGGTGTTTTTGTGAGGGAAGATGGGAACTCATTTCATATTCATAATTAATTTATAATATTCAATTGAATATTCTCCCCTTCTTTTCTCAAACTATCATTGTTTTTTCATTCATGATATAAATCACAAGAGACAATTATAAATTACTTTTCCCTAAACAAGTATTGATTATCCTATTTTATAAATCAATCAATTATTCAACTCTTTGCCTACATGTTAAATTTATAGTGTGGAAAATACATATAAAAACTCTCGTCTATAATTTTTAAATAAACTAAAAAACAATGTGACTCAAGTAATAATTTAACTTCTTAACATAATTTTAAATATATTTTCATGAAATTACATTATCCTATAGTAAAATTGAAAAAAAATCGAAACATTTTAATGAATTAAATGTGACAACAAATTTTCAATTTAAAAATCACACCATGAAATAAAAAATATTTATCATAAAAAAACAATTGAAATAGGAAATTGATCATCATTACTCAATACTATATTATATCCAACGTTATATATATCTATTTAAAAAGGATATTAAAATAATTTCTCTACTATACTCCCCCTTGGGTGATGTATTTCAAAAAAATTAAACATGGTTATTCTCTATAAAACAAGATCCAAGAATTTCATATACCCATTAAGGTCCAATAGAAACACCGGTATTTCAAATGATGTGTTTCATAGACAAAAATATTAATTCAATTTATAAAAGATAAATATTTTTTATAGACATCATAAAATTCAATCAGTTATCCCTCTAGATATTCCACTTTCAAATACCTATAATTTCACATTAAACTAGTATAAATGGGAATAATGTGTCTCTTCCTTAACTCCATAATGACATAAATATTTTATAGAATTGGATATAAACACATAAACTATATTTTTTGTAACTCAGAAATATTAATAAACCATCATATTATCTTCCCACTTATTTTATGAAATGAATAATTATAGGGAAAATAATTTATTTCCTTATGTTTACAATTTTATTCATATATAGATTAGGCTTGTACAATTTTTAAAAATACAATATATTAGTTTATATATTCTCAAACATCCTTAAAAATCCCTACTAGGATAGAAATATTATTATGCACTATTTTGGTACATTATCATCATTGTTTTTTATATGAAAAACAGAATTATATAATGATATTTGGTACATGAATTGTTTTGTGATATTTGTTATTTATTTAAGGAACCTTTTTATCTTAGTAAGAATGAAATACATTTATAGCTATATTCATTAAAATGTACACCATCGACATAATAATTTAGTATAAATTATGTAATACCATTTAAAAATTCAAATTAAGTTTATATAATTCATCATAGATGTATTCATTCACAGAAATCCTACCATTTATTTTATATTTTGATTCATTCTTTGATTTTGACTAGATTCCTTTTATTTTCGTTTTTATGGATAGAATATAATGGTTCGTGGTGTGGAATTTATAACACATTATATCTAACTCAACTTAGGTGTGGAATCATGTTCAATTTTTTTCTATGGTGTAGTCTTTTTACATCATTATAATTATTTTAACACTGTTCTTCACATTGATACTCCATTAGAAAGTCATTTGTCAAATACCTCTTTATTCATTCATCATATGTAGTTTTCTATTCCGATTGGTAATAAAATTTTTTTTTCTTGGTATATACCAAAAATTATCATAACTATGGCCACTTCTGATTCATATTTTACTAGAATTATTAAGATAATTAATTTTTTTCTAATGTGAAAGAACTATTTTTATGAAATCTTATTATGTACAGCCAGTTTAATTCTAATATTTTATATTATCCCACATGTCCTATCCCCTTATAGCTTTTATAAGGTAACATATTTTTTATACATTCTTCTGAAATATGTCAAAAATTCCAATAGCACAAATAATGTACAATTAATCTTCTTCTCTTTTATTTAAATATTTCAAATATATAAGGAGTAACTTTTTGTTTTTTTATAGTTACATCATTCAAATGTACTTTCATTAGGGACATGATCCTTATAATTTTTATAATAAAACCCTTGATAATGGAGAGGTTATAATTATAATATTAAAATATTTTATTTTATTTTTAATTTAATCAACCACTATACATCAAAAAAGAATCATTAAAAAATTAAATAAAAAATATACGTGTTACAATCTTCTATGTGATTATTGTTATATAATATAGAGACAATTCCATCCTATTCATTTGAATAGTATAATTAATTTTTAATGTAATACTTATATAAAATCATTTTAGGGTCTCACTTTTATTTTTCGTATTTATGATGTTTCTTTTTGAGTGATTTCTATATTTTGGAAAAAAATTTCTAACACAAGACATATCATATGTAGATTATTTTTCTTCTATTAATTTTATTTCACCCAATAATCACATTCCTTTATAACAATTATGACCATATATTCATGAACCTAAATTAAAAAAAAATAGAAAAGTATCCTAATATTTTTTTCAATTTTTATTAATTTATAATCTAGAATCTAGGAAAGTCATAATTATTTTGTGTAGTTTTTTAAACACAATAATCACTCCAATGAAATATTCTGAAATACAGAAATCCTAAAATCAACTATTTCAAGTTATTCCTCAACCATAGAAAATATTTAATTTGAATATAATATAAATTCATCATTGTCATAATTAATTTTCTAGAGAGATCAATCTATATTGACTTATTAGAATATTCATCATTCATTGCTAACACATACAACTCAAGATGAAAAATTTCATCATGTATACCCTACAAATATTCATGTATGTATGAGAATAATTAAATAGTCTCCCTTTAAATACAATAATTATATTAAAAAAATTATTAATCTATTAAATGTGAATATCATATTCTTAGTATCAACATGATTTCTTAAATGGATCATTCAAAAAATATATAGCATATAAAAAATTATAATGTTTATTACCATTACAGAGTTTCTGATACACTTTTTCATTTGAATAATTTAATAATTTTTTGTCAAATATTTTCTCCATGTTTCTTAGTCTTATCCAAATCCTATATTTACATCATTTTTTCCCATGTGATCTTTTAAAATTTTAACTTCATATTATCAATTTAAAAATGAGTAGGTTTAAAAAATAAATTTATTATAGGGTATTGTGTGTATGAACATTTCCAATTAATGTGTTGAAGAAATTTTTTTACACATAAGAGGTGTAGTGAATTTTCAATGACCAATTTTTACCATATTCTTATTACTCTTATACAAATTTTCCTCCACTGTTATTTTATCATTTTATATTGATTAAAACATGTGTATTATTCAAATTTTTACCCCACAGCTAACACTAACATGAAATAATGAATGTAATGTGATGAGAAATACACAATGTTTTTACAGGGTTTAATCAAAATGAGGGAAACATGCTCCATACATGTTTATTTATTATCCAAATAAATATATAATCTATTGTTTAACACATGTGGTTACATGAGGAATGATATCATTTTTTACTTTTTTTTTCAATAGACTACAATGGTGTGTCTTAACAATATTATATAGGTGTGTATACACCACATAACATGGTTAAAAAGGTACCACCTCTTACAAGTTCTTTATACTCCCTTTTGTTAGTTCTAAATTATTCTATAAAAAATAGCTTTTATTATATTGCCAAAATTGTTATGGAAAACTAATACATATAAGGTAATGTTATCCCTTCTCAAAAGATTCCTTGAGTTCCTATCATTGATTTTATTAAATTATGATACTTGGTAACTTAAAATAATCAAGATCCCAATTATTTCATAGAATCAGACCATTGGAATCTCTAAACCTTTTTTCAAGGATCTCAACTTTTAATAGTTGATCAGAATGATTTCATGAACATCAACCCTACATATCTCTTATTTTATATATTATTTCCTCTATATAGGACATTAAAATATTAACAATCACAGGATATTACATCTTTACAAGATTCCCCTTTATATTCATTAATATGTTTCAACACATTGGATCATATTCACAAATATAAATTTTTCTTATTCTTCTTCATTGGTACTCCAAAATATATCCTTACTCATCAAATTAATATTGGGTTCTCTTATAATTTATATCTCCACATGAATCTCAACCTATTAACTATTATATGCATATAAATGTTTCATAGAATATTAGACGTTTTATCTGTAATAAATATATTGAACCACTACAAATATTTATTATTTTATCACATTTAATTTTTATCAAAAAATTCTTTTGAATATTTCCCCAGAATTGCATAATATTTTCCGTTTAACTCCATTCCCTCCAAAATTTCTAAATATAATATTTTTTTTTCATTTATTTAAACATTACCCAAATAAATATATTATTGATTTTTCTATCATTTGAGAAACTCAATATTATTCATCACAAATTAATTTCACAAATAATTTATAATAAATAAATTTTAATTTTTATTTGAAAATCACATAACAATAATTCTTTTTCTATTAGGAATTTTTTTCATGACAGTAATAATCTATGGAATTTCATTACTATATTCAACTAAAATTTAATTCATAAAATTAATCATAGTATGATCAAATTATTAATTATTTAAATTTAATATTTCCCATCCATGTGATTAAATAACTATATTTTTTATATTTTTTAGATCTGTGAAAAATATTCTATGTATCGTCACAGTCAATTTATTAATCCATTTATTCCATATTATCTCCATTTTAGATTTATAAAATTTCAAATAATTTCTTGAATCATTTATATTATTCTACATATTCTAAATATCTCCTAAAAATCATGTATCATGAATCAGAATTTCATTTTGGATGTTTTATTGAATTACACTTAGATTGAGCAGCAACTAAATTCATTTTCCCAAAAAATACATTACACTATAAATTTCTTCATATGTAGAGATTGAAATTTTATTTATAGGTATAATATCTAATTTAAGATGTGTAACATCTTACATAATAACAATTTTAGAAAATTATATCATATATATATATATATATATATCATGAAATATTTTCTAATTCAGTATTATCAATTTGTATAAAAAAACTCATGTAATATATTAAAAAAATATTAAGTATCTTCGTAAGACTTCTTACACATCCGAATTACAGTACCAAATATTATAATAAACATGTTTCATATTCATTTATGATCATTTTATATTTTAATTTTATATTTTTTTGGTAACAAAATATATTTCATATCATGATAATATCTTATGTATTATCTATCATTTCTGATTTACTACCGCAACCCTTATACACATCCTAAGAATGATCAAGTATGTATATTTTATATATTGAAAAATGGTTTACAGTTTTTAATTTTTAAAATTATAAACCCATAACTATATATTACATATGAATCTAGACTTATAAGAAATATGAACTTCATTATAGAATTCTTGAATTAATTTAAATAAGCTCTAAACACTTTAAAAACCAATGAAGAAATTTTTTAAAACTTTAAATAAATATAAAATGAGTAAAATGAAATTGGGAATTCATAAGGAATACTGAAATTTATTTACTAATATTCCCAATTTACATTTCATCATATGAAATCTATTTTGAACGATTCAATAAATATTCACTTCCGTTAAATTACAACTTCACTTCTATCACATCAATCAATAATAAAAGTGATAATATTCAATATATTAAATATCATTTAACATAAATTCATTATTTATGGTTTATGAAGAAATTATTCAAAATTTGATTCCTGTAATCACTACTCTTTAAGTTTTTCACTCACCCATCATTATTATAAATTTAATTTCCTTTACCTAACCAATGTGACAATAAATAAAACCTCATCTCCAGTATTCTAATTTTTAATCTTTAAAATCACTCTTGGAATTTTTTTTCAATACTCCGTCCAATTATAAAATAAATTTTATTATTATACTCATTATTAAAGATAATTTCAAAGATATTAAATGATGGAAAACATCAACTCATTTTATCTTCATTCTTCCTTTACGATTTAAAAATGCATCTTATCCTATTTCTCTCTCCTATTATTTATTTTTCCCCTTTCCTAGTTAATATCTGTTAACATAATAATGAATTAATTTTCTTGGGAGTATATAGATCCTCATTTTACTTATGAATTAACCACCATTTAATCCACTCTAACACTATATGAAAAAATCTCAATATAGAAAACAACATTATCCAATATAGACCACAATGATATATATAAAATATACCAAATGTGATAACAATACAAATGTCTATTCAAAAGTTTTATCATTATTTATTTTGAAGAAATTATATAAATATTCACTCAAATTCCACAAACATATCAAAAATTCCTTGTGAAATATGTATTAATTTCCATTTTTTAGTTTATCAAGAACACTCCCCCATTAGAAACAAAATTTATCAAAACACAAAAAATAAATGGGAATGTGAACATAATACCTCAAATTTATATATTTTCCATAAATAAAAATACTGATAAAAAATACATTTTCGAACATTATTCACTAACACCCCTCCAAATGTTTTCATTAGAATACTATTCATCACAAATGATATTATTTATAAAAAGATCTAAAAATATTTATGATACGAGTTGAAGTCTGATATAATTTATGATAAAAAAATGATGTGTTTATAAGATAAAAATAGTTCATTACATCATAATATATCAATAATTGAAATTGTATTGGTATCATATCATTGATCCAGTTCAATTTCATGATATACAACTATAAATTACCTAATTTTATATATAAATGTATTGTTAGTGGAATAGGTTGGGTCTTCATGAGCTCTTGAATAAGAGTGATGGGGATGTGATTTGGATATCAATCAAAAAACCCTTTTCATTGATTATATCAATTTTTTAAATTTATTAATATATAGAGTTGCCTTTATAAATGCAGTAAGCAATACACTTCGTTTCATTTTTTATTTCTCCAATTTCATAGAAACATTTTATTTGGAGAGCCATACTGTTAATCACCCTTTTTGAACATAATCATATTGTTTTTTTAGAATCCACTTTTATATATGTATTCTTGCTATAAGTAGTCGTTGGTTTCATCCCTAGTTATTTCAACAAATCAATTTTTCATAAAAATACTAGAATAAGTTTTAATGTTGTATGACTCAACATTTTTTCCTACCACCTAATTCTTTAGTGTTCTTTGGGTCATCCATTTGGTATAAATTAAAATGAAATTATTAATCTTTATATTGGATATATTTTATCAACCCAATACAAATATTTATTTTCTAGAATGATTATTCCCATGATTATAGTTTTCTCTCCTTCATCTTGTAGTCAAAATACTTTTCACAATGGTCAATGATGTGCCCATTTCTACCACAGTTGAAGTATCTCAACCAGAGTTTTATGTAAAATTCAATTTTCATCTTGGGTGTACATATCTCAAGATTCATTTTTAACAAAATTCATTACTTGTTTACAACCCTAGTAAGACTTGGTTAAAAGACCTCTTTGATTCTCCATCTATTGTGATCTTCATTAATCATTAGTATGAAATCAATTTATAATTGGTACATAAAATTTCATTACATAACAACAAACACTTTTGTTTCATATTATATATAAATTCAAAAAGAAAATTATATTATATCTTGGTATATGGATATCATATTTTATATAAAATATACCTTTATAAGGTATGTTTTATTTTAAATTAATATCTAGTCCCTCGATCTTATGGCTTTATAAAACATCCATAATTTTAAATTTTCTGGCCGTATCCTAAGGCCCATTTTCCAAAAATCCAATGACACCAACAAATACTTAATGAATATTTTTCTCCTTAATTTACAAGCATTTTGAAGTTGATGAGTAGCCTAATATTTTCGGATAGTTTCACTATTCTTTATGAATTAATTTGGTATGATTATCATTATAATTTTTCTAAAATACACTATTTATTAAGTGGTGTATTTATTAGCATTTTTATTTAACAATATTTTCTTATATTGTTTATTGAATCATTTTCTATTAATCAAAATAATATTATTATAATAAAAGTTAACTGGTTAATGCTTTAACCTCTTCTAATACCTTATTCTGGGTTAATCAAGACATGTTCCCATGTTCTTATATCCACCAAAATGTGTACTATTTGATGTAATAATTATTTTAGATACTTCTGCAGTTTCACTCATCTTCATTATATTTTTGGATTTTTATACTTGGATTTTTTACAAATTTTTTATGAATCTCCAAATTAAACAATTTCAGATTAATAATATTTTTCATTATTCTATTAATTTATCCCTATATTCAATTTATTTTTTAAAAACTCTTATATGATCTTTACAAAAATGAATAAATTCATTTAGAGACATCTCAAGAACCTTCGTTCTCTTTTATTTAGTATATAACTGAGAAACTATGACATTTAGAGAAGATTTGTTTTTGTGTTTCCAATACAAGGATCACTTATATGATATATTTATTATAAAAAAAATTTCCCAAACAAATATTTTCAATTACTATTTAATTATACATATTATTTCTTATAAAAATAATATTTATTTTTTTTGTTTCTTTAGAGAGTTTTGTGAGAGTACAACACTTTTTTCTGTTCCAATCCAATGTGTCTTCCATTACATCAGCTTCCAACTCTATGTATAAATTTTCATCATCTATATATTTAATGTATGTAAGTATGTATCTTGAATCTAAAATAGGGATCTTTTTAATTTAATTACTTTCTTTATAATGAAATTAATTAAATGAATCAATTTTTAAATCCTCTTCTCAACAGTTTTCATAAATAAACACTTACTAATTTCATAACATTCACCATGTTGATGATCATATTTTTATTTTGAAGACCTTATCTACTTGTTGTCCACTATATTGAATTTATTATTTATAGTCTTTGTTAAATCGTATTTTTTTTAATTGACAGGAATGGAAACTAAATTTTAAATCTAAGGCTCTTCTAACTACTACCAAAATATTTTCCTCACATCTGGTAGATAATAATTAACATGACCCTATAATAAATCAAAATATATGGAACATGGTCATCCTTAATACCACTTGAAGTTCTCAAGAAAGGATCCAATCACATGAGATTGGGTGGTCAAATAGGTGTGACATGTTTTTAACAAATTCTAAAAACTCTTTTAAACCTTTAACAATATTATTAAATGAACATCAGTTACTTTTAAATTATCTCTTTTCTATTTATTTTTTACCAAACATAATACTCTAACATGCAATGAAAAAATGAAATATTAGAGTATAATATGGATTTTTTATAAGGTTTAGTATCAATGAGATCAAGATACTCCTTGGTAGGTTTGATTAGTATACTAAAAAACATATTTTACACTATATGTTGTTTTATTGATACACTATGTTTGGTATCATTTAAAACCCCATATTCACAACATTAAAAAGATTTATTTTCGCCACATTATAATGGTGATTAGGTACAACCCCTCATTGGTTTATTATCACAGATTTTACTAGTTTATAATAAATATATTAAAATATCTTAAATATGATGACCTAAATTTTTGAGTATGTAATGATATCACATTATTTTATCTCCCTCCAATAAAATGATTTAACTCCATAAAAAATATAATAGAATTAAAAAACTCAATCTCTCTTAATTTCCAATATCTAAAATATTTAATAGAATTAGATCAATATCTTCTAACATCTCATAATTCATGGTTTTTGATTACCAACTGTTGATCAAATAAACTGCAAGCACTTTTCCTGTCATCAACTATTATTTTTTCTAATTTTCCTTTATATATAAATTTCTCAATAAATGGTTTCAAATTATTTTACCTAAATATCAAATTATCTTTATGAAAAATCAATTAGCTTTGATACACTAGATAATCTTTACCAAAATCTCATCCCCTTTTACTTATTTTATATTCAAAATGAATTCTATTCTACTAATAGAATTATTTGTTTCATTCCAACATTCATATATTTATAAAAATACCTTCCTTTCTATTTTTCAAGAATTTAATATTTTCAAAATCATAGTATATAGTCTGTGTATATTAAAAATAAAAAAAATATAAAAATCCCAAGTTTATGATATCCTATAATATTCTTAAATTATGTAACATGGTTTTGTCCCCATGATCATATAATATATCTTTCTCTTAACTACTTGTCCTCAATAAAGTTATTATAATAAAAATTTTCTATTTATTCATCAGTTTTTATAAGTAGAATATTTATTACATTTAATTAATCCAAGAGGCTAAGGATGATTCTTTTAATGTAAATTCCAAAAAAAATTCAAATAAACGGTTATCCCTTATAGTATGAAAATTATACAATACTAATGCATTTTCCGAATAAATTTTTTATTTCCAGTTTTGATAGTATATAGTATTTTATAGTTATATTCACATTTTATTATATTCATAAAAGTAATATGTAATGGTCTTCTTATTCTCATTTTGATGAAAATATTTTTTATCAATAAGCTTAATTAAAACATTTATTTTTAACTTTTAGATAAATGCAGAATAGTTTATGTATCATAAATTTTTTCTCAAGAAAAATTTATTCTCAAATTTCACTATTTTTTATTTATGAAATTTCTCATAATATATTCTAAATTTGTTCTTCTAATCCACTATCAAAATTTGATATTGTTAGTCACTTTTCTGGAATTAAAATATAATTCTTTATATTTAAACTAATGAAGCATAGTTCAAGAATTTAATTAATTAATTTTTCATTATAATAATTTTTTCTGAAAATTTATCCATATTTAGATATCTCATAAATATTTCTATGTATAATATATTAGGTAAGAATTATTAATATTTATCTATAAGTAGTTTATGACACAAATATCTAATGAAATATGTTATATAATTCCCTTTTACACATTTTCAATCTTTGGATAACAAATTTTTTGTACTCTAAATTATATATTATAATTTAAAATATGTCATCGAACTTAGTTGAATTCCATTATTAACACCTATAAAAAATATCTTACATATTCATATAAGATTATATCATTTTATAATTTTATAATTTTCATGTAGAAATAAATTTTGTATCATGAAACTATCTTATGTATAATCATCTTTTTTAAATATTCTACCATGATCAATTGGTATATATTATATATGATCGAAAGAGAATCTATCATATAAAGGGAAGATATTTTATTTATTCAATTTTTTTTCGTATCCCACTATAGTTTATTACATATGAATCCATAATTATAAAAAAATTTACCTTCAATAAAAAATCTTAGAATCCCATCAAAAAATTTCAAAACCTCTTCCAATTCTCTAAATTTATTCTCAACCACATATGCACTACATAAACTAACCCCATTAAATTTGTGATTTTATGAATATTTCATTACTAACTAGAATACCTTTCATAAAGTGTATTTCATCAATAATACTCTTAATTGAGTCTTTATATGAATCAACACTACATTTAAATTAGATATTCTATTCAGACTCTTTAGACTGACATCCTGGTAATATAATTCATTGTACTAAATAGCCCTCACGATCAAAACTTTATCGGTGGTTTCACATAACATGAACCATAATTTTCTTCCTTTATTCATATTTTTTCATACTATTCACTCAATCTATATCTGTATGCATTTATATTTATTCAAATAACCCTAATGATAGTTGATTAAAACATAGATCCATTAACCCATTTTGATTATTCACTTATATTCCTTGAAATATATATCTCCTCCCTTACACTAGGTCATTTTAATGATATTATATATATCGATCTCATCATGTTTCTCAATAAGACTATTGTCACTATTATAAAGTATATGATAATGATATTTTATTCATATAAATGAATCTAGAGGGACTCTCTGTTGGTATAGGTAGGTGTATATCAATGTGACAAACACTTGTTAAAATGAATATTGTAGTTACTTTATATAAAATATAATATTTTTTCTTAATTTTCACTACAAATCCACTCTCATCAACATTATATTTGATTGATGCATTAAATCTTTACTCCCCTATTTTTTGGTACATATTAATTATAAAAATTACTTCATCCATTATTTACCCAAATTTTATCCTCTTATATAATTTTGTTTATTTTATTTTCCTTAGTAAAATAAGGTAATATTTCTATTTTAATCATATTTATGTTTTCACTAATGCCAAAATTAACATTAACACCCCTCCCCCTCGAAAGTTTTCTAATATGAGTACTATAAAAAATGATACACTGCTCCCCGATATCTATTTCAATAATACTTATGATAAATACATAAAATCATAATAAATTCATTACTTTAATGGAATATTTCATAGATACATGGTTGTGAATGGATTTTTGGGATCTAAAATTATTGCTTTTGACAATAAAAGTTTATTTGAGGAAATTATATAAATTGGAATTAAAAAAATAATTCCTTAAAAATTTTAATATATAACTCAATTTACATATATTAAGAATTTTCTTTTTGGGATTTCTAGTTATAAGTCCATGGCTCAATACTAAAAGTCAAGAGTTAAATATAATAATTTATTAAAATTTGTATAAACTTCTTAATATTGCGAAAATAAAAATAGAAGGTGATTCACAAAAATAGACATTATAAACCACGAAATTCATATGAATTTCTAAAAAAATTAAATTTGGGAATGAGAGAATGTATAATAAATCATTAAAAATTACATAAATAATATAGTTGACCTTAGTAAATTAAATTGTGCCTTAAATTAAATTTTTCTTTCTATTAAGAATCATTTTTTGTATATATGTTTTTTATTTTAAATTTAGGAAACAAAATTGATAAATTTAACCAAATATTTATCCACTAACTTTACCAAATACTAATATTTTATAAAGTCCATGAATTAGTCATTTTATTAATAAAAAATAGGATATTATTGAATAAATCTGATGAAGAGATGCAATATGATAAAATTTTTTTGGGGATATCATGAAAAAATCTTCACCAGCTTCCTCATATAAGAAACGAATAAATGTTTAATATGTGTATACAATGAAAATTAGAAATTTAAATATGAAGAATTATTATAAAAAGAAATATCAGTAAAATTCCATTGAGTTTCTCTATTTCCACTTTGTACAAGTATATTATTATATTTGTTAAGACTCATCCTAATGGGGTGTGGTTTTCTTAATTGGAATAATTACACCTTCCCAACTCCACAACTCTGAAATGAAATTTATATTGGTTCAAATATGGATTTTTTTAAATGGTTATCTCCCCTTAAAAACCACCTCCTTGGTGAATTCAACTTATTATTCTTTATTTTTTAGATAAAGAGTTAATTGTGCTATGTATCCATTATTAATTATAATAAAATGTAATTTTATTAAGCATTTTGGATATTTTAACCAGTAATCGTCCTATACATTTTTTTCTCCCACGTTTACTATCATAACCCAAATTCATTACGATGGGGATTGGAAGGTAATGTTTCATGACATTCTTTTTTTCAAGATGAAGAAAAATAGATAATGACCCCTGAGTCCCACCTCTAGTAGCCCCGAGGGTGGCGACCGACACCAAGGGTATACAAATCTCATAAAATGGGAGGCATTACCCTTTTTAATAGTATACATGATTAGGAGATAAGATGTATCAACCTCAAAACAACACGAAGACACACAAAGACACACACACACACACAGATATATATATATATATAAGAAATCCATAGCTACACAACTATCGAATTTAAAAGAAACTGCAAAAAATATAACAAAACTCCAATATAATTAAAAAAACAAAAAAGTTGAGTAGTAACATGGAAAATATCCCCACACCCAAGGAATTAATGTCCTGCACAGTCAACATATTCATCCTAGAAACCAGAGAAAAATTTTATATACGTAGGGTATGCATATGAGTGTACTCAGTAGGAAAAACCAAGGTATCTCATGCATAACTTGGGAAGCATATTAATGAATCTATGAGAAAAAAATAGAAAAGAACATCACCTACTAGGGAATAATTGTCAAGTTATTCTCACCAATAAATGAAAAACAAATAATAGAAGTAAATTAAGGTAATATTGATCAAATCAGTTATAGGTTACCCTGCACCACTTTCCCACCGATTTTCAACTCTCACACCCTAACGAAAAATGTCATCATGCTCCAACCACTTCCAAAAGAACCACCCCACAACCCACACCCTCACACTTGTGCCTCACAGTTAGTCGCACGACTTGGGAAAACAAATCTCATCACATATATCTCTCACAAACCTATCCCTCCCAACCACATCCCACCCACGGAAACTGGGGCCACATAGTATGTCACTTCCTGAAAACATCTTCTAAAAAACAACACATATCATACCAATGATTGCTAGGAAACCACAACTCATATCATCCCAAATACACATGGTAAAAAGAACTTCCCCTCAAACACATGGGCTACACAAATGAAAACATTCCTATAGAATCTTGGGTTATCAGTTCCGGGAAGAGGGAGTTGGGATGATCAGGTATCCAGCCATTAATTCTCCCACCAGGATGTTTGGGAAAGACACCATCCCCCATGACAATGGGGGTGCTCATCACATAGATCACAACTTGGGTGGAGTGCATATATAAAACACAATAAAAAATATAGATATGTATATATAGTATCAAACACCCAATTCCATCCTAACAGTTCTCCATAAAAATACCAACCACCCTGTGATACATCCAACTTTGCTTCTACCAGTGAATGTACAACCACAAACAACCTCCACAATCACAACCATAACCCCAAAAAATTCATTTAGTTAGTTCTCATTCATTATTAAACACGTATTTTATTCTTTCCACCCATACATAGTTTACTACCAAGATCGTCACATCATATTCCAAAGATCAGAAACCACATAGAGGTAAAGAACAATGTTAAAATATCCCATATTATATTTCCCCAACACTTAACACCCACAACATCCACTCCCATCACCATCCTTCAAAATAAATCTTCAAAATCCACCATATCAATCACAAAAAAAAACATCCAACTTATAGCCACTCCCTTCAACACCCCCTAATGCAACCATCAGAAGTACGTAATATATACACACCGAACCCAAAAATACGAAAAAAACCCAACTTTGTTGCAGTACTACTACAATAAAATTCTCACCCATTCCACAATCAATCAATCACTCAACATGAGATTTCATTACACCACCCAATCTTGCCCACACACATCCATACACTCAACAACGACACCACACAACCAAACAAGGTACAACTTATATATTTAACAAATATCCCTATTATTAATTCCACTTTTTTGATTCATGGGTTAATGTAGACACCATGAAATGTGTTCCATACACTTCTCCGGAATTGAATATTTATATCCCTGTGCCACAACTGAAAATGACCTCAACCTGGCTCGAAAGGTTGGCGGTGCAACTCAACATTTTTCATGGGGATAAATCATGGTAGCGAAGGCACCGAACTGAAGGGCCGAGATAGTAGACCTATAGTGATCTGAAGTAAGAGTGCGGGGCCGCAGTCCCCACATTATGGAGAAATTATATGGATAAGTACCTCAAGTGGTGTCCAAGGTACCTGCACATAATCACTTGTCTGCCACCATGCTGGATCGGATTAAAGTAAAAATTTTGGATAAGTAAAAAAGTTTTCACCATAGTCAATCCAAAACACCATCTGCACAGAACATACATATAGTCCACAAAATGTTGTGTAGCCTATATGCGCACCCCTATCTAGAGTTCAAGTCACTTGCACACTCAACTCATTTCACCCACGGTCACTTATTTGACTATAAATAGACTCTTGGGTCCCCCAATTGTATGGAAAAATTTCCTTGAATCCCAAGTGCTGCTCTGGTCACCATAGTACTTCTCCCCAGTCTTCCGAATCAAAAACATGTAGTTCTTCAACACCTTGAGAAGAGGATTTAAGGAGGATAATTAGACTTAATTCATTTTAGTGTTTGAAAACAATAACACATGTGCGCCTAAAGCTCCCAACATCTCCAAGTCAGAAATACTTGTGCACCTCAAATTTATCTCAAAAGAACATGAGTGCAATCTTCTTGGATCACCTGTGAATACACTTGAAGGCTTGACGATGGTCTCTCCCAAGTATTACCATACATGTTTTTCAAAAATTATGTTAACATCGGGTCACTCAAGTGTACATTCACAGCTATACATGTGCTCCATTCTCTACATGGGTGACCCTCTGTGATTCACTTATTATGTTCAATCACTTTAGTCTACAAGCCATCAGGACTTCCTCATCCATTCATGGAAAGGCTTTTTCTTCATTGGATCCCTGGTCTAAATGTGATACTGTTAAGACCTCCACCAAAACCGCCAAACTTATCAAACCTTTGGCAATGGAACATCAGTGTGTCTCTTATTTCGGTTTGTATTTCCACAGTATGACGTTTACCACATAGAATTTTCAATGGGGATAGAATTCATGGAGTGTCTATGGGTTTGTATATCTATAGTCACATGGACCTTTCTCTATGAAATAGTGTTCGGAAGATCCATGTTCTGAGGAGGGTTGGGCCCTGGCCTCTCCCTTCTCAAAGAGGCTACCCGGAACCTTAGGTCTCTAGTATGGAAGGTACACTTCACACTTGATTATCCACGCTAGCATAGTAGAAGTATCCCTCCTTTATCAGGATCTATATTAGGGTAGCCAACTTGGTGTAATCCCCTAACCTTATGCATATCCTCTAACATTGAACCCTTGTCCAAAGTAAATAGATAATTCTGAAGGCTCCTCACCTCGCCCTCTTCCATCAGCAGAGGAGGAAAAGAGTGATGTGTCATTGTTGAATCTTCCACAACCTCTTGTTTCTCACACTAGGCATGACTCAAATGGGCTTAGAGATACATGATGGTTTCAACATGTTCAAAAACACTTTTTGTAATGAACTAAGAGAACACAAATTCCCATCATAATTAGGATATGTAGGAATCCTTCTGAGGTCCTGAGGTCATTGGACATCCTCTTCATGAATCCAACCCCAATTACCTTAATCACGAATTCTCCTCATGAATAAGCTCTAAATTATACCCCCACATCATCAAGGCATCCTTTTAATGAAGTAATCCATAACTCATCTCCCTCAGGGGACCATATTCACCTATAAGAGTTATCGAACTTTGTGGGCTTTGATTCCTATATATATTGGATACCTAAAAAGGCTCCTTGAGGTTCAAACACAAAAATTAAAATCTACCCTATTCTCCTTGGGACATATTCTAAATAGGGTCTGATCTTATATAGAAACCCATATCCCTTTCAATATTCTCAGGATGGTTCATCATATGTCCCACATTATCTTTCAACTAAACACCTTCTGCATAGAGGTCCTTATAACATGATCATTAAAGGTATGATGTTTCCCATTCTTTGGAACCGACCTACGAGGTTTCTGATTCATTTCACAAGGATACACAGGTAGATTATTTATAGGCACGATCCTAAAATCAAAACCAATCCTTTGTATCACTGGATAAAAATAACATACCAGAGTGCCCCACTGAGTTTCTTAAAATCAAGTATCCTCAGAAACGATGAGTAAAAGGATCTCTAAGTAGAATATTAGACGATACCATTGATGTAAAACCTCAAATACATATAGATATTTCTATTAATGGAAAACCTTGAATTCATAATGATGATTCTAAACTTTACACATGATAATAAGTGATTAAAAATTCCATGTGATACTTATGATATACTTGGAAAATTATTAAGGATTCATGAAATTATCCTAAATTTAAAAATAGATTCTTGTAGTAGACAATAATTCCCCCCAAAAGGATGAGATGAGTATGACCTCCCATTCTCTCAACCAATGCACATTCTTAAGTATAATATAGTTCAAACATAATGAATGCATGACTTTGGAAAGTAGGTATTCATTGGATAAAGAACTGTTGGATGTTTCAGGTTCCATGAATATATCCAATAGAAAATTCCAGGAAATAGTTATTATTAAAACTAGAACACACATTTTAATAAACTATGAAAAAAACATTTGAAGCCAGTGTGATTCCAAAAACAAGTTAATAATTTTACCCACCTTTTAGGACCCTATCATTTGACAAAGTAAATCCATACAAAGGAATTAATCACGCACGTATCCATCTAAAATATGTTGTTTTAATAGTTCTTATTGTTGTTTCCATGTTTTCTAGAGAACTCCCAACAATATAAATAATGGATTTCTCCAAGAAAACATCTATGAACTTTCTGACACCTGCTCAAGATGGATCTCCATGTACTAGAAGGACGTCATCATCAACCCAACATCTTCAACGCTGGGTCTCTAATGCGCTGGAAATGGAATATCACCAGAACAGTATAATCATGTATTTGGAAGCTGCTTTACATGACCTCCAGGTGAAAAACAATCCTTGATCATCTGCCCAACAACAACCAATGATCAAGAAACAAATGGGGCCTACCACCATCTCCAGAAGTTTTAGGTCTTTATCCCAGCTACACTACAATTAATACCTCCCATACTATAGGGAGGTGGATCAGGGGGTCACTTGAGCCCTCAATTTAAGAATGCAGGTGTCTTTCTTGAGAAATCCCACCCATAGTAATCACCTGAATTATGTGGTAGTAAACCCCCAACATGATGAGGGTGTTACCTCTGGACATTTGGCCCATGTCTCTTAGACTCTGGAACACAAGATGAACTGCTAGGGAAAATTTCTAGTTAATAGGGAGAATGTTCTCACCTCTTCCTCCTCTGGAGAAGTCCATCAATTTAACTTGATTTAAAAAACGAGAAGGTACATACCCCCATTTATCTTGATTTTGCTTCTCAGAAGACTCATCTAGCAGCAACCCACCAATCCCACCAGATAAATTTGGTGGAGTACTAGGAATAGGCACATAAACCAACTTACAAGTTATCATCTAGTGAGAAGGCTCTTCTAACTACATTTAAAAAAGTTCTCCAATCTAATTTGGTGGAAACTGGTAAATAGGAACATACACATGTTTAAAATCCCTAATTCTATTAGCAGTCTCATCTACCAGTATTGAAGGAATTCTATCAACCATACTAGATTTGAAATATCTAGTTGGCCCATACCCATGCATATGTTCATCAAGCTTACTAGAGTCAAATTTGTAAGTACCAAGAGAAGTCAATTGAAAAGCTCCAAGGAAAAATTTTGGGGAGACACATTTCCCTACCCCCATGCATGAGTATTGTAAATACCCATTGATAGGAAAGGTAGGATAGGAGAAGGCTCATACACTTTCTCCCAATAAATAATGGATGTATATTCTTGTTTTGGCCATTGAAGACACCAAAAAATTTCTATCAATGGTGAAATAACAGACCCAAATCCCTATTTATATTTTAGAAATCTTCAAGGATATTTAAACTACGTCAGAAGTATCAGTGGAGAAAACACACAAATCTATACCTACACATGGTGTGACACATTAGCATACAATCCTTGAGAAGATATACACCTCTAGTCTAGTACATGAGGTTCATGAAGCATACTCCCCCATATCATATTGATAACTAGTTTGGGAACATACACAATTGTCTATTAGAGGTAATCGGTCAATTATCGTAACCACTATAGGGATGGCACATACACTTGTCCATGATAACCATATTTCTCAGCAAGTGCTCCTAACTATGTATAAGGGAACATCCATGAAAATTTCCCTCCAAACAATGTTGGGAAATCACGAGTTAAGATGTTGTGTGGCTCCACATAATGATGGAGTTCATGAAGCCCTCAGACATTTATCTATTGTGGCTCAAGATCCAATACTCTCATTACGAAATTATGTTAGTGGTTTTTCGTAATTCTGAAGTTCCTTATCAGAAATTTCATCCTGAAATCTTGCATCATATTAACTTGGAAAATCCAGAGATCTTATCTCCATATGAGAGCCACGACCACCCTCTATGTTTCCAGAAGACTATGGAGCACAATGATCTATCCCTTATTGTAATCCATCATGGTGATCCTCCCCCTAATGGAATTCACTTGGAAATTCTTGTCTACATTAATATTTTATAATGTCAAGAAAATTCCATAATTGATGATGTAGTGATGAGAAAGACCTCCTATCTTGAGGCACATGAAAATACAAATCCAATCATGTCTGATGCTTTTTCATTTACGGGTGAAACACTTTCCCTACCAGAAGACATCTTAAGGGAAAAATCATTCTTTGAACCTCATTTTGGACATTTTTCATCTAATACAGAGCATCCACTCTAGTTAGATCAAGTGGATAAGCCCCTAGTAAATGATGAGGAAGATTTGTTGAACATGAGGAAACAATTAGATAAATGTGAAATACTAGTCATGTTATAGAATTTGAAAAAATATCAGTATAAAACTCCAAAATAGATGATAGAAGATTGAATTCATGATATTCACCTCATCTTATGGAAAACTCATTGTCATTTGAAAACCAAAGTGTTACCGTATGATAAATATCAATATCATATAAAGGTTATTGAAGGGTTGTAGAACCGAATTGACATGGCATATCACTCATTTTCAAAAAATCCAATGGTTTAAAAAATAGCAGAGGACCCTTCATAGTACATGTTTCAATGCTCTAAAAAGGCTACACCAGTTAATTTATAATTCCCTATCCAGTGTTCGTATCAAATGATGGGGTGAATATGGAGAATTTCATTTCACTACACTCCAAAATTAGTGAATTCCTTCATAAGTGGTCCCATTCAATGTTATTTCCCATGGTCAGCCATAATCAATAGGTTTTCTATGTAGTCAAATGTACGATCAAGAACAGGCCTCAACCATTTCCCATCTGAATCATGCACAATGAAATGTTGTTTTGAGTAACTTTTACATCAATCATCTATGAATCATGAACAGAAGTCCCATTTAGATTATTTCAGGAATCATAGGATGAAAATATATGAAATAGAACAATGATCTTCTGAAACATGTGATTTAAGTGTTTATCGAATTATGCACCAATCTAATGTTTAAACCAAAATCTGAAAAATAAAAAGAGTAGTTGCACAAAATTCTTCCATAGCAGATCAGTAATCACCCAATCTTGTCTGGTTGGGGGATCATTTAATTCAAACATCAAATTCATTAAACAATTTTCGAAAATTTGAATAAGAAGAATAGGAACAACCCTAGCCTATAGGGCTGGGGGATTATTTTATATCTGCAGTCCCCTCCAAATCAGAAGTCAGTTTTCTCCCGATTATGGATAAAGCCACAAGGATATTGTACCACTAAACAATCCATGGATTACCTTTGGGTTACTATCTTCCAAATAGTTCCGTATAATTTTTCAATATACGAGAACAATGTCTCGTGGAAGACACAATGGGAGACGATCTAGCAGAAACAAAATTGAATACCATCAATGCATTATGTGTTAGTGAATGTTATTAACACCATTGCTGAATATCCTCTAGAAAATAAGTCCAGTTCAAGGTAATCATATGATGACGTTCTTTTCCATAATACGATACACACTGAGGAAAATGAAGAAGTTGTACATACCCAAAATCAAATGCTTATCCAGAATCTACATATGCCTCCAAATAACAAACTCCCCCTATTTGAAAAGCATCTAACAAGGAGAAAGAAAAAAAGTTGGATTGCATCTTATTTTTCCACAAGAGAAGGTCAATCTGTTTCACTTGAGGATAGATTTTCACAAAAAGAAGTGGAAATGAAGGAGTTCAAAAGACTCAACACAGATTTACTTCAAAATAGCATTTCAGTTAGACATACTCCAAAGGAATGTCCTCAACTTCCATATCCTATAAGAGCTCCTCATCAAAGAAAATTTCATGTAACTACAATTGTTGATAATTAATTCCCTCCATTGGGTATAGAATCAAGGAAAGACCATAAAAATACAAATAGGCCTATTTTCGTAAGATATCCAAGGAAGATATATGCACCACTATCATTGTTTTTATTGGTCGTTGCACTAGCTCAAGATCCAATTGCTATACCTACAGAGGTATCGTCTCTTTCTGAAGTTCCCAAAATTCATATGAACACAATTGAGGCATTAATAGTTTGATTGGATGTTTTGGAGGAATTACGTTCACTCGTTCAGTTGAAAAAGAGATCTTACCCTGAATGGGTGGATGCAATTCCTCCCCCACAAATTTTTGTGAATGCCACATTCCTCGTATTTAATGGATTGGCTGATCTGGAACAAAACATAACACATTTTGTTTCATGCTATGATCCAATGATGGGAACTTCTGAACCACATGAAACAGTTAAGATTAGGTGTTTTGTGCAGCCCTTACAAGGACGAGCATTTTTATGGTATACACAATTTCATTCGAGATCAATTACTGGCTTGGAAGATCTTTGTCTGAAATTCCATCTCTAATTTAGCTCAATGCTACAAAGGATGACAGTTTTTTATCATACCAACTATAAAAAAAGGGAGAATGAAAGAATTTTCTATTTAATTTCCCAATGAAAGGATAAAAATATTTGTAAGTATAGCACTATCCCAAGAATAATAAGTAGCAATCTGTGTTGAAAATATATGTGATGAATTACACACACCATTAATCCATGTGAAATACGCTGGAGGGTTTTGAGACCATACATCAATTTCTCAGCAGATTGAAAACTCTATTATGGAATCTAAGGCTAAAACTCATGTAATTCCAACAGCTTTTGGTATAAGGATAGGGAAGGAAATAACTTCTACAATTACCCTACAATAGGAACCTATATCTGCTTCTACATCAAGACACTAATCATTCCAAAGGGCTCCACCTCTTAAGCATCAACAGTAATGACTTCCTCATTAGGATTACCAAATAGATCAAAGGAAGAAAGAATTTAAGGATTTAAATAAAAAAGATTATTCTTTTAGGAACAAACATGTTACTTGTTATAGAATGTAAGACTTAGAAAACAATTTGGTTCAGTTTCCAAGGATGAAGAAGCCAAATGAAGACAAAGATGAAAATATTTTCAATTAATGTCCCTTTTATCAGATGCTGGGACACCCAATTTAGGAGTCCTTTGTTATCAAAGTTCTTCTACAAAATATGGTTGACTTTGGATAGGTGAAATTGAAATGATCATCATGTAAAATATAATGTGTTACTGCTACCGATCTAGTGGGAGATGGTGAATGGAAAAAGGGAAAAAGTTAAAATGTGAAAAATTATGATGATTGGATTATCAGGAAAATAATCAACCAAACTCATGTAATTATACGAACACAGTTGAAACAACAGATTGTGTCTTCTTCCCCTCCCGCCACAACAGAACCAGCATCATCAAAAGGAAAATCCACATTTAAGACAAGTGATCATAAAGAAAAATAACAGTTAGAAGAAGATGCGATCATGTCAAGGAAAATGTTGTCTTTGACCCTGGTGGATTTTATGCCATCTGTTTTAGAAGTACGAGTACAACCCTGCCAAATGGTACAACCAGAATTATCTTGTAATGATTATTCCTCACTTCAAGACATTAAACTGTACAATCCAATGTCCTTGCTACAATACTTAAAATTTCATATCCCCCATTACCAAATTTTAAGACATTAAACATAATAAAAACCATAATATTCCATGTTGTATGATGTTAAAATGCACAACATCTTCATCCTTGTCGCAATATGTTAAACTGCATGAAATCATTTTTACAAAAAATGTTCTCTCTATTTGATTCTAAGAGATTCCATAATCAAATATCATTGATATCATCACTACACCTTAGTAGTACATGAGCCCCTTTCGTTCTTAAGTCTGTGTCAGATCTGCATAGGAAACTAAATTAAATAACTATGTATGGATTGATTCTTATTTTTAATGAGAAACATAGAGATTCCTAAATCTCTAATTTTGGGCCCAAACCCAATCATAAAATCTCTTTATTATATTTTATCCTCTACTATATGAGTCAGATCAATATAGAGTGTTTCTTTATGATTTATGATTTGGTTCTTATAAAATTTTATGTCTTAAGACTTATCGTTTTCTCAGAACATGTTAAAATTCCCTATTCATCATGTCAAACTCGATTAGTGTGAGGAATGATTGTTTAAAGAACTACGTGCATCTTGATTCTCATCTATTTTGAGATACGTAGAGATGCTTAGATATCTAATCTTGGGCCCAGCTGCAATATATAAAAAAATTTATCTCTTCTATAAGAATAAATTCTACATAGAGAAAGTATTATAAACTATGTATGCATTGATTCATTACCCAACAAGACATGTAGTGAAAATTGTGTATTATACATTAATCGAGTTACAATATGTCTTTTCTTTCATATCTATTCATTTTCATCCTAACAACATGATGTTAAACTATATAGAAATATGAAACCCCCATTCTTCATCTGTGTCACCTTTATATTAAAGAAAAGACCCTTACCACTCAATGTTTCCCACACCACGCATAGCTCATGTGAGATTAAGAATTTAGTGAAAGGATTCGTTATTTAATAATGTTATTTCAATTCCTTATTGGACTGAAAATGTCCTCACTACATGAATTAGAACTCCATAGTATAATTTCCTCACTCTATGACATAAAACTACATAGTACAATGTCATCACTGCATGATTAAAACTGCATATCTCCATATTAATTTAGAGAAAACAAAGAAAGTCCTTGTTTTTCATATTATTCAGATCTATGTAAAGAACATTAAACACATAGACAATACTAGTTCAAAAATTTCTCATATGCATTGAACAAAAAACCATTACATATTTCAAACTCTTAATCTTGAGTATTTTCAAATCATCATAATCATTCTTTCCAATTCTAGTAAATGGGTTACTAATATCTAAGAGCTCTTCTCTCTGACTATGCAGTATGTGCCCTATGCTGGCCTTGCATAAGTTTCCTACATAACAGGTCTACTAATCTAAAGATGCCACTATTTGGTTATGCCACATATTTCCCAGTTTTCTCTACATAATACAACCCCCATAACTAATTTTTCAAGTGGTAACTTCATTCTGGGCTATGGAATCATTATCCCCATTAATCATTGGTGACAATATACGAGAATCTGTATTATAAAACAGCCACTCATGTATAATTTTCCTATTATATTTCTCACAATTGGAAAGTCTCCAATTCTATGGTTTACATATTTCCCTCACCATGTGTTCAATACAATATTAAATGACATTGAAATCACTTGTCCATATATTATATTTGATTCCATTTTTTGACCTTATTTAATAACCTAAAACAACGAACACCATATCTCTTACGTTTGGGTCAGACCTTTGTAATATTCTTATTTTTGTGATACATTGTATATCTTGGTTGGAAAAACCATTTCCATATTGAAGTACCTTTCTCCATAATCCAGACTGTATGCTTCAGAAAATTTGAATCTCTATAAAAATTCTTCAACTTTTGGAAATAGAACATTAAACATCAAAGATATCTTTTTCTTGACTATGCCGCCCAAGTCCTTAGGAGGCCTTGATTAATTTTCCCACATAACAGGATTTTCAGTCAAAAGATGTCACTATTTGGATATGTAGCATATGACCAAGTTTTCTCTACATAATACAACATCCAATAACATATTTTACATGTAATGGTAACTTTGTTATGGGAAAATAATTCCTCTAATGTTTTAATCTCTCTTTCACATATAATTCCTCAGTTATAGAGATTCCCAAATCACAGTTTACCATTTTCTCATTCGTAAATAAATAAGATAGTATGTTTCTAAAAAAATTATCAAGAAATTGGGTGAGTTTAAAACCTGTGGTCAATGCTATATACCTTAAATAAATCCGACACAACATCCTCACTACAAGACATTAAACTGCCAGGTATAACTTCCTCACTGCAAGAATTTAAAATGCACAGTACAATGTCCTCACTACATGACTTAATACTGCATTGTACCAATTTCTTCAATGCATGACTTAAAAATAAAAAATATGATATTATAAATTCACCTTTCTGATAAATTTTAACTGTTTCTAATACAAAAAATTTGAATAAAAATGGTTTTACTATTCAAGACTAATGTCAGTCTAAAATAATACCTTTTTCATTCTTAATATTCTTTTCCTCAGCAAAACCACACACTGTAGTCTTGAATCGTCCAAATTTATTTTTCCCCTATATATAAATTGAAAAATGTTAAACACCTAAGAGCACTTTTCTTTGACTATGCAGCATGTTCCCTTAGGAGGCCTTGCATAAGATGCCCATATGACAGGTATGTCAGTCAAAAGATACCACTATTTGGCTATGAAGTATGTTCCCTAGATGGCTCTACCTAATATAGCCCCTATAATGGGTTTTTACTGTAATGGTAACATTGTTATTGGATGAGACTCCCTTTATGTTAATACATGTTTTAGATTTGATACCACAATAATAATGACTCAAGATTCCCCTTGGAAATATTTAATGATTGTTAAATCAATTCAGAGCCATAGAGTTTGGTTTGAGATCTAACATAAAGTTTATCGTCCAATCTTTTTAGACCCAAAATATTAGGCCATTTTAGTCTAATATTCTTCACTCTAAACATCCATACATCAAAATAATCTATACTATTTAGATTTAAAACCCGCAAAGTGAACTCTAAAAAAAATTTGAGTCCTATCTCACAAAACGTGCTTTTTCTATAGTTTACATAATATTGATAAATTAAAAATCAAAAGATACAATGATTGTTGGGATTTTTATATAACCCTATAAAAAATCAAATTATGCTCTCTAGGCCCCATGGCATATGAAAAAATTAGAGCATCCTTAGAAACTTGATGTAGCTCCAAATCTAACAAAATGAGGTTGGAATGCGTCAAAGTGACATAACATTACCATTGAATATGAATTTTTTCATTATGAACTAATATAATTTATAGTGGGCTTTGGTAGACACCCTAAAATGTTTTCCATTCACTTCTCTACAATTAAAGATTTATCTCTATGTGTCATGACTAAAATTGACCTCAACCATTTTCGAATGGTTTGTGGTGCGACTCTATGTTTTTTATGGGGATCTGTTAGGGTAGCAAAGGCACCGGCCAAAAGGTCCAGGACCATAGCCCAATCATGATCACATGCAGGGGTGCAGAGGTGTAGGCCCTGTGGTATGGACCAATTATTTGGAAAAGACCATAAATAGGTTCCAAAGTTACCTGCACACAAACACTTGCACAACACCATGCTGGTGCAGATTGAAGTAATAATTTTGGCAAAGTCCTAAAGGTGTCTCCCTAGTCAAACCAAAACCCCATCGGAACCCAACCTTCTTGCATGACCCAAAATGACGTGAAACTTAATTGTATTCCCCTATCTGGTGTGCAAGTCCCTTGTGCGCCCTAATAATTTGTCCCAAGGTCACTTATTTTCCTATAAATAGACCCTTGGGGCCCCCATTTGTACTGGTGAATTTCTTTGAAGCCCAATTACTACTCTGGTCACCCTCGAACATTTCCCCAGTCTTCTGAATAATTCAAGGTAGTTCTTCAATAGCTGGTGCCAAGGATTTAAGGGATGATAATTGGACATAAGTAATTTTAGTGTTTGAAAACCGTTACGATTTCACACCAACGACACCCAACCAATCTAATCAAAAATACTAGTGCGCCTCCCATTCATCTCACAGGAACATGAGTGCCCCACTTCTTGGATCACCTATTATTACTATTGAATTCTTGATAAAGTTCTCACTCTCATATTAATATATAGGTTGTTCTTTCTTTAAGTGAACATCTGGCCTCCCAAGTGTACTTGTGTGCCCATACTTGTGCTCCAGTCTCTACTTGGGTCCCATATTTTATTCACTTATTCTCTTCACTCTCTTCAATCTACAAGCCATCAATAAATCCTCATCCATTCATGGAAAGGATTCTTCTAAATTGGATCCCTAGACTAAAGATATTCCTTTGAGACCTCCACCAAAACCTCCTGATTTATCAATCATTTGGGAAAGTCACATCAGTGTGTCCCCAATTTGGGTTTGTATTTCCAAAATCATAGGTTTCCCACATTTGATTCACAATAGGGTTATGATTCATGGAGTGTAAGTGGGTTTTTATATCCATAGTCACAAATACCATTCTCCCAGAAACAGTGTTGGGAAGTTCCTGGTTTGGGGGAGGGTTGGGTCCTAGCCTCTCCCTTCTCAAAGAGGCGACCTGTATCCTCTTCTCTCTTGTTGGGAAGGTACACATCAAACTTTTTTCCAAAAAAGCATAAGATATGTCTCCCTCCCTTATCAAGATATATTTTAGTACAGCCATCGTGGTGTATTCCCCTCACCTTCATCCCTTTCTCCGTACATTGAACCATTTTACAATGTAAATAGATTATAGGGAAAGCTTGTCACCTCTTTCTCTTCCATCAACAGAGGTGGAAAAGTGTGAAGTGTCATTGAATCATCAACTTCTTCTTGTTTATCACTAATAGCATGACTCAGGTGGTCTTACAGATATGTGATGGTTATTACATTGGAAAAAATACTCATTTAAATGAACTACGAGAACGTTGATTCCCATCATAATCAGGAAACATAGGAATCTGTCTCAGGGCCTGTGCTCATTGGACATCCTCTTTAAGAATCCAACCCTAATTTCATTATCCCAGGCGCCCCCATGTCATCAAGGAATCCTTTTTATGATGTAAGGAAAAAAACAACCATCTCAAATAACCATTCTCTCCAATGATACTTATTGAACTACATGGGATTGGATTCCCATTTATATGGGAGACATAGGAATCCACCTTGATGTCCAAACCCAACACTTCAAATCAACCCTATTCTCCTTGGTCCATATTCTCAACAGGGTCTGATCCTTCTTGGAAACCTATATCCATTCAATGTTCATTGGACTTTTTCGGCATAAGTCCCACGCAATATTTTAAATAAGAACCTTCCGCTTAGTGGTCTTTATCACATGACCTTAAAAGGTATGATTTTTCCCATCTAGTGGCACCGAACTTCATGGGTTATGAATTCTTTCACAAGGATAAGTAGGTAGACTATCTTAATGGACCGATCCCCAAATCAAAACCAATCCTTCATCTCCTTGGATGAAAATAAAATTCCACAGTGCCCCTCTGAGTGGTTTAAAAACCAGTATCTTCACAAATGATGAGTAAAAGAATCTATAATCAGTATATTAGAGGATAGAATTGATTGAAAACCTAAAATACATACGGATATTTCCATCAATGAAGATCCTTGAATGCATACAGATGATTCTAAATTTTACACATGTTAGTATGTGATTGGGAATTCCAAGTGAAACATATTTTATACTTGGTAAATTAAAAAGAAATCATGAATATATCCAAAATATACTAAAAGAGTCATGGGGTAGACAATAATTCCCCCCAAAAGGGTGTGACAAGTCTGACCTCTCATCCTTCAAACCAATGTATGCTCTTAAGTATCTTAAAGTTCAAACTTAAAGAATGACTGTATTTGGAAAGAAGGCCATCTATGGATAGTAAAATATTTAAAGTTTCTAGTTCCATGAAAATTTCACAAGGAAACTGCCTTGGAACAGTGATTCATAAAATATGAACTCATGTTTCAAGGAACTACGAAAAAATTAACCTAGAAAAATTATAATCATATGTAATCAATTTATTTATCACAATAAACATTATTAATCAAAATAAAACATAAATCCATTCAATATATGATAAAAACAAGTCATCACAATCCATCACAGATGATAAGACAATGTCCAAAAATGTCAATGATTTTTAGTGGGTGATATTCCCATTAAAAAGAAAATATCGACATCGAAATAATAAAATAGTAGCATACATCATTTTCCAATCCCATTTATGTTAATATTAAACAGATTCAATAATATTTATTTATTATTAATTTTTCTATCATTAAAAGAAAGAAATTCATATGCCCACCCCATATGAAACCCATATAAATGAGAGACGAAGGCATACCTACCTCAATGAACATATGATTAGCACATCCACCTTGTGAAAAACAAGGGGTACACAAGGCTACATGGAAAAGAGATCTATGGGTGTTTGTTTCCCTTTGAATTTGGATTGACCTCGTTGATTGAAGGTTCAAACATTCCAATCAGTTTCAAACAGGTTTGTTCATAGAACAAGAAACATCCAATGATTCCATATCAATTCGAACATAAATTCCAAAGGTAGGCGCTGATTATTTGTGGACTGATGAGGCTTTGTAATTTTCTTTGGTCGAGAGGATGGGAGGTCGGACACATCACACCTTTTTTAGTGGAATTATTGTCTACTCTGGGACTTTCTTTATATATTTAAGTTATGTTTGTGAATCCTTATTACATTACCAAGTATAAAATGGGCATTCCATTAGTCTGACAATCAATTATTGATATGTAGGAAATTCAGAGAATCTTTTTTATGTATTCATGGTTCTTCATCGATGAATAATCATCTGTATTTTTTATGGATTCTTAGTTGATGGTATACATAAATAAATAAAAGTCTCATGGTCATTATGATGACCATACTTCATTTTAAGCCACTCAGTGGGGCACTTGAAGTTTATTTTCATTCAAGAGGACACGGATTATTTCAGAGTTGGGATCATACCCGCTGATGGGCTACCTACGTATCCTTTGATTTGGAAAAGGAATCAGAACCCACATAGTTCGAGTAAGGGAGTATGATGTTTAGGCATGATTTATTGAACAATGAAAGATGTCATGATTACTTTTACATTCTAAGATCACGTGAGTCATGATCGGTGTGAGAAACAAGAGTTATTGGTGAAACCAGACAATTGTGCCACGAAAGATGCAATGATATGGGGATAATGTGTGTATGACATCCCAAATAGAAAAGGATTAAGATTTACTTCAGGGATGAAATCAAAGAACAAGGTCCATAACGGTATATGTGCTTCATGGAGATTTGGATACTCTAATCTTGGGGCTTACTCTTAAGGAAGATGCCCATGTTTGGAGGGGACTTATTATTGTCTTTTACTCCTGAGAAGGAAGCCCATATAATATGAAAATTAACTCTAGGGCTTACTCCTAAAAAGGAGGCCTATGGTAATGGGATTTGAAAATTAAAGGGACTTGGGGCTTACTCTTAAGTAGGAGGCCTATATTTGAGACTGGGGATTACTACTGAAAAATAAATCACAGGTTAGAGGACATGGGGCATACTCATAAAGAATATTCTCAAATTAATAAAGATTTGGACAAGGGCTTACTCTTGAAAGGAGGCCTATGTTTAGGATTTATGTTTGGGGTATACTCCTAAGGAGGAGGCCCATATTTGGGAACATTAATACTGGGGATTACTCCTAAGGAGGATGCCTAGATTAGGGGACTTGGGGCTTATTCCTGAAGGGGATTCCCAAATTAATGAGAATTTGGACTCGGGATTACTCCTGAAAAGGAGACCCAGGTTAAGGATTTTCTCATCTTAAAGGATGTGGTTGAAAGAATGAACACTCTAACTTTAGTGAAATAAAGATGTGAAAATCACTATGTTTTGAGAAATGTTCCACAGAGCTCATTTCAGATAAGGAATTAAACCAACAAAACATGCCATAAATGGCTTTGAAGAGTGTCCTGAAGACTAAATCTTTAATAGGATAGGTGGAATGGTATAATAGGGGTGAAATGGGTAGGAAAGGCACCCAAAAAGATAGGGGCGTGCAAGTCCTGGTAGGTGCACAGGTACTGCGTGGGCGCACAAGTCTTGTTCGCAAAGGTATACCTGCGTGACACATGTGTACTTGTGCGATTTTTAGCCCTGAGAGTAATATTTGGGCGATCCTTGATCAAAGGCTTTAGAATTATCTCTAGAAGCTTTCCATTAGATGGCGCAGAAGTTATGGTGAAGAAGTAGGGCGGCGCTCAAGTGTGTCCATTTCCCTGAAGGGTAAAACACTTAGCCGCACAAGTGTTAGGGAATTCTAACATTTAGACCTTAATCCTCTTGTTTAGACCATCCATTCTAGGTAAAGAATTACCTTAGAAGTGTTTGGAAGCCCTAAAAAAGAGACTTGGGTGTTCAGAGCTCTGTATCTGAATTCTGGAAAAATTCCTCCTGAAATGGGAGGGGCACATGGTCTATTAATAGGCTAGAGAAGACCCAGGGTAGTTATCAGATAGGGTGCCCATGTCACATCTGCGACCATTAGGCATCGTGCAAGTATACTTGCGCAACAGTAAGGGAACATGTGAGACCCTGGGTCCTTTGACTCCTTTGTCATTCCTTTGTCGATTTTTTATATTTTCTTCAAAGGATGAATAACTTTGTGATAAGTCATTTTCCCTTTCCATTCATTTAAATAATGTGACAAAAATGAGTGTCAACAAATGTCCCCCCTCAGAGTTGGATCCAAAATAATAAGGTTGTAACTCTGAGGAAAAGAAGAAAACCATATGGAAAGAGTCATGCAGGTGTTTACTGTGCAATTTTCATCGCACATGTGCAAGTCACAAATGGATGGTGCGCACTGGATGGAGTGCACTGCCTGTAGGTGTGTAGGTGGGCAGGTTGGCCTATAAATATGCGATCATTTGTTGCGCATAGCAATGATTTCAGGATTTTCGAGCTCTCACCGCGCAGGTCACCTTCGCCGCGTAAGTTTCTCGTTTTTCCGCTATTTCTTCTCTATCGCACTACTGTCATGGTATTTGAACTTGCGCAGTTTTACTAGCGTGCCAAAAACATGCACAACACATTAACACTAGTGTGGCACATCCATACTGGCGCGCCAAGTTTAGACTTGTGCTCCTTAATGAATTTTCAAATTTTCTGAATTCCTTCACAAATTTTATGAAAAACAAAACCTATTTTAAAAGTTAATTTATTCCAATTTTGTGCAGATTTAATGGCTCCAAGAAGAATTGGAACGGCTGATGAACTGTCAAGGAAAAGAATTGATGAAATGATGGATATCATTGGCCACGATTATTATACCATCTGTGATAGCACTCTCCCAGATTTGGAAAAGTATTTGAAGAAATATCACTTTGATTTCCCACAAATCACTTATCTGCCTTTATATGTTTATGGTAATCTGTGAGAAGTCACTATTCCAGAAGAAAAGAACTATCTCACATTTTTGTGGTTTCAGAGTTATACCAACATTTCTTCAGCAAATATCAAATGTAAAGGAGGATTTATAAATGCTGGAACAGTGGAGAAGGCCCACATGATGCATCATAGCCCTTGTGTGCTAGATATGAAACCTCATAAGCCTGAGTTGCAACAACATTGTCATCCTACAATATTCTGAAATGCTCAGATGGATCAATTCAAAGGCTGGAATAAAAGTTGGGACTTCCATCTTGGGGGAGGTGTGAAGCCAACTTGGATGTGGGCATACTGGGTGCAACAAACTTGTACAGCGTTTGTCGAGGATCTGAAAATCATGGTGATATACGAAGCTATTTGGGTTGGGAAAACATATGTTTATAGACATGATAACTTCATGCCAGAGATACTCAGCCACTGGAGCCAAGAAACCAATTCATTCCATTTGACTAATGGTGACATAGGCATTAGTCTGTGGGATTTCCATAGGATCTCAGGGGCTCTAATTTTGGGTGATATGTATGATGAATTCATTCCTCCCAAGGTGACATGGAATGATTCAGAGAAAACTCTTTCTTTAGCTCAGGAATTATTTAAAATCATCCATAGGATCAAGAGCTCAGAGACCTCCCTAACTCATTCTAGAAAAGATATTCATCCAAAGGAGTGGATGAATATATTTAGAATTGAGAAGAAAGAGAACGATCCAAAGGAGAAGGAGCCTAAGGAAAAAGATTCCAAGATAAATAAATCCAAGGAGAAGAGGCCCACCCATCATACTACCTACCCAAAACCCGAGAAGAGGGGTGCTCTTGGAACATTCCTCCAACACTAGAAGTAGGAGACTTCGAGAAGTGGGGATATGGGGTAAATAAAAGGATCCAAAAAAAGATTCATCTGGCAGGCTTCATGGCTTTGTGGCTCAGCGTTTATCTCTTGCTAGTCAAGGATTCGAAGGTAGGCGTCAGGCCAGGGTCCTTTGTTATTGCGGAAAAGTTGGCTGAGGATAAAATGGTTGGGTTGGATACCCCCATTTTAGCAAATATTCACAGGCGTTGACTTCATGTCTTCATGGGTAAATCTTCTTTATGAATAGTGGGACCATTACATGTTTTATGGTGAAAGATCACCACTCACTTCAGGACTTACAATGTACAGAATGGATTGAAAATTCTTGGATGTTCTTTCAGGCCGTCAGTGCAAGCATTCTATGGAGTTTCTCCATTAGTTATTAATGCCTATGACATGAATGTGAGGCTGAGAATGTTTAACGAATTCAACTTATTTCCCAATGGAAATCCTCTAACTGGGCAGTTTGTTGATGATGGAACAACCCACTTGGATTTGAAGGAATACATGATAGCATGCAGTGATGGTGTGCTAGTTTCCAGGATTGACGATGAAATTATATGTGAGGCCTATGCTCCATATAGATTTTCACATCAATTCATGTGTCTACAACAGATTGTTGTTTCTCTCCTAGTACATGTCACGTTAGGGCAACATCTGATGGTTTCTCGACAACTGTGGCTGCTGACGTCAAGGGTGAAGACTGGGGTGGTATTTGATCTACCAGTTTAAAAGGCATCACATAACTTGACTATATGGTATGCCGAGCACTAGATAGCATCATACCCTATAGGGGTGCTGAATCACCCAGTTTATCATGTGGGGAAAAGGAAGAGAACTGTAGAGAATGGAACCCTTCCTCATGAAGGTGATGCTTCCCTACCTGAAGCTGATTCGCCAGATTCCTCTTCTAGGACTGATTCATCGGATTCCCGTGATGGGGATGATGAGGCACAGCAGGTGGCAAAGCGGCCTTATGGCCGATATAATCCTCCGGTTAGAATCAAGAGGCCTACTCCATCAACTCCTGGTGAGTTACATCATTGTGGTAATTTAATCAACATCACATTATAAAGCAATAAATCTTATTTTCTTATTCTCTATCTGTAGTTGCAGGAGATGGAAAGAAACTGAAATCAATGATTGTAGGACCTTCCTCGCAACCTTCATATCTAAGACCAGAGGTTTTCCAAACATGGCAGAGTTTATACTGTGGTGTTGAAACTACCTGGATAGATTTATGCGAGGGGTTACACCTCCTTGGAATAGGGAATCCTCTGTTTTTTATGGACATCAGTTTTGAGAATAACCCTGATGAAGTGAGGATTTATATTAGAGACATATAAATGATCATTTATGCCACTTATGAGTCCATTCCTGTCACCAAGAGGGTAAAGTAATTGATTGATCGTGGCTCCGCTGAGGGGACTGATGAGGAGTTGCACGATTACGTGGCTCCTTAAGATGTAAGGTTTCATTCCATATTTTCTTTGAAACATGATTTTAGTCGAAGATTTGTTACATAAGGGAGATATTTTCTTCATCTTGCAGCTTGAAAAGAAAGGAACTAGTGGGGTTCCTTCGCCACAATATAGCCCTGGTGGTATTTCCATCAGGGTTGCTGATGAATCTCCTCGCAAACTGGGTGAGATATCTCCACGCCAGTAGGCCATGAATGATGATTTGGACATGGCCTTCCATTCGCCTATTAAAATGCCAATAAGGGAGACTGTTGTAACTCTTAAAAATCCAAAAGGACAAAGGCGACGAAGGAGGAAGTCCACCGCTAAACACATTATCCGTAGTGGTAAGTCCTTCGGATAATCATGAATTTTAAACCATGAAAAATATTTCTCATTTTACATGGGATTACATGTGATTCTTCAATTTTACCTCTGAGGGAATGGATTGATCCTCCTTTAAGGAACACGGAGGGTGTTGTGGAACAAATGCAAGTTCAGGCTGACATGGCTGCTTCTGAAAAAGAGCCAACATCTACTCCTAGTACTGCTCCGGCTGCTGTTACAAGTAGAGAAGAACTTGTACCAAAATCATTGTTAGCCGTAGCAACAGAATCTGCCATCCTTCTTGAAGAAGCTGTCCAGGGCCAGGGGCCGCAATATGAGGGTCTCCATGAAGACACATCAAATGCTCCCACCGGTGAGACTAACTAGGATTATGAAATATCATTGGATTAAATGATGAATCATGACATGTATTCCAAAGAATTATATGATCATGATAAGTTATCATGTGATTGAAAAGAACTTGGGAGTGAGTGTTATCCTTCACCTAGTAAATTTTCTTATAATTTACACTTCTAATCATGACTAAAAATAATAGGCAGTTCCATCCATAGAATCTGTTGAACTGAAAATTCCTGAAGAGTGTGTGGACATTGATATCAACCCTACCAATGCAGAAACATTAGCTCAAGTTGAGATAAACCCATTAATCCTTCCTGAGACCCATCTTGAAGATCTTTTTGAAACTGGGAAAGATGGGGAGGAGTCTTCTCAAGCTTTTGATCTAATGTTTGGTAAATATTGTATTGAGTTTTCAAGATAGACAACCAACTTCCATTATACTATGAAACTAAACATACTTATAATTGATCAAACATGGCTATCATCATCAATGGCTAGAACTGGAGGTGAAGTCACAACCTCCACTCAAACAGTAGTAGAAGGTGATTCTACAAGGGTCAAGGGGGATGGAGAAGAACATGGAACTTCCCTAAGCGCATTTATCCCATATTACATGCCCCCCTATGATGATGATGTTGAATCATACCCAGAGGTTCTTAAGGCGCTCAGCTTTCCACGACGCAAGGCTTGTAACAAAATATTGAAAATCATATCTCATGTTCCTTTAAAAGATCTATCATTAAAGATCCTTTGATTGTCATCCCAATTCTTCATGCTAGGACTTGGCGGTTTTGGATACCAAGAGAACCGTACTGCGGTGAAACAAGTCTTCTTAAGATGGGAGCAGGAAAAAAAGTGTCGTGATGATCTGACCAGGGTGAAGCTTTCAGTCAGTATCAGTGAATTTGATGTTGTAGTATCCCAAGCTGAAGCTGACTAAGCTGCCAAGATGAAGGAGCTGAAGCATAAGATCAAAGATAAAGTCGTTTAGAAGATGCACCTTCATCAACAGTTAGATGATGTTACAAGGGAACTTGACAAACTCAATAATTCACTAGAGGGAGCTCAAACGAATGGTATGAAGACAATTGCAGATTCCAGGAAATCACTCCATCTGGATGAAAAGTGTGAAGTTTTTCGATTTCATGAGCTTCAAGTAGCTTCTAATGAAGCTCAGGATGTGGTTCACCAATTGAAGAATTATGTCGACAGCCATTTATAATTTCCTGAAAAAGCGAAGATACTCCAATCTATGGATGTCCTTCTAATTATTGTGCATCAAATGAAGAACTTTTTCACCTTTAATAATTTTCCACCTATTTTCCTACTACCTGCATTAAATGTTAGGTAAACCAATGGGCCTATTAAGAATAGTTTGATATTTACTTGGATTAATGTAAATAACCCTACAAACTTTGAACCTTTTAATTTCTCAATATTACATAAATCATAAAAAATGTATATTTAATGAGATGGAACATGAATTTTATTCATAGTTACTTTGTCTTTTGTGGGTAGTTTAAATTTATACATGTAGGACATAAAGTGGCTAATGTATAAGGTCAAAATAACTTTGACCGAAATGCATTATGATTGACTCAATTCCTTGAAAATTTCTCTGAAAACACATTACCATAATCATTTATGAGAGAAAATATGTAAGCAATGACTTAAGAATATTTGAATCTGAGGAATGATATGAAAAAGAGAAAAAAGTAATAATAAGAAGTAGTTTCCATGAAGGAAATAAAAATTATTTAACAAACCTTTTAGGGGGTTGAATTATACAGGGCCACATAAAGGCATTGGCTGCATAGTGAAATAAATAGCATCTTTTGGATGATAGGTCTGTTATGTAGACAGTTTATTCAAGGCCGCCTAAGGGCACATGCTGCATAGTCAGGAAAAATAATTCTCATAAATTTACTTTCCTAGTGCCAAAAATCCAGTGAAAGTTTATAAAGATTCAAATTTAACAATGTATAGAGTTTTCTGTATGGAAAAAGGTACTTGAATATTGAGAAGATATTTCCAAACAAGATTATCAAAGAACTGGATGAATATCACTCCTATGAAGGTCTGACCCAATCGTAGGGAAGGAAAATATAAACCATAGACATGAATACTTTCAGATCATGAGAAAGGATATGGGACAAGTATGTTAAGGATTGCTATTTTTGTGGATCCCTACATATTTTCATTAAGACAAATAAGGACAAAAGATTCTTTAGTCTCAAGATTGAAGTTACCAGTTTTTATCAAACCTGTTAGGGGGTTGAATTATGCAGGGCCGCCTAAGGGAATTGACTGCATAGTCAAATAATAGCATCTTTTGGC
This sequence comes from Viscum album, assembly GCA_963277665.1. Taxonomy (NCBI): domain Eukaryota; kingdom Viridiplantae; phylum Streptophyta; class Magnoliopsida; order Santalales; family Viscaceae; genus Viscum; species Viscum album. The sequence goes on from OY728145.1 coordinate 1,204,315,753, forward strand.
TGATAGGTCCGTTTTGTAGACTGTTTATGCAAGGCCACGTAAGGGTATGTGCTGCATGGTTAGGAAAAAGAAATCTCATAATTTTAGGCCTTTTGTGATTAGAAGATAAGAAAAGGTTTATGATGATCTTAAAATATTTAAGGATATGATTATGACACATAATGATGGGTATTGTACAATGTATGCAGAGATACACAGATCAATGCTAACCATAATCATGTTGTTGCTGGGTCTTGAAGTGAAATGATGGACTTCACTACGTATCCCATTAGGATGGGAATCAATCCATATGTAGTTCTTGAACTACAGTTTAACGTTGTGTGGGAAAAATGATTGGTGATCTTAGTTTAGGGTCATAGATCTTGGACCATTATAAGAAATACATAGTATGTGTTTTCATGAGACTTTCAGCCAAGGGACTGAAAGTGGAATTTGGAGTTAGGCCCCAAAGACTTGGGGTTGGATTCGAGGGACACTCGAACATTCCTACATATCATATAAGGATGAGAATCAAGCCAACGTAGTTGTAGAACAATCCTCTGTACAAAATTGTATCGTACATGTGAACGGTGAAAGGGGACATTAGTGCAATGATGATTTTACCCAAGATAAAATGTTCAGGCATTTCCATGTATGTACCTAGTCTTTGTAATAAAACATGACTGAAAAATCAATGTAAATAATCGTTCCCTCTCAAGTGAGGGTATCAAATAATATTGTAGTTTATTGCCGTACATGAAAAAAAATTTACAGTTTAACATCATATAGAAAGGATAAAAGTGAACCAATCTAAAGATATTGATTCTGAGGAAGGTTTCACGAATCAACATCGTATAATATAGAGGTGGACCGATGTGAAGAGACTGGTTTTGGGCAGGAACCTTGGGAGGCTGCCTACGTACCGAGCCTGGAAGGTGGGGATCAAAGTCTGCGTAGTTCAATTAAAGAATGAATTAATGAGCAAGTTGTTCTAGGGGACAACAACCTAAAAAATGATGTTGGGACTTATGCATGGTTAGAAGCCCAGAGAGAGTGTTATGGTTGAAATTTGCTCTAAGATCATGTCAGTCATACTCGGTGTGAGAAACCTGAAGTAACAACAACCATAATGCTACACAGTTTAATGTCATGTAGGACATATAAAGGGACTATGACGTTTAAATTCTTGCAGTTAAGAATATTGGTGCTACATAGTTTAGTGTCATGTAGTAGGGACAAAGTACAGTTTAATGTCATGTAGGATGTATAAAAGTACTTTTTGTATAGTTTATCGTCATGTAGTTAGGACAATGGGGACAACACAGTTTAATGTCAGGTTGGACAAAAAGGGGACTGTGCAGTTTAATGTCATTCAGTAAGGACAAAAGAGAAAATATTTTAAGGTCATGTTGGACGTATCAAAGAATTTTTTCATAGTTTAACACCATTATGGATGAAAAAGGGATGATACAGTTTAGCGTCATGTTGGACGAAAGTGCGAATAGTTTAAGGTCATATGCATGGACCGTTGGTTATGTAGTTTAGCATCCTGTTGGAAGAAAGGGACTTGAAAATATTTTAGGGTCATATTCAAGGAATGTTGCTGTATAGTTTAATTTCATATTGAAAGGATGATGAAGGGGACACATTTTAACATCATGTTGGATGAATTAGGGAACTTTTTCACATTTTAACATCGTGTCGGATGAAAGTAATGAAAATAGTTTAAGGTCATATGTATGGACTGTGGATGATGCAGTTTAACGTCATATTGGACGTAAGGAATGTGAAAATCGTTTAAGGTCATATTCATTGACCATTGTTGTATTTTGTGTTCACACAAAAGATTTTTTCAGAAATCTAGCATTGGTTGGAGTAGTGATGAGTTCTCCATCGATTGAGAATAAAGAATAAGCTTCATTGGAGTAGACGTTATGTGTTGAGTAAGTTCCTTCCCATTTTGGCTCAAGCATGGGAGGTTTCTTTCCTGGTATCATTGGAGTTCTGAGAACTAATACCAATTCCCCCTGAGTGAATGAATGAAGATGAACTTTTTTTGATGAAAGATCGTGTTATTCATTTCTGATAGACTTCCAAGTGGTGCAGAGTGCACAATATTTTCTCATTTAACTATTCCAAATCATCCAATCGACTTTGATATTGTTCATTGGTAGATGATTGATCATAAATGGCTACTCTGAGCGAAGGTAATTGAACTAAAATGGGAAAGATGACTTATGTTCCATATACCAGTGAATATGGAGTTGACCGAGTTGCAGTGCGGTTGGTAGTCTGATAAGCCCATAAAGCTTGAAAGAGTTTATCAGGACATGATTTCATATATTTATCCACCATCATCTGCAGTATATTTGACATAGTCTTGTTGAAAGCTTCTATCTGGCCATTGGCCACTGCATGACACTGAGATGAATGATTGGATTTGATGTTGTATTCTTGATACAACTTCTTCACCTCGGATGAACAGATGTTGGTGCCATAGTCCATCAATATGGTATGAGGGACACCAAATATGGTAATGATGTTAGACTTGATTAAGCTAACAATGATTTTATAACTTACTTTCCTAATAGTTATTACCTCTTTCCATTTGGAAAAGAAATCAGTAGTAGTAAGAATATACTTAAAATTCTTGGCCGTAGCTGAAGGGTAAGGTCCCACCTCATCCATTCCCCATGTGGAAAATGGCCACGAGTATTTAGCTGTATGAAGCAACTATGGAGGTTGATTAATGAAGTTGGAATTACATGGAATGAATTATACTTATTTGTGAAATCAAAACAATCTTGTATAATTGATGTCCAAAAGTATCCATGTGTTCGAATCTGATCAAACAATCTATGTCCAGACTGGTGGGCACCACAGACTCCTGCATGCACTTCTTTCATTACATCCATTGTCTCTTCACCATCAATTCATATGAAGATAAATCCATCAAAACCACACTTTTAGATATTATGCTCTAGGTGATCTAGGCCATCATAAAGAGTAACATTGAACACACGTCACCAGATTTGTTCTTTCCCAGCTCTATCAGGTGGAAGTGTTCTATTTTGAAGGTATTCCCTGATAGGTGACATCCATCCTGTAGTATGACCATATGGTTCAAGAATGGGACTAATTTAATTGATTTCATCTATTCTAGATCGAACATAATGTGAAATTGTACGACGGTGGGAAAAATTGATGGTTGTATCGTCCTGATTTGGATTTTCCAAAGCTGTGACTATATTAGCTAGTGCATCAGCTTTAGCATTTTCTGATCAAAGGACATAAGAAAAAGTCGGTTCCGAAGGGAATTCCACCATTAACTCTCTGACGTAATCATAAAAAAGGATTAGTTATTCTTTTCTGATGGCATAATCCCCATTGACTTGTTTGATTACCAGTTCTGAATCACCTTTCACCTTTAAGTGAATCACTTGTGCTTGAAGTGCCAACTCAATCCTGAAATGAGAGCTTGGTATTACACTTTATTATTTGTACCACCTTATCACAATAAGAATGAACAAGGTAACACAACTTTTTTTGGAGAAATGAGCACAATTCCTAAGCTAACATTGATGAATTTAGGATTTTCCATTTTCCCCCCAGTTAGACTTCTGGAAGCACCAAAAAAATAAATTTCCCATTCCTGAGGACTTTCTTGAAAAGAGAATTCTTCCTCATATTGGAGTTCAATATATGAAGATGTGTCTTCCACTAAAGGGTTTTTATCCAGGAAATTAGCTAGATCTTGGCCCTTTATTTCCATTTGAAAAACATACTGAATGTCGAATTGCTACAAAATAACTACCCACCTGTCCAGGCGTCCTGTAAGCATTGGACGACTATAGATGAATTTGAGCAGGTTAATGAGAGATACCAATTGGACCTCATGATGTTGCAGGTAGTGTCTCAACTTCTGAACTGCAAAGATTAATTCCAGGCAGCACTTTTAAATACTTTAATACCAGGTTTCTGCTTCAAGCATAGTCCGACTGAGCTAGTAGAGGCTGTTTTCATTCAAAGAATCATTCTACTAAGAAAGAAAGGCACCCAAAGATCACTCTAAAGTTGTCACATAGAAGAAAATTGATCTTCCTTCAACAGGTGACATGAGTACCGGTGGACTCAAGAGGTATTTCATGAGAATATCGAATGCTTCATGACATTCTTGTGTCCACTGTTAAGTGACTCCATTCTTCATCAATATGGTGAAGGGTAAACTTTTTCCAGCCAAGTTGGCGATGAAACGCCGAATATAGGCAAAGTGTCCTTGAAGTCCTCTTAATTTTTTCAAATTTCGAGGAGGTGATATAACAAGGATTGACATTGTCTTCTCAGGATTGACATCAATACCACGATGGCATAAAAAAATGACGAGAAATTTTCCTAAGGTTACCCCAAAAGCACATTTTAAGGGGTTCATCTTCAAATTATGTTGTCGAAGCTTGATTAATATGACTTCAAAATTAGCCATGTGATTTGAACATTGTCTGGATTTGACCACCAAATCATCCACATAGCATTCAACAAACTTCCCTAAAAAGGGTTTGATGATACGATGCATGGCATGCTGATATGTTGCACCTGCATTCTTTATGTTAAAGGGCATTACCCGGTAGAAAAACATACCATGAGGGGCTCTAAAGGCTGTGGATTCCTCGTCTTTTGGGGCCATTCATAGTTGATTATATCTGGAATATCCATCCATGAAGGAATGTGCTTCATAGTTAGATGTTGATCAATTAAAAGTTCTATAATCAGAACTGGGAAATCATCCTTAGGACAATGCCGATTAAGATCTCTAAAATCAATGAAAACACTAATTTGTCTGTTCTTCTTCTTTATAGGGACAATATTATCCAACCACATGGGATATTGAACTTCTCTGATGACGTTAGCTTTGATAAGCATATCCAATTCAGCTTCAATTTTGGAAGCATAAGTTGGTTGTGTTCTTCTCGTGGCTTGCATAAATCCTCGATGTTCTTCTGGTAAACACATATGATGAGTAGTAGCATCAGGATCAATCTCGTGCATCTCTATATAGTTACAAGAAAATATGTCTCGATTTTGATTTAAAAAGGAAATATATATCTCTTGTTCTTCAAGATTCATGGCTGCACTGATTAAAGTGTTGTTTGGATCTTCTATTGTACCCAGATTTATTTCTCTGAGTTCATCCACGGTGGAAGAGATACCTTCTTCAAATGCTAGAGGAGCATCTCTAATATCATCCTCTTTTTCTTCATCATGTGTTATTTCTTCTATTTATACTTGCATAGTAGATGATGATGCAGAATTTTCATGATCAGAAGAGATGTCAAAATATGCACATCTTGAAGAAGAAACTTCCATTTCCGACCTGATTGATGATGAATGGTTTTATATGGGTAATAAAGAGGAGATGATGGATTGAGAATCGACATCATCGTTCACCTCGGATGTTGCTATAACTTCTTCTGGTCTTATTGGAAAATTATAGACTTGCTGGATTTCAGCATATGAAATGAAGACATCTCCATTTGAGCTTTGATCATTTCTTTGTGGGTTACCAATTTCTCCCATGTTGTCTGGTTTGATAGCCGTAATTGATATTATCAATCTTTCCATAAGAGTATTTTGATTTGGGTATATCCTGTCAATTTGACTAATAGGCAACACATAATCTATACTCACATGTGTAAATGGATTTACTGGAATCTTCTCCAAACCATACGAAGCATTAAATTTGGTAATCTTCATTGTTGTGGATTCATCCTTTCCCTTCATTTGGTAGAATTCCACCTCAATGTATTGAGATTAAAATGTCTTGAATGGGCCTTATCACCATACAATGTCCCAACATGACCATAAAAACAATATTTGAGACATTGATGGTATGATGAAGGGATATCTGCATGTCGATGTAGCCAGGGTCTTCCATGAATGATGTTGTAGGCTGAGTCTTGATCAACAACCATGAAATATGAATTGAACACAAGATATCCAAAATAAGTTCTGAGTGTAATCTTTCCCATTGGTTCTTGTTCATTTTTATCATATCCTTGAAACATTAAAGAAGAAGGTGATAAATCAGATTCTGTGAGGCCCAATCGATGAAGTGTATGAATGGGCATGAGGTTGACTCATGAATCATTATCAATGAAAACTCTTCGGATGTCTATTCCATTGACCTTTCCAAATAAGTACAAAGGTCTAATATGTCCATGCACAACATCATATTCATCTTCATCAGTAAAAGATATTACTTCATGGAATTATGCAGGATTATTCCCTACATGGTAGACTTCAGTTACAAAAATTTCTATTTCAAACTTCTGAGAATTTGACAATCCCTCAATGAGTGCCTCTCGAAGATCCTTTGATAAATTCATGGCATCCAGAATTGATAACTTGGACGGTACTTGTGCCAGGTGTTTCAATATATCATATTTCTGATCCAAAGGTTTGTGTTTCCCAACAGGAACATGTGGTTTAGCAGGTTCCATGAATGTTGATTCCTTGGAATTTGATGCATCTTATACTGGGATAGGAGTTGGTAATACTCCTGGCATTGGAAGATTAGACCGATTATGTCTATTTACTTGCTGAGAGGAAGAATATGGAACCATCAACCAATCTTCCAGAATAATTGTGCTAGGGCTAAGTCTGCCTTGTGTGGAAGAACTTTCTTATTCTTGTTGAACTCATTGAAGGGCTCTACCATGAGTTTCTGCCACATACATGGTTCTAGCATGGGTAGAATTGGAATAGTGGCCTCTAAAAGATCCACGTCTTCCCCTTTATCCTGAACCTCTAGAAATTCCTCTGATTCCTCTATTTGATATAGGGAATTCGAGCTTATTAAAATTGAAACTGTTACTGGCATAAAGATCTGTTAATTGAATCATATTAAAAGAACCTAAAATCAACTCTTCATCCGATGATGACTCTTCCTAATTTGCCAGTTTAGGCTGTGTCGTTTGGTGTGGTGGTGCTCGTGAATTTAAGGTAGATGGCACGAAGTCTTCCAGAGTCAAGGACAACATAGGCTTTAACACATACTGATCATCTTCTGATTATTTTTCTTTTTTGAATCATACCGTTTCTTTGAGGATTTTCCCTCTGATGATGAAAGATTTGCTGCGGAATTCATGGTAGAAGGCACAATTGGTTTCTTCATTTGCGTTTGAAAAATAACATGAGTTCGGTTGATCATCTTTCTTGACATCCAATCATCATATTTTTGTGCATTTTTATTCTTAACTTCATCCCACTCTCCTTCCTCCTCTAGAACTATAGTAGTTACACATGGTACTTGAGCGGAAGAACCTTTTAATTTGACTTGTCCCAAGTCTACCAACTTTTTCAAGAGGTATTTGAAGACAAAAAATTCCTAGATGGGATTCCCCAACATTTGATGAAAGGGAAATAATTGGGACAGTCTTTATCTCATTCCTTGTTTGGCCTTTTGGGCATTGGCCACTGAACAAAATTATTTTACAGATCCCAAATGAAGTAACCATGAACTTGTTCATTTCAAAAAGAGTATTTATTTCTCTTCAGATCTTCAAATTTTTTTTATCCTTGATCTCATTGATCGTCTTGATGAAACAACCTTTGTTTTTGGCACTCGGGAGGTGGAGCCCTTCGAGAAGATGAAGGTTTTGAAGTAGAAGTAGGTACAGGTGCTTTTTTAAGCATAACTGTAGTAGTCTCTTCTTTACCCATTCTCTTTCATGAGCTAATGGAATTATACAAGCCTTATCCTTAGTCTATCTAAGAGAATATTCAATCTGTTCAGTGATTGAAATATGGTCTCAAAACCCTTCTATATATTTCCCAGGGATCAACAGCGTGCGAAATTCATCATGAAGATTTTCCACACAGATTGGCAACAGTTCATTCTGAGGGAGTGCTATGCTTAGGGAATATGTTATTCTCTTCCTGCGAGCATTGAAATCTGAGATCCATTCATTCTCCCTTTTCATACAGATTGTAAGATCAAAAACTATTGTCTTTGGCAACGTTGAGCTAAACTGAAGAAGGAATTTTTGGAGAAGATCTTCCCACCCGGTAATTGACCGTGATCGAAATCTTTTATACTAAACAAAATTTGGTCCTTGCAAGGTTTGCACGAAGCATCTGAGTTTCACTATTTCTTGCTATTATGGAGTTCCCATCATAGGATTGCTACAAGACATGTAATGCGTCAAATGCTATTCAGGATCACCTGATCCATTGAAAATAGGGAATATAGGGTTCCAAAAACATGACGGGGAAGGATTGAATCTACCCATTCAGGGTAAGCTCTCTTTTCTTGTTGAACCTATGCACGATTCCCTTCCATAGACTTTAACTGAGCTGTTAATGACTCAATGGTAGTTATTAACATTTGAGAGACATCTGGTTGAACTTGGACTTGGGTAGGTGAAATAACTGGAGCTCGTACAAATGTGGTTGTTGGTACTGCAACTGATGGTAGCACCGCCAATTGTTGTTGCACTTGACCAATAGGATTATACCTATGAGGGTGTATTGATAGAGGAGGGTATTCATGATCCAACTCAGTAACTAATACAAACTCCCTTGATTGACTGACTCCAGCATGCTTATGAGGAAGACTACCTTGAAGTAGTTATGCGTTCAACCTCCTCAATTCCTTCATTTCTACATCTAGTTTTGCAAATATTTTCTCTAGTGAGAGAGATTGGCCTTCTCCAGAGGAAGGATATGTAACCTGATTTTTTCCCTTCCCTTGTTTGATCCCATTAGGAGAGGGGGAAGTGGGTTATTTGAAAGAACACCCAGATTTTGGGTAAACCTTTGATATCGTGTAAACATACATTCTTCATTTGTGTCTGTGCATACAACTTCATGAACATGAACCTCTTCATCTGATCTCTCTCAATGAGCCTCATCTGGTTGATCAGCAACAACAGCATTGATGACATTAATTGAGTCATAATGCATTGCATCCCTTATTTCAGCATTTCTGTGATATTTTCTTCTTCCATGTCTCTGATGAGAAATTTCCTTTCATTGATTCCATCCCTCCGGATCTTCTTGGTGAACCGTAATTTGGAGAGAGTCTCTTGATAATTTCTCTCTTAGTTCATATTGGGGCTTCTTCCCAAACCGAGAGAGGACCGAATTTCTTTGAGGGAGGAATTGTGGATTTTAAAAAGTCCCCAGTCCGGTGGACTGGGGTTGTTCCTACTATTACCGCTCAACTCCTTGAATCCAATTTTTTTAATCTGAGGGTTGTTTTAAAATAGTCCCCAGTCTGGAAAGCTGGTGTGGCTCTTGACATGCTATGACTGAGACTTCTTAAAATCTCTCTTGATATTACGGACCTTGGTCAAGAAATTAGATGGATGCATCAATCAATATCCACTTTTATCACCCGATTCAAAAGACCATTGGATGATTTCTGACACTTCTGTCACTTGATGATGTGCTTTCTCCATACGAGAGACCTATTAAATATTCTCATTTGCTTGATACAGGAGTAATTCAACAAATTTTTCGATGTATTATTGATTTTGAGAGGAATTAGTTAAAGATCGTTCTTGGGAAAGCCTTTGATTACAAATAAAGCCAGTTGATTGTGTCCAGCCAGAAGCAATACCATTGCATGAGACCATTTTCGACGGTCTTTGCTGATTGGAGAGCACAGTGAAATTTAGTGCTCCATTAACACCCCATCCTCTAACATGAATACCAGAGGGGGTATTGGCAATTAACTGGTGCAATATTCTTAGTGCAGCAAGGCATGAATGTTGAAGGGCTCTCTACTGCTTTTAAGCCTTCGGATATCGAGAGACTGATAGAGATGACAAATCAATATGACGTTGTTACCCTTCTATTATCTAAACATGATTTTCATATTCATCATATGATAATAATATATTTTTCAAACGACAAAGAGTTTTCCATATATTGAGGTGAATATCATGAATTCCATCTTCCGTCAATATCTTCGGAATGTTATACTGAGAGTCAGCCAGAGGCCAAAACATGATTGGCACATCACCTTTCGCCAGTTGTTTTCTCATGATCAATATTTCCTCTTAATAATTCAATGAAGATTATTCTACCTGATTTGACCAGAGATGGTGCTTCCTTGTTGCTTTATCTGATTCAACAATATTGGTAGAGAAATCCCTCATCAAACTAGAAGATGCATGACTTAGGGGTGGTTCGGAGAACGACCTACACCCTGGGCTATCTTATTGTTGATAAAGTATTTCACCTGCTAGCGATGAATCATCAGACTTGACTGGTTTTGAATTTGCAAGTGCCTCAAGATAAGAGGGCTTTCTCGGCACTACATTGTCTAATGGAGCATTTTCCGGGCAATGTGCATCACTAATGCGGACATGAATTTCGTAGTGAAATTCATCATCATGGGGAGGACCACCATGGTGGGTTACAGTAAAAGATGAGATCTCTTTCTCCTTGATCTTCTAGCCACACATAGGGTTATTGTAGATCTCATCTGAATATGAAACTTCAAGGTCGACTGAACTGTCTTGAATCAAGCCTTCATGAGGAAGTGTATGTTGAAGAACATCTGAATTAATCTTCCCACTATTGAGAAATGAAGGAGTAGAATCTTGAATTCTAACAGATAACTGTCCGAGGGCTTCAAGAACACCATCATCGAGCAAGGCCTTGTTACAGATTGGCTCATCATCTCTTGACTGTGCTGGGCAGATCTTTTTCTTAGATGCCTTCTTACTCACCTTTGAAACCACTTGTTGACCAAAGTGGCTACTCTGAGTTTGTGAATATTCCTGATTAGCAGGAAAGGAAAGGTTAGGCTGACGATCTCTACTCAAATCAGGTTTATGTGCCTGACTTGGTTGTCCGTATTGATATGGGGGAGTATGCCCCACAACCCTCTTGGACTGGAGCAGATGTGTCTGTCTGTTCCAGAGGGAACTATTGATGAGTCACTCCACTGGTAGGGATAGATTTATGGGTCATTCCCTGAGATTTTGCTGAAGCTCTTATAATATCCTGGAAAGCATCCAGAATATGAGCAGGGATTTGTTTCAGCTCTTTCACCATTGATAAAATATGATTGGCGACTTAAGCTGCTGGAACGGGGATATATGTCCATTCTGGGCTTGGGGTAGGTGTATATACCTGCTCCTGTCCTCCTTTTCCTATCAGTGAATCCTGACAGTACTCAAGTGTGGTGGAAGAAAGTTGAGTCTTCCTCCTGTTTGTCGTCAGATCTTTTCGACTGATTTCTCATTGTGCTACCATGTGGGACTATTGGTAGGATTGATCAATACTAGCAGGTGTATGTTCCTGCTTATTGAACTTTACTGAACGTGGTTGACGAGCTCCATCATATGTTGTCAGATGAGCCTTCCGACTAGCTGACGATGTATAAACAGGTATATGTTCCTGCCTATAGTACTACACCGGAATTGCCAGGTAGGATTGGCGTGATGCTGCCAGACGAGTCTTCTGGACAATGGAATTAAAATGGGCAGGTGTGTGTTCCCAGTCATTACTTGCCACCAAATTAGGTTGGTGTACTTCTCCGGAGATGGCAGAGATGAGAACCTGCTCACTGTTAACTAGATTTCGCCTCTGGCGATTCATCTTGCCTGCTTGGGTTCGAGGAACCTGAGCCAAACACCTAGAGACGACAAACTCATCATGTTGAGGGTGCACTGTCACACGAGTATGGTGGCGAATGTTGATGGGAGCCCTTAGGAAGGACTTCTGCTTCCTTGAATTATTTCCCTGAGGGACCTGCTCATTCTCCTACACAGAATATGAGAGTGAATGGTTATTGAGTTCTGGGGATAACCACCCAAAATGGTTGGAGACAATAGTTAGCACCACCTGATTCTTGATTGTTGGTCACCGCTGTCCGGACGACCTGGGTGAATTGTTCACTTAGAAGGCTTGTCGAGCAACCTTCAGAGTTGGAATGGTACCGTGTTGACAGTACTCCTTAACCAGCGCATTTGATACCCAGCGTTGAAGATGCTGTGTAGGTGATGTCATCCTCAGAGAGGACGATGATCCAACCGGAGTAGCAATAGTGGCATTTGCAACAGCAGTATTCACATGTGTGAACATGAGAGCATCCATTTCATAGAATGCAGAAAATCTTGGAAAATAGTACATGTTTGATATAACAGACGTAATCAGGATAAATTCATATACTACATATTTAGTATTAGCACATATGTTATTGATTGTCTTTGTTGGCCCTCTCATTGAGTTTAAATAGGGTCTTAATAAAAAAGTAAAACATCATTATATCATGGTTAGGGATTCACGTCAGGTTCACCATTTTTTGGTTCCCTTGGAATTGGGGATGGCCTCGTTGATTGAAGGTTCAAAAATTCCCATCGGTTTCTAAAAGTTTTGTCTGTAGAACCAGAAACATCCAATGATTCCATATTCATTCGAACCTACATTCGAAAGGTATCCACTCATTAGTTGTGGCTTGATCAGGCTTATGAATTTTCATAGGTCTAGAGGATGGGAGGTAAGACTCATCACACCTCTTTTAGGTGAATTATTGTCTACTCGGGACTATCTTTATAGATTTAATTTGATGTTCGTGAATCCTTATTACATTACCAAGTATAAAATGATATTTCCTTTAGTCGAACAATCAATGATTGATATGTAGGTAATTAAGAGAATCTTTTATATGTATTTGAGGTTCTTCATTGATGATTAATCATATGTATTTGTTAGAGATTCTTAGTTGATGGCATCCTTATATAAATAAATGTCTCTTGGTCATTATGATGACGATAATGGTTTTAAAGACACTTAGTGGGGCACATGATGTTTATTTCCATTCAAGAGGACATGGATTATTTCAGAGTTGGGATCGTACCCGCTGATGGGCTACCTACGTATCATTTATTTTGGAAGAGGAATCAGAACCCACGAAGTTCCAGTAAGGGAGTATGATGTTTATGCATGATTGATGGCTCAAATAAAGATTTCATGACTACTTTTACACTATAATCTCAGGTGGGTCATGCTTGATGAAAATAACAAGAGGTATTGGTGAAACCAGACGATTGTGCCACGAAAGATGCAATGATATACGGCTTATGTGTGTATGACTACCCAAATAGATAAGGATTAAGATTTAAATCAGGAATGAAATCTAGGAACAGTGTCCATAAATGTATATATGCTTCATGGAGATTTGGAAACTCTAATCTTGGGGCATAATCCTGAGTAAGATGCCCAACTTCGGAGGGGACTTATTATTGGGTTTTACTACTAAGAAGGAAGCCCAGATCAAAAGGAAATTAAGACTGGGGCTTACTCCTGAAATATAGGCCCAGGTTAAAGGGGTTTGAAAAATAAAGGGACCTGGGGCTTACTCTTAAGGATGAGGCCCATATTTGAGAATGGAGCTTAATCCAGAAAAGGAAGACCAGGATAGAGGACTTGGGGCTTAATCCTATTGAAGATTCCCAAATTAATGAAGATTTGGACTGGGGCTTACTCCGGAAAAGGTGGCCAAGGTTAAGGAATTATGGTTCGGGCTTACTCCTAAGTAGGATGCCGATATTTGGGAACTTTGAGACTGGGGCTTACTCCTAATGAGGATTCACAGAATAGGAGACATGGGGCTTATTCTTGAAGGGGATGCCCAAATTAATGAGAATTTGGACTAGGGATTACTCCTGAAAAGGAGGACCAGGTTAAGGATTCTCTCATCTTAAAGGATGAGGTTTAATGAATGAACTATCTAACTTTAGTGACATAAATAGTTGAAAATCACTATGTTTTGAGAGTTGTTCCACGGATCTCCTTTCAAATAAGGAATTCAACCAAGAAAACAAGACATAAATGGATTTAAATAGTTCCATGAAAACTAAATCTTGAATATGAGAGGTAGAATGGCATAAGAGGGGGGAAATGGGCAGAAAAGGCACCTAAAAAGATAGGGGCGCTCAAGTCCTGGTAGGCGCACAGGTACTGTGTGGGCATGCAAGTCCTGGTCACGCAGGTATACCTGCGCGATACATGTGTATTTGGGATATTTTCAGCCCTTAGAGTAATATTTGGGTGATCCTTGGTCAAAGCCTTTAGAATTATCCCTAGAGGCTTTCAGAAGATGGTGCGCAAGTTATGGAGAAGAAGTAGGGCGGCGCGCAAGTGTGTTTATTTCCCTTAAGGGTAAAAAACATAGGTTCACAAGTGTTAGTGAATTCTAAAATTGAGACCTTACTCCTCTTGTTTAGACAATCCATTCTAGGTAATAAATTACCTTATAAGTATTCGAAATACCTAAAGAAGAGATTTGGGCGTTTAGAGAACTGTATCTGAATTCTGGAAAAATTCCACCTAAAATGGGGGGGAAACAAGGTCTATTTTTAGGTTGGAGAAGACCCAGGGCGGTTATCATTTAGGGCGCGCACATCACTTGCGTTACAATTAGGCGGCGTGCAAGTATAATTGCGTGACAGTAAGGGAACTTGTTCGACCCTAGGTCCTTTGACTCCTTTTTCATTCCATTGTCGATTTTTGATATTTTATTCAAGGAATGAATCACTTTGTGATAAGTCATTTTCCCATTCCATTCCTTTAAACAATGTGACAAAATAGAGCGTCAACATTGTTACACATACGCATGGATATACAGGGAAAAGGTTTGAGGATTCCATGTATTAGGATAGGATGGTAAGGGAAGAACAAAGGAATATTATCCAGCCTTGAAGTATCAGATCTGAGGATAACTGGGTTAGAAACTATTTTCAATTCCCTATTAAAGGTGAATCATGACCAAGACCACGTTCATGTCCTTTTAAAATCCCTTGGATTTTAGAAAGATAGTAGATATGATTTGTGGTACTTAAAATGGCTTCATAATCAAATAAATGTGGTTTTTAACTCAATTTACGTCAAAGTAAAAATATAAAGTGTGAATCTAGAAAAACTGGGAAAAAATATAATTTTGATAAACTTTCAGAAATGAATCACCAATGGGTGAATAACAATCATGAATCACCTATAAAAGATTCAGATGAACATATTCCACTAGAAATTCACTGTTATGTGTGTCACGATTCAGTTATCTATCATTTGGTATATCACTGGTCGGGGACTCACTATTCCATGAGAAGTTAATTAGTGAAAAATCGTTCTGTGAACTCCATTATGTGATTCACTGTTTGGTGAGTCACTATTTTGATGTGATATTGTTTCGTGATTCATTATTCGATGAGTCTATGTTGGGGAGCCAGCATTGGACGACTCAGAGATAGCGACCTAACCTTAGCGACTCAGAGTTACGAGTCACTGTTGCCTCCCCAAATAACTCAACCAACATATTTTCATGAATTTATGAACCAGAAAGGTCTGGTTCATTACATCAGATATGTCTCAAACTATTCTCATCCTTGATAATTCATAAACAAACCCAAATGAAAGAGTTGTCTGAACCATCACCTCGTAAGATACCTCTCAAGGATATTTATATACATGAAAAAACCTTTATGAATTTGAATCCACAACGTCCAAAGATAAAACACCGTATGTTTAATGAAATCTAGATTGAAGCCATAAAATCTAAGAAATCCTCTTTCGACATATACTACCCCAACCAATCACAAGACATACCAGAGAAGCTCAAAAAGACACACTATCATAACACACAAATCTAGAAATTTCTTCCTCCATGTAAATATATTATCCTCTATGGGAGGAACTATATCACCCAAATGGTATTATTCACATCCACATTAGTGCTTCTTTATTAGAAATCAGGTCCTCCCATCTTCATATTTGAGGAATTTATTACAAGTTACAAAATAATGATATAACTTAACTCATTGCAAACAAGGTTCAAACTTCTTAATAATGTAAACTAAAAAACAATGTGTATTGGGAACACATATTTGCTTCACACTACCATGTACTCTAATCCAGGACAACATTCATCCACAACATGAAATCCATGGTAATGACCCATCCAAGCATCAGCATCCATCAACGATCCTGGATCTCTACTGGCCACTCTATAAATGTCATTTCATCTTTGATATCCAACTCTCCCAAATCAATGACATTTGTGTCATCTTGAATATACCGATAATGCTAGGATATGTTAAAGACATCATGGTTCCTCGACAAATGTGGTGTTAGATCCAATTGACATTCAACATCACTAACTCGCCCGAACACATCTATGTTTCTAATGATCCTAGGAGAAATATTACTACCTCGGTTGATCCTCTTCTAACCATGTCAAGGGGAACCATCAGAAACACATGGTCCCCAATATCGAAATCCAAGGAAATCCTATAGAAATTTCCATATGACTTCTTCTTGTCCATTTCTTCTGTCATCCCTTCATCTACTTGTTGAACCTTTTATATTGAGATATACACAACCTTGTGGAAAAATGATGTTTCTCCAACATGTATTCAGTATATGGGTGAATGACAAAGTCCTGCGTAAAATTCATAAAATTTATTCATGCAAATGGAATTTTGGTGGCTATTATTTTGAAAAAACTGTACCAAATAAAAGAGTAACATACAAGATTTGGTGAAGTCCAAGATGCACACCAGCAATATATCCTTCAAAATCTATATAGCCCACTTAGACTGCCCATCCATCTAAGGGTTCAAAGATGAAAATGGGAATAACTGGGTGCAAAAATAATGATGTAATCACCACCATATATGTGGGATAATATGTGTGTCCTACTCTAAGACAATGTATATTAGAACTCCAACAAGAAGAACTACCTCAACCACATATCTCCTTGCACAGTAATCTACTACTCCTGACACCCTAATAGCTATGAAGTTGGTTGATTTCTTTAGTCGATCTAGTGCATCCTAGATACCATCACAGCCTACCCAATCCCTAGTTAACACTACAAATAAATCCAATAATATGTCATCCCACATCCACTTTGGGACATCTACGGGATTCAAAAAACCACTAGGAACATAGTGCTCGACCTTCACCTACTGGCACATTATGAACATTTCCATAGACTCAACCACATCCCATTTCATCCCGAGACACCAAAACCTCTCATTCCATCTACGGTACATCTTAGAAACACTTGGGTGTTCCTATATGGGTGATCTATAAAACTCATGGATTAATCCCTCACAGATCACCCCTATAACAAAAAAGCATCCCATGAATCAATATCTGTTTTTGACAATCCTTCGACCATCCTTCCAGAGAATCACAATGGTCAACGTGATCGTGCATCACCTCTACCTTGGAATCTCTCCAATGAGTCTCCTCAACCTATTGAATCAGAGAAGACTACATTTTCATTAAAAAATAACCTTTCTACTATCATTTCCTTTATCTATTTTCAATGCGGCCAAATCCTCAATTACCTTCCATGCATCTGTATATTCTCAAAAATAAACTTCCTCCTATGACATTCAACTAGAAGCCCAAACTAAAAAGATTCCCCTTTCCTATGGTATTGGTGATTTCAAAATAATAATACCTAAGAAACTCTATCATACTCTACTATCATGAGAACAAATATCACTTGTAAATAATACACCTAAAGAATTTGTGATCCGTGAAAAACACAATGTACTCCACAATGAGGTAATGTAACCACAACATCATAAGGAAGATGATTGTAGCTGGCTCTAGACCATTGGTGGAATAGTTAGGTTCATTGGGCTGTAAATTCTCAGACCCATAAGATACCACTCCCCACTGTTGCGTCCTTACACATCCCAATCCCAAATGGGAAGTCTCATAAAACACTATGAATATCACCCCTTCCTCTGGAAACCATAGTGTTGGTGCACTAACCAACTTCCCCTTCACATATTTGAACACTACATTGAACTATTAACTCCACACAAAAGAATGCTTCTATCTAGTCAGAGCTATCATCAGGGCTCCAATGTAGGATAAATCATGTATGAATATCCAGTAATAGCCTACCGGACTGATAAAACTACAATCCTCTACCACATTCTTTTGTTCATCCCAAGAATCAACTACCTCAACCATCAACAGTTCGACATCCACAGCCTCATGGGACACTGCATGTCCAAGGACGTGTACCTATTCTGTCCAGAACATACACTTGGAAATCTTACCATAGTGTTGATGGCTTCAAAGAACCTCAATGATAGTCCCAAGATGCGCTGTATGATCCTCCTCTTTCTTGTAGTAGATCAGGATTTCATCAATGAACATGCAGATGAAATATTCTAGGAACTCATAAAAAACAGAGTTCACGTTCCCCGTGAACATGGATGGAGTGATCGTTACACAAAATGACACAACCATGAATTTAAAGTACTCGTAACTACAACTGAAGACTGTCATTAGGATATCATGCTCAACAGGTGATATCCAAACCATATGTCAATATTATAGTGGAAAATATCTCCCCTCATCTTGTCCAAATGATCGTCTATCCTCATATTAGGCTTATAGTTCTTGAATGTAACCTAATTCAACCTACGGTAGTTGAAGCAGAACCTCATACCGAAATCTTCCTTTTTCATAGACAAGACTAGAGAACCCCATGATGACAAAAAATTCCAGATAAATCCCTTCTTCATCCGATCGTCAATCTGAATCCTCATCTCCAAAAACATAAATGGTTTCATCTGATAAGTATCCATAAAAATAAGACAAACACCATTTTGTATTCCTATCTCATACTCATCATATCTTCGATGGGGTAGAGTCACAACATTCGTGAGGAAGACATTTAAGAACTCCCAGAAAATGCTGGGAATCTCCCATATATCAGTAGCAACCAATTCCACTAACTTGTTAACAAAAAAGGAAGGAAGAGGTACCACAAGATTACTACCCATCTAACAACTCCACTCTCAAAGAACAACTTTTTCTCTATCCATGTATGAAAAAATGTCTCTTCTATAGATGAAATTAATAAAATAATAAACAGAATACAACCAGTCTATGCTAAAAATAATATCATATGGATACATCTGAAGCAAGAAGAGATCCCAACGGGACTAATGTATCCATAGTATTAGTAAAAATCTTCTCTATACATTAAACAAGCTGTTCATTCCTCTTACTAGAATACTTAATACAAGGCGCATGGGATGCCTTTCTATGCATATTCCCAAATCAAATGCTAGAGAAGATGGAAAAGAGGAGCGTGAAGAACCTATATCATATACATCACTCGCAATAGTAATAAACTAATTACTTGTACCACAAATGATCTCTTGTCCTACAAGAACTACAACCTATACAACATGTAACTAACCACACTAAACTCCTCTTACTATCTACTAATGATGGCCTCCTCGGCCACACCCGGGTCGAGTTCCATGAGTAACACCATACGATCATCCTCTACCTTCTCAGTCTCCCCTTGATGGAGCATGGGTATGTTTTCCCTATTTCTAGAACTACCCTAACGAAAACTGCGGCTGAGACAGGCATTGGAAATTCCCAAGTCCACCATACTATGCTCTAATAGCCATCGGGAATTGATTCTGAAAACTTCAATTGGCTACACAAGTGAAACACCTTGGTACCATGTGAATTTGAAAGTCATGAGGATCAGAAGAACCAAATGGGAGCTACATAGGTCAACTCCTTGCTGACCAAACCCTGGAAGGATCTAGTGCCTGAGACCTATTTCTTGTTTCCTTTCCCTTAGTAAAACCCAAATGGATCACCTCTTACAGTAGAACTCCACATCAGTGCGTACTCTCTACTCTAACCATATTCTTCTAGAGCTCGACAGGTGTCAGCATGGTTAAGTGTGTAACTGTGTACCAGAGAGATGGTCAATGTTCCTCCCATAGATGTCTTTCATGAGACTACTCATATGAAAAGAAACCCTGAGAAATGTGATGGAGATCCTTCAAATTAATCCATAGATCCCATACTATCATGCATCCCTACTAAAGTGGGAGTATCTCTATCCTCTTCTAGTCCTCCATGGTGGATGAATGGAAATCTGCCCGGAACACTTTCTCGTAGTCATCCCATTAAATATCTGCATATTTCCTCTCCCATAGGTACAACACCCACCACTAATGTGGGTATCCCCACATTTGAATCCCCAAGAAAGGAACCAAGCACTCTCTGAGTTCCCGGATCAAACTGAATGTTGTCACATGCTCCTAAAGCCAGCTCTACATCTCCATGTATGAAACAATTCCCACCTTATTTTATAGAGTTTGATTCTAGAGTGCAAGTTTCCTTGTTTACCAAAGATCATTTTCACTTAGGTGATTAACCAACTAACGTTCGAACAGAACATCCTACTCAGCCTCCACTTCCTTCACTACATACAGTCGACACAGGGGTGTCCTGGATGAAAATAGCAAACAATGAAATCCTAATCCAGAGTAGAATATAATTTTATTTACCATTTATTTTAATTCCTTATTTATTTATATTCACCAAAATTCCCATTTCAAATAACAACACAAGTCATTATGATTCATGCACCATTATTAGGTTCACTGCCCTACTAACGGTGTATCAGCACTTGGTCATTCAGTTGACATAGATTCGTTACATGGATCATGGGGGGACCTAATATAACAGGTCTTCACTGGCCCTACCTATCCTATTTCATGCACCAAAATAACCTGACACTTTTCCCCTACCAACCCATTCAATACTCACGGTTCTTAACTCAATACAATATAATATATCTCAACCATCAACTCTTATACCATTTTTCCATGATCCGCCTTCTTTAAGATGGAGAACAATTGATAACGTGCCACAACCATTCTTCATAAATATGACGAAAGAGAAATAAGGACCCCCCAAGTCCTACTTCTATTGGGACTTGGGGTGGAAACCAGCACCATAGGTATACAAATCTCACAAAATGGGAGGCATTTTCCTTTTTTATAATAAACAAGATCGGGAGATAAGATGTATCAACCTCAAAATACTACAAGAAACACACACACATACACACATAGATATATATATACCAGGAGCCAAAACCATCTCATATGAATGTATAAAAACTGTTAAAATATATTAAAACACCACGGTATGTACAAAAATAAAAAAACAATGCCACAACATGGTAGTTGTCCCCATTCCCAATTATGCAAGGTCCATCACATTCAACGTACTACTCCTAGAAACCTAAAAATAAATTTATATACATTCAGTGAGCATAAATTATACCCAATTGGAAAAACCAAGGTCACTCATTGATAGTTGGGAGAATATTAGTAATGAACCTGTGATAAAATAGCATAAACATTCAACACCTAACAAGGAATACTACTCATCCCATCCTCCCTAAGGAACATTCACCAAAAAATGAAACTCATGTCAATTAATATAGATCACATCGATGAAACGATACATTACATGATATTCCTAATGATTAGCTTCTCTCACAGCTAGATGGAAGAAATCATGGTGCACCCTCCTCTTCCCACTAGTGCAGAAAACATTATTTATGTCACCATTTTTGACGTCAGTTATATATAACCGATATGATAATCTATGAAATGTGGTTTTTTATGTCAGTTATTTTATAACCGACGTAGAAAATGCGGTGGGTAAATTTTTAACATCTGTTATTTAAATAACCGACATTACAAATCATGTGTGTTCATTTTTTACGCCGGTTATAAATTAACCGACGTAAAAAACCAAAGTGCGGTGTTTTTTACATCAGTTATTAGACAACTGACATAAAAAATAAGATATCTACGAGTTTTTTACATCGGTTATTTTATAACCACCCTAATAAATTTGGATTTTGAGCCCAATTTGACATCGGTTATTTGATAACCGACGAAACAAAACAAGCCAGACAAGTTTTTTACATCGATTATACAATAACTGATGTAAAAAACCAACATTTGGATTATTTTATGTCAGTTATAAAATAACATACGTTAAAAAACTGTATCTGATACATTTATAACGTTGGTTATTATAATAACCGACGTTATAAATGTAAAAAAATAGTTTATAACGTCAGTTATTAAATAACCGACGTTATAAAACATTTGTAAAATTGACAAGCCCCATGGATTTTCATTTATGATTTTTCGATCGACAATCTGGCGGCTTGTCTCTCTCACGCTGTAAACCCTAACTGGCTCATCGATCTCGCTACGTTAAAATTGTTTTTCCTTCATCATTTATCATCTTTACTCTCCCCATATCTATCATCTCAACTCACAACAATCAATTGAGCCTTCCACAAATTTATTTCATTTGTTTTTTTCCTGGATAGTCTATATTTATGTTTTGCGATTATTGTGTTTAAACTAGGTAAGATTCATCCATTCCGAACCCTCATACCTCTATTTGCCATCATCATCTTATTTATCATCCCCAGATCTATTAGACCGACTTGCAATATTCACGTAAGCCATAACTACTTCTATTTAGTTTATTTTTGTTTCACAAATGCCCGACATTGATGGTAATTTTTGATGAAATTGACATCTAATCATCTCATTCACCTATATTACTGCATAGAATGGTTATTGATTAAATGGCCGAATTCACAAATGATATTTCATGTGTTTTTGTTGCTTATGTTTATCCTCTTTTATATGAGAATCTATTAGACATATAATGTAATGGATGTTGACCTATATGGCACTTCGCTGCATCTCTATGTCTCATGATTCCAAATAAAAATGGGTTCTGTTGAGGATTACCCTAGTATTTTTTTAGGCCTAGGCCATGGCGTTGAAAATATGTTTATGATTTCTAGAATTATCCATTACCACAATATGATATTAGTTATTGAGAAAACAATTGATCATTTGACTGGTTGAATATCATTGGATATTTTTAATTATCATATGATCATTTAAGTATCCATATTTAATAATATTTTATGCCATTTATTTCATGCTAAAGTATATATTAAATGCATTTGTTTTTATTTGATCACCATGCCTATTTATTATATGTAAACCATTGTTTGGGGGGTTCTCTAGGGGGGTTGGGGCTGTTCAGATGGTTGGGGGTGTCTGGGGGTGTCCAAGGGGGTTGGTGGGTGTGGGGGGCTGTCCAAGGGGGTGGTGGCTATCCAGAGGGTTTTAGGTGTTTTCTATGGGTTGGAGGGATGTCAAGAGGGTTGGGGGTGTCCAGGGAGGTGTCCTAGGGGGTTGGGGGAGGGGGATGGTGTCCAGGAGTGATGGGTGTGCTGTCAAGGGGGTGGGGGTCAAGAGGGTTGGGGGTGTCTGGGGGGTGTCCAATGGGGTGGGTGGGTGTGGGTGGCTGTCCAAGGGGGTGGGGGCCTATCCAGAGGGTTTTGGGGTTTGTCGGGGGGGTGGGGGCTGTCCAGAGGGTTGGGGGTGTCTAGGGTGGTGTCCAAGGGGGTAGGGGGTGGGGGAAGTGTCCAAGAGGGGTGGGGGTGCTGTCTAAGGGGGTGGGGGATGTCCAGGGTGTGGGGTGGGGGGATTCCTAGAGGGTTCTGTGTGTCTGTGGGGGGTCCAAGGGGGTGGGTGGGTGTGGGGGCTGTCCAAGGGGGTGGGGGCCTGTCTGGAGGGTTTTGGGGGTTGTCCGGGGGGTGGAGGTGATTCTCGGGTTTACTCTATTTTCTCCAATTTTCTATCAACCATGTAGGTGTCATGGTTTTCATTGATTAAATGGAATTTTAAACCGTTATATCTAATTATATTTTGTTTTAAAAATTATATTCAAGCATATTTTTTAAATACCCATAGATTTGTTTTATATTTCAAAATTGTTTTACATTCAAATTATAATTTTTTTAATATAAACAGATATTTTTATTATCTAAAAAATATATTTTTTTATATTTGTTATAGGTAATATTGAGTCAATGTTGGAAAATGAAACATCAAATGACAAATGAATATGAAGATGGTGTTGATGGATTTTTGAAAATTACTAAACGAAATGTTCCAAGTAGTGACATTTTCATTGTCCATGCCTGAAATATTTGAATATGAAGAAGATGAAAAGTAGGGAGATAAAAGATCATCTGATTTGTCATGGTTTTAATCCAATTTATAGCCATTGGAATTGGCATGGTGAAACTAGAGGGAATGTCACTTAAGATGATGATTCACAAGATGGTAACTGTGATGTAATTGAAGAAATGATTCGCGATATTGTAGAAGAACAAATTGAGATAGAACCGATAGTTGCGCATCTATATGGTGATGGTGAAAAACCATTATATCCTGGTTTTAAAGATTTTAAGGTTTAGTCGGCAGTGCTAAGATTGATTAAACTGAAGGATAAACATTGATGGAGTGAAATATGTTTTACACAGCTGCTACAATCGATGAAAGATATTCTTCCACAAGATAACGATCTTCCAAATTTACATTACAAAGCCAATAAAATATTATTCCCAATGGGATTGGGATATATGAAAATACATGCCTGTCCAAATGAGAGCATTATATATAGGAAGGAATATGAATTTCTATCAGAGTGTCCTAAATTTGGGACATTATGGTATAAGGTAAAAGAAAAATCATAGGCTGATGTAGAGATTACAAAGCTACCTTAAAAGGTATTTTGGTATCTTCCTATAATTCATCATTTGAAATGTTTATTTTCAAATTCACATGATGCAAAAAAGTTTATTTTCCATGCAGATGAGTGGATCTATGCAGGGAAAATACATCATCCAGCTGATTTTCCACAATGGAAGAAAATTGATGCGCAATATTCTACATTTGGAAATGAAATTAGAAATCTCAGACTAGGGTTGTGAACAGATTTAATGAATCCATACCGAACCCTCAGTAGCACACATAGTTCATTGCCAGTTTTATTGGTAATTTACATCCTCTCTCTGAATGTTTTTTTGACACGCAAAAATTTCATGATGAGTATAATGATCTCTGTTCCAATGCAACCTGGAAATGATATTGATGTTTTCTTGTCACCATTGATTGATGATTTGAAACTGTTATGGGATTTTGATAATAGAGTATATGATTCTTAAAAAATGGAATATTTCCAACTACTTGCAGTGCTTCAATTCACAATAAATTAATTCATAGCATATGGAAATTTTTCTAGATATAGTTTTAAAGGGCATAAATCATGTCAAATTTGCGAACAACAGACATCATATTGTTAATTTCAGCCTCAGAGGAAAATAGTGTACATGGGTCATCGAACATTTTTTCCTATGGATCACCCTTATAGAAGACTAAAAAAGGCATTAAATGGATCACAAATATTTGATACTTCTCCAAAAACATTATACCCTGATATGTAATTTGAGAGGGTGAAAAAACGTGATGTGACATTGGGAAAGAAAGAATTTTGGTAATGATAGACATATTTGGAAGAAAATGTCAATATTTTTTGAGCTACCATATTGGAGGTATCATGATGTTAAACATAATATTGATGTCTTGCACGTGGAGAAGAATTTTTGGGATTATTTAATTGGAACATTGTTAGATACTAAAGGAATGACATAATATGGGTTGAATGCAAGATTATACTTACTATCAATGGGAATAAATTTGGAGTTATCTCCCACTCCTAAAGGAAGACGATCATTTCTTCCCCCGGCTTGTCATACATTATCAAAGACGGAGAAAATTAGCTTTTGTCAGTGTCTTCGTGATATCAATGTGCCTCATGGTTATTCTTCAAATGGAAAAAAATTTGACTCATTGAAGGACATGAAGTTGATAGTTTGGAAATCAAATGATTGTCACATCATGGTGCAATAAATTCTACCGGTTTCATTGCGTGGAATATTTCCCATTCATGTTAGAAAGACTATAATGATGTTGTGTTATTTTTTCAATTCAATTTGTAACAAGGAGATTGATGTGAATGCTTTGAAAATTTAGGAAAAGGATTCAATTTTTATACTTTTTCAATTAGAAATGTATTTTCCAACAATTTATTTTTGATATAATGGTTCCTTTGATGATTCATCTGGTTCTGGAAATAAATCATTGTGGACCGGTATAGCTTCGTTGGATGTATCCTTATGAATGGTATATGAAAATGTTAAAGGGGTATGTTAAAAATCTATATTGACCTAAAGCCTCCATTATTGAAAAGTATATTTCTGAGGAGGTAATAGAGTTTTGTACGAGCTACTTGGCTGTGGGGAAACACATAGCTTTGCCTCCATCTCACCATAAATTAATTAATAATGAGGGAAAGGGGATTCATGGCTTGAAAGACAAATCTTTGTCTGCTGAATAGATAAAGAAGTTAGAATCATACATCTTGAATAACATAGCTGATGCTCAACCGTATATCACATTGCATGTTAATGAGTTGATACAATGTCATACAATGATGAAAGAAATGTGGATTTTTAATGGTCACAATTGTTTTTTCATGGATTAAAAATACATTTCATGGTAGATCATATGTATCAGAGGCATTAAAATGGATAGTGGGTGGTCCATGTTTGAATGTGATAACATGGTCCGGTTATGACATTAATATCTATAAATTTCATATGAATGCTCAGGACAACAGAAGTACAGTTCAGAATAGTGGTTTATTGGTGTTTGCATAAGTAATGCATTTTTCATGTGCTAAGGAAAAAAACCCAATTTCTACATCATTGGCATATTGTGGAGTGATTAAAGACATATGGGAGGTTTAATACATTAATATTAATGTTCCTGTTTTTAACTGTAAATGGTTTATTGATATCAACAGTGTCAGACATGATGAATTTTGAATGAAACTTGATAATATGAATAGATTTGAAGACACAGCTAATTATTTTATAATGGAAACACATGAAAAAAAATTATATGTTGTAGATCAATCAGATATGCAGTGGGTTGTTGTTTTACAAGGGAAAAAACAATATGTTGGTGAGGATAAACTTGATGAAGATGCTGATTTATGTGAGATCCCCACATCCATGGAGAGATTAACAGAACATAATGATGATCATGTTGAAGACATGGTTTGTTCCATAAGGAACAATCACGATGAAGGAATTTGGGAAAACAATCAATGTGTACATTCCTAATATTAAATGAAACATATGTTTATTTCTTGTTTACATTTATATTTTTCACAAATGTTAGATATTGTAATTTTTTATTTATTAAAACATGTTTTATAACAAAATAAGTATATGTTTTTGTTTGTTTTAAGTTTGTTTAGTTTACATTATAATGTTTACCATTACATGAATTATATATCTATTATTTTTGTTCAGTGACAATTAATTTACCATGTTTACCAGCTTTACCATATATACCATGTTTACCATCTTGACCATCTTGACCATCTTTAACATCTTTACCATTGTTTATCATGCTTACCATATTACCAATGTTTACTATTACGTAACATAGTACACTTTTCTATTTTCTGATTATAGTAGTGTTGAAATATTTGAATTTGTATATTTGTGAACTAACGTTTGTTTTTTTATTTGAAAGATAATGACAGATCATTCAGTTGATCAACCACATGATTCTGTAGATGAGCATATTGGTCACACCTCTGGGTAGTAACATTCACATGATCCTATAATGAAAATGTGTTCAAAGGATGGTAAATGTGGGTGCACACGTTTACCAAAATTATCACTTGCACGTAGGCAGGATCAGAGGATATTCATAGAGTTTGATGATGATGATATTCCTAGAGGTCCAAATGCTAAAGATTTTAAGAGTTTTGTAGCAACTCAGTTGAAGAAAAAAGTAAGCATTTTGTATGATGACTAGAGAAGTGTGGATAAAGTGATAATCTCTCAGTTTTAGGAGATGATTTTGGTAAGATCTTTTGTTATTGTTTGATTATTCTTTTATTGTTTCTATTATATATAATATGTTTAACCTCTTCTTTATCAGATGACATTTGATATTCCTGACACTAGAGGAGTCGGGAAGAAATGATTATCGTTGGCTACCAGGAGATGGAGTGATTTCAAATCCACCCTCTCATCAGATTTCATTTATGGTCATAGGATTCACGACAATCCATGTCGTCTATATCCTTTTATAGATGAATACTCATGGAGACATTTTTTTAAAGTAGAAGAAAAGAGTCATTTTTGGTAAGTAAAATGTAAACGTTTATAAGATTTCTTATATAAATGATCTTATTAATGTTTTGTTAATGATTTCTTATTATTAATTTATAGAAAACACGGAAAGATCATTAGTAAATCCAATCTAAAAATGTATACCCTCATAGTTTATCTCGGGGAGGGTATGCATTTTTGTAAGAAACAATAATGGTGGAAAAGTTTCAACAACTAAGAGATGAGTCTTCATGCTCTAGAGAGGTGGCCCCTCCATCGCCTCCATCTAGACATGAAAAATGGAAGAGGGATTGGAAGGGAAAAAAGGGAAATATCATCCGGAAGAATCGAGAATCGTAGGTGCGAGGATTGTAGGATATCTATTTTATTTATATAAGATAACTATTATCTTCATATAATTTTAATCATTACAGGATTGTTCAATTAATTAATACATGACTCTCTTGCGGAGAAGAGTTCACAGGGGACATTTACAGCTACTGGGAGGGAATATATTTTATCTGTATAATTGGGAAGGCTCGAACATCCTGGTCATGTTAGAGGATATTTGATAGGTGTATCAGTAAGAATAGTGTTACCATGTTATTTAACTTATAACGTTGAGGGTTTTTATAAAAAAATAGAGTCCTTGGAGGTTGAAGTTCATCATAATAATGCATCAATGGAGGACAAAATTAGAGTGTTGGTGAAGTCTATGTTTGCAGACATGCAAAGACATTTTCAGACTGCAGCTCCCACTCTTCCACCTCCCCCTGCAGACCCCATTATTTTTCTTCCACCTCCTACAGTAGCTCCCACCCCCCCACACCCACCTCAACCTGTGGACCCCATTTTTTTTATCCCACTCCTCTGCCGCAACTTCCTACTTATTGCGAGTTTTATGGTTATCATTCTAAACATTATATAGTAGCATATGGGTTGGTATATTGTATAGGAGATACAGTTCATTAGAAAACAATTAGAGGTAAAGAATCAGAGGGTCGTTGTACATGATATTATAGAAAGATCAGCTCGGGTACCATTACCTATAGATGAG
Source organism: Viscum album (assembly GCA_963277665.1). NCBI lineage: Eukaryota > Viridiplantae > Streptophyta > Magnoliopsida > Santalales > Viscaceae > Viscum > Viscum album. The sequence goes on from OY728145.1 coordinate 1,204,344,741, forward strand.
GTGGCGATAGTTTGACATAGCATCAGCCATTTATTAATTTGGCCATCCATACTTCTTTGACTCATTACCATAGATGTATGAATGTTATATCTTTTCTTTTATTTTTTTCTTAGTGTTGTTTTATCATTTGAATACTAATATATTTTGCAATTTATTTTTACAGGAATACTTCAAAGGTAAAGAAATACTATATACGAAACAACAATGACAAATTTCTATGACATCAGATACGAATTCTAGAAGTCTTGATAGATTTTCATGATATTCAAATTTGTTGGTGGGTTATTATGAGTTTCCAATGGAAGCTCATGTTTTTGGATGTGAAATAAGTGTGGGGATTATGAAAATTGATATCATGGTGCTTGTTACTGGAGATAAGTTGGGCATCAACGTAGTTCAAATTTTTTCCATGTAAGTCTTAACACCTTTTCCTTGCATTATATTTAATAAAAATTTATAATTATGTCCGTTTTGTATTAGGTATATTTATAAAATTTGTGAGAGGAATGAGCTGACAAATGTATATGGATTCATAGACCCAGAATTGGTTTCCCCTAAAGCATGTGCATTGGATGTGGAACAAAAAATTCTTTATATTGCTGAAGGACTTGCAATGAATATAGTCACACAATGTCGGATGATGCCTTTTTGTGAGAGGTATGAAACAAATCTCTAAAAAATAGTTAACTATATTTTAACATAAAAACCCACTAACAATAAATTTCCATTTATCAGTGATCATTGGATGTTAGGGGATTTTTACCAAGGGAGAAAGCACTTTACTGGATATGCACTGTCTATGATGAAGTGTGGAAAAGTTATAAGAATATATTGGAAAAGTAAGTTTCAATTTCTCAATAGTTTTATATATTATAATGAATTTTAAATTTACCCCATTCGTATTATTTTCTAACAGAGCATGGGCCTACATTCGAAAAAACACAATGAAAAACAGTGCAAATATCAAATATTGAAATGTGATGGTAAATATCCATTTATAATTTGTACTTTTTGATTTATTACATAAAAATAATATATTAGATTTTCACTCAGTCAAACAGAATATTCATGATCAACAAGGCATCATCGAATTCGGATATTATATGTTAAGATTTATGTATGAAATAATAACAACTGGGACAGTTGTGAATTTTGACCTGGTAAGATTTTCTCTTAAACATTTCTATAATATTTCAATTCGACTTATTCATTATACACATAAACTACTATACCTTTCTTTTGGTGCTTTTTTATGACCCTCAACACTATACTGTTGAAGACATGAAATAATTACAAGTGGAGTGGTCATATTATTTTACAGGTTTGATTGAATTTTAGTTATTTGAAATTTAAATTTAAATTTTAAATGTTGTCATTGTAATTGTGTATTTTGTAGTCATTTAGCTTGATTTTTTTTTGAAGTTGACATTGTATGTTTTGAATGTTATATATGTTAATGTTTAATTTTTCTCTACTTCTTGTTTTGGTCTACATATGTTGGTTTTTCTGGTATGGATTCTGGTCTGTGGGGGGAGGAGTTCCAAGGGTGTGGGGGGTGTTCAGTAGGGTTGTGGGTGTCTAGGGGTCTGGGAGGGTTGTCCAGGTGTGTGGAAGTGTTGTCTTGGGGTGGGGGGTTATATATGAGGGTGGGGGTGGGTGTCTAGGGGTGTTTGGGGCTATCTAGGGAGTCGGGGGGTAGTCCAGGGTTGTGGTGGGGGCTCCAATGGGGTAGGGGAGGGTAGTCCAGTGTGGGGGGGGGGGTATACATGAGGGAGGGGGGGTTGTCCCGGGGAGTTTGGAGTTGTCCAGGGGGTCGGGGCAGTCCAGGGGTGTGGTGGGGGTTGTCAAGTGGGGTGAGGGGGTGATGGGTTGCTATTCAGGAGGGTGGGTGTGTTGTCGAGGGGTGTTTGGGGCTGTATAGGGGGTCGGGAGGCAGTCTAGGGGTGTGGTGGTGGCTCCAATGGGGTGGGGGCTGTCATGTGGGGTGAGGGGGTGCTGTTTAAGAGGGTGGGGGTTGTCGAGGGGTGTTTAGGGCTGTCTAGGGGGTCGGGGGCAGTCCAGGAGTGTGGAGGGGGCTCCAATGGGGTGGGGGAGGGCTGTCCACGGGGTATACATGAGGGTGGGGGCTGTCAAGTGGTGTAATTTCTATATGATAGTAATGTAAATTCTTAAATTTTCTTTAGTTCTTGTTTTGATCTCCATCTGTTTCTGTGTTAAAAATTCTTAAATTGGTTTTTGGTTTATTCTGGGGGAGAGCAGAGGATTGCATTTGATTTTTTTGAAAAAAACATTTGGCTTCGATGTCATCTATTTTATTACTGACGTGATAAAGAAATAAGAAAGGGGTTATCATGTCGGTTTTTTTAATAAAAGAGATGATAAACACCTGTGGCATGGTTTATCATGTCAGTTATTTAATAACCGACGTGATAAAAGACCTGGGAAATTGTTTATCACGTCGGTTATTTATTAAACAACTTGATAATCCCCCCGGACTTGATTAGCAAGTCTGTTATTATATAACTGATGTGATACACCATCTCCAAATAGTTTATCATGTCGGTTATTTAATAACCGATGCAATAAACCAGGGGGTGGGTTTTATAAAGACTGTTATTATATAACCGACATGATAACCCCACCCCCCAGTTTATCATGGCGGTTATATAATAACTGATGTTATAAACCCTGCCCCCCTGCCAGTTTTTTTACGTCGTGTATTAATTAACCAACATTATAAACACCGCGATGTTTTTTATTTTATGTCGGTTTTTAAATAACCGACGTAAAAAATGTTATTTATAACGTCGTTTGTAATAACATCGGCTAAAAACCGACGCAAAAAATGAAAAATAACTGATGTAAAAAAAGTTTTCCGCCCTAGTGTTTGAAATTACCACATCACAACCTGACCACAAACACACACCTAGGCCACACAGGTAGTCCCATAAATTGAGAAAACGAAGCTCATCCCATCTCACCTGTATAGACTAGGATCTCACAACCACATCCATACAGACACATGGGCCACATAACACATCACATCATGAATATAACTGGGTAAGAACATCATATCTCATCCCAAATACACCTAGGAATCTTTAACACATCTCTTCTCAAAGACACATAGGAAAAAACAACTCTCTCTCACACACCTAGACCCCACAACCAACAACCTGCCCATAGAATCTTGACCTATCACCGCCTAGAAGAGGGAGCATGGAAGAGAGGTTGACAAATCATCCATCCTCCAACTGAGATAATTTGGTTATGAAGCCACCGCTATTACAATGGGTGTGTTGGTTATAAAGACCTCAACTAGGGTGGGTGTTTATAGAAAACACAAGAAAAATGCTGGTATGTTTATATAGAATCAAACAATAAATCCAAATCTAAGGGTTCTCCATCAAACAACCAACCACCCTATAATACTTCCAAATTTATTTTTACATATAAAATGTACAACCACACACAACAACCACAAATCCAACCAAGCCCCTAACCAAATCATTTACCCCGTTATCAGTCATTATTAAATTATTAATTAATTTATTTCACACATACTTGGGAAAATAACTAGCTCAGCACAACACAATCCAGAAAATAAAAAACACAAAGAAGAATAAGAACAATGCTAAAATATCCCACTTCAGAAATCGTCTCCATTTATGGCCAATAACAACCACTTCTCTCACCATCCATTAATGTCATTCTATACAATACAACATCTCAACCATAATAATACAGCCACCAACTTACAACAACTCCTATAAACTCATATTATCACAACCATCGGTAGAACCCCTGCATAAACACACCACACCCATCAAAACTAACAAAACATAACCCGGTTGTAGTCCCACAACACTACACTACTCATCCATTCCATAGTTAGTCAATCGATAAACCTAATATTCCATTACACCACTCAAACCATCCAACAGACAATTGTACCCTCAAAAAAAGCAACCAACAACCCTAAAAATAGAAGTTAAAGATTTAACAAGGATAACATTCTTTAATTCCACTTCTAAATTTTAGGTATGATCATATAACAAGTTTGATCCTGGGGAATCCATTTATTTAATAAAATATACATGGTAAAAGAATTGCATATATATAGTCATTCATCATATTATTTATAATAATCCATCAAAATCAATCAAAAGAGTGTACAAAAATTCCACCAAGGACCTTGAATTTCAATGGGAAATTGTTAAATGAAACACTAAAAATCAACATAAAAATAAAAAATAATAATATTTTGTCACTTTTTTTCAGCCCCTTTTATTGATATTAAAATGATTAAATTAACTTTATTAATTCAAAATTATTGTATCTTCATATGAGATGCAATCATAATACAACACTATATTATATAGAAATAAAAGAGTGACGCAAGGATCCCTACCTTGAAGAAATATCAATCACCCCCTCCTCCTTATGAAAACCAAGGGGCACAATGCTCTTGGGAAACGCGATCCAAGGGTACAACACATACTCATGGATACTCGGGGAGGAAAAGTTCATGGATTACTATTATTATGATAGGAAAATAATTAATGAATAAAGGATGGGTGTTCAGCATTGAAGGATCATATATGAGGATATACATATAGTAAACCATTTTCAATTCCCCATTAAAAGTGGCTCTTAACCAAGAGCACTAAATTGAACATTTAAATGACTACAAATTTTAGAAAAGAAGAAGATATTATTTGTGGTACCTAATATGGCTTCAACATCAATTAAATATGGTTTTTATCTTAATATACATCAAAGGAAACGTTAAATAGGCGAATCTAGAAAAACTAGGAAACATTTGAATTTTGTGAAACTATCAGAAATGACTCACCATTGGGTGAATCACCATTGGGTGAGTCACCATTGGATGAGACACCATTGGGTGAGTCACCATTATGATTCAATAATGCACATTAGGATTTAGGAGCTACCACTAGTGAGTCAGTGTTCAGTGATTGACTATTATGTGAGCTATTGTTCAGTGAGGCATCGTTAAGTGCATAACTATTTAGTAAGCTACCATTTGTTGAGTCATTAATTTTTGTACAACTCTCTGGTGAGCCACTATTCGATGAATCACCGAAAGAGAGTAACTGTCAGTTAATAACTATTGAGATTCACCTCTCAATTCACTATTTCCACCAAGAACACCTCAACCAATAGATTTTCAGAATGTATTGGATCAGAGAGGATTGGCCCATTACATCTACTTTTCTAATAATATAATTAACATATTATTCCTCTATGAAAAATTTAGAATGTTTATACAATGAGTACTCAAAAAAATATTAAAATGTGAGTTTAGAATGTTTTTTATCCATATATTGTGGTGGATTATCAAAAAATTATACTTTTTACTACTTATGTTTTTATATATTTTAGAAACACATATAGATTCTATAAAATTTATGTTAAGTTATTTTATGGTTGAAATGAATATTTCTTCTAATAAAAACATTTTTGAATATGTCACTTGTTTATTAATTTTTAAGGTTATTTCAACACAGAATATAGATTTTAAGTTTACTATTTAACATTTGAATATTAATTATAAAATAAAAATATTGACAAAAATTCGATGTATAGAAATTCAACGCCTACAACATTTAATAAAATATATACGGATTTTTCATGTTTTATTATATAAATAGTACGTATAATTCCCTACAAATGTGATATTATTGGAATCCAAGATTTCCATTCTTCTAGAGGCTCGATAATCAAAACAAAAAATTTATTTTTACTTTTTATATTTTATTTTTCAAATAATGATAACAAATGGAAATATTGATGAATAAAATAATTAATGTATTAAAAACATGAAATGAATTAATGGTAGTAATTTAAAAGGAATAAAATAAATTTTAGGAGGGTCACCTCTTGTTTCCTTTCATTATTCTACATATATATTTTCCCATCATTAATATTCATTCAATAACATGCATCAACAATGTTCATTACTCCACCTATCATGTCTCTCATTTGTGATCAATGGAACACTATATTAGTGAGTGGGGATCCCTTTTATTATTTCCTTTATTGGTAATGTATACCACTTGATTGAGTGTATGAATTATTGTCTCCTCTGTAAACTAGGAAAAATATAAATGTAAATCACACTATATGTGGGTCTCAACTATTTAAAAACTCCTAATTTAAACACCAATAATGGTGAATGAGATAAAAATTTAATGAAATGAATGTTCTGAACATAATGATAATAAGAAAAAAATTTAGAAGAACATGGATTAGTATCTAGCCCTACCAAATTAAGGACACTTGGTAGCATCCCAAAGTGAAAGATATAGAGAAATGTTGATGTATATAATCTAAACATGGGTATAACATATTGGACTCACCCCATTGTATTATTTAACTATATTTTCAATAGATAAATAATTTAATAGATACAAATGGATGAAAAAAAATAAACAAAATAAAATGATTTAAATCATTTCCTATTTTTAATAACATAAATAAAAAACACATAAATATATGCCTTCATTAGCTTATATAAGAATTTAAAAACAACATGGATGTCTTTGAAGATTGTCATTGTCCTACATTGAACCCATCCTAATGAAACTGACATCAATATAATTGAAATGTCATCATTAAATAATTTATATAAATAAAAAGTCTTATGGTTTTCTTGGATGACTTTAATTTTTGACTTATACTCTGTGCAAACTAGTTAGGAGTTGAGTTTTTGCATGAAGAGCTTATAGGATCACCAATTATCCATCCCCTTCACCCATATTTTTAATTGTTTAATATATTATATAAGAAAGAGTGGTTACATGTTCATAGCCTACACATGGATATAATATTCAATTGATTTCATTGGACAACCATCATTATGATTCTTGATATTTCCTTATTGTACATGATGGAATACAAAGATCATTATTTCATTTAAAATGGTTTTGACATGATATTAGTGATTTATATCTAAATAATATGTTTAACGAAATTTTTATAAAATATTTATCAATATATATATATATATATATAATTAATCACTCCCATCACAATTAATATTATAGCTCTGTTTTATTTTGAAATAAATCAGTTTCCTCTATTTTCATTGACTTGGTTATTTATATCCCATTAAAACTATAAATATCATGAATTATACATGCTAATATCCTATATTATAATTGATATCATCATAAATTGTCACTCAAAATGGAAAATGCAGTTTCATATATTTTTGAAGATATATACATATCAATAATGAAAACATTAATTTTTATTTATAATGTTCTATGATGGTCTCTTGATGTGGGTTAGTTGAAAACTATGACTCCATCATAAGAAAAAAAAATAAATCATATTTAGTAATAGGATTTTCAATTAGAAACTCATTTTTTATTGTCTCTAATTTCCATTACGTTTCTTAAAAATATGCCTAAATCTCTAATAAATGACCAATAATTGGTGGAATCATCCACTATCATCAAATATGATAATGTTCATTTTCCATAATGCAGTATCTAATTATTATTACTATCAAGAACCAACCTGGGTCTACCTCGAACTAGGCACCCAAACTGATCTGTGGTAATGTAAAAAGGGAGTTCCTGATCCCCACGGGATGGAAATTAGTGTCTTGCATCATTATCGTGGACAAAGTAATGATTTCACTAAAATATAAATAATAAAGTAAATATTGGAATGAATGGATATCCCAATACCCCTATCTATACAAAATGATCTGACATAATTTATACAATACAATTGAAAGCACAAATGAACAATAAAATGATACCAACCAGAACTGATGACCATATAACTCCAACTGACCTATATGGACACTCTCTAAAATAATGATCAAATGTCGCTCAAGGGAACTGAACACAAGCTGAAACTTACTCAAGGGAAAAAAACAGAAGAAAACACTAGGTGTGATTATTAATTTGTTTTAAGTTATGCCAATATTCTATTCCCAATTTAGTTCCACATTAAATAAAAGAAACATTAATTTCACAGTTTAAATAAAACTAAAAATGTATTTTTTCCCAAATAAGGTTCAACGCTATGAATGTTAACAAACAATATCATGCATTTTTTATACCCCAGTATTCTAGGACAATTGCGAATGATTTTCAACATCAAAATAAGAAAACAGTTCAAGAGGGATTCTTTAATGAATGATTAAATTTAAATAAAAAATACATGATACTAAATTTTACTTCCAAACACTTGTATCCCAATGGTGAATATCATATAGTCAATGTGCACTAGTCAAGGGAACACACCTAGGCACTAGTTAGTTTTCTGCCTCAGGTACCTTGTATCATAGTGATTTTAACCATAATAAATATACATTTTCATGAACACGAGACACTAGTAAGTTAATAGACATTAATATAGTGGTCTATAACTACATAATCGTCATATTTTAGATAGTTTTTTCATCATCAAACTTTCAATTTGATATAGGGACAAAACATCACAGAAACACTAATATACTAGTACAGGTCTGCCCACCTAGATTGTCGAGATTCCCACATTGTGCTCAATCAAGTTATATATGTCATAAATACTAACTTTACATTAATATTACCATTCCAAAATCATTAAAACATAAAACATCCCGAAAACATGTTTCTCATTACTTTCTTCAATCAGTAAATCTGTTACGATTTTCATATATAAATTTTAAATAGTGTAATGAGGCTTTTCCTATGAAATCGATTATAAAAAATAACTTTTAAGACAAAAAACCCACCAATAAAATATAAAACCATATTTTTCTTCCCCATCACCATTTAATAAATCAATTCCATGTATCAAAAAAGAACCCTAAATTATACAACATTAAATATAGAGGGAAAACATCATTATAAGAAAAGTGCCAAATGGGTCATTAAGCATTATTCATAATAATCACTTATCACAAGGTCCAATTAAACCATTCATATATAGGTGTAAAAAAACCATTGGAATTATGATAACATTTACTTAAACCCCATAAAAATTCAGGTCACACATTCAAAACCCACCCATTTCTATAGAGATTCCAAATAGTCCTTATATTGGCATCACATGACATAACACCTTAAAACCCCATAATAATTTCATTATGAAACCCAAAAAAAAAGATTAGAACCCACATAAGTAATAAAAAAATGTTTATACAAATCATGTCTAAAATTTTCTTAATCCAAACAATTCATTTTATAACACCTTGAATACACAAGAGCCAACAATGAAATTACCCTGAAAAGAGGCACCCAACATTTAATAAAACAAAGTCTATATAAAATTAAAATGAGTATAAAGTCAAATAATCAAGAGAAAAACTTATTATAGTAGTTAATCCAGAACATAAAAATCACAATCCATACAAAGGAACATTCAAAACATTTATTTAAACAAGAGGTGTGCACGTTTATACAAAACAACTTTATTTTACACAAAACAAGGCATAAATAACCATTTTTTACATCAAAATGTTTATCCAAAGGTTGTACAAAAACATTAATCATAAATATAAGGTGTTAATATCATGAAAAATATGAATCATAAATAATAAGGACATGTTCTTGGGATATCCTACCTCAATACCTTAGAGGAATGGAAGGACACATCCAAAATCACTTGTCGTGTGTTTATAAACCCAAATCCTATTAATACCATAGCTAAAATAATGTAAACCACAAAAAAAAATTCCATGAAATATCCCAATGACTTTCATTACTAGGGGATAAGAAATAACCATGAAATAATAGAATGAGATTGAGTAATGATGACAATGGAGAAGGAAACCCACCTTTAAAACACAAGAACTCTTCATCTTCCATTAGATCGACACCCTTATAAGAGATGGAATGTAATGGAACATCATGGAGAGTATCGTTATATATGTAAAAAATAGGGAATGATTCTTTGGGTGGAAAAGAGAAAAAAATAAATAAATCATGAACGAAACAAATTACCTTACCAAATATGGAGGATTTGTGAATCCATGAAATATTTCAACATAATTCATGATTATGTTGAGCTCCAAATTGGAAAAATGGAACATGGAGGTTCTTCTAGGGTTCTTGGTATCGAGTGAGAGGTCAAAGAACTGAAAATATTAAAAAATTAATAATATATAAAACAATCAATTTTCTTACTATAAATGTGGTCACAGGTAGGCCCAATACATGAATAAATAACCCAAATCTAGCATGATTGTTAATTACAAATGGGGTCCAAAAGGATATGGTGACTTAAATAGGTTATGGGAAGCCAATTGAGAGTGAAATGTGTCAAAAATGTTGAAAAAACAAAAAAAATATAAATGAAATTAAATTTGATTTTAAATATTGAAATGGGCACACGGTTGGCCAAAATCATAATGTAAATGCCCTTTTCTCCAAAAGCTCCCCAAAATGCTATGGGGAACCCATGATAGTATGATTATACATATATGTAAATAAAAAATAATAATTCATCTCACTAAAAACCCAAGAAATGGATTGGTATTTCCAACAAACTGAATCGAAACCAAGACATGAAAAAATAACTAGGTGTGACAATTCTCTACACCATTAAAGATTTCTGCCCCCGGAAAGCCCCAACACATTCTAGAAGATTAATCAACACGTAAGGATCACTAATCAATGTGTTATAGCCTCTTGATATAATGAAAACTCATCATATATTAAAGGTACTTAAACCTATTTCCTTAAATAAAACACCAACTCTCAACCACTTCCCGAGAAACAATTAAATGATCGAGTTAGAACCTCCACAACCAAACCAAGAACCAGATTGTTGGGCATTTTCTCAATGAACCCAACGATCACCCAAACCAAAGAGAACTCACAGATATGAAATATTCCAGGGGATTATGGGATGAACTCCCCACCATTAATAAACAACTACCACTCAAAAATTCTTAGGAGGAAACTCTACAAGACCTGTGGTGGTTCTTCCAGCCATTAAGACCCAATTATCAATGACCAAACAAGAATTAAAGATGAACTATTAGAAGGTCTATCCCACACAGGCCCACTAAAACTCTGCCAAAAACCGACAATCCCACGTTAAGAGGAACACCAAATGGAAATTTAAACCCCCCACTCCCGAATTGATAGGACAAGAACTAGGCCAAAACTCTATAATATGATCCCAAACCCCACCACATGGGGAAGGGATGGAAGGTGACCCAATTATTGGGTCACAGAAACCACAATAGAATTACATTAACTACCTCACTGCAATGGTTGAGGAACGATCTTAAAAATACTACCCCCATTCCTATGACTCCTAACTATGTGCCAATATCACTCTGAGACCTGTCAATGGAGCTCTGATGTATAAATAATCTCCTGCCTCACATTAAGTCTTTGATCGTCCCTAGTATGAACTCTTCCACTTATTTTCAAATGGTGACATGTAACACTCCATGTTCGAAATAATATATCAAGGGACAAAATGAATCTCTCCTACTCAAATAACACAATTTTACCATAAAAATTAATTCGTGATACACAACACTATTTTCCCTTACTCAGAATGAGGAGCAAAATTGACAAGGTAAATGGAGAAACGCATCAACATCACTGAGTACAACTACCCCAACCGAGAGGGACACTATAATGGAAAGGCACTTTAAATCAATCCTAAATAGTTTTATTTTCCAAAAAATGGTTTAAGACATAATTTGAAGAGGTAGATTTAACAAATTTAATGAATCCATTTATTGACCACCTAGATATTGTTCCAATGGAGAACAATTCATGGCACGATCACAACATCAAACACATATTTAGAAACACACTGAACATTCTTCCAAAACTGATCCACCAACATGATCCCATATTAAAAAATATAATGGTTTTGAATTCCTTTTCTCAAATAATAATATAGAATAAACAACACTTCTAAGATATATGAATAAATCTTCCACATAACCATAGGTTTATAACAAAAAAAATATCTTAAAAATCTTTTGGAAAGCAATCAAACATGGTGGATTATCATATTTACTAGTGGTGTTTCATCAATTCTCACCCATATGTACATTTATATGCCACCCCGGGCATGAAACCACCATTCCATAATTTCTATTCATCCATATATCCATAATACCATGCATGTGAGCACTAGTGAAAACACCAAAGGCTAAAATAAAACAATAATCACACTAAAAATAACCATGTTCCTTCCAAAGGAACATTAACAACGAAATCAGAAATCATTTTAAGATATCAAAACATAAAAAAAACTTTATCAAGAACCATTTGATTAAAAATCCAATCAATTTCATTTAATATAATATCCCAAAACAACCATTCTATTCGAAATATCCCATTCCCAATTTAAAAATCACATCAAGGCCTCTTTTGATTATCCGACTACCACAAATGCCAAAACCCCTTTCTAGAAAAACACCATCCATTCAAAACCTAATTTCCAAAATGATTTAATTATATTCAAAAAATTTCAACCGCCCAAAACACAACATTTTAAACAATATTCAAGATCACTTTAAAACAATCCAGGCTTTTCAAACATTTCAATTCAAGATACAATAAATTTAGATTAAATAAATTCAATCCCATTAAATAATTTTCTATTTTTCCCCAAGATTTGTTTAAGGAAACAAATATTCCAAAACATTTCTGATATTAAATTTTGATGACCCATTCTTCACTTTTCAATAACCAACAATTCTTTTTAAACCCATTTTTACAATTCCCACAAATGGATTTTAAAAAAAAAATCCTAATTCAAGGAAAGTTTAGGAGACCCACAATAGGAAACTAGTGTCAGTGGGTGACATGATCATATGGATGGAGGCCATATTTCTATCATACCACCAACATAGAGATCTTTTTTTTTGGACCATGACTTGGATCCACATGTCTTTCCAGGTCCTATGAGCTAATAGAGACCATTATTCCAACTCCCCTTGTCATATTCCAACACTAAACAATCTATATGAACCAAAGACAATAATAAAAACAGATGTCCCATGGACAAATGACAGTCATAAAGAGAAAGAATTTGTGAATATATTCTCTAACCATCACCTAAAGTCCAAATAATCCTAATATATCTACCTTAACATCCAAAAATAAAAAAGGATTTTCTATAATGATTGTTCAGCTAGGATCTAACCTCCCCTGATTCCATTATGTCATGAAACAGCCTAGTTCGACCCAGAACCAGGAACCTGAACTGATATATCACATGGGCCGAATGGAATTAACTATACCTATTAGTATAAAACATGTTCCAGACATCATTAGAGTAGACAGGGAAATGGTTTCTCCCAAATATAAACAATAATTAAAACAATAGAAAGAATGGACAGCCCAATAAACATTTATATTAAAAAAGAATTGATATCATTTATATGACAAAAATGAAAGTAGAACTGAAATATACAATGAAATCTACCAGTCCTGATGACCAAATAACATCATTTTACCTCTCTTCTCACTCTTTAAAAAAATTATCCTAGGTCACTCACGGTTACCGAACAAAAGTTGAAACCTTCACAAAGGCTAAAAATAGAAGAAAACTGTAGGTGTGAGTATTAAAACTTAGTAGGATAGCCATATATTGGATTTCCAATGAACATACACGTAAAATAAAAGAAAAATCAATTTCAGGTTTTAAAAACAATATATCATGTATTTTTTAAAAGAAGGTTCTATGATACAAATGTTATCAGACTGAAGCTTCCTTGTTTTATACAGAGGTATGGTAGAAGAATTTCTAATGATATGAAACTTAAAAATAAAAACAATTTTATAGAGGGATGATTTAGAGAAAGAAATATTATAAATAAAAACACATGCTAGTGAATTTTCCAAACAAAAAAATAGTATGAAGATTGTGATTGTCATATAGTAAATGAGCACTTTTCACTGGAACACCCTAAAGAATTAGTTTGATGTGAGGCCTAGGTACCCCAGATCTTGATGAAGGTAAACATAAGGAATATTCATTCTCGTGCATATGAGCCAACAATAGGAGAATCAACTATAACATAGTTTTCCCCAAAATCCACATCATCAATGTTTATTTGTTGTTTTCATCAACAAACATGCTACGTGAAATAGGGACAATGCCCTTCATGATCACTATCATACGAGTACACGTCCACCCACCTAAAGACCAGGGATTCACTCATTGTGATAAATCAAGTTACACATGTTATGAATACATATTTTTCATGAAAATACCATTCCAAAAACCATACACACATAGATTATCCTACAATCCTATTTAAAATTTCATTCACAGATCATTAAACCATTTAAGATTTTTATAAAGCTACTTCATGTCGTGTAATGAGGCATTGCCCAAGAAATCCATTAAAAAAATTTTCATTTTGGAACAAACACCCACATATTCTATATAGAACATATTTTCCAGAACCAAAACCATATAATAAATAAATTTCAGGAATCAAAAAATGACCCTAAATGAAAGAACATGAAATAAAGAGATAAATGTTATTTATAAGAAAAATTCCTATCATGCCTTTAAGCATTCTTCATAAAAACAAAATTTATCAAAAGAAACTATTAAACCATTCATAATTTTTTTAAAACACCAATTTCATCAACATATAATTTTCATAAACCCCATAAAAATTCATGTAACAAATTCATAACCCACCCATTTCAATAATGATTTCAAACAAGCCTCCCACTGGAAACCCTTGTCCAAGAACCTTAAAAACCCATAATCATTTCATTATAAAACCAAAAACGAAGTTGGGACCGATATAAAGAACCCAAAAAATATTGATCCATATCCTTCAAACATTTTTCAAAATCCAAACCAATTATTTTATAACACCATGAACACACAAGAACCAACAGGGCACATTTCCGAAAATGAGGCATGCAACATTTAATATGAAAAACACTACATTTAAAAAAAAGGGTATAAAGAAACATGTTTATTTCTGAAACATTATTAAAGTAGTTAAAACATGTCATTAATATCACAACCCATATGCCAAAATCATCAGAACATTTATTTCTAATAGCAATGTGGAAGATTCTACAAAACAACTCCATTTGACAAAAAGTGAGGCATAAATAACCATTTTTCAAACCAAAATGATTATACAATGGTTGTACAGGAAAAAAATTATTTGAGGTGATAAAATCAAGAATGATATGAAACATAAATAATAACGGTACATTCTTGGGAGAACCTACCTCAATGCCTTGGGGGAATAGAAACACACAAATGAAACCACTCACCGCATGTTTATAAACCATAATCCTATGATGACCGGACCTAAATGAACATAAACTCAAAAAAAATAATTCTAAAACCTAAACCTTGGTATTTAATTACTAGGGAATAAGAATGAACCATTACATAAGGGATGGAGGATGAAGAAAGTGGTGAAAGGAGATGAAAACACTCCTTGAAAACTAGAGAACTCGTTATCTTCTTAAAGATCCACATCATTATAGGAGAGGTAATGAATTGGTACTACTTTGAAATTCTATTTGGTCTTTAAGAATTGGTCAAATATTATTTTTCGAAAATAGAGAAAAAATTAATGACTCAGGAAAGAAACAAATTACCTTACCAAATCTGAATGATATGAGAATCCATGAGAAATTTCGCCCTAATATGCAACTTAGATGAATTCTAAAGGGGGAAAATGGAAAAAAGAGGTGGGAATAGATTTCATTGGATCGACTAAGAGGTGGAATAAATTAAAAATAATAAAAAATAAATAACTTATAATTTTTTTAATGAACTATAAATGGTCTCCCGAATTTCCCAATACCTGAATAAATAACCCAAATCCACTATTATTTAGAATACTTAAGGGGGGAAAGGTGATATAGTGATATGAATAAGTGAGTGGAGGTATAGTGGAAAGTGTAATAAATAAAAAAATAGAAAAATAAATTATTTATGAATAAACATGTTTTGTTTTAAAATTTGGAAATCAGATCACACTTTCCCCAAATCATGAAGTAACTACCATTTCCTCCAAAAACTCCCAAATAAGAAATGGGGCCCCCATTGTAGGATGACAAAAAATATATGTCAAATAAAAATTCAACATTTATCTCAAAAAAAATCCAATAAGAGGATTGGGATTTCTAGTGTACCAGATCAAGACCACCAAATGAAAAAAATGGGTGAGACAATTATACATGAACTAGGTTTCCCAAATAACACTTATATGGCATAGACTGTAACAATATGTTTTGTGAGAAATACATATCTCTTAAAAATGTCGCATGCACCTGTTCAATTAAAATTAATTATTAAGCCCCATCATAATTAGTATTATTTCAAAATAAAAAATAAAAAATATATCTTTTTAGTGGAATTAATATAAATAATTAAATTTAATATAAAATATCAAAAATATATTATAATTTCCCTTGAATGATTAAAATAAATGGAATTACAGTCATTGAAATATAGGGTAAATGTATGTATATATTAATCTTCCTTAGGAAACAAATTTGGTTGAAAGATATATTTTTAGAAGATGTTGTTAATATTTCTGCAAAGCTGCAAGGGTATAAACATGGCATGGTGCATGATTAAGAGGACAAAATATTTTAAAATTATAAATATGTTATCCAATTCTTGGTCATAAGCACGGAATTAGAAAACAATAGTTTTGTTAAAAAATTTGGTGATTAAAATACCTGGTTAAATGAATTTTTTTTATAAAATATGTATAATAAATATATAAGAAACATTTAGTTACTTTTTCAAACATTTGAAATAACCTAGACCCCATTTTACTCCCATAAAACATATTAATACATTTAATATATGTATTCAGTTTGAGGGTTTCATTATTACATTGGCACTAGATATATGTTATAGAGTCCTAAAGGATTTAATTTTATTGTAGTCAAGGTAAAATTGTTACATACTTGAATCTCAAATTAAAATTTAAAACCTAAAAATCAAGCTAGTATTTTCATTGATGACACAATTAATTTCTCTAGAATATATGTAGTGTCCCACCCTTTATCATTGGAGTGAGGTATAGGTGGAATAATACCTAGCCTTAGGAAAATTTCAAAAGCAACTAATGGATATCAATAAATGTCGAGGGATTCAAGAAAAATTGGGGAATAATTTTTCATTAGGAAAAAACAACCAACCAAATGATTCATAACAACCCACAACAACAAACCGAATCTCATCAATGTATCCCAAATATATATATTACAAATAAAAAACAAACAAATTTCATAACAATGGACATGGACCAGGACATAAAAAATAACAGTAATCCAAAATCATTGTACCAAATGTACTATTGAAATGAAAACCCCAGACGCCCTCACATAACTCCGTAGGTCCACATAAAACCCCAAGATCCAAGAAACAAAATAATGCCTATTCATCACAATAAACAAATAAAGAAGTCAAATGCCATAGATTTACCTATGTTTTTATAAAATAACATCTTAAAAAGAACCATTATGCCAAAAAGGGGTGTGTAATAATACTCAAAAGAGTTTTCCTAAATGACTTCCCTTTACACACAACTAGGATATAATTCTTAAAAGAGATTATATAACCAAATTTATATAAATCCATTTAAATAGTGTAATAATAAAAAACAAGACAAACATATCCCTTCCAAAGTCAATTCATCAAAATAAATATGATTCCTAGGAAATCCACAAAACAAGTCATTAAACATTTCACAACACATATTTTCATAATGAAATTCAACTTGTATTGCAGCATGCATAACACCACCATGTCCACAACCAGCAACATGAGCTCGATGTTCTTTGACGGTAGAATTTCATGTCTATAACACATCTCGCTTTTTTTAGTGGTACTTCACAACCACATTCTAACCCATGATGGTGGTCCATCACAACCACTATCCATCAATAAAATACATGCATATACAACAAAATCAAACAAACTAGCCAACAAAATTTCCTAAAACCACAATAAAAATAATTTCAATAATTTCAAACACATATCATCAAACATATGCCAAGACATACTACACCCATAATTTCCAATCCAAACTATCCCTTAAGTAGATCAAAATTAAAAAAAATGAAATACGAAATTTTAATAACACAAAAAAATTATTGAAAACCAACATTCATAATCCATTTTCATTATATCAACCAAGCCACCAAATTTTATGTCAACATATTAAAATCAAACAAAAAACCCATTTTTCAAAAAAACAACCCACTTTTCCCAAAATAATACTATCATCTAATGATGTATTTAATCCAATAATATCATATCAAATAAACTATTATGTTAAAGAATAAAAATTAATATGAAATTAACCCTTCTTGTTCTAGCCAAATGTAGTCAAGAGAGAAGCCACCTACCATAATGTTTCAGTGAAGTCAGCCAACAAGAAAATTCACCACAAATCTAGGGGAAAACTCTACCAAATTAACTAATATCTATTTTCCTAACATTAATAGTCCCAAATATCTTCATTTTAGGAAAAAACTACTATATATACTTGTTACTGATGTAGATATAGAAAACTGAGAGAGAGGGAGAACTAGATCTAAGGAAAACAAAGTAGCAACATAGGGAAGAGACCTATGGGAGAAGAACCGCGTTCACCGGACCATTAAACCCATACGAATCACTCCTTAAATGACTGGTATAGGCATCTATATCTATAAAGACATGAAATTATTAGTGAGGATTGAGTGGGAGGTTGTTTTATGTCATTTGGTAAATGCCAATTGACCTATTTTTAAAAATCCCATTTTTTATGTCAGGTATGGTTAGCTTGCACAGTTGAAGAGTCCTTGTGCTAACCATGGTACTAATTCTTTACCAAGGTTGTTCCTCATGGTTTATTCCAATGTTTATGAAAACCAAGCGTCATGTATGTGAATCCCATTGCATCATATTTCATGGTAACTGGGGCTTGTGGTAACGTTTAAACTAATTGTGCTCAAAGCATGCACCCCTATAAAAGAATTTAAACTTTCCCTAAACCCTTCCAAACTATCTCATAAATTACCCAACCTATTTACATACCAAAAATAAATAAAAAAGGGTTAAATTTCTCAATCATGGGGGTACTAAATTCTCCACAACATTGGAATTTCAGTCTCTATAATGTAGATAACCCTCGATTTTCGGAAATAGATCGGGACATTGATCGGTAATCTATTTCTCATTCTCCCATGTCTCCTCTAGAATCTCACCATGTTTCCACAAATCTCAAACTAAAGAAATTAATTTTCAATGCAATAGTTTTCTTTCATATCCACAATATACAATAGAATGTGAACAAAAGAAGCATCCAAGTCTTTCTAAACATGATCTCTACGAATCAGACGGTCATGATATGGGTGATAATTTTCCAAATGAGAAACATGAATTACATTGTGTACCAAACTAAACTGTTATAGATAGTCCAACTGATATTTCACTTCTCTAACCCACTCAAGTATCAAAAAAATCACAATTTACCTATGAGATAACATACAATTATTTTCAAACTAATGATGTCCCATACTTGGATAAATTATCAAGAACACATGATTACCCACCACAAAAGACAATAGTTATCAAAGATTGTTCGCATATTATTTATGTAGACTCACATTGTCTTCACTAATTTCCAAATAAAAATAATTTTTTCTATTATCTTTTTGAAAAGTCTTGGACCAACCATTTATGTGTCACTCATTTTCACCCAACATATTGGAGACTGAACTCGACACTGTTAAAATGCTTCAAATGGTTCCATATGTATGGACCCTGGATAACGGTTATTGTAGGAGAAATCCACCAATGGATAGTTCTCTTCCAATGAGCCACCAAAATTCTTCACAATATCTGGAATCATATCTTCTAACATTAGTACCATCATCTCATATTTCCCATTTTTTTAAGGGTGATACACTATACTCATTTTCAATTGAGTGCAAATGGATTACTAAAAGGAATTGTAGAAATAAGATTTGAACATCAAATCTCTATCGAATTCAATCAATACTAGAAAACCATGACTCTTTACCACCTCCTGGATATAGTTTTTGGATAAATCCTCCACTAAATGGGATTCAAGAATCATGATGAAATGAACCAACATTATGAGTTGATAAAAAATAACCCATTTGGAATCCGGTTTCCTAACTGTTCAAGGGAGACTAGTAACAAAATCCTTTGATATCTTCTCTTATTTCAAAACTATGATAGGTAAAGACTAAAATATTCTTACAGGTCACTGATGATCCTCCATGAATTGCTCACAAGTCATGTATCTCGATATAAATAAGCCCACATTCCTCTTCATAATATCCCACCAAAACTACTATTTTAACACCATGTACATTTTGGGAATTTAATGATTGACATCCCATCTATAATTATGATAATAATTGAAAAGTTTCTCCTAAAAAGCCTATAGAATAACCATATGATCCCAATATCACATCACTGAATTACAATCTAATTTTCATCCCTCAATGCACTCCCCACCATTGAGTTTCAACCTCATCAACACACACTCTGAATCAGACATTTTCTTCTCCTTAACCAAACCAACCAAATCAGGAAACAAAAAAATAGAATGAATACCGCTACATCACCTTATGCATCACATTCATAAATAATTTCACTTATAACTAACATTAACTAAAACTGATCTGATTCTTATATCACCACTTTAGAATAAGACTTTCTATTTAATGTAACCACTACAAAACAAACCTTACCAAGTTTGTACATCAAGACAAAGTCAGACATCTGAAGATACTCCTTACATATATATTGAATCAAATTCATATATACATAAGATAAAATAGGAATCAAACTATATTGATCGGTAAACACTATGAATTCATCACCAAATAGATAATGACACCAAATTTTCAAATCATGAACATAGCTAATGACTCTAAATCATGTGTTGGGTAGTTCCTCTCATGTAACATCAACTATCACAATCCATATGCAACCACATGATCCCCTCTCTTGTGAACGCACCCCAACTCTTATCATGATGCTTTATAAAATACCATATACCCTTTCTCTGGTATCGAAAAAACAATGATGGGTTGTAATATAATATTACCCTTAAGCTCTTAATATGATTTCTAACACTACTCATTCCATTGAAATGAAATGGTGTTCTTTTTCAATGTTGTCATCAATGAATCTAACCATTTGAATTCAAAAACCAAGTATATATAATACCTACCTATCCCAAGAAATCTTCGTTTCTCAAAGACATTCTTTGGCAGTTTCCATGAGATAAAAAACTATATCTTTTTCAGAACAATTGAAACACCATTCGTAGAACTAATACCTACAAGGATATGAACATCTTGTTTCCAAGCATCACACTTTGATAATTTAGAAAACCACTGATGGTCTCTCAAGATCCCAAAAAAAACATACATGTGTTGCTCATGCTCTACCCTTTTCCTTGAATACACAGTTATATCATCCAAAAATACAACCACAAAAGAAACAATATATCTCTAAAATATTGGATCCATCAATTAAACAACCACCAGTAGTTCATTCATAATTCCAAGGGGAATAAATATAAATTTATCAAGGGAATATATATTTTTGAAAGCTATTTTGGGAATAACCACATTTTGTACATGAAACTGATTATACCCTAATCAAAATTCAATCATATAGAACTGTTGAGATCCCCTTAACAGATTGAACATTTCATCAATTTGTAGAAGTGGATATCGATTCATTATCATAACCTTATTAATCTTTTGATAATCAACACACAACATTATAGTTCAATCAATTTTTTAACTAAAAGAAGTAGCGCTACCCATGGAGACATACTTTACGGGATGAACCTTTTATTTTCCAAATAATCCAACTTCACATTCAATTCCATCAATGCTATTGAATCCATCAATTAATATTAAACTGAGATAGGACTAGTCCTTGATAAGAGATAAATTGTAAACTCCACTTCTCTCATATGTACAAAGGATTACAATTCAAATACAAATACATCTAATTTTTTTCATCCACTTCCAAAAGAAATATTCTCTCACCCTCTTCCACTAATTCAATGGAAAATAATTCCAACAAATAAAATATGGTCCCAGATACTAGTGCCAACAATAAAATTTCACCCTCCCTCAAATATTTCTTTACTATAATGGGAAGTATGATTCCCTCTTCCATATTAATACTAATTGTTCATGTATAATTATCAATATGGGATTTAAAAATTACCAGACAATACCTATCTATGATTTATCATATACATCCATCTCAAGTACTGTGAATCCCCACATCATCTCAACGTCATGCACAACATTTCCACATGCACTACATATAAAGGCTGGATAGTATATTTGACCTAGATAAGTTTGATGTTTTAAAATAGAAGGCCTCATTTCCACACATAATCTCAAAAACAACAAGATTGAATGAAATGAAATAATGAGAAGAATTTGTATAAAAGAACATTCATAAAGGTATAATTAAGAATAATTTTACATCAAACCATGGATGGTCATGACTGATCATCAAATCTATCATTCCCGCCTCTAAACATCTGCCTAATTTCCACACTATTATTTTTTTTCCCTTGTAAAACATTCCCTGGAGAGGAATCTTGGAATTTTTATAATCACCATGACTCTATAAAATCTACTTATGATGGGTATTCTCAAATCCATGTCCCATTAAGATAAAATTCATATGACCTTTGAGGATTTTCATGGACCCCCGACCTTAGAGCATTGCGATAATAATGCTCTAGATTCCTAATATTCTTGAAGTTATGGAATGATTGAAGTTATATTCTATAATCCCACATAATGTGGTCTATTGAAACACAATGAAAACCACCTTCCATGATCTGAGTTTTTAGAGGTGGAATCATCAATCCCATTGTTGGATACAGAACCATACTCCCATCCTGGAAATAAGTTTCTCTCTTCTGGTTAATCCCCACATTAGAGATCCCACTATTCCACATGGGTTTATGCATTCTTCCTCAACCTAGATCCCCTAAGATATCTCTTTTATCAAACAATTATCAATTCACCATTTCCATATAATCACATAAACAAAACACTGTATTTTTGTAATAAATTTCTAACCGTAAGCCTGATTCAATGATCTTCTCCTTTAATGATGGACACGCCACCACCTCGGGTGAAAACCGAACTATGATCATAAATAGAGTGACATATTCATTTAGTGACATGATCTACTTATTTAGTCTAGAGAAATATGTTTTACACTTAATTTTATACATATGAGGTTAGAATATTTTTCTAGAAAATTTCTCAAAATCCTCCTTGGTTATCGCTTGTTCTATTCCAACCAGGGCCACCAACTACCACTTTTGAAATTCAAGATCTTTAAACATGTACATAAATAGATTAAATTTTAACTCTTCTAGTTTTCCATGGAAATAATATATCTTATTCATCTAGTATAACCAATCCTCTCGCATTTTTCAGCTTTGAATCACCAAGAAAAATTGTTTTATTATACTTTTGAAACTGAACCGAGAAGTCAACATGCCAGAGTTTATTGCTTTTATTCCAACTTTTTCTATCATGGAAATCATTCCCTATTTTCTATACTAACATCTAGTTCACCTAAGGATCAGGTGGATCAACATTTTCCATAGTGAACTATGTTTGGTCTCAATGATTTCTACATGATTCCATTTCTATCAAGACAACCCACGTACCATAATTCTCACTCTCTATCAACTGAAGGATATAAATTTCAAATCCAATCACATTACACTATCAAAATAATAATGTATAATATTCCATTTTACCATGTTTACAACACATTTGAAAAATCTACCATGTTAAAAAAAATCGACCCATTATCAAAATACCACATCCATTCTCTTTTCAAAACTCTATAATTGAAAACATTTTAAAAAAATTTCGAAAATCATCACATTTGTATCACAATATAAATAATTATTCTAAATAATGTATGCATCCTAGTAGGATATCATTTCTACCATGTCTCATTGGATACACCCAATACAATGACCTCTTTCTCTTATAAGTGTCTTCAAAACACTTATGTAACCAACTCCCTGGTAACATGATGTTAAGTATAAAATTTTTAGTTATGTGACTTTATGCTATACATTTCATGTTCTGAAAATCCTATACCATACTACCACACCTGGAAAAGTAATAGGCTATGAATGAAGTCCAACACCAATACCGATAGTTGAGGTCAAAACCAAATAAGACCGACATTAAATATCTGTCATGGAATGAACAATATAATTCTACATGTAATGTACCACCCCTTATCATTTTTTTGAGAAGGATTTGGAATGATACATGGCCTTAGGTGACATTACAAATGTTCTAATGGTTGGATATAAATGTTGAGGGCTTCAAGAAAAATTGGGGAATAATTTTACCTAAGTAAAAAAACCAACCAAATGAAACCTAACCAACAACCACTACATGATGCATATAAATAACGTAACCCAATACAATACATTAACATGAAACAACCAAATTACCATCACATTTTATAATAATGGGAATGGACCAATAAAAAAATCCACACTAGTCCAAAATCAGAGTAACATATAAAATAGAAAGAAAACCCAAAGATTCTATGAAATTACACCATAGAGCCACACCAAGCTAAAAGCCCCACAATACCATCTATGAATCGCGATGAACCACTCAATAAGTGATATTACTTACCTTTACTTGTGTCATGGAAAAATCATGGGTAAAGAACCAAAGCTCCATAACATGGGTTGAGTCATAATACAAAAATGTATATCCCTAATTAATATCCCTAAACATGCCACTTAGATAGAACTGTTAAAACAATTTATATTAATCCAATTAAATAATTAAATAATCAACAACAATACAAAACACATCCATTCGCTAGTAAATTCAAAAAAATAATTATGTTTCTAAGGAAATCATTAGAACAAGTCATTAATCCTTTAAAAATATTCATAACAAAAATACATCTTTCTTGGCTATAGGCATAACACAACCATATCTACACAAAACCATTATCATTAATGGTAGAACATCACATCTGTAAAATAACAACATTATTACAGTGGCACTTCATTCCCACATTCAAATCCTTGATGGTGGTAATTCATGTGGACTATCCATCCATCAAAACCAAGTAAATACCTCATAATCCAACAAAAAAACCAATAGCAATTACCAAATCTACAAAAACTATCAAATAAACAATTTCTAACCCATATCAACAGCAATATTCCAATCCATACAACACCACCTTTTCCAAACCAAACAATACATTAAGCACCTCAACAATTACAACAACATGAAAAATCACATTCCAATAAAAAACATCATTAATCAAAACAATGTTTTATAAAACAATTTCCCCCAAATTAACCAATCCTCCAATTGTAAAGTCAAACAAATCACCTTTCACAATAATAACCTTTTTTTACCAAAATACAAAAATAATCACAAGATTGGTTTCAAATATGATTCTCACAACATATCCAAATTTAAATTCAAGAATTCCTATTTAATTAAGAATTAATCCTTCTAGTTATATCAATATATTTTGAAGAGATAATTCACCTACCTTAATGTTTTGATAAAATCGGCCAACAAGAAACCACACCACCAACCAGGGTGAAAACTCCACAAAACCACCTTATGTATCTATTTTCAAAATTAAATAGACAATCTCTCATCATTTTAGTCTACAAAACTCCACAATCTACATGTGATTAATGTATATTTATAAAACTGAGACATGGAAAACTATATATAAGGAAAACCAAGAAGTAAATATGTGATGTGACTTATTTGAGAACAAACTCCTTCACCACACATTATAACCCCTTAAAATTACTCCCAAAATGAATGGGATATGCCGGATTACCCTTTAAAACAATGAATCATAATTGAGTTCTGAGTGGGAAGAAGTTATGTGTATTATATGTTAAATTTTGAGTGACCCATTTTTAAAAATCCTATTTTTAATGTCATGAATGGTTCACTCACACAGTTAGACAAACTCTATGTTAACCATGTTACTTATAATATCCAAAGGTTGTTACCACTGGATTCCATAAACGGTTAGTAAAACTATGAACCATGTGTGTGAATCCCACTATCTCAGTTTTCATGGCTACCGGGGTCTGTTTCATTATTCACACTAACCGTGCTCAAAACATTCACCCCTAGAATATATTCCAAACCCTCCCAGAACAGTTTCAAACCCTCGCATAAAATAATTTCCTGTTAATAATCACATTAAATTGAAACATAATCCTCGATATCAATCCTTTTTAAGTAATCACATGGACATTCATTACAAGAATTCATAATTATGGAATTCATAATACCAGACATCTGAAACAAAACATTGAGGAATTTATCCAAGTCATATAATAATATTTTCTAGGCCTCCTCATGACACATCTACATTACTGGGTATGTACATGTAAAAATAGACAATATATTTTGTCTCATGATACCTACCAATGAATCTGGGGGCTATGTAATTCTGGTCCTCATCCACCCCTTAATAAATATTATGCATTCATTATATGAATATATAACATAACATAATGAAGATTCAATGAAAATCACTAATTTCCTGTATTGGATGAAATTGTATACAGAATAAAAATACATTCCCATGAAAAAATAATCCTAAAAATTATAGAGAAATATGGAGGATGGAATCAGTATTGTATATTCATAGTAAATTATATGATTAATCAATGTATATTGATATTCATAATTTTTTTATATATCATTGGAATGTTTCTTGACAAAAAAATCCTTTTCACATTGAAATCGCTTATTAAAAATCTAATAATATTCCAAATTGTAAGGAAGAAATTTTGTTCAAAAATAACCTTTAATACTAATAAGGGAATCATCAAATCATCGTTTGGTCATCATGGTAGGTAATTCAGTTCATGTCATGTGCATTAAAATAAATAATCCATTCACATTATTTGTAAAATGACTAAATGTACCTTATTTGGAAAATGAAAATTATATAATTTTTAACCCATTTATTAAAATTTTAAACATTATTATATATTTCCTTGATAAATATTTTTATATAATAAAAAAATCAATACATTTTATGGAAAATATTGACATTAATGGAAGATATTCATTACTGAGTTGAAAAGAAAAATCAATATTCCTTAAAAATACTATTTTCATATATTGAGTAATTAAATAGAGTTAAATTAAAATAATAATTATATTTATATAATTAAATAAATGATAATAAAATATATTTGGTTTAATATATATATATATATATAATTTCCACCAATGGTTATATAAACATAAAAAATACTGAATAATGATAAAATTGTTAAATAAACCCAAACATATAGTCTGAATTCCATTGTCTGTTTTCAAAAATATTGTATAATAAATTTAGATTTATATTAAATATATAAAATAAATATATTGATATATTTCATACCATATATGATTTATTAATTAACTTATATATCCTTTTTTAAATATTTCTATAATAAAATCATAGTCTTGGATGATAACAGCTTCATTTTCCACTATCGTTTTAATTCAGTAGATCTCATCCTTTTGATTTGATCATAGTTATATCGTATATTAATTTTTAATCATGTTATGATTAAAAAATATATAAATTATATATAAAAAAATTTATCAATAAAATTTAGTGATTTAAAAAAAATGAATTACAACATTCATGGAAATGATAGGTCGTACAAACGTATAAATATTCATTCCATATTTCTATGGATGGAATAAAGAATGGTAATTAAAATTAACTTTTCCATAAAGATAATTATATCATACATAATCATTAAATTTATCTTCATTATCATCAATTTAAATTATAAATGAAAAATGAATCGAATCGCTTCGCTTCATGGAAGTGGTAGTCCACATGTACACACGATTATCATTATTATTTTCCAATGGATTTGAGGGTAAATAAGTAGTTATGATATTATAAATTTATAATAATAAAAATTTAATAAATATAAAATAAAAAAATTAAATCTATAATAATAACCATCTATTAATGCTGGTGATGAAAAATAAATGTTATCCCAATGTGGAGATGTTATATTGTATGTACACAAGAGTGATACATTCACTTCCCATTTAATGGAAATGATGATGGAAAATGGTTGTTTCATAATAAAATTTAATTTTATTATATTTCAGAAAATAAATTTATTATTCTATTTTAAATAAGATATATTTATTGGGGTTATAAGAAAAAAATTAAAGAGATCGAGTAAGATGATTATCACTTTTACTAGGGATATCCATTTGATCATTTCGCATGTAACCTACGTTTGGTATTTTTAGAAGAAATGGACATATTGATCTTGGATAAGTTTATTTATAATATAACATTTTAGTGATTTATTTGGAAATATTTCTCTATGTGTTGTAAAGAAGATAAATAAGTGGATATATTTTATAATGTAGGGAAAGGACACGCCTTGAATTAAAAAAATATTAAATTATAATTAATTCATTATGAATAAAAATTATTCCAATTTTAATGATAACTGCGGTAATGTCTTCTTCAATCATAAAGGGTTATAATTTTACATATAAGTTTAAATTTGGTAAATAAATGGGTAAGGGATGATATAATGTACTATATATTATCCCTCTTGTCAACTATCAATATTTTTAAAATTTTCAAATAATTTAATAAATTATTTTTTTTACAAAAATATCATTATTTCCAATTATTACAATATTCATTAAATTTAACTATAAAATCATCAATGGAAAAATGTAATTTTAATTTATTATTTTATTAAATATATAATATTATATATTAATAAATTAAATTCATGTAAAAAATAAATACCATATGTTTTGGAATATCATTTATTTTATTTTTCCATTTTTTGAATAAATATTGTGTCCGTGTTGTGTAAGACTTTAAGCAAATTATATAAACAATAAAAATTATTATGAAATTAAAATCGTAAAATTAATTTCAATATTCACAAAATAATATTTATTAATCATTAACAATATATATTTATCTCTATGTTAACATAAAATATATGTTTGAACTCAGGAGCCTAAAACATTGTATTATTCCTTACATAAAATACTATAAAGATAAATATCAAAAAAAAATTGGAAGAAATATTTAATATTTACAGTATTTGTATTTAAATTATCAAAATAATGTCACAAAATAGGACTATGTCATTTTTTAGGAAAATTTTGATGCCATATCCTATGGTTTTAACCCTATTTTACATGTTTTACCCTTGTCGAGGTGACAACAAATCACTGGATTAATTTTTATAAGGACCTAAAAAGTTAAATAGTTGTTATCAATTAACCTAATGATTCAATACCTTGTAACCATTTTTTATAATTCAATTAATTTTGTGGTATAACAAAATTTTAGATAAAAACCAAAAACACAACAAAAAATTGTTTTTCTAGAAAAATTCATTTCAAAAAATATATATTATACCAAAACAAACCAAAAAATTGATTCCAACAAACTAAATTATATAAATAATAATTAATTTTAAAAAACATGATTTTAAAATATTTGAAAAATAAAATGGTACATTCTAATGTTTGAAAAAAATACAGTTTTATTAATTAAAATTACTATTTTTCATAATTTGCTGTAAAATAATTCATTTTCAAATAAAATAACAAAATAATCACCATTATATAATAATTATACAATATTTAAAAAATTATTTTCATTTTATTGCATAATTTTTCAAAATGTCCAAAAAATAAGAAAAATATTATTTTATTATGAAATTTAAAAACATTTTTTTAATGAAACATTTGTATTAAGAATAATATAAGATTACTAGAAATTGAGTTGATATTTCCTAATAATTAATAATTAAATTATTATAATGTAGTTACTTTACATATATTTAATAATGTGGTTATTTCTATTTATACCCACCAATTCAATCGAAAGGTTATAATGGTCATATTTAAATAGTAATATTTTGTGGTTTGTTTAAACATAGTGTTGCAAGTCAAATACACTATTGAACTTAATGATCGTCTTTAAAAAAAATTGGGTTGTTATGTTTTAAAATATTATAACAAATATAAGAAATTATATCCTTGTAATCAAGGGTTTTTTATTTTTAAATATGATTTTTGAATATATTTACAATGCAAATTAATAATGAAACTTCCTTTGAAATGGGGTAGTGGGATACATAATGAATTTATAAAATATAAAACATTTATTTTAATTGATAATTGTATCATTGTTTGGATGTTAAAATATATATATGTAATAGTAAAAAACATCAGAGGAATAATTTTGAGTTATATGGAATATGTTTATGAGAATTTTATTGCCCACAAAACCATAAATCAAATAGGGAAAAATACCATAAATTCCTTAGAAACGAAGGTAAAATAATAAAATCTCATATTAAAAATCCTTATAATGTTTTATATGATTCATAATATACTAATTCTAAATTCCTAAAAACCATATTATCCCCAAAAAATTTAGGATTGATTCCAACCCAAACATTAAAAACAATGTTTTCAACAATGGAAAATTCATCTTTTCAAAACCCCCTTGATAAAACAATTACTACAGGGTGATTTCATTTATAATTATTTCCTTAGTTTATTAACGTATTATTAAATATCCATGAAAATAATAAAAGTTTTTATTTATATATAAATATAAAACAATGATTTTAAAAAACAAATAACCAATTATTCTAACATAATGAATTTCAATTCCAATTTTTGAAAATGTATAATATTGACCATGATAACTTATATTATTTTAAGATATATTCACTTGATGGATGTGCATTTAGTGGTATAGTTCCCCATCACATTATAGTTATATTATTGAAAATTATAGTTTTTTTACCCTATCATTCATACACTAGGTGACCATTCTCTCCACATATTTAGAAAATTCCAATTCCATTACAGAATGTAAAAAGGTGTTTCTTTCCCCTACTATCACACGTGGCTTGTTTCATCCTTACCAAATTTTTTACATCAGAATATTTCTTTATATCTAGGTCCTCAGTCATCATGTGATTAAAATGTATAATAAAATAGTTCCCTTCTAAGGCATGGATTAATTCTTTCATAAAAATGATCAATATTAATTTTCATAATACATTTATAGTCTTCAGAATACATTACTATCATTATAATTTTATCCTCATACTTAGAAACACATTTCTCTTCCTTCAATTTTATATTGACGAATTTCCTTTCCATATAATCTCATTTTCCTTAGGAAAATATTTTTATAAGAAAAAACCATGAATATTTTCCAATCTATTCTTGTAATATCATCTTTATCCTTTTAATTTTGTATTAATGATTACAATTTATAAAAATAATCTTTTAAACAATCTATTTCCTAAATAACCATGTCCATTTCAATTATTCTCATATTTATAAATATCATTTCCAGGGACTTGAATTATGATTCATCTATGAATAGAATTTTTCATTGATTGAATGATGGATTATTATTATTCATTTAGTGGTCCAACATCAAATAATCATAATTTGGAGCAACTAGTTGTTACATTAGTAAAATATTATTATTCATTACTAATGTAAATTTTCATAATGCTTTTATAGTATACTATATTCTAAAAAAATTATGTTAACATTTCTATGAGGGAAATCTCAACATTAATTATGAATCTTTTCCCGAACCAAACAGGGTTTCTTAGTATCTAGATAACTAAACTAGACCTAACATATCCTGAAGGGTGTTCTAGATCACCATGGGTTAGATACTATCATGTAGAAACATAAAACATATATGTGAGAATGATATTACCAAAAAAAAGAAAAAGAAAATGTAGAATGGAAATATGAATATCAAAAAAAACTCTACTAGGTGTAATTTACAAGAATTTAATAAGTCAAAAACACGCCCAATGTTTTAAAAACCAACTACTATAATAGGGAAAAAACATATCATGTCTCTATATTCACAAATCTCCAAGAAAATGATTTATTAGTTCAATCCACCTCCAATTGATCCTTCCCATTTTCTCTTACTTGGAAGAAGATAATCTACAATCATCCAGAGTCACATGTACGGTGTGAGCAAAAAATCCCAAAAAGCCACACCACAGATTCCATAAAACATTCCAAAAATTCATTATCCAAATGAATGATTTCATATTTTAAATTTAATGAGGCTTTTGATTTAAAATAATTATTAAACAAAACATGCTATACCTTTCAAAATATGGAAAAGTACTTTCAAAACACAGGCTTCACATTACAAAAGATAGAATATTTCTAAAATAGTGTCGTAGATAAAACATTTTATATAATACAGTATATATAAATTCAAATGGGGAATGTAAAATAGTTTTATCAACATTGGAATATATTTATATATCATATATAAATAAACATGTGAGCAACATGGTCATCATCCAAATATAATGGATTTTAAATCCATCTACAGGTCTCTCCACTCATTACGCGATCATCACAATATGTGTACCCATGCATCCTCTAAACACTAGTCAGATTGGACTCCTCACCATCACCTATGGGATGTATCCTCCTACATGTATGTTTTAAAACATTTTAAAAGCGTAGACTGTGTCCAAATAACACCCCAACTACCTATGTAATTCATGTTCCCTTTGGAAATAAATTATGGGGATTTTATTTTAAGACTATATAAAATAATACTATATCTCATTCTTCTATTTAATATTCAATTTTCCATTTTATAACCATAATGGGCCTTTATTAAAAACATGCTTCTTTTACAAGATAAAACCACTGGGTTTCTATCAAAATATTTAAGGCCATTTTCATCAGTTTGAAATCGATTGAAAACAGATTCCATCATTTCACAATTTATTTTCACAATTAATTTCAATTATTTAATTGAAATAATTAACATAATATCCATAATTTAAAATCAACAATTTATATTAATCAATTTCTATAAATCACACCCCATTTCAATTTAATAGGTGTTTATAAATTTTTTATTCCAAAACCATTTGAAAACTCCCATTTCACTAGAATCATATTTTTTATTCAATTGAATGAATGTTGATAAATTGAATTCAAATAAACAGTTGAAATTAATAAAAAAATTAATGTTAATAAATTTGGTTATTCAGGATTGATCCACCTACCTCAAGGTCATCGATGTTAGCGGTGAAGATAAACCACCGTGTGTGGTTAAATACCCATCCCCATGGCCTTAATATTATAAGTGTGAAGAAACTAATGAATGATGTTGGTCAGGGGTTCTTAAAACCTATACTAGTTATTTTTTATCAAATGGAAATAAAATATCACATGTGATGATGCATTTTCTCTCTTGTAAAATATTAAAATTATTTATAAAAATGTTACAAGCGATAATATTTGATCTCTCATGGATAAATTTCTAAATTGACAATTAAAATATAACATGTGATAATATTTTATCTCTCATGGGTAATTTTAAAATTATCTATTAAAATATAACATGTGATAACATTTTCTCTCTCATGTATAATATCTAGATTATAATTTTATGTTATCCCATGGGTTTGAAATTATCCTCCAACAGTTCCTTCAATTACACATTGAAATTTTTATATATAACTGAATTATCCTTAAATTATACTGTAATAATAAGAAATATATATCTAACTATATATTTATATGAAAACATATATATATACATACATATATATATCTTTTGAAAATAAAAATAAAAAATATTAGAAAATTTTAAAAAATTATACCATATTGTTTGTTGATATATACATATATTTATTGATAACTAATTATCTTTAGATAATCCAAATAATTATTGTTTAACAATTTTAAACAATATTCCCTTGAATAATTTTATGAAATTGTAATTTGTTTAATCACCCTCATTATTTTCATACAATTTCACCTAATTATGTATTGCTTGATAATTCATTGTGATTATCCTTTATATTAACAAGATTTTATTCTCAAAATAAATTATCAATGTAATTAATGAAATATTATTTTTTAAAATTATCCCTATTAATTATCTCAGATAATTATTCACATTTCTCTCAACAGTTTTGCAAAACCAAATTTCAGTAATAATCATTGAATGTTTCAAGAATTTATTCATTGATAATTTGAGATTCATCATATTATTATTCAATTATATTTTTTAATATTGAGAAGGATGAATTAAAATATGGTAGAAAATAAAATAATGTAATGTAAAGATAGTCAAACATGGGGCTCCACACACATGAGGTGTGTATGAAGGATTGTCGTCGCCGGTGCAGATGACCTTTGAGGAGGAATAGAACTTCACTTACCACATTCCTGAATAAATCAAGGTCCAAAAATTCAACCAGAGAAAACATGAATCAAAACCAAATCTTTTCGGTATTTAGAACCCCAATCCACATACGATTCTTTCACCAAACTATTTAATCCCTAATTTAAGGCATTGTATAAACTAAATATTGATAAAGGATGGTTTTAATTCATTATATTAAACTGTTTTTGAATGAAATGGTTAAATATGGGTTACAATTGATGGTTTAGAAAACAAAAGCCAATAAAAATGGAGTTTTGAGGTGCAGTTAGAGAATGTGAATATTAACCTCATTTTTTGTAATTCATTTGGTAATTAAATTATTAAAATAATTAAATTAACAAGTAGATAGACCGAACACTCATTTATCTTTAATTTTATATCCATTATATGGTAAAAAACCCATTTTAGACCCAAAAGTGGACTCTGATTTTTAAAATGATGAAATGTTTGAGATATATTAATTATTTATTAATTAGAATTAGAATAAATAATTAAATAAGAAAAAAAGTATAATTTTTGTGAGTGATACTTTTAAATATCAGATACCTACGAATGATATACCCCACTTAGGGTAAACAATGCATTCCAGAACTATCAATGGTCTCATACTCTTCCTAGGACACCCCATTTTTGAGATATTTAATTTTTTTAATAAATAATTTCTTAAATATTATTCAATAACATTATCTCACGAGCGATACATCCAAATTTATGGGTCCTTCAAATTTTATACCCATCTCATGGTAAACACCACATTTCAAAAAATAATTTTGGTCTCAGATTTCTCAAACAACACACATTTTTCTAGTTATTCAAATATTTTGAATAAAAAGTGCGCACTTCAAACATTCTATTTTATAATTTTTTTTGGACTTCACTGAACCATTGATGACCTCGAAATCATGCACCAAATCATTTACAATCCCCAAAAATATTCAATTGACGATTGCATGATGTTAACTATCTGTAAAGGCCTTTAACACATTTATCAAAAATTCACTTATAAATCATTATTTTCCACGTATGATATTAATAATTTAACACATAAGGGATTATCCAAACTATAAATAGTAATGGAATATCACATATATAAACATGTTTTCCATTACTGTTCATATGATACACTTTTATAAAATTGAATAGACTACATTAGATTATTACATAATGTATTATATTAGAACTAGTGAAACCCTTAACGTAAATTGTAAATTTATTCATATCTATCTTTGGAATCATAAACAGAGTTTCATAGAGAATATTCAAAAGTCATATGAATATTTTCAAATATAACATAATTGTTTGTAAATAATATGTAAATTATTATGATTATATCCTCAAGAGTTTCGAACAAGGTGCATACTAAGGGAACACACACCATGAACTAGAATGATTGTTGAAATATATTTCACTAATTGTCTTCAAGGTTATTACCCCTTGATGTATCTATTTCAAAACAACACCAATTTTTTTATCCTGATAGAGATTTATGGTAAGGAAACCAACATAATATTTTCTTTGCCAAACAATTTTGATGTTATACTATTCTAAAACTACTCCTCAAAATCATCCATGGAGTCATTTTGAAATATATATTTTTCTAAATCCATTTATCAAGGATTATACTTGAATTAATTATATATCAACTATAGACAATCCAACTCTAGTTTTCTAGATCATGTGGTTACATTTTATAATTGACAATAGATACATGAGATAACATCCAAAATTAATTATTAGTTTAGTTGTATTTATAAAGAAGAATCATAAATGAATTTCACATTTTAAATGATAAAATGAATAATAGTATTTTAATTGAGGAAACAATTATTTCTTTTAGATTAACTATGTATATCAATCCTTGTTAATATCATAGAATCATGGGAAGGGAAATGTATAATGGGAGAGAATAGATACTCTATAAGGGTTAATTATAGTATTGCCTATCTTTATTAAATAAAGAATAATAAATATGTAAAGGAAAATAATATAAAAAAATTAACTTTAATCATTAACTTTGAAAAAATGAAAAATTAGGATGGTATAAATGATGAAAAAACAATTCCATATTAATAATGATAAGATTTGAAAATTATCCATGGATGTCCAAATTTTTAAAATAACCACATCAAAATCACTAACTGATTTCATAATGAGAGAACATATAATGTAGGTCAAATAAAACATACCATAAATGCCTTATTCCAAGACATATAAAAATAACATCAAAGAATCATGTTAATAAATATATATAAATTGGTAAGTCATTTTAAAAAACGAACCTATTTTTTCACATGTGATTTTATAATGTGTCAAGGGGATATATAATTTTGAGACCCACCAATCACTTAATAATTCCAATTCACTCATCTTATTAATAAAAACACAACTTAATCAACATGCCTTAAAAATCAATAACTACCCATTGTTGAAGAACTAGTGTATAGAATAGAAATAATTTCTCAATTAAATGGGATCATACACCATACAAATAAATATAAGGGATGGAATCTCAAGATTATATCCTCAACAAATTATAATACACATCAATGTATTTTAACATAAATGAAAATACCATCAATGATCACTAGAAAGTTTCCTGATAAAAATAAACATTTCACTATAAAATAACTTATTTAAAATCAAAATATATCGAAAATATTATGGGAATATTTTTTTGAAAAATTTCCTTTCAGAATTATAATGTAATATTCATTGGTTGCTCGTGACAGTATAAAACAATTTTTCATTTCGTATGCATTAAAACAATGTTTCCTCTCATATTTTTATTAAAATGGAAAAAATACCTCATAAAAAAGACTAAAAATTTTAAAAATTTTTATTAAAAGTAAATCATAAATTACTATCTTTAATAATTCATTATATAAATTTTAAAACATTTTTCAAAATTTTTTATGGAAAATATATACTTGGAAGGAAAATATTCCTGACCGAGTAGAAAAAAATATGTTTTCCATAAAAAATCTATTTTGATATAATGAGTACATTGATAGAGTAGGATAAATAAAAATTAATTAATTTTGACAAATAAAAAGTGAAAAAAATATATACATTTTCTTTCATATATAATGATAAAATATTTCCCCAAGGATATACTTAAACATAAAGAATATCATGTAAGGATGAGACGTTGAAAAAATCCTAACAATAGGTCTGAAATCCATCAAATGTGTTAAAAATTAGTATATATAAATTATATACTTATTATACACATATTACATAACCATAATAATATAAATAGCATATATTATTTACGTATAAATTTTATCACCTGTTTATTAATAAGTCTATTAAAATCATTGTTCTTTGACATAATAACACTGTTTTTCATGAATGTTTTCATTATATAGTTTTGATACTTATACTTTTGTCATAGATCCATAATATATATAATTTAAATAATTATTTTAATAAAATATATAATCATCATATATAGATCAATTTATCTAAAATCTTTATGGATATGAAATTGAATTTAACTATTCATGGAAGTAGTTTGTCGTATGTACACATGTAAATTATTTACATTTTTTAAAAAAATGTAATGAATGAAAGGTAAATAATAATTAACCATTATTGAATCATTATTATATTATATATATAATATATATTCATTAAATCCATCATTACTACAATATTTGTAAATTAGAAATGAAAAATGAATCCCATCACTTAGTGAATGTGCTAGTTCACACGAACGTACGAGCGATGTTATCATTTTACAAGTGATTAGAAAATAAGAGGGTAAATATGATATTATAATAAAATAATAATAATTATATTTAAAATTTAATGTATAAAATAAGAAAATCATAATTCTCATTCATAAAATATGGTAATGAAAAACGAATTGTATCATTATGTGGAGATGGTATGTCGTACGTACCCCTGATCACTGATTTCACATCCCATTTCATAGAAAATAGGACAGATAATGGTAGATTCATAATAATAATAAAATTTAAATATTTATATGATATTAAATTTATTATGAATTTATTAATACAATTTATTTTTAGTAGATGGATGAATAAATAAAATGAAATTTGTTCTGTAAAATGATATTGCATTCTCAGGAGACAACCTTTATATCCATTCATAAGGATCCAAGGGTTGGTGTTTTGGGAATATTATAAAACATAGAACTTGAATAAATATGTTTAGATGATAAATATATAGGTCATGGTCAATCTAACTTTCTAAAAGGGTTGAAAATTATATAGGGAAGAGGATTCCTTTAATTATTGATTGAAAAGAAACACATGGAATTTTGAAAAATATTAATATAAAATTCAGTCATCCAGAAGGAAAACACTTCTAAATGATTATATATTCTAATAAAATTGTATATGTTTTAAATGTAATAATAAAATTAAATTTATACATGACATATTGTTACATTAAACATTATATAATGAGTAATGCCTTTGTTAGATAATTTTAACATTAATCGCAATAATTATTTTTTCATTTTCAAAAGATTAAATCTTACATAAAATCTAATAATTGTATCATTAATGTAAATGGGGTGAAATTCTCATCCACATTTTATCCGAATTTTACTGTATAATTTGTCTTTATTTTTAAAAATATTAATAACGAATTCCATTGAATATAATTACAGTAAATTTTGGCATTATCATATTAATTTTACTTTAAATACATCCTGAAAAAAATTAATTTGATTTTTAATCATTTTAAACATCTAAGGTAATTATATAATCACATAAAATTATAAATAATTTATAATCATGAAAATAATCTCATTATTAAAAAAATAAAATTTTAAATTCATTCACAACCAAATGTTTTTAGTACATCAACAACAAATATATGTTTAAAGTCAAGAATGTGATATTTTTCATTTTTCATAATTTAAAACAATAAAATGGTCAATATTAGTGGAAAATGGTAAAAAGTCGGAATATTTTATATATTTTAAATGGAAATGTAAAACATCCACCCATAATGTTTTATAATGGAGAGTTTTAGAAAATCAAATTAAAGCCTTATCAAATGGGTTTAACCGTATATTATATAGTTTCCCTTACCAAGGTTATAAAAATTAACCACAGTTACTATTCCTAGTGACATAAAAAAGTATTTTTTACCAAATTTTAACCTAATAATTCCAAATATGGAAACAAGTTTTCAATATTCAATCACTATAAGTGGGAGATATTAATTTATGATAAATTCATAGAGTATAAAAAAAATATATTGCTAGAAACATATTTTTATTAGGAAACAAATTTAAATCCAATAAAAAAATTGATTCCAACGAACATAATTTTATTATTCACTATTTTAGATAACTAATTTTATATTCAATACATTTTAAAACTAAATGGAACTATTTACATTCTAGAAACAAAAACGATACCAAGAATATCATGGATCTGGCCTAACCCAGTCATAAAATTTATTAAAATAAAAGGTAATTCATACAAGAATAAGAATTTCAAGGGAGTTTAGAACAATGTGATTGAATCACCCATCTCATGTCATTATCCACAAAATTAGTGCAATAATTAGATTATATGAATTTCCACATCATTCTTGATTCAATAATCACCTTCTTTGAAAGAGCATCCACCACCCGGTTAACATCTCTATATACATGGGAGACATTTATATTAAGATATGTTGAATGATTAACACCAAAAATATAGTAGGGTAGATGTCTTTGTGGTACATTTCTTGTTCTACCTTAAAGTTCCATAACATCATTTTCATAGTTATTATAAATCCACAGGTAAGGCCCTTTGGGTTAGACATTATACTTGATGGCATATATTAATGTCCACAAATCAGCTTCATGGGAAGTTCTAATACCAATGTAATGATAAAATAATCGTTTTAAAAATCCATGTTCAGTTTATAAAATATATCCATATCCCAGGTGTTCATGCCTTCTCGAGGCCATACTGTCAAAATTGAAATTAATTTGTATTCCAATCAGTGGAAGACACCTCTTGGATTAGTGAAACAAAGGTTTTCTTTGTTTTATTTAATCACAAAGAAGTCTGAGAATTCTTATATCAGGCATGTTGTTATGAATTTAAACATGATTTACTAATTCCACATTATAAACTAAATTTTGAATTGTGGATGATAAAGTGTGAATGGAAGGCTTGTGGTCTTCAAAGAGCTTACCAATATGCATTCTTCATATTGAATAAAATATTGAAGCCACCGCTTGCAGTAGTAGGTGTTGTCTCATGTCACTCTTCCTAGTGTTGTTTAAGAACTCCAGGAGTTCATCCATCTATAAATCTACATTGATCTCATAGAAAAATACATGAGTCGAATAATTCCATAGTTCCCTTGAATAAAAACAATTAATGAAGAGATGATGGATTTTTTTCATTAGTATTTGGGGAAATATTGAATGTTAAAACTTTATACAACCCATCCTTCATTATTTGATCATGTGTTGGCATCTTCTATTTACAGATTCTCTATATAAGAGTGAACCTTGATGGATGTATGAATATA
This sequence comes from Viscum album, assembly GCA_963277665.1. Taxonomy (NCBI): domain Eukaryota; kingdom Viridiplantae; phylum Streptophyta; class Magnoliopsida; order Santalales; family Viscaceae; genus Viscum; species Viscum album. Next base: position 1,204,385,589 of record OY728145.1, read on the forward strand.
GCCTTGATACTCGGAATCCATTTTGGGACATTTTTCACACTCACTCATTGATTTCATAGTAGTTTTTCACATTAAATTTCCCATTATAAATTGGAATCAACACCAATGTCTTGTTTTCCATGAATGTTTTCTATTTTACATCAAGTTCATCCTGTGAGGGGAAAATTTTAATTATACTATAATTTGTCAGGAAATCACCTATATTAATCTATATTTTTTAGATGGAATTAATATCATGTACTTGTGTGGTTGATCAATCCACCATGTGCTCCAAAAATTTAAATCATTATTCCTATTAACATCCATTTATAGTTTCTCATAACATCATATGAAGAGTGATTATCTAATTTCCATACTAATGATCCAAGGTGACACAAATACCTATAAAGATAACTCCTCTTAAATCTATATTTATTGATCTCACAGGAGGGTATGTTATTGGTTAAAAGTTCCCATGTGAACATACTTGTTAGGATATCATTGATTATCTTGAAGCCCATAATACTATGTCCTCCCATTTCAATTGGTTTGATACATTCCTTCCGAAAAATGGATATCATTTTTATTTCATGCATCGACCCATTCTAAATAAATTTCCTTATAACTCACTACATATATTTAATGAGACACCATGGCCATTGATATATGTAGAATGAATATAAAAATTGCAATTGATGGCCAAATTTACATGTCACACCCTCACCAAGTGAAACATGGACTTCCCTTTCAATATAGCATTGTTATTGATGATACCAAATCTGATTCCTCTATGAAATTTAATTTTCACTTAACCCCAAAACAATTGTACACCATGTTAATTATAAGGAATGAACCCTCTTATCATATTGAGAAATTTACTAATCATGTTATTCATTCCCATAGATAAACCATTTCCAATGATAATAAAATATTTTCCAAACCTAATATTCAACTTAGAAACATCCTCTTAATGAAAAAAGATGTCCATAATGGATCCTATAATTCTCTTTAAGGATTTGATGACTATAAATAAGTCATCTACATAAAATAAGTGTGAATAGAGAAGAGGGGATCACGAAGCCTTCTGTCTCGCGATGGAGCCCTAAATAATTTAAGAAGATGATTTCCCACCTCTTCCAAGAGGAGGAAGGAGGATGGATGATATGATCGCACAACCTCTTTTCTTACGAAACCCGTTCACCCTGTTTTCAAACTATAATTTTTTTAGAGTTTTCAGTTATCTCTCTTAGCCTAAAGCCCCTGATCTTCAGCTTTGTGATCCTCAACTATCGATCTCAGTCCCAGAGTTCTATGAAGAGTCAATCCATCTTGATTTAACACTGCTGACTCATTTCAATCACATACAGCCCTTGGTTGATGATTTCAACCATTTGCCTTCAGAAAATGTGACTTGCAAGACCGCATGGTCATCGTTCTATTTAATAAGCATCACTTTACTGTATAGTTTGATTCAGAAAATGATTTGATCCGAGATTAGACCAGGGCCCCTCTTCATTGAAATGGTTGTAATTTTTCCCTCCTTCGATGGTATTTTGATTTATGTATGAACCGTTATCCTTCCTGCATCGCGGCATTGGTGAGTCTTCCTCAACTTCCTCAACCGTTCAAAACCCTCAGATTATCTGTGTGATTGGAAACATGGTAGGGAACTACCTCTATTTCAATGTCTGAACCTCCATGGTATGTCATCCGATTAATCCCTGCATCTGTGTAGAGGTGGATGTCGTGAAGCCTGCAGTGGAGTGGATATGGACCACCGTGGGTGAGGAATTCTGAGGGAAGTAGGCTGTTATTTTTGAGACATGGGTTGATTACTCCACTAACTACTGCTAATTGGGGTACATAATTTCTAAATTTCAAGGTGAATTAGAGATCAGGAGGATGTCTAGTTTGAAGGAGAAGTTAGGTAGGTCTCTTGGTTAGGGACCTATGGCGGATCCTGTGAATGTCATGGTGAAACATATTTCATTGAGTGAGGGGGAAGCTCTCTCAAATCTGTTGGTTTCTTTAGTGTTTAGTCTAATTAATAGTGATCTGGTTTTAGGGGTTGGGCAGAAGTAGTCTATTGGTGGCCATGAAAATAGTGACATGGGGGATCCATCGGGTTTAAGTATGATCAATTTCTCACAAAAAGAGGTTCTTCCTTTAGTGTATGTCAGTGGGAAGGATGTAGGTGACTGCAAGGAGCTGGATCTTGTGATTGAGGCTCACGCTAAATTTTGTGGGACTTTTCATGGGGAGGTGTTGGAATTTGCTGAGAGGTATCAATGACATGAGGTGAGTGATGCTGCTATGATGGATGCAATTGAGACAGAAAAATGGTTACAAGGAGTGGATCTAATGATCACGAAGGAGGCTATTCAAATAGATGAAGTTGGTAGTATAAAACCGGGGATATCTTCACCAGAGTGTGGAATTGGAAAGGATGTCATGCGGCAGAGGACTATGGAATGTCAAGAATTATTGGAGTAACCTATGTGTTAGGCCCTTATTGACCGTAATTGTTAGTCTCAGGAAGGCCGATGAGGTTATGATGGCTTCCATGAGGTCCATATTTCTAGAAAATGGGGGGACTACTCAGATAGTGGGAAGGAAAATAACCGAGGCTTGATCAGGCCCTCTTTTAGTGAGATTTTTCAGGTTGGGGTGGCGGAATATGAACGGGAATTAGGGTTTCATGAATACTCAATCATGATGAAGGCCGAGGGAGGACTTCACCAAATTTCCTAAGCTGATGCCCACCATATCATCATTTGGGAACACAGAGCTTCTATAAAAGGAATGAATGAATATATGAAGGATGTATGCGATGGTTCTCAAACATTAGGAATGTTTTGAAAGGGAATCAGATACTGCGGAGGAGGCTTCTCATCATGGATGTGATGACAGGTAAGTTTTCTTTGATATGCAATCTTCTCTTTCATCTTGTTGTAATTTTTTAGTATCCTTTTCTTTTTATTTAACTAATGGTCAGGGGGTTATCCTATGATAGTGTTTCTGCTATAATATGTGTTATAGGAAAAAAACCCCTCATTCCAACTACAATTTTTCATTTAGAAACCATCTTGGAAAATATCATTAATGCACCAAATATAGTAATTATTAGAGCTAATATGATCTCCCTCCATCTCCAATTTATTTTTTGCAGATTATACATTCATTTTCTTGAATTCTAATAAATGGTCTATTAGAGTCCTCAATGGGATTATGGAAGCATATTTCCTCTTGAGTAGAAAATTGAACAACATGGGAAAAAAACAATTTCATCATCTCGAAGAGGTGTATGACCAGACAGATAGCCTCAGTCCAACAATTCCTTGATATTAAAAGAGGTACCTTCCTAATGTAGCAAATGGGGGCTCTAATTTCCAAAAGCCGACTATAGATAAGGGACTTTAATTTCTTGATCAGTATAATCATAGACTAAATCCTCAATAATAATAAAATAATTCTATCCTTAGTAGGGTAGGATAAAACTTGTTAATAGTGTCCTTTTAACATACCCATTTTAGATGCTCTTAGCTATCATTGATCCCAAGGGAACTATTATTCTGATAGAGGATTACAGATAGGTTCATTTGGGATCTGACCATGGAAGGGAAATGCCTATGGACTTCTTGGCATATTGTGGAAAGATCTGCGAGGGATGGATTGATCAATTTCCGATGCTCACGAATACACTTTAATGTATGCATAGAAAGATGACATGGGATGTTATGGAACAAATCATGCTCTTGGGGATCACCATGAAAAACTCTTACATCAGAATTCTAGCCCTGATAGAGGCTCATACCTCCCCACATTTTCTGATTTATCTCTATTGTTAAATATTCTCCAACCCCAGGCTTGGTTGATCATCAAGAAGGGTGATATCTCTTTTTGAAAATACAATTTTATTGGTCACCCCATTGGATTTCTAGGTTCTCCTTTATCCACTATTTCTTTCAGGGAGGCCAACCTATTTCCTCCTTTGATCAAGGATCTGTTGGATGGTGACCAATGAGACACTTTCAATCTCATCAACCTCACCATAGATCCAGACAGATGTGTATTCATTTAGTCTTCCTCGGGGGTCTTCGTTTCCAAGGATTTCTTCCACTCCAATGCGAAACATTTTCAGAAGGACATTTAGGATGATTCTCTATGTCTTCATTGCATTCCAATAAAGTAAAAATTCCTCACATGGAGGATTATGAAAAAGGATGTACCTATAAATGATAATATCAAAGATTGAAGCATCCCTCTGGCATCAAGATTCTTCTGTTTTAGATGCCACAATGACGATAGTTCTACTCATCTATTTTTTTATAGTGAATGGGTAGGTGCACTTTGGTATTATTTTGTAAATTTAAATACCCTTAGTGATCACAACAGGGATAATATTTACTTCTTAAAATGGTGGTTACAAGGCGATGGTGATAAGGGGATAGAGAGGTTGGATCACACGCTGATCTTGCATGCAGGATGATGGTGCATTTGGAAAGTGTGTAATAGGTGCAAGCATGATGGTGGTCAAGAATTAGGAAGATCCATTATTTCTTGATCAATGAGTCTCCTACTCAACATGGTATACCTCCCCCCAAATTGCAGAGAGGTTCCCAATCTCCAGAAAATTAATGTTTTTATACATGTTTCTCTCTCTAGCGGTGGAAATAGAAGCGGCCAAAGGGTCTTGGTGTTCCACCTTCTTCAGACCTGAATTTGAATACAGATGAATCCTTCAATACGAGGTCTCTTTAAGAATGTGGGGTAGTTAATTATTATAATTTCTTGGTCTTTATGGCTTTTTTCTATCTTCTTGGGATTTGGGCCTTTTTTGCAAGCAGAGGCTAATGCGATGCTTTTTGGTCTCCAGTTATGTCACCATAAGAAGATAGAGTTGATAGAGGTTGAAATGCATTCAATACTACTCAATAATTCCCTACATGGTGTGGGACACTCATTGTGGTTGATCCACTATTTCATCAAAAACATATCATGTTTTTCATGTAAATAACATCTAAGTGGCTCATACATGGCGCGAGGCTAGCCAGGTTGCAGACTACATTGCAACTATTGATGTTCTTGATCCTAATCCTTTTTACATTCAAAATCTGTATAGTTTAACACAAAGGGGGCCAATCTGATTAGGATAGATCCCACCATCATCATTACATTAGGCATTCCAAGGTCCCTTAGGGCATATGTTGCTTTGTCAGTTCATGTTCACTTTTCATGGTTAATAAAAATTTACATTGAGATATATAGATTATATTTTCCTCATTTGATATAAATGATTCATTTTTTCAAAAACTCAAAATATATCAATTTTACCTTATTTAAAAAAAATTTGTATTAATTATGGGTTTTGATCTAAAATATGAAAATAGGTAATTATAGTATTTTGTTAGATTTTTATCACATGTGTATTTTGGGCATATCATTTAAAATACTTCTCTTATTTTAGGGATTAATTTTTTATGATTTCTTGATTGATTTTCTATAATTTTTTCTTCTAGGAAAATTTCTTATTCAGACATTTAGAGAACCAAAAAAATCATTGAAGATCGAAAACCTTCTGGGAAGATAGTGTAGACCCCACCTCTAAAACAAAATCATAACTTGAGATAAAGGCCTCCAATTCATGTTATTCCAAATGTATATAAATGATGATAAAGGAAACGTTTTGAAAATAAATTCTATTGAGTCATGCATACATTAATGTCAACATTGAATGAAATAAATTTAAGATGATTTATAGAATTTTCTTCAACAAAACATCACACACAAAATTTATTCAATAACATCCAATAAACATAACCAATAAATGTAAAATTTTGAGGCGAGACTCAAAATTTATTTTTAACCCACTTATAATAAGTGATCATATAGTTATTGGAGTAGATGGTGTTCCAAATGGGATATAACATTGTAGAGATTGATTCTGGATGGGGATCCACTACAACCATTTATTTTATTTTTTTATTTTTATTATTCTCATTTTAGTTTAAATTCAAATGTAATTTGAATTTAGTTTCTATAAAATACAATCAAATTCAATCATGGTTTTTACTCTTTTTATTTTCTTCCTCCCAGACACACTATTTTCTTATAGTTCTTCATTATTTTTGTTTTGTAATTTCAAATTTGTGTTCTTCTTAAGATTTTATTTCCTCATACTCATTTAATTAATTTTGTTTATTTTCTGCTCTCTTTTCCCCATTCCACCATGACCTATTACCCTCCTGGATGATATACTAACACTAGTCATGGCTTGAGGGGGGTATATGGGAATTTCATTTATTATTCACTTAATTTCATATATTTTAATATTTTTATGATGAGAAAAATGGTCATGCATCGATGTGGCGATCTTTCACCATAACACTGATATTTGGATTATTTCTATTATTTTATTAAAAAATTTCCACCCTTTTACTGGATACTATATTTTCATACAATTAAATTTATCCAATCATTGGTTTTAATGGTATACAATGAATAAATGTCCTAGGATATGTCACACTCTCGATCAAGGTTTTCCATAAACCTTGATTATAGGATGTTATGAAATTAATATTGCTAAATGCATTATATATTTCACACCAGTGAATAAAATAATAGTATTTTATTCATGATATCTTAGAATGGAATGATAAAACATAATCTAGACAAAAATAATGAGAATGATAGAACCTGGAAAATAATCTATAGGGAGTCATGTTCATTCATCACTCATCTCATTCTATTATTAAAAGTTATTATAATATATTCTTTCATTCAAATTTCATTTCATTATTATAATAAATATTTAAAACAAAAGAAATATTTTTGTTGGACTAGATTATGTGAGTGATCAACTAATAAATCTCATTAGGTGAGACAACCATAGTCATCCATTGTGCTACACAAGGAAAACATTGAAGTTTAATATTATAATTCTTTGAGATAGGTGTGCACCAATGTTGGTGTTGTTGTCGGTATGATAATCAGTTATTTACTTTACATTTTTGATTTTCACATTGTAGAAATATTTTCATTGTTTTTAATAAAAAACCATGATAAAATTTTGTTTTCCATGATGTATCAAAACTAGAAATTTTATTCATGGAATGATTAATCAGAGGTGAAATATAAATTACCATAAGTGGAATGTAGTGATATAAATCACTGGGTGGAAATGATGAGAAATACTATGGATGACTTGGGGAGAATAATGGAATGAGAATTCGAATATATTCATGCATTGATGGTGTAACAGGATCATATTCCACATATGGGAGACAAAGATGATTTGAATGAATTTTAGAATAAGTGTGAATATAATATTTATCTCCCTAAGAATATTCCACCCATATAGTAGAATATGATGAAAATATAGAAGAGTTTTACCTTATACATTCATGAACTCAGACTCACCTTCATGATGCACTAACCACTGTGGCATTGATTAATCCAGAAACAACATAGGAAGACGATATTTTTTTTAAAAAATCATTATGTATCAATATTCAATATTATTTTAGTAATAATCCCTATTGTTTTGAATTTACAGATCCAGTAAATTCCATTAAATCCTTACAATTAGTTGAAGAAACTTGACTTGATCCTATTTTGGAATATATAGAGCTCCCTAGAAATTTTGAATGGTGGTTGGAGGACGTTCTTAAGTAGATAAAAGTGAATTTTCTTTAGGAAACTAATACAAAAGGGTTCATACATTGATGGAGAATAACATGATATGGATACTCTATGTTTTAATTTTTTTCAAATAGAATTACACTATAACATTACCTTTGTTTATTCTATTGATCAAGTATACCTTGAAAAACCACTAGATCGAGATGAAGATGTATCCCAAGTAGAAACTAAATAGGATGAGGTTACAAACAACATCTTACCCCTCTATTCAAGATATACCTCATTGCAATGGTGGTGGATTTGTTGTTCTCTAAACATGAAATTCTCCTGACCAAGAAAAAAGAACTATAAGATGGAATGAAAAATAGGTGGTGGTTCAAGTCAAATAAGATCCAATATACATATTTTTATGGATAACAACCGGTACTACCCACTAGAGACAGTAAAAATCTAGTGCCCACTTGGAGGTTTATTCAAATATTTATCCGATAACAACACTAAACTATTTTCACATTTATCTTTAAATTTTATGTTTATAATTAGTCCTGTATACATCTTATTTCTGCTTATATTTTTTATCTTGAATGAAATAATACTTGATATTAATTGGGTAATTTTATTTTTTAGGTTCATAATGGCACATGGAATCTCCAAGCAACCATGTAGGATATTTTACTATGCTTTATTTTTAATGAGAGTTAATTTTTTTATACATATAAAATCCTTAAATTTTTTCTACAACATGTTTAAGCTTTCAACATAATTTTCATACACAGGATTTAATTCATTATTTAGATAACATATATCAGAGACATAAGTTTTGTAGAAATCCTATGATTCCATATTGCATATTTCTATGTAAATTATATTGATTTTGTAAAATGAAGTATTGAATGAGAAAAATCGATTATTTAATGTTTAATGAGAAGAAAGGATAATTAAATGATTACTCCTAATCTAGATACCCAAAGAATAACGTACATAGACATTACATTACTTTTTCGGAATACTTAGTACATAACAAAAACACACACACAAGGACCGTAATAGTTTAGTGTCTTTGGAAACTCGGAATATAATCTTCTAATCGTGGTGAATGATCTTCAACATATCCTATAAAGATCTTCCTTTTTTTACCTAAAACTTTTATTTATATCCTGGGGAAAAGAAAACATAAAAGGGTGAGCTCAAATGCTCAGTTAGGGTAAACAAAAGAAATATCAATCACATCATATATATAAGAACATACCTTTTTGAAATCTTAACCTGCAAAAGAAATCATAATTTCATAACATGGGATAAATCATAATAGTGAAATGTAAATCCAATAATCATAACATAAAACATGAGACTTTGTGGCATACACACATAATCATAGAGAATCATCTCTTATTAGTCAAGACTCATTGCCACGACTATCTTAGTGGACAAAGTCCATTTCTTAACCAAGTTCACTCCTCGTTTTAGTCCTGTTTCACTGAACCGGTTTAACCTGCCGTTCCAGCCATGTCTATCTCATGAGATATAAAATCTTTACCCAATGAATTAGAGGGAGATATAGGTCCCACCCATATCATAATGATACCATTATTATATGTGCCACAAAATCATAAATCATTCATCATTGCATAACCCATGTAATAAAAATGGGAATCTTAAACATCATGACATCATAAAACAATTCATATAAGATAAAGGAATTCATAAATATAATTCCATCATAACATAATCAACTCAATTTAATAATAGGGATAGAAACATAACACTTTATTATCTTAGATGGAAAATAATTTTGATAAAACACTTGAACTCCATTCTTGAGGAAAATATCCTTTCTTCTTCAAAAACACTTTTCCTTTCTTAACATGTTGTACAATTCTAAACTAAAAGAAGTTTATTTAAAATAAACATAAAAACTGGTAAAGGAAGATTTTGGAAATAATTTTATAAGAATCCATTCATGATGTATAAGTTAAAAAAAAAATTCTTTATACTTTTGTTGGAAAATTCATAAAGTACCTCGTACGAAAAAACGACAAAAGATTCCTTTCATATCTTTTACGAAAAACTCAACGAAGGGTAAAATTTGATTTAAACAATTGTAGGTGGATGGAAATAATATTACATATTGAGAAAACATGGATATCGATGAAAAAATACACCCCAGTAAAAACCAAAGTATAAATAATCTCGGATAAAAATGAGATTGTGATATTTCCCTTAACTTAGGTCCAATTTGCTTCGTAAGTGTCCGAATCTCCTCTTCTTTGAAGAGCCTCTTTGAGATCTCATTTTAGGGCACTAAAATTGCTCTTTGAGGAAGACCAAAACCTCTAGGATGTTTCTAGGGAAGTGTAAAAGAGAATTTTACAGGTTTTGGCCGAGCTTGATTGCTCAAAGTGGTGTGAGGAAGAGAGGGAAAAGGTGCCCTTTTATAATGGAGGAGAGGGGCTCTTTGGGAAAAACGAAAAATATTATTTTATTATTAAGCCAAATTCGGTTTTAAATAGCTCCAAATTGATTTATTTAGAATCTTAGGTGGGTATGGGTAGAAATACTCTCATCCAATATAATTTATACAAGTTTAGGTTCCTATTTTAACCTTATCATTTAGATTTAACATTAAGTTAGATAATTTTACTTTTACAGTGTATTTTTGTGTTCTTACACTATATGGTTAATAAACTTACTATAAAAAGCCAAAAGAACCCCAAGTTGTTTAAAATTAATATATATAACATAATCTAAGTCATTTGGCCAAACCATAGATTTTTAGGAATAAAATAACAATTAATAATATAATATTTGTTTTAAAAACTATTTTATGTCAATTTTAACACTATTTAATAAGTGATTTCTGTAAAACTCATAACAGAATGATTAGTTCAAACAATGTTAATTAAATCAATACTAACATGTCATATTAACCTAGAAAATTAGTGTAATTAATAAAAAGTCTCAAATTATATTTATTTGGGTATTTATAACATCAATTAATTCAATATTTCATTAATAAGATAATTACTGCATCATCATTGTGTCATAAATAAATTAAACTATTTAATGTCTAAAAATTACAAATAAAATATCATTATGTAGAAAATCTTTTTAGATTTCTAATTAATATTTATAGTCTAATTTATCTTATGTATAAGCCTATATTATAAATGATTTAGTTATTAAACGTTGATTTTAACTATTTTAACCCTTCTTTAAATAAATTAATAATAAATGTCCTAATCTAATCCATGTGGGCCTAAATGGTCGTATTTTATTCCTAAGTTTGTTTTTGGTCGAATTAAACTTATCCAATAGAATTAGTACATGTGTTAGGGTATTAATAATATCATTTTTACCCCTAGTTACTCAATTTACTTTTAACCATGGAAAATAAAAGTAAAAAGTTACTATTCACAAAAAATTATTTTCATCTCATTGAACCACATTTTACTTACTGACATCAACTTTGTCTCTTGGATTTTTGAAATTCCACTCACAGAAGCGGTAAAATTATGTTTTATGAAAAAATTCGGTTTTTTAACTACCACTTAGTGGTTTCACTATTTATCAAAAATTGAATGTTTCCAAAAAAAATACCAAAAATTAGGCCTAGATTATAATTGATATTATGAATTCAAAAATGATGTTTGTTTTACCAAATTCAAAACATATCAGTTACATTAACTAATATAAAAATTAATTCCCGTAGTCAAAACAAATAGCGTTTTTTTAAGAGATAATAACTATCAAAAGATGGACACTTGTTTATGTCTGGTTTAAATGTGAAATTACATCCAATGAAAAACAATGTATTAAATTGTACAAATATATTCTAAATATAATTTAAAACCACTCAAATTAATAATTTATCAATATTAATTATTTCGATTAAAAAAGTTTTTTTAATTTAAATTCAATTATTTTCTCTATTCATCCGAATATGAAAGTTATCCAAAAAGTACGAAATTTTCACCCTAAGCTAATTTCAATATTCCGAATCCAAAAATAAAGTCCATTTTGAAAAATAAAATTTACAAAATTTCAAAAAAGTGGTTATTACTATTCATAATGACTAGTTTAAATAATATTTTAATAGCATATCATTGTTTAGTGAAACTCGGAATTGCGTACTACACACGCTATCGAGTAAGGTCGCAATTGCGTGTAATGAATGGAAAGTCAAGGATGCGTGTTGTGCAAGCTCCTTTTGGTGTAGTGTACAAAACAAGACATTAATGAAATTAAAAATAATATTTTTCATAAAATCTCAGGGTGTTACATTCTACCCCCTTAAAATGAATTTCTCCATCGAAATTCGTCGGGGTTATAAATGGTTTACTACTCGAAAGTTTCTTTAATAGAAACCCACATCATAAAAAGGAATACGAAAACTTGGCATTAGAAACTAAAGTATGAAATGTAATGATTACCCAAATTAACTCATCACTGGGTTTCCACGTAGGAGAACATTGGTGAAAATATGGATATATAAGAGAAATATAACCGTCATGTTCTGATGGAGCATGGTAGAGAACATGGCTATGAAAAATCCATCAATAAAAAATCCATAAATTTTAGATGATCTAAGGTACCATTTGATTCATCGGATATAAGAGCACTAGGACAACATTTTTGGTTTTCAATATCATTTCCCTAAAGTTGAAAATTTTGAATTAGAAGAAACACTTGCTTGATTTTGGTACAATAACACTAATGTTTGTTCTTTGAACAATTTCCACTTTATCTCTTAATGAAATGAAGTTGAATTTGTTATTCGTGAAGTGTTAACAGATCATGTGATAGAATGATGGGTCATTCCATCTGTTTGAAACAAAAGGTTTGCAAAAGTTATCAAATATACATAAGTCCATCTATGGTGAGGTTAATCGTATATGATTCCAAAAATGAACTTATACTTCATATATCATACCGCGTGATAAAATAAAACTAGTTTGTACTAACCAGGGACTTCCTGTAGGCTAGTGGTAGGCGATAACGGCCAGTCACATTTCGGTTGTGGGTTCGATTCCCATAGCCTTGTCCAACACGATGGGCTGTCACCCGTCCTACAGGTTGTCCTTTTTCTAAAGCTATATTACTATAACATCCCGTAAATAATGTCAAAAAAAGTTCTATCCTAACTTATGTCCAACATAATCCATTCCAATCTTTAGGATTATCTAAAATACTTCGGTCCAAGCTCATAGTATAAAGAAAATGATTACTTGAAATGTCACATAACAATCACGTGAATTCCATCATTTATCCCCCATATATCATAAGATATATCTTGTTGGTAAAATTACAAACATGTGAATACCTTAATCATGTATTCTCTTGAAGAATGAATACCCATTGAACCTTAGTGAAAACATGAATGCAGTCAAAAGTTAACTCTTTCAACATACCAAAATCCAAAAATTCTATATACTCAAACCATGATATAACCTTCTCCTTGTATCAGTCATGAGCTCATGAATACTATCAAACATTTAATTTTCTTCTTATCCCTTCATTATGTGCATATCATCTACATTCCAAAAATATCTGAATAACCTTTCATATATACTGGTACCATTAATCATACACTTTCAAAACTCAAGGAAAGACAACAGTGTAACAATCCTTAGATGTCTCTTTATTCCACAGTACCATGAGATTACTTATACAACATTACACATGATAAACATGTAATCATTCCACTACATTCTTAAACCATTGACCGAGCTTCAACATTTCTTTCATATCACATATCATTTGTAGTCTCTTCATCATCATCAACATAAATACTACCCATATGACCAGACTGATTCTCTTCATGAGACTTTCCCTTAGGGCATTGGTTTGCATAATTCCCGTACATTCCACATTTAAAACATTTAACCATTGTTGATGTCATAGCAATACCACTATCCTCATCCCTGGTGTTAACTGAACCTTTTCCTTTGCACTTACTGGCTTTGTGTCCTTCTTTTCCACACCCAAAGCATCTTCTAGTTCCTTTGAAACATTCTCCTTGATGCCTCTTCCCACATGATTTACATAGGAGAAATTGAACTTTCTTTCCTCAATGATCATATGAAACTCCGTCTTTCTCTTATTAGCCGAGTCAGGAAACTTAACAAATTTTACTTTATTGATCATATTATGAGATTGCTGATTTGTCATAATAATGATGTTTGGACTTCCAAATCCAATTTCATTTGGTTGCTCATGAAGAATATCATTCCATTGTCCATCATATCCTCCATTATCATGAATCATCTTGTTTCCAGCCATTTTCTAAAACCCAAAAAGAATAGTGTGAGAGGAAAAAATACTAATAAAGGGGAAGTAACTTCAATATCTAACATCTTTTGGTTTAATCTAATATCATTTCCATAGTTCTAGGACTATATCCTATATGTATACTTATCCTTAGGGACATCCCTAGACATACCTTAGAAATATCTCTAGGGATCTTACTAACCTTTTCGCATCCTAGTTTCCAATGGTTGACTAATCTTTTCCTTTGATACCAACTATAGAGACCCAAAGATTAACGTACATAGACATTAAATTACTTTTGCGGAATACTTAGTACATAACAAAAACACACACACAAGGACCTTAATAGTTTAGTGTCTTTGGAAACTTGGAATATAATCTTCTAATCGTGGTGAAAGATCTTCAACATCTCCCTTAATGATCTTCCTTTTTTTACCTAAAACTTTTATTTATATCCTGGGGAAAAGAAAACATAAAATGGTGAGCTCAAATTCTCAGTAAGGGTAAACAAAAGAAATATCAATCACATCATATACATAAGAACATAGCTTTTGGAAATCGTAACCTGCAAAAGAAATCATAATTTCATAACATGGGATAAATAATAGTAGTGAAATGTAATCCCAATAATCATAACTTAAAACATGAGACTTTGTGGCTACACAAATAATCATAGAGAATAATTTCTTACTAGTCAAGACTCATTGCCAAGACTATCTTAGTGGACAAAGTCCATTTCTGAACCAAGTTCACTCCTCGTTTCAATCTCGTTTCATTGAACCGGTTTAACCTTCCATTCCAGCCATGTCTATCTCATGAGATATAAAATCTTTACCCAATGCATTGGAGGGAGATATAGGTCCCACCCATCTCATAATGATACCATTCTTATGTGTGCCAAAAAATCATAAATCATACATCATTTCATAACCTATGTAATAAAAATGGGAATCTTAAACATCATGACATCATAAAACAATTCATATAAGATAAAGGAATTCATAAATATAATTCCATCAGAACATAATCAAATCAATGTAATAATAGGGATAGAAACAGAACCCTTTATTATCTTAGATGAAAAATAATTTTGATAAAACACTTCAACTCCATTCTTGAGGAAAATATCCTTTCTCCTTCAAAAAAACTTTTTTTTTCTTAAAATGTCGTATAATTCTAAACTAAAAGAAGTTGATTAAAAATAAAACTAAAAAAATTTAAAGGAATCTTCTTGGAAATAATGTGTTAAAAATCCATTCATTCCATATAAGTATAAAAAAAATTCTTCTTACTTTTGTCCGAAAAGTCAAAAAGTACCTCGTACGAAAAAACGACAAAAGATATCTTTCATATCTTTTACTAAAAACTCAACGAAGGGTAAAATTGGATTTAAACAATTGTAGGTGGATGGAAATACTATTACATATTGAGGAAACATGGATGTGGATGATAAAATACACCCCAGTAAATACCAAAGTATAAACAATCTTGTATAAAAATGAGATTGTGATATTTCCCTTACCATAGGTCCGATTTTCTTCGTATGTGTCCGAACCTCCTCTTCTTTGAAGCGCCTCTTTGAGATCTCCTTTTAGGGCACTAAAATTGGTCTTTGAGGAAGACTATAACCTATAGTATGTTAATTGGGAAGTGGAGAAGATAATTTGACTGGGTTTTTCCGAGCTTGAAGGCTCAAAGTGGTGTGAGGAAGAGAGGGAGGAGGTGCCCTTTTATAAGGGAGGAGAGGGGCTCTTTTGGAAAAACTAAAAATATTATTTTATTATTAAGCCATATTCGGTTTTAAATAGATACAATTTGATTTATTTTGATGCTAAGGTGTGGATGGGTCGAAATCCTCTCATTCAATATAATTTAGACAAGTTTAGGTTCCTATTTTAACCTTATCAATTAGATTTAACATTAAGTTAGATAATTTTACTTTTACCGTGTCTTTTTGTGTTCTTACACTATAATGTTAATAAACTTACCATAAAAAGCCAAAAGAACTCCAAGTTGTTTATTATTAATATATATAACCTTATCTAAGTCATTTGGCTGAACCATATATTTTTAGGAATAAAATAACAATTAATAATATAATATTTTTTTAAAAAACTTTCTTATGTCAATTTTGACACTATTTAGTAATTGATTTTTGTGAAAATCATAAAAGAATGATTAGTTCAAAAAAAGTTAATTAAATCAATACTATCATTTCATATTAACCTATAAAATTAGTTTAATTCATAAAAAGTCTCAAATTATATTTATTTGGGTATTTATAACATCAATTATGTCAATATTTCATTAATAAGATAATTACGGCATCATCTTTGTGTCATTAATAAATTATATTATTTAAAGTCTAAAAATTACAAATAAAATATCATTATGTAGGAATTTTTTTAGCTTTTTAATGAACATTTATAGTTGAATTTGTCTTATGTATTACCCTATATTAAGAATGATTTAGTTATTAAACTTTGATTTTAACTATTTTAACCCTTCTTTAAATAAATTAATAATAAATGTCCTAATCTTATCCAAGTGGGCCTAAATGGTCATATTTTATTCCTAAGATTGTTTTTGGTCGAATTACACTAATCCAATAGAATTAGGACATGTGTTAGGTTAATAATAATATAATTTTTACCCTTAATTACCCTATTTACTTTTAACCGTGGTAAATAAAAGTAAAAAGTTACTATTCACCAAAAATTATTTTCATCTCATTGAACCACATTTTACTTACTGACATCAACTGTGTCTCTCGGATTTTTGAAATTCCACTCACAGAAGCGGTAAAATTAAGTTTTATGAAAAAATTCAGTTTTTTAACTACCACTTAGTGGTTTCACTATTCATCAAAAAATGAAAGTTTCCAGAAAAATAACAAAAATTAGTCCTAATATATATTTGATATTATGAATTCAAAAATGATTTTTATTTTACCAAATTCAAAACATATCAGTTACATTATCTAATTTAAAAATTAATTCCCGTCGTCAAAACAAATAGCGTGTTTTTAAGAGATAATAACTATCAAAAGATTGACACTTGTTTATGTCTGTTTTAAATGTGAAATTACATTCAATGAATAACATTTTATTAAATTGTAAAAATATATTCTAAATATAATTTAAAACCACTCAAATTAATAATTTATCACTATTAAATATTTAGATTAAAAAAGTTTTAATTAAAATTTAGTAATTTTCACTATTCATCAAAATATGAAAGTTATCCGAAAAGTACCAAAATTTCACCCTAAGCTAATTTCAATATTCCAAATCCAAAAATGAAGTCCATTTTGAAAAATAAAATTTAAAAAATTTCAAAAAGTGTTTATTACTATTCATAACGACTAGTTTTAAAAATATTTTAATAGCATATCGTTGTATAGTGAAACTCGGTATTGCGTACTACACACGCTATCGAGGAAGGTCGTGATTGCGTGTAATGAAAGGCAAGTCAAGGATCCGTGTTGTGAAAGCTCCTTTTGGTGTAGCGTACAACACAAGACATTAATGATATTAAAAAGAATATTTTTCATTAAATCTCGGGGTGTTACATTCTACCCCCCTTAAAATGAATTTCGCCCTCAAAATTCGTCGGGGTTATAAAAGGTTTACTACTCGAAAGTATCTTCAATATAAACCCACATCATAAAAAGGAATACCAAAACTAGGCTTTAAAAACTAATGTATGAAATGTAACGATTACCCAAATTAACTCATCACTGGGTTTCCACGTAGGAGAACATAGGGGAAAATATGGATATGGAATAGAAATCTAACCGTCATGTTCTAATGGAGAGTGGTAGAGAACATGGCTATGAAAAATCCATCAATCACAAAGCCTTAAATTTCTGATGATCTAAGGTACCATTTGATTCATCGGATATAAGAGCAATAGGACAACATTTTTGGTTTTCAATATCATTTCCCTAAAGTTGAAAATTTTGAATTAGAAGAAATACTTGCTTGATTTTGGTACAATATCACTGTTGTTTGTGCTTTGAACAATTTCCACTTCATCTTTTAATGAAATGAAGTAAAATTTGTTATTTGTGAAGTGTTAACAGTTCATGAGATAGAATTATGGGTCATTCCATCTGTTTCAAACAAAATGTCAGCAAAAGTTACCAAATATACATAAGTCCATCTATGGTGAGGATAATCGTATACGATTCAAAAAATGAACTTATACTTCATATATAATACAGCGTGATAAGATAAAACTAGTTTCTACTAACCAGGGACTTCCTGTAGGCTAGTGGTAGGCGGTAAAGGCCAGTCGCACTTCGGTTATGGGTTCGATTCCCACAGCCTTGTCTGACGCGATGGGCTGTCGCCCGTCCTGCAGGTTGTCCTTTTTCTAAAGCTATATTACTATAACATCCCATCAATAATATTGAAAAAAGTTCTATTCTAACTTATGTCCACAATAATACATTCTAATCTTTAGGCTTATCTAAAATACTTTGGTCCAAGCTCATAGTATAAAGAAAATGATTACTTGAAATGTCACATAAAATCACGTGAATGCCATCATTTATATCCCATATATCATAAGATATATCTTGTTGGTCAAATTAAAAACATGTGAATACCTTAATCATGTATTCTCTTGAAGAATGAATACCCATTGAACCTTAGTGAAAACATGAATGCAGTCAAAAGTTAACTCCTTCCACATACCAAAATCCAAAAATTCTATATACTCAAACCATGATATAACCTTCTCCTTGTATCAGTCATGAGCTCATGAATACTATCAAACAATCAATTTTCTCCTTATCCCTTCATTATGTGCATATCATCTACATTCCAAAAATATCTGAATAACCTTTAATGGATACTGGTACCATTAATCATACACTTTCAAAACTCAAGGAAAGACAACAGTGTAACAATCCTTAGATGTCTCTTTATTCCATAGTACCATAAGATTACTTATACAACATTACACATGATAAACATGTAATCATTCCACTACATTCTTAAACCATTGACCAAGCTTCAACAATTCTTTAATATCACATATCATTTGTAGTCACTTCATCATCATCAACATAAATACTACCCATACGACCATACTGATTCTCTTCATGAGACATTCCCTTAGGGCATTGGTTTGCATAATGCCCGTACATTCCACATTTAAAACATTTAACCATTGTTGATGTCGTAGCAATACCATTATCCTCATCCCTGGTGTTAACTGAACCTTTTCCTTTGAACTTATTGGATTTGTGTCCTTCTTTTCCACACCCAAAGCATCTTCTAGTTCCTTTGAAAAATTTTCCTTGATGCCTCTTCCCACATGATTTACATAGGGGAAATTGAACTTTCTTTCCTCAATGATCATCATGAAACTCCGTCTTTCTCTTATTAGCCGAGTCAGGAAACCTAACAAATTTTACATTATTGATCATATTATGAGATTGCTGATTCGGCATAATAATGATGTTTGGACTTCCAAATCCCATTTCATTTGGTTGCTCATTAATAATATCATTCCATTGTCCATCATATCCTCCATTATCATGAATCATCTTGTTTCCAGCCATTTTCTAAAACCTAAAAAGAATAGTGTGAGAGGAAAAAATCATAATAAAGGGGGAGTAACTTCAATATCTAACATCTTTTGGTTTAATCTAATATCATTACCATAGTTCTAGGACTATATCCTATACATATACGTATCCTTAGGGACATCCCTAGACATACCTTAGAAACATCTCTAGGGATCTTACTAATGTTTTCGCATCCTAGTTTCCAATGGTTGACTAAACGTTTTCTCTGATACCAACTGTAGAGACCCGAATATTAACGTACTTAGACATTACATTACTTTTTTGGAATACTTAGTAAATAAAAAAAACACACACATAAGGACTGTAATAGTTTAGTGTCTTTGGAATCTCAGAATATAATCTTCTAATCGTGGTAAAAGATCTTCAACATCTCCCATAAAAATCTTCCTTTTCTTTACCTAAAACCTTTATTTATATCCTGGGGAAAAGAAAACATAAAAGGGTGAGCTCAAATTCTCATTAAGGGTAAACAAAAGAAATATCAATCATATCATATACATAAGTACACAACTTTTGGAAATCGTAACCTGTAAAAGAAATCATAATTTCATAACATGGGACAAATCAGAGTAGTGAAATGTAATCCCAATAATCATAACATAAAACATGAGACTTTTTGGAATACACAAATAATCATAGAGAATCATTTCTTATTAGTCAAGACTCATTTCCAAGACTATCTTAGTGGACAAAGAACATTTCTGAACAAAGTTCACTCCTCGTTTTAGTCCTGTTTCACTGAACCTGTTTAACCAGCCGTTCCAGCCATGTCTATCTCATTAGATATAAAATCTTTACCCAATTCATTGGAGGGTGATATAGTTCCCACCCATATCATAATGATACCATTATTATGTGTTCCACAAAATCTTAAATCATACATCATTGCATAACCCATGTAATAAAAATGGTAATCTTAAACATCGTGACATCATAAAACAATTTATATAAGATAAAGGAATTCATAAATATAATTCCATCAGAACATAATCAAATCATTGTAATAATAGTGATATAAAGAGAACCCTTTATTATCTTTGATGGAAAATAATTTTTATAAAACACTTGAACTCCATTCTTGAGGAAAATATCCTTTCTGCTTCAAAAACACTTTTCCTTTCTTAACATGTCGTACAATTCTAAACTAAAAGAAGTTGATTAAAAATAAACGTAAAAAGTTGTAAAGGAAGATTCTTGGAAATAATGTTTTAAAAATCCATTCATGCCGTATAAGTTTAGAAAAACATTTTTCATACTTTTTTCGGAAAAGTCAAAAAGTACCTCGTACAAAAAAAACGACAAAAGATTCCTATCATATCTTTTACTAAAAACTCAACGAAGGGTAAAATTGGATTTAAACAATTCTAGGTGGATGGAAATAATATTACATATTGAGGAAACATGGATGTGGATGATAAAATACACCCCAGTAAATACCAATGTATGAAAAATCTCGGATAAAAATGATATTGTGATATTTCCCTTACCTTAGGTCCGATTTGCTTCGTAAGTGTCCGAACCTCCTCTTCTTTGAAGCGCCTCTTTGAGATCTCCTTTTAGGGCACTAAAATTAGTCTTTTAAGAAGACCAGAACCTCTAGGATGTTTCTAGGGATGTGGAGAAGAGAATTTGATAGGGTTTGGCTGAGCTTGAATGCTCAAAGTGGTTTGAGGAAGAGAGGGAGGAGGTGCCCTTTTATAAGGGAGGAGAGGGGGTCTTTAGGAAAATCAAAAATATTATTTTATAATTAACCAAATTCAGTTTTAAATAGCTCCAAATTGATTTATTTTCACTCTAAGGTGAGTATGGGTCGAAATTCTCTCATCCAATATAATTTAGACAAGTTTAGCTTCATATTGTAACCTTATCATTTAGATTTAACATTAAGATAGATATTTTTACTTTTACAGTGTCTCTTTGTGTTCTTACACTATAAGGTTAATTAACATATTATAACAAGCCAAACGAACCCCATTTTGTTTATTATTAATATATATAACCTTATATAAGTCATTTAGCCGAACCTTATATTTTTAGGAATAAACTAACAATTAATAATATAATATTTGTTTTAAAAACTATTTTATGTCAATTTTGACACTATTTAGTAATTGATTTTTTTGAAAATCATAACAGAATGAGTAGTTCGAACAAAGTTAATTAAATCAATACTAACATGTCATATTGACCTAGAAAATTAGTTTAATTCATAAAAAGTCTCAAATTATATTTATTTGGGTATTTATAACATCAAATATTTCAATATTTCATTAATACGATAATTACTGAATCATCATTGTGTCATAAATAAATTAAATTATTTAAAGTCTAAAAATTACAAATAAAATATCATTATGTAGGAAATCGTTTTATATTTATAATGAATATTTATAGTCAAATTTATCTTCTTTATGACCCTATATTAAAAATTATTTAGTTATTAAACTTTGATTTTAACTATTTTAACCCTTCTTTAAATAAATTAATAATAAATGTCCTAATCTAATCCAAGTGGGACTAAATGGTCATATTTTATTCCTATGTTTTTTTGGTCGAATTACACTTATCCAATTGAATTAGGACATGTTTCAGGGTAATAATAATATCATTTTTACCCTTAATTACCCTATTTACTTTTAACTGTGGTAAATAAAAGTAAAAAGTTACTATTCACCAAAAATTATTTTAATCTTATTGAACCACATTTTACATACTGACATCAACCGTGTCAATCGGAATTTTGAAATTCCACCCACAGAAGCTGTAAAATTATGTTTTATGAAAAAATTCTGTTTTTTAACTACCACTTAGTGGTTTTACTATTCATCAAAAAATGAAAGTTTCCAGAAAAATACAAAAAATTAGGCCTAAGCTATATTTGATATTATGAATTAAAAAATGATCTTTATTTTACCAAATTCAAAACATATCAGTTACATTAAATAATTTAAAAATTAATTCCCGTCGTCAAAACAAATAGCGTGTTTTTAAGAGATAATAACTATCAAAATATTGTCACTTGTTTATGTCTGGTTTAAATGTGAAATTACATCCAATGAACAACATTGTATTAAATTGTAAAAATGTATTCTAAATATAATTTAAAACCACTCAACTTAATAATTTATCACTATTAATTATTTCGATTAAAAAAGTAGTTTTTAATTAAAATTTAGTAATTTTCATTATTCATCAGAATATGAAAGTTATCCGAAAAGTACCAAAATTTCACCCTAAGATAATGTGAATATTTGGAATCCAAAAATGAAGTCCATTTTGAAAAATAAAATTTATAAAATTTCAAAAAGTGGTTATTACTATTCGTAAAGGCTAGTTTTAATAATATTTTAATAGCATATCGTTGTTTAGTGAAACTCGGTATTGCGTACTACACACGGTATCGAGGAAGGTCGCGATTGCGTGTAATGAAAGGCAAGTCAAGGATGGGTGTTGTGCAAGATCCTTTTGCTGTATCGTACAAAATAAGACATTGATGAAATTAAAAAAAATATTTTTCATAAAATCTCAGGGTGTTACACCTAATTTGAGGGAATTGATTGATTCTTGTAAATGTAACTTCCCAACCATTTTTATTGCTTAAAATTTCTGAAATTAATTTGAATTTTATTATTATTCTCAATTATTAATTTTTTGATTTTCCAGTATCATATTTTCATTCTTGAGAGGTTTTATAGACTAAGAACTTCGTTATTTATCTTTGGAATATTTCATGAGTGTTTTTAGGACATGTCACCTCTAAATCATAAATTTTAACAATTCAATACTATGACTGTACAAAACCACAATTAATATAATGATTAAACTTTCTATATGTATTCATCCTTAAAAAACACCTTTACATAAATTTTTCATTTCCCTATAGTGAACATGAATGACATTATAGGGAACAATAATGTTTCAATCCATATCTTATCCATTATTACCCAACTCTTGGTATTTTTATGATATGTTAATTTTTATGTTTAGGGGAGATGGTAGTCATGGTAAATGTGATGATTTACATTGTAACGAAGATGTGCATGGTTGATTATTGTGAGAATTGTAATAGTTTTTGGAATCATTCATTATACTCTATTGTTTTTCCCCTCTAGAATAAAACAAATGAGAAATCCAAAGTACTAAAAAAATTATAAAAATGTGTCTTGATTTGGAAAAATAGAAAATCATCATCTCTAGACCTATGAATTTTATCAAACATTTTTATGTGGTGGATGTGACGTTTATTAAAAAGTATAACATTCAAGACATAAAAAATGTAAAAGGTTATTTGAAAAAGTAAAAAATGTAAAAAAAAAATTAGAGGGAGAAAAAATAATTCATTATTCTTAAACTAACCATGAGTATTATTTAAATTTTGAGGGAAGAGGGAGTTGCATATTTTATGGGAGATTCTAATTTCACTTTTTGATATCATGAATTTTACATAAGAGATAAACATCCTTCTAGAGTTTAATTTTTAAATAATCAAATCCTACCAATGATAAGCCTTAGAAGGATTTAAACATTTATTGAAATGTCCCTAGTATTTTATGTGAATTTTTATTTAAAGTGTGGATAATGTATCACCTTTGAAAAAAAAATAGAAAAGGATCTTTTTTTCAGGATATTATAAAAACTCTACTTCGACTATTTCATAACTGATTAGAGAAAATAATTCAAAGTAGGGTAAATCATGACCTGGAATGTTTAATAATAATGAATTCTGAATTGTGAATGAATGAATGTAGGAGATCCGTCATTTTTCAAAGGGGAAAAGTAAAATTTATTAAATAATTGTTATATACAATAACTTCAAATTAAATTTATATTTTCCAAGAATTTCGTAATTTTTTATTTCACATTGAAAATTATTTGATTTTATTACTTTGGAATTTTAATATTTGTATCATTGGTGTCCTCTGAATTCCATGTGGATATTTTATACTTGAGGAAAATAATTGTTTATGTGTTTTTGAATTGATGTAGATAATATTTTAATAAAATTTTAAATGTATGTAAAATAATTGGACTCTCAAAATATAAAAATTGCAGCCTCTTTAGAACAATTTTGTATTAATAGTGTTTTTTGAAGTGAAATGTCAAAATTCGGAAAATCTTGAATCTTGAAATATTGTTATCACAAGGTTATTCTATGAATAAATTTTCAAATATTATTTCAATTTTAATGATTCATTTTTTACAAATCATTGACTTATTTTCGTAATATTGCCTTATGGGAAAAGATCATACTCGAACATCTAGAGGTCCCAAGAAATCATTAATGTCTAAAACCATCTGGGCAGATTGCATGGACCCCACCAGCATTAAATAATAATAACCTAGGTTGCACACAAAATGTTAAAGTGATTACACATAGATATGTAATTGAACTCATTGATACATTTTAATAATAAATTCTAGGTAGTTATACATCTATTGTAGTGTCAATTGAATGATATAAAATGAATTAAGATACCAGGAAATCTCTTCCAAAAAAAGTCACAGCAATATTTATTCTTTAACATCCTCTTTCCTCATCCAATTAATATGAAATTTGGATGGAAGACCAGGAATTTAATTTGTATCAACATATAATAATTCACCTCATAGTGATCGAAGACGTGGAATTCCAAATAATAGAAAACTGTTAAGAAACAATTTTTGAATTTGAATTTGTTGCACCAATTTATTTTAATATTTTATTTTTATTTTTATAATTTTTCATTTCAGTATTATATTAAATGTAAATTCAACTTAGATTATTTAAATTACAATCAAATTCTTGTCTATTGTTTAATTTTGTTTTTTCTTCCCTCAATCCACTATATTTTCTTCTTATTCTTCTATTTTTAATTTCACCTGTGTTTTGTTCTTAATATTATTCTTTTGTCATCCAATTTTTATCATTTCATTTATTTTCGTCTCATTAATTATTCATCCACCATGACCTCTTACACACATAAATGAGAGGCTAACCCTAGGCTTGGGTCGGGGGAGTAATGTTGTAATTTCATTTATACTACGCTTAATTTCGTATTTTTATTACATTTTTTAGGTGAAAAAGTGACGTTTATGGGTGTAGTGACCATAAACCGTGACTCTTTTCTCTATCTAATTTCAATTCTTTTATTTATACCATTACCTCCCATTGACTGGATATAAGCACATAATATGATTGACTTGATCCATTTAGTATATGAAATTGCATACGATGGTGCTAGGTCTTTGGAGATGTCACACTCTTGATGGATGCGTGTCATTAACCTTGATTATAAGAGGATGTGAAAAAAATAATTCTAAATGTATTTTTGATTTGAGACCACTAAATAAAATAATATTAGTTCATGCAATATATATTTGAATTTAATAATCAAACTTAATCTAATCACAAATAAAAATAATAATAGACTATATGGATCACACAATCCAAACTATGAAATCCATGTTCGTTATTTATAATCTCATTTTTTTTAATTTCATGTGAGTTTAACATTTTCCATCATTTTAATTTAATTTCATTCATATATTAAATAGAAAACCAAAAATATGTTTAGCTGAAAAATATTAAGTGATTGAACAACTGTGAAAGATTCTCAAGTGAGAAGGCCCTAGTTAGCCATTATGCTATACTAGGAAAATTTAGAAAAATGATTTTTTCCAGGCATTAAAATAGTTCTATTTTAGTAATATTGATCAAGAGAAAAGAGAATTCCTATGTCTTTATCCCTTCGCCTCACCCCTCTGATGCACTAAAATTATCCTCTAAGATTCCTATTGATTAGAATGTACAACCTTATAGATGAAAGGGTGGAGCTAATTAATATGATGAAGGAATATGAGAAACCATATCCACTTAGGAAATTGAATTTAAAACTGCAGTTGAGGGTGTCAAATTCCTTAGATATAACAATATTTAGGGAAAGGAACACATATTTAACCTTTCTTTTCATGATTTTGATACCTTATGAGTAGGTAAAGAGGAAACTCTGAATGCATTTTACAGGATATAACAATACTGATTCAAGGTGAGGGTATCATTGATGATACCCCTAACCTAGAAATCATTATTTTGATAATTATTTTGGGATATTTTTCTCAAGGTTCACTGGTATAAAGTCCCTAATATCACCTACATTTAATTTCTTAGGAATCAAGAAACTGAAATTTGAGTTGATTATATAATTCAGGTAGGCATGATTAGAGAATTATCTTAGGGAACATAATATTCCATCCTATAGAATATCCTAAAAACATGAATGTTTTTTTTTGAATCTGCATAGTCCATCAACACTATTCATATTGATAGATAAGAGAGGCTTCTTTATTTCTTCTTTAATTAGTTCTGTTATAAGACTTATCATATATTTTTCCTCAATACAGATAATTTTATTCCAATTATCCAAGGTTATTATAAAATCCATCATCTACATAAATTTAAATGAAACAATCATTCAATTCTTCTGATACATCACTTAAGAAGTGTGCATCTTCCCATTTATTCTCAAAACATTATTTAAATCCTTTTCTCTCTTCATCCTATGATGTGTGTGGAAGAATTTGGAATTTTGATCCCTTTATTAAAGCCATTTTTCATTCAAGTGGTTCCTATGAAACCTATCATTAATGGTTAATAGGTGATTCATGTTTAAGTGATTTTATATACATTCCATAGTGGGGAAATTATTATTTTTTCCCATATCATAAATTCTTTCAATATACTTTTTAAGCATTCTGAATATCAAGACTATGTTTTGAAAAATAAAATTCTCTCTATTCTGTTAGGAGGAAGATATAGTATTATAATTTATCAATAATCATTTTTAATGGACTTCGCACTGTGACACTTATCCAAGCCACCATAATAATTTACCAATATCCAAGACTAGCAACCCAACCATTGTTTAAGCAAAACAGTTGGGGGTTGTCATCAAGCACATTGTGGATAGCTCAAAAAATATATGGATTTGGTCAAAATAATCCTAGGGGTGGGTTTATCTTGAGAGCCCATTGTAAACAGTCCAGTCATCCATTTTCAAAAAGTATCTATCAATATTGCATGCTTTCCTGACCCTAAATGTGTACATACTCCTAGTAAAATACATCCAGCAATTGGGACCTCTATAAGGTTACATTGCTCAATACTAGTTTAAAATTCAATGGTTGTTGTCATGTGGGATGTTAATATAATTTTTTCATCAAGTTTAATGTCGGTGTTTAGGAAACCCTTGATCTCCCAATTTTGAGCCATATTTCTAGTAATTTCTTCAATATAACTATATAATTCCCTTCTCATAATTTAAGATGTTGTAGAATAAAAAAAATAACACTAGATAATATGTCATACATTGTTGATAGAGAATGTTATACATTGTTTATTCTTAATGAATTTTCCAATTTGGCTACATTCGTGATTAAAAATACATAAATATTTTATGCTATAATTTTAGAGGTTCTCATAGATAAAATTATATCTTAATGATCCCAATTTGTAAGCTTTCTATTATTCAATAGTCATTTTAGGTTCTACTATTATCATAATAATTAGTTTTTTTCATAACAAAATCCCTATAATCTTTAGTCATGAGGATATTCTACATCCCTTTGAAATTAAAAAAGAAAAGATTCATTAATTAAGGGACCTGCTCTTAGATATAGGTACGCCCTATAATGTCATCCAAGAAAGGCATTTCTCCTTATTCTTTATACATTTATTTTTCCACTCTGTTTATATTCTTTACATTCTTGATCTATCTATACATTAAAATGTTTGTTTCTTACTAGGTTCAACATTCTATACCAAAGGTTAAGCATCATCGACATCATCAACACATCTCCCTCCAAACAATGGGGATAACATGTTAGAGGAGTGAAGAGTCTTAGGTATGATATCGATGGTAGAATTTTTCCTAGATGTTTTGGATGTAGAAAACTATTAAAAGGAATCCCCCATAAATAAATCATTAACAATCTTGGATGCATGCATTTATAGTTGTCCCACTCTCAGTTTGATCTCCAGTGGGAATTTTTACGACCCCCGACATTTCCTAGTACACATTCTTACATAATTTCCAAATACACTGAAGAACCATTTATTACATGATGTCTACTCAAATGTTGATATTCTTTTATATATTATCTCAATACCCCTGTATCAAAAGTTGTGTTTTTATAATATCATTGGTGGGGGATCAACTACCCAAAACTAAGAGGTGTCCCTTCCCTATTTTTTCCGCATATTTTGGTTTGAGTTTAAGAAGTTTAATTTTTCCATGAAATATATATTTTAACAAAACCTTACTTATGAGTCCATGGGATCCAATTGATTAATGGGTCAACTTAGTGGGATCACTTTCAATAGACCTACCACACTATAGTGCATCATATATAAGTGGAGGTTCTTCAGAGGCAAGGATAACCCCAAAATTATCAAGATATTATACCTGGGGAGTGTTCCCTATTACCTATACATTCATAGAGTGTTTAGTATTATTGTTATCAGATAAATGATGGTAATCCTACACATCATTAATGGACTAAGAGTGGATGTCACCATAGTAAGTATTTGGTTTAAGGGGAGGATCACAACTACCATATACAATGTTGTGTCCCACCGATCCATATTCTGTCCTAACTAGGTTATAAGGACCAACACTGGTGTTTCGTATTGAAGTAGGAGGATGGATATTATCATTTAATTTTATCCTTATATAGTTGGTAGAGATTTTTCCCATCATTTTACAAAAGGATAATCTATGTCTCTATTGCACTGAAGATAAAGAACATCAAGGAAACTATAGATTTTTCAAAATTTTGGCTTCCTTTTATACTAGATTATCTAGTTGATGGTGTCATCTGTTGCGGTAAGCACCACTTCCTACATAAGGGTGGAAGACATGTCATCTTCCACCAGTATCCTTACATACATCCCATATCCAAGGTTTTCAATATTTATGTCCATACTAATCCTATTCCCCATGGAAAATTCTATGTCCCATAAGATCTAGGGATGCCAATATAGCCAGTTTAGTTTTCAAATATTAATCTTTACTTGATAAAGGGTGATATTCATTGTGTGAAGTTATAAATTCCTATCACATTCCTAAATTCGTAAGAAACTGTGCCTCATTGATAGTGACCCAATGCTTCAAGATCAACACATATGATCATTAGTGGGAAATATTACATGGTATACCCTCTCCCCATTCTCATCATCTTCCACTCAACAAATCCACATATATCAACAATCCCCCTCATTATTTAATGGATTTCCCTTGCATATTATATGTTATGGTCTAATTAACTCACAATAATAGTGTACCTAAAGAGGTTAATTCTTTCCCCCACCATCTCCAGATTCATTAAAAAAATGAATTTTCATTCCTTTTGAATATTTCTCTAGGGAGGGGGATGATTGAATTTTGGGAAGGAGGGATTGGATGAATATTTCAACAACTTCACAAAATTATTTTTCAAATCATAAATAATGCCACACACATGGTTTTTATCATTTATCATTTTATAATAAATTTGTAATATTTTCCTATTTCCAATGTGATCCAATAGTAGGGGACGTCTTGTATTCTAATTTTGATTATTCTTCTTTCAGCCATCATGGTTTCCATATTTACGGTTTTTCCAATTATCCCCATTTTCACATTTCTCTGTCATATACCACATCATTGGGATATTTTCACACATTTCATTATATAATATGTCCTTTTAAGAAAAATCCCCAAATATAACCCTATGATAATTTTTATTTGATGATTTAAAAAATTATGTTAATATTATATAATACAATTTCTATACATAGAAAATTTTAAATATAATATTCTATTTCAAAAAGAAAAAATAAAATTTGTAATGGAATCTTTTTTATCAATCATAATATAACATTAATAAAACATGAATGTTTGTTTCCTAAAAATTAATAAATACATTGCTATCAAGTAGTACCTTTATTAATATATTTCATAAGGTGGTTATTCATATTTGTACATAGAAATTTAATGCATAGATGATAATTTTTATATTTAAATAATAATATCACATGGTTCATTTATGCCCAGTGTTACATGTCTTATACACTATCAACCATAATATTCATGGTTTAAAATATTAATGTGTTATAAAACACAAAGAAAATAAGAATAATCCCATGGGATATTTTTAGGAAGATTCAAAAATTATTCATCTTTTTGAAATAGATTTATCAATATAATCATTTGTTCAAACTTATTATTGATGGTATGAAATCCAAAGTACAATTTTTCTATATTGTTATTTGACTTATTCTATATAAATATTTCAAGATAGATCTAATAAAAGAAATAAAATTGGTATTGAAAATATCATGTAATCTGGTTATATAAAATATGGTTTTGTTAAAAGTATCAAAAATACGTTTTAAATAATATTTAGTATAATTTATATTGTTGAATCTATATTTATGGATTCCAAAAGACTTACTTCAGACTGGTGACTAAGAATTATTATTCATTGTTTCTCATGTGGATTTATCATAAATATTTGGACTATGATGAATTATTTATAATAATTTTATAGTTAAAATTAGTCATGAGTTTTGATTATATGAACATAATATGATGAACATAAATTTCTAATAGATCAATTACACAATTAATGAAAAAATATTTGAGTCAAATATACATAATATTACACATCCAATAATAATTATGTTTACTCTCATTAAAATGTTTATTCCCAAAACATTAGTACACATAAAGTATTATAGATCAAAATAATCCTTACCGTCCTCCTACAATAAAAAATATAAATAATATAATCCCAAGTTATCACGTAGGGGCTTAAATCAATGAAACGGTGAGTAAAAGTTTTCTTAATTGGAGGCATAACTACAATAAAATGGAGAAAAGAATCAATATGTGTAATATATTGACCAAAATATTTTTAACGGTATGCTCACTATAAAATTGTCATAATATTTCAAAAATCAACAATGTGATCAATGGAATTTGGTACATTCATAATATTGAAGCATCGTAATCACATATCAAGTCTTACTTCAAATATAACATAACATGGTTAGATAAGGCTCCCTTCCTAGGATGGATACATTATATCTCATGTCATAAAATAAATACATATTTTGTTATAGGGATTATTTTGTGACATGTTACCCCTAATGTTACCCCAATTGAGTGAGAAATAAGATATGAGTTATAATGATGCATGGAGACCAACTCCAATAGGCCAAGAGTTGAGAAAAAACATCCTGTGTAAAATATAAAATCATTTGGGAAGAATTGACCGCTATGTTATATGAAACTAGATGGATAAAATAGAAACCACCAAATAACTATTTCCCATTAAAAATAAGAATAAACACTAATATAAATTTTAAATGTTATGATATGTAATTGAAAAACAATAGAAAATACCCTTTTCTGTGACTAATAAGCTACAATACATCCTGAATAACTCCTCAAAGTAGAAAATTCTAGCTCAACGACCAACATACTACTAATAACCTGAAAAAATATTTTATATATACGTAGTGCTTGAATAAAATTTACAATCAGTGGGATCCTCTCAATAATCTCTATTGAAAAATATATAATAAGCATTATAAATCCATGTCTGTAAAAACATAAAAACAATACATCTCCTAAATGTTTTTACAATTATTATCCCATCCATACCATGGATATCTCTCCCCATGTATCATATACTTGAAATCATATGATTTAATAGAAAATTAGTTACCCCTATTTCAAGATCCCAATGGATTACCTTCCTTCCACCATATTCCACATCTAGAGTAGTCTCCCTTGGAAATACATCCGGAATACACCTGGGATAAATCATGTACCTCATGCATCACATCGAATAACAATTATAACCAGATATCTATACATTAATTTATAAGATTCAAGATCCATGATGGCTCTTAAATCATTTATTTGACCATAATCCATCATTGTCCAAACAAAAAATACGTATAATAACCTTTTGGATTCTATATCTAGATATATGTATTTCATGTAACCAAAATCCAATATATTCCTCCACACACTTATATGGAGAAATATAACCACCATGAGTATTATTATATAATACTATCAATATAAAAAAGGAAGGATCAAATGGGCTAAAAATACATCCATTCCTCACTAACCTGACTTGAAGAAAAACACCCTCCCATAATTCACTGCCAGCCAGTCACCAATCCTATGTGAGTGTGGTAGAATTTAAAATCACAAAAAATACATGATATATAAAATCCTCCCCACCACAATATGAGAAACTAACTATCCTTAGCCTCATCTACTAAAAATAATGCACATGACTCTTTGTTTCCAAAACTAAGGCCTGGGTATCAAAAACTTAGAAGAATAAATTATAATATTAATTAATTAATTATCCATTACTAAAATATTAACATTATAATTTATAATATTTAAATATTAATCTTATAAGATAAGTTATAAAAAACTGTTAATTATTTTTTGTTATTCTCAGGTATACCAACACCATATTAAATCATCAATAAATAACCATGTTCTTTTATAAATTTATTTATAATTTCATTATGATTTGTGTACTGTATGAATTAGAATAATATTCCAAATAAAATATTAACTCATGGTTCATAAAATAAACTGCTTCCCAAACATAGAAACTAATAATATTAAAAATTTCATTGTCCATCATGAATGTATCCCATATTCATTCAAAACAACAATTGGAAATTAATTCTTTAAGCCATTCCTTTAGACTTGATGCCATCCATGGTGCCACAACACATGATATAACATCATGAATCCCAGGAAGACGTCATAATATAATCTGAACCCTTTTCTAAAAACATGTACTCAACCATATCCTCCCATATAATACTCATCAGAATAGTAAACTAATACAACCAACACAACCTTTAAAATCTCCACCCATATAAGAATCATGAAATCCAACACCCAAGGCCACCACCAGAGCCTCAATCATTCAAACATATATAATGAACTAAAAAAACCTTATAATTAAATAAAATAAAGTATATAATTCAAGATAAAAAATAGAAGGCAACAAACAACATAGTCAGTAGGGCATTTAGGGTCTAAAAACAAGGCGTCCATACTTTGCATGAAAACTAGCTTACATGGCCACAAACATTTATCATTATCAAAAAACTAGTTTATTACCCTATTTTATTAACAAGTTAATTTATTATAGTTTACATTAAAGGTACACTTAAGAATCAAATATTAAATTTAATTAATTAATTGAACATTATTTCATGTATATCATTCAGTTTAAAAAAACATAAGGGTTGAACATTCACATTTATCATGAATCATTACTAATATTATCAATAATAATTTATAGTATCATTTACATTATCAAATTCCATTAACATATAGAGTAATAATTTTAAATAATCATGCATCAAACATCATATAATTTTCATAGAATTATAATAATGATTTATAAAACATCTCTCTTTATTTCTTTTACAACCAACATTACAGGCATTATGTTCATTCCCCATATTAATCCAATTAACATGATAAACCCAAGAATAGAAAAAATGACTACAAAAGAATATGAATATATTTCACACTATATAAACAATATATTTGGAA
This sequence comes from Viscum album, assembly GCA_963277665.1. Taxonomy (NCBI): domain Eukaryota; kingdom Viridiplantae; phylum Streptophyta; class Magnoliopsida; order Santalales; family Viscaceae; genus Viscum; species Viscum album. Next base: position 1,204,419,699 of record OY728145.1, read on the forward strand.
ATAGAAATATATATATTAAATCATTTGATCGCAGATCCCAAGTATTTTAACAAGAATATTAAATATTCCCACATAAGATAACAAATACGGTTCTTAGATTTTAATTAAATTCTAACATGTGAAAATATACTGCTAAATCTTACAATAAACAAAACAAGGAAATAAATCTAATAAATATTATTTAAGTAGTATAATATTATAGTGTTTAATTATTTATTTCTCCCTCCTAAATATTTCTTGAAATGTTAACATTATTCAACAATATGAAAATAATTATTTCCCTTTCAACCTATATTATTATAGATTATCAAAAATTATCATCAACTTCATATATAAAAAAGCCTTCCCTAATATTAAAAATTTAATAAACTATATTCAATTTATATATACTTCAATAAGTATCTTCCAGTTTCCAGGATAATTTTATCAAAACATGGGCTGAAATATCATCTCTAATTCAATTTTAAGAATTAAAAAGGATTACTAATTCCTCTTACATAAAAAATCCATTAGTTCAAATGATATTAACTCACTAATTTTATGGTTTGAAATTCCAATATTATTTCAATAAAATAATCTACAACATATGTTAAACCTCTATTCATTATTCTAGAATTAATAATACCATAGATATAATTACTCAGTTGAATATCCTCTCCTATTATAATTTAAAGAATATCATAATTATATTCCTTAAAAGATTATTTCCCATTTTTTATCAAACTATAGTAAATCCACTCTATATAATCAAATAATCTATATCATGGAAGTTTCACACATAAAAAATAAATTATGAAGTATCTTGAGATCCCATATAAAATATTTCCCTTATAGTGTGAATCACTACAAGAAGTAGGATATAGGAGGGAGATAGAGACTCCTTCACCTTGGAAGACATAGCTTTTTCATACATGGAAGATTCTCAATTAAACAATGTATGGATTTGTAACTCCCTATAAGGATTTTAGATCACTCAAAATTGAAATAAATTAAGAGGAACATCAAAGAGATAAATAAACTTGTTTTTACGTTCATAAATATACAACCTAGGATACTTTCTCATAATCTATATTTAATTATATTTCATTTGATATTAAATTGGTTTTCATTTAATTTTCAAAAAACCATAGTTTATGATCTCATAATATACTAAAAATCCAAAAATTTCAAAATTAAAATACATTAAATTTTTTGAAAGTAGATCTCAATTGTGGTCAAGATGGAAAATCTGTTTTTATGTACAAAACTCATTAATAATACGCTATTTAGGTGGACTCTATAAGGGTATATTATTTTACCCTTAATCAGTACATATAATAGAATCCCATAAGGTTAACTCCATCTCACAATTATGTACTCATTGAGAAATCTAGCTTATGTTGAAATACGGTAGGTGGTCTCTATAAGGGTACCCATTTTACCCATATGAAATTCTATTCCTAAACACACATAAGGGTAGAACTTTAAAAACCTTAAAGAAAATTTGTAAAACCATCCATAACCTTATTAAGATTTATATAATCCCATTTACCTTTACATAGACTCATACTGCCATTACACATTGTTTCTCAAGGCACTCTCTTACCATTAAAAGTGATGAGTAATGGGAGTTACCATTAGGCCATAAAAGGTACCGTAATGCAGTTCAAGGGGAATATATATTACCATTATATAAACTATAGAAAAAAATATTCCCTTTATAAAACATCATTTTCCCTTAATCAAAAAAATTAATGTGATACTTACCCATACCAAACCCCTTTAAAATGAAACATACATTTATACAACTACTATTTCATGCATAAGTGAAAAAAATTTAGTAAAATATTACATTTTTAACTAAACTAACTTATAAAAAATTAAGTTAATGAGTTTATTATTAATTTCAAAACCCAAAAAACACTTATAATACAATATAATTACATTTAAAACAAATAAAACAAATCCAATAATATAAAAAATTATTAGAATAACTTTTCATCTTGAAAATTTATTACAATTATTTTTTCAAACCTCCTAATAATTTATAATATAATTTTTGGACAACGTATAATATTTATGAAACTACTCTCAAACAACATGATTACATATATTGGTAATGTATAGCTCTCTAATATTCTATAATCTTGTTTTAAATATCAATTAATCCATTTTCATCCATGAAAATTAAAATAAAACTAGGATGGGGAGGGAAGAGATTGGGAATAAATTAACCACCCCACAATATACCTCCTAATGTATTCTCTATACATGGTACACAAAAACATCTGGAATAAGAAATTGTATAATTTCCAAACATTTAATACAATATCTCGGTGAAGATACCTCTCAAATTGGATCAAGGATATTAATAAAATATTACATTATGGTTGAAACAATCTCATGTATCTATATGAAATCAAAAATTCATCCCAATAGAATCATGATTTAAACATAGTTGAAATTTTTAGCACTTATAAGTGAATATTATTCCCCATAGAGATTACATAACAACATTATGGTCCCACAGATTTTAATAAACAACTCAATAAGTAATACCTATCAGTAAATCATGGGAAATATCTTATTTTCAACTCCATTTGACTTTTAAAGTTAAAAAGCCCAATTTCATGTTCAAATGAAGTCCATAGTTTTTTTTAAATATCATTCCCTCTAAAATAATATTTCATTTAATTTAATATTTATCAAAATATACCATATATTATCATATCTTTTAAAAATTATTTTATTTCACCATTATTTTCCTCTCATTTCAAATTATCCCAAATCAAATAATAAAATATATCTATCATTTATATTTAATAAAAAGTATTTATTCATATAAAAAATTTAACTCCGGAACATTTATAAATAGTTAATAAATAAAATTTTAAAATCCAATGGAATTCATTTTCATCCGACTCACCATGCAATTTGAAATTTTTTTTGAAGAGTCAAAATACATAACCATGTTAACGAAAAATATTTTATTATTTCTATACATATATACCAATATTTCACATTAAAACTTATTAAATTTAAAAAAATACTGATGAAGACATTTAACCAATTAGCTTGTGTTTATTATCCATACATATAAAGAAATATTAAAATGGATACCAATTTAAATATTTATTCAGTATATGATATTTCATAACATCTTTTTTGAAAAAAAACATGTTCAATACATTTGAAAAACATCTTTTAAAGTAAATTTAATTTTAATGGAATCATTTAAATTTTTTATTTAATGAAACCTCTTATCATAAATAAAATTCATGAGGGTCCCATTTAATATTATTATACAATATGATGAAAACATAAAAAACATGGAAAACTCAATTTTAACATATGAATCACATTAAAAACCAAAAAAAATTGAATTTTAATCAATTAACTTTCTTCAACTTATCTTTTTTTGAGTTTGTTAAAAAATGTGTTTACCATGATCACAGTAATGAAAAAGATACAAATGATATTATTCCCTAATTTTAATTACCATTTTCCATAGGTGTATTACATTAAATTAAGGAGTTATGTATCAATGTATCATGACAATACACAATCATAACATACTCCATGAATAAATAAATCATAGATTCTACAACTATAAAAATCAATTAAACCAATCCACAATATCATGATATTTTCATATTTGGGTGGCACTGTATCATCACCATGGTTGAAACATATTTTTTAATATAACATACCATGATACATTTAGTTTCCCTCTCGTTATATTTTATATTACATAACACATTTTAATAGTATGATAGAAATCTAATCTGACGTTATAAACATATATGGAAAAAAATATAATATACAAGGTTGGATGATCAACCCACAACACACAAGAATTTAATACAAAATATAGGGAGTAGATAATATAACACTAGGAAGAAATAAATAAAATTAAAATAATATAATATCATCATTTTCTAAAAATAGGGCACATATCACCTATAATTATTTATGTGTATATTAATTAAAATTACACAGACAAACCTGAACCCCATTCCATAGACCAAATCTCCAACACATATAACCTTATAAAATAGTGAATATGGCACATGTGGATAGAAATCCCTCCACCCAAACAAAGCATGAAGATACCGAGAGATTAATATAATTATTTGAAAATGATTTGGGAAAATTATTTAATTTAACCATATGTCTATCTCAATAAAAATATTGTGGAATGAGTTTTACAAACATCTCTGATGGTTGATAGGTATAGGTTGGAAACATCTAGTTGTAGTGATACAAAATTTCATGGACAAAGGATTTATTAGGTGGGTTTCAACTGGGTGAACATTAAAGATTCCCTTCACTCATTTGGAAGGGAAAAAAATTAAAAATTGATGACAGATACTCACTTCAGAATCCATTTAATCAAAGGGTTTCCTTCTTAATAAGAAAATTCAATGGCCTCACCAAAAATCAAGAGTAGAGATCATATATCCAATGATGGAGGGAGAATATCACTGACTGAGAAGATTCACCTCTTGTTATTGATAAAGTAATCTCATTATATAAAAAATCATTAAAACAACCCCCAAAAAACAACAAACTACATACATACCATGAAGAACAAGAACTACCATTATCGAGTAAATCCATGCCGCATCATCCTAGGAAAAAAATATCAATGTTCACTCAAAAAATAATTTTAATAGAAGTATATAACCACATCCTCAAACCAAAACCACTATCCCATTAACCAATGTGGATGCATCACATATCTACATACCATGATGATATAAACCTTGGAGTTTCGTCTTCTGAGGATTATAATTATTATCCTCCACTATACAAAAAAATTTTACTCAAATTTCTAAATATAATTGGAATAAATCTAATGAGTATATCCACTTGATAACACTCCTACAGAAGAAGAAATTTTAGTGACTTCTAATATAGGACATAGATTATTTACGGGTTATTAATTACTTCATTATTCACATTTTCCCAACATCTAAAATATTAAAAAACAAAATAAAAGTATAATGAATTATCCTTTACTAATTATCTACCCCACAAGAAGAATAACTTCACTTAGAATATACAGTAAACATGAAGGCTCTTGCAACAAATCATAGGGGAACCAAAAATCTCATGTCCTTGCCATTTTCCTTTATTTACAACATGAACTAATATTTGTTGAAACTATTTCCTGACCAACCAATGAATAATTACTATTCTATAACTCTGAACACCAAAATATCTATTAACCATCAAATTTCATACCACTCTATCATGGACAACCGCACCCCCCCCCCCAATGGTACACATCATGGGATGAGATTGATAGTAGGATGATAATGATGTATGAATATCAACTCAAATTGGAAATAGGTTTGTGATAATAATGGATATTATAACATACACAAATGTGGGAGGAATTACCCTCTAATTTATGAGAAATTATAGTGATAATATATAAACCAAGAAACAAATATTTTTCATAATAAAACTATATGAAATTAAATATTTTATATGAGTGCAATTATATAAAAATAGAAACACTGTAAAATATCTCTATAGCCACCATATAGCTCCAATAGCTCTTAAAAAACTCTTTAAAATAAAAAATTACAACTAGAACACAAACATAATCTTATTGAACTAAAAATAGTTTATATATGTGTAGGGTGATCTTAACCCGTATACTTATATAGATCCTCATTGCAGCCTATCATGAGAAATTTGAAATATTCCTACTAAATATTGGTGTGTAAAAAAATTAATCCAACTCATCATCTAAGAAGGTTTACTATTATTTTAAACACCTTTACATGTCTATTTCTCACCATGTATTTCATACAAGAGAACATATAATATAATAAAAAAAGAGGTTACTGACAATCACCTCCCCACAAAAATATTGGTCTACACCAACATCACATGTCCAAATATGTCTATTTCCAAAATTCTACCACAAGATACATTAGTTAAATTAATCCAATGTGGAGACTCCTAAGCTAAATCATAAACCTCATTAATCAAATAACCTCAAAATTTCAACCACATATCAATATTGTGACTGAGTATTTCCTAGAAGCCACCATAGTTTATACGTTAGGTATTATACGACAATACATCACATCCTACACAGAACATACATCTAATAACCATTAATATAAAATATATATGTGTGTGTGTGTGTGTGTGTGTGAAATTGTCATAATCCAATACAGACTACTACACTTACATACAGATATATATAAATATATGTGGGAAGACAACCACTATAAAATCTAGCACATAGTACTACCAGGATAATAGAGTGGGATATGACTTGTAGTTAGCTATCTCTTCCTCACTGACCTAAATATAGTGAAATTACCCTCCCAGAGTCCAAAGTGTTTTAGTCACCCAAAAATCATTGGTAGCATAGTGTATGAAATCATAAAACCTAAATGATATATATATATATATGAACCTCATAGAAACACTATGGGAAATTACGTAGCCTTAGAATCATCATCCACTAACATCACATGGTACTCTTAGATGCAACCATCAAGGCCTAGGTATCAAAATCAAATGAGAAAAAATATTCATTTTTATTATTTAATTATCAATTAATTAATTATTAAAACTATCACTTCTAATATTAACATTTTTATCTTCTAATCAAATTTCAAACTTCACTATTAGTTATTTGTTTGAATTCTCAAAAATTTAAGATCATAAGAGAGCATTGATAACTAAACGCTTTCTTTAATTCATATATTTATTATTTCGAAATCATCAATAAAAATTATGACGTACCTTAAGATACCAAATAAAAAATTAAATCATGTTGAATAGAGTAAAATTATTCCCATATATTGAAAAATATTATATAAAAATAACATGCCCTCATCCATCATGTAAGTATCTTATATTTAAGCACAAGAACAATGGAAAATCCCAGGTTTTAAACATTATATTAGTTTTGGTGCCATATCCTATACTATTGTACATCATATCACATATGAAATCCCTTGAAATAATTATCATATAACTAGAACCTCATAATTCCATAAAAACACACACCCATAACATTGTTATAAAATCCAACAACCAGTTCCATTGTCATAGCCTTAGGAATCCCCTCCCATATCATCATCATCAAGATTGACACCCTATGCAACCATCATAAACCAAGGAATCCCCAACCATATTTTAAAATGTATATAGTTTTCAAGCAATCAACTCATGGATATAAATCCATAGAAATATATAATGTTGTAAAAAACATATTCAAAAAGGAATTGATTCCCTATAAATAAGAAATTCATCCTTTAAACAAAAAATATATCAGGCATAACAAAAAAATTTTGCATTATCAACTTAATAGTTTAATTACCATCAGGGATTATAAATTTCAATTTTAACATTATACAACAATGGTATCCATAGGAATCATCTGTTAAAATCTATAATTTTTTTAAACATTCTTTTAGCCTAACTTCTAGTTTTAGAATACATAAGGGAAATAAATTTTCCTTTATAATGACTCTTTAATATTACTAACAACAAGAATTTAAGACATTATTTCTATTATCAAATTCCAATATTATATGGAGGAATAATATGAATAAATCATCTATTATGTATAATTTTCTTTCTACCAAATTATAGATATGATTTATAAAACTTAAATTATTAATTATTTATCCAACCAACATTACTAGTTTTATGTTCCTTAACCATTATTATCAAATTTACATGCTAAACTGAAGCATAAGAAAATTCAAACCAAGTCAAAAGGATAGAAAAAACACAATCTATAAAATATCAGAGGAAACAAAAACAAATATAAAAAAGCATGGAATCACACATCCCAAATGTTTCACCAATAATATTAAATATTCTCACATTTGATGACACTTACGGTTCCAAAAATTTAATTATATTAAAACATGTGATAATATCAATTCAAATATTCCAATAAATATAATTTTCAAATAATTAACATCACAATTATTATAGTAGTTTAATATTGTATCATGCAATTATTTTTTTCCCTCTCTCGATAATTTCCAGGATAATTAATATTTTCCCCCAACTTGAAAATATGTATTTCTATTTCGTCCTATAGTCTTATATATTATCAAAAATTATTATCTACTACATGTATAAATCATTATTCAAAAAATTTAAATTATTATCATCTATATTCATTGTACGTGTATTTTAATAGACATTTTATAGATTCAATGATAACATTATTTATGCAATGCATGCCATATAATCTCTAATTAAATTATGAAGAATAAATAGGTTAACTATTTTTTCTAGTATTAATAACCCATTAAATGAAATATTATAAACTCATTAATAATATTTGATTTTATTCTAATATAATTACTAGAAATAATATATTTTATCAATTAAACTTATATTTACAATTATTAAATTAAATATATCTTTGAAAGAATTACTCAACATATATATCATCGGCATACAATTTTCATAGTATCATAATTTCATTACTCATGAAATTAATTCCCATATTGTTTCCCTAATTATAGTTAATATCATAAATTTATTCATAGAATCTAAATTCTGAAAATTTTGCACCAGCATTGAAAAATATAGAGAAGTCATAGATCCTAAGCCTAATATTTCTATTCCAATATAAATCAATATACAAGGTAGGATATAGAAGGGAGAGATTTATTTCATTATCATGGAAAACATGGATCATTCATGAGAGGAATAATCATATGTCAACTACAGAAGACAGTCCAACTCAATAGGAGCCTTTAAGATCACTCAAAATTGAGATATACAACAAGGAAATCGAACATGATAAAGAAAATTATTTTAAACTTCATAAATATACCTCATGTAATACTCAATATAACTCCATAATTAATTTCATATTAATTTATATTAAATATGATTCCATTTAATTTTTACAATATTATCTATTAAGATCAATAAATATATTAAAAACCCACTGATTTCACCTTTTAAATATCTAAATTTTGTTAAAAACACATTACAAGATGTTCCTAAATGTAAAATAGAATTTTCTATAAAAAATTCATTAATTATACATTAGTACTTAATCTGGAAATGCTTTCATGGGATATTATAAGTATTTGAGGAATTTTGTAATGGATAAATTAAAATCAACTGATCTATTTCGTGATTAAAATGGTAATGTTCCATTAGAAAATGAGGAATCCCACCCACCACATTGAATGATTAATGTGTGATATACTACACCACATTGAGCCTATATGTACTCCCTATGAGGACCCAAATTTAAACCATTACATAATCTTGAATTAAATGAATAATTCACATTGATTATCTTTAAGTGATTAAGAGTTTTAGAGAATTAGGACATAACTATTACATCCCAAAAGATTACAAAGTAGACATTTCTACCCGTTTTCCATTTTTTGAAATAAGAACTCTTAACAAGAAACATGTCTAGTTCCACGTTTTAGATATCATGTATTTCCATGATCCTGTCCATGACCCTATTCCTCTTTAGGTCCTATGGAAAACATTTCAAAAACATGGGATGAGAACAAATAGCTCAGTAAGGGATATAAAAAAGGGAATGAAAACATTAGATCATCAATATTTACATAACATAAGCCTTTTAACATACCTCATGAAATCATAAGATTTGTGAAATACATATAGAAATCATAAATCATAAAGGTAATTTAAGGCGTACATAACATACTTACATTCTAGCTATCACAGCTACATAGGGAGTCACATTTGGAATACCCATCACAGTATATTCCCTAAATCTCTTATAAGAAACATTAGCATTTACCTCCATCATGTTACCCAATGCATTGGAGAGATATCTCGGGCTCACCCACCCTAGGTTTATCATGGAACCACCCGTATACTTAACAATTTTCAAGAACTATAACATAATCATAACTCATAAATTAAACATAATGGAAAGATAACATTCCCACATTACAATAAAAATATAACATTTTAAGATATTGAAATAATAAATCCATTCTAAAAACCACATTCAATACCAAAATACATAAAAGGAGTATATGGAATTTTTTTTTATTTTGAATACATCACAGCTTGTAAAGAAGCCATAGATCAAATAATACTCGCGGTTGTGGAAAAGGTCATTGTCACAACTTACGTTAGAAAAGATACATTCATTTTTGTCATTTAGTCAAATTATTTTTAGAGAAAATATTCTCTCTGAATGAAATCAAAAGATAAAAGTGTTTTATACAACGTATAAAATAATGTCGTGTAGAAATCAAAAGATGCCTCAATTAAAGGATATTGGGACAAAGTCCCATATAAAGATGAAATACTTAGATTAAGGATAAATCAATTACATAATTATGTGTGACAAACATATGTACACCCTATATAAGTGGATATTAAGTGTAAAAAAATCATAACTTAGCCACACATATTCATACCAGGACATAATCAAAAAGTATAGGCTTCACCCAATGAATTGAAATTGGATTATGAAGTTCCCTTACAAAAGTTTGGTAGCCTAACGGTGTCACATCAAATTTCAGAAAATGAGTTGATGAGAGTAAAGGGTATCTCATCACATGGATATAATATTTATAGAAATAAGGATATATAATAACATATCCCTACATAAGAATATGTGAATTAAAAGGCATAATAAAAAGAACCCCTTTTAAAAAGAAGAGGGTGAAAGGTTCCCTTACCGATTTCGTAACCAATGAAACATACACCCCACGAAAGAAGGACCATACAATTTTTATGTTAATACCCATAAATGAATTTATATTACTCAAATATTAGAATAATGGGCAGTACATACACCACTCAAAGGAGATAGTGGTAAATGTTGTATGATTCTCATGAGAATAAAAAGCTAGAAAAAAACCCCATACCACGTTGTAATCAATCAAGTCATATGAAAAAAATATAATAAGAAACAAATGAATCATAGAACACCATGAATATAAATAGATTCATTATAATATATATCAAATGGAAGTACAAAATACACCATATGCAATAAATAAGTGGTGAAAAATGGAAATCTCATAGAATTAAAAGCGAGATAAGAAATACCTTACCTCAAGTCCAACTGGTCTTGTTCGTTTTTTTATATTCCTTAATAATAAAACATGGTAAAATTATAATTTATTAAGGAATTACTTTATAGTTTATTATTCAATTCATGTCACATATTACCATGTTATAATAATAAATTAATTAAATAAGTTCAAATCATACGTTTTTTCGATGTTTGGTACTTGAGTCAAAAATAAACTTGATTGAAAAGAATTGTTTATTTGGTTATAAGTACATCATCATAAAAATAGTATTAATGATTTAAATATCATATGTATCTAGTATATATTGATTTTATGCTATTCCATAACATTTGGAGATAAAAATGAAATGCAACATTCCTGGAGACCGTAGGCCGTACGTACGCATGAAAACTACATTCAATTCTTCGTCATATTAAATCTATAAATAATAAATAAGAAATATATATATTTTATAATTATTGTATAATATATATGTTATATTGGCCAAATATTTTCATAATTTCAATCTTTATACATTCCATTTATTGCATGACCGAGTCACATCACTTGAGGGGTGATAGTCCACACTTCCTCAGATGAAATTATCACAATTACAAGACATGAAAAGAATAATGATATGATTTAAACCTGAAATATAGAAGTATATAGAAAACAAAAACACCAAATATATCATATATAAACACAGTGACCTCCTAATGGCCACCATGAATGGAGTTAAGAGAAGATTGAACAATCACCGTTTCGTGAGGTAGTAATTCACCACCCACAGAAACAGTATGTTCTTTAACCATTAGATGCCAGTGTGTGAAAATGTAAATAAAATACTTCTCAAAAAAACATCCTAATATATTGAGGATACTGATGTTGTTATGGAATCTAATAATAGGAATTTTAGTGGGAGTGAAGAAGGAAAAATACAATAATGGATTTTGATAGATGGCGTTAAATCTAAATCGGGTATCTTATTTTGATTTGAGGAAAAGGCTCTCCTGAAAAGAGTTCATCCCCAAGTGAGGCTTCTAGGAGGAGGATAGGGATTTGGAGAGATAATATGATTAGAGGATGGACTATCCAAGGGCTTCATAGGTTTGGTTAAGGGGTAGAGGTGAAGGATTTTTATAAGAGGGAGGAGGGGTACTCTTGGAATGTCATGAAATATAAATTTATTATGAATTTTTTTTTCATATTAGAATGGTTCCAAAATGATATTTATTAAAGAAAAAAGGATACTGGGTTTAAATCCACTCAACCAATAGGATTTAGACAAGTGGAGGTCATATGATCCAATTTGTCATTTTATTTTAACTATTAGTTAAAAACAATAATTCTTACCACACCTTTTTTTATTTTCAACCTATAAAGTCATAATAGAAAATTTAAAATTGCAACAGATCCATAATTGTATAAATAATGATATTAGTCATATATTATATATCATTAGGCAGAATATTATATTTTTGGACTATTATACCATTAAATAAAAAAATATTAATTTTAAAAACTCACTTATGCCATTTTGACACTATTTGGTAGTTAACTTTTGATAAAGGGGTGAAAGCTTTATGAATTTTAAATAAAAGCATAAAAATAAATTTTAAATACCATAATCATCTATAAAATTTTTGGATAGTTTCTAATGTCTCAAAAAAAGATTTATTTTAACATTTATTATATCATTTACTTAAATAATTCATTAATGAGGTAATAATTGCATCATCACTGTATTATAAATAAATTTATTTATTTAATGTCTAAAAATTTTAAATAAAATACCATGATGTAGGAAATAGTTTTAGATTTCCAATGAATATCTACAGTCAAAGAGATAATTTATATAAAAAATCTAATTTTTTTTACTTAGGTGATACAGACATTGGATATATTTTTCATTCTTCAAAAATAATATGATAAAAGGTCACTGTCACACTAATGTGATTCCATGGTGTCCCCAAGATGGAACAAGGCATCCCATGGTAGGACATGACTCTAAAAATAATAATTATGACACATGGATTGGTAATTTTATATTTTTTTAACATTATTTTGTTCACCCCTTTTTACTCCATTTACTAATTAATCGCGATAATTAAAGATAATTATCGTCGTTACTATTCATATTGTCTAAAAAATAAAGATTCTTAATTAAACAATTTGGACCATATGAATCCAAATATGTAATTCATTTTTTCAACTTCAAAATATAGAAATTTCAGTAATTGATTAAAAATAATCCCTGTTGTCAAAACCAAAGATGGGATTTTAAGAAGTAAAATCTATCAAAAGATTGGTTTACTTCTATATCCAATTTAAAAGTGAAATTATATCCAATGGCCAAAATTGTTTTAAATGATAAAAACATAATTAAATTACATCTTAAAACCAATGAAAAATATAATATAACAATATAAATAAATTGGATGAAAAGGCAGTATTGAATTAAAATGTTGTATTTCTCACTATTCATTAAAAAAACGAACATTATCAGAAAAATACCAAAAATTAACCCTAGGATATATTGTATATTCCAAATTAAAAAACTATTTCCATTTTAAAAAATTCCAAACATAGAATTTTCTTTAATAAATTATATAGTTAAATCCCACTGTCAAAACAAATAGTGTGTTTTTATGAAATAATATCATTCATAAGATTGATACTTGTTTACGTCCATTATAAACGTGAAATTAATTTCAATGAAGAACATTGGATTAAAAGGTAAAAATATATTCCAATTACAAATTAAAACCAATTAAAAACAAAATCTAAACATATAAATAAAATAGATTAAAAGGAGGTTATGAATTAAAATATTACATCTTTCAATATTCATTAAAAAATGGACTTCATATGAAAAATAACAAAAAATTTACACAAAGTAAATTATGATGTCCTTATTCTAAAAAGAGATTTTCTTTATCCAAATATAACATATAATATTTGACAATATTTAGATTTAAAAAGGGTTCACCATCATAAGGCGGTTAATCGACCTTTTAATGGATATTAGAATATTTATGCTTAAAATTGTATTCATTCACATTTTGTGCCTCTATAATTTATTAGGTAATTTTTGAAATATTTAAAAAACAAATATAATCATATTGTAGTCTGTTCTATTTATTCCCGCCATTATAATGGCTAGGCATTTACTATAATTTAAAATAATAATAATATATTATTATTGTGCAATGAAATATTTCAAAAAAACTCGTTGTTGCATATTGGGAATGTCATTGAAAATAGCATCCACTTTAAAGTAATATTAATAATTAATTCACAAATATTAATAAATATGAAAATTTCATATTATTTATTTACATAAATTGTTACATCCTTCCCCCCATTTGGGAGTTGTATCCTCACAATTTAATAATTGTGCTTAGAAACATCATTGAAATCCCCACATCGAAAAAGCAGTAAATTATACAATCACTTTAAAAGAAAGAAAGAAAGTATAAGGTCACCCGAGATAATAGATACTAGGATTCCTTTAAAACATGGATTTGGAGGAGAAAACAAAACATCACGTTTTGAAGGAGAGTGATAGAAAACATGTCTAGGAATTGGTTAACAACTAGAAAATCACAAACTTGTAATGGGTTAAACTGTATGTAATTCCCTAGTAGGAAAGGATAACAGAAAACGTTTTTGTTTTAAGTTTCTCTTCATTGAGAAATTTATTTATGGGATTAACTAAAACATAAGGAAATATACATACATGTCATGTAGACTTTCATCTTATACTATATTTCTAACAGAAACTCATATTTTCTCCAAACGATGAGTATTTATGATGACTTGTTCACATTAAGAGCGATATAATCAACTTTTAGTGAATCACCTTATCAAAAAAAGAGAACTATATATTTCCCATGACTTTAGACCAAAATGAAAACAAAATTTTTTAGTACAAGATGAGAAAATCCCTGAATGGAAAATCCTTCTTGAAATGAAATAATACTCTTAATCTCTCTAATTTGTCCAAAAAACCCACAGTATATAAAAGACCATTCAATAAATAGTTATCCATAATATTCTTCATAGTAATCAAAACTAATATTTAAACACAAATCTAAGATGTATATGGTCCCATAGTCTTACAAGATAAATCTTAACATTTATCTCCAAATAACATCAGTTACACACATGGTCTCATTTTGAAAAGTAATAATCACATATTCATCATGATAAGTTAATCATTTTCATAAATAAAACAAATCATCAGATGTCCACAATTAAAACATAGATTCTTCCAAACTGAAATTTCAACCGTTTTTCCATAATTAAAATCCCATAGTATTATATCTTCTTTAGAGAAATAGTGTTTCTTCAAAATATAGAATGTCTTTCACAACAAACATTATCACTTAATCATTAAATCATTTTCCTATATTATTTATATCAATTTCATAAAAAATAAATTCCAAAAATAAACTTATCTTATTCTATAAAATCATTTTACTAATATAATAAGTCATCCTAACCAGGTATTTTATGTAGGATAGTGGTAGGCGATGCACCCTTGTCGTCCTTCGATTGGTGGTTTGATACCTGTGGCCTTACTAGATGTGATTGTTTGTCACCCATCCTACGGGTTCTTATTTTAATAAAACTCAAAAAACCCTAACGTGTTTTAACCTCAATGGTTTCCTTATACCTCTCATTATCATATAAATTTATTATGATATCAACATCATAATTCTTGATGTCTTATTTCACCACCATTAGATAAAATAAAATGATCCCAAAATTGAAAAACATCATACCTTTAACATGGATTCCATTTTGTTTCATCATCATCTTGGTCATTTAGGTAGAAGTTCCACGCATTACAAAAATGATTTATAGATCCTTTATAATCATTTGCTTCCTCCATAAAAATACACCTTCTACAACATGGGTCATATGGGTGTTCACAGAAAAACAGTTTTGGAAAATTATTAGGTCTGATATGTAATTTCAAAACAACTGATAAAATATGATTTCTATTGAATAGTCGGACTCAATTTGAGTTGAAACATTAAATTAATGGTACTTTTAAAATACCATTGGTATGTTCTGAGAGACAATTATGTAAAATAAAATATAAATAGGTTGCGCAAGGTTCTCCTTCTTCTGCACCATTTTAAAAATCATAATATTCTTCAAAATCTTGTGATAGGGTAAAATATTTAAAAATGTCTTAATGATATTTACCTTTCTTAAAATTATTAGAATATTGTGAAAATAGGAATTCTCTAAATAAAACCCATGATCCATGATTATAACAAGGTATAGTGGAGATTTTTGATATCTTAAACAACTTCTTGCAAGTGATATGTATACTATAAAATGTTTCACAATCATCCACACATGACTTTGAAATAATTATTGCAAGCATGTCCTCAGGAAGAGATAGGAATGTCATTTGAGATCTTCCTCCTTCTATCTGTAACTGAAATTACTTGATCTGAAAAAAGTAATAAAACGTGGATTTAACTGAAATAATAGACATATGGAGTAACCATGTGTCTAACGAAAACTCCTAATCCCTAAAGTTGTCTAAGCTAACCTCTAATACCAACTATAAGGACCCAGCCTTAAAACATTATATAATAATTAATTAAATGACTAATTCGCATTGAGGATCTTTAAGGGGTTTAGAGTTTTAGAGAATTTGTACATAACTATTACATCTCTAAAGATAATAAAGTAGACATTTCTACTCAGTTTCCATTTTTTTAAATAAAAACTCTTAACAAAAACGTTTCTAGTTCTAGGTTTTAGATAGCATGTATTTTAATTATCCCATCCATGACCCTATTCCTCTTTATGTCCTGTGAAAAACATTTCTAAAACATTAGATGAGCATAAAAATACCAGTATGGGTTATAAAACAAAGAAATAAAACATTATATCATCAATATAAACATATCATAAGCCTTTTATCATAGCTCATGGAATCATAGGTTTGTGAAATACACATATATATCATAAATCAAAAAGGTAATTTAAGGCATACATAACATACTTACATTGTAGCTATCAAAACTACATAGGGAGTCAAATTTGGAAGACTCATCACAATATATTCCATAAATCACTTAGGAGAAACATTAACGTATACCTCTGTCATGTTACAAAATGCATTAGAGAGTTATCTCGGTCTCACCCACCCTATGTTTATCACAGAACCAGCCGTATACGTAACAAGGGCCAAGAACAATAACTTAATCATATCACATAACAAAAGCATAAAGGAAAGATAACATTCCCACATTACAATAACAATATAACATTTTCATATATTGGAATAATAAATCCATTCTAAAAATCATTTTCAATACCAAATTATGTAAAAAGAGTATATGGTATTTATTTTACATTTGAAAAAATTACTTCTTGTAATGGAACCCATAGATCAAATAATACTCACGACGGTGGAAAAGGTCGTTGTCACCACTTACATTAAAAAAGGAACATTCATTTTGTTCATTTAGTATAATAATTCTTAGAGAAATTATTCCCTTAGAATGAAATGAAATGCCAATATGAATTTATACACCATTTAAAATAAAGAAATGTAGAAATCAAAATACTCCATAATGAATGGAGATTGAGACGAAGTCCCACACAAAGACCGTATCTGTAGATTAAGGATAAATCAATTACATAATTATGTGTGTAAAATATAAGTACACCCAATATAAGTGTGTATTATGTGGGAAATTGTCAAAGTTCATCCACACATATTCATTTCATGACATAATCAAGAATTAGAGGTTTAACCCAATGAATTGAAATTGGATTAAGAAGATACCTTACAAAAATTCTATAGCCTAACAGCATCACATAAAATTTCAAAAAATGAGTTTATGAGAGAAAAAAGGAATCTCATCACATGGACATATGATTTACAACAATAAGGATATTGAAGAACATATCCCAACATAATAGTATGTGAATTATAAGACATAACAAAAAGAATCTTTTTAAAAAAGAAGAAGGTGAAAGGTTCCCTTACTGATTTGGTAACCTATGAAACATACACCCCACGAAAGAAGGACCATACAATGTTGATGTAAATACTGATACATGGATTTATATTACTCAAAGAGTGGAATAAGGGTATTTACATACACCACTCAATGGAGAAAGTGGAAAATATAGCATTAATCTCATAGAAATAAAAAGTGATATAAAAACCCCTTGCCTCGTTGTTATCAATCAATTCATATGACCAATGATAATAAGAACCAAATGAATCACAAAATACCATGAATATAAATATAATCAAGATAATATAGATCTAATTGAAGTAAAAAATACAACAAATGAAATAAACAAGTGGCGAACAAATGGAAATCTCAAGGAATTAAAAGTGATATTAGAAATCCCTTACCTCAAGTCCGACTTGTCCAGTTTGTTTATTTATATTGCTGAATAATAGACCTTGGTGAATTTAAAATTTCTTAAAGAAATCCATTAATATTTATTTTTAAATTCATATCACATATTACCATGTTATAAAAATTAGTTAATTATGGGAGTTCATATCATACATTTTGTCGATGTTTTGTAGATGAGTCAAAAATAAACTTGTTTGAATTGAATTGTCCATGTAGTTATAAGTACATAATCTCCAAATAATATTAATGATTTAAATATCATATATATCCATTATATATTCATTTTATACTATTCCATAACATTTGGAGATAAAAAATGAAATTCACCATTCTTGGAGACGGTAGGCCATATGTACGCATGATAGCTACTCTCATTTCATTGTCATATTAAAGGAATTAAAAATAAATGAGATATATATATATATATATATATATTATAATTGAATTATAATATATATGTTATGTATGTCTAATAAGTTCATTAATTTCACTCTTTATACATACCTTGTATTATATGAACGAGTCACATCCCTTGAGGGGGCAGTAGTCCACACTTTCTCAGATACAATTATCGCAATTACCAGACATGAAAAGCATAATGATATAATTTAAAAATAAAATACAAATGAATATTTAAAACATAAACACCATATATATCATATAAAAATACAGTGAAATCATAATTTCTAACATTAAAGGTGTTAAGTGAATATTGAAAAATCAACATTTCGTGAGGCAGTAATTCGGCACCCACAAAAATGATATGTTCTTTAACCATTAGACTAAGATGTGGGTAAATGTAAATAAAATCCTTATAATAAAAAAATTCTATTATATTTAGGATACTTGTGTTGTTATGGATTCAAATAATATGTCTTTCTTGAGGAGTGAAGGTGTAAAAATACAGCAAAGTATTTTGAGAGAAGGTGTTACCTCTAAATCAGATATCTTCATTTGATTTGAGGCAAAGGGTCTCTTGAAAATGTTCATCCTGAAGTGAGGATTCTAGGAGGATGAGAGGGATGTGGAGGGAAAATATGAGAAAATTTTGGATGATATAATGGCTTGAGATGTGTGTGTAAGTGGTAATGGTGAGGGCTTTTTATATGAGGGAGGAAGGGAACTCTTGGAATGTCATGAAATATAAATTTATTATAATATTTTTTTTCAAATTAGAATGGTCCCAAAATGATATATTTCAAGGATAAAACGATAAGGGCTTTAAATAAAATAAAAAAATTGGATTTAGACAAGGTGAGGTCAAATAATTCTTCTTATATTTTTATTTTAACCTTTAGTTAAAAACAATAATTCTTACCACGTTTTTTTTCAAACATTAAGGTCATAATAGTAACATTAAAATTATAATAGTCCCAAAGTTGTATCATTAATTTTATAAGTAATATATTATATGTTATTTGTAAGAATATTAGATCTTTCAAACTATTATACCATTTAATAAAATAACATTTGTTTTAAAAACTCACTTATGCAAATTTTGACACTTTTTGGTAGTTGAATTTTGATAATGGCATAAAAGATTTATGACTTCGAAATAAAAGCATTAAAATAAACATGAAATACCATAATAATCATTAAGATTCGTGGGTAGAATTTAATGTCTAGAAAAAAGTATTATTTTAACAGTTATAATATCATTTATTTAAATATTTCATTAATGAGGTAATAACTTCATCATCATTGTGTCATAAATAAATAAATTTATTTAATGTCTAAATTTTTTAAATAAAATATCATAATTTCGTAAATAATTTTATATTTCCAATAAATCTTTATAGATTAAGTGAACATTTATATAAAAAAATCTAAATTTTTTTTACTTAGGTTATTCATACTTTGGTAATATTTTATTTTCTTTAAAAATATTATGATAAAAGGTCACTATCACACTAAAGTGATTCCATGGGGTCCCAAAGTTGGCACAAGGCATCCCAAGGTCAACCATGACTCACGAAAATATAATTAATACACAAGGAAGTGTAATTTTATATTATTATAACATAATTTTGTTACCCCTTTTTACACGAATTAACTAATTAATCACGTTAATTAAAGATAATTACCGTCATTACTATTCATAATATCCAAAAAAGTGACTTATTTTCATAATTATAACCTTATTATTCCAAATATGGAATCAATATTATCAAATTCCAATCACAGAAATTGGAGTAATTAATTAAAAATAATTCTGGTTGTCAAATCCAAAGAAGGGTTTTTAAGAAGTAAAATCTATCAAAAGATTGATTTGATTCTATGTTTAATTCAAAAGTGAAATTACATCCAATGACCAACATTGTATTAAATAATAAAAATATAATAAAATTACACCTTAAAACCAATTAAAATGATAATCTAACTATATAATTAAATAAGATGAAAACCCTATTTTGAATTCAAATGTTTTATTTCTCTCTATTCATTAAAAAATGAAACTTTTTCGAAAAATACCTAAAATAACCCTAAGATATATTTTATATTCAAAATTAAAAATTGATTTCCATTTTAAAAAATTCAAAACATAGAATACTCATTTATAAATTATATAGTTAATTCCCGTCGTCAAAACAAATAGGGTGTTTTTAAGAAACAAAATCTATCAAAATATTGATACTTGTTATGTCCATTTTCAATGTGAAATTAAATCCATTGACCACCATTGGATTAAATGGTAAAAATATATTTTCATTACAATTTGAACCCAATTATAAATATAATCAAACCATATAAATAAATTAGATTAAAAGTATTTTTTGAATTAAAATACATCATTTTTTCACTATTCATTAAAAACTGAACTTTATCGGAAAAATAAAAAAACATTACACAAAGAAAATTTTGATATCCTGATTATAAATAATTATTTTATTTTGTAAAATATAACATATAAAATTTGACAAAAAGTTGATTTAAAAATGGTTCACCATCAAAAGGTGATTAATCGACCTTATAAAGAATTAAGAACATTTATGCGTAAAATTGGATTCATATATATTTTAAGCCTCTATAATTTATTGTGTAATTGTTAAAATATTTAAAAAAAATATATAATAATTTTATAGATTGTTATATTCATTCCCTCCATTACAATGGCTAGGTGTTCACTTCTATTTAAAACAATAATATTATATTATTAGTTTCCAACATAATATTTCAATGAAACTTGTTGTTGTGTATTGGGTATGACATAAAACATAGCATCTCATTTAAATTAATGTTAATATTTAATTCAAAAATATTGATAAATATGAAAATGTCATATTCTTTAATTAGTTATGATGTTACACCACCTCTGGACAGTACTCCTCAAATGAAGTTAATTTTTGGTGTGATCGTTTTTGGTCCTTGTAAAATGTTTTTTTACCGGAGGTGACTGTTTTATCCCCTTCAAATGAAATTCACATTGTAGGGAGAGGTGTGATCTTATGCCACCCCCCCCCCCCAAATTTCTATTTATGGGTAATGTTTTGATTCAAATCCCCCAATAAAATAATATAATTTTGGAGGGTGAGGCATCTAAAATATGCCCCCTCAAAGGAAATTCTAATTCTGGGGTGAGGTAAAATCCCAGAAATTCAAATTCTTAATGGGAATTATTTGATATATTTATTTGTACCCTCATAATCCCCCCTCCACACACACACACAGAGAGAGACTTCTGTGGGTGGTGGATTTTTTAAGAGAATATTATTCAGGTGACAAATATTTAGAATGATATTTCAGGTAGTGAACATTTATCAGATATTTCAAAGAAATGTGGGCACAAGAATCAGTCTAAATTACATAAAAAGTAGTCCATATAGAATAGATTACTTTGTTGTCCGCCCATTCCCATAGAGAATTAACTTTTAGGCAAGAATCCTAGGAATTTCATGTGGATTAAATCTTTCCATTCCACCATCCCAAACATAAAAAAATTATGTGGGATGGGATCTATAAATATCAGTACCCTTATACAATGTGATTGGCCATACCTCGGCCCCTTCATGAACATTCCATGCATGTATCACTATTAATCTCTCCCTATAAGTGCTAATACCCAAATGAGATTCCTTTTGAAGTATCATACCAAGGCCTCTTCTAAAAAAATATGATATGTGTTATCATAATATAAGGGAACACATGTATTCCCTATTGATAAGACATTATCATGGTAAAGAAGGTCTGATAATAACCCACTAAATAAGGTCAATCCACTGTAAGTTCCTAATCATACTTCCTAAAAGAAACGGGGGTGACAACATTAGGTATGGTGTAAGTATTCCCATTGAGTCGTGATGCAATATATGTTGTTGATCACAAATCCATAATCCTTATTCCATTATTCTAATGGTAATGATTGGAAAATAAAACCTAGGGAATCCATCCTAGAGTATTCCCCTAGCCCTTCATGTTGAGTCGTAGTCAGATGGGTAGCTAGATGTCACAATCCTAGTTAAAAAAAGATGAGACTAGTAACTCAATGCCCTTTCTCTAACCCATTTCCCCATCCTTGTCCACCAGTAGATGAATCATATTTTTTGGTTTCTCAAATCATTGACTACCTCTAGTTTCTTACATTAACCATGAATTTTATGGGATTAGA
Organism: Viscum album; assembly: GCA_963277665.1. NCBI lineage: Eukaryota > Viridiplantae > Streptophyta > Magnoliopsida > Santalales > Viscaceae > Viscum > Viscum album. The sequence continues at coordinate 1,204,442,720 of OY728145.1, forward strand.
GGTTAGTTTCCATCATGACACCATAATTATCACATACTTATTTCTATATAAGATTCCTTCTTTGAAACATCCACTCAATCCTATGGGACTCCTATTTAAACTATCCCAAATCATACCCACACAATAAGACTCCGATTAGGTTTAATCCTCAATTCACTAAACTTCGTGGGCTATGATTCCGGACCAAAAAGAATATATAGTGTTCATCCCTCTGATTCAAAAACAACACCTCATATTCCCCATTATGATCTCTTGGCCATATCCCCAATCAGGATGTATCCACATCTAAGGTCCATATCCCTTTCAACCCCATTTTCATAACTAATTTTATTTCTCTACCTTCCTAGTCATATCATACCCCCCCCCACTTGGGAAACCACATATCTTCCTGGTCAACATGGCCACTTTAGTATAATTATCACACCAACCATTACTAGGATCCTTTTTCAAAGAGTTCCTAAATATGTTACATTAAACTGCATGGTTTGGTCCATATCACATGACCTTAACAGTTATGATGTGTCTGATTTTGTTGCACCGAACAATGTGTCTTATGAATCCTTTCACAAGTATTTGTAGGTATCCCATTCCATGGTTAGGATCCCACCATCTAATAAACAACCATCTTTCTGGATGATTTTAAATTTCCAATCACCCATTTATATAGCATAAAACTAGAATCGTAGATAATAAACAGGATAAGAATATCTAATATATTTATAAAAGGATTCCATTAATGGAGAACATTGGATATATAAATATGTCTCTATTGATGAATAGCCTTGGATACATACCAATGATTCTAAAAAAACACATTACAAATAATTTATTTTTCACAAAAAGGTGGTCTGTCTAATAATTAGTATTTAATAAAAAATTCACAAATATATCTTAAAGAAATAAGATATTCCCAATGTAGGCAATAATGCCCCCCACAAATTTGTGTGATGATCTCAACCAACCATCATCTTGAACTATTTTCATTCAAATGACTTATTTGAACAAATACATGTGGATACCTTTCTTTTGAAAATATGTATAAATTAGCACAAAATGAGAGTGGGCACAAAAGAACTATGGGAACAAAAAATTAGTGAACTAGATTTGAATCCTTGTAAAAAATGATGATGTTCTCCACATGTTTGGCCCCTTTATGAATAATAAATATTTCCCCAAAACATAGATCAAATGAATTATTTATACTTGTTTTTGTTTATTTAGATGTTTCTTTGATGGGTAATCTTGTTCATGTTTGTCACATTAATCGAATAAATTTTTTTCAAAAACACCATTGATTCTAAACAAATTTTTTCCTTTCAACCAATATGAACGTTTTCAACAGATTTTGGGTCCTCATAAAAATAGAGGATAACATCACCAACCACGAATCTCTAACACTATGTTTCAAACATGCTCATTCAAGGGTACCAATAGATTGGTGGCGTGACAACTCGATAAGATCTCTGGCTCATAAAGCCTCATGATATGTTCTATCAATATCAATTGGTGGTCCCAATGTATATAGAATAAATTTCCATGTGTAACAGTTACGAGGGATACTCCGTGGAATACTACAAAGAATTCCTCCCTTATAATGGGGAGGCTAATCCTATGGTCACTAATAACCCCATAAATAATGATCAAGGGTCCCACTAATTGGATCATACCAAATTTCACCACAACTATTGTTCTGCGGCCTCATGCCCTCTTCATGTTGGGAGTGGTAAAGTTTGGGAGTCAGACCCAGTTCACTAAGGCCCAAACAATAAGTACAATTTTTTGAGGTATGTGATAAGATATCAAAGAGCAAGGTCATACCTTTGTTCCATCTAATTACTCCTACCACCAAATTTGGGGGCATATAGAAAGCAGGAACAAAGACATGTCTACAACACCAAAGCATGCTAGTATAGTTTATCAACCTCCAAAGATGACCAATAGATAAATATGGTGTAAATCCATTAGTAGATGAACATACCTTCCTACATCTATCAATATCATCAGTACCATTTTGCAGCTCCTAGAGAAATGGGTTAGCAGGTCCAGAATACCGATAAAGGAAAACCGATATTTAGGCCTCTGTATATAATTATTTTCTACACATCCTGACAATAACTGAAGGAAAATATCAGGCTTACATACATTCACAATCTATAAAATGGGAATATATTCCCATTCCAATATATTTATTCACGTCATATAACATCTAAATGATGGAAGTAAATTCATCTATTCCCAATCACATTCTACAATTTTTTTGGATATAATGATATCATAGGTGATGACTAGGACTTGGGGAACATAACCCAACCAATACATTTGAAAAGGATAAGTATAATAATTTGAGATTCTCTATAGAGAAGATTAATATTACTTATCCCATCTAATATGGTATTGGCCATCCTAAGATAAATACACAATTGGGTAGGTCTCAAACCCCTATAAAAACTGGAGGCCATTAGTCAACAATGGTGAAAAAATTAAGGAAGAAATATATCTATTAAAAAATTCTATAAATCTATCAGAAATTTCATGAAACAATATTGAAAAAAAAGATATAGGTTTCCATATATGAAAATATTCACCCACAACAAGTTGCTCCAATCACCCTAATGAAGACATCTAAAAAAAGTCCCACAAACATTGATTTGGAAATGAATTGTGATTCCTTAACCCTTCTATATGGAATTTTGGTGTTCATGAATACCTACTACTTTTATCTATGTCAAATCAAGATCCTACTACCATACTACTAAATTATAATGATATTATATGAAGCTATAAAGATCCACCCTGTGATTTGGCAACCAGTAGCTACAGAGGTCCTCCTTTGACACTTGATGATAAAGGATCACATCATTTTCATAAACTGATCAATTTCTATAGAATAAATCTTAATAAGGGTCATGTTATCACTATGTGTGGAAAGAATATCAGACAAAATAAACATCCACCCTTTATAAAATCTTCCCTAATGGTACACTTAAGGGTATGCACTATAACTTTTCCACATGAAATTTGACATTAATACATGATTTTAGTCCTCTCCATGATGGTATTCAATGTACATGTCTTCCATAATGTGACACTTCACTTCATTGTGAAGGTCCTACCCTTGATGAATCAACTCTTATAAAGCCATTGTACCATGAAAAGCCTGGGAAAATGATGTTAGTCATTCTTGATGCCTCTTCCATAACAATTGATATTATGTCTCAACTAAAATACACACCAAGGTAGTGGTTATTCATATAACCCTCCTTTGATCACCTATATTGTAATACAATATAGGTGATCCATTTCAACTTTGTTATTTATAATATTGAAGAATTTAAATATTTGGTAAAAATTTTCTATGGAACCTCGTCCAAAAGATATAGGATATATGTTTCCCATGCGAATAAATTTGTTAATTAAAAAATAACAATAATTTTTTTTCCCTTAGTCGCTCCCTAATTCATAACTCTAGGGGAATTTTTATATGATTTTATGTGTGAAATTTGACTCAAAATGTTGAATAATATTCCTTAATTTAAAACCAATGTATTTCCTTGTGATTATATACAAATCATGTTAGTTTAACATAAAAAAAATTAACTACCAAATTGAATTTGAATTCCTCCTAGATGTATAACACCTGAAATGTCGAAAAAACCACATTTTCTTCAACACACATTTCTAGATTAATTTAATGTAAAAATTTAGTTATTAACTAACTTCAAATCAGGTGATTATTTTGTAGGATAGGGGGATATGAGGTGTTTCATTTTAACTCTCTTTGGGATAAAAAATTTCCTCCAAGAGTGACATTTTCCTATTTTAGTACCTAGGTCGGTTCCAAGAAATAAACCATTCTCGCAAAAGATGGTATGCTTGTTAAGAATTGGAAATGAAACTCTCAATTATATCAATCTAGAAGAGAGAACATCATTGATATAATTTTACAATAGGCATCTGAAAATGAAAATTAATCCTTCTACTTAATATAAGTTAGTTGTCAAGTTCTGAAAATGTCAAAAATATCACAAATGTATTTGTTGATAGGTTTCTTGGGTTCAGGTCATATCAAGAATCCATCAAATGCCTATAAAAAGATCTATAATATTATAATACTTTCAACATAAATTGAATCCATTATACTACAACATAAATAGCAACGCAAAGGTCTTATTGATTTTTTACCACAAATTTTGAGGCCAACTTATTAGGCATGAAATGTTCTAAAAGTGGAACATGAGAACCTCATACCCTATTATAGTGATAGTTCACATTTTACCTCAACCTCATAAAAAGTAATTCTTATCTCAGTTCGGGTAATTTAAACAAAATGAATCATCCTTGTCCATCATGTACTATGATGTAGTTTCTTCTTCTAGGATATTGTAAAAAATTATCTGGTTATTCCCTTCAGGTTACCCTTCACCAAAAAAATCTAAAGAGAGCCCTGGAAGAAATAATGAGCTCCCTTAATGACCAAAAATTTATATAGTCTATTATGATCACAACCACTCCCAAAAAATATAGCTCTTCCTGTTTATTCTCTTAGAGAAACTGACTATCCCACTATTCCAATACTGAGGAAATGTTCACAATGCAGTTTTCAAGAGTAAACATCATCCAAACATATTAAAAAACCATAGAATATAGGGAAAAAGTTCAAGAAATAGAGGAAAATATATGTATCAAAAATATTTTCCCCACCAAAATAACCAATTATTGTGTGCATACCATAAATAACAGTAATACTCATAATTTTAAAATTCCTCTAAATGCTTTGTTGCCTACATGGTCGGCATCATCTAAAGAAAAGGGATTGGTTTTGGATCAATCCAACTTTTTACATGAATGTGAACACCCCCAAACACTCATAAAAATATTATATATATACAAAAAATGAAATAATTGAAGGGTCATAATAGATAACTACTCATAGGAAATTTTCAAACAAGACATGTTCATCCCACAGAAACTCATTTCACTCTTCCAGCTGGTGTCCCTTAGCAAAAAGATCTTGGGTCATTGGAGAAAATATAAATTTCATCTCCTCTCAATATAATAGAAATGAACCTAATATATTTAGAATCACTTTAAAGTGGGTACTGATATTTCCCTCTTCCGGTCAAACAACTAGACCAATTTCATTCAAATTTCAAATATCTAGTTCAACAACATGTTAAGATATAACATATACATCATGTTCAGACTATTGTACCTCTACTACTGTTCCTATATCTATTTTCATTACCATATGACATGATGACAAAGTTTATTCATTAATATCATTATTGGAATCCATAGATGGTAAATCTGAACCAATGTAACAAGAAAGAAAACCCTTCACTGAATGGTTAGACCAACCCTTCCCCCACCTATGTTTTTAAATCCTAAATTTGAAGTAATTGATAGATTGAATTACCTAGATCCTTTTTATAAACTATGTATCATGGTGTGTACCCATGTTGGAACTTTTAAGCAATAATAAGCTTCCAAAACCAGGTTCTTTACACAAACTTGTTGGGACTGACATTCATGTGGTAAAATCATTTAGCTACAAGGTCTATAAAAGTCTGGAATGATCTCTTCCATAAATAAAATTTTTAGTTCAACTATATGTCGAGAGAGAAAATTGTACTCGACCCCTCAAATCATAAGAATCATGAAATAAATGTGAGAGTCTTAAAGAGTATTGAAGGGTGGAAGGGTCTAACCTACTCCATAAATATTCAATTACCACATGAATATTTACTTGGCATATGAAATGAAAAAATTCATAATGAGTTGAAAATTCCACTTTTACTATTAAATATAATATTGTCTTCCAAATTATCTATATAGTTTCACAAATAATAAATGAGTCAATGTTGGTAACTAAAGCTAAAACTTGTATAATGCCAGTATCCCAATGAAAAAAACATGAAAATTTGAAACATCAATCATCACTCTAAAAGAAACCCCATGTGGGATCTTACTCTAAATCATCCACCTTATCATGTGTAATAACCTATGAAGAGGTAATTGAAATAATAAATACCTTATCGATATGAAATAAGTGATATCAAAATTATCTCAATTGTAAGAAGATAATAATAAAAATTACTCCTTCTTACATGAGTATATTCATGTTTATTTCTTAGTAGCTCTAGAAACCAACCTATTTTATATTCCAAAATCTATAAAACCTGATCATGTAAGTTTATAAGATCATCCAAATTATTTACCATTCTCCAAATGTTTGGGAACACCATCTAGGGTTGTTTTTTTCCAAATATATCTTTTAAATGATGGTTGATTCTCGGAAATTGAAGCTTTGTAAACCATCAGTACAAGTGGAATTCATTTCTACCACTATTCCAGAAAAGAAGGTGAATGTAAATAATTTTCTATAAAAGGCACGTAAAATTTTTATAATTGGATAACTCAAAATACAATAATTTGAACTCATGTTATTCTCATATTCCAGTTGAAACAACAAACTATTCCCCCATCCATTACCGTTATAACACTGATGAATTCTTTAGAACTAAAATCCACGAAAGTCTAATATTCTAGGAAATAGAATGGATATAAATGAGAAACAGATGTAGGAAGATGAACCTACACTATGGTCAATGATATCCTTGACTCTCTCAAAAATCATTACTTCAACTCCAAGAGAACCAGAACCGCCATACCAAATGTTACAATAGACACTGCCCCATCAAATTTAATCCTCATTAGATAATGAGTTGATATTTGGATCAATGATTATATTCATTTTATCAATCCCTTATCTAATGATGGGTTTTATTATCAATAATAGTTTCCCACCTCTAATTTGGGAGACATGAATTGAGGTTGTCATTATAGGGGATGTAGAGGGGGGGGGGTGAAACCACGCTCAAACACAATATTCTGACTACATCCACTCTAATGATATTTATAGTACTAAAACTCTTGTGAAATATTTATTTGAATCCCAAAAGAGGTAGAAGAATTCCACTAAAATCATTAATGTCCAATAATTTTGGAACACCAATTGAAAAAAAGAAATCAAATTAACTTGGCCAATAAATTGGATAAGCTGAGGTGGACAGATTCATAAATAGAGTGAATTCCCTAAAAATATTCTCAACATTATAACTTATCTGTCCTAGGAACATCAACTCTAAAAATGGATTCAATGGAAAAAATACCTATAGGATAACATAGTCCTTTATACAGAATGTTTGATATCATGGCACAATCATCCATAGTTATGGTAAATATTTCAATTTTGAATGTTATCTTTTAGCCAAAGGACCTATGGGAAGATGTTACAGATGCTCTATTGTGCCCACAGGATTTAGAGGTTGATGTTAAATTCCCTAATGTATATTATTCTTAGGATAAAACAGAATAATTTCTTTCAGTTATCTCCTTCTCCTAGGAGGAATGAAATGATGACATATAGGGACACATCAGGCCTCTATTGGAATCGTAATGATTCAATAACATTTTCATTTGTGCATACATTATTTATAATTTCTCTGGACTCAAAATAATTTCGTTAAATACTCTTTTCTGCTAGGAATATACTAAAACTAATCAATACAAATCATTTATAATAGTACAAGGGTATAATAAATGTGATATAGATCCCCTTGGTCGAATTAAGATCTAAACATAGTTTAGAGATATCATAGCTGACTTTGAGTTCAAGGTTTTCATGAAAGATACTAATTTCTATTTATTTTGAAGGACATAGTTGCACCATAATGTAGTGATCCCTTCATCATATAATCTATTCCCGAAATATTGTTGAAATTTATAGACTGGAAAATTAAATTGTGAGATATATACATTCAATTCTTGTAAAAATCATTATATAGATTCATGATGATATCTGAGAGAATGGAAGAAACCTATTATTGAGGATTTAACATTGGTTACCACTTCTATTTGTTTGGAAATGGATACATATAATCCATTGAAATATCTTGTTAGTGTATATAGGCTTCCAAAAATTCGGTTTAAAGATATCAGATTGGATTTAGAGTTGTGCCCACCAGTATTTTGGATATCACCTATGTCAATTAAGCGCGATGATGTGGAATAAATTTTCAATTCCTCAATTAACAATAATATCTCAAATGGAGACAATCCAACATAATCCTTATAAATTATATAGGCCACCACTTCATCTGTTGAACCTATAGAATTTTTTTATCTATATTGGAAGCTAGTTATTATGACACCTACCTTTCCCATTGCCTTAATGATTCCCCTTCATCTCTCATCAAGCCAAACAAGTGTACATACGAAGACAAAGAGGAAAAATAGGTAAATGAATAAATAGACATCACAGACTCTCCCAAGGAATTTATAGAAGGTGTCTTAGTATAGTTGATGAACTCGGGGAGGTAAACCTAGGCATAAAAAAGTCCCAAGACAAATTCTAATTAGCACTATTGTACCCTTAGATGAATAGAAAATTTAGACCTTCATTTTTAATGGCATCAAGATGTGTTTTCCGGGAATTGTAATAAGATTAAATGCCTAGATACTAAGGCAGATTCACATATACTGTGTCTAATATAAGACCATCAAGGTTATAGACAGGCAGCTAGAGGGATACATCCAAGTCATACTACCAAGGGTGTGTCCATAATTGATAATATCCTCACATCCTACTTTATTCAGGATGTCCAATACAGAAATTGAATCAATAACATAGTTTATATCAGGATATATAATGGCAGGATTAGGGGTTTAGTTGATTCTATAAAGCTCAATATGTAATGTACAAAAGATGATTTTCTCATTCTTCTCATAGAACAGCTGATAGATTCTATGACTAGAAATCAATCCCTCTACTTAATGGGTGGATATTTGATGTGAAATAAAATCCAAAATCCCCCAAAAGATGAATAATACATCGACTTCATGTCCCCTATAGAGTATTCTACATTTGAGAAATTATATTCAGTTTAATGACTCTATGCAATATATCAATGTGAAATCCATCACATGTACAAAATATTACAGTTTAAATTAGTTGAGAGTTATGTTGAACATTTGGATGTGATTCATTTCTGCAATCAAATCATACAACGAGTTTAAAAAAATTAAACAAACATCAAGAACACAATTTGAAGATGAGTACCCTAATTTTTGATTTCAATGTTTCTTTATGGAAATGTCTCATGTTTTTTGTATGTGGTCATGGCATCAAAATCTACCCTAATAAGAGTATTTCACTTTGGTTTATTTTACCTCCTGAAAACCTAAATGAATTGAGTGTACTATAGGGGTATCTTGCCTATATTTCACAATTCATAAAAACCCTCACAATAATTTTTTCCCTCTACTAGGATGATGATGAAAGAGGTTGTATTTTAGTGAAATTATTACTTCCAAGAATCATATTATATCATTAAGATATATCACTTGAGTTCACTATTTTTGATGCCTCTAGTTAAAGGAAATCCTAACATCCTATAGATTATGTACCTAAATTGGTCTCTATGTAAATTTCATGAGTAAAAAAATGATGTAGGTTGTAAAAAACCCTTTTAATCTTTTTATCATCAAGATAAACATAGAAAATAATTATTCACATATCAAGAAGAACATTTTAGTGTCAATATTCATAATTCAAAAATTGCGGTAGTACCTGAAGCATTAGGAAGTCAATTTTATATCTCAGAATGACATGCTCAAATATATCCTCAATATTCCTATGTGGAATGGGTTATTGGAACTATGGGAATTCATTATGTAATATTTAAAAATCCCATTCATATTTCATATTGTAATAAAATTGTTGGAAATGGAAATGTTTTTTGAATGGAATCCCTCTAAGGAAGAATTACCAATTAGTATTGAACATCCAAACATGGAAATATTATATATTCAATGATCTACAAAAATATGGGAAATGTACATCTATGTTTCTCTTAGAATACTAAACCAAAAATAGATTTTAATATACCATGATCAACAATGTTGGGAATGAAATCATTCTCATTTCATAAATAAAGGCAGCATTACCATATTCTTTCTACTGTTTGAAGTCTACAATAATAATGGGGCCTAATACCAAACCCTCATTGTAGTTTTTGAAATAGATTTGAAAATACATATGACTCAAATGGGAATAAAAGGTGATTCCATGTTGTTAATTAAGTAGATAAAAAATGATTACGACATACGAGAAAGAAGATTTGATCCCCCTGCTTAATTATGATCAGTGGTTAATGGTGGAAATATATAATAATCTATCACTAACTCATATCTCTTTTTTAGAAAACACATTGAAGTATTTGTTAGCTACTATAGTTATAGACATGGTATATCCATATTGTGGTGAAATAGTCATCAATATCTTCTATTGTATAATAATATCATTATATTTTTAGTGGTAGAATGGATGAGATCAACAAGATCAATTCTTACATCGAATCATAAAATGATGCAAATGGGTGAATGATACCTATCCAAGAATATTTCAAAAATGATTCTACTTCTACAAATAGAGATGGAAAATAATAGATTCAATGAAGGGTGGTAAATTGTAATCTTTTTTTGAACCTGAGTCATCATAAGGTTCTTTACAAGTGATTCCTCAACGTAATTCCCCCCAGATGCATTGATGAAATTGACCATATTTTCACCATGGAAGAAGTTCTTCCTAGAACTTGTGGTTCTAATCAGTGAGGGGAGAATATTTATCACCAAATTTGGATAAATGGATTTTTTTTCCTTAAATGATTTTTGAATACAAACAATTTGACAAAATTGCACATTCATACAGAGTACATTCCAACTTCATCCATCAAACTCCAGAGTTACTTCACAATGATATATTCTTTTAATCATTCATTATATGAGTGATGGGTTTTTTATTGTCAGAACCTCTTGCAACAACCAAGTAGTTTAATTATATACCAACTTCTATTGGATTCTTCTTCATATGGGATGATTTGATACCCCTTGGAGAAGTCATAATCAAAAACATTATCAATTTCTTGCATTAAAACATCATCATCATTATAATTGGTGTCCTTCACACATCATTAGTGGATAATGACATATAATTATATTCTATCTAATTAATGAAGTTGTACATGGAGTATAACATCCTATACATTCATTCATCATCTTACAATGCTGTGGAAAATCAAAAAATATTGACTTTTAGTAAGAGTATATCGAAAATAATTCAAAAATAGTGATGAAATAAAATAAAAATTACACAGATAAGATTATGTATGCCTTATGGGCCTACTGAACTACAACCTATATTGAAACTTAAGAAACCTTGTATTCGTTGGTTTATATAATAGAAGTAGTGATACCCACTGAGCACTAATTTCCCTCACATAGGATTGTAACCTGTGAATAACTCTTAGATGATGAAAAATCAAAAATTCTATTTGACGAGTTGGAGAAAATCGACGTGAAAAGGTTCTATAACCTTCATATTTTGGAAATATAACAGATCCAGATAGCAAAATACTTCAAAAATAATGTTCATATTCCCTCACTCTTTCATGAAAAGATGTTGGTAGGCCTCAAAACTGAAATGTTACTGGGGAATAAACCTTCAAAGCATGAAAGAAAATGGAAGGGACCTTATACCATTTATGAGTTCCACTATAATAATTCTTACTCATTAATCAAGATGAATGGGGACTGCACTAATCCCCTTATAAAAAAATATTTTTCATGAAATAATTCATGTGAAAAAAATATCTTATTTTTCCATATCACATGATGATAAAATAGAGGACAAAAACATCTACATTGTACAATATTAAACTACATGGCCTCACAGTCATTTGTGATTTACCTTAAAAGAAAAATGTCTGGTGCAATTTATATGAATTAAAACTACAAGATACCTTTTTATAGGTTGTATATATCAAATTTCTATTTTCATATGGGCATCCTTTAATGTTTTAAGCCCCGAAAAAGCCACAAAAAATATTAATGTGTTCAGATTATTCTTACGGTTAAAAAAAATTACACCTATTGTCCTCTTCTCTAGGTGTAAGCCCTAATTGACCTCCTTATCACGTAATGTTAAAATATATTGCATCATATTTTTTACATGATGTAAAATTTATTGGTGGAATTCCTTGATGTGAGAGGTAATATGTCCAAAAACATTGGTCCACACTTGAAAAGATCACAACCTTGGGTGATGGTCGCATACCACACATTCATTCCATAAGAACATGTGGATTGATTCCCATCCTCATGGGATACTTAGTGATTCCTATTCCTTCTATCTCACCGTCCAACCACAGAATCACCGCAAACCACTGGTTACCTATAGTCCTCACACACAAAATTCTCCTATGAGGCTATAATTTATGTATAATCTCCAATCAATGTCCTCATCATATGCTGTTAAATTTTAATATTTACTATGTATAAAACTGGGATGCCAGATATAAAAAATATTTTTTGTCCAAAACCATAAACTTGGTTGTATGATGTTAAACATGGTGGTTTTTATTATTTTTGAATGACGTAAAATTGAAAACATTTCAACCCATGATTGAATGGATCACAACCTTTGGTTTTGATTAACCATCCTGGCATCATACAACAACTACATATGGCCTAGAATTTACTTAAATGAGATGTGTAGTGACGTTTAAAAACTATGGAATGGGCCCAGTTACAAGAAAACCCATATATCCTACATAAAAACAAATATCTATGTAGAAAATAATAATTGTTTTTCCTCACTATGGTTCCCATCATGGAAAAAAATTCCCCATACTTAGATATGAGTCTTATCTATTTAGGAAAATCCACACCCTATGGACAATTCCATTTAAAATTATTACTTTTCACCTGGAAACATTCCTCACGTGTATCATACACATTGTCCTAGGAGGTCATATATCTCTATAATCTTTCCTTCGCTATCAGTAACAGAATTCCAGTTTCCTAGTGTCACCACTATTTCAACTATACATAACATTCCATGGATTGGATATATATAAAATTACCATAAATGAATAGTCATCTTGATGCATATTCTATCTCAAAAAATACATCTTCTTTCATCATTCTACCCTAAAATAATCCTGTGGGTAACCACATTTTGAACATTGTTTGTGGTCAGTCCTTAAATACTTGTCCCATATCATCCCTTGTGGTATAAGAACTCTCATGATTTTATTTTCCAATTTCATTCCTCATGTCCAAATTATAATGTAACATCCTTAGTCTATTATTCCCTATACCACTCATTGTTTCCATGTCATCGGGTAAAAATCATCCTCAATATATGAAGTAAAATTTCATTGTTTCTATATCTATGTATGGCACGATTCCTACCATCACAAGATACATATTAGTGCCAATATCTTAAATTCAGGATCTAGAAACAACATCATAATGCCCCACATATATGAATATGGATTAGAAATACATGGGTATATTTTTATAAGAACTTTTCATGGCTTTATTCTTGTCCAAAGAAAATAGGTGTTGATTCTTAGATCTCCATTCTTAGGCCCAACCACAAATTTTACTAATTCATATGATAGAATTCACTAGTCATAGGACATTAAAAGCTCTCTTCATGTTAGGTATGTTAATTAATGGTCAATAAAACAATATTTCCATACCCATTGGTCAAAATATCTGTAATGTTAAACTATATAAACCATCAATGAACTGTTAATGTCTTGATTCTCATCCTCGTGAGAAACATAGTGACGCTTGGATCCCCCATAATATAATGGCCACCATATGTTAAAAAAACTCATGTAATTTCATTTAATCACCTCCATGTTATGAATGAAACATTTTATATTCCTTTTTTCTCTCAATGATCATATCTCACATGGGCTTAGGAATTTTGGTAAAGGATTTTCCATATGATCAAGTCGTTCTTCTTCATGTTAGGGTTAACATGGTCTTGAATTAATGACCTTAAAAGGAATATATTTGTCAATTTCTATATGAAATTATAATTCATGGATTCTAAGGAATATGCGTGGCTTGATTTCTATCATCTAATGATAGATAGTGACACTTGAATCTCTAATTCTTGGTCCATCTATAACTCAAAAATTCCCCTACTATGTATCTATTACACATCATAGATAAATTTTTACAGGGACTATACATGGCGTGATTATCACTTTAACAAGGTATGTAGTGACTCTTGGACCCTACATCTTAAAACAAACACTAATATAAAATACCCCCAATTTTTATGTATGATCAAAATATATATATTAGGATCTAGTGAAAATTATATCCCCTTTTTATAGTGTGTATCAAAAACATTCCCCATTCCTCAAACAGAAAAAATCAATCAATTTTGAGGAGTATGTATACTAGAAATCTCTTTCCATACATATTCTATAGTCATCCCTTTCTCTTTTCTAGAACAACATGTGGCTTAATTCTCAATTTGATGAGGTACATAGTGATGCAAAGACCCCAGGTCATGGACTCAGCCACTTTAATATATATATATATATATATATATCATTGTGTATGGGATATACTTTAATAAGAAATATTTATCCAATTTTTTGGTTGGTTTGGACATGAAATTCACCATCCATATTCAGGAACATTTCATACAAAAATCAAAAAAAGTTACAATCAAAATATGAATCTTCGTATATTCCCTTATCCACCAGCAATGTAATTTTGGTTTCATGACGAAAATTATCTGTTAACGATTCTTAATAGGCCCTAGTTTGGATCTGCATAAATCACCATTAATATTATATCCAACTAGATGCATGTTCATACTATAGAGAGACCCCTTAAATCACTATACTCTTTGAAAAAATTATGATAGAAACCCATTTTTCAAACATGGTATGTGGTCCTTCCATACATGCCCATCCCATATCCCATTTCATATTTGAAAGCCCCTAGATTACAGCTTACAACTTTCCATCTTCATTATTGATGGATATTGGTCCATTATTGTTCAGAAGCCCATTGTATCACAAATAATTAATATTTTAGTCAAATCCATGTGACCTTAAGAGAAAAAATCATACTTCTGTACAATAAGAATTTAATATATGTGACTCATGTCTTTATCATGTTACTGCTAAACATTACAACTAATTCCTAAGACATAATACATTAAACTATATGGAATGTTCCTTTTCTTATGATGATAAACTATAGAACACATAAGTCCCAGTAGCATGACATTAAACTACATGATAGATGGTAAATCCTATATGACATCATATCCACATGAGATATACATCCATGTAATTATACATGACACTTGTTTTCAAAACTCACACTATTCCAATCCCATACTATTATAAAATAAAATAAAATTCCATTCCCCTATATAATAATTTTATCTATATAGGTCTATCATAATTTCTTAAGGATTCATTGGTCATGGTTATCTTTCCCAACCATGAGATTTCATATACATCAATCATGTTTCACCATAAAATATTATTGAGATGAAAATGAAACAAAATATCACATGTCATGAAATTTAATTTGGATATAAATTATTTCCCAAGTTTCAAATTTTTTCTCACACGAAGAATGATTCATGTGAGCATATAGTATTTGGATGATTGATTTGATTAGTTGGAATCTTTACATCATGGTCCATTTATTATGCCCTAATTCTTACCAACATAAGGGATTGATCCAGGTAGAAGTATTTGTAAGATAAGTCACTGGTTCCATAGATAAGTAATACCTCATTTCAATTGTATGATTTTTTATCTGCCAGGTTTATTCAAAAACATTTTCACTTGCTTGTGAATGCTTGCTAAGAATATAATAAATCACTCCCTACACATGTGTTAGATCAATGTTGGGAGTCACTTATTCATGGGATATTTTCTAGTTCCCGATATTATATGTTATATAATCTAATATATGGACTCTATAATTGGTAAATAAATCATGACAAGTAAGAAATTCCAGAAGCTAATGTTTTATTAACCCATCTGACCAGTTTCCACAAGATACAATCCATATAGTATTCCAACCGTATTTTGACATATCCCCATGATGGTTTAATATTATATTTCCCAAAAGATAAGGAAATTTCCATGGCAGGGTCCTCGCAGATCATTATTAACCACAGATAAACGAGAATTATTGTGTGTGATTCAATTTTAGTCAGAATAAAAGGTAATAATGAAAAAAAATTAGACACCAAAATTGTTGTGTGATACTATAGGGACCACATATATTACTAATCGTCACCCCAAATACTCAAGCAATCAGAATCCTTTCTCACATTGAGATGATTTTATAGAGTTATTCCAATGTTACTCCACATACCTCTACCACCACCCCGAAAGGTGTTTTATAAGGAATGATTGAAAATTGGGAAAGGTCATTTAACATATTAACATCACTGTTGTTTCCCAGATATGTCATATGAAAAAAATAAATGTTGAGTGGAATGGGTTGAATTAATGAATGAGGAATAATAAAAGAATACTAATATTCATAACACCCAATGTGCTCCACCACCCAGCCATATAAAAATTAAAAGGGTTTGATAAAGAGATGTGGGGATATTCCTTCCTATGTGTAACCCAACACTTAATAAATATGAGATTGGGTGGGTAAAACTAGATTGATTTCTTTTCCCTCATCCTGTTTCACAGACATCATTAATATGAAAACTCTGACGGCAGTTTAAACATCACAATATTGAATGAGTCATCCAAAAAAAATCTAATATGAAAATATCCCTTGCCAGAATATGGAGATATGTTTGGCTAGATCATATAGTCCCCCATGGTGTGTTGTAATATCATGAGAGTGCTCTAATATAATATTGGTAAACTATGATCATGTTGATTTTGATGGGTCCTTTTATGCCAAACCTTCAAACATGGACTACTAGCCTTAAAAAATAACTTTATCCAGTAAATGAATGGAATAAATGAGAAATTTTAAAGGGGATAAATGAGTTATTTACCTTCCATTATAAGCAACTATCTTGATATAGATAATCATGTTTAGTAGTTTCCAATATTTTAAATGAATGAAGGAATTACTCATACATGTAACCAAAAATGGGTATTACCCCTAATTGGTAGACTTATACAAAATTGATTCCAACTTCACAAAGTGATCGGTAGCAGGTGTTAGCTCTTAAACACTAATAGATGATTAATTCATGAAAAATCCCCAGTGTAAAATAAATTTCTAATTCAGAAATTTATTTCATTTGATAAAATATGTTGATCTCCAATTATTAATAAAATTCTATGAAATTATGACACACATAGAATGTACAAGCCCATTCATTAGAAAAACAACATCCAACTTAAAAATCCAACATGGAACTACAACCCCCATTAGGATCTCCATATGAGAGGTTAAAAATGGATAGATAATAATAAATGGTATATTACAATAATATTTCATGATTATGGTCGATACATCGTGTCTAGGAATATCAATTCAGAGCAAAAACCTCATATTGAATTAGTTCAGAAATAATGTGTCTCACATAAAAAATGATCACCTAGATATTATTTGAGAATAAAACAACGCAAGACAATGGAATTTTTTGATCTACTGGTGGAATTGGCGTGTCTCCATTAAACTCAATGTTATGTAGAGGTAATGTATTGGATAATAGATAATATAGAAACACTTATGAAATGATACTCATTATAATACTGTCTTGAAGAATGATTTGACGTTGATGATAATTTATTGATGTTATTGATAATGGGATATCTTATCTCATTAACAATCATAAAATCATTCATATAAGATAGATTTTTTATCCCTCGGGCAAAAAAATCAAAAAATATTGATGGATTTATCAAAATAACATCATAGCGTTATGCGATCCCTGAACCACTTAAGCTATTGTGAGAAACACATTATGGATATGTGGAAATAATTTGTCCAAAAATGAGAATAATTATTTTTTAAAAAATACTATTTAATAAATGATATTTTCTTCTATTAGGATAATTCTTTTTGAAAAGAAAATTTTATTCGATGAAGGATGGTGTACTAGAGATCACTAACTGTATAGAAAACATTTATTTCATAAACTAAGAAATGATTTATATAGAACACTTTTATGGTTGTGGTCCCTTATATTGTTCAACACTAACCCACAAATAATCCATCAAATCAAAACACTAGACCAATTTCATCCCCATAATAGCCTCTTCTTCATTTTAGTCAGAGTATATTCTTGATCCGAGTATTTTTTTGGGTCATGGAAATTTTATCTGAATTATCAAAAAGAATTTGTTCATTTTTCATTAGATGGATTAACATAAAAAAGTTATTTCATGATTAAAATTGTAATGTATGATGAGATGAAAAGGAAACATGGCTTATACATAATTTTCTCTCTATTCGTTTTGTTGTTCTACATAACACCTCAATATAGAACCTCCACATAGCAACACACTAATGAATTTCATTTACGGTTTGAGGCATTACATTTTTTCCCAAAAAATTAATTTCAAATAGGGATAGATGTGACCCTTTTATACCCTTATAAAAAAATTCACATTGTAGTGTGAGACTTGATTCCCAGCCTCCCACAATATAAATTCTCTTTTCGGGGTGAGGCGTGATTCAAATACCCCCCCCCCCAAATGATTTTTATTTTGGGGGGTGAGGTATTTTTTCAATCTCCCACAAGTGAAACTCCTTTTGTGTGGTAAGGTAGTAACCAAAAACTATATTTTTTCATGGGAAGTGGTTCTGAAGTTATACATGTACCCCTATATAAATTAGCACACATATATTGGTGGGGGTGATAGATTTTTCAAGGGTGGGTTTTTATTCATATGATAAAATGAGAAATTTATTTTTGAAGGTAAAAAATTTATCACATATTGAAATGAAAAGAGGGAATAATAATCAGTGCTCATAGATTAATATTATGTTTACATGGAAAATATTCCATTTTGATATATAAATTCACATAGATAATAATTTTTCAGACTAGTATTTTGCAATCCTTCAGTTGATGAAATCATTGTGGGCCCCAATCTCACATAGCAAACTACATGTGAGATGTGGTCTTTCAGTCTCGATACTATTCCATGATGTTTTTGTAACTACATATTCACATGAATGAACTATACATGAAACAATCTTCTTCAATTTCTCTTGTGAAAGGTTAAGACCTAAATGGCCCCTTTGCAATGTATCATTCCAAGGCATCATTGAAATCTACTATATATTTTCTATCTGAGTTGGAGGGCACACCAACATGCCCTCTCGATCATATATTCGTCTAATATATCAGATATTATTTTTATCATACTTAGTAAGGTGGATTATTCCAATTTTTTTAATCATATATTCTATTGGTTATGAGGGACCAAACCATAGGTATGTAGGAAGTAGGTTCCTCAATTTGGGTGGAAATATTTTTTAATTCTCACCCCATCCTCATCCTCTAATCCAATGGTTAAAGGGGGTGGGGTGGGTAAAATCGTCACTATGAAATCCATCCTATATTAATCCACCATCCATTCTTGCTAGGTCATATCTAGATGGGTAGCAAGATGTTACTATTATATATACCAAAAAAATTGTCTTTGAGTACCTCAATGTCCTTTTTCTCTCTTATTTCCCAGGAATCATCCACAAGTGGATGAAAGTGATTATTTTATTTTTTTAATATTAAACTTCTTCATGTTTCTCACATATACAATGACTTGTATAGGATATAGGTTAGTGATGATCATGACACTCTCACAAACATGTACTCGTTTTGAGGATGATATTCTGTCCATTAATCATCCTCCCACTCCATTTGTCCACTAATTCAGTATAATCAAAAATCACACACGTACAATGGGCCTCCAATTTGGTGTCATCCCTAATTAATCAAACTACATGGGCTTTTATACTTATATAACTATGATACATAGGTATCCACCTTGTGTTCTATACCCAACACCATAAATTTTCCCTAATGTTCTATAGGTCATTAACCCAGTAGAGTCATATCCTAATGAAGGGATATATATTTTATGAACTTCTTGTCAATAACAAACTTATTGGTCTAATTTCCCATTAATATCAATCCCCCTATTAGGTGACAAAATATCTTCTAGTTCACCTCAGTCACTTCAGGATAATTCCCGCACAAACCTTGACTTGGTACCTTTTTCCTAGATGTCTTTTCTATACATTATTAAACTCTTTGGTTTGGTACTCATAATATGAAATTAAAATTTATGATGTTTCCTGTTAAGTGGAACTGAACTGTGTGAGTCATGATTCATATTGCAATAATACATAGGAATCTCATTCTATAGGCCCAATCCCTCCTTCTAAGTACCTTCCATCTTTTTAGATGTCATTAAATTCACGAGTACCTAACTATGCATCTTTAAACCAACATCTTTGATAATAAAAAATATATAATAATCTATATTATATATACCAATGGGTACCATCAAGTGAGAATCTCGAATAAATATTGATTTATACATAGATAAATAAACTTTCATACATATAGATGACAATGAATTCATCACATTCCATGTTCTTGACTATTCTAAAAGGGGCGACCCATTTTATGTTTAGTATTTAAAAAAAGGATTCATTAATATGTTTGAAATTCATAATAGAGTCATTGGGTAGGAATGAATACCCCCAAGGGTGATATGAGCCTAAAATAAAATCCTCTTAGCCCATGTGCACATTGATTCCTCATTGTCAAAAATTCTTCTAGCCACATAAATTTGGAAACTGGTGGATATCATCTCAAATCAAGACCAGGAATGTAATCATGGAAGAAATAATAGTTTAGGTGGTCTGTGTAGGGGTAACATGTTTTCCCATACATAGCTCTTGTTAGAGAATCACAAGAGGGTATCTTCCATATACACTTACACACACATTGAGAAATCCACATTACCCATATGCATGGTAGGTTATATATGAAAGGGTAACATGTTTTAACCATACTCAGCACTATTCTAAGGCTTAGGTGATGGTAGATTATTCTTAAACTTATGTTTGCATTATTAAAAATGAATTACAATAACATAGATTTTAGATAATTCCTCTTACCATTATGCAGACCTAGACTAATTTTACATTTCGTTTGAGTTACCCTTACACAGATAACTCTCATAACTTTATACAACAGGGAGTAAAGGGAGTATTCGTTCCACTACATGGGGTATCTTTACACAGTACATGGGACATTTAGGTTACCATTACATACCCAATAGAAAATAAATCGTATATTTTTTACACCATTAGACAATATCATTTAACCTTATAAAACATAAGGAAATATATACAAACCCTTACACAAACACTTTTAAACAAGAATTACCCTTACTTAACTTCAAATTTCGTCATAAGGGTAGCATTTTCTAGGGAACTATTACATATTAATCTAAAATAAAATATTAATAATTAATATAATGGTTTTATTATTATATTCATGTCCCCCAAAATTCTTCTAAACCATTATATTAACCATGAACTATTCAAAATTAAATCCCATAATTTAAAAAATAATTAAAATCAATTTTTAATTTATAAATTACATGAAAATAATTATAATACTACTTTATAATTTATAAATAAATATAAAAAAAATCTTAAATTTATGAAACTATTCCCAAAAAACCAAACACTCCAAATTAGTAAGAGAATACTCTAAAACATTCTGAATCATTAGAGATGTATAATTCTAAATCCATTGGCCACTTAATACTGTATAAAAAATCATGTGTTCACATAAAAAACAAACAATGTAATGTTAATCCATAAACTATAAATCCTAACCTGGAAAAACCATGTTGAAAATCAAACCGGTTTTATAAAAATCATAAAGATCATTTCATATAATCATTCAATGAGAAAATGGTAGATATATAGAAAAATACATGCGTATGAAAGGATAGGAGTTTATGTGAGTTGAATTTTTCTTATAAGGATAATATATTGAATATAAATAATATAAATGTATTGAAATGTAAAATTAAGAGTAAATCGAGTGAAATTAAAGAAAAAAATACTCACAAAGTATTTATAATCATTAATTTAATCATAAATGAAGTTAACATATAGATATATAGATTTAAATCTCCATAAAATAATAATCGAAAATAATATTATTTTTTGAATAATAATTACATTAAAATATTCTTATTGAAGATTGAGGAAAAGATGTAGTCCTTATGTAAAGGGAGAGAAGTTGCAATAAAAGTCAATTCAACAATAATGGTGTATTAAAATGAAATAATGTTAAAAAATAGATGATAATTTTTTTAATAAAAATAAATATTTCATAATATTGGTCCTTAAATAAGAATGGGCTCATTGAAATAATTAAATTCCCTGAGAGAGACAATTAGTGTAGAATCTTATTAGATTATGCCTTATATTAATTTTACAATCCTTTAACTCCTATATAAAAAACATGTATTTTTAAAATAATTTTTTCAAACAAATTAAATTCAATTATCTAATTTTTTATTATTTATTTCCACTAAAATTATTATTTTATCCTTTGGAAAAAGAAAAAAATTGGGGACCTATTTGTTAGAATTGTATCCTTTTAATATAAATATAGGGGTATTACTCATTTTTATTTATCACTGATTTACAATATATATATATATAAGGTTAAACATAAATAATGTTATATGTATATATATTATCCAATCATGAAATTGGTGATAATTAAAGAAATAAAAGAAAAATAAATGTTATATAAATGGTCATGTAAAGAATAATCGAATGATGAAAGAGATGAATTTTATATAAATTAAAAATATTTTTTTACTCTTTTATTAATGAATAATTAAATGAATAAAATTTATAAATAATAATTAATTATTTTTAAAATTATTTTATAAAAATTAAATGATATTAGGGGAATAGAAAATTTAAAATTAAATCAATGGAATGAACATTAACCTCTTCTTTTAAGATTATTTATTTTTTAAGGGAATAATTCCTAATAATTTTTTTTGGGTGAGACAAAAACAACTATAATACAAATGAGAGTATTAATAGTAGAAATATGGGTAGATTTATGGAAATTGGATAAAAAAAATTGATATGTAATTCAAATGGTATGGGGTTATTTTCAAATTGAAGGGGCATTTTTAGATAAAATATAAACTTTATAAATGAAAAACTCATGAAATTGTTGTTTTATATTTAAAAAATATTAGAATATCCCATCTATTTTTTTAACATACCAAATAATGGCATCATGAAATATGTTTTGATATGATGATGTCATCATTACCTCGTTGTTACACCATATTTACACATTTATATACCTATTTATTTCTTTTTGTTTAAAAAATAAAAAAATAGCTCTAAAATGATTTCAACTTAACTATTCCATAAAAGAAACATTCGTATGAAATTTAATTTTTAAGTATGAGAAAATTCATTTCAAAAACAATCAGTCATTATGATAGAATTCATGTTTTTATTTAATAAAACATTCCATGGCATTTTTTAAAATTTTATTTTTTGCATAATGAAATTATTAAAAATTTTCAAAATAAAAATTATTATTTTAAAATAATTTATTTAATTAATAAATTATATTTTATTATTATAAAATTATATTTTATTTTTATTATACGTAATTTTCATTTCATTTTAAAAATGAACTATTTTAAAAAATTACTAAAAATGTACTATCGAATAATTTTGTTTTATTAATTCAAAATTTTGAATAAACATTACAGTAAAACATTTTCAATTACATAAATGAATTAATCATGGTGAATAAAAAGTGAAAATATTTTTAAATAATAAAATAATAAATTATAAAATAATTCTTTAATTATATTAGGCTAAATTAAAACAATATATTCAGTACCTGTAATATTTATTATTATT
The DNA here is from genome assembly GCA_963277665.1 of Viscum album. Classification (NCBI taxonomy): domain Eukaryota; kingdom Viridiplantae; phylum Streptophyta; class Magnoliopsida; order Santalales; family Viscaceae; genus Viscum; species Viscum album. The sequence continues at coordinate 1,204,466,552 of OY728145.1, forward strand.
ATTAGGATTACGATTCATATAATAAAAATATAATTTTTTATAAATTATTTAAATAGTTACACATAATGATCACATTATTATTTTAAAGGTTGGGTTACTATATTACTTATTAGGTAACTACTATAAAATTTATATTTTTTACTGTTATATTATTTTTACTACCTTGTATATATCCCTTAAATCCTATACATTTCATTAATATTTTTTCTTTAGGATTCCCTATATTGATTGTTAAATTTCAATAATTTCCCTGGTCAATTCTTATCTAATTTGATTTGTTTTTAGGTCTTTGTTATTCATGGAAGACCAAAAACATATGAATTTGAAAAATATAATCATGTTATTTAATTTTTTATTAATTTATTATACCTGTATTTTTATATGAAATGTAATTATCCAATGTATTTTATATTATATATAGAAGTAATAAGATAGAGTATTTTTATGTATTTCATGTGATTTTGTTATTCTTTATAATATACTCTAAACAAAAAAATCTAAATATAATTCAACTTTATATTAAAATAAAAAATTTCATATTAAAACGTCTAGGTTACTGCATTCATATATTCTTTAGATATTTTACCATCAATATATCAATTTTTATGCTTTGTTAAGAATATATAGGGTAATTGTTTTCAATTACATCATTCCTATATTCCATTTTCATACTTAATGATTTGAAATATTATTTATGGTAGTGTGATTTCTCTTGTTGAATAAAAAATTGTTTCTATATTCCAAGATAAACACTTATAGATTCCTATTATTATATTAAAATGATATTATATAATTCTTTAATAATACTCATTACATTACATGAATACAAACCTGAGAACCGTATAATTTTACTGACACTACAAACTTTCAAACATAAATAGTGGTTTATATGTGTTCTATGTTTTCTCCCATTATGTTCTTAATAACAAGAGCACATATTAGACATATTATTCCTAATAAATATATTCATAAACTAAGCAAGGAAGACATAATAATGGGAGATATTAGTTTCTCAATAAGTGTAAAAAATGGAGATACAGAAGCATAACATTAGAAAAAGGGTGTAATAACGTGAGTATAAATGTTTAAAAGAAAACCAATCATATAAATGATCATAAAAATAAATCATGGAATAAATATTATTAGTTTATAGGATATGAATCATAAAGAATTAATAAAACATAACCCATGATATCATATCATTGGAAAATGATATGTAATTTTTGGCACACACGTAAGCATGGAAAAGTATTCTATATTAGTCAAGGATGACGTCCATGTCCATCATAGTGGAAAAATTTAATTACTATATCAAGTTCACATCTCATTCTAGGATTATATTATTGTAACTTGTTTAATAATTGTTTTAGAATTTTTTTTATAGAACCAAGCTCACTCTTTAATCCATCCGTGTTTATATAATGATATTTATAAATCATTACCCAATGCATTTGAGGGAGATATTGGTCCCACCCAACTCATTATAGAAATCATATTTATGTGTTCCAAAAGATCATAAATATTTATAATTTTATAACCCATGAATTGAAATGGTTATCATAAATATATAATTATATATTAAACCTAGTAAAAGAGATTGGTTTCATAATCATTTAATAATAAAAAACCCGTAAAAGAAAGTGGTATTCATAATAATTTTATCATAGTAAACTCGTGGAAGAGAAACATGTTTCATAAATGTCATGGAATCCAAACATTACAGATTTATAGAAACCATATGAATTTTATAAACATATCATATCCATTGTATGGAATAGGTAACACTTATATATTTTATCGTAGAACGAAAATAATTTTTTATAAATCATTTAATACATTTCTTGAGTAAAATACCACTTCCCCTTTAGAAATCTATTTTTAAAACATAAAAAAATTTAATAACATTATAATTGAAACTAAATTTGAAAAATTAAAATTAAATCTTGTATGTAATGTCTATTAATCATTTATGAAAATTACATTCAAGTCATACCCCTAAAAATTCATATTTCTTTCACGTTGATCGTAAAAGCCAAATGGAAATTGATTAGAAATTTTAAAGAAGCTTCCCTTGAAAAAAATATATTTAATCCAAATAAAATTGGATAAAATTATATTTTAAATATAATTAGTCATTAATATAATATATTTATAATAAATAGTTTTTGAAAGAAAATAGATTTTCATCTAAAAGATATAAAAGGTCAAATTTGCATAAAAATATTTTCCTAATTATCATAAGTATAAATTACTGTAAAAAATATTACCATTTCATTAACATATCACTAATTACTATACGATATGAAAATATATGATAATTATTGAGATTTAGATCATATCATTTCCATATTAGACTCTTAATCATCAAAAATATGAACAAATGATGAGATTGTAAAATAAAATTTTTACCACTTTATAAACATGGAATCATAAGACACATGATGGAATAATATAAAATAAACATAATATATAATCAGTACGAATAAAATGATGATATTACATTTCAATGATACTATATACACGCCTATTCCTATTATATAGAAGCAGAATATAACATACCTTTCAAAGAAATAAAATTGAGATGAAAATATGTTACAGATTGTATAAATTATGTACATTAAACACCAATAAATAGATATCATAAAATTGGGATTTAATAAAATATATTTTTAGTAAAAAAATATTAATATAAATTTATGTTAATTGTATATTCCACATAAAAGAAAAAGTTTTACAATATTACTTTTGTCTCACGGGAGTAATAAGTGAGAGAGAAATCCCTTACCTAATGTTTTCACAACCTTAATACATTTCCAAACCTATTTTAAAATTAATATAATTTTATTTTAAATACATTAAGGAACCATGTTCATATATATAATACACTATATGGTTTTATAAGGTTTTTTATTAATTTATTAACAATATCATGTTAAAGTAACTTTACGGGAAATAACCGCTTTGATTTTCTTGTATATTGTCATTTTGTATTTACTTTTTATATTACTTTAATCATTATTTACCATCTCTAGAATGATAAAAATTATTTAAAGGTCTAATAAATTCTATATATATATTTAAAAATATTTAAAAATATAACTAGAATGTGGAATATATCGTTCCTTGGGACGGTAGGTCATACGTAATCATGAAAGTTGTTTTCAACATCGTTTCAGATTAAAAGAAAAAAACTATATGATATATGATCATTTCATAATAATCATGATCATATATATCCCATGTTCTAATTCAAACCATCCTTGATACATTCTAAGTATAGCATTAATGAATCATATTGCATAGTGAGGTGGTACTCATTCAAACACATGAGTAAAATTATTATATTCCAAAAAAATGAATAGAATCAATGTTTGAGTGATATAAAACTTCCAAAATCATAATAACATCAAAAATATAATAAATATCATATAAACAATAAATCAATCATTTTGACCATCCTTTATATGTGTTAATGGAAAATTTATTGACATCAGTGCATGGAGCTGTAGTTTTTCGGTCACATGAATGAAAAATTCTTAACCCAATTTATGTAAGGGGATATAGTTTTAGAAAATTACCTTATCAGGAAAAAATATAAATATATATAATATGTTTATATTAATATATAATCGTTATATAAAAAAATAATTTCAAGGGATTAATGATTAAATAAAACAAAATCATAAGTTGATGAATGTTACCTCTTCACCAGGTATCCATCTTATGTTCTCACTATAAGCCTTACTTTGAAGGGTTTCTTCCCGAAATACTCATTCTAGGATGGGTATAGGGATGCTTTTTTGATATTTTGGTATATATTGGATTATCTAAATGGCATGATATGGGTGAATAATGGGAGTGATTGAGTTCTTGTAAGATCCTGGATCACCCTTAAGTTATGTGTTTGTTTACATTTCAGTTTATGTTCCTTATTTTATATAAATAAATGTTTTCAGAGGTGAATGTGAACACACAAGGGTGTTAGAGTGGGTTAAAAATAAGAACGAGGGAGAAAGGGTGGTATGTTGAATGGTTTGTTAATGGTTAGAGAAAACCATGCGGAAATCCCAAAAAACCATGGGGGGGGGTCATACAGTACAAACTGAACAGTCTGTACATCGTTTGGAGAACCATGTGGGTAAACTGTGTAGCCTAGTAACTTTGAAAAAATTAAACAAATTCCATTATGGGATTTTAATGTTCCAATAAATATTTTCTACTCCTCTACTATTACTACCCTATGAGAGAACCAAAGCTCCCAAGAGATCAATAGGGTGGTTTAACCTAAACTATAGTTTGTTATGAATGTCGTTAGTTTCATATTTATGATATAGGTATGTATAATTTCCTCTTTGTTTCTCTTTTGGGGTTAGGGTTTCAATATATTCTCTATCTCCTTCTGAAGCATTGAAAAACTATATTTCTTGTGTGTTTTCTATTGAGGTTTCAAAGGTGTGTTGAATCAAGATCTAAGGCCTCAATTAAGAGTGCATTCACCAATAGATTCAAGGTAGGTGGTCTAAAATTTATATAACTTAGTTTTTATGTAGATTTTTTCCTATAGGGTTTCATTCTTGTTTCCCTTCATGATGTGTTTTTTATTACATTAGAAATAAGTAATTTATTGGTTTTATAGAGGATTAAATAAACCCATCTTTATCTCCCTGGGATGCAAGGAGGATAACTGGACCAAATTAGTGCCACCCATATGGTGTTCTGGCCTTCCCAATGGCACTAACTAAACATATATGGTGCGAAATTGACACATAATGATGTGGTGACTTAGAAAGGAGGTTAATTAGTTTATGTAATGACTTAGAAAAGATTGTGGTTAGTTTAGTCTAATGTGGTTAAATGATAATTTATTGTTGGGATGGCATGTAATTAGGTTAAATGGTATTAGTGGTAATAAGATATGTACTTATGTTTACACTTCAATATGCACCGTGAGATAGGCATGGGGAAAAGTAATTGGGGATCAATGGTTAAGTCATATATTTATGTAATGCATTAATGGATATAAGTATAATGTTAATTTTCTATTTATTAATATTGTTTTGTTAAAGAAAATGATTTCGGATATGCATTGTTGTGATGTGGTAAATTGTGGTGATGATACATAAGCATGTGTACCTAGATAGGTAGAGTGGGGTATAGACTTGAGGTTTTATACTCATAGGTCATGTTGGACTGAGGTTCTAGCACCACCCCCAGAAGCATCGGTTTGGGAAGGGAACACCCATATATTCCCCTAACAATTGCATTTAACCTAGACTTAGTCTTTGAGGTGAGGATTACAAGGATAATATAATGTGATTCCATGTGAGATAGGGATTAATTTTTTTTCCATATGCTTGATATTATTGAACATTCTGAATCCATTGAACACATGAAAAAAGAATTATTAAACCATGGGATGCCTAAGAAGTGAACCTAGGTTGAATTTTAGCATATTTTAATGGCTCATATTATAGACTGACTTATTGAAATTATTCCCATTACTTTCTATTATTTATATCATTAAGGATCTATCAAATATAATTGGATATTTTGTAGACATTTTTGGTGGTGTTATATTGAGTAACACTCACAACATTCTCGAGAAAATATTGGGTAAACGAGAATATTTCATTCTTGTTGGTCAGGACAAGGGAAAGGTCCCTATTCTGGGGAGTTCAGTGGGACATAAAACATGAATGGGTGAGAAATATTATCTTGGTGTTGTGTGTAACTCAAGTTAATCCAATGTTGTGTATAGAGATATATTAATGTGGTGTTGTGTATAACACAGGAGGAAACTATTGTAGCTTGTAACTCATTCCCCGAAATAAATTAAATCTATTTAGAATAAAAATACAACAAAAAAACTATTATGTACTACACAACTAGTTATTCATTAAAATTGAGATCATCCTATAGTTGAATTGCTTATGTATTTAGTAAATGAGTGGGATCTGGTATGTACATCCTTATAAGAGACATGAAAAATAAATTATGTACCTAATCACAGTTTGGGAGAAGTATGAATCGATATTATATAACTTTTGTGTGACCAAGAATCTTGAAGGACCCAATGTTATAAGGGTAGAGCATTCTCTTCTATCTAACCGTCATAATTCACGTCTAGGGATATACCATAAGAAATAAATTCTCTCAAAAATCAATTCATTATGTATAATAAATTGTTGATTTTGTAGGGTTTTTTCATCTTTAGGATTATTTAATTTATTTCGTAATATATTATCCTTTATTTATAATCATATTGACATGTTTTTGTCCCAAAAGCACTCAATTTTATTATTTATCCAAGAAAAATATATTTTAAAATCTCTTCTTATATTGAGATTAATATAGTTCCATTTCTGTAATTAATTAGAGGCATCGTTTTTAAGAGAAATTTAAAAGCTTAAGATACTGATCCTAACATCATTTCATGTTCATTGTGAAAAATATCAACATTTCTTCATGTTTTATATAATCCATCCTAAATTAACCATTTTCTTGAATATTATAGTTTCTACTACTATATTTATTCATTTTCAAGTAATAACAAATACTATGATAGAACATCAAGGAGAAACATGGATCTAAATCAAATACAATTGCAAGGGGTGTCAAATGTAGCCTCACTATTTCTTTAAAATATATCATCATAAGAAGATTGAGAGAGAAATATTCTATAATAGTGTTCATGTTAATAGTCTTGTTTTGACTACTTTACACAACCCATATACAGTTGTTCCATTTATATATCTTTGAATGACCCATAAAAATTCCTCAGTGATTTTCATCAATTTCTATGTTAGTATGGGTAATAGTTTCACAATCACCAAGGATATCTAATGATATTAATTAATTGATTTTAAATTATTTTTTTAGTTCTAAATCATTCATCAATTCCTTCTTTACTTCCACTTATATTGATGGTTAGTATGTTTTTTCATCATTTTAGGATTTTGATTCCCAAATTTAATGATTTATAGATCCATACAAAATATATTCATAATGATTTAATCATTCTTATTATTTATCAAGGATTAGTAAGTAGGGTTCATTATTCTATGATCATCAGTTACTGTATTCATCTTCTTCAAGAAGTAATGTATTTTGTAATAATATTCCATTATTAATTCCAACCATGTTCATGAAAGAATGTTCTGTTAATTATTCTGGAAAATATAATTTATTACCATTTGATATGTATATTCCAAACTTCTCTCCATAGATGTATTCCCTACAAATCATTTATGAAATGATCATAGATGTGGAACCTAAATCCTATGGTGGGTTTTTTTCACATGGAACAAAAATTTATATAATTCATATAAAATCAATTTAACATTTAACTTGAGGATTCAATGCTAGCCCTTTGTTAAATAATCATTTTATATCACAAAATAAATACACATGATGGTGGTGTGAAAATATTAATTTTTACCAATCTATTATTAATATCCTTAAATCATTATTTCTATTATATTAATAATACATATATGATTTCATTCAATATTTACATATTAATTGGTCCAGAAAATTTTATAAATTCCACTCAAATCATTCATCAGACCCATCTAATCAATGAAAAAAATGGATCTTTGTGATTCTTTATAGTATTGTTCATCACTCAAGAACCATTATCATTAAAGTATAATTAAAATTTCAATTACATATGATCACATTCCAAAATAATTTTACTTTTTTATCCAAAATAATCACTCTATAAAATTATAAATAAACAAACCCACCATTAAATTCTTTATAAAAATCCGTATATATTTTTCAGGTTATATATTTATCAGAGTGTATTTGAAAATATAAAAAATAAATACTAACATAAACTAATCAATATAATATAATAAAGATATATTTAAAAATTGCACGATGATAGCAGTGTAATTGTTCTCTTTAAAATTCATAAATATGGACTCATAGTCTTCATATGTTATATAGAAGGTGTTCTTTTAAATATCTAATGACTTCAGTTTTTGTTGGTGATATCCAATATTAAGATCAAATTTGGAGATGTATTGCCCCCCATGATTTTTTTGAAATAAGTCAGAAATACATGGTGTTGGGTAATTTTTATTTATAAAGATCTCACTTAGTTCCTGTTAATATATGAAAATTCATATTGAACAATCCTTCATACATAAAAATTACAATAATTCTCCCTGGGGTGATTATCTAGGAAATATAAACAATTATTATAATGTCCAATATATTCACTTCATCGGTCCCTCTAATTATATTGGGGCCTTTTTATATGGCCTTACTAATAGTGGCGTGTCACTTGGTATGAAATCTATTGAGAGAACCACAAATTGATCAACGCAAGACCATGAAAATATTTTTGGACTAAATTAGTTTATTTCCTCAAAATAGACTTGTATTCAAGGTGAGATTTTCCTTTATCTCGACAATTTTAGAATGATATGCATTTTTGTTGAGTCTTAACTCCCATAATAAAATTAATTTTATAAAATGAGAGACATAATTTTCCATTAATTTATATTAGTTCTTTTGTTGGTATAGGATGGGGATTGACATTTCCTTTTCTTATAAGTTGAAATGATCCTTGTATAAAGAGATCAAATCTAGTCCATATATAGAATAGAACTCTATAAAGGGAATGACTATGAGTTTTTTAAATATAATAAATTCATAAATAATAAAATATAATATTTGTAAAAATGGGATTAATAATTACACAACAATGTTTTTTCAGAGTAATATTAACTTTATGTTATCGAGAAGATGACTCAGTTTTTTTCGAAAAGAAGAATATTATACATGAATTTAACATTAATAAAATAAAATTTTCAATAACTTTGATTGAATATTAAGTGTAACATTTGACATTCCATTTAATTACTCCATGTGACCACAATTTTCTAAATGAAAATATTTTAGTATAAACAAAAGAAATTATCTAATAACCAATAAATGAACAACATTTTTCTTGATGGTGAATCACCTTTTAGTTCTAATGTACATATTTTATTAATTCTATGATTCTATTATATTATTTATTTTAAATTATATTGTAATTTATAAATTAAATAATCCATTTATTTATAAAAACCATATAAACCAGTACATTACTTAAAATTTTATTGATAAAAATATTATTTAAAATATACATCCCTAAATTGATATGTTTAGTGTCTTCGAAAAAATGGTTCATACAAGTGTAATAAAAATAAAATTTTATAAAATATTTAAATCCATTATCATTTTCTTAATTTAAACATTAAATTTATTATTAACACATGTGAACCCATTTAGAAATAAATCAATGTAAGTTTCAGCTAAAAATCCTAGTAAGGGGAGAAATAATAGGAATTTAATAGAGACCTGAATCAATATAAGTACATGAGTGATCATAATATTTTTTATCATTTTATAATAATGGTTACATCATTATAAGAGTACTAAAACCAAAAAAGTGGGATATGAAATGTGTCACATGCATCACAATGAACCATCGTAATCATGTATCATGGCCTGCTACTAATAAAATATAATATAGTTACTCTAGGCTCTAAGGCATAACAAGTACATAGTTTCTCAATAGTAAAATTCTTTACCTGATTCATTTTAGGGATTTATAATTTCAATTCTACCAATCACATCATATTAAATTTAAAATATTTCAATCCACATAAAAAATAATGATAATACATCTCATGCTTCAATTAATAAAACACATGGATGTTTGGTTTTGAAAAATGAATCTTTTATTATAGAAATTAAATATAACATACAAAAAAATAATTCATTAATTAGACTAATTAAATATACATAAATACACATGAATGATATTTTATAATATTTAAGGGTATTTAACATACATAAATGTTATAATACTGTGATGATAAATAAAATAATACTATTCAAAAGATGAAGTGGGGGAAATCAGTGAAGTCATGGGAGGGATCATCTCAAATGTTATATAATATTTAATGTGAGAATTAATAAACATGAAATTTAGTGGATAACATGTAAATACCATTACAATGTTAATGATAAAGAAATGGATTTGTAGAATATAAATCAAATTTAATGATTCTTAAAGAAGAAAATGAAAAAGGGAAGTTATTGTGGTGAAGAAAGAGTAGATATAGAAAATGTCATTGTAAGAATAAATGTGATTTTTTTAATGTTATAATATCTCAAAAGAGTGAATAAATATTGTAATATAAATAAATATGTTAGATCATAAGTGTATAAATTAAAATTGGTAATAAGAAAAATTTCAGACCTAAGAGAAAGATAATCGCTTCTGAATCACCATACATTAAGTCACATATTATATCGAAACAATTAATACAGTAGTAAAAAAATAGAATTCAATTTAACCATTATTATAGTAGAATTTTAAAAGTAATTATGTTATTTAACAATATTTATTACTATAATAAATTTCTTATTATCCTTTTTGATGATAAATTCAATGTGAATGTATTTTTTCAAATTATTCCATTTGTATTTTAATATTGCAGTACTAGTAAGGTATATTTATCAAATATTTTAAGTATAATTAATTTAAATATACATAGTAAATCACTAATGCAAAATTATATTCTTGCATCATACGTTCAGCATCATTTATTTAATTATATAATATGTCTTTATCCTTTATTTGTCTCTAGTAGAAAGATATTTTACCAAAGTTGGCTATAAATATTAGTTATTTAATAATCAATATTGAAATGGATTTTAGTATCGTTTATTCAATAAATAAATTTAAAATTTATCTTTCGAATATATTAGTAATTACACAAAATTAAAATTTTTATCTATCACATCTATTTTATCAAAAATTAATTTCAAAATTATATTTATGTCGGTTATTAAGAAACCAATATAAAATGTCTTGTGTGAGATTTTTTATCATGAATGTAATTAGGTTCATATTCATTTAATCATACACTTTTGAATTTTTGACTTTTCATCAATAAATATATCTCACTGACCATTATTATTCATTTTACATGAACCTTTCATTTATACATCTTTTTACTTTATTGATATACTCTATCATCACATTTTCACCACTACGAAGTGATAATATATATTTTTTAGTGATCTTTTTTTTCATTATATACAATTTTTTATATTTTATTCTATTTTTAAGGAGTGGTATCTTTTTAATAAATTATAAATTAATAGGATTCAAAATGAGATCTATCAGTTATATTTCAACATGCCACATGACTTTTTCCCTTTGAATAAAATTAAAATAAAACATAATTTATCATGTCATATAAAATATTAATATTATCATAAAATGATCGCAAAATTATTGGATATTACTACATTAAAGGAGGAGAGTGAAAACATTAACTCTTGATTTTTTCGCTTGGTTACTATAAATTTTCACTATTAATCATGATTGTTGATAAATGTTATGTTAGTTTTTATTCTTTTTTGTTAATATAGTGAGCTGAAAAGATGTTTTTTTATCTAAATTTGTGAATTTTCTATCGTTTGAATTGAGTTCTTATACTACGTGATTGTCAGGTGGTTTCACTCAAAACACACTAAATGTATATCTACTAGTAAATAAAAAACAATATTGGAGGAACCCCAAATAAATTAATTATTGATGATGAATGAACATACAAATTATCTTATTTTAATAAGTTAAGTATAATGGCCTTATATTATCATATATTTATATAACCAATATTAGGTGTATCATTCCAAACTAATTGTTAAAAAATACATTGTGTTACGTTTGATATGTCTATTTTAACTAATCTAAAATTTAATGAAATTAAAATTTTATTAGTATAAACGTTGATTAAATATATGTGCTAATATAAAAATATTATCTAGAATAGTTTTCTCTACATTAATGTAATGTTTTATATTACTGAAATATGTTATTACTTATTTTTTTATGTTGTGTGTAATTTTTAATAATAATAATTATACTACATATAAAGAATTCAAATAAATATTAAACAAATATATATTAAAAATAAAATTTTAATATTTAAAATTATAGATAATTATAGATCAATTAAATAATCAATGTAATAAATGGATTTTTTTGATTTGTTTGATTTTAAATATGGGAAATGAAGTGAGATAAGATTTATAGTATTATGTGTGAATGACTTCTACGATTTCAATAATATTCATTCTAATATTTTCTTATATTGATATATGAATCAATTTAACTAATAATAAAAAATATTATATTCTAATTAGTGATCGTATATTTTATTAAATGAGAGTTTATAAAAAAATTATTCCATTAATGTTGCTCAAATGTTGTATTCCAAATGGAAGATGTGATATAATAGTGGATTGAACCAAATATTGTATGCCCAATGATGGATATAGATATTGATTTTTTTATCATAAATTTTTTTATTAAATTTATTGATTCCTTAGATAACTAAGATATGGAAAACGTTTAATTAATGTAGATAACTTCATTAAATATTTTATAATATGTTGTACATTTAAAATTATTATCTTATGTTGAATGTTTTTGGGATTTCAGTGAGAGTGAGGAGTCTAGTTATCTGTAATATATATGGATTTGATCATTTAATTTTATATTCCATTAATTGAGCTATTAATGATATAGTATCCATGTAACACCCCATGTTTTTTAAATCATTTTAATTCCTTAAACATTATGTATAACATTAAAAAATATAATTTATCTATTCTAGTAAAAAATTTGGTCTTTTATATAAAATATTTCATACAAGATATAAATCAATATAGAATAATTATTAATTCAAAATTAAAAATTTCAAAAAATAAAAATGATATTATTTATTACATATAATAATATATGACAAAAAAATTGATGATTATTACTATTAAAAGTGTAGAAATTAAATGTCACAATGAATAGAAAAAAATTTCTTTAAAACAATGAGATGTGATGGATTAAATTTACCCTTAACAATAAACATTAGTACATATAAACCTATAATGGGAAATATTTCCATAAAAGGATAAATCATGTTGGGAAATCTGAAATGAAATAGAATAAACTGTTTTATATAAGTGGTAAGAATGAAATGAATTTATAGGGAGTAATATTCATTATATAGGGAAATATGTATATTTGGAACTTATTAATTTGAAATATAGTCATTAGAAGAAAAAAATTTGAATATACATGTATCATATATGTATAATAATGTATTTTAATTTCATTAGAAATTTAAAACAGAAATATTTAAAAATAATAAATAATTAAATAAAAATATGATATTTATTTAAAATATTAATTTATAAAAATCATTATGAGTTACATTTTATTATAAATAATTTATTATAACATGTATTTAAAAATTTCATAGAAATAAGTTGACATCTACGAATTGATAAAATAATAATTTTAGAATATAGGTAAGAAATTTAAAATGTATTGGTTAAAATTATTTAATATAAAATTAAATTTCTCAACAAACTTATTTTTAAAGAACTATATGATTTAAATTAATATTTAATAATGAATTAATATAAATAAATTTATTATATATACTTTTATGTAAATAAAGTAATATTAATTTAATATATATTACTTTGAATGTAATAATAGTTAATTAATTTTCTCTTTGAAAGTTATAATCTCCAAAAAGGAAATATGTGATATGCACACATATAAAAAAAAGATATATTTATAAAAAATATAATTTCAGTTCAACAAAATAGTAGTTATATTTGTAAACATAATTTCAAAATTTTTCAATATGTCCATTTTCAATTCTTAAATAAGTAACTAAATTAAATATTAGTTCACATAGTAAAATGATTATTTCTGAAAGAATTTTTTTTTGTAAACATTATGTAATTTTTATATAAATATATAAATTTGATCATTAATATGAATCTAATTTTATTTTTAGAAATATATAATTATATATATGTTGACACTCCATTTTTTCACATTGTTTAATGGAATGGAAAGGGAAATGACATAGCAAAAATTGATTCATCCTTTTATGAAAACATCAAAAATCGACAAAGGAATGAAAAAGGAGTCAAAGGAACTTAGGTCACACAAATTCCCTTACTGTCGCACAAGTACACATGAACACCGCCTAATGGTCGGGCAAGTGACTTGTGCGCCCTCTTTGAAAACCACCCAGGGTTTTCTCCAGCCTATAAATACCCCCGATGGGCCCCCCATTTCGAGGGCAATTTTTCCAGAATTCAGACACGGAGCTCTAAATGCCCAAGAATTTTCTTCAAGTCTTTTTAACACTTCTATGGTAATTCTTTACCAAGAATGGAAGGTCTAAACAAGAGGAATGAGGTCTAAGTGTTATAATTTACTAACAGTTGTGCACCTAAGTGTTTTACCCTTAAGGGAAATGGACACACTTGCGCACCTCCTTACTTACTCATTGAAACTAGCACGCCACTCTTCTGGAAGTACCTCAGGATAATTCTAAAGGCATTATTCAAGGATCTCCCATGTATCACCATACTGGTTGTTAGTTATGCAAGTACCCATGTTTCGCGCATGTATACCTATGCGACCAATACTTGCACGCCCACTCATTACCTGCAGGACTACCAGGACTTGCGTGCCCTTTCTATTTTTGGGTTCCCTTCTTATCCATTTAACCCTTCTTATTCCATCCCACCTCTCCTATTCAATATTCAGTGTTCAAGACACCTTTCAAATCCTATTATGGTATGTTATATTGATTGACATCATTATCTGAAAGTAATTTCGTGGAACATCTCTCAAAACCTAGTGATTTACACATCTTAATGTCACCAAAGTTAGAGATTTCATTCATTCAACCTCATCCTTTAAGATGATAGAATCCATAACCTGGGCCTCCTTTACATGGGTAACCCACATTCCAAATTCTCATTAATATGGGCATCCTCCTTAGGAGTGAGCCCCAAGTCCACATTAATTTGGGCATTCTTTTCAGAAGTAAGCCCCATGTCCCCATAATATGGGAATCCTCCTTAGGAGTAAGCCCAGGTCTTAATGTACCCAAACCTGGGATTCCTTTTCAGGAGTAAGCAGCAGTTTAAAGTTCCCAAATATGGGAATCCTCCTAAGAGTATGTCCCATCCGTAATATTCTTAACCTGGGCTTCCTTTTCAGGAGTAAGCCCCAATAATAATGTTCCCAAATATTGGCATCCTCCTTAGGAGTAAGCCCAAGCCATAATTCTCTTAATCTGGGTGACCTTTTTAGGAGTAATCCCCAGTATAATGTTCCCAAATATGGGCATCCTCCTTAAGAGTAATCCCCTTCCATAATTCTCTTAACCTGGGATTCATTTTTAGGAGTAAGCCATAGTCTTAATGTTCCTAAATATGTGCATCCTACTTAGGAATAAGCCCCGAACATATTTCTATTAACCTGTGATTCCTTTTTAGGATTATGTCACAGTCTTAATGTTCCCTAAATATTGGCATCCTCCTTAAGATTGAGCCCCAGCCATAATTCTCTTAACCTAGGCTTCCTTTTCATGAGTAAGCCCTAGTCTTAAAGTTCCCAAATATGTGAATCCTTTTTAGGAGTAATCCCCAGCTATAATTCTCTTAACCTGGGCTTCTTTTTCAGGAGTAAACCCCAGTCTTAAAAGTTCCCAAATATGGGAATCCCCTTTTGGAGTAAGCCCCATCCATAATTCTCTTAACCTGGGATTCCTTTTCAAGAGTATGCCCCAGTCATAAAGTTCCCAAATATGGGAATCCTCCTTAGGAGTTTTCCCCACCCATAATTCTCTTAACCTGGGATTCCTTTTCAAGTGTAATCCCCAGTAATAAAGTTCCCATATATGGGAATCCTCCATAGGAGAAAGCCCCAACCATAATTCTCTTAACATGTGCTTCTTTTTCAAGAGTATGTCCCTATTTTAAAGTTCCCAAATATGGGAATCCTCCTTGGGAGTAAGACCCAACCATAATTCACTTAACATGGGATTCCTTTTTAGAGTTAATACCCAGTCATAAGGTTCCCATATATAGGAATCCAGTTTATGAGTAAGCCCACCCATAATTCTCTTAACCTGGGCTTCTTTTTCAGGAGTAATCCCATGTTTTAAATTTCCCAAATATGGGAATCCTCCATAGGAGTAAGCTGCAACCATAATTCTCTTAACATGGGCTTCCTTTTCATGAGTAATCACCAGTCTCAAATATGGGAATCCTTTTCATGAGTAATCCATAAGTTCCTTAACTCTTAAATTCTCTTAGCCTAGGCCTCCTCCTTTGTAGTTAAGCCCTAGTTTTCAAATCCCTTTTTACCAGGGCCTCCTTTTCAAGAGTAAGCCCTAGTATTAATTTCTCTTGATCAGTCATAATTCCTTTTGATCTAGGCTTCCTTCTTAGGACTAAAACCCAATCATAAGTCCCCTCTTAACATGGACATCTTCTTTAGAAATAAGACCCAATATTAGAGTATCCAAATCTCTATGATGCACATATACTTTTATGGACCATGTTCATGGATTTTTTCCTGGAAGTAAATCTTAATCCTAATGTATTTGGGAAGTCATACATACATATGCCCCCACATCATTGCATGGCATAATTTTATAGTTTCACAAATACCTCTTGTTTCTCAGATCGAGAATGAATCACGTGAGATTAGAGTGTAAAAGTAATCATGACATTTTTCTTTGAGCCATCAATCATGCATAAAAATCATACTGCCTTACTCAATCTACGTGGGTTCTGATTTCTTTTCCAAAACAACAGAATCATAAGTAGCCCATCTGCGGGTACGATCCCAACTCTGAAATAATCAATGTCCTTCTGAATGAAAATAAATTTCAAGTGCCCCACTGAGTGACATTAAAACCAGTATGGTCATCATAATGACCAATATATTTTTATGTATTGATGGATACCATTGACTATGAATCTCTATCAAATATAGATGATTCTCTATCGATGAAGAACCTCGAATCCATATAAAATATTCTCTAAATTTCCTACATATCAATCATTGATTGTCAGATCTAAAGTAAAGCTTGTTTTATACTAGGTAATGTAATAAGGATTCATGAACATATCTTAATTATATAAAGAGAGTCTAGGAGTAGACAATATTTCCCCTAAAAATGAGTGATGAGTCCGACCTCCCATCCTCTCGACCAATGGAAATTCCTAAGCCTCATCAGTTCACAACTAATGAGCTCCTACCTTTGGAAAGTATGTTCAAATGGAAATGGAATCATTTGATGTTTCCAGTTCTACAAATAAACCCATTAGAAACCGTTTAGTATGTTTGAATCCTAAATAAATGAGATCATTCCCAATTCTATACGAAACAAAAAATGGTGAAACCGACGTGAATCCTAAACCAAGTTAAAATGATGTTTTTCTTATTTGTTATGGCCCTATTTAAAACTCAATGAGAGGGCCAAAAAAACAATCAATAACATATTTTCTCATAAAAGATATGTATTGGCCGAACATATCTTGATTATGTCTGTTATATCAAACAAGATCTCTTTTCTAAGATTTTCTACATTACAAGAATGGCTTCTCTTAAGTTCACACCCGTGAATACATCTGCTGTGAAAACCTATGCTGCGAATGCCACTAGTGATACTCTTACAGGATCATCGTCTGCTCTGAGGATGACAACAACTACTCAGAGTCTTCAATGTTGGGAATCAAATGCGCTGGTTAAGGAGTACCATCAAAACGGTACTATTCCGACTCTGGAGGCCGCTCGACAAGCCCTCCAAGTCAATAATTCAACCTGGTCATCCGGACAGTGATGCCCAGTGATCAATAATTAGGTGGTGAAAACAAACATCTCCAACCGTTTCGGGTCATTATCCCCAGAAAACAATCACCATTCACTCCCATATTCTAAGGAGGTGAATGAGCAGATCCCTCAGGGCCATAATTTAAGGAGACAAGATTCCGTCCTGAGGGATCCCATCAACAAACACCACTAGACTTGTGCAGCAGTGCACCCTCAACATGATGAGTGTATCGACTCCAGGCATTCAGCTATGGTTTCTCGAACCTGAGTAGGAAAGACGAATCGCCAGAGTTGAAATCTGTTCAACAGTGAGCAGGTTCACATCTCTGCCATCTCCAGAGAATTCCACCTACCTAAAATGGTGGCAAGCAACGAGCAGGCACATACAGCTGTCCGTTTTAATTCCGCTATCCAGCAAACACGTCTGGAAGCATCACGCCAATCCCACCAGGAAATTCTGGCAGAGTACTTTAGGCTGGAACATACACCTATTTACACTTCATCATCTAGTCAACAGGATCGTCTGACTACATATGATGGATCTCATCAACCACATTCTGCAAAGTACAATCATCAGGCACATATACCTGCTTTTATTGATCAAGCCTACCAATATTATCGCTTGGTAGCACTCGGAGAAGCCAGTCAGAAAGCTCTGGCGACAAATAGGAGCCAGACTCCACTCTATGCCACTACACTTGAGTACTGTAAGGATTCACTGAAAGGAAAAGGATGACAAGAGAAGACACACACACCTACTGCAAGCACAGAATTGACTTTTTTCCCTATTATAGCAGCTGAATTCACCAAGAATATTCAATCAATGGTGAAATAGAAAAAGAAAATCTCTGCTCATATTCTGGATGCTTTCTAGGATATCATAACAGCTTCAGTAGAATCTCAAGGAAAGACACGTAAATATATCCCTACCAGTGGAGTGACACATCAAAAGTTCACTCCAGAACAGACATACACAACTATTCCAGTCCAAGAGGGTTGTGGGTGTACTCCCCCGTATTATACAGATAGCTTGGTCAGGCACATACACCTGGTTTGTGTGGAGATCAACTGCCTAACCAGGCCATCTCTCCTGATCAGGCATATACACCAGCTTAGAGTAGCCACTTTTTTCAATAAGTGGTTTCCAAGGAGAGTAAGAAGGCATCTAAGAAGAAGACCCACCCACCACAGTTAAGAGATCAAGAGAGAATCTATAACAAGTCCTTGCTTGATGCTGGAGTTCTTGAAGCCCTCAGACAGTTATCTATTTGAATCCACGATTCTACTCTCTCAGTTCCCAATAGTGGGAACATTAAATTCTGAAGGACTTCAATAGACACTTCCTCATGAAGGATTTCTTCATGGCAGTTCAGTCGAACTTGATGTTTCGTCTTCATAATAGAGCCACAGGAACTCTCTGTGTGGTCAGAAGTCCGAGGAGAAAGAGATATCATATTTTGTTGTAACCCACAATGGTGGTCCTCCCCATGATGATGAATATTTCTGTGAAAGTCATCTCCGCAGAAGTGATGCAAATTTCCCAGAAAATGCTCCAGTGGAAAATGTAGTGCTGAGAAATCCCTCTTATCTTGAAGTAATTGAAAATGTGAAACTAGTCATGTCTTTTGCTTCATCACTAGCAGGTGAAATACATTCTCAATCAGAAGATATCCCAGGGTGTATGTCATTCTCCGAACCACCCCTAAGTCATGAAACATCAAGTTTAATCAGTGATTTATGTACCAATATTTTTTAATCTGATTAAGCTACAAGGAAGCGCCAACTATGGTCAAATCAGGTAGAAGAATATTCTTTGAATGATAAAGAGGTAATGATGAACATGAGAAAAAAACTGGTGAAAGGTGAAGTGCCAGTCAGGTTTTGGCCTCTAGATGACCCTCAGTATGACATTGCAGAGATGTTAATGGAAGATGGAATTCATTATATTCATCTCAACAAATTGAAAACTCTTTGTCTGTTGAAAAAGATGTTATTATCTTATTATGAATATGAAAATCATGTTAAGATAATAGAAGGGTTGCAACGTCAGATTGATTTGGAGTCTCTATCAACCGCTCGATATCTGAAGGCTGCAAAGCAGTAGAGAGCCCTTCAACGTTCATACCCTGGCGCCCTAAGAAGATTGTGCTAGTTAATTTACAATGCCCCATCTGGTATTCATGTCAGAGGATGGGTTGTTCTCATCGGACTACATTTCACTGTGCTCTCTTGTCAGCAAAGCCCACCAAAAATGGTCTCATGCAATTTTATTGCCCGTGGCTGTACACAGTCAATAGATTTTGTTTGTAATCAAAATCTTTCCCAAGAACAGGACTCAACTAGTTCTTCTCATAATCAACAATACAGAAAAAATGTTTTTGAATTACTCATGCATCCTGCAAATGAGAATATTGAACATGCCTCTCGTATGGTGCAAGCACATTATTAAGTGAAAGAAGTGTCAGAAATCATCCAATGGTATTTTGAGCAGGGTGATAAAAGTGGATGTCTATTGATGCATCCAGCTAATTTTTGGACTATAGTCTGCAAAATCAAGAGATATTTTAAGAAAGTCTCAGACATATTATGTCAAGAGCCACCCCAGCTTTCCAAACTAGGGACTCTTTTAACCCAACCCTCGTAATCAACAAATAGGTTTCAAGGAGTTGAGCGAGAACAGACGGAAAAACCCCAGTCCACCGGACTGGAGACTATTTCAAATCATCAGTACCCTCGTCAGGGAAAGTTCGTCTTCTTTCGATTAGGGAAGAATCCAGAAGAGGAACGAAGAGACAAATTTTCAAGAGATTCTCTCCAAATTACGCTTTGCCAAGAAGTTCCTAAGGGATCAAATCAATAGAAGGCAATGTCTCGTCAGTGGTATGGCGGAAGAAAATATCATAGAAATTCTGATATAAGGGATATGATGTGTTATGAATCAATTAATTCCATCAATGTCGTTGATGTGGATCCACCAGATGAAACTCATTCAGAGGGATCAGATGAAGAGGTTCCCGCTCAGGAATTTGTATGCACAGACACAAATGAATAAGGTGTACTTACATGAAATCAAAGGCTTACCCAAAATTTGGGTGTTCCTTCAAGGAACCAACATCCCCCTCTACGAAAAAGAATTCAACAAGGGGAATGGAATGAACCAGGTTACATATCCTTCCTCTGGAGAAGGCCAATCGCTCTCACTAGAGCAAAGATTTGTGCAATAAGAGGAAGAAATGAATGAATTGAGGAGGATGAATATGGAACTACTTTAGGGTAGTATTATTCCTAAGCATGCTGGAGTCAGTCAGTCAAAGGAATTTGTTGTGGCTACTGAAATGGATCAAAAATATCCTTCCCTATCAGTACACCCACACAAGTCAACTCTTACAGGTCAAGTGCAACAACAATCGGTGGTGCTACCATCAGTTGCAGTACCAGCAACCATACCTGTCCAGACTCCAATTATTGCACCTTCACAAGACCAAGTTCAACCAGATGTTTCTCAATAGTTAATAACTACCATTGAGTAATTAACAGCTCGGATAGAGACTATAGAAGGTAAGTGTGCATAGGTTCAACTAGAAAAGAGAGCTTACCCTGAATGGGTAGATTCAATCTCTCCCCCATCATGTTTTGGGAACCATATATTCCCTATTTTCAGTGGATCCGGAGATCCTGAATAGCATTTGACACATTACGTTTCTTGTTGCAATCCTATGATGGGAACTCTGGAACAGCAAGAAGCAGTGAAACTCAGATTCATTATGAGAACCTTGCAAGGACCAGCTTTTTTTGTATTGAAACTTGCAAACCCGGTCAATTACCAAATGGGAAGATCTTTGCCAAAAATTCCTTCTTCAGTTCAGCTCAATATTTCCAAAGACAACAGTTTTTTATCTTACGAAATTTAAAAAAAAAGGAGAAAGAAAGGGTCTCAGATTTCATTGCTCGCTGGAAGGAATTAACATATTCCCTAAGCATAGCACTCCCTTAAGAAGAACCATTGCCAATCTTTTTGGCAAATCTGCGTGAAGAATTTAGCATGCCATTTGTCCCTATGAAATACACAAGAGGGTTTCGAGACCTTACTTCAATTGCTCAACAGATTGAAGATTCTCTTATAAAGACTAAGGGTAAAACTCATATAATTCCATCAGCTCTAGGAAGGAGAATGGTTAATGCAAAAACTATTATAGTTATGGTTAAACAAGCACCTTCACCTGCTTCTACATCAAAACCTTCATCTACTCAAAGGGATCCACCTCATGATCACCACAAACAGAGGTCATTTTGTCAAGACAATCAAAGAGATCAAAGACAGAAACAATTTGAGGATCTGAAGAGAAAAACATACTCTTTCCAAAATGAACAAGTTCTTGGTCACTTCATTTCGGCTCTGAAAAATAATTTTTTTAAATTGCCAAGGCCCAAGAGGCCAAATTAGGAAGGAGATGAAGACTATCCCAACTATTTCCCCTTTCATCAAATGTTGGGGCATCCCATCCAGTAGTGTTTTGTCTTCACTTACATCCTAAAAAAGATGTTGAACTCAGGACAAGTCAAACTAAAATGTTCATAAGCTCATGTAGCATGTGTTACTGCCACATTTCATGAGGAAGAAGGCAAATGGAAAGAAGTCAAATGAAAAATGTGTAGAAATATGATGATTGGATGGTCAGAAAAGAGATCAATCGAACTCATGCCATTATGCGAATGTAATTGAAGAAACCAGTTGTGCCTTCTTCAATGAATACCGCAGCAAAACCCTCTTTATCAGAGGAAAAATTCTCAAAGAAACGACATGATTCAACTAAAGAAAAAGAATAAGAAGAAGATGAGTATGTGTTAATGCCTAAGTTTTATTTGTCTCTGGAAGACTTCATGCCATCTTCTTCAAGTTCATGGGCAAAACCCCACCAAACAGGACAGCCTAAAAAGCCTAATCATGAAGAGTCTTCATCGGATGAAGAGTTGATTTGTGGTTCTGTTAATATAATTCAAGTAACTGATCCATATTCCAGTCGCAGTTTCGATTTTGATGTGCCCAAATTCCCTATATCAAATAGAGGAATCAAAGGAAGTTATAGAGGCTCAGGATACATGGGAAGACGTGGATCATTCATAGGCCACTATTCCAACTCTACCCCTTCTAGAATTGTGTATGCAGCATTAACATGTGGTAGAGCCCTTAAATGATCCCAATAAGAAAAAAAATGTTCTTCCACACAAGGTAGACTTAGCCCTAGCACAATTATTCTGGAAGATCGGTTGAAGTTTCCATCTTCTTTCTCCCAGCATGTAAATACACCTAATCGGTCTAATATTCCAATGCTAGGAGTATTACCAACTCCTATCCTGGTATGAGATTCATCAAATTCCAAAGAATCAACTTCCAAAGTGCCTGCTAAACCACATGTTCATGTTGGGAAATGCAGACCTTTGGATCAAAAGTATGATATATTGAATCACCTGGCCCAACTACCTGCTATGTTATCAATTCTGGATGGCTTTAATTTATCAATGTATCTTCAGGATGCACTCATCGAGGCATTGTTATGTCCTTAATAGTTTGAGACTAGAATTGCTGCAGCCGAAGTCTACCATGTAGAGAATAATCCTGTAGAATTTCATGAAGTAATATCTTTTACTGATGAAGATTAAGTTGATGTTCTGAATGGACATATTAGACCTTTGTACTTATCTGGAAAGGTAAATGGCATGGACATTCGAAGGGCATTCATTGGTAATGGTTAAAGAGTCAACCTCATGCCCATTCGTAGACTTCATCGATTGGGCCTCAGAGAATCTGATTTATCTCCTTCAACTATGATGTTACAAGGATATGATAAAAAAGAACAAGAACCACTGGGCGAAATTACACTCAGAACTATTTTTGGAGATCTTGTGTCCAATTCAGATTTCATGGTTGTTGATCAAGACTCATCCTTCCACATCTTTCTTGGAAGTCCTTGGCCACATCAACATGGGGATATCATTTCATCATACCATCAATTTCTCAAATATTGTTTCTATGGTCAATTTGGGACATTGAATGTTGATAAGGCCTCGATCAAAACATGTGAATCTCAATACATTGCGGCGAAATTCTATCACATGATGGGAAAGGAGGAATCTACTACAAAAGAGACTACTAAACTTAATGCTTCGTATGGTTTGGAAAATATTTCAGTAAACCTATTAGCACATGTGAGTACCGATTATGTGTTGCCTATAAGTCAAATTGACAGGGTACACCCAAATAAAAATACTATTATGGAAAGATCCATAATGTGAATTATGACAATAGAGCCAGACATCATGGGAGAAATTGGTGAGCCACCAAGCAATGATGAAATCTCAAATGGAGATGTCTTCATTTTGTATGCTGAAATCCAGAATGTCTATACATCACCAACCAGTCCAGAAGAAGATATAGAAATACCAGAGGTGAACAATGATGTCGATTTTAGATCCATCATCTCCTCTTTATTACCCATGGAAGACCCTTCATCATCAATTGGGATAGAAATGGAAGCTCTTCTTCCAGATATTGAAATTTTAACATCTCTTCTGATCATGGGAATTATGCTTCATCATCTACTATGAATGTAGAAATGGAAGAAATAACAAATGCTGAAGAAGAGGAGGAATATCTCAGAGATTCTCCTCCATCATTTGAAGAGGGGATCTCCACCACTATGGATGAACTCAAACAAATCTATCTGGGTTAAAAATAAGATCCACGCCACCACTTTAATCATTGTGGCCAAGACTCTTGAAGAGTAAGAGATGTATATTTATTTCTTAAAGGAAAATAAAGATATATTTTCATGGATCTATACAGAGATTCCAGGGCTTGATGATGATGTTGCCACACATCATTTGGGTTTTCCAGAAGAACATCGAGGATTCAAACAATCTGCTAGATGAACACACCAAACATATGTTTCCAAAATTGAGGCAGAAGTGGATAATATTATCAATGCTAACTTCGTCAAAGAAGTTCAGTATCCAAATTGGTTGGATAATATTGTCCCAGTGAAAAAGAAGAATGGGAAAATTTGATTTTTCATTTATTTTAGAGATCTTAATTGGAATTGTCCTAAGTATGATTTTCCAGTTCCGATTACAAATCTTTTAATCGATGCAACAGCTGGCTAAGAAGCACTTTCCTTCATGGATAGATATTCCAGATATAATCAAATCTGAATGGCTCTAGAAGATGAGGAATCTACAGCTTTCAGAGCCACTTAGGGTGTGTTTTGCTATCGGGTAATTCCCTTTGGCCTAAAGAATGCAGCCGCAACATATTAGTGTGCCATGCATCGTATCTTCAAACCCTTTCTAGGATAGTTTGTCGAATGTTATGTGGATAATTTGGTAGTCAAATCTAGGAAACGTTATAATCACTTGGCTGATTTTGATGTCATATTCCGCAAGCTTCGATAACATAATTTGAAGATAAACCCCTTAAAATGTTCTTTTGGGGTAACCACGGGGAAATTTCTCGGCTTTTTTGTACGCCATTATGGTATCAAAGTCGATCCTGAGAAGACAAAGTCAGTCCTTTTTATGTCACCTCCTAGAAATTTAAAAATATTGAGAATACTTCAAGGACACTTAGACTATATTCCGTGTTTAATCGCCAATTTGGCAGGCAAAAGCTTACCCTTCACCAAATTGATGAAGAAAGGATTCACTTACCATTGGACTAAAGAATGTCAAGAAGCATTCGATATTCTCAAGAAATACCTCTTGTGTCCATTGGTACTTATGCCACCTATTTAAGGAAGACCACTTATCCTCTATGTGACAGCTTTAGAGCGATCATTGGGTGCCTTTATTGCTCAAAAAATGATGGTGGAAATGAAAACATCCTATACTATCTCAATCGGACTATGCTTGAAGTAGAAACCTGATATTCAAGTATTGAGATGTGCTGCCTGGCATTATTCTTTGCAGTTCAGAAGTTAAGACACTACCTGCAACATCACGAGGTCCAATTGGTATCTCACAATAACCCACTGAAATTCATCCTTACACGTCCAGTGCTTACAGGACGTCTGACAAGGTGGGAAGTTATCTTGCAGCAATTTGATATTCAATATGTGTCTCAAAAGGAAATAAAGGGCCAATATCTGGCTAATTTCTTGCCTGAACTCCCTTCAGTGGAAGATACATCTTCAAATATTGAACTCCCTAACCAGGAAGTATTCTTTCTTTAAGAAATTCCTTAGGCATGGGCAATGTACTTCGATGGTGCTTCAAGAAGTCCAACAGGGAGGAAAATCAAAAATCCAAAATTCAACAAGTTTGGTTTATGAATTGTACACATTTCCCTGGAAAAGGCATTGCTACCTTATTCCTTATCATTATTTGGAGGTGGTACAAATAATGAAGGAGAATACCAAGCTCTTATCGCAGGATTAGAGTTGGCACTTCAAGAACAAGCGAATAACTTAAAGGTGAAAGGTGATTCAGACATAGTAATAAAATATGTCAATGGGGATTATGCCATCAGAAAAGAAGAACTAATCTCTTTGTATGATTACATCAGAGAGTTAATGGTGGAGATTCCATCAGAACTGACATTTTCCTATGTCCCAAGATTACAAAATGCCCAAGCTGATGCATTAGCTAATATAGCCACAGCTTTGGCAGATCCAAATCAAGATGAGACAACCATCATTATTGCCCACCATTGTACAATTTCACCTTATGTTCAAATCAGAACAGAGGAAATCAATGAAATTAGTCCCATTCCTGAACCATATGGTTATACTACAGGATGGATGATGCCTATCAGGGAATACCATCAAAATGGAACAATTCCACCTGATAGAGTTGAGAAAGAACAAATCCAGCAACGTGTGGTCAATTTTACACTTTATGATAGCCCAGATCACCAATAGTAAATTCTCTACAAGTGTGGTTTTAATGGAGTTCTCTTCGGATGCATTGATGGTGAAGAGACAATGGCTGTCATGAAAGAAGTACATACAGAAGTATGTGGTGCCCACCAGTCTAGACATAGACTGTCTGATTAGATTCAAAGGCTTGGATACTTTTAGCCTTCAATGATACAATATTATGTTGATTTCACAAAGAAGTGTCATTAATGCCAAGTGCATGCCAACTTCATTCATCAACCTCTAGAGTTTCATCATACATCTAAATAATCGTGGCCATTTTCCACATGGGGAATGGATGTGGTGGGACCATACCCTTCAGCTATGGCCAAGTATCTTAAGTATATTCTGAATACTACTGATTTGTTT
Source organism: Viscum album (assembly GCA_963277665.1). NCBI lineage: Eukaryota > Viridiplantae > Streptophyta > Magnoliopsida > Santalales > Viscaceae > Viscum > Viscum album. The sequence goes on from OY728145.1 coordinate 1,204,493,561, forward strand.
TCCAAATGGGCAGAGTAAATACCTCTCAAGGATGTCAGTTTAGGTGCATTGTTTGCTTTATCATTTCTACCTTCATTACCAGATTTGGTGTCCCTCATTACATATTGACGGAAAATGGCACCAACATCTGTTCGTCTGAGGAGAAGAAGTTGAATCAAGAATACAACATCAAATCCAATCATTCTTCTCATTATCATGTAGTGTCCAATGTCCAGATATAAGGTTTCAACAAGACTCTATCAAATATACTGCAAAATATGTTGGATAAAGATAAGAAGTCATGGCCTGAAAAACTCTTTCGTGATTTATGGACATATCAGACCACCACCCACACTGCAACACGAACAACTCCATATTCATTGGTATATAGAACCAAACCAGTCTTTCCAATTGAGGTTCAACTACCCTCGCCCAGGGTATCCATTTGGGATCAGTCATCAATAGATGAACAATCTAAAAAGCGATTGAATGAATTGGAATGGTTATATGAGAAAAGATTGTGCACCCTGCACCGCTTAGAAGTATATCAGAATCAAATAGCACGAGCATTCAAAAAAAATGTTCATCTTCATTCATTCGTTCATGGAGAGTTGGTATTAGTTCTTAGAAATCCAATGATACCAATAAAGAAACCTCCCAAGATTGAACCAAAGTTGGAGGGACCTTATTCAATACATAAGGTCTATTCCAATGGAGCTTATTCTTTAATCTCAATGGATGGAGAACTCATCACTACTCCAACCAATGCAACATTTCTGAAGAAGTATTTTTTATAAACACAAAATAAATTTTTGTGGTCCATACATATGACCTTAAACTATTTTCATTTCTTTCTTCCCACATGACATTAAACTGTGACGTCCTAACTACATGACTCTAATTTATATAAAAGACCCTTACATTCAGCAAGACATTAAACTGCATAATCAATGGTCCATGCATATGAACTTAAACTATTTGCAAGTCCCTTACGTCCTACAAGATGTTAATCTGCACAACCAATGGTCCATGCATATGACCTTAAACTATTCATATTTTTCCCAACATGACGATATACTGTATCATCCCTTTTTTCATCCAACATGATGTTAAGCGGTGAAAAATTCCCTAATACATCCAACATGATGTTAAATTGTGTTCTCATTTTTTCCTTATTGCATGACATTAAACTGAACAGTCCTCTTTTTGTCCAACATGATGTTAAACTATATTTTCCCCATCATCCTTACTACATGATGCTAAACTGTATAGAATGCCCTTTAATACGTCCTACATGACATTAAACATTACTTTGTCCCTACTACATGACATTAAACTATGCAACACCAACAGTCCTAACTACAAGACATTAAACTGCATAGTCCCCTTCATATGTCCTACATGACATTAAACTATGCATCGTTAGGGTTTTTGATAACTCTTGTTTCTCACACTGAGTATAAATCACATGAGGTTAGAGAAAACCTCAGCCATAACACTCTCTCAAGGCTATAAACCATGTGTAAGTCCCAACACTATTATTTTGGTCATTGTCCCCAAGAACAACTTCATCACAAATTGATTCCTTAATTGAACTACGCAGACATTGATCCTTGACATCTAGGCTGGGTACGTAGGCAACCTCCTAAGGTTCAAGCCCAAAACCAATCTATTCTCATAAGTTTACCTCCATCTTTTACGATGTTGATTCGTGAATCCACCCTCAGAATCAATATCTTTACATTGGTTCTCTTTCATCCTTACTATGTGACGTTAAACTGTAAAACATTTCCTTCCTGTATGACAATAAATTACAAAATTTGTTGATACCCTCACCTAAGAGGAAATCATAATTTACATAGATTTGCAATCATGTTATATTAAAACAAAAAAAATTATGTGCATATATGGAAATAACTGAACCTTTTATCTTGGGTTAAACCATCATTGCACAAAAGTCTCCTTTCACCCTTCACATGTACAAACCAAATTTGTACAGAGGGTATTTATAGAACTACGTGGGCTTGATTACCATCCTTATGGGATACGTAGGAACGTTAGAGTGTCCCTCTTGAATCCAGCCTCAAGTATTTTGGGTCTAACCCCAAATTTCACTTTCAGTGCTTTGTATGAAAAGTCCTCCTAAAAACACACACTGTGTATTTCTTATAATAGTCCGAGGTCTATAACCCTAAACCAAGATCTCCAGTAATTTTGTCCCACATGACATTAAACAGTAGTTCAAGAACTACGTATGGCTTGATTCCCTTCCTTATTGGATACAAATTGAAGTATAATATTTCAATTCAGGACCCATCTATGACATGATTATGGTTATCATTGATCTTTGTATCTCTGTATACATTGGACAATACCCATAATTATGTGTCTTAATACTAATCTTATATATTTTCATATCTTAAACCGCTTTTCCTAACATCTAATCTCAAAATATCCAAATTCTAGGAATTCTTTTGTCCTAACTATGAAGCACGTGCCCTTAGGCGGCCTTGCATAAGTATTTTACATAAACTACCTATCAGCCAAAAGATGCTATTATTTGAATATACAGCCAATGCCCTTAGGCATCCCTGCATAATTCAACAGCCAAATGGGTTTGTTAAATAGTGGTAACTTCATTCATGGGAGGAAAACCGCTTTTTTCATTATTTGTCTTAATGCCAATATATAGGGATCTGAAAATTAGCAATCCTTTACATATTTGTCCCATATTCCTTTTCATGATCTGAAAGTATTCAAGCCTATAGTTTATATTTTCCTTTCCTATGCTTGGGTCAGACCTTCGTAGGAGTAAAATTTATCCAATTCATAGAAAATCTTGATTGAAAATATCTTCTTCATATTCAGGTACCTCTTTCCATACAACAAACTATATACTTTGGAAAAGTTGAATCCCCATAAACTATCACTGGCTTCTTTGCAGTAGAAAAGTAAATTTCTGAGTGTTCTTTTTCCTAGCAATGCATCATGTTCCCTTAGGTGTCCTTCCATAAGTAGTCTACATAATAGACCTGTCAGCCAAAAGATGCTATTTATTTGACTATGCAGCCAATGCCCTTAGGTGGCCCTATATAATTAAACCACTTTTGGGGTTAGCTAAATAATGGTAACTTTATTATTGGGAACTAATTCTTCTAATTCCTTTTATCCTTTTTACATATCATTCCTCAGATTCAAATTTTCTTAAGTCATAGTTTACATATTTTCCCTCATACTTGAGTATGGTAATATATTTTTAGACGAATTGTCAAAGAATTAAGTCAATCCTAATTCATTCGGTCAAAACTATGTCAACCTTAAACATTAGCCTCTATATGTCCGATGTGCATGACATTAAACTGCCCACAAAAGACAAGGGAACTCTGAATAAATGTCAAGTTCTAGCTCACTAAACATACATTTTATATGATTTAGTTAATATTGAGAATTTAAAAGATTCAAGTCTTGTAGGGTTATTTATAATAATCCTAGAAAAAATCAAACTATACTTACTAGGCCCATTGGATAAGATAAGATTTAAAGCAGGTAGCAGGAAAATACATGCAAAAGTGATTGAAGATGAAATCATTTTTTCCATTTGATGCAAAATAATTAGAAGGAAATCCACAGACTAGAGTCTCTTCTCTTTTCTAAGAAATTACAAGAGGCTGTCAACATAAGTCTTCACATGATGAACAACATCCTGAGCTTCATCATAAGCTACTTGAAGTTCAGGCACCCAACAAACTTCAGACTTTTTAGCCTGATGGAGTTCTTTCTTAGCATCCGCAGTGGCTTTCATACCATTAGTTTGAGCTCCCTCAAGTGAATTATTGAGTTGGACAAGTTCCCCATTAAGAGAATCTAACTATTTCTAGAGGTGTATCTGTTGGACGACTTTGTCTTTGTTCTTATGATTTAGCTATTTCATCTTGGCAGCATAGTCAGCCTCAGCTCAGGATACTGCAGCCTAAAATTCACTGATGTTGGCTGACAACTTCAGCCTGGTCAGATCTTCATGACAATTATTCCCATGATCCCTTCTTAAAATGACCTGCTTCACCGCAGCATGGATCATTTCATATCCAAAACCGCCAAGTCATAGCATGATGAAAAGGGACGTCAATCGGGAAATATTTGATGGATGCTCTTCAAGAGTATCTTCAGATGTGATTTTCCATATGTTGTTCCATGCCTTGCGTTGTGAAAAGCTGAGCACCTTACGCACCTCTGGGTTTGATTCAACTTCATCATCACAAGGTTAATGTAATCTGTGATTAATTCACTTATGTAAGTTCCCTATTCTGCTCTTTACCCCCTAACCCTAGTTGCTTCCCCTTCTACTACTGTTTGGGAAGAAGCTGAAACCTCACCTCCAGATATAGCCACTACAATTGATGCACTTGCATAATTAATTGAAAGCTTTGGTTAATTTCAAAGGACAAAAAAGAATTCGTTGTCTTGCAAATTATGTAAAATCACAAATATTGTTATTCCTTACCCAACGGTAGATCAGCAACCTAATAAGGTTGTTCTCCATCATTCCTAGCTTCAACAGGATTTTCATGATAAGTTTGAGGAAGCTCTACTGGGTTTAACTCCACTTGTGCTAATGTCTCTACAATGGTAGGGTTTTCTCTACCCCCTTCAGGCATGGGTAGTTCATAAGCTTGCTCAGACAAGACTACATATTTGAACCAATCATGATTAGATATGTAATAAGTTGTTATTCTTAATAGGACGAAGGATAAAACTCACGTCCATAGTCTTTTAAATTACATGGTAATTTAACATGATTTATAAAATCTTCGAAAGATACACCATGTTCTATAATTTCATCTAATGTCTTCTCAGAATCCTAGTTAGTCTCACCAATGGGAGCATTTGATGAGTCTTCCTGGGGACCTTCATTCTATGGTCCCTGATCCTGGGCAACATCTTCGGATAAAATTGGCGGATCAGTTGCAATAGCTGCCAAAAGCTCTAATGCAGGGGTTGAACCTGAAATATCTCAGAATGTATGTCAGTCGATGATTCATTCAACATTTTATGAAGCATTGTTAACTTACCAGAAGCAGGTTTGTCCCTTCTATTATCAATTTTAGGAGGGATACTAGGAATAGATGCTGGCTCTTATCCAAGAGCAGGCAAGTCAGCCTGAATTTGCATTTCATCCACATCACCCTCCATGGTCCTCAAAGGAGTATCAGTCCATTCCCTCAGAGGGGAAATTGAAGAATCCACTGCAATCCACAGAAATATGAGCATACATTTCATGGGTATAGATTCATGATTATCGAAGGACTTACCATTACTAATGAAGAATGTGGAATTCTTCCTCTGATTCCTCTGCTTCTATAGATTTTTGGTAGTGTCGGCAGTCTCCCTTATTGGCACTTGAATTGAAAAATGGAAGGCCATGTCCAACTCCTCATTCATGGCCTGCTGTCCTGGGGATATCTCACCCAAATCACGACCAGATTTAGCAGAAGCCCAACGGTAGTACCACAAGGTCTATATTGTGGTGAAGGAACATCAGTAGTTCCTTTCATTGCAAGCTGTAGGAGGAAGAAAATAATTTCCTTAATTAAAAAATCATTGACTGAAATCAATTTTCAATGCAAATAAGGAATGAAAAACTTACGTCTTTAGGGGACACATTATCGTGCCACTCCTCATCAGTCTCCTCAGTGGCACCACGATCTATCATTTTCTTGACCTTCTTGGTGAATGGAATGGAATCGTCAGTTTCATATATGAGCATTTCCGGCTCTCTAATGTAAGCCCACACTTCATTGGGGTTATCTTAGTATTGGATATCTATAGAATCCACAAGATTCCTAATTATAGGGAGTTGTAGAGCCTCACACAAATCTAGCCTAGAAGTCTTAGTACCACAATATAGACTTTCCCATGTCTGGAAAGCCTCTGGTTATAGATATTCATTTTATGTACGGTAAGGCTGTGAGGAAGTTCCTATAATCTTCGACTTCAATTTCTTCCCAGCTTCTGCACCTATTGATAGAGAATAAGAAAATAAGACATATTGCTCTATAAAGTGATTGTGATTAAATTACCACAATGAAGTAACTGACTAGGAGTTGATGGAGTAGGTCTTTTGATTCTAACCAGAGGATTATATTGAGCACAAGGCCACTTTTCAACTTATTATTCCTCATCATACCCATCATGGGAATTATGTGAATCAGTCCCAGTGGAGGAATCTGACGAATTAGCTTCAGGTGGGGAAGCATCACCGTCACGAGGAAGGGTTTCTTTGTCTATAGTCCTCTTCCATTTCACCACCTGATAAACTGGGGGATTCAGCACCCCTTTAGGGTATGACGATATCCAGTGTTCGAAATACCATTAGTCAAGTTACATTCCACATTTTCAACTTGTAGATCAAATACCGCCGCAGTCTTCTCCCTTGACATCAGAAGCCACAGTTGTCGACTAACCATCAGATGTTGCTCTAACATGACATCTACTGGGGGAGATACAACAATCTGTTTCAGACACCTGAATTTACATGCAAATCTATATGGAGCATAGTCCACACATATAATGTCTCTGTCAATCCTAGAAACTAGAAAACCATCTATGCAAGATAGCATGTATGCCCTCAAACCCAAGTGGTTTGTTCCATCATCAACTAACCGCCTGGTTGGTGGATTTACATAGGGAAAGAAGTTGAATTCCTTAAACATGTTCAGCCTCACTTTCATGTCATAGGAATTATGATCTAATAGAGTAACTCCATAGAATGCTTCCACTGATGGTCTGAAAGAACTTCCAGTAATTTCTACTCTATTCTGTACATTATAAGTCTTGAAGTGAGTGGCGATCAATCCCCATAAAACTTGGAATAGTCCCACTATTCTTAAAGTTGATTTACATATGAATACATGAAGTAAACTCATGTGAATATTTGCAAAAATGGTGATAGCCAACCCAACCATTTTTCCATCACCCAACTTTTCCGCAATAATGAAGGTCCCAGGCCTGAGGCCTCCCTTCGAATCCCTGACTGTATAGAGATAAATGCTGAGCCACAAAGCCAGGAAGCCCGCCAGACGAGTCTTCTTTGAGATCCTTTGATTCACCTTATATCCTCATTTCTCAAACTATCATGCTTCTAGAGTTGGCCAGAATATGCCAGGATCACACCTCTTTTCAGGTTTTGGGAAGGTGGGAGGATGAGTGGGCCTCTTATCCTTGGATTTATTTTTCATTGATGCTTTATACTTCGGATCCTTATCCTTTTTCTCCTTCTCTTTTTTCTCAATAAGAAATATATTCATCCACTCCTCCGGATGAATATCCTTTCTAGAATGATTTAAGGAGGGCTATGAATTCTTGAGCATGTGGAAGATATTAAATAATTCTCGAGCGAAAGCAAGAGTCTTCTCTGAATCATTCCAAGTCACCTTGGGAGGAATGAATTCATAATACATGTCACCCAAAATTGGAGCCCCTGAGATCCTGTGGACATCCCACAGACTGATACCTGCTTCCCCATGATTCAGATAGAAAGAATTGGTTTCTAGGCTCCAGTGGCTGAGTATTTCCAGCACGAAGTTATCATGTCTGTATGCATATGTTTGCCCAACCCATAAAGCTTCATATATCGCCACTCCTTTCAAATCCTCGACAAACTCTACACAGGTTTGTCGCACCTAGTATTCCCACATCCAAGTTGTCTTCACACCTCCCCCAGGATGGAAGTCCCAACTTTTCCTCCAGCCTTTGTATTGATCCATCTGAGCATTTTGGATGATTGAATGATGAAAATGTGGTAGAAGCATAGGAAAATGAGGTTTCAGATCTGGCTTACAAGGGCTATGATGCATCATGTGGGCCTTCTCCCATATTCCAGCTTTTATAAATACTCCTCCACATGAGATATTTGCTGAAGCAAAGTTGGTGTAATTCTGAAACCAAAAAAATTGGAGATTGTTCTTTTCTTCTGGAATAGTTAATTCTCGTATAAGACCATAGCCATACAAAGGCAGATAATTTCATTGTGGGAAATCAATGTGATATTTCTTCAAATACATAGCCAAATCAGGAAGAGTGCTCTAACAGACAGTATAATAATCATGGCCAACGATATCGATCATATCATCAAGACTTTTTATTTCTAATTCATCAGTCGTTCCAATTCTTCTTGGATCCATTGAATCTACAAAAAAGATGAAATAATTAACACTTAAAAAGTTGATTTCTCATAAAATTTGTGAATGAATTTGAAAAAAATAGCAAAGGCATTAAGGAGAGAACGTTTAAACATGACACACAAGTGTGGATATGTCGTGCAAGTATAATGTTCCGCACAAGTATTTGGAACTCAAGTATCACCGTACAGGTCCAGATACCTTGACAGAATCACGAAAACAAAGGAAAAGAAGAAAAGGGAGAAACTTGTGCAGAAGAGATAACCTGCACAGTGAGAGCTGAAAAATCTGAAGTTTGGTGTAATGCGCGACAACTGAGTGCATATATATAAGCCATGCCGGCCACCAGCTCACCTACAGCCAGCATGCTCCAGCACTGCGTGAATCACACCTACGCGATGACAGCTACGTGGTGAACACCTGCGCGACTCTTTCCCTTTGGTGTTATTCTTTTCCTCAGAGTCACATCTATATTATTTCGAATCGAACTCAGTGGGGGAACTATTGTTGACACTCCTTTTTTTTGTCACATTGTTTAAAGGAATGGAAAAGGAAATGTCTTAGCACAAATTGATTTATCCTTTGAAGAAAACATAAAAAATCGACAAAGGAATGAAAAATGAGTCAAAGGACCATGGGCCGCTCAAGTTCCCTTACTATTGCTCAAGTGACTTGCACGCCCTGTTTGAAAACTATCCGGGGTCTTCTCCCATATATAAATACCCCCGATGGTCCCCCCATTTCAAGAGGAAGTTTTCTAAAATTCATATACAGAGCTCTGAATGCCCAAGTCTCTTCTTCAAGTCTTCCGAACACTTCTAAGGTAATTATTTACCTATAATGGAATGTCTAAACATGTGGATTAAGGTCTGAGTGTTAGATTTCCCTAACACTTGCGCACCTAAGTGTTTTACCCTTAAGGTAAATGGACACACTTGTGCGCCTACTTACCTACTCATTAAAACTTGCGCACCACTCTTCTGGAAGTACCTCAGGATAATTATAAAGGCTTTCAACAAGGATCGTCCAAGTATTACCCTACTAGTTATTAGTTACGCATGTACCCATGTGCCGCGTAGGTACACCTATGTGCCCAGTACTTGCACGCCAACTCAGTAACTGTGCGACTACCAGGACTTGCGCACCCTTTCAATTTTTGTGTTCCCTTCTTATCCATTTAACCCGTCTAATTCCATCCCACCTCACCTATTCAAGATTCAGTCTTCAAGACACTCTTCAAATCCATTGATGTCATGTTTTCATGATTGAAAATCTTATCTAAAAGGAATTTCATGGAACATCTCCCAAAACCTAATGATTTACACATATTTATGTCACTAATGTTAGAGAGTTCATTCATTCAACCTCATCCTTTAAGATGAGAGAATCCGTAACATGGGCCTCCTTTTCAGGAGTATGTATCAGTCCAAATTCTCATTAATATGGGCATCCTCCTTAGGAGTAAGCCCCAAGTCCTCATTAATTTGGGAATCCTTTCCAGAAGTAAGCCCCATATCCCCTAATATGGGCATCCTACTTAGGAGTAATCCTCAGTCATAAAGTCCCCTAACCTGAGCATCCTTTTTAAGAGTAAGCCCCAGTCATAAAGTTCCCAAATATGGGCATCCTACATAGGAGTGAGCCCTAGCCATAATTCTCTTAACATGGGATTCCTTTTTAAGAGTAAGCCCCAATCTTAAAGTTCCCAAATATGGGAATTCTCTTTAAGAGTAAGCCCCAACCATAATTATCTTTACCTGGGCTTCCTTTTTAGTAGTAAGCCCCAGTCATAAAGTTCCCAAATATGGGCATCCTGTTTAGGAGTAATCCCGAGCCATAATTCTCTTAACCTGGACTTCCTTTTCGGGAGTAATCCCCAGTCTTAAAGTTCCCAAATATGGGCATCCTCCTTAGGAGTAAGACCCAACCATAATTCTATTAACATGGGCTTCCGTTTCAAGAGTAATCCCTAGTCTTAAAGTTTCCAAATATGGGCATCCTCCTTAAGAGTGAGCCCCAGACATAATTCTCCTAACATGGGCTTCCTTTTCAGGAGTAAGCCCTAGTAATAATGTTCCCAAATATGGTCATCCTCCTTAAGAGTAAGCCCCAGTCATAATTCTCTTAACGTGGGCTTCCTTTTCAGGAGTAATCCCCAGTCATAATGTTCCAAAATATGGGCTTCCTCCTTATGAGTAAGCCCCATCCATAATTCTCTTAACCTAGGCTTCATTTTCAGGAGTAAGCCACAGTCTTAAAGTTCCCAAATATGGGAATCCTCCTTAGGAGTAAGCCCCAGCCATAATTATCTTATCATGGGCTTCATTTTCAGGAGTAAACACCAGTCTTAATGTTCCAAAATATGGGAATCCTCCTTAGGAGTAAGTCCCAGCCATAATTCTCTTAACCTGGGCTTCCTTTTCAAGAGTAAGCCCCAGTCATAAAGTTCCTAAATATGTGAATCCTACTTAAGAGTAAGCCCCAACCATAATTTTCTTAAACTGGGCTTCCTTTTCAAGAGTAATCCAAATTATTAATGTTCCCAGATATGGGAATCTTCCTTTAGAGTAAGCCCCATCCATAATTCTTTTAACATGGCCCTCTTTTTCAAGAGTATGCCCCAGTCTTAATGTTCCCAAATATGGGCATCGTCCTTAGGAGTAAACCCCAGCCATAATTATCATAACTTGGACCTCCATTTCAGGAGTATGTCCTAGTCTCAAATATGGGCATCCTTTTCATGAGTAAACCCTAAGTCACTTAATTATAAAAATCCCTTAACCTGGGCCTCCTCTTAGGAGTTAAGCCACATTTTTCAAATCCCTTTTAACCTGGGCCTCCTTTTCAGGTGTAAGACCCATTCATAATTTCTCTTGACCAGTCATAATTCTTTTTGATCTGGGCTTCCTTCTTAGGAGTAAAACCCAATAATAAGTCCCCTCCTAACTTGTGCATCTACGTTAGGAATAATCCCTAAGATTAGAGTATCCAAATCTCTATGAAGAACATTTACCTTTATGTACCATTTTCATGGATTTCTTCCCAGATGTAAATCATAATCCTCATCTATTTGGGCAGTCATACATACATAAGCCCCACATCATTGCTTGGAAAAATTGTCTGGTTTCATAAATACCTCTTGTTTCTCACATCAAGAATGACTCATGTGAGCTTAGAGTGTTAAAGTAATCATGAAATTTTTCTTGGAGCCATCAATCATTCATAAACATCAAACTCCCTTACTAAGACTATGTGGGTTATGATTCCTTTTCCAAAACAGAGGATACTGAGGTAGCCCATCTGCTGGTATGATCCCAACTCAAAAATAATCAATGTCCTTCTGAAAGACAATAAGCATCAAGTGCCCCACTGGGTGTCTTTAAAAACAGTATATCAATCATAATGACCAAGAGAGTTTTATGTATTGAAGGATACCATTGACTAAGAATCTCTAACAAACATAAATGATTCTCTATCGATGAAGAACCTTGATTACATATAAAATATTCTCTAAATTTCCTATATATCAATCATTGATTATAAGATCTAAAGGAATGCTCATTTTATACTTGGTAATGTAATGATGATTCACGAACATAACTGAAATCTATAAAGAGAGTCCCAGAGTAGACAATAATTCTCCTTAAAAAGTTTTGATGAGTATGAACTCCCATCCCCTCGACCAATGCAAATTCCTAAGCCTCATCAGTTCACAACTAATGAGAACCTACCATTGGAATATAGGTTCAAATGGATATAGAATCATGGGATGTTTTAGGTTCTATAAATAAACCTGTTAGAAACCGTTTGGAATGTTTGAATCCTAAATCAATGAGATATTTCCCAATTCTTGAGGAAACAAAAAATTTGTTGACGCTCCTTTTTCGTAACATTGTTTAAATGAATGGTAATGGAAATGACTTAGCACAAATTGATTCATCATTTGAAGAAAACATCAAAAATCGATAAAAGGAATGAAAAAGGAGTCAAACGGCCTTGGGTCACGCATGTTCCATTACTGTTGCGCAAGTACACTTGCGCGCCGCCTAATGGCCGCACAAGTGACTGGAAAACCATCTTTGAAAACGTCCTGGGCTCTTCTCCAGCCTGTTAATACCCTCAGTGGGCCCCCCATTACAAGTGGAATTTTTCAAGAATTCAGATACAGATCTCTGAATGCCCATGTCTCTTCTTCAAGCCTTCTGAACACTTCAATGGTAATTAATTACCTAGAATAGAAGGTCCAAAAAAATAGGAATAAGGTCTTTGTGTTAGAATTCACTAACACTTGCACAACTAAGTGTTTTACCCTTAAGGAAAATGGACACACTTGCACGCCTCCTTACCTACTTCATGAAACTTGTGCACCGCTCTTCTAGAAGTACCTCATGATAATTCAAAATGCTATCATCAAGGATCGTCGATGTATTACCCTACTAGTTATTAGTCACACAAGTACCCATGTTCCACGCAGGTATACATGCGCAGCCGGTACATGCGCGCCCACTCAGTACCTGCACGCCTGCCAGGACTTGCGCGCCCTTTCTATTTTTGTGTTCCCTTCATATCCATTTAACCCCTTATGCCATCCCACCTCTCCGATTCAAGATTCAGTCTTCAAGTCACTCTATAAATCAATTTATGGCATGTTTTATTGATTGACATCCTTATCTGAAAATAATTATGTGGAACATCTCTCAATACATTGTGATTTACACATCTTTATGTCACTAAAGTTAGTGAGTTCATTCATTCAACATCATCCTTTAAGATAACAGAAGCCTTAACTAGGGCCTCCTTTTTAGGAGTAAGCCTAATTCCAAATGATCATTTACATGGGTATCCTTCTTAGAATTAATCCCCATGTCCTCATTAATTTCGGCATCCTTTTCAGGAGTAATCCCCAAGTCCCCTAATCTGGGCATCCTCGTTAGGAGTAATCCCTAGTCATAATGTCCCCTAACCTGGGAATCCTTTTCAGGAGTAAGCCCCAGTCTTAAAGTTCCCAAATATGGGCATCCTTCTTAGGATTAAGTCCCAGCCAGAATTCTCTTAACCTGGGCTTCCTTTTCAGTAATAAGACCTAGTATTAAAGTTCCAAAATATGGGCATCCTCTTTTGGAGTAAGACCCTGCCATAATTCTCTAAACCTGGGCTTCCTTTTCAGGAGTAATCTCTAGTCATAAAGTTCCCAAATATGGTCATCCTCTTTAGGAGTAATCCCCATAAATAATTCTCTTATCCTAGGATTCCTTTTCAAAAGTAAGCCCCAGTCTTAAGGATCCCAAATATGGGCATCCTCCATAGGAGTAATCCCCAACCATAATTCTCTTAACCTGGGATTCCTTTTTATGAGTATGCTCCAGTCTTAATGTTCCCAAATATAGGCATCATCCTTAGAAGTATGCCATAGCCATAATTCTCTTAACCTGGGCTTCCTTTTTAAGAGTAAGCCCCAGTCTTAATGTTCCCAAATATGGGCATCCTCCTTAGGATTAAGTCCCAACAATAATTCACTTAACATGGGATTCTTTTCAAGAGTAATCCCCATTAATAAAGTTCCCAAATATGGGCATCCTTCTTAAGAGTAAGCCCCATCCATAATTATCTTAACTTGGGATTCCTTTTAATGAGTAAGCCATAGACTTAAAGTTCCCTAATATGGGCATCCTCTTTAAGAGTAAGCCCCAACCATAATTCTCTTAACCTGGAATTTTTTTTAAGAGTAAGACCTACGCTTAAAGTTCCCAAATATGGGAATCCTCATTAGGAGTAATCCCCATCCATAATTCTATTAACATGGGATTACTTTTGAAGAGTAATCCCCAGTCTTAAAGATAAAAAATATGGGAATCCTATTTAAGAGTAAGCCCCATCCATAATTCTCTTAACCCGGGCTTCCTTTGTAGGAGTAATACCTAGTCTTAAAGTTAAAAAATATGGAAATCCTACTTAGGAGTAAGACCCAGTCATAATTCTCTTAACCTAGGATTCCTTTTCAAGACTATGCCCTAGTCTTAAAGATACCAAATATGGGCATCCTTTTTAGGAGTAATCCCCAGCCATAATTCTCTTAACTTGGGCCTCCTTTTCAGGAGTAAGTCCTAGTATCAAATATGGGAATCCTTTTTAGGGGTAAGCCCCTAGTCTGTTAATTATAAAATTCCCTTAATCTGGGCCTTCTCCTTAGGAGTTAATCCCCTATTTTCAAATCAATTTTAACATGGGCCTCCAATTCGAGAGTAAGCCCCAGTCTTAATTTCACTTGACCAGTGATAATTCATTTTGATCTGGGCATCCTTCTCCGGAGTAAAACCCAATCATAAGTCATCTACAATCTTTGGCTTCTCCCTTAGTAATAAGCCCCATGATTAGTGTATCCAAATCTCTATGAAGCACAAATACCATTATGGACCTTGTTCATGGATTTCTTCCCTAATGTAAATCTTAATCCTCATCTATTTGGGAAGTCATACATACATAAGCCCTACATCATTGCATTTCAGAATTGTTTGGTTTCACCAATACCACTTTTTTCTCACATCGAGCATGCCCCACATGAGCTTAGAGAGTAAAAGTAATCATGACATTTTTCTTTGAGCCATCAATCATGCATAAACATCATACTCCCTTACTCAAAATATGTGGGTTCTGATTCTTTTTACAAAACAAAGGATACGTAGGTATCCCATCTGTGGGAACGATACCAACTATGAAATAATCAATGTCCTTCAGAATGACAATAAACTTCAAGTGCCCCACTGATTGGCTTTAAAACCAATGTGGTCATCATAATAACCAATATATTATTATGTATTGAAGGATACCATTGAATAAGAATATCTAACAAATACAGATGATTCTCTATCGATGAAGAACCTCGAATACATATTAAATATTCTTTAAATTTCCTAAATATCAATCATTGATTGTCAGATATAAAGGAAAGCACATTTTATACATGGTAATGTAATAAGGATTCACGAGCATAACTTAAATATATAAAGAGAGTCCCAGAGTAGATAATAATTCCCCTCAAAATGGTGTGATGAGTCCGAACTTCCATCCTCTAAACCAATTCAAATTCCTAACCTCATCAGTTCATAACTAATGAGAAACTACCTTCGGAAAGTAGGTTCAAATGGATATGGAATCATTGGATGTTTTCGGTTCTACGAATAATCCCGTTAGAAACTGTTTGGAATTTTTCAATACTAAATCAATGAGATCATCTCCAATTCTAGAGGAAACAATATAAAAATTCATTTAATTTTAATTTATATAAAATTTATTCATAAACACATTACATATTAAATTAAATTATTCTGTAAAATATCTCTATTTCTTATATTATAACAAAAAATGTAAATATTATCATATTTAAAAATTGAAATAGATGAAATGAATTGAAAATTTAGATTCAAAATGTCGATATTATATAATATGGGTAATATTATATTTTTTGAAATAAATTAATTGAGATAGTAAATATTTAATCAATGCTAATAAGGTAAAAATGTTTAATTTAATTTTGCTTAGATTATTCAAAAATAACATGTAGCATGTAACTTTAAACAGATCTGTTATAGGTGTTAAATTCAATTCAAATTTTCGACCTAAAAATCATCACATAACACACCTAACTACCATTTTATTCCATCTGTACCCATATCCTATCATTAGTTTCCAATGAAATTTCCCTCTTTTCACCTATAAAAATATCTCACTCTAAGGCCTACTTATTGTAATGGATCGAGTCATTATATCTCAATCATTTTTAACTATTGGGTGTTGGAGGTTCTTAGAGGAGGTTTTGAGAATTTTGGATGGTAATTGGTGGGAATGTGTGTTACACTACCAAAAATGTTAAGGTTACGGCATGGAAGGATGTATTTCACTATTTAAATGGTATCTATGGTGTTTTAGATCTTCACTATGACATAGTGGATCTCATAGAAGGAACACAATTGTTTTCTTTTCTAAAATTCAATCATCATGGATGTAGTTTTTAGCATTGTACCTTACCTAGGGTTGAGAACTAAAACACGGATAAAGTTGTATGTGAAGTGGTCTATCGTACTATGTTGAAGAATCCCATTTTTCATCCAGTTATGTGGCGTAATCCAACGGGCTTCACTGTGGTATTTAAAATAAATTTTTTCCTAGAAGTACCACAACATCCCTTCGAACAATCTTTTCTCCCACATTATTCATTCAAACCCTATGACCCCCAAGGTAGTTATTTTGAATAATTTGAACCCCCTTTTGATAAAGGGGTCATTCCAAACTTCAAGATAGCTGTATGGGGTGATCCAAGGTAAGTTATTCCAATTTTCTAGTTATTCATCTCTATTTTATATCATAATATCTAATTAATTCCTTCCATGTTATGAATGAAATGAAACATTGTTTGAATGGGGATTTTTGGTTTTCCATTCCATTCTTGTCATGATGAACTCAGGGGATAATACTTCCTTACAAGAGAGGTGATCAGAGATCTACAATATTAGACTATTCTTCTGCCCAATACAATGATGATTTTTGAGGTAGGGGATTCATTAATTATCCTTTACTTTATTTACAATCATTATATTACAATGGTTTATCCATCCTAATCAGTTCAAATAATCCTAATAAATATTATATGATATTATAAAAATAATGGGAAGTGAGAACTTGTTTTTGTTTTATATAATGAAATAGTTTGACTCTTATTTTTCAAGTTAGTGTAATATATATCCTAATTACTATTAAATTTTTTAAGGATTTGTATAGAATTTTTATGTTAATTTAATTTGATAAATAACATAGATCAGTAAATATATAATTTATTTCCATATGAACATAGAGTAGAATGTATAAAAATATGGTGGTTTTTATAATTTGACGTTAATAAAATTACTACATGTATAAATGTGTAAGTAAAATATTTTCTTCCATGAGTAAATGTAATTGATTAATAAAATGTATCTATAATTCGAGTAAATTTTGAATAGAAAGAAAGACATGTAAATTTGGAATTTCTCATCACATAGTTTTAAAAAAACTGGATTAATTCTACTAAAATTTTATCATAAGTGAGATAGCTTAATTTAGATAATTGTTTTCTTATCAAATTGTTATAACCTATGAATAATGAATCTATTAAATCATCATGTATCACAAACACAAATTTTTAGGAAAAATATAATTATTTGAATTAAAGAGTTCTCATTTTTTATGAAACCAAGATGCCTTGTCTTTGGGGATGAGATTACCTGTTTTCTTGTGAAGTCTAAATGCCTTATTTTTTGACGTAGATTTCCCTTTTGAATATGTATTTTTGCCTACTTTATTTTCATGTTCTATAGATGTGAATTTCTTATGTGATTTTTATGATCATTGGATGTCTAAGCACGGGATGGTTGATGAGATATGTGTGGGTAGGCCTAAGGTTGTGGCGGGAGTAAACTCATATGAGAGAGATATTCATGTCAATATGCATTTGGTTATAATGGTTAAAACTATAGACGATGTAATGGGTAAAATATGAAATTACTTATCATTTCACTTAATTTGGATTCTTTATAGACAATTAATATGTTAAATGTTAGATTTTATGTTTTCTTATTTTATCTGCATTTATTTCCCATCTACACAAGGTAGCTAGATATGCTTGATTGTATGTGTTGATAGTATCTTAGGATTGTTTTTCTTAGAGATCCAAGAATTATTGAATTGTTTTAATGTTTAATATATTATTAACCCATAGAGTTTTTTATGACTGGAATATGAATGTTAATGTTAAATATTGTGTATTAGTGCTCTTTGTTGGGTAATGAATGGAAGGAATGGAGTAGGTGTGTATGGTTTATGTATTTCATTCAAAGTAATGATAACTAATGGAAAAATAATTATTTAATGCAATTTGATACGATAATATAAAATAACCAAATTAATGTTACTACTTTAATGGAAGTGTGTATATAGATTTTTTAGTCCCTAGTAACGGGAGTCAGATGACTGATTGATGATAATTGTAGTGGAGCATAGGACTGGGTCATTCCCTTAGTGAGTTTTTTGATATATTATTTCTTATATGTTTTGTGATTTCATACTTTAACCTAAATATGTTAATTATGGTGACTAACACATTGTGGACTCAGGGATGGTATTTTCCCCAATATCTCAGTGGGATGTTGGATGGAATACTACCCCCTCTAATCCCACACTATTCTCTTTATATTATTTTATGTGGGTATGCATGGTGGTGAGTTTCCATAAATATTGGTTTTGAGGGTTATGGTAAATTTTAATTATTTCACATGAAGGTATCCCTAGATACAGTATTGAAAGTATTATTTTAGGTTTGATATGAATAGGTTTGATTGATTGAGGTACATTACATGGTATAATGAAAATTATTTGTTGAGGAATAATACTAGAAGTGTGAAAAACATCATACATGATGTGGTGACTAAGAAAACTACTTGGTCACTATATAGATATTTGATATGGGATGAGGATATAATTTTATGTATTAGATATATGATTTTGACACTTAGCCAAGATGTCTTTAGGCTATCTTCTTTTGTAGAAAGATAGATTTAGACGTCCGATAATGAGTGGAAAACTAGTGGGGAAGAAAGTCCATGGTACCCCAGATGTTCCATTACTATAATATATAATCCGTTTTATGTGATACTTATTAAGAGTTGTCCATGTTGAGGATGGGAACATAGTATACCTATTCAGGTGATAAGTTAGTTTCACTCTTTTTCACTATACTTTATCATAATTTACATATATTTTGTACAAGTGGATTTTGGGAGGACCCTAATGAGTATATTTTTATGCTCACCCAATGAATATATAATTTTTTTAAAGTTATAATGACATTATTGTAGATCAATCTGTATATTATAATCTTTTTGTTTTGTTGTTATTTATTAGGCTTTGTTGTCACTACCGAGTTCACCTATTTGGTACTTGAAGTTTCCCCTTCAGTTGACATAGTATTTTATACCAAAACATGTATGGACATGAAATTCCATTTAATTTTATATGAATTTGTTTATTGGAATATCTATATAATCTATCTCTTATTCATGCTACCTTAGACGATAATTCCTCCCAAATGTATGTATGATATATCCTCGATGCTAGTATCCAACATGGGGCCTACTAGAGGCAGCACTTGGGTGGTTACTATCCTCCTTCTCTCATTTTTGTCCAAATTGTGTTACACATTAGGGTAGGGGGTCATGACATAGTGGTATAAAAGGATCATGTTTGAGAGAAGGGATGAATTTTGGAGTAAAGAGTAGGGAAGACAACATGGGTTGGTAGGGAAACAACATCAACTATGTTTAGTAAGTAATGTAAATAATGGAGACTAGTGGAGACATTGTAATTTAGGCCCCATCTAATCTAATTCATGGAAATTTAATTTTACTATGCATACTAAATGAAGTGATTCTAGTTGTGGGTTAGATTCCTATTAAATTATCATGCAACAGTCATCCTTCCACCTTGATTTTAAATTTTTAGACATTTGGATGAGTTTAACATAAAATGAATAAATGACTTTATTAATTAATTAATATTTTTTATTTTATAATCCATGTTTATGGTCCACTAATGATTTGTTCTTATTGTATGAATGGCTCTAGTCCAATGTCCTTTTCTGGTTTTCACTAATGATATTCAATATGATGTTCTAGCTAATCATCTTAGAGAAATGTTCGGCGATGATGACATATTGATGAGGAAACATAAGCAGTGTTACTAACAGAGTCTATAAGATTATGAGGGATTTGTTTTGAATTAAGTGACATGATACACGATGGCAGTTTTTTAGATATATTTTTGTCCTATCTATTTCAGAGAGTATAAATTGGATTCATTGTTTGTGGCGATGTTGTGTGTAGTATTGGAGTAGTGGTGGATCTTGTTTCTCAGTGTTTGCAAGGACTCATCAGTCTCATCGGAGATGTTTTGAGACTAGTTTCATGAATAGTTCCTTTCTTTGATTGTGAAGGAGTTTAATCTCAATATGCATCTTACCAATCAATTGAGGAGTTTCATGGGGTGAAATTTAATTATCCATTTCATGTCCTTCATTGATATGATCTAGTCCTATTTCTAAATGTAGAGTGTATGGAGATGAATTTTGTAAAGTATTTACATATAGAGATCAGGAATTGGGTTGACCCTTCCATATTATATAATTTTCTAAATGTGCTGGTGAGAGCAGTGTTTTTTGAGTGGATGTTGTCCAAAACTATATTTTCATGAGAGGGGAGTTCCTAGGATTCTTCATGAAGAAGATATGTTTTCTTGAGTAACCAGTTTTCAAGATATAAATGTTTTCATAGATTTAGGGGTACATCACAACCCTCATCATATCATATCTATGGGGGTGGTGTCTCACAAATATATATCAAGGAATAATATGAAAGATTTTATTTAAGAGGAGGAGGTCATCATTTTTTAGGGTAACCAAACATTCTGAGTAGATAGTGTACACAAGGTAATCCTCTTCATGATCCTATGTTGAGATAGTTTCAACAGAGGTGGTAGTTGCAGGGTTATCACATAATGGATTAGTAGATTATAGATGGGATAGGTCAATGATAGACCAATGATGCTCTTAACACTTAAAGAGAAGAGATAATTTCTAGATGTGGTCATCATCAGGGTTATAGAGGATTCCACAATAGTAATAATCAATTTCATGCTTTAGAATTTTCAGTTCAATGTGGGATAGACATTGTTCGAGGTAATTTTCCTTTTTTTCTACATGGGGTGATTTTTTTATTTAGGATAGAAACACTCCTTCATATATCCCACCTTATTCTAGGAATTGGGAATTTATGTGGAGAGTATTATTTGTATGACTTCTGTAGAAATTATAACTAAGTGATAGGGAAGCACCACTCACTAATACAATTCATATGTTAATGCATAAATCCATACTAAATTATCCTTGGAATGGATTTTCTATATTATGTGAATGAAATTGTGGTTTTCAATAAGATGTGGTTTGTGTTCAATGATGTTGATGGAGAGACAATAATGATCATTGGTGATTGAGTCCTATAGATGGGTTAAGGGAATACTTCATGTTTATCTTTATTTATTGTAGATATGATAACAAGTTCATTGGATTTTCACGAAATGTTGTTTCATAGGGTTTTGGAAGAGTATCCTAATGTTTTCACTAATAAGGTTGTATTATCTCCCCCTCAATGTGAGATCTGGTATGGGATAGATCTATAGTCAGGTGTTTCACCTATATCGATGTATCCATAAAGGATGATGCCTTTTGAGTTGTGAGATATGCATGTACATCTCAATGTTCTATTTTAGTAGGGTTCTTTTAGCTGAGTGTATCACATTGGGGTGGAAATGTACTTTCGTGAGAAATGAAGCTAGTATTTTGTGTCTTTTTATTCAATATCATAGATTAAATTACGTAATATTGTAGAACAACCACCCTCTTATATGGATTTATGATTTATTTGATCAAATAAATGGAGAAAATCAGATCACGATGATTGATCTGTGGTTGGTGTTGTTGGATTTGGTTCCCTTGAACAACCTACTTTATACTTTATATTACTTCAATATTCAAAAAATTGAATATAATTATAAATAACGAAGCACAAATTAATTTTTTTTCTATATAACAATGAAGTGATAATGGACATGAACATTTTCTTCATTGAAAATGTCATATAAGTTCCCCACTATTTGAAAACCATGATATACTATAGTTTTATCACTTAAATATATTTATGTGATTAGATAATGGGCAAGGATAGAAAATGAGGTATATTGACTGTGAAGTGTGGGAACTTGTAAGAAGATGTGGATTATTATCATAATGTTTTCACATGGAAATCTCCATGGTGGGAGATTATGAGAACATCCCTACCAATAGAAATTCTACATCTTCTACTATCATCAAATATTCATATATGAAAGTGTTTTTAACGGTCCTTATAATTTCATATTATCATAGATCCATTTCATGAATCATGCACCTAGATTTATAACCAATCCCATCAAGAAATATATTAGAGTGGATTATGGTATGTTAAATTCATCGCGATTTACATATCCTTAGTGAGTAATTCGAGGAAGGAGTTTTCCCCTCAATATCTGTGTTAGTTGATATCTAGACCCTTGGATAAGAATAAAACCATTACATTAAATACCATGGACAGAGTGTCATGGAGTTTATATCAAATAGTGCACGAAATATGTATTGATCAGATATGTTGGTTACATATATGTGAAACCTACTTGATGAGATATTTTGAAAAAGGTATTTTATTACACAGTGAGTGCTTGTATGTGGTTGTAATTGTTGGGACATTAATTACTTTATCTAGGTTGCTTTTACACTTTTCTGGTTAGTAATATTAGACTTCATTAATGATCACCTAATTCCAATGAGAATGAATCTTTGATAATCCCGAACTAGGTGTTTTTTCATCACAATTAAATTCAATTTGAATTTAATTATCAGGATAAATATTATTCTCAAGATTCAAAAAAAAATTAATGTTTTTTTATCATGTAAATTAAATAAATATTTATTCACTAAAATTTTAATAAATATATATAAAATTATTTTATTTTATATTTAATAAATATATATTTAATAATTGTGAATAAATTATTTATTTAAGAGATTAATCTATTTAATTCATGTATTAAATAAACTACATTGGAGTTACAATAGACGACGACTGAGTTGAGAAAAAAATTTAATTTACAAGTTCTATGAATAATACTTTTTAAATACCCTATTCATGTTCTTCTACCCTAGTAGTGGAAAAAGATAAAATTAAGCCTAAAAGAGATATGTTAAAGATTATTCGTATGTGTTATGTCTAATATTATCAACAATGATCAGAAATTTTATGATTCAACATTATAACATTGATTCATACTACATTATTACATATCTT
Organism: Viscum album; assembly: GCA_963277665.1. Taxonomy (NCBI): domain Eukaryota; kingdom Viridiplantae; phylum Streptophyta; class Magnoliopsida; order Santalales; family Viscaceae; genus Viscum; species Viscum album. The sequence goes on from OY728145.1 coordinate 1,204,516,677, forward strand.
CATGATCTTTAGAAAGGGATGTAAATGTTTGAAATAAATAAGATCTCAATGCACTATATAGGTGTAAACTAGAAGATCTCAATCCAGCTACTGATTATGATTTCATATTATTGGGGTATACTAATCAATTGGAAGAATTGGGCATCCACATGGATAATAAATATCCCTTAATATAATTTAACTATTATTACCACCAAAATTGTCAATAGTTTTCAAAACCCAAATAAACTAAATGGAAAATTCACTCAGGTATCATTATTCAACACATCACCATATTGATAAGGATTGGTTGAAACCTATTTATCCAACCCTTATGATGAAAATTTTGATATAAGGCCCCATTCTTAAACCTTACTTAATCTTGAGTTATTACAAGATTACACATTGGGGATCTTTTCAGGTTTAGAGTTTTAGAGAAATAGATCATAAAACATGTATTACATCCCACATTTAAACAATGTGGTTACAATAAAATATATTATTCATTTGTCCCATCAACGGAATCATATTGAAAATAAAACATGGATTCCTTCTTGACACTTCCTTGACACTATCATCTTATCACGTAACTTTCCCTTGACCTGTGAAAAACATTTTCCAAATCTTGGGATGATCAAAAAAAGATCAATAAGGATTATAAAAATATGGAAAGGAAACATGAGTTCATATATATATAAGAATGAAATCATACTTTACCCATAAAACATAGTCACTTTAACATACCTCATCAAATAATTAATAAATCATAGAAATAATAAGACATAAAGGTAACTTGAAGCATTCATAACATTCTTACATAGGGAGTAACCCTCTTGGTTACGTTTGTAATACCCATCATAGTATATTACCTAAATCTTTTCAGAGAAACCTTAACGTTTCACTCCTTCGCGTTACCCAATGAATTGGAGAGCTATATCAGGCTCACCCGCCCTTAGTTTATCACAGAACCACCCGTCTTCATAAACAATGCCCAAGAACCATAACATAAATCGTATCACATAAAACATGCATAAAGGAAACATATCCTTTCCACATTTCAATCACAAGATATCAATAAATCATTGATATAATAAAAACATTATCAAAACCATTTTCAATACCAAAACAAAAGAAAAGTAAAACATGGTATTTATTATTCATTTAAAAAAATATTATGGCATGTAGAGGAAGCCGAAACTCAAATAATGGTCACGGCGGCGGAGAAGACGTTGTCGCTGCATACATACGACAAAAACATTCCCTTTTGTCGTTTTGTAAAACGCTTCATATAAAAAATATTCCTTTTGGATAAATGTAAAAGTCAAAGGAGTTTATACACCTTATAATAGAAGGTTGTGTATAAAATAAAATATGACTCAATGAAAGGAGATTGAGAGAAAGTCCCATACAAATATCATATTCAAATAAAATAGATTCACTATATGTACACATAACGAATGTATAAATACAAAATAATACATAATAATATCATGACATAATTTAAAAATAAGAGATTAACCCAAAGAATAAAAATTGGGTTAGGAAGTTCCCTTACCTCGTGTCTGACTTGACTAGATCGTTCTTTAACCTCCTGGATAATAATCTTGAGTTAATTTATACTTCGTAAGAACCTTTTTCATGTTCATTATTCCTTTTATATCACTTATTACCAGGTAATGAACACTATAAAATTATTTAAGTTAATAATGGTCATTTTAACGATCATTGGTACCTGAGTCAAAAATAAACTCATTATAATTACAAGTTGTTCATGTATACATTATATCCAGAGTTATACTCATGATGTAGATATCATATATATCATATATATCCAGTATATACATGCATTTATAAAATTACATAATTTTTAGAGGTAAGAAATGAAACGAACCGTTCATGGAGACGGTATGTCGTACGTACGCATGAACGCTACTTTCATTTCTATGTCATATTAATGGAATTAAAAATAATTGATAGATATGTGTATTTTAACTCCAGAATAAATTAATCATTTAGATGTAACATAAACCATATATATCCATTATATGTATGTACTTATAATAGTACATTATATTTGGGGATAAGAAATGAAATGCACCGTTCATGGAGACGGTAAGCCGTACGTACGCATGAACGCTACTTTCATTTATATTTTGTATTTTATGGAATGGAATCATAATTATATAAAGGTATATTATAATTATAGTATAATATAATATATAATATCATAACTCCATCCTTTATAAGTCCCTTATATGGTATTAACGAATCAAATCACTTTGAGGGGGTGGTAGTCCGCACTTCCTAAAATGAAAATATCACATTTAACAATAATGGACACCATAAAGGAATGAAAAAAATGAAAAATACAGAAGATTAAGGAAACCATAAACATATTATATATCATATATAAATATATTTTCATCTTAATGGCCACCTTTGAAGGTGTTAGAAGAATGTTGAACAATCATCGATTCGTGAGGCAGAAATTCACCATAAACGGAAATAGTATGTTCTTTAACCATTAGATGTAGGTGTGTGTAAGTGTAGCTCAACTCATTCTTATAAAAACATCCTAGTTTATTGAAGATATTGGAGTTTTTACAAAAGAAATTAATAAAAAGATATTTTTGGGTCGGAGAAGCAAAATAAACAAAAGAGCATTACAGAAGACATTACCTTTTAGTCGGGTAACTCCCTTTGGTTTGATCCAAAAGGGCTTCTTGAAGAGCTTCCTGGATAAGAAAATGCTTCAAGGGTGAGGAGATGGATGTGGAGAGACAAAAAGTGCAAGGCTTGACCAAACCAAAGGCTGGAGAATTGTGGGTATGGAGGTAGATGTGGGGCCTTTTATAAGAAGAAAAGAGGGGCACTCTTGGAAAGGTATAAAAGGATACTTTATTTTAAAATGAGTTTTGGATTTAAAAGGTCCCACATTAATATAATTCGTGGATTATGTGATAAGGGTTCGAAATATACCCATCCAATAGGTTTTTAACAAGTATATGTCTTAGATTTTACATTATCTTTTCATTTTATTTAAATCGTTAAATAATGAGGTAATCGCTGCATCATCATGATGTCATAAATAATTTAAATAATTTAATGTCTAAAAATTATGAAAAAATACTATTATTTAGGAAATATATTTACCTTTCCAATTAATATTTATAGTCCAAATTATCATTGTGTAGACATAATTAAATATGTTTTACTTAGGTGATAAATTCTTTGTTATATTTAACATTCATTAAAAAATAAATAGATAACAAGTCACTTTCCCACAAAAGTGATTCCATGGGGTCCCCAAGTTTGGAACAAGTCATAAAATGGTCGGTCATGAGACTACAAGTAGCATTAAGACAAATTTTGGTGTCATTTTTTATTATTATGATATTATTTTATTATCCCTAAGGACCTGATTACTAATTAATCAAGATATTTAAAGATAATTACCATCGTTACTATTCATAATGTCCAAAAAAAAAAGAGTCTTAATTACATAATTTGTACCTTATGATTCCAAATATGGAATCCATTTTACCAATTTCTAAACCCAAAAATTGAAATAATTAATTTAAAAATAATTACCGTTTTCAAAACAAATAGCGGGTTTTCTTGAAACAATATCTATGAAATGTTTGGCATTAGTTTATCCCAAATTACAATGTGAAATTAATCATAATGACCAACATTGGATTAAATGGTAAAGATATATTCAGATTAATCTTTATGACCAATTAAAAAGATAATCCCACCATATAATTAAATTATATGAAAAACAGTATTGATGTAAAATGTAGTATTTTTCACTATTCATTATAAAATGAACATTGTTAGAAAAATACCAAAAATTTATCCCATGTAAATTTCAATGTCCCAATCATAAAGAATATGTTTATTTTGACAAATAGAGATTATAAAATTTTCAAAATTTTGATTTAGAAATGGTTTTCCATCAAAAGGCACTAAAACAATCTTTTAAAAATATTAGTCTATTCCATGCTTAAGATTGTATTTATTCTCATTTTAAGCCTCTAAAACACTATATAATTAATAAATAGACATATATAAAAAAATCTATTATTCATTACTTACATGGGATGTTACATCTTTCCCCCTTTAGAAAATTTTGTCCCCGCAATTTATTTACTTATCGAATAAGTGGGGGCATTTATCCCTCATTGCATTTTCAGATTGCCATGTTGCCTCTTCAATCTTGTAATTTTTCCGCAAAACCTTTACCTAATGAATCACCTTATTCCATAACACTTTCTCCCTTTGGTCAAGAATATGGACTGGTTGTTCCTCATAATATAGATTCTCTTTAAACCGAACTACCTCTGGGTTCAAAACATGGGATGGATCTGGCATATACTTTCTCAACATCGAAACATGAAAAACCTTGTGTACCAGAGATAAACTCAGAGGTAAAGCCACTCGGTAAGCAACTGATCCAACTTTCTCCTGAATTTCATATGATCGAATGAACCATGGACTCATCTTTCCTTTCTTACCAAATCGCATCACACTTATCCATGGTAAAACATTGAGAAAACATGATCACCTACCTTGAAATATAGATCCTTCCTCCGGTTATCCGCATAACTTTTCTGTCTGCTCTGAGCTGTTTTCATGTGTTTCTAAATCAAATAAACTTTTTCTGCCATCTCTTCTACCAATTCTGGTCCCATCATCTTCCTTTCACCCACTTCATCCCAAAAAGCTGGATTTCAGCACCATTTACCATATAATGCTTCAAACGGAGCCATCTGTATATTGGAATGAAAATTTTTATTAGATGAAAACTCAACAAAAGAAAGATGTTGGTCCCAACTTCCCTAATAATCCATAGATTAGGCATGTAGCATATCCTCTGAGGTCTGAATTGTTCATCCTGACTGCCCATCTGATTGAGGATGAAAAGATGTACTAAAATTTAATTCAGTACCCAACGACATTTGAAGGCCATTCCAAAAGTTAGAAGTAAACATGGGATCACGATCAGATACAATGGAGAGGGGAACTCCATGAAACATGACTATCTATTTAAGATAAAATCGAGAAAGTTGATCTAGAAATAAGGTATCTCGAATAGGAAGGAAATGAGAAGATTTAGTCAATCGATCAAAAATAACCCAGATTGCATTATTACCTGTAGATGTCTTCGGTAATCCCACAACAAAGTCCATGGATATATTTTACCTTTTCCAATCTGGCACTGGTAAAGGCTGAAGCATCCCTTTCGGTAATTGCCGCTCTGATTTAACCTGCTGACAAGTCAACCACTTCACTGTAAAATCAGATATATCCCTTTTCATTCCATCCCACCAATAATACTCCCGCAGATCTCTGTACATCTTAGTACTACCAAGATGAACTGAAAATGGGGAACTATGAGCCTCACATAACAACTCATTCTTCAACTTTGAATAAAAAGGAACACATAATCTCTTCCCAATCCTCAAAACACAATCATTATCAATGTTTAATTCAGGAAACTTACCATTCTGAACCAGCTCTACCTTTTTCTACAACTCACTGTCTTGCTTATGTGCTTGCTTAATTCTGTCTGATAGGGAATATTTCACTGATACCTGAAACAAAACAGAATATCTTCCTGCACAAACAACTTCCATACAAAATTTCATCAAATCAAAAACCAAAGGATCTCGTTCTAAACGTTGCATGGTTAATGAAGCATTACTTTTTCTAATCAAAGCATCAACTACTTTATTTGCTTTTCCTACATGGTAATGAATTTTACAATCATAATCCTTGATTAATTCCAGCAATCTCCTCTGTCTCATGTTCAATTTTTTCTGAGTGAATATATACATTAAACTTTTTTGATCAGTATATATTTCACACTTTACTCCATACAAATAATTCCTCTAAATTTTTAGAGCAAAAACAAAAGCAGCTAATTACAAATCATGGGTTGGGTAATTTACCTCATGAATTTTTAACTGACGTGAAGCATAAGAAATTACCTGATCATTCCTCATAATGACTCAACCAAGTCCCTTCAATGAACATCACTGTAGATAACAAACTCACCATTCCTGTAATGAAGTTTCAAAACTGGAGCATTCAACAATCTTCTTTTCTTCTCCTGAGTCAACGGATCCATCACAGCAAAAAACTGTTTAGTTCTGATTCTAACCAAATCAGGTTACTGATTTGGAAGGTTGTCTTCCTCCTGATGTCGTCCCAACATAGCTTCTTTGTTTCCTCGGCGGAAAACCATTCTGAAAACAGAAATATCTTAGGCGAAGCAACATGGTAATCCGTAAATGCTACATCATTTCAATCATACCGTAAATTAATTTATAATTTAACACTTTTCTAACTCCTAAAGTTGTCTAAACCGACCTCTAATACCAACAATAAGGCCCCAACCCTAAACCTTACTTAATCTTGAGTTATTACAAGATTACACATTAAGGATCTTTTTAGGTTTAGAGTTTTATTGAATTAGATCATAAATCATGTATTATATCCCACATTTAAACAAAGTGGATAAAATAAAAGATGGTATTCATTTTTCCCATCAACGGAAAAATATTGAAAATAAAACATGGATTCATTCTTGACACTTCCTTGACATTATCATCTTATCATTTACCTTTCCCTTGACCTGTGAAAAACATTTCAAAAACATCAGATGAGCATAAAAAGCTCAGTAAGGGTTATAAAAATAAGGAAAGAAACATGAGTTCATATATACATAAGAATTAAATCATACATTACCCATAAAACATAGGCACTTTTTCATACCTCATCAAATCAGGAATAAATCATAAAATCATAAGACATAAAGGTAACATGAGGCATTCATAACATTCTTACGTAGGGAGTAACCCTCTTGGTTACGTTTGGAATACCCATACAGTATATTCCCTAAATCACTTTAGAGAAACCTTAACGTTTCACTCCTTCGCATTACTTAATACATTGGAGAGCTATATCGGGGTCACCCGCCCTTAGTTTATCATGGAACCACCCATATTCATAAACAATTCCCATGAACCATAACATAAATCGTATCACATAAAACATTCATAAAGGAAACATAACATTTCCACATTTCAATCACTAGATATCAATAACTCATTGATATAATAAAAAAATTATCAAAACCATTTTCAATACCGAAACAAAAGAAAAGTAAAACATGGTATTTATTTATTATTTAAAAAAAGTTGTGGCTTGTAGAGGAAGCTGAAACTCAAATAATGTTCACCGCGGAGGAGAAGTCGTTGTCTCTGCATACGTACGACAAAAACATTCCCTATTTTCGTTTTGTAAAACGCTTCATATAAAAAAGATTCTTTTTGGATAAATGTAAAAGTCAAAGATGTTTATACACCGTATTAAAGATGGTTGTGTATAAAATAAAATATGCCTCAATGAAAGGGAATTAAGAAGAAGTCCCATACAAAGATAATTTTCAAATAAAATATCTTCACTATATTTACACATAAAGAATTTATAAATACAAGATTAGACATAATAATATCATGACATAATTTAAAAATAGAAGATTAACCCAAAGAACGGAAATTGGGTTAAGAAGTTCCCTTACCTCATGTCTGACTTGACTCGATCATTCTTTAACCTCCTGAATAATAAACTTGAGTTAATTTACACTTTCTTAATAACCTTTTTCAAGTGCATTATTCCTTTTATATCACTTATTACCAGGTCATGAACATTATGTAATTATTTAAGTTAATAACGGTCGTTTTAATGATCCTTGGTACTTGAGTCAAAAAAAAACTCTTTATAATTACAAGTTGTTCATGTATCCATTATATCCAGAGTTATACTCATGATGTAGATATCATATATATAATATATATCTAGTATATAAATGCATTTATAATATTAAATAATGTTTAGAGGTAAGAAGTGAAATGCACCGTTCATGGAGACGGTAAGCCGTACGTATGCATGAACACTACTTTCATTTCTATGTCATATTAATGGAATTAAAACTAAATGAGAGATATGTATATTTTAATTCCATAATAAATTTATCATTTAGATGTAAAATACACCATATATATCCATTATATATATGTACATATAATAGTACATTACCTTTGAGGATAAGAAATGAAATGCACCGTTCATGAAGATGGTAAGCCGTACGTACGCATTAACGCTACTTTCATTTCTATTTAGTATTTTATGGAATGGAGTCATAATGATATAAAATTATATAATAATTCCAGTATAATATCATATATAATATCATAACTCCATCCTTTATATGTCCCACATATGGTATTAACGAATCAAATCACGTTGAAGTGGTGGTAGTCCGCACTTCCTAAAATGAAAATATCGCATTTAACCATAATAGAAACCATAAAGGTATGACAAAAATGATAAATACATAAGATTAAGGAAAAAATAAACATATTATATATCATATATAAATATATTGTCATCTTAATGGCCACCTTTGAAGGTGTTAGAATAATGTTGAATAATCATCATTTTGTGAGGCAGAAATTCACCATCCATGGAAACAGTATGTTCTTTAACCATTAGATGTAGGTGAGTGTAAGTGTATCTCAAATACATCTTATTACAAAATCCTAGTATATTGAAGATACTGGAGTTGTTACAAATGAAATTAATAAAAAGAGTTTAGGGGGTTGGAGAAGCAAAATAATAAAAGAGCATTAGAGAAGACTTTACCTTTTAATTGGGAAACTCCCTTTCGTTTGAACCAAAAGGGTTCCATGTAGAGCATAATGCCTAAGGAAATAATTCTAGGGTGAGGAGAGGTATGTTTAGAGCCAAAATGAGTAGGTCTTGGCCGAAACAATGGCTGGAGAATTGTGGGTAAGGAGGTAGAGGTGGGGGCCTTTTATAAGAGGAGAGGAGGGGCACTCTTTGAAGGGTATAAAAGGTTACTTTATTTTAAAATGAGTTTCGGATTTAAAAGGTCCCACATGAATATAATTCTAGTATAAGGTGATAAGGGTTCGAAATATACCCATCCAATAGGTTTTTGACAAGTTTAGGTCTTAGAGTTTACATTATATTTTCATTTTATTTAACTCGTTAAATAATGATGTAATCACTTCATCATCATGATGTCATAATTAATTTAATATATATAATGTCTAAAAATTATGAAAAAATTACTATGAATTAGGGAATATTTTTGTCTTTCCAATTCATATTTATAGTAAAAATATCATTTATGTATACAAAATAATAAAATGTTTTACTCAAATGATACATTCTTTGTTATATTTAACTTTCTTTACAAAATAAAAAGATAACAAGTCAATTTCCAACAAAAGTGATTCCATGGGGTCCCAAATATTGGAACAAGGAATTCCATGGTCGTCCATGAGGCAACTATTAGCATTAGGACACATTTTGGTGTCATTTTTTGTTATTATGATATTGTTTTATTTTCTTTAGTGACCTGATTACTCATTACTCAAGATAATTATAGATAATTACCGTCACTACTATTCATAATGTCCAAAAACAAAAGATTCTTAATTACATAATTTAGACCTTCTGATTCCAAATATATAATCCATTTAACCAAATTCCTAACACAGAAATTTCAATAATTAATTTAAAAATAATTCCCGTTGTCAAAACAAATAGCGGGTTTTTTTAAACATTGTATATGAAAATTTTGGCATTAGTTTACCCCTAATTCTAAAGTGAAATTATTCCTAATGGCCACCATTGGATTAAATGGTAGAAATATATTCAGATTAAACTTTATGACCAATTAAAAAGAAAATCTAACCATATAATTAAATTATATGAAAAACAGTTTTGATGTAAAATGCAGTATTTTTAACTATACATTATAAAATGAACATTGTTAGAAAAATACCAAAAAATTATCCTATGTAAATTTCAATGTACCAATCATAAATAATATGTTTATTTTGAAAAATAGAGATTATAAAATTTTCAAATTTTTGATTTAAAAATGGTTTTCCATCAAAAGGCAGTGAAACAATCTTTTCAAAATATTAGTGTATTTCATGCTTAAGATTGGATTTATTCTAATTTTAAGCCTCTAAAACACTATCTAATTCATAAATAGAAATAGATAAAAATATATATTATTCATTAATTAATTGGGATGTTACATTTTATATGCATGGCTTCATATCCGATGGATAATCTAAACCTAAAATATCCATTAAAGAATTCTTTAAAGAGACCAAATATTCAATGCTTGGAGATTGAACCAAATGTTATTTTCTTCATCAGTGGAAACCATGCACATTGGAAAATAAATATTAATGAATTGAAGAAAAAATAAGTTGAATCCACTTCATGTATATTCATAATGTTTTTCTATTCCTTACTTTTATATTAAATAAAAATATTCTTAAAACATACATGTATTTAAATATAGGAAATGAGCCAAAATAGAATGGTTAGAATGTGAACTCAAATGTGTTAGAGAAAGGGTGATTCCTAAGTCATATGATGGTAGATCACTATTTTTCATCGCTATTTAGGATTTCTTTAAGTTTTTTGGAAGTGTTAAAAAATTATTTATCTTACAGCCCAACTAGACACAATGATAATTCAATACTTCAAAACATACCTTTAACAGTGCTAAAGGGTATTTATTATAGCTACTGAATCGCTAACAACATAAGGGCAATTAAAATCCCTATGGTTTTATATTTACATTTAGAAAAGTTGATAAATTGACCCTTTATTGGTGCATTTAGAATCATTGAAAAATGGTTCATTTATTAGTGCTTTTAGAATAACGGATTAATTGACCCTTTATTCGTGCCTGAAAAAGAGCTAAAAAAGATCCCTTTACCAGCACTTCTATAAAAACCAATAAAATTTCCCTTTATTAGTGAATTTTTTAGCATTGATAAAGGGTAATTATATATTGTTTTATAATTGAAAAATGTAAAACCAATGCGGAGTTCTATAACAACACACTACAACACCAGAAATAACATTAGAAATCATCAAAATCAATTAGCAAATCATAATTTAAATGAAACACAATTTATAATAAAAATAAATCTAAAAAAATAATAGACATTTTAAAAAATGATTTATTCAATTAAATGAGTACGTTAAAATTAATACTCAATTTAAAAAACATTAATGTTTCTTTTTTCCTCTTCCCTTGACAACGAATCATGCTACTAATGAAGAAACCACCCCTGCTCAAGTAAAAAAATGAACATGAGTAAAATAATAATATATATTTTAGTAATATTATAATGATAAAAATTAAAATTAATATGTTAATTTTAAACAAATCCATTCGACGAATTATGAACACACTGTATCATATTGATTTACAGTTAATTCTTTCATGTCACACCATTTGTTTTTCATCTTCAAGCATTATCAATATGAAATTTTTCTAAATAAGTATATGATAAAAATGGTGAGTAATTTAAATATGTAATATAATATATGATGATGAGAAACAATATAATCTCTTTTTCATTGTTTTTTCTATGTGATGCAAATTTTAGACAGAAATGATAGTTATTAAATAAAAAGACACATTCCATGACATAACGATCATACCATGTGTCATTTTATGATTAGGATGATTGAAACTTGTCTCAAATGTCTGATAGATTATTTTCATAAATTATAAAAAACTGAATGTGTTTTCTTTGTATTTAGTACATCACATTTATTTTTTTACTAAAATGACATTTTAATCTAGAAACACACGAATTGATTCATACCGGTCACATCGTGTACTTGTTTGATGGAAGACGGATTCCTACATGTCAAAAATGTCGTATAAATAATTTTCCAAAATTATCAAGTTAATACGAGGGTGTATTGTGGATTTTTAGTGACTTTCATGTTTTGAACTGAAATGTCAATATTAAATTTAAAGCAGACACTTTGAGTCATACCAGCAAAATCGAGTATCATATTGATGTACTGCTAATTCTAACTAGTTAAAAATGACTTATGGGTAATTGTTTTAAATTAAAAAAACAATATGAATGTATTTGATTAGTTTTGAGTATGTTAGTATACTTTTTTATAAAAATTAATAAAATTTATAAATAAAAATTTGCATTAGGAGTCATACAAGTAACATTGTGTGTCAGATATAGGTGTAGTTGATTCCAAAAAATTCCAAATTACATATAAATAATTTAATTGATGTATCAAATCCATCTTAATGTTTTTTATTAGTTTTGAGTACCAAACATTTCATTCTACTAAAATTTCATTTCAAACATGAAACACACACTTTTACTCATACTGGTCACATCATGTGTCTGTTTGATATGACATTGATTTGTAAACATCAAAAATGACTCATGAATCATTTCCCTATATTATCAAGACAATCTGAGTGCATTTCATTAATTTTCATCGAGTGGCTATTTTTTATCTCTAATTTCAATTTTATATTGATAATGGACACTTTGAATCATACCGGGCACATCATGCATCATATTGACGTGTAGTTGAGTAGAAACAACATAATTTGTTTTCACACCATGAATAACTATGGTGGAATGTGATAATTTACCAACATAATGGGCCACATACTATGAGTATTACTCTATAAACCAAAATGATGGATTCCATCTATTGATAATTCTAGAAAAAAGTTCCTCGACTATTTTCCAAATTCAGGGTACTCTAAATCAATTTTCTTCCACTGAGGATAATTTTTTGGATTACATTAGTTCCCATATTTAATTATTGTAACTATATTCCATGTCAACTGTTTCATGGTTCCCTAACATCTTTATAATCTTATAAACTATACAATAAGAAGAATGTACCACACAACTTTTGAATGATATGATTTAGTTTTCATATATCTATCCACACCACAGTTTTGAAATTTATGAGTGGTTCATGGTCCTTGAAAAAAAATATGTAATCATTTGGAGAATTATGAATTATTTTTGTAATTATACCCATTGAAAGTAGCATTATTTTTTCAGAATATGTTTGAAATGGAAGTTTATTTTCCTCTAGAATCATATTATTCCAGTTTCCATGTTGTTTTTTTACGTTGGTGTCACTCAATATACCACCAAAATTCAAATTATATAATATAAATATAGTTAATAGTACACTATATTTAATGAAACCAATATAAAATGGTCTCTTAGCATAGAAAATTTTCTTCTAAAAAAGGATAATCAGGAATATCGTCGTCAATTTTCATTCTAATTTCTTACATGAGAAATCCATCATCAATTACAATACAATTCATACCCAATGACCTGAAAATTACTGTATTATAGCATCCCATATTTTTATAACATGAACTTTATTACATTACACAAAACTGAGGATCGTTAAGGATTAGTGTCTTGGAAACCACGAACATAATACATGAAAACAACATAAAGAATTCATCTTAAACAATTGAAAGGCTTATCCTTAAGATTATCCTAGGTTAATTACTTCATCTCATAACCTGGGGACATACATCATGAGAAAGGGTGAGCAGAAGACCCAGTAATGGAAACAAGAGAAACATTTTACATGTGAACTTGAGATACTTCAATAAGGCCATGAAAAGAATTTTAAGGCATGAGAAAGAATTCATGAGGCATATCATAATAAAAATAACATTTTTCATAACTTGAAGATGTGGCATCAACATTTAATATTGATAACCGTTTCATTTCACAAAGGTCCATCCCCAAGGTGTCGTTAAAAAAAATTACCAAGGTTATTCACCAAGGTATCAGTCTAAAAAGTCTTCTCTAGAGATTAAGTCATTACCCAATGCATTGGAGCGCTATCTGGGCGCACCCTTGACATGTCTTTATTATCATGTGAGCCACATATATCATCATCAATAATTTCATAAACAACCCATATAGCATAAAATAAATGGATTTCATTTCATAATCATAAAGTTTTAACAACTGCTTTAAAGACATGATCTTTATGTCACTTTAAACCCACGAAAAGGGAAAGCGGGTTTCATGTATGTAAATCCCAGAATTTAAAATATAACATTTTGGTATATATGTGAATACCCATATAGTAGATATATCTTTGAGTATTCACTTAATAAAATAAAATATCTTTAGAAAAAGAGAGAGATATTTTGAGATAAAAATTCTGCAACATAATGGCTATGTTACAATGTTTTTTGAAAACATTGAAAAGAGAGGGGGCATGGGTCAAACATTCATAAATGACCCATAAAATAGTAGAGGGACGGAATATAAGGGATTTAAGAACATGGTAATGAAATTTGAAAATTTACCATATGAAATGAAGAACATGAAAGGAAGACAAAAAATAAGATTTCTCTTAAGAGAATTCGGCAGCCTAACGGCGTCACTTAAAACTTCCAAAAATGAATTGATGAGATCAAATAGGTTATCTAATAATATGAACATAAAAGATAAGTATGATAGATTTATATATAATACCCCAAAGTAATAAATGGAACTTGAAATAATTTCCATGAAATTAGAACTTCAAAATGAGAAGGGTGAAGAACCACTTAAAAATTCGGCAGCCTAATGGTGCCACTTAAACTTCAAAATATTGAATTTAAGAGATCAAATGGGGTATCTCATCATATGGACATAAAATATCAGTATTATAGATTTATATATCATACCCCAACATAATAAATGGAAATTGAAAGAATTGACATGAAAGTAGAACTTCAAAACGATAAGGGTGAAGAACCACTTAAAAATTCAGTAGCCTAACGGCGTCACTTAAAATTTCAAAATACTGAATTGAAGAGATAAAATGGGGTCTCTCAAAATATGATCATAAAAGATCTGTATGATAAATTTAGATATCATACCCCCAACCTAAAAAAGGAACTTTAAATAATTGACATGAAATTAGAACTTCAAAACGAGAAGGGTGAAGAACCACTTAAAAATTCGGCAGCCTAACGACACCACTTAAACATCAAAATATTAAATTTAAGAGATAAAATGGGGTCTCTCGTCATATGATCATAAAATATCAGTATGATAAATTTTGAGATCATACCACAACATAAAAAAGGAACTTCAAAGACTTTATATGAAAATAGATCTCGAAAAATGAGAAGGGAGAAAGAATCTGTTACAAAACTTTCGGCAGCCTAATGGCGCCACTTAAACATTCATAAAATGAAATAATGAGAGTAAGAGGGGTCCTCTAATCATATGAAAATGAAAAAGGAAGTAAGAGAAATATAAAATAAAATCCTCTAACATAAGATCATATATCATAAATGAAATGACATAAAAGAGATTACTTGAAAAGAAAGAGAGAGGTCAGATCCCTTACCTTAAAATGTAACTCTTAAAACTCAATGGTTGGGACCTTGAGGGATTGGGGGAACCTTGGGAGGACTCCATGGGAGGTAATGAGACCCTAACATCGTTGGGGGAGAGTGGGGAGTCGAATGGATGAGTTGAGGGATTGGTATTTATAGGGAAAGTGGGGGAACAAGGCATTAATGGCCAAGGGACGCCTCATTAGTGGTTTTGGAAAAACCAGGGGGATTTCCCATGGTATTGGCCACATGGGACACCTCGCACAATAATTCGACCCCTTTAGTCGACCATCCCTTAAAATATCTCATGACATCATCATGACACAGTTATGATGTCATTAAACATACCGAAACCCTAAAACTGTATTTTTACTATTCACTGAAAATTCAACTTTCTCAGAAAAATCCCATAACTTCACATTAACTAAATATCAATGATCTGTTTTCAAAAATGAACTCCATTTTATAATAATAATTTTCTAAATATTTTTAATTTTATTTTTAAATTAATACACTATTCAACGAAAATTCATTTTTTCAGAAAAAACCCAAAAAATTATCTTAACATAATATCGATGCTCTGAGTTCAAAAATAAAGTCCATATTATAAAAATAATTTTCTAAATAATTTTAATTTAATTTTTAATTAAAAAACACTATTCACCCGAATAAATTAATACTTGAATAATGATTTATGAAACTGTTATTTTACCATTTTATTGAATCACATTAATTAATCAAGGTGCCTAGATTATTTTAAAACTTTCTTTAAGTGAGATTACTAATCTATTTGGTCACATTACTAATCCTAATCGTAAAATCACTATTCATAATTTACTATTCATCAAAAATCAAGTTGATCTAATTAGACTCTAAATTTCATACTGAACATAATTATAGAAGACCATTTTTTGAAAATCATTACACATTTTTAATTATTTAAGGTTTACATAAACGTTTTTTTAAAATATCCTTTTAAAAATTCATAGAAAATATGCATACGATTTTTATCCGGTGATTTGAAAATTCATAAACATCATCATAAGAAGAAATCCCAATTTTATTTAAAACAAGGATTACACAAGGCAGTTACGATCTCATTACATATCCCCTAATCACACTAGCATAGGACCTAAGTGTAAGGTGTGGTAAGGTGAGGGAATCCGAGGGAGGCTCGGCCAACATCGCACGAGTAGTAATTTCTATCAGTTTGATCTTCTCACGAAGGTGATTCCGTTCTAGATTCACATGATGAAGATCGGCTTGGGTTTGGTCTAGAGCAAAGCCCATTGGTGCTACCTCCTTCCCTAGTTCTGTTAGATGAGATTAGATTAGTCCAAGACTACTGGGTGAGGCCATCGAATCTTCTTTCTATAATAATTAACCAAGATTACTTGTATTTAGAGACAGTAATCAAAACATTTAGTTTCCAACAGTCATACTGACCAATGGTCATATAATAGTCAAAACCCAATGGTCTCATTTTAATTATACTCATGTTATCAAATGAAAAAAAAAATTTGAGTATAAAAATAAAATAAAATAACACATTAAAATAGGAAACAAGATATATTCAAAAATTTTGGGTCGTTACAATCATTTCCCCTTACGAAATATCATCCTCGCAATTTTTAAAATGGGGTTTTTAAATTTCATTGAAAGTCCCGCATCAGAAAAGGATTCAGTAACACTATTACTTCAAACGAATGAAAAGGAAGTACAAAGGCCACCCGAGTTTACTCATACTAGGATTCCATGTAGGAAACATGGACATGGAGGAGAAAAAAAGGGTCACATTCTAAAGGAGAGTGATAGAAAACATGATTATGAGGAAGTTAACCGCAAGAAAATCCCAAAATTATGATGTGTGTAACCGATCTTTGGTTACCTAGTAGGAAACATAAACCAACAACATTTTTGTTTTATATTCCTTTTCATAATTTTGAGGAATTTATTTACTACATAGAACAAAAACATAAGAAAATATACCTATCTTCATGTAGAGTTTCATCCTTTAAAAAGTTTCTACCAAAACTAATCTTTTCCCCAAACGATGAGCATTCAAAACTATTTGGTCTCTTCAAAACACAATAATCATCTTCCAAAGAATCACATAATCCACAATAGATTAACTATCTATTTATTCTATCTTTAAACATTATCCCATGAACGGAAAGGGTAAGGTAAAAGAACTCTTCAAAAAGAAAGAATCCCATAGGAATGGAAACTACTTTTAAATATTCAAAGTTCCATGGTACAACCCAAAGTTCATCATAGACCATTCCATAAATAACGGTCCTTAAAATTCTTCAAAATAAACCAAAATAAGATTGAAACCCAAATACAAGAAGGATTTGATAACATAGTCTTCCAAAATAAACTTCATTGTTCATCTCCAAAACACATCAACCACTCCTAACATCTTATAACAAAAGTAGCTAACCTAAACATATTTTACCCAAGATAAGTTAATCATTTTCATAAGTAACCTATATTCCTATAAGTCCACCATAAATTCATCAATTCTATAAGTCAACCTTACTCTTCCATGAAAATACCGTAGTAAGCTATTTACCTCAATCATATAGGGTCCCCAAAATAGTGAATGTCTTCCAAAGTAATAATCATCTTTTAATCCCCTAATCATCTCTTTCATATTAATACAACAATTGTCGCATTTCTTATCACATTGGTTGTTGGGACATTTTCTTCCATTTCCCACTGTTAACTAAGAAGAGAAAGTATTATTAGAGGCTTAAATACTTAACCAATAATCATGAAAAGGAGCTTAAATTATATAAGGATAACTTGTAGAAGAAAAGTATACCCTAACTTTTGATACCCTAGGTTTCAAACTACGTTTTCCATGATCATATATTCTTAAGTGAATCTTTATTTTATTTTATCTTTGTTCCTTTAACAATGTATCATACTAAGCTTATGAATTTAACAAAGCATATCCCCTGGGAATGTCATAACCAAGATTGCATCAAGGCCCGTTGTCGTGTACCAGTTCCCGTTTGAGTCTAGCTCAAAGCAGTTTTTTCAGGTTTTACCCCTATGTACATCTGTGCTAGAGCCACCTCTACCTGCTCGTATCCAGACAGGGATGTATTTTCTTGGAAACCCCTTTACTCAATACTCACCAAAATACCAGGAATATTTCCTATATTTAAACTTTTATATAGGGTTATTCCTAGAGTTCTCATATCCTAATTTCCCCAAATAACTAAACCATCCTTTGATACAAACTATAGCATCCCATATTTTTATAACATGAAATTTCATTACATTACACAAAACTGAGGATCATTAAGGTTTAGTGTCTTGGAAACCAAGAACATAATACCTGAAAACAACATAAAGCATTCTTCTTAAACACTTGAAAGGCTTCTACTTAAGTTCATCCTAGGTTCGTTACTTCATTTCATAACCGGGGGACATACCTCAAGAGAAAGGGTGAGAAGAAGGCCCAGTAAGGGAAACAAGAGAAATATTTTACATGTGAACTTGAGATACTTCAATAAGGCCATGAAAAGAACTTTAAGGCATAAGAAAGAATTCATGAGGCATATCATAATAAAAATAACATTTTTCATAACTTGAAGATGTGTATTCAACATTTAATATTGACAATCGTTTCGTTTCACCATGTTCCATCCCCAAGGTGTCGTTAAAAAAAATGTACCAAGGTTATTCACCAAGGTATCAGTCTAAAAAGTCATCTCTAGAGATTATGTCTTTACCCAATGTATTGGAGAGCTATCTGGGTGCACCCTTGAAATGTCTTTATTATCATGTGAGCCACATATATCATCATCAATAATTTCATAAACAACCTATATAGCATAAAATAAATGGGTTTCATTTCATAATAATGACGTTTTAAAAACTGATTTAAAGACATGATCTTTATGTCACTTTAAACCCACGAAAAGGGAATGTGGGTTTCATGTATGTAAATACCAGAATTTAAAATAGAACATTTTGTTATATATGTGAATACCCATATAGAAGAGAGAGCTTTGAGTATTCACTTAATAAAATAAAAGATCTTTAGAAAAAGAGAGAGATATTTTGAGACGAATATTTTGTAGCATAATGGCTTTGTTACAATGTTTTTAGAAAACATTGAAAAGAGAGGGGACATGGGTCAAACATAAATAAATGATCCATAAAACAATAGAGGGACAGAATATAAGGGATTTAAGAACATGTTAATGAAATTTGAAAATTTACCATATGAAATGAAGAACATGAAAGGAAGACAAAAAATAAGATTTCTCTTAAGAGAATTCGGCAGCCTAACGGCGTCACTTAAACCTTCCAAAAATGAATTGATGAGATCAAATAGGGTCTCTCATAATATGAACATAAAATATTAGTATGATAGATTTAGAGATCATACCTCAACATAATAAATGGAACTTGAAAGAATTGACATGAAATTATAACTTCAAAACGAGAAGGGTGAAGAACCAGTTAAAAATTCGGCAGCCTAACGGCGCCACTTAAACTTCAAAATATTGAATTTTAGAGATAAAATGAGGTCTCCCATCATATGGTTATAAAAGATAAGTATGATAGATTTAGATATCATACCCCAACATAATAAATGGAACTTGAATGAATTTACATGAATGTTGAACTTCAAAACGAGAAGGGTGAAGAACCACATAAAAATTCAGCAGCCTAACAACGTCACTTAAAACTTCAAAATACTGAATTGAAGAGATCAAATAGGGTATCTCATCATATGATCATAAAAGATCATTATAATAAATTTAGAGATCATACCCCAACATAAAAAAAGTAATTTTAAAGAATTGACATGAAATTAGAACTTCAAAATGAGAAGGGTGAAGAACCACTTAAAACTTTTGTAGCCTAACAGCACCACTTAAACTTCAAAATATTAAATTTAAGAGATCAAATGGGTTCTCTAATCATATTATCATAAAATATTAGTATGATAAATTTAGATATCATTACCCAATATAAAAAAGGAACTTAAAAGACTTTACATGAAAATAGATCTTGAAAAATGAGAAGGGAGAAAGATTCCGTTACAAAAACTTCGGCAGCCTAACGGCGCCACTTAAACATTCATAAAACGAAATAATGAGATTAAGAGGGGGCCTCTAATCATACGAACATGAAAAAGGAAGTAAGAGGAATATAAATTAACATCCTCCAACATAAGATCATAGATCATAAAAGAAATGACATAAAAGAGATTACTTGAAAAGAAAGAGAGAGGTCATATCCCTTACCTGAAAATGTAACTCTTAAAACTCAATGGTTGGGACCTTGAGCGATTGGGGGCACCTTGGGATGACTCCTTGGGAGTTAATGAGACCATAACATCGTTGGGGGAGAGTGGGGAGTCGAATGGATTATAGGAGGGCTTGGTATTTATAGGGAAATTGAGGGAACAAGGCATTAATGGCCAAGGGACACCTCATTAGTGGTTTTGGCAAAACCATGGGCTTGCCCATGGTATTTGCCCATGGAATTGGCCACTTGGGACACCTCACACAATAATTAGACCCCTTTAGTCGGCCATACCTTAAAATATCTCATCAAATCATCATGACACAATTATGATGTCATTAAACATACCGAAAGCCTAAAACTGTATTTTTACTATTCACTAAAAATTGAACTTTCTCAGAAAACTCCCAAAACATCACATTAACCAAATATCAATTTTCTGATTTCAAAAATGAGCTCCATTTTATAAAAATATTTTTCTAAATATTTTTAATTTTATTTTTAAATAAATACACTATTCACCGAAAATTCATTTTTTTCAGAAAAAACCCCAAAAATTACCATAACATAATATCGATTCTCTGAGTTCAAAAATAAAGACTATTTTATAAAAATAATCTTCTGAATATTTTTAATTTAATTTTTAATTAAAATACACTATTCATCCCAAAAAAGTAATACTTGAATAATGATTTATGAAACAGTTATTTAACCATTTTATTCAATCACATTACCTAATCAAGGTGCCTAGATTATTTTAAAACTTTCATTAAGTGAGATTTACTAATCCATTTGCTCACATTACTAATCCTAAGCATAAAATAACTATTCACAATTTACTATTCATCAAAAATCAAGTTGATCTTATTAGAATCTAAATTTCGTACTGAACATAATTTTAGAAGACCATTTTTTGAAAATTATTACACATTTTTAATTATATAAGGTTTACATAAACATTTTTTTAAAATATCCTTTTTAAAATTCATCAATAATTTGCATACTGTTTTTATCAGGTCATTTGAAAATTCATAAAATTCATCATAAGAAGAAATCCAAATTTTATTTTAAACAAGGATTACACAAGGAAGTTACAGACTCGTTACATACCCCTAATCACACCATGATAGGACCTAAGTGTAAGGTGAGCTAAGGTGAGGGAATCCGAGGGAGGCTCGGCCAACATCGCTCGACTAGTAATTTCTATCAGTTTGAACTTCTCACGAAGGCGATTCCATTCTAGCTTCACACGATGTAGTTCGGCTTTGGTTTAGTCCAGAGCAAAGCCCAGTAGTGCTACCTCCTTCCCAAGTTCTGTTAGATGAGATTCGATCGGTCCAAGACTACTGGGTGAGGCCGTCGAAACTTCTTTCTATAATAATTAACCAAGATTACTTGTATTTAGAGACAGTAATCAAAACATTTAGTTTCCAGCGGACATACTGACCAATGGTCATATAACAGTCAAAACCCAATTGTCTCATTTTAATTATACTCATGTTATCAAATGAAACATTTTTGTTGAGTATAAAAATAAAATAAAATAACAGATAAAATTAGGAAATAAGATTTATTCAAAAATTTCAGGTCGTTACAATCTTCCCCCCTTAAGAAATTACGTCCTCACAATTTTTAAAATGGGGTTTTGAAATTTCATTGAAAGTCCCACTTTGGAAAAGGAGTCAGTAACACTATTACTTTAAAAGAATGAAAAGGAAGTACAAAGGCCACCTGAGTTTAGTCATACTAGGATTCCATGTAGGAAACATGGACATGGAGGATAAAACAAAGGGTCGCGTTCTAAAGGAGAGTGATAGAAAACATTATTAGGAGGAAGTTAACCACCAGAAAATCCCAAAATTATGATGTGTGTAAGTGGTTTTTGATTACCTAGTAGGAAACGTGAACCAACAACGTTTTTTTTACGTTCCTTTTCATAATTTTGAGGAATTTATTTACTACATAGAACAAAAAAATAAGAAAATATACCTATCTTCATGTAGAGTTTAATCCTTTAATAAGTTTCTACCAAAAAATATCTTTTCTCCAAACGATGAGCATTAAAAACTACATGGTCTCATCAAAACACAAGAATCATCTTCCAAAGAATCACATAATCCACAGTAGATTAACTATCTATTTCATCTATCGTTAAACATTATCTCAAAAATAGAAAGGGTAAGGTGAAACAACTCTTCAAAAAGAATGAATCCCATAGGAATGGAAACTACTTTTAAATCTTCAAAGGTCCATGGTACAACCCAAAGTTCATCATAGACCATTCCATAAATAACGGCCCCTAAAATTCCTCAAAATAAACCAAAATAATATTGAAACCCTAATACAAGAAGGATTTGATAACGTAGTCTTCCAAAATAAACTTCATTGTTCATCTCAAAAACACATCAACCACTCCTAACATCTTATAACAAAAGTAGCTAACATAAACATATTTTACCCAAGATAGGTTAATCATTTTCATAAGTAACCTATATTACTATAAGTCCACCTTAAATTCATCAATTCTATAAGTCAACCCCACTCTTCAATGAAAATACCGTAGTAATCTATTTACCTCGATCATATAGGGTCCCCAAAATAGTGAATGTCTTCAAACTAATAATCATCTTTTAATCCCCTAATCATCTATGTCATATTAATACGGCAATCGTCGCATTTCCTATCACATTGGTTGTTCGGACATGTTCTTCCATTTCCAACCATTAACTAAAAAGAGAAAGTATAATTAGAGTCTTAAATACTTAACTAATAATCATGAAAAGGAGCTTAAATCATATAAGGATAAATTTTAGAAGAAAATTATACCCTAACTTTTGATACCCTAGGTTTCAACCTACATTATCCATGATCATATATTCTTATGTGAATATTTATTTTATTTTATTTTTGTTCCTTTAACAATGTTTCATACTAAGCTTATGAATTTACCAAAGAATATACCCCGGGACTGTCGTAACCAAGACTGCGGCGAGGCCCATTGTCGTGTACCATTTCCCGTTCGAGTCTAGCTCAAAGCGGTGTTTTCAGGTTTTACCCCTATGTACATCTGTGCCAGAGCCACCTCTACCTGCTCGTATCCAGACATGGATGTATTTTCTTGGAAACCCCTTTACACAATACTCACCAAAATACCAAGAAGATTTCCTATATTTAAACTTTTCTATAGGGTTCTTCCTAGAGTTTTCATATCCTAATTTACACAAATCACTAGACCATACTTTGATACCATCTATAGAATCCCCTCTTTTTATAACATGAACTTTTATTACATTACAAAAAACTGGGGATCTTTAAGGTTTAGTGTCTTGGAAACCAGGAACATAATACATGAAAAAAACATAAAGCATTCTTCTTAAACACTTGAAAGGATTCTCCTTAAGTTCATCCTAGGTTCGTTACTTCATCTCATAACTGGGGGAAATACATCAAGAGAAAGGGTGAGCATAAGGCCTAGTAAGGGAAACAAGAGATACATTTTACATGTGAACTTGAGATACTTCAATAAGGCCATGAAAAGAACTTTAAGGCATGAGAATGAATTCATGATGCATATCATAATAAAAATAACATTTTTCATAACATGGAGATGTGGATTCAACATTTAATATTGACAATCGTTTCATTTCACCATGTTCTATCCCAAAGGTGTCGTTAAAAAAAATTACCAAGGTTATTCACCAAGGTATCAGTCTAAAAAGTCATCTCTAGAGATTAAGTCTTTTCCCAATGCATTAGAGCGCTATCTGGGCGCACTCTTGACATATCTTTATTATCATGTGAGCCACATATATCATCATAAATAATTTCATAAACAACCCATATATCATAAAAGAAACGGGTTTCATTTCATAATCATGACGTTTTAAAAACTTCTTTAAAGAAATGATCTTTATGTCACTTTAAACCCACGAAAAGGGAATGCGGGTTTCATGTATGTAAATCCCAAAATTGAAAATAGAACATTTTGGTATATATGTGAATACCAATATATAAGAGAGAGCTTTGAGTATTCACTTAATAAAATAAAAGATCTTTAGAAAAATAGAGAGATATTTTGAGACGAAAATTGTACCGCAAAACGGCTATGTTACAATGTTTCTAGAAAACATTGAAAAGAGAGGGGAAATGGGTCAAACATTAATAAATTAACCATAAAACAATATATGGAAATAATATAAGGTATTTAAGAACATGTTAATGAAATTTGAAAATTTACCATATGAAATGAAGAACATGAAAGGAAGACAAAAAATAAGATTTCTCTTAAGAGAATTCGGCAGCCTAACAGCGTCACTTAAAACTTCCAAAAATGAATTGATGAGATCAAATAGGGTCTCTCATAATATGAACATAAGAGATCAGTATGATAGATTTAGATATCATACCCCCAACATAATAAATGTAACTTTAAAGAATTGACACTAAATTGTAACTTCAAAATGAGAAGGGTGAAGAACCACTTAAAAATTCGGCAGCCTAACAGTGCCACTTAAACTTCAAAATATTGAATATTAGAGATCAAATGGGGTCTCTCATAATATGGTTATAAAAGATCAGTATTATATATTTATAGATCATAACCCAACATAATAAATGGAACTTGAAAGAATTGACATGAATGTAGAACTTCAAAAAGAGAAGGGTGAAGAACCATTTAAAAATTCAGCAGCTTAACGGCGTCACTTAAAACTTCAAAATACTGAATTGAAGAGATCAAATGGGGTCTCTCATCATATGATCATAAAAGATCATTATGATAAATTTAGAGATCATACCCCATCATAAAAAAGGAACTTGAATGAATTGACATTAAATTAGAACTTCAAAACGAGAAGGGTGAAGAACCACTTAAAAATTCGGCAGCCTAACGGCACCACTTAAACTTCAACATATTAAATTTAAGAGATAAAATGGGGTCTCTCATAATATGATCATAAAATATCATTATGATAAATTTAGAGATCATTACCCAACATAAAAAAGGAACTTGAATTACTTTACATGAAAATAGATCTTGAAAAATGTGAAGGGAGAAAGAATCTGTTACAAAAATTTCAGCAGCCTAACGGCGCCACTTAAACATTCATAAAACGAAATAATGAGAGTAATAGGGGGCATCTAATCATATTAACATGAAAAAGGAATTAAGAGGAATATAAAAGAACATCCTCCAACATAAGATCATAGATCATAAAAGAAATGACATGAAAGAGATTACTTGAAAAGAAAGAGAGAGGTTGGATCACTTACCTGAAAATGTAACTCTTAAAAATAAAAGGATGGGACCTTGAGGGCTTGGGGTCACCTTAGGATGACTCCTTTGGAGGTAATGAGACCATAACATCATTGGGGGAGAGTGTGGAGTCGAATTTATTAGAGTAGGGCTTGGTATTTATAGGGAAAGTGAGGGAACAAGGGATTAATGGCCAAGGGACACCTCATTAGTGGTTTTGGCAAAACCATGGGCTTGACCACGGTATTTGCCCAGGGTATTGGCCAATTGGGAAACCTCACACAATAATTTGACCCCTTTAGTCAACCATCCCTTAAAATATCTTATGACATCATCATGACACAGTTATGATGTCATTAAACATACCGAAACCCTAAAACTGTATTTTTAATATTCACTGAAAAATCAACTTTCTCAGAAAAATCCCAAAACATCACAATAATAAAATATCAATGCTATGATTTCAAAAATGAACTCCATTTTATAAAAATAATTTTCTAAATATTTTTAATTGTATTTTTAAATAAATACACTATTAACCGAAAATTCATTTTTTCAGAAAAAACCCCAAAAATTACCTTAACATAATATCGATGCTCTGAGTTCAAAAATAAATTCCATTTTATAAAAATAATCTTCTAAATATTTTTAATTTAATTTTTAATTAAAAAACACTATTCAACCGAAAAAATTAATACTTGAATAATGATAAATGAAACCGTAATTTAACCATTTTATTGAATCACATTACATAATCAAGGTGCCTAGGTTATTTTAAAACTTTATATAAGTGAGATTACTAATCCATTTGGTCACATTACTAATCCTAAGGGTAAAATCAATATTAACAATTTACTATTCATCAAAAATCAAGTTGATCTTATTAGACTCTAAATTTCGTACTGAACATAATTGTAGAAGACCATTTTTTGAAAATCATTACACATTTTTAATTATTTAAGGTTTACATAAACATTTTTTTAAAATATCCTTTTTAAAATTCATCAAAAATATGCATACTATTTTTATCCAGTCATTTGAAAATTCATAAACTTCATCATTAGAAGAAGTCCCAATTTTATTTTAAACATGGATTACACAAGGCAGTTATGGTCTCGTTACATAGTCCCTAATCACACCAGCTTAGGACCTAAGTGTAAGGTGTGCTAAGGTGAGGGAATCCGAGGGAGGCTCGGCCAACATTGCATGAGTAGTAATTTCAATCAGTTTGAACTTCTCACGAAGGCGATTCCATTCTAGCTTCACACGATGAAGTTCGTATTGGGTTTGGTCCAGAGCAAAGCCCATTGGTGCTACCTCTTTCCCAAGTTCTGTTAGATGGGTTTTGATCGGTCCAAGACTACTGGGTGAGCCCATAGAATCTTCTTTCTATAATAGTCAACCAAGATTACTTGTATTTAGAGACAGTAAGCAAAACGTTTAGTTTCCAGCGGTCATATTGACCAATGGTCATATAACAGTCAAAACCCAATGGTCTAATTTTAATTATACTCATGTTATCAAATGAAACATTTTTGTTGAGTATAAAAATAAAATAAAATAACACATAAAATTAGGAAACAAGATTTATTCAAAAATTTCGGGTCGTTACATGTATCATCCAAATGGGTGTTCAAACTCAGTTTTTCCGCACATTTAGTCTATTAATTAAATGTCTTTTCTAATCCTTGAAAAATAAAATGTTTCTCCAACTCCTCCAAATTAATTTTTCTTGAATAATATAAATGTAAATATAGAAAAATGATTTGGGAAGGTTTGTATGATTTCCCTATTTCAAAAATTATATACCCTTTTACTCAATCTTCATACTATTTTCACTTAAATTTAGAATCCATCAATTTTTGACTCAGATCCATTCTATTAGGTTCATAAAAATTGATTTCTTAAAAAAAATACACATATGATATTCATTATTAAAGGTGAATGTTATAGATAATTATAATAAGGTGAACCCAACAATTAATTTTTACCAATAATTGTATTATTCTTCAAATGAAATTGGAAATTGAATATATGAAAATAATTACTCCATCATGGTAGGTTTAATCTAATTAATTAATCTAATGGTGAACGTTATAGAAAATTTTCATCCTCATATACTTCATATCTTGAATAAAAATTATTGTATTTTGTTTTTTGATACTCAACCTCCATCGCTTGTAGACATGAACCAATGTGGCTTGAACTACTGTAAAAAATATTCAGCATTGGGATGACAACTCTTCATGGTATTTTGAGAAATATAAATGACATGGGGTTGATTCTAAACCTAAAAATCTCTATAATAACCATTTGAGAGATGATTCTGAAGATTATGATTGTTTTACTCCATTTTGTTATTTAAATTAGGGTGATTGCACCCATTTATGAGAATTTCACCATTGGATCTAGACTTTTACTTCTCAAGTGTTGATGGTGGGATTAGGGGGGTCATATACATAATTTTATTTCATTAAAGTGGTCTCAGAGTGGACATGTTATGATATATGAATCCTTGTGGCCTCTATAAATTTTAAATTAATAGGATAAATCCAACTATTCATAGTTCCAATCTTCCATCTAAGGGTAAATAAGAAAACCAAATATGATAAACAAGTTTAATAAAATTTCATTCCATTAATTAGAAGATATAAAAATTTATTGATAATAATTTTAATAAATAATGAGTTATTTCTTATACATGGATGGTAATCAATGTTCCAATGGGTGGAAACAAAACATGTAGACCAAAAATGATGAATAATTTAAATTATTTACTAATAATTATTCCAACATATTTATATTTTGATAACAAGTATTTTTTTGGAACAAGTGATGTAACAACATAAGTAATTGTAATATTTATGAATATTTTTATATTAAAAATTTATTAATCTCCATAACTTCCCTAAATAAATATTTCCACCATAATAAGTAATTTTTTATTGGGTGAAGATACATATAGAATCTATAAATATTCTAGGGTTTGGAATATTCCCCTTTATAAAAATACTCATGAATAATAATATATTATAATAAAATGAAATAGTAGTAAGAAACATAAATAAATCAATACAATTATAGAAAATATATATAAATAATTCACATTATAGAATTGATCTATATTTAAAGTGGACTAAGTCAAAAATAACATACACGTAAAAAATAGTAAATGAAGCATATGAAACCTTGTAAAATTCAAAAACATCCTCTGAGGTGATTCTTGACATACTTCGATTGGAACTAATTATAAGCATGATGATGAATTCATTTGTTTATAAAATATAGATACCCACAAAAATCCATCCTTCCTGGACTCCTATATGAAATTAGATTCATGTGGGGGCCCATAAAATCTATTTAGTTCTACATTTTAACTCCTCTAATCCAATACTAAGGTGAATATTATCCCTATTTTGATAGTAATGGGAGGTATGGTCGCCTTTTCTTAAAACATATCAATCAACAATCAACATTACCCAAATATGTCTATTAATGCATCCTTCCAACACCCATCAACACAATATTATTATTTGAAACAAAAAAATATTAACAATGAAATTTAATATATAAACCATCCATAGATTGTGATAAGTTTCTATAAATACGATTTCATGGTTCTAACATGGTGGTAACACTTTATTCTAATAGTGATTTTCAACAAAAAAATGTTATTTCTTTTCATATATTTGAAAATAAAAAATTGAGATTCAATGTAACCTTAAAATGATCCAAACATGCCTCAATGTCCTAATTTAAAAAAACACATTTATAGTCTCTCTTGGAATCCATGTTTTTAAATAAGAATAAACAAATTTAATTGTGGCTTTATTGAATGAATTCAATATATATTTTATATCACTAGATATATATATTCTCTAAATAATGAATTCACATATATATATATATATATATATTGAAAAATCATATATATATAAATATGGATGTTCATATTGGATATCTAGAAAAAAACAATGAGATAAAATTTCGGGCATATAACATAAAATAAAAAAACTACATACAATAACACTAATGCATTAAAATAGAAAAAATAACAACAAAATACTCTTCAACATGAATAAATAATTACATGAAACCCATATTGATTAAATAAATAAAAACTAGTTATGTAATTTTAACAAACATGTTGTGTGTGTTATTTCCATGGAATCAAGCTGAAAATATTTTATTATAAAATGCTACAAGGTTGAAATCGGTGTGTTGAATTGTTATCCATCACTGCATTCCCAATTTCAAATTCATGCTATAAGGGAAAACAATGAGGGATAATGAATAGAAATAGATAATAAAAATGTTATTTCTAATACTATAATCAATGGGTGTTTAATAGAAAATAACATTCATTGTATTTAATCCATGAACCATGAATGGATAAGTAAAGACATCGCCAAACCATGGACTTGTTTCATCGATGGATTCATTCGATCCTTGGGTAATTCTATCCCAAGATTCAAGCACTAAATTGATCTAGCCTTGATTCGAGAATTGATTTAAACCTCTATTTGAGCTTGGATTATACAATGAGGAGAGCCATCAGCAAGTGGACTCCACATAATTCATTAGACATCGCGACTGCATAGGGTTCATTAAATAGATCAGTGAAATTTTATATGTGAATCAAAAAAAGCACTATTAAATATCACTTTTATTACCGCTAACATAATTATAACTCATAATAAGAATCAATATTAGTGATAAAAAACATTGATAAAAGGCATCCATATGAGTGCTAACACATTAACACTAACAAAGGAATTATAATTATAATTATAAACAAAAAATAGTAAATATATTTATATCAATATATATATATTTATTTAGTAAATATATTTATAAAAAAATATAATTAATATATTTATTATTTAAAAAAATTTATAATAATTTAATAATTATTTAAATATAAAATTTTTTATTTATAATTATAAAAATACTGCTTAAAAAATAATATTTATATATTTATATATTAATATAATTATATATAGGTTTATATATTTATTTACTTATAAATATATATTTATTTATTTAATAAATAAAAATAAAAATATTTTAAATATATTGATTATTTAAATAAATATATTATAATTTTCATATTATTCAAATATATAAAATTATATACTTAAATTTATATAAATTATTTAAAAAAAACAATATTTATTTATAATTATTAATATATTTATTTTTAAATATTAATATATTTATTTATAAATATAGTAAATATTAATTTATAAAAATATTTTTTTTAAAATATTTATTTATAAATATTCAATTAAAAATATATTTTTAACATTATTATTGAAAACATCATCTTAAATGCATGCATGTTAAAAATGTGTGAAATTGAATAAGTAAAAAATGACTACACTTTAACGATATTTAAAAAATCGATATGTTTTCTTAATTAAATATTAATTTTTTAGACAATATAGATATATATTGAAATAAATATGAAGAAATAATGAAAATATTAAAATATAGTAAACATATATATAGATAGGTAATACAAATTGATAAAATTTCCAAAATACATAAAAATAATAAAATAAAAAATGAAATAATACATATTATTGAAATTATTAAAAAAATTATCGATTGTGGAAAAATATTTATTAAAGGTGTGATGTTATAATGAAATTCTAAAATTAAAACTAAAATTTAAATAAATTACCTAAATATTATGTGTATGTGTTTCTATATAATATTTTATTAAATATGTAAATATTAGTGTGTCCGTTAATAGAAATAATGGAATGTATATATGTGAAATGTAAGAATCTGGATCTTCATTTCAGGTTTGTCTTTCCTTTTTCTGGAGATCTGGAGAAAAAAAAGTTTGTGGAAATTTTTAAAGTACATGCCATGTACTTTCTGAGTACACGCCGTGTACTCTTTTCCTGCTGGAAGTCGTGTACTGGCCATGTATGTGCCACACAAACAGTTTGTTGGGGTGACCTGGAGACCAATTTTAACAGTTCATGGAAAGACCTCGTACATGTCGTGTAATCTAAAAGTACATGCCATGTAATTTTCATTTTTTTCAATAAACGGACTGGGGTCACGCCTGATCGCCAAAAACGTCTTCTTCTAGGGCTGGTTCGCCCGAGAGACATCGTACGGCCACAAAACTTCTCCGGTTTCACGAGCCTCCTACTGTTGGACGATTTGACTGTCGTCGATTGCGATGGAACTTCATCGGCATGTTCTTTCGTCTTCTTGAGTATCATTCATTGATTCTTTCTCTTTCTCATGTTATCGTGGGTTGAGCGTTTTGGATGTTTTCTCAGATCTACGACGTTTGGGGGAGAATCAATCATCGTGGTTCACGTATATAGATCTCCTAGGATCGAGGTCGGTGGTTTGTGCCTTTCCATTCAATATCCTTGAGTTTTATGTCAAAATTCCACCAAAACCAGTGAATGGGGTATTACCTGTTTACCTTTTTTCCCTCATAGTTTTCTTGCCTTGCTTGTATGCTTGTGTAGAGGTAAATTAATCATGTTGGAGAATAATTTGTTTTGCATGGATGTTTTTTCCATTCTTTTCTCTATTTATGACCTTTGGGTCTTGTTAGCCTTTGGTCGTTATGAATGTTTCCATGCCTTGTGTCTATAGGATGGAGTGTTTTTCATTACATGTGTATTTCCTTGTAGACTGTTATCCAAGTAGCTCTATAGGTATACTTTGGATATCCACGTAGCTCTGAAGGTGTACTTTGTCCTTATAGAATTATTATGCACTGACTGGTACGAGGCTGAGGGAACCTGGTGCTATAGACTATAAGGGATATACCGATTTTACTTCCCAGAGAGTCTTTGACATTATAGACTATAGGAGGGTACACTGAGTGAGCTTCCTCAGTGAGTATTAGATATTATAAACCATGGTGGATAGACCGAGCGAGCTTCCTGGAGTGCCTTCAGATATAATATACTATAGAAGGGTAGACCGAGCGAGATTCCTCAGAGAGTCTTACATTGTTTTATTTCTTTTAAGAACCTTCTCAGGCTCATGGAGGAATTTCCCGAGTGAGGTTCCTTAGAGAGTCTATGGTGTACATGAGGATAAAGTAGTAATTGACTGAGATATCATTCTTAGAGAGTATCTAGACCTTGGGTCTAAGAGGTTTAGACCACGTGATCTTCCACGTAGAGTCCGTCACTACCCTAGACTATAATGGGAATTGACCGATTGAGCTTCCCCAGAGAATATCATAATTCCTATAACCAAACTAGAGGGGTTAGGCTGAGTGCACTGCCCAGAGGGTTGTGGTACTTCTTGGATAGGACAATAGGGGATGGCTGTGAGTACTTCCCAGAGGGTTTACTGCTTGTTATCTGTTTGCTTCACGACTGTTGTTGTTTGTGGATTGATTACTATTGTGTATCATCCTCCTTTACTGCTTACTGTTTATTGACTACTGCTTTTCTGTTACACTTTACTGCTTATTGAAATTTTACCTGCCATATACTCACTGACTTTTAGGCCCAGATATGTGGTTGGTTACCTACTTGGATTTTATTTCACACCCTGTTTGGGAATTTCTTTTGGGCCCAAGAAGACTATATTGTTGGTGGTATAGATAGGGAAAAGTGCCCTTCGACTTCCGTTACATGATTGCTTGGAGCAGGAGAGAATGGGACCAAGCTTTGGCTTGCGATGCTGAGTAGATGTTTTACTTTCTTTTGTACAAGTTTTGGTACTATGGTGATTCAACATTGTGACTTGTTTGGCTTCTTTCATATAGTTGTATCTTTCATTATTCCATATATACAGATGTGCTCCAGTTTGTTAATTTTATCTTCTGCTGTTTATTATTGTTGGTTATTTAATGATTCCAATATTGTGTGTCTATCTATTTCCGCTGTGTACTCTTACAATGAGGGCATAGTTTCCCCACATTCATACCCAAGGCCCTCACTGCTAGTCGGCAGCCTCTGGCGTTCGGGGAAATGCACATGAGGCCATCTGACCATCCTGTAACGGGCCGCCTCTAGGTGGCTTCCTGAACCGGGATGTTACAAATTGGTATCAGAGGAAATTCATTTCTCTTGACTTACTGATTGGAGACTTCATCCAGGGATAGGACGGATTCAGTACTTGGTAATGAGTTGTTCCCAAGAGTATCTATCCCGTGTACAGGGAAAATCCATACTACCTCGTTTTTGTAATTTTATGGTCTTGAGATTTTATGGTTAATATTATTTCACCCAGAGTGATTCACATGACTTGGTATGTTATTATTGTGTTGCTATTACAGTTCAATTTCTTTCACAACCTAATGTGATGACGTTATTCCATCTCCTGCATCATATAGGCACTTGTTAGAAATCACATTACATGCATTCATGTCATGCCAATAAGGGTGAATTAGTGATTTAATGATTTTTTGATAGACTTTATATAGATTATTCATGATGTTTTGATAGATGCTTGATAGATTCTCTGGTTCTTTATTAGAGGACTGTTTTTGTTTTACATGGATTAAATGAATGCTAAATTTTGCAACTGAGGTGTTATGGTCCCTCTTGAATCAGATTTTGGTGGATTATAATAATGTTCTCTCTTGTTCATGACTGTAGGAGATGCCAGTCATTGATTTGCGGGGAGTATGAGCCCTCACAGATCAGAATTTGGCACATCTATGCCTTGTTTTCACTGTTTCTGGTCTTCTGGGCAATTTCTGAGCTACTGCCCAAAAAAATCCAGAATAAACATTCTGTACTTTATAGATACACGCTTTGTATTTTTTAGGACATGTTACTGACCATGTGAGCAGAAAAACGGTGTCGTGAAAATAACTTCAGGAACATGCCATGTATGGTAGGTGCACGTCGTGTAGTTTAGAGGCATGTACCCGGCTGTGTTACTAACAACACCGGCTGGGGAAGATCGAGTAGAACATGCCGTGTTGGTAAATAACATGCCATGTAGTTTTGTTTCAGGTACCCGTCTATGTCATGAACAACACAGGTCAGTGTTATCTTCTCTTATACATGCCGTGTTGGTTAGGAACATGTCGTTTAAGGGAAGCCATGTATACAGCCATGTAACTAACAACACGGGCCGCCGAGACCATGTCTAGTACACGTCATGTCCCTAGGGAACACGCCTTGTAGTGTGGGTTTAGTTGGACCGTGTGGGTTAGCCGTGTAAGGATAATTGGGTAGGGGTTTAGAGTTCAAGTACATTCCATGTGTGGGAATAACAGGTTGTGTAGTTTGGGGGGTTACACGACCAGTAGTGGAGGAGTAAACGACCATGTTAATGACTAAAGAAGACAAGCTGTGTAGTTCATATACATGCTGTGTAGTCGTGTTTTGTAAAACTTGATAGTTCTTTTCCCTATTCCCGTTTTGTACTCTTGTGTTTTCATTCTTTGTTAATCCTGATCTATGGTGTGTTATTTATCTTCCAGAGCTATGCATCCGAGACGTCCTCCGATCATGCGTCAGTTGCCAGATGGTGATCAGACACTAGATATGGCTGATCAAGGACCTCCTGTAGATCCTACTACTATGCAATCCTTGGCACTAGAAATTATACCCATCGTAGGAAATGATGCGCAGTTCAGAGAGTATTTCCTGAGGACGATTCATATTTTTAGGGAGCATCACCTCCTTCCCCGTCGATGGCTGAGTTGACGAGGGTTTTTCAGTAGCATCATCCTCCTACATTCTCAGGGAATGGATGACCCCAGGCTACAGATTCGATGTTTGAGGCCACCCTGACTCTCTTTGAGAACCTATAGATACCTCTAGAGAAAAGGGTAAATCTAGCTACTTATATTCTCCGAGACTCCCCCAGAGGTGGTGGGAGGTGATCTCACAGTCAGGGCGCCAGTAGGGTATGTCATGGGATGAGTTTCGACACACCTTCTATGACTATATCTATCCAGAGACCCGGATGGCCGATCAAGACCTGGAGTTTATGAGTCTATTGCAGGGTACTCTTTCTGTTATGGAGTACTCTTCTTGCTTTACTGAGCTACAGAGTTTCACACCGATCCCAGCAGGTGATTAGTTGTTTCTTGCTTGGAAGTTCAAGGACAGTCTTAGGTAGAGGATTCATTCCCATGTTAATATCTTCTAGTTGACTAATATATCCTCCATTATCAACAAGACATCGATTGTTGAGCGCAATATAAGGGATCCTGGAGCAGTGAGCCGGGGTGGTTCGACATCCAGAGCTGGTGTTCCTCCTACGGATAGTAGGAAGCGTCGTATAGAGTCTCCTCAAGGAGATCAATGTTCACATGGTGCATCTTCTGGTAGCCGGGTTGTATTCTACTAGTGCGGTAGGAGTGGGAATACTAGGCCTCAGTTCCATAGGGATCAGATGGAGTGCCGATCTTGCGGCTAGATGGTCAATCATCAATTCTTTTGTTAAATCTTCACACCTTCGGCTGGTGGTTGGGGTACCTCTATGACCCCGCATTCTGGAGATGCTTCACCAGATTCCCACCAGTCCAGAAACTGGAGTTCTTCCGGCTGTTCGGGCAGAGGTGGAGGTCACGGCTGTGGTGGTCAGTCACCAGGTCATCAGCGGAAGTAGAGTGGATCAGCTCAGGGTGGTCAGCAAGGGGCATAGGGGCACGGTGCGGGCCAGTATTTCTCCATGGAGAAGATCTATCAAAACCAGAATCTCGAGCCCTCTACAGTTTGAGGTGAGATCTTAGTAGACTCAGTTTTATCATCCGTTCTTTTCTATACTGGTGCTTCCCATTGATTTATCTCCGTTGCGGTTGTGGAGTGACTTGGGCTCTGTATCATTTCGTCTAGCGTCTTTTTGACTCTTGAAACACAGTTGGGAATGAGGACATACCGTGTAAATTAATGCAAAGAGTTCCCTCTAGAGGTTTCAGGGTGTCACTTCTTATGGGACCTCTATGTCTTAGATATGTTGAGCTATGACGTCATTCTCGTGATGGAATGGTTGGCTCCATTCCAGGAAGTCGTTGATTTCTATCATCGCATGGTGAGTTTCATATCACCAGAGGGGGGATCCTTCCTTCACTGAGGTGAGTGGGATGTCCAGGTGGGTAGAGCTAGACCAGGGCATCATGGGCTAGGGTAAGTTACAATCCAGATTTCCAGTATTTATCTTGATGACCAGGGGACTTCACAGTTATACTTTCCCCCAATAGTGGATCGTTTTATGGATGTCTTTCCAGAGGACTTTTCAGGTTTTCCTCCAGAGCGTGAGGTAGACTTCTCGATTGATCTCGTGCCAGGAGTGTCACCAATGTCCATTCATCCTTATAGGATGGCTACACCTGAATTGTAGGAGCTCACAAAGTAGCTAGACGAGTTGCAAGAAAAGCATTTCATCCAACCCAGTATTTCTCCTTGGGGTTTTCCTGTCCTGTTTTCGAAAAAGGCAGGTGACACCCTTCGACTTTGTGTGGATTATCGTAATATGATCTAGTTGACAGTCAAGAACCGATATACCTTGCTGAGGATTGATGACCTATTTGATCAGCTTGGAGGATCTCAGGTGTTCTCAAAGATTGACTTAAGGTCTGGTTATCTTCAGTTGCGTGTTAGACCATCGAATATACCTATGACAACATTCAAGAGTAGGTATGGCCTATAAGAGTTTACAGTCTTGTCGTTTGGTCTCATGAACATGCATGATGTTTTCATGGCATTAATTATCTGAGTGTTCCATCTATATTTGGACTCCCTCGTCGTGGTCTTCATGGATGATATCATGGTGTACTCTCACACTCGACACGACCATGCCATAAATCTTGAGATCATTCTAAGTACACTGAGAGAGCATCGACTATATGCTAGACTCTTGAAGTGCTACATCTGGGTGTATCATATTCCCTTATTGGGTCACGTCGTCTCAGAGACAAAAGTTTCAATGGACCAAGAGAAAGTGAGAGCTATAGTTTCCTAGGAGCAGCCGAAGAACTTCATTGAGGTGCATAGTTTTCTAGGGCTGGCAGGATACTACATTCATTTCATACAGGACATCCCATGCCTATCATCACTATTGATAGGTATAACCAAAAAAGGGGAAATGTTCTTATGGTCAGATCCTTGTGAGTCATCCTTTCATGAGCTTATGGGGAGGTTGATATCAGCACCGATACTAGTCTTGCCACAGCCGAGAAAGGGATTCATTGTTTACTGTGATGCTTTAGGTATTGGGATGGGAGTTGTGCTTATTCAGGGAGATTTGGTCATTGCATACGGGTCACGACAATTAAGGCCACACGAGAGGAACTACCCGATGCACGATATGGAGTTGGTAGTAGTTGTTCATTCCTTACGTTGTTGAAGAATCTACCGTATGGGATAACACTTTTTGGTTTTCACCGACCACAAGAGTCTCTAGTATATCTTCACTCAGCTTGATCTGAATCTAAGACAGCGCAGGTGGGTTGATTATCTTCATTCATTTGACATTGATCTCGCCTATACACTGAGAAATGGCAATGAAGTGGCTGATGCCTTGAGTAGTAGAACTCTGATTTAGGTTGTCCAAGAGGCCCGCAGTGAGTGGATGGTTATAGATTTGTTCTCTGGGATGCATCTGGAGGTGTGCGACTAGTAGGGATAGACTTTACATTCATCCATGGTTGTTACATCTTCATTTCTTGATTGGGTGAGGATGAGGAAACTATCAGATTCACAGGCCTTAGTCTTGTGGGAGGGTGTGTCAAGAGGGGACCCTCTTCCTGGATGGACAATGAGTGAGGATGAGATCATGCATATTCAGGGATGTGTATGGGTTCCAGCAGACATACGCGAGGAGCTGATGCGGGATTTTCATTTCTCAATTTGGGAAGTTCATCCTGGCATCACCAAGATGTGTCGTGACCTACACCACTAGTATTGGTGGCCAGGTATGAAGAAAGATGTTGCTGGTTTTGACATGAGATGTTCTACTTGTCAACAGGTGAATGCCGAGCATCAGCGACCAGTAGGGCATTAGCAGTAGTTACCCATTCATGAGTGGAAGTGGAACAATGTCGCGATAGACATCGTGATCGGGATTCCAAGGTCACCTTAAGGGAGTGATGTTGTTTGGGTTGTCGTCGACAGGCTTACAAATGTTTCACACTTCTGGTCGATCAAGGAATCCTTCAATGTTGATGATCTGGGAGGACTATATATCCAAGAGATTGTACATCTACATGGAGTTCCACAATACATTCTATCAGAAAGGGCTGCTCATTTATATCTCGGTTCAGGAAGGGACTTCAGAAGGCTTTGGCTACATAGGTACTTTTGAGTACAGTATACCATCCCCAGTCTGATGGCCAGTCCAAGAACACGATCCAGGTTCTTGAGGCTATTCTTCGAGCTTGAATTCTAGACATTGGTGGTTCTTGGGAGAAGCATATTCCTCTTGGGGAGTTCGCCTATAACAACAGCGTTCAGTCGACCATTCACATGGAACCATACAAGTCTCTATACGGTAGGCCATGTCGATCACCCTTTTGCTGGTTGGAGGTAAGAGATGCAGCATTGCAGGGACCTCGTCTTCTTCAGTTGATCTCTGAGTAGATAGAGTTGATTTGGAAGAGGATGGCTACAACACAGCCTCGACCGAAGTCTTATGTTGATCAGTGGAGATGACCATTGGAGTTCGAGGTCAGGGATTAGGTTTTCTTGAATGTTACACTGATTTTGGGACACAAGAGGATTCAGAGACAGGGTAAGGTTTCATCGCGGTACATCGGACCGTTTGAGGTGTTGGAGAGTGTTGGGTGCATTGCCTATTGGTTACATCTACCTCATAGGAACCGGTCTATACACTACGTCTTCCACGTCTCTCAGCTCCAACATTACTGTTCAGACCCATCGCATGTCCTTCAACCCGAGGAGGATGAGCTCGAGGCGGATGCGTCATTTGATGAGAATCCCATCCAGATTTTTTATCACAGTACGAAGGTTCTCTGTGGGCAGTGTATTCCTTTAGTACAGGCTCTTTGGCAGCATGGGTGAGTATAGGATGAGACCCAGGAGAGAGAGGTCGATGTACGATCACAGTGGTCGGAGCTGTTCTAGGTTTCTTCTTCAACGCCTCTCTTTGAAAAGTTAGGGATTAATTTATTTAAGGGGGGATGTTTGTAAGAACCTAGATCTTCGTTTCAGGTATTTCTTTCCTTTTTCTGGTGTTTTTGAGAAAAATAATGTTTCTAGAAATTTTAGAAGTACAAGCCGTGTACTTTCTGAGTACATGCTGTGTACACGTTTCCCACTCGAAGCTGTGTACTGGCCGTGTTTGGGCCACACACATGGTGTGTAGGGGTGATGTGGAGGCTAATTTTGGCAGAGTACGGAAATACCTACTACATTTCATGTACTCTAATAGTAAATGTTCTTTACTTTTCTTTTTTCACTAACTGGACTAGGGTCACGCCTAATCGCCAAAACATGTTCTTCTAGGCCTGGTTCAACCTAGAGACGCCGGACGACTGCAAAATGCATCTGTTTTCTCAATCCTTCATATATTGTCTGATTCGACAGTCGTCAATTGCGTTGGAACCGCAGCGGTGAGTTATTCCTTCTTCTTGATTTTCTTTCCTTGATTCTTCCTCTTTCTCAAGTTATCGTGGGTTGAGCATTTTCAACATTTTCTCAGATCTACGACGTTCGGGGGAGAATAAATCATCATGGTTCAAGTATATCAATCTCCTACGATCGAGGTAGGTGGTTTGTGCCTTACGATTCAATGTCCTTGTGTTTTATGTGCAAATTCAACCAATACCCGTGATCGGGGTATTGCGTGCTTACCTTTTTTACCTCATAGTTTTCCTTCCTTGCTTGTATGCTTATGTAGAGGTAAATTAATCATTTTAGAGGATAATTTGTTGTTCTTTGATGGTTTTACCATGCATTACTCTATTTATGATCGTTTGGTCTTGTGACCCTTTGGCCGTTATGAATGTTTCCATGCCATGTGTCTATAGTATAGAGTTTTTTGCATTACATTCTTGTTTCCTTGTAGACTGTTAGACAAGTAGCTCTAAAGGTATACTTTGATTATCCAAGTAGCTATGTAGGTGTAATTTGGCCTTATAGAATTATTATTCATTGACTGTTACATGGATGAGGGAACCTGGTGCTATAGACTATAAGTGATAGACCGAGTGTACTTCCCAGAGAGTGTTTGACATTATAGACAACAGGAGGGTAGACCAAGTGAGCTTCCTCAGTGACTCTTAGACAATGTATGCCATGGGGGATAGACCGTGAGAGCTTCCCGGAGTGCCTTCAAATATTATAGACTATAGGAGGGTAGACCAAGTGATCTTCCTCAGAGTGTCTTACCTTGTTTGATTTCTTTTAAGAACCTTCCCAGGCTAGAGGAGGAATTGACCGAGTTAGCTTCCTCAGAGAGTTTGTGGTATACCTGAGTCTATTGGAAGAATTGACCGAGATATCTTCCTCAGAGAGTCTCCAGACATTGGGGCTAAAAGGGTTAGACCGTGTGATCCTCCTCAAAGATTCCCTGCCTACCCTAGACTATTAAGGAAATTGATCGAGTGAGCTTCCCCAGAGAGTGTCACAGTTCATATGAACAAACCGGAGGGGTTAGGCTGAATGGACTACCCAGAGGGTTGTGGTACTTATTGGATAGGACCATAGGGGATGGGTGCGAGTACTTCGTAAAGGGTTTCCTGCTTGTTATCTATTTTATTCACTACTATTTTTGTTTGTGGATTGATTACTATTGTGTATCATCTATCTTTACTACTTACTGTTTAATGCCTACTGCTTTTCTATTGGTAATTACTGCATATTGAACTTTTACCTTCCATATCCCCACTGACTGTTAGGAACATATCTTCTGGTGGTAACCTACATGTATTTTCTCTCACACCCTATTTGGACCATTCATTTGGGCCCATGAAAACTATGTTGTTGCAGGTATAGACAAGGGAAAGTGCCCTTCGACTTCCGGTACTGCATTTCTTGGAGCTGGAGAGCATGGCACCAAGAATTGGCATGCAATTCTAAGAAGTTTTTTTACATTCTTTTGTACTTTTTTTTGTACTATGGTGTTCCAGCATTGTGACTTGTTTGTATGCTTTCCTAGAGTTGTATCTTACATCGTCCCATATATACATATGTGCTCCAGTTTGTTGATTTAGTCTTCTGCTGTTTATTATTGTTGGTTATTTACTGCTTCAGCTATTTTATGACTATCTAATTCAGTTGTGTACTCTGCCAATGAGGGCATAGTTTCCCCACATTCACACCCAAGGCCCTCACTGCTAGTCGGCAGCTTCTGGCATTTCGGGAAATGCATTTGAGGCCATGTGACCAACTAGTTAAGGGGCGCATCTGGGTGGCTTCCGGAACCGGGACGTTACATGAAATCAATGAAAAAATAATTTTATATATGTTAAATAAAAATATGAAATGACATCCAATTATTTCCATTACAATATGAAATTAGTTATAATTTTTAAAAAATATTAATTTTTATTATAAACCATTCTTCAAATTATATTTCACTTATTTAATGTATGGAATCAATATTTTTCATATATAAATCATATTTTAGGAAATATATGAATATATTTCTACATTAATTGTATTAACAAATAAATCTATATAAAAAACATTAAAAATGAATTACATTAATATATTTTCAATTGTTACATTTTATTCAATTTCAATATTTATATTTAATATATATTATTTATTACTATTTATAACTAATATATATATATATAGATATATCTTACTAAATTTTTATAAATAATTTCATCATTACATTTTAAAAAAAAAATTCATATATTCATCTTTATATTTTTGATTAATTGTTACAATTTATTCATTTTTTATTTAAATTTTTTAATTGCAATTCATTAATTTTATTTTTTAAAAAATAATTAAAATTTATTCATTTAATATATCTAT
Organism: Viscum album; assembly: GCA_963277665.1. Classification (NCBI taxonomy): domain Eukaryota; kingdom Viridiplantae; phylum Streptophyta; class Magnoliopsida; order Santalales; family Viscaceae; genus Viscum; species Viscum album. The sequence goes on from OY728145.1 coordinate 1,204,559,374, forward strand.
ATTAAATATATTATTTATTAATATTTATAATCTATATATATATATTAATTTTATTCATTCTTATCAATAAGTATTTAATTAAAAAAATGTATATTATTTTTTCATAATTTTCTGCTTTTTATTTTTTGATTTTTTTATTATTTCATTTCACTAATTAAACATATCTATTTTTTTAATATATTTATTTTTCTGTATTTATAATATATATATATATAATTTATACATTTTTATGAATATTTATTTAATTAAAAGATTTATACTTTTGAAATTTACTGACATTAATTTTTTTAATTATTTCATTTTATTTGACACCATTATCAATAATAAAATATCAATAAAATATACCATTTATCAACACTAAAAATAATTCCCTTATAAAGGGTACCCTTTATCAGCGCTAAAAATCATTGGAAAAGGGAACCCATTATTACTGCTAAAAAGGTCACTACTAAAGGGTATCCTTTATCAATGATTAAAATATGCACTGATAAAGGGTAGTGTTTTTCAGCATTAAAAAGTGATGATAAATAGACCCTTTTATCAGTGCTAAAGAAATTAAATAAAAAATGGTACCCATTATTAGTGCTTTTCAGAGAAGATAATTTGCGTACAATTAAAGGCATTTTTTTTAGTTGTGAGTTGTTTCATTTTGGATTAAATTTTGTTACAGTACATTAAATAAAAAAAATTTTTTAGTAACACTTGAATCACATATATCCATTTCAATACATGATTAATATTAAATTTAAGAACCTTTCTTAATTTTTATAATATAATTCTTTGTCAAACAATGTTGAACGTAATTGACTTGTTTAATCCCTTTAATGTATTCTCATCTTAGTTGAGCTAATGTATTGGATATAAAAAAAACTAATTATAATGTTTTAGATAAATGAATATTTATTCATAATTGTAAATCACAATTCTTTTATATTTTGTTAAACATGATCAAGTGAACTATTATAAAGCATAAGATAACTTCATATACTTCAACAGATTACATTCATAAATTTTAAAAATTCAAAGTGATGTAAATCGGTTTAAGATGTAAAGATTGAAAAATACATGAGATGGTTGGTTATAAAAAAAATTATCCAGGTAATAATTGGTTATACATGTGGAGTAAATGTCATCCCAAACTCTCATTTCCTTACACACGTCAATAAATTTATTATTGAAAAAGGAACATTAATAATGAGTCTTATATATATTTCAAACCATCCATCATTGATTCCTTGAAATTTTTTTAAATAATAAGTATAATGACTAACCATATTCCAACTACATTCTTTTAATGGATATCATATCAATTATGATTTTATAAGATTCTATTTTTATACTACCATAAGGGTTAGTTGAAAACAGTTTGATAATAGCTATTCATAACTACAAATGAACATTAAAACACTAAGGTGCATTTTTTTAATGATCATATATCCACTAAGGATGTCAACATATATTTAGAGTCCTCTATATTATTGAAATTGATTCTAATATTATTTATGATAATGGGATCATACATAAATTAAATAGGTTATGTCTTTGGATACACATAAGTATGAACAGGAATACTGGAATCCATTGAGTTTTGTGGTCGGATTAGTTCTAGAGACACATACTGCATAGGAATTCATATCCAAATAGATGGTTTATGTTAAACATAGTGGGTGATACAAGTATTTTTATTTGATAATAATCATTCATATAAATAATCATTAAATATTAAACTGATAATGCTGAAATGTGTATATAAATTCAATTAATGGACTCATTGTGATAAAATTTTGGACATTGTATTTCAAATGAATCAATGGCTTGATATTTGTGGGGAGAAGTTTAGTGAAACTTTTCTTGGATGGTATAAGAATATAAAAATAAATCATTATTGATTATTTAAAGGTTTAGCCTATGAAAATACATATTCATCATCCATCGGGACTATTTGTTTTTTAAATTCTACTTTTCATAGAATAATTATATGGTAATCATATTGGGATATTAATTTTTATTGAAAAATCATTTAGGGGAATCCATGCAGAAAATTTCTATAACACGTGATCAAAAGAAGACATTGTGATGTTTATATACTAGGAACAACTAAAATAGATGGTGAAATAAATAAATTTCAATAAAATATTACAATTACATAAATTCATTTATGAATAAATCATGCATAGTGAACACATGATATTCCTTTTCAAACAAACACATGACATGTACCTCCGACTAGCTTGTGGGAGTGCTATATTTTTTCATGATAAATATTTTAATAAAAAATGAAATAATTTTTTTATAATTTAAATGTTCTTTATGACTATGAAATGAAATTTATCTTTGATTGAATTAAAGTATAAACTGTGTTTTGGGGAATAATATCTTTACAAATTGATCAATGTATTTTCTCTATTCCATATATTAATAAATTATTAAAAAATGAAAGTTCAAAAAATTAATGGTTGAATTGTTATTATCAAATAATAATTCCATTAAAAAACTACGATAATTAGATGTGATTATGGATATTAAAATAATTTCAAAAATTATATGCTACAAATCCATCTCATGTTCCATGTTATTTACTAATTATTGATATTGCGGATGAATAAATAATTTTTTTTTAATATCTAAAAAATAAAACAAACTTTTATAAACATGAAATTCGAACAATCCAATAATAAATTGAAAAGTAAAACTAGACTAGTTCCTATGATCTAGGGAAATGATAATAATATTGATAATGATAATCGAACACTTATATTTATTTAGTTCAATTAGATCTTGTATCAGTGATAATTCTATAGTTATATTCAAGAAAAACATTTTACAGCCAGTGGTTTCCATATTTGTAATAGTAGATTTTGTTGAATCTTCTAATATATCATAAGTAGATGTTGTGAAATTCACTATTTCAATTTTGGGTTATATCAATAAAAAGTAAGATGTTTATCATCTAATGTCAAAATGTGACTATGGAATTAGACAGAATGTCACGATTCTAACATGGGAATAATTGGTGGATAATTGTTAAATTATTACTTGAAAGGTTTTATCAATATAGTTATATTGTATTAAACAGATCTTCCACACATAATTATGTCTTAATCAATCCTAGCCACAGAAACATGATTGGCCTATAAATAGTATCTACACATAGCTGAAGCTTGTCTAACATGTAAGGTCTAACATGTAGTTAGTAGTTGGATCTATTGAATGTGTGATTTTATTGGAGTTTTTTTCCTATAACCAATTATTTTTTCTTTTTGATTACTTCAATATTCAATGAAGTTAATATTACTGTAAATAACATATCACATATTGATTATTTTCATGAATAACATATATGTGACAATGTCCTATATTATATTTCATATTGATAAGGTCATAATAGTTTTCCATTATGATGAGAACCTTAAGATGTTAGGGTGATATCATATAAATATTGTTATGGAGTTGGATAACATACTATGAACGAACATATCATATATAGGCAATCTGGTTTGAGTATATATAAGAAGATCAAGCTTCTTGTCATTAATTTCACACATGGAAATCTCCAAGGTGGGATATTATAGGAACTGACATGCTAGTATAAAATTAGGTTGTTATTATTTCATCAAATATCCCTATTGGAGAGCATGTGTAAAGTCCGTAGGCATTAAGATTATCATTGATGCAGGTTATCACACACGCACCGTGATTTTCAAACAAAAGTCATTATGAAAGATATTTTGGGATGTACGGTATGTTGGGTGAGTCATAGTTAACATATCATTAATGAATAAGTTGAGGAAGTATTTGTCTCTTACATATTTATAGAATGTTGATATCGTGGACCATTGATTGAAATAGAACTTTGAAATTAAATTTCATGGTCATTGAGTAAGGATGTTTATTTTAGATGGTCAAAGGATAACATGCGGAGCTTATATTATAGTGATACATACGTGAATCAATCTGGATGAAATATTGTGTAAAATAGATCATATTAAACAATTTTCATTCATATGTTGTTTTCATCATTACTAAATTACTTTTATTCTCTATGGTTTTGAGACATATTTATAGATATTTATTTTGGAATTTATGCGAGTTGGCATAATACCAACAAAAAAGAATCATATATGGTCTCTCCCAATGAGTTTTCCTTGATCTCGATGAAATTTTAATTGATTTTAATTAATGTAATAAATATTAATCTCATGATCAATGAATAATATTATTCATGTTTTATTGATCAGAATATTTAAATTAATATTTATTAACTAGATTGTGAAAAAAAAATTATTTATTTTATTTGATAATTAATAAATATTTATTTACTGTATTTTGAATAGAATATTTATTTAGGAGAATAAATTATTTTATTTGTTTTAATATAATTGCAAATTTTTAATGGAACAATAATTAGTATGATGATAAATATTTATTATCAAGTCTGTCATATAACACTTTATATTGAACAAGTTGACCGAACCAAAAATAATCATATTATTGTTTTATTTTGTGGCATGGGGTTTATTATAAGTTATTATATTATTTAATCGTTAGAATTCAATTAAATAATTATTTTAACATAAAATATTTCTCTATTAATAGGTGGTTATGTATATTGTATATAGAATCAACTGGTTGAATCCAAATAATAGAAATTTGTTATGCAAAATGTATTATATATTGAATCCCTTATCTAAAACCCTAGAGGAAAAAAGAAATGCTATAGTGTTTTCATGAAGACAAAATATTGAGTGACAATAATAAAAAAAAAAAGACATTTGATTCCCCATGATGGAACACATAGATTGTTTGAAATTACATGGAGATCAAATATGTACATGTGTATCACTGTTAGAGTAATTATATCATATGATCCCCACAATCACAATGCATGAAATATAAATGTTTCCATTTAGATAATCAACATTCATCAACAATGAACAGTAATAATCCATTGTAGTTTCATTATTCTAATATAATAAAAAAAAATTTATATAATAGATCCTCACTCATGGTTTCGAGAAATTCATATTTAAAAAGAAATTTTAAAATATCACCCACCACCACTCAATTCTTTTATTCCCATAACCAATAGGGATGTCATAATATGTGGGTGAATTATTAGCATGTTCTATAGACTATTTTCTATTATCGATATGATCATTACAGTTAAGTTGTGATTCCATTTAGTTTGATAAATTATATATTAATGTAAATGGGATTGATGGAATTAGTTTCTAGGTAGCTTCTACATATTTTTATTGCGGTTTTCATTTACAACATCCATGGGTACTCTATGATTGAGGATAACTATGTAGTTCTCCACTATACTATTTTTGGAGTTCCTCATCATCATTTTTTATTCAAGATATTGTCAATTTTTGATTTCTAGGATCATGAATTTCATTTCTAGGGAAATATCATCCCCTATTAGGGAGTATCTATAGATACATCAATGATAAACAAAGTTGATTCTTAGGTAGCCCCAAATATAATATCAGGGTTTTGTTGTTTTCATTATCATTCATGATAATATAGGAGGTTCATATCCCATTTGTATTATATTTTAACTCCTATAAAATTCATTACCAGAAAGAATCAAAAATTTATGTTGTCTGAATACTATTAGGGAGCTTTTGAGTACGTAATTGGGATGTCGTTTTGTGTTATAGTTGTTTATCTATAAAAATTAGGAGTTCAGATTGAGGAAATCTAAAAAAAATCCTTTGTTTGTGTTATGTTCTAATATAGCATTGATTAGTTCTTTCTTCAGGTTCTTGGTAGTGACATCTCCATGATCATAAATATTACACTCATGACATAATGTAGGTGGAATTTTTGTTTTATTCAAATTTATAGTGACATTACCACATTTGTGAGAGTCATGTGGTTTTTATTGTTCAAAATAGAATAAGGTAGTCTTACATAGTTTGATTTGAAATTGAGATACTGATGGTGGATGGAATTTTTTCATGATAATAACTTTGAGAATTCATTTACAATATCTTATTTTAATTTTGTAACTAATCTGTTGATTAATAAGTCTTTCATGGATGTCATTCATGAATTTTGACATTATTATTGAATGATGGAATATCTGTTAGTGATGAAAATTAATATGAGATTGTTTTAATGTAGAGTTTCTATTTTTTAGATAATAGTATATTTTTTTGGGGCAGTAGGTGGAGGATTCCCTATTGGGGGATTATGACGTTGAAATATAGATAGAGTGAGTTGTTTTAGTGATTCCCCTAATAGTTTAATCAGATGAACATAATTGTGTTTTGTTTCAGGGCATCATTTCATTCCTCTAGTGATTTTTGTGACCATTCTCTTGGAGTTCCATAGATCACCTTTAGTGGTACACCTCTAAATAAAAAATATGTATCATTCTCTAAGAGTTTAGTTTTGGTAGCCTAGGTTCATACATGCTATTTTAAATTGTGTGTCTCAATGATTATTATCTAGGAAGGTAAAGGCCCAAACAGTGTTCTATGTGCGTTGCACCAGCCATTAGATGATACCATATGGATGTGGGGGAGCATATCGATATTATTAATTACTATTTTACCTAGAGATCATGGATTTTATGATTCTATATGGGAGATAGTAGATCGTTTGATGTAATCATTCCACTTTATCGAAACGAAGGAGTTGATATCATTGTAGGTTTTCTCACAGCAGTATCTAGAGGGGATTTGGAATCTCCATAGAGTCTCTAGAAAGATCATATCAAATAGTGATACTCATTTTGTCTCTAGGATGTCGAGTGGTATCTTACATGACTTTGGCTCTCGTTTATTCCTTTATACTACTTTTCATCCACAGAATGAAGGATGTATAAATCAGACCATCCATACTCTAGAAGGCATGTTGAAATCTTATATTTGGGATTTTGGAGATTCATTGATGTACAACATACCCTTTGTAGATATTTCTTAATATAATAGTTTTTACTGCACCATTAGTAAGAAACTTTTTTATGGTTTTTACAACTCACAATTCGGTTCTCTATTGATCTAGACAGGTGTTAGTGAGGTAGAATTTATCATTCAAGAAATTTTAAATATTAAAATATATATGGCTTTTGTAATTCCTGATTGGATGATAGTATAAAAGGATCTTCAGATATCTTATTCCAATCATAGGGTGATGCCTACGGCGGTTAATATTCAAGGTCATGTTTTCTTGAAGTTGACTCATCATCTTGGTTATCCAAGGATATGTTGTGGGTGTAATATTTTTCCTCAGTTTCTTAGGTATTTATAGGTGTTGTCTCATGTTGATGCCTTGGTGTATCAGATAGAAATTATTTTATACATGATCAAGATACAAAATTTGTTTCAGGTTTAAAATATCTGATTTAATCCTCATGATGAATCCCACATCATATATAGGGTATGATCGATGATTATAATGATTCAACATTGGAGTATTAGCCTGTGGAGATCTAATAACACCAATACAAAGCATTGTGTGGGTGTGTTTTTTCCTTAGTTTTGGTCTTCTAGAGTCGCAATGGAATAGAAGAGATTACCAAGGGACATGAGTTACAAATATGTTCTCAGTACACCAAACTGATATATGTTTATCTCTTCTCCTCATGTAATTCTATTTGCAGTTATTAAAAACTTTCTAGTATAAGAGATAGTTTTCCCATTTTATTTGTTGTTTCCTTGATACTATTTGAGAGTTATAATATTCATAGAGTTTTAGAATGTATTTTTTTAATGAATTTGTGCCTCCTTCCTCAAAGTGTGGGGGTTTATCTCTTGTGATGGTGATATTCCTAATAGTTATCTAGTAGGGTGGTTTTCAAATGACCCATCTTCATTAATTCTTTCTACGGTTGGTTTTAAATTCTCACAAATAATAATTCTTTGAGATTATCTGATATAAGTTCATATGTTCTAGTTTCACTTTAATTTTTATTATTTATGTGTTCGATGATCCTAGATTCAATTTGGACTATTTTATAGGGTAAATGGAGGAATGTGAGTTCTGATTCCAAAAATATTATATTTATATCATGGACGGATGTGTTACATCGTAAACATGGTAGCTACATCATAATAGATCTTGGTGAGGTTGTATTACTGGAATTGGGAGTGAAATAGGGATACTACCTTTATAAACAATGATATGCCTTGGAAGTAGGTTATGCTATATGCCCTTTGATAGTGTTGAGCGGAGTAGTGTAGAGCAAGGGTATCTAACATGATCCCTCCTTTTATGCCACAAAATCACCAATGTTAGCAAATTTTGAATCATGATAAAAGGGGAAACATTGTGGTCTTTGAATTTCCAATTTTTAATAATCTCCCAAGGCCCATTCTATCCCCACAGTGTCCTGAATTCATATATCGAATATTTGGTTCCTTAATTTATTTTTTCAATGTTTTTAAATCCCCATTAAATAGTTATTTAGCCTTGACTTATAGAGGTCAATTTGTGGTATTCAAAGGTGGGTTTTACATCTTTTTTGCAACAATTCTCTCCATTTGATCACATTACATAAATACATATTATGTAGGATGACCATATTTGTTTTATTGGGGTGTATATTTATGTTTATAAATGTATTTAAGTAACTATGACCTTACGAGATCTTATTTTCCTTGTAGAATAGGTGATTTGATATCTACGATATTATTATGTTCTTGTATGAAGGAGTTGAAATTTTTTGAGGGAGGTGCTTCATTTCTTCTCCTTTATATGATTCAAAATATTAATGTGACCATGTTCTATACAGTTTTTTGGATGTGGGATTAAACTAATAAATATTAAACTAGATTAATAAAAAAATTTGATATTGATTGCTTTTTGTTGTTTTACACCAAGATAACAGTTTACCTATGGTTTTTCTAGATAGTGTGTAATCTATGTTATGCCTATTTAACATTTTTTTATTTTTAGATTATAAAAATGAATTTAATTGTATTGGGTAAATAAAATAATGTTGTAATTAATTAATTTATTACCTCATAATCATAAATAGACATGTTTAATAATACAGTGTTTCTCATAATTTGATTGTAATCAAACTGGTGGAAGTATTCATGTGTAATTGAAATATTAAATTCCATGAGTTAATGGAATTTATTAAAAATATGAATCCATAATGCTTGAAAATATTGAAAATAATGAAAATTCAGGTTAATTGGGAATCATTTTTCTGTTAGTTTGAAGAAAAAGATTTTGTGCTAAGAGCAAGTTTACCTAATTGAGATAACATGACATAGTCGAATCTTTTAGTTTCAAATAATTGGATCATATATAAGAAGAATCTTTTAATTCAATATTTTTTTAAAACTTCTTTTTTTATAATGAAATTTCTTTTTTTCCAAGAGTGACAATTTGTTTATAAAGGCTATATGCCTTGTGTTTGAGGTTGTGAGAGCATGTTTTCATAATATGGTATAATGCCTTGTTTTAAGGAATAGATTTATATATTGAATATGCTTATCCATTTATTTTCATTAGATGTTCTCTAGATGTGATATTTTTTATTTGATGATTTATAATCTTATGATGGATGTGAATGGAATGTTTGATGAGATGTCACTATGGAAGCATGAGGTTATGTTATTAGTTTACTCCAAAAATGCCACGATGCATGATGATATGCATGTGGGTGTACGGGATGGATCTAGAGATGATGGAATGGGTTGAATCATGTTTTAACCATTATTTCAATTAAGATATATTATTGCATGATCATGAATTTGTTAAATGGGGAATGTTTCATGTTTTTATGCATTAATTTACCTCCTAGTTGAGTCATATTTATATTATTGTTTACTTCTCTTGATGGTATATTTGGTTATTTTCCTAAAGTAAATGGGATTATGGAATTATAATAATTTTTCCTAAATGTATCACTTATGGGGTTTTTCCTTTATTAAATGTGAATGATAATGTCAAATCATATGAAACCAAGGACCTGGTTGGATTATGTCAGGATTGAATGGACATGGTTTTTATAGTTAATTTAATTCATAAAATTAATTTTAATTAATGGATCTTTACATAATTAAAAAATTAAATGATAAAGGAAAATAATAAAAATAATTTATCTCCATAAATTCTTGTTTTCTTATGGGTTATCTAGTGATTAGTAGGGTAAGACAAGTGTTTCAGTGAAAATAGAAATAGTTAATCATAGAAATAGGATATTCCCTTAGTGTGGAATTGAGCTATATTATATTTAGTGTTTTTTGTGATTTCATATGCTACCCCACAAATTTTTTATAGTTATTCTAACACCCATTTGACTTTAGGATCTTTATTCCCAACAACCCAGTGGTATAATGGATTGTTGACTACCACCTACAGTCCCTCTCTGTTTTCATTGTAGTTTTATGTGTTGGTATTCATAGTTTCTAGATTCACCATATATGTATGTTGAGCGATAATTTTTTTTTATTTCGCACACATGTATATCTCGATAAAATTTCCAATGGATTATTATATGTATAATGTATCTAGGTTATTATGGTTTTAAGAACATTACATTGTGTATGAGTTATGATGGATGGATGTATAATAATCAATGTGTAATACTTGTCATGATTGTTTTGGGGCTTCCCAAAAATTTATTGGTTACAATACAGTTAATTGATATGGGATAATGATATGATGTGATTCATGAGATTCATAATTTTGACACAAATATAGTGTGTATTTCGGATCTCCTCTTTTGGATAGTGATGGATCATGATTAACAATGTAGGGTTAGAGTAGTAGTCCATTAAGGAATTGGTATTGGGGTACCCTTAATTATTCATTACTCTAATATATATATATATAAGTGATAATTGTTGAGAGTTATTAAATTAGTATAACTTTTTAGTTTATTATTTTGATTCACTATTGTCCATTGTGCTTTAGAATGTTTTTTATCTCTTTTATGAGAGGCATTAGGGATGATCTAGTTGAGTATATAGTAATTCTCACCCCATGTATATAAATATTTTTTCAGTTCAGTGATAGATGGTTGGATATTAGGATAGATAATACAATCCCATGAGATTCTTGTCACTATTGAGTTTACATTTCTGGTAAATATATTTCTCCCTTCAGTTGTTTTAATATTGTATGACATTACAATAATGTACATGAGGATCCTTTTATATTTATGAGAAGGCATTGATTAGGGTATCTGTCTTGTCTCTCTATATTCCACTTTACCCATTAGAAGTTACATCCTTGCATAATTATTTGTGATATACCCTTTATGTTAGACGTCAAAAAGGGCCTTCTGGAGATGAAACTTAGGTGGTCATAATCCTTCTTCTCTAATTTTTGGCCCAGGAGGGGGACTCTTTAGGGGGAGGGGTTCATGAAAATAATCCATACAATTAACCTTTAAATACTATGGATTTACCTATCGTATAATCATATTCCATGTTTTCATCTCATGGATGTCATAAAATGACCCATGTCCTCCATTTATAAGATGTTTTCCAAGAGAATATTTTAGTCCTCAAATGATTAATATTTATGTCTTAACCCATTATTCTCTAAATTTATCTTGCATAACTATTCTGAACATATAAATTAATTAAATTAGTGTCATTAAAATTCCAAAATGTTATTATATATATGTTAAAATCATTCTCTATCTCTCTCGGGTTCATTTGGAAAGGAAAACGTCACTCGTGTTATGTGTGGACAACCACCATTATGAATGACATATTTCATTATTCATATCCACATTAATAATGAATTTAATAAATAAAAATTGATATTTATTACTTTATTAAGATTATATAAAGTTAAACTATTAACACTATTAAAAAATAATTCATTATTACCATACATCATTGTGTTTGTTTAAAATTACTGAAATAAGTTATTCTCCAATTTCATATTCACAAATATGAAATAAAAAATATCAATGAATGAAAAAAATATTATATACAATATTTTAACAACAAATATATCACCTTATACAATCATTGAATGGGTAATGATTTATGGATGTACTTGGATCAATAGAGTCATTACAGAGTGACTACAAAACAAATGAAGTTACTAATGTCTGATTATTAAAACAGACAATAACTAAGTCATAAAAATTTAATGAATTATTATAATTGAAGAGTATAAAAGGTAAATTATTTTAATAGAAAACTAAAATAAATTACTAAGATGTCTATATTTATTATATATGAGGTCAAATTGAAATCCTGGAAAATGGGAATAATGGTAAGGGGTTTCTTCTCAATTTCCCTCCATTCAAGCATTATTTCTAATTTTCCAACTATTATTATATAACATGGAGTAATTATTGCCCAATTAAATTAATTAATTGTAATTAATAATTAATAATATGTTTTAAATTAAATTTTACTATGATTCTTTTAGGTTATTTTAATTCATACACCACCCAAGTTATAAGGGATTTTTTATCTGAGTTTTCTTTCTTTGAGTTATACAGTTTCTTCAAGAAATCTATTATTCAATATTGCTTATATTTATTCATATAATATTACATATAATATTACCTCTTCTTACTCTAAAAGTTTAAATTTTATAATTCAAATCTACTTTTTATATGAATTTATTTCTTATTAAATATAATATAGTTATGAATAAATCTCATTATTTTTAATGGTTATTTTAACTCCATGTCAGCATTCTTTCATCTGAAAAATATTTTACATAATTATTTTTAAATAAAAATATATTCTTTGTATTATTATATTTATATTTATGTATTTTGATTTTCAAAATGAATCTTTATTCCTCATTTAACTATTGTTGGATTCAATATATGTAATTTAAAATAGTAAAAATGGAATTAAATTTTTCATGAAAAAATTGTTCCTCCAATACACATTATTAATATTGAAATATATTTAATGGTACCTTTATTAGAAACATTTTTATTGAAATTTGTATAAAAAATAATTCATATCACCTTCTCTAAATTGATTGGTAACATCATCCTTTTAAGACTATGTTAAAAAAATCATCTAAAATTTCTTTTACTATTTCACTCGCAAATTCATTTTCATCTCAAAATGATTTTTCTCCATGGAAATTATGTTTAATGAATTACCCAATTAATTATATTATAAAACATTCCTTTATGATAATTGAACTCACTATATCGAAAATAAAATTCTTGATTATAATTTTTCGGTATCATTCAATGTTATATCATTATAAAGTTATTTTTCATCTATGTAAACTTACATTAAATTTATTATTTTTAATTATGGATATGATATAAAGAAACCATTAAAATTAATTCTAGGTATTTATTATAATCATTTTATTCACTATATTCACTAGTTAAAACTACTGACATCATATATGTTTGTTATTCTTTTATGTCTATGTATTTATTACTAAGGTTAGTTGATTATAGGATGTATTTATATTCACTTCTTTGATATGATGAATGATTTTGAATTATTAATTTATAGATGGTGGCCAATAATTATATATCTTTTATATTAATTAGTTGGTATATTGAGTGAAATCTGTTTCTGTATGTTAGTATATTCCTTACCCATTAATTATAATGTCTTGGAGTGAGAACTTAGTGGTATGTAAGATTTCAGGGAATGATACCTTCATAGTATGATTTTGATATCTTGAATTATCTAATTCATCACTATGACATTTTTTATTATTTTCAATATAATTATCTATATTGCTCTATTATCCATGGATATATTTTAGGATCATGATTCAACAATATGGAATTTTTAAAATATTAGTTATTCATTTCATATTATTCATTCCTTCATTATTTTATTATTACTTCTATTGTACATTGTCCCATTATGAGCATCTGAGCTCCACCCATTAATGTTTCCATTTTCCCAAGTTTATAAAGCAATGTATTTATTCTGATATGTATAGATATGTATTATGTGTATAAAATTTTGTGTTAAATGTTTATGAAACTCTGTAAAAACCGTAGTTTTGAAGGAAAAATATCATTGGATAGAAAAGTTATGAGTTTTTTAGATTATTTTTTCATTACCAAATAATTAAAACAATAATCCAAAAGGTACTTATTATGTAAGTGACTCAATATTTTGTATTCATATTGTAATTATGTATTTTAGGATAATGATTCCTTATTTGGTTTTAAACCCATCACGAAAAGAATATAATTATTAGCACCAGATCTGAGATTTTATGTCTAGGGAATCATTGTAAGTATTAATATTGGTTTTTTATATCATAATATATTAGGAGAGTGCATAATCAAGTTACAATAATTGATTAGATTTTTTATATTTTATATCATGTAAATTAAATTGTTTTTATGAAAATATTAACATTGTCTCATCCATGATGTTATTTTGAGGGTTTTTCTCTTTAATTTTTTGTATTCCTTATATTTTAGGGATTATCTAAATTTTTATTGTGAAAAATGAATTTTTTTCAGGATAGAAAGAAGAAGGAATGCAATTTTTTCATGTTTAAAATAAATTGTGCACTAGACTGGAGAAAACCGTGTGACCATGATAGCATCATTTTTCTGGCCACACGTCATAGTGCATAAGTGTGTTCCCCTCCTAGGATAACTGTGTGATCAGGATAATGTAAATATCACACATACATGTCTAGACGTATATGAATGAACCAACTCTAGGTAAACAATATGTCCAAATTTTCCACTTTGATCGAGGTTTCACACATTTGGCATATGGTGAGGAAGACCAGGCAGCCAAACCAGGCGGGATTCTAGATCATAACAATTTTGGGATTCCAACATCACCCCCACCAAATTTTATGTCCCTAACCACTATATTTCGTCCCATTCATCCTAGTATACCCTAGGAGTGGTTCCCTACACTCTTTTACCACATTTGGCTTCCATTTTGGGTTTATGGTGGTTTGTATCCTTTAGGAAAGCCTTATGTGTGTCACTCCACCCTCCTCATCATTCATCTTCATGATCACTTATCTCTTCCTTCTTGTTTTCACATTTCTCTATAGTCTATATTGACCTATATTGGGTTATAAATAATTTAATTTTGTAAAATATTAATTTTTTTGGTGTCATCTTGCCTTCATAGTGTCTCCCCTTAATGAGGCATATAGTTTTCAGCTTGTTTGTGGTTATTCTATGTGAAAAGGATGAGGGTTCCATGTCAATATTTTTTAAAAATATTTATATTTATATTCATGTTTGTAAAATAATTTCTAAAATTGATTTGGAATTTAAAAAATAATATTATTTGAATTATTATTGTTTTATGGGTTGAGATGGTTGAAATCATTGGTTAATGGTGTTTTTGATTATGTGTTGGTAGGAACAATGAAAGAAATATGATTTATGGATCAAAAGGGATAACGTTAATGGGAATCATGGGTATCTAGGTTGGGGGACTAAGATAAGTAAGCTAGAAATGAATTTCCCTAACAAGAATTATTTTTGATACAACACAAACTAAATATTTATAATGGTGATTGGATGGATTGAGTAGGAGATGAACCTTTACAACATGGTTTGATCACAAAGTGTACGAGGATCATATGTCCCCACTACCCCTTGTTACTTATTGATTTCCCATGGTCCTTATACCATAGATTCTTGTTTCCATTAATTGTTTCTCTAAAAAAAGATGTTTTCAACAATATTCATTTCATTTCATTAAAAAATTGTATTTTTAATTGTCATTGGATTGTTATTCATGGTGTCATCTGGTGGTAACCTAATGAAAAATGAGTTGATTCCCTATATACACCATTTGGGGTATGTATATTTTTTTAGTATAACCTAGTAATTATAAAGGGTTTTCATACTTGAAATGGTGTTTCTTTTTGCTAGTAACCCTTTTTAGGTAGGTTTTTGTGGTAGTGGGATGGGTTTTCTGTAGAGACCCGAAGCTTGATGTATATGGACTTTACATTAATTTTTCGGAAAAATTAGTACATAAAAAAACAGACACACAAGGATCGTAATAGTTTAGTGTCTTTGGAAACATGGAACGTAATCTTCTAATCGTGGTGAAAGATCTTCAACATCTCCCATAAAGATCTTCCTTTTTTTTCTTACCTAAAACCTTTCTTTACATCCTGGGGAAAAGAAAACATAAAAGGGGTGAGCTCAAATGCCCAGTAAGGGTAAGCATGGATCAAATAAAACATACCATATACATTTGAACTTAAAAACATTAACATAAAATCTAAACATCAAAATCTTGAGCAAAGACATGAATCTTCGAAGTACGTAAGGCTTAGATCATAAAGGAACATTAACAATGATAAAATAGAATGGGAATAAAACATTTAATTGTGGCAACCATTCAGCACATGTCATGATTTCTATAGTAGCCAAGGCATTTCTTCCAAGACCATCTTAGTGGATAATGTCCCTTTCTGAATCAAGTTCACTCCTCGTTTCAGTCCTGTAACACTGAATCAGACTAACATACCGTTCCAGCCATGTCTATCTCATGAGATATAAAATCTTTACCCAATGCATTGGAGGGAGATAAAGGTCCCACCCATCTCATAATGAATTCATTCTTACTTGTGCCAAAAAATAAACATACATCATTCATAATAACCCAATAAATAAAATGGGTTTCATAAATATCATCCCATCACCTCATAATCCATATAAAAGAAATGGATATCATTTCATAATAAGAAAAGTGAAACCATGTAAATCATAGAGACATTATACTAAAAACATACACATATGAAATAATTTCATCTTAGATGGAAAATGGTTTTGATAAAACACTTGAAATGAATTCTTGAGGAAAATATCCTTTCTTCTTCAAAATCAATTTATTTTCAAAAAACGCCATTCAATTTTAAAAGAAAGATATTTTTTTGAAAATAGTCATGAAATCTTTTGGAGGAAGCTTCATGAAAATATTGCTTTATAAAACCATAAAATTCCGTTCGTGCCATATAAGTTAAAAAAACATTCTTTTCGTACATTTGTCGGAAAAAGTCAAAAAGTACCTCGTAACGTAAACAAAAGAAATATTCCTTACATACCATGTATTAAAATTCAAAAATGGGTAAAAAGGACTTTAAACATTAATGAAAATACTTCTATAAATCATGGACATGGATGATATAAATAACCCCAGTAAATACTTATGAATAAGAAATCTCGGATAAAAATGAGATTTGCAAAATTATCCCTTACCTTAGGTCTGATATGCTTCGTATGTATCTGAAACTCCTGTATAATGATTTAAATAATGTCATTGACTTATTACAGAATCATATTCATTGTTATGATATCATATATGGTTCACTTATGACTTTATATTACCCGTTCTTTTGTAAATTCCATGATAAAGAACGTTTTGGGTAAAATCGTTTTATTTATCATACATGTTTGGACTTGTTGTTCTAGATATTATTATTTATAACGTTATTTAATTAATTCCAGAATGTAAAACATGATTTATATGTAATATATATTCATCATATACATATATATTATCGATCGATAAAAGGAATGAAATACACCGTTCATGGAGACAATAGGTCGTACGTACTCATGAACGCTGTTTTCGTTTCCTTATTGAGTTGAATGGAATTAAGTAGATGACATACCTATATATATACATAAATCCAGTATCATTATAATTTCATATATTTCATTATTATTTCTTATATATACTTTATAATCATTCTTAAATGGTTAACATGGAGAATGAATCTCATCGCGTTGTGGAGACGGTAGTCCGTACGTACGCACGAGCGATGATATCGTTTCCATAATTATTGTATTGAATTTGAGTGGATGATACAATATATCAGAATCATTATGATGTTATAATAACTATTTATAGTTATTCTTTACACCATAATACCCATCCATGTAAGGTGTTGGTGGAAAAACAGATTACACCACGGCGTGGAGACGATATTCCGTACGTACGCACGCGCGGTGATTTTGTTTTCCGTAGGATGGATAGAAGGTTTAATGGGGTTGTTTCATTTTTATAATAACATATAAGTATATTATTGATACTGATGTTATTACATTATAATGAAAAAACTAAATAAGAAGATGTTGAAGAAGAAAGAAGTTTGAAAGAATCGATAGAAGAAATTACCTCTTTTTCGATACGCCTCTTTGAAACCTCTTCTTAGGGCACTAAGATTGGTATTTGAAGTAGAACAGGACCTCTAGGATGTTTCTAGGGAAGTGGAGAAGAGAATTTTTCAGGGGTTGGAAGAGCTTGAAGGCTCAAAGTGGTGTGAGGAAGAGAGGAAGGAGGTGCCCTTTTATAAGGGATGAGAGAGCCACCATTGAAAAAACTAAAAATATTATTTTATTATAAAGTCATATTCGGATTTAAATAGATCCAAATTGATATATTTCGAAGCTAAGGTGGGGATGGGTCGAAATTCTCTCATCCAATAGAATTTATACATGTTTAGGTTTCTATTTTAACCTTATCATTTAGATTTAACTTTAAGTTAAATAATTTCACTTTTACCTTGTCTTTTTGATTTCTTACACTATAAGGTTAACAAACATACTATATCAAGCCAAACGTACCCAAAGTTGTTTATATTTAATATCTATAACCTTATCTAAGTCATTTTTCTGTACCTTAGATTTTTAAAAATAACAATTAATAATATAATATTTGTTTTAAAAACTGTTTTATGTCAATTTTGACACTATTTAGTAATTGATTTTTCTAAAAATCATAACAAAATGATTAGTTGGAACAAAGTTAATTAAATCAATACTAACATGTCATATTATCCTAGAAAATTAGTTGAATTCATAAAAAGTCTCAAATTATACTTATTTAGGAATTTATAACATCAATTATGTCAATATTTCATTAATAAGATAATTACTGCATCATCTTTGTCTCATAAATAAACAAACTTTTTTAATATCTAAAAATTACAAATAAAATACAATTATTTAGGTAATCTTTTTATCTTTCTAATGAATATTTATAGTCCAATTTATCTTATGTATTAACCTATATTAAAAATTATTTAGTTATTAAACTTTGATTTTAACTATTTTTACACTTCTTTATTTAAATTAATAGTAAATGTCCTAATCTAATACAAGTGGGCCAAAATGGTCATATTTTATTCCTAATGTTGTTTTTGGTCGAATTTCACTTATCAAATAGATTTAGGATATGTGTTAGGGTAATAATAATATCATTTTTACCCTTAATTACCCAATTTACTTTTAACCGTGGTAAAAAAAAGTAAAAAGTTACTATTCACCAAAAATTATTTTCATCTCATTGAACCAAATTTTACTTACTGACATCAACCATGTCTCTCGGATTTTCGAAATTCCACTCACAGAAGCTGTAAAATTATGTTTTATAAAAAATTCGGTTTTTTAACTACCACTTAGTGGTTTCACTATTCATCAAAAAATGAAAGTTTCCAGAAAAATACCAAAAATTAGGCCTAAGCTATATTTGATATTATGAATTAAAAAATGATGCTTATTTTACCAAATTCAAAACATATAAGTTACATTAACGAATTTAAAAATTAATTCCCGTCGTCAAAACAAATAGCGTGTTTTTTAAAGATAATAACTATCAAAAGATTAACACGTGTTTATGTCTGGTTTAAATGTGAAATTACATCCAATGACCAAAATTGTATTAAATTGTAAAAAAATATTTTAAATATACTTTAAAACCACTAAAATTAATAATTTATCACTATTAATTATTTCTATTAAAAAAGTTGTTTTTAATTAAAATTTAGTAATTTTCACTATTCATTAGAATATGAAAGTTATCCGAAAAATACCAAAATTTCACCGTAAGCTAATTTCGATATTCCGAATCCAAAAATGAAGTCCATTTTGAAAAATAAAATATAAAAAATTTTAAAAAGTGGTTATTACTATTCATGATGGCTAGTTTTAATAATATTTTAATAGCATATCGTTGTTTAGTGAAACTCAGTATTGCGTACTACACATGCTATCGAGGAAGGTCGCGATTGCATGTAATGAAAGGCAAGTCATGGATGCATGTTGTAGAAGATCCTTTTGGTGTAGCGTACAACATAAGACATTAATGAAATTAAAAATAATATTTTTCATAAAATCTCGTGGTGTTAAATTCTATCCCCTTAAATTGAATTTCTCCCTCGAAATTCGTCAGGGTTATAAATGGTTTACTACTCGAAAGTTTCATTAATAGAAACCCACATCGTAAAAAAGAATACCAAAACCAATCTTTAAAAACAAAAGAATGAAACGTTATGGTTACCCAAATAAACTAATCACTAGGTTTCCTCATAGGTGAAAATATGGATATGGAAGAGAAATATAACCATCATTTTCTAATGGAGAGTGGTAGAGAACATGGCTATGGAAAAGATAGAAATCAAAAAGCCATAAATTTGTGATGAACTATGGTACCATCTGATTCATCGGATATAAGTGCACTAGGAAAACATTTTTGGTTTCCAAGATCATTTCCCTAAAGTTGAAGAATTTGAAATAGAATAAATACTTACTTTATTTTGGTACAATCTCACTATTGTTTGTGCCTTAAACAATTTCCACTTCATCTCTTAATGAAATGAAGTTGAATTTGTTATTCGTGAAGTGTTAGAAGATCATGTGATAGAATGATGGGTCATTCCATCTATTTCAAACAAAAGGTTAGAAAAAGTTATCAAATATACATAAGTCCATCTATGGTGAGGTTAATCGTATACGATTCCAAAAATGAACTTATACTTCACATATCATACCGCGTAATAAAATAAAACCAGTTTCTACTAACCATGGACTTCCTGTAGGCCAGTGGGAGGTGATAAAGGCCAATCGCACTTCGGTTGTGGGTTCGATTCCCACAGCCTTGTCCGACGCGATGGGTTGTCTCCCGTCCTGTAGGTTGTCCTTTTTCTAAAGCTATATTACAATAACATCCCATCAATAATATCGAAAAAAGTTCTATCCTAACTTATGTCCAACATAATCCATTCCAATCTTTAGGCGTATCTAAAAAACTTCGGTCCAAGCTCATAGTATAAAGAAAATAATTACTTGAAATTTCACATAACAATCACGTGAATTCCCTCATTTATCCCCCATATATTATAATATATATCTTGTTGTTCAAATTACAAACATGTGAATACCTTAGTCATGTATTCTCTTGAAGAATTAATACCCATTGAATGTTAGTGAAAACATGAATGCAGTCAAAATTTAACTCTTTCCACATACCAAAATCCAAAAATTCAATATACTCAAACCATGATATAACCTTCTCCTTGCATCAGTCATGAGCTCGTGAATACTATCAAACATTTAATTTTCTCCTTATCCCTTCATTATGTGCATATCATCTACATTCCAAAAATATCTGAATAACCTTTCATGGATACTGGTACCATTAATCATATACTTTCAAAACTCAAGGAAAGAAAATATTGTAACAATCTTTAGATGTATCTTTATTCCATAGTACCATGAGATTACTTATACAACATTACACATGATAAACATGTAATCATTCCACTACATTCTTAAACCATTGACCGAGCTTCAACAATTCTTTCATCTCACATATCATTTGTAGTCTCTTCATCATCATCAACATAAATACTACACATACGACCATACTGATTCTCTTCATGAGACATTCCCTTAGGGCATTGGTTTGTATAATGCCCGTACATTCCACATTTAAAACATTTAACCATTGTTGATGTCGTAGAAAAACCATTATTCTCATGCCTGGTGTTAACTGAAACTTTTCCGTTGCACTTACTGGCTTTGTGTCCTTCTTTTCCACACCCAAAGCATCTTCCAGTTCCTTTGAAACATTCTCCTTGATGCCTCTTCCCACATGATTTACATAGGAAAATTTGAACTTTCTTTCCTCTATGATCATCATGAAACTCTATCTTTCTCATATTAGCCGAGTTAGGAAACTTAACAAATTTTACTTTATTGATCATATTATGTGATTGCTGATTCCGCATAATAATGATGTGTGGACTTCCAAATCTCATTTCATTTGGTTTCTCATGAAGAATATCATTCCATTGTCCATCATATCCTCCATTATCATGACTCATCTTGTTTCCATCCATTTTCTAAAACCCAAAAAGAATAGTGAGAGAGGCAAAAATCACAATAAAGGAGAAGTAACTTCAATATCTATCATCTTTGGTTTAATCTAATATCTTTACCATAGTTTTAGGACTATAGCCTATATGTATACTTATCCTTAGGGACATCCCTAGACATACCTTAGAAATATATCTAGGGATCTCACTAACGTTCTCACATCCTAGTTTCCAAAGGTTGACTAAACCTTTCCTCTGATACCAACTGTAGAGACCTGAATCTTGACGTACATGGACTTTACATTACTTTTGCGGAAAACATAGTACATAACAAAAACAGGCACACAAGGATCGTAATAGTTTAGTGTCTTTGGAAACTTGGAACGTAATCTTCTAATCGTGGTGAAAGATCTTCAACATCTCCCATAAAGATCTTCCTTTTTTTCTTACCTAAAACATTTATTTACATCATGGGGAAACAAAAACATAATAGGAGTGAGCTCAAATGCCCAGTAAGGGTAAGCATGGATCAAATAAAACATACCATATACATTTGAACTTAAAAACATGAACATAAAATCTAAACATCAAAATCTTGAGCAAAAACATGAATCTTCGAAGTATGTGAGGCTTAGATCGTAAAGGAACATTACGAATGATAAAATAGCAAGGTAATAAAACATGTAATTGTGGCAACCATTCAACACATGTCATGATTTCCATATTAGCCAAGGCATTGCTGCCAAGACCATCTTAGTGGACAAAGTCCCTTTCTGAATCGAGTTCACTCCTCGTTTCAGTCCTGTAACACTGAATCGGATTAACTTACTATTCCATCCATGTCTATCTCATGAGATATAAAATCTTTACCCAATGCATTGGAGGGAGATATAGGTCCCACCCATATCATAATGAAATCATTCTTACTTGTGCCACAAAATAAACATACATCATTCATAATAACCCATTAAATAAAATGGGTTTCATAAACATCATCCCATCATCACATAATCCATATAAAATAAATGGATATCATTTCATAATAAGAAAAGTGAAACCATGTAAATCATAGAGACAATATTCTTAAAAAATAAACATATGAAATAATTTCATCTTAGATGGAAAATGGTTTTTATAAAACACTTGAAATGAATTCTTGAGGAAAATATCCTTTCTTCTTCAAAATCAATTTCTTTTCACAAAACATCATGCAATTTTAAAAGAAAGAGATTTTTTTGAAAATAGTCATGAAATCCTTTGGAGGAAGCTTCATGAAAAGAAGGCTTTATAAAACCGTAAAAATCTGTTCGTGTCGTATAAGTTAAAAAAACATTCTTTTCGTACTTTTGCCGAAAAAGTCAAAAAGTATCTCGTAACGTAAAAAAAAAAAGATTCCTCACATACCATGTTTTAAAAGTCAAAAATGGGTAAAAAGGAAATTAAAAATACATGAAAATACTTTTATAAAACATGGACATTGATGATTGAAATAACCCCAGTAAATACTTACGAATAAGCAATCTCAGATAAAAAGGAGATTTGCAAAATTATCCCTTACCTTAGGTCTGATATGCATCGTACATATCCTAAACTCGTGTATAATTATTTAAATAATGTCATTGACTTATTAAAAAATCATATTCATTTTTATGATATCATATATGGTTCACTTATGACTTTATATTACCCGTTCTTTTGTAAATTCCATGTTAAAGAGCATTTTGGGTAAAATCGTTTTATTTATCGTACATGTTTGGACTTTTTGTTCTTGATATTATTGTTTATAACCTGATTTACTTAATTCCAGAATTTAAAACATGATTTATATTTAATATATATTTATCATATACATATATATTATAGATCGATAAAAGGAATGAAATACACCGTTCATGGAGACGGTAGGTCGTACGTACGCATGAACGCTGTTTTCGTTTCCTTATTGAGTTGAATGGAATTAAGTAGATGACATATATATATATACATAAATATATTAGATTTATAATGTCATATATTTAATTATTATTTCTTATATATACTTTATAATCATTCTTAAATGGTTAACATGGAGAATGAATCTCATCGCGTCTTGGAGACGAGAGTCTGTACGTATGCACGAGCGATGATATCGTTTCCATAATTATTGGATTGAATTGGATTGGATGATACAATATATCATAATCATTATGATGTTATAATAACTATGTATAGTTATTCTGTACACCATAATACCCATCCATGTAAGGTGTTGGTGGAAAAACAGATTACAACACCGCGTGGAGACGGTATTCCGTACGTACGCACGCGCGGTGATTTTGTTTTCCATAGGATGGATAGAAGGTGAAATGGGGTTGTTTAATTTTTATAATAACATATCATTATATTATTGATACTGATGTTATTAATTTATAATGAGACAACTAAATAAGAAGAAGTTGAAGAAGAAAGAAGTTTGAAAGAATCGATAGAAGAAATTACCTCTTCTTCGATACGCCTCTTTGAAACCTCTTCTTAGAGCACTAATATTGGTCTTTGAAGTAGACCAGGACCTCTAGGACGTTTCTAGGGAAGTGAAGAAGAGAATTTGGCTGGGTTTGGACGAGCTTGAATTCTCATAGTGGTGTGAGGAAGAGAGGAAGAGGATCCCTTTTATAAGGGAGGAGAGGGGCACCTTTGGAAAAACTAAAAATATTATTTTATTATAAAGTTATATTCAGTTTTAAATAGCTCCAAATTGATATATTTTGAAGCTAAGGTGGGGATGGGTCTAAATACTCTTATCCAATAGAATTTAGACAAGATTAGGTTTCTATTTTAACTTTATCATTTAGATTTAACTTTAAGTTAAATAATTTTACTTTTACCTTGTCTTTTTGTTTTCTTACACTATAAGGTTAACAAACATACTATAACAAGCAAAACGAACCCCAAGTTGTTTATTATTAATATCTATAACCCTATATAAGTTATTTGGATGAACCTTAGATTTTTAAAAATAACCATTAATAATATAATATTTGTTTTAAAAACTATTTTATGTCAATTTTGACACTATTTAGTAATTGATTTTTGTGAAAATCATAACAGAATGATTAGTTCAAAAAATGTTAATTAAATCAATACTAACATGTCATATTATCCTATAAAATTAGTTGAATTCATAAAAAGTCTCAATTAAACTTATTTAGGAATTTATAACATCAATTATGTCAATATTTCATTAATAAGATAATTACTCATCATCTTTTTGTCATAAATAAATTAAATTATTTAATTTCTAAAAATTTAAAATAAAATACCATTATGTAGGAAATATTTTTAGATTTATAATGATTATTTATAGTACAATTTATCTTATGTATGAACCTATATTAAAAATTATTTAGTTATTAAACATTGATTTTAACTATTTTAACCCTTCTTTATTTAAATTAATAATAAAGGTCATAATCTAATCCATGTGGGCCTAAATGGTCATATTTTATTCCTAAGGTTGTTTTTGGTCGAATTTCACTTATCCAATAGAATTAGAACTTGTGTTAGGGTTATAATATCATTTTTACCCTTAATTACCCTATTTACTTTTAACCGTGGTAAAAAAAGTAAAAAGTTACTATTCACCAAAAATTATTTTTCCTTATTGAACCACATTTTACTTATTGAAATCAACCGTGTCTCTCGGATTTTCTAAATTCCACTCACAGAAGCGGTAAAATTATGTTTTATAAAAAATTCAGTTTTTTAACTAGCACTTAGTGGTTTCACTATTCATCAAAAATTGAAAGTTTCCAGAAAAATACCAAATATTAGGCCTAAGTTATATTTGATATTATGTATTCAAAAATGATGTTTATTTTTCCAAATTCAAAACATATCAGATACATTAACTAATTTAAAAATTAATTCCCATTGTCAAAACAAATAGCGTGTTTTCAACAGATAATAACTATCAAAATATTGACACCTGTTTATGTCTGGTTTAAATGTGAAATTACATCCAATGAACAACATTGTATTAAATTGTAAAAATATATTCTAAATATACATTAAAACCACTCAAATTAATAATTTATCACTATTAATTATTTCGATTAAAAAAGTTGTTTTTAATTAAAATTTAGTAATTTTCACTATTCATCAGAATATGAATGTTATCCGAAAAGTACCAAAATTTCACCGTAAGCTAATTTCGATATTCTGAATCCAAAAATGATGTCCATTTTGAAAAATAAAATTTAATAAATTTTAAAAAGTGGTTATTACTATTCATAACGGCTAGTTTTAATAATATTTTAATAGCATATCATTATTTAGTAAAACTCGGTACTGCGTACTACACACACTATCGAGGAAGGTCAAAATTGAATGTAATGAAAGGCAAGTCAAGGATGCGTGTTGGGAAAGCTCCTTTTGGTGTAGCGTACAACACAATACATTAATGAAATTAAAAAGAATATTTTTCATAAAATCTTAGGGTGTTACATTGTCAACCCATATGCTTCATGGATGTTTTTTCCATGAAGTTGATCCCCCCCTGTTTATGATATATTCGTTCTAGGTTATACTGTAAAATTTAATAAATAACATTGGTTTTGTTTATCATCATTTTATTTCAGAATTAATTGTATATTTATTCAGTTGTATGTGATATTTCTTCTTCATTAGATCTTGGAAGAAACCATTCCAAAAAGAGTTACTTGATGCCCAGGCACTAGTTTAAAACCCCATGGGATCACGAATGACGTTCAGGCCATTTCACAAGTGGATTCAAGTGTAAGGTTGGATGGAATATCAGAATGGTTTGAGAAAAATATCATTAGGGTGTATATATTATTAAGTTATATATTGATTTTTATTTGGTTTTATGTCTTTTTAGAATAATGTTTAGGTTATATTTTGGGTCTGTTGGTCACAATGAATGTTTTTATTGGAATATAGAAAGAAATATCATGATTGAAATACTTTTAGAAATTGGGACAATAACGCATTAATGAAAACATTATTATTGTGAATAAATATTGAAAACCCATCCTAGAATTATGTCAATGTTTAGAGTGTATGATTGTATAACAGTTAAATCATTTTATTGTTGTAATAAAATTAATGAATGTTCTGGAAATAATGCATCTAGGGGTAATAATCCCAGAAAAATATAAATTGGGTATTAAATCAGTCTTCACTCAATGAACAACAATTTGGACAAATAGTACACTTGGTTTGACACCCCTTGGGGATATGATTTGAATTGTCCAAATGATATATAAACCCCATTATAAAGAACTTGACTAGGTATTATATAACTAGTTAGTTTATACGAACTAAAAAGAAAATTACCATGGCCATCCTAGGTTTAATTGGAGGATTTATTGTTCAATCCAATTATATCATGATTGAATAGAAAGAATCATAGGATGAAATGATGATTTCATAGGAGAAGATATATTAGAAATTAGTTTTAAAATTTGTATGATCTTTGACATAGATTGTATGATATTGTTGCATAACCACTTTTTTATTACTATATTTTTGGAAATACGGTCATGAAAATAAAGATGAGGAGGGAATGTATACAGAATATTGTAATACAAATATATATATATGGGCATATTTTGGGAAACAATTATTGCGAAACTAGATATATTCCTATTACAATGATAATATGGGTTTTATAGTTCAACACATGCTTGTGAGTTTGAAATTATATCTTGAGTCATATACTTATCTTTTTTTCATTAGTGATTAGTAATAAAAATTTTGTGGATGTAATTTATTTTTGTTGGTGGACTGAAAAACCATAAGCATTTATAATAAATTTATTTTCATAAAATTTTTTCATATAATTCACAAAAATAATTTTTTTCTATTAAAAATATATCTTGACTAGACAATAAGTCATACAAGATATAAATAAAACTATCATTACATTATTCATAAATAATGAAACATTACTTCAGACCTACATGAAACCATGAGTCATATTATAGGAAATATTACATTTCAAGGAAGATTATGTCTATTTAAATTAAATAAATTAAAATGGATCAACAAATAGAAAAAGAAAAATATCATTAAAACAATGACATCCAATGGATTATCTTCACCCATGAGAATTACCATTAATAGAAAGAAATTTATAATTAGAAAGAACATCACGAAAGGATAAATCATATTGTTAAATATAAAATTAAATATAATTATAATTTTTATATAATAGGTAATTATTGAATGAATGTGTAGAGAGTAATATGTCTATTATAATATGATATATGGTCATTAGAAATATGGTCATTGGAAATAAGGTTATTGGCCCTACACATTTCTTATAGTTATACTGATACTATTTATTGTCAGTAAAAAATTTAATATAATAAAATCCACAAATAATAAAAAATTTCATAAATATGTAATATTTAATTAAGATATATATTTAAAAAAATATTTATACAGGTTATATAATATATTTTTTATTATTAAATTATAATATGAAGTATTTATAAAATTTAAATAAGTATTAATATCAATGGATTAGTAAAATTAAATTTTTGGAAAATAATTAATTAATTTTGATGATATTTGGTGATGATTATTTAATATACAATTGATAGTTTTTACCTAAATATTTTTTAAGTATTCTGACTTTTTTATTATTATTTTCTATAGAATTATTTTATTGAACATTATTGATAATATTTAGACGAAAAGAAATTTACCCCAATCCAATGGTTATTACATGGAATGTTAAATAATAAATTTATTTTATGTCGAAAATATATATTTTTCCAATAATTGATTTATATAATTGTGAGCTTATATTAAAATTAACATTTATGAAAAATAGAAATTAAGTTTTATATAATAGATTTTTTATATTATTGATAATAATATTCAAATTTATATGAGTATATTTTCATTTCTAAAAGAATTTTCTATAATAAATATCAGTAACCATAGTAAATTAATCATTTCTCAATGAATTTCATTTTTTTAAAAAAAGTTTCTAATTTTTATCATTATAAATTTTATTAGTCATATTTTTATATCTCAAATTTAGTTTATATTCTTATTTAAAATATATTAATTCTTTTTATTTTTTAATTTATTTTAATTAAGAAAAAAACAATTGACATATAAAATGATTGAAATCTACAAATAAAATACTATATAATATATTTTAATTTAATTGTATATTATCTAATATTAGAAATTTAATTTGATAAAATCAACTCCATATTCAGATTCATATTTTATAAATTATTAATATGGTTCATATTATATTTTTAGTAAAAATAACTATAGTGGTAAAACATTAATTAACGTTAATATGGGTTAAAGTGGAAACATAAAGTGGCTCAATTTTTTAAAATTAACTTGACAATTAATCCTTATAGATGACCATTGTTATTATATAAATTCAATCTCACATGTGTCACCATCGTTTCTTCACCCATATCACCTAAATCACATCTGATTCAATCTGTACCCCTCACATAACATTAGTTTCCCATAAAAATTCTATATTTTTCACCTACAAAACAATCATACTTTTACCCATTTCATGGTATTAATATCCTTAAAAATACTATTAAAATTAATATATTTTACTTCTATATGAAATATAATACATGTTTTCAACCCTTTGTTAAAGATTTATGGTTTTACTATGAGTAATATACCTTTTTATTTTCTGTTTAACACCTTATTTTCCAAATATGAGTTTCTAATGAAATCGTGGGACTTCTGAGTGTGGGTGAGGATTTTTTATAGCACTAATGATCAGTTTTTTTCTGGAAAAGTTTGCTAATCTATACGGTCTAGTAGAAACTGTATAACCCAAGATGAATGGTTAGGTTTAACACTGTATGGATAAATAGTGGGCATAAAGAGGCCACAAGGTTTGAGGAAAACATGAAACTTGTGGCACACACCTGTGTGGGGCATTTGCAGTTTTTCATAGAGTGTTGATGAATGGTTGGTGCATAGTTTGTCTAAATGTTCTCATGAACAATGTGATTCCCCCTTGATCTAAATAAGGGAATGTGGTTGTTGCAATGTTTGGCCAACCGTGCGACCAAAGAATGTGACCTAATTTCTTTTGGGAAAACATACCATTTTCCCTTTAATGTGTTTAAAAATTAAAACCCCTTCATTTTATTTTCATTTTCCGGTATGTATGGATCCTTTTTCCATTCATTGAGCTCCCTCTACATTGACTAATGATCCTTATTAACTCTATCATCCAAACTCATATTTAAGCACCGTTTACCATGTTAGATCTAATATGGTGAGTTTATTATTCATCTAATTTCATTTATAATTTTTCTTTATATTGACCGAGTTATTTAAGAGTAAGATAATATTTCTTAAATACAATATTTTGGTCTATTCATCATTTTATTCCTTTTAGGAATGAATAAATGGTTGATATTGGATGAGTTCTCTACTATGTGTATACAATAAGTGGTATATACCTTTTCCGTTACATTTTGGGTTTTATAAGCAATATTTTCATTGTATCACAAACCACACATTCTTTTGTTTCCCCTATAATGAAATGAATTTATTATGTTAATGAATTTAAACCTGTTTGGGTTTCCCACCAGTACCTTTGTGATTGTTGTTGGTTGTTACACATAACCAAGGCCACCCATAGGGTATGTCTTTGTATCTGACCGGCATTATACCCCCACTATGGTTGCATGTGATATTGCCATTGTTTTTTGGGAGCAGGGATAAATTGAATGGGAATTTTATGAATGATAAGTAAAAGTCCATGCCTCCATACAATGCTATTACATGATATTTAATTGTTTAATTGTTAAAATAGATTTTATAGAAATTTTGAATATGATGTGGAATAACTTGTGAAATTTAAATAGTTAATATGTGATTATTGAAATGAGATAACAAGTGGAAATCGGAGGGGATACCATAGATGATCTCCTTGGATATAGATTCAATAGAAGAACATGGAAATTAATACTCCATGGGTCATGATTATGGAACTGGATTCATTTGGACTATATACTCTTATGTAACTGGTTCAACTGGATTCCATGGATATTGCTACCCCCTGGATATAGCTTTCTTGGAATCACATTAGACATTCTCATTTTAAAATATCCTTGGACTTGATCAATGTATTTATCAATTTTACTTTGATATGATTCTAGGAATCGATGAGGATACCATGGTCTTATATACATTGGATTTAGCCCTTTGTGGTTTGACAGTAGCTTACAGGACGTGGCCATTGTTGATGTTTTACAGTGGATTATACAGAATGGATAAGGTGTATGTGGACACATGGTTTTATGATGCAGTCGTAGTGGATATTTTTCTATGCTTATAGGTAGACCTTGTATGTGTATAAGTTTATAGTTGTTAAACATATTTTTATGACTTTTTAATTTTTTTATTATTTCCCATGTTTATAGGAGCTTGAAAATTGTTTATAGGGAGCCTTTTGGGGCTATAAAATATCTCACATTACTTTCATTATAATAATACCTATGATGTAATATACACTGCATATTATATTACATATATTAGACTTGTTATAGAAATTGGTGGTTGTGGAATACTAAGCGTTATCTCACACAATGTTTGGGTTGTTAATTAGTATCTGGAATGACTTCATGGATGTAGGAAGGTACAAAGATAAGTTCCGACATTGAGATACTTGGCTTATTCATTTCATAGAAACACATGAGAATAAGACGGAGCCAGGATAATGATTCTATTGTGAGATATTATATTATTAATCTTTTGACATGTGTATAGTGTTATATTATTTTATACCTTTTTCATATTTTTTTAGTGACCTGAAATGATCATCTTATTTTATATAATTGCTTCTGACTATTTACTATTACAGTATTCAAGATGTTTATCTTATTCTTGCTATTCTATTACTTATCTCCCTTACCTATTGACTATTGTGATTACTATTATTGTTCTACACTCTTACAAGAGCTTATAGTCTCCCCATTGACACGCCATATTCCCTCGATGATATTCAAAATCCTTTAGCATTCAGGGAGGCGAGCATAAAGCAATGTGACCAAACATCTTAAGGCACCATTTAGTTGCTTCTTGTTCCAAATGATACAATGTTGCATTAGAGGGTTTTTTTGATTTAGTGTATTGAGACAATAGAACAGATATTATAAATTATTGGTATTTATTAATAATTTTCCATTGGGAATAAATAACTAACATACAAGGAAAAAGAAAAATTTCCTAGAATGGTAAATTTTTGATTTTTGGATCTTACTTATTATAGTTGTTTTGAATCCACCATTAGGAGATCCACATTAATAGTGATGTTATTATTAGTATGTTTGAGGTTTCTATTTCATGATGGCATGATTATACGGGGTACTCAATCTCATGAATCATTTTTTAAAATTTACATGATTAAAATGCCTAGAATTATGTCATACCATATTGGATACATTATATGACCGCATGGAATTTCTTTTTCATGACCTAAGTGTTGTACCAATTGATTAATAATATATTTATTCATATAATTTAGAAACATTATTTTTATATATAATTCCTTCCATATCCTAAATATATTTTTCTAACATAGGATAAAGTAGACACACTATGTATCCAATTATAGAACATTGGGTCATGGACCGTTCGTCACATGGACTAGAAGTTGTTATGGTTTGGATTAAGTGGATGTCACACTTCGGTTCATGAGATGTATGGTCCCTTATGGATCAGAAGTGGTGACCCATTTGTTTCAACTGTTCAATGATAATTATAAATTATATATGATTTTAAATGAAATTGATATTATGAATTATATATCATAGCCTATACTTGACATTAGAGTGGGATGTAGGCAATGGATTTGGTACTTTTTATGATTGTTATTTTTACTTATTCTAGGGTTTATGAATAGGAATAGGGGGTTACATTATTATATGAAGGTTGGGAATTGTCTTTAATTGTAAACTATTTTCTTATTATTATCAATCTATTCAATGGAGTGTGTTAGTAATTATAGAGACATGCCCCCATGATGAAGTCTAGTATTATGCCCGAAGGGAGGTTACAACCTTATCCTAGATGTGGTCGGCCATAGACTACCAATAGATACTTCTATATTTATTACTATGGTTCCAATATTATTACTAAATATAGGTAATGAGGCATTGTTTTGTGATTGTTTTATGTTTTTTATGACGACCGTTCGTGGAACCATGCAGCATGCCTCATTAAAAGTGGAGCTAATGTGAGTGTTCCTACACCGTCATCCTCCCACATTTTTTGATGAATGGACATCCACATGCTATTGATATGTTTGTTGCCACTAATTTTTCAATTTTTGTTTTTTGGAGACACCTATTAGGAGGATAGTAAAACCCACTACATATATTCTTCCGGGAGTATTTAAGAAGTAGTGAGATATTTTGAATGATGATGATAAACTCTTATATGTGTTTAAAGGGATTTATAATCCAGGTTTTATGATTTCATTTTTGATAATAAAAAGATAGATGGATGTTCCTTTGTGTTTGTGAATCTAGAGTAGTGGTGATTATTATTATAGAGTATTTTGTAGGTTTTATAGGGCATCAAAGATTTGCAACAATTTTCCGAGATTATGAGCTATTGAGGGAGAGATGATTAAGAGAAGGTGTTACGCATGTTGTTCAATCGTAGTTACACATTATTCCTACTATTATAGAGTTAGTGAATTAGGTTCTTATTAATGAGTGAACCCTGATATAAGAAAAGGGTGTAGAGAGGGATTCATCAACCCCTCAACCAAGTGGTTAAACTTATAGTTTAAGGAAGCACTATTTTTAGGATTCTCAAGATGGTAGTACCAAATAGGTATTTAGTGTTGGTAGTTTTGTATTCTATCATTAGTGTAGGATATAGGAAAAGATGAGGGGATAGTGTGATCAAGAACCAGTCAAGCATCGAGATTATAGTAGGACGGTCCTTGTACAATGTTTCTATAGGATTATCCTTGTAGTAGTTAGTGGAAATGGATAAACTCTAAATCCAGGTAAATGAGAGAGATTCAATGTTTGGGGTCATTGTAGGAGCAAGAGTAGTTCCATCTATTCTAGCTAAAGAGGTGGTCGGAGATGATGAATCCATGAGTATGTTTTACCCAGATAGTAGAGTGGTACTAATCTAGGTAGTGAGATTGGTTAACAATGTTGTGTTTTATGCTAGATATATTTTTTAAATACTATAAATGAGGAGAAGATAATTAGTCAACCTATGGTGGAGGTAAAATTCAATTGGACTCTACTCCAGTACGTTTTTTAGTATAGGTTCTTATCATAGTTTCATATATTTACCATTAGTGGTTATCCTTATGATTT
Organism: Viscum album; assembly: GCA_963277665.1. Lineage (NCBI taxonomy): Eukaryota > Viridiplantae > Streptophyta > Magnoliopsida > Santalales > Viscaceae > Viscum > Viscum album. Next base: position 1,204,593,765 of record OY728145.1, read on the forward strand.
TTATTAAATTTTTTAATTGTTTTGTGATAATTAATACTCCTTTAGGGATTGGAACGAAGGGTGTATTCTAGTGCTCGAAGTTCCCTCTTGAGATAGGTTAGAGTCACTTCATATGGGATCTTTTTTTCTTGAGATGACAATGGTTGACATAATGCATGGGATTGAATGTCTTGTTTCTCATCGATCCCATATCAATTTATATCACTATAGGTTAGAATTCACATCATCAAAGGGTAGAGTTTTTACGCACATTGTTGGATGGGATATCCAGGGTAGAAGATATAGAATCAAGCATCATCGGTTGGTAGAGATGACCACCAAAATTACTATTTTAAATCTGGATGATTAGATATCTAATTAGTAATAATTCTTTCAAGTGGTTTATTGTTTTAGAGAAGTTTCCTTATATGAATTTTCTAGTTTAGTTCCTAATAATTAGGTGGATTTATCTTTCTAGCTAGTTCCATGAGATTCACTAGTATCCAAAACTATTTATTTGATGACTACTAATGAGTTTCAAGAGATCAAAAAGAATTTAAAGGAATTAACATAAAGTGTATTTAGACAACCCAGTACTTCCACACCATGTTCTATGGGTTTTTTGTGAAAACGGTGGACCAAAACCTAAGGATATTTATTGATTATCTGATTTAATCTAGGGGAAGATTACGAACTATTATACTTTTCCATGAATTGAGGATCTATTTTTCCAGATCTGAGTATATCATGTTTTCTCCGAGATTGATTTGATGTCAGGTTATAACTGAGTAATTGTTCAACCAAAAGACACACATATTATAGTTTTTCATTGCAGGTATGGTTAATATGTGTATCTGGTAATGTTTTTTTGGTCTCACAAATGATCTAATATTTTTCAATGCAGTGATGAACTATGTATTCCATTCTTATCTGGATTCATTTATAGTGGTATTAATTGATGATATCATGGTGTATTCTCAAAATCAATATGAACAAGCCAAACATCATGATATCATTTAGGAAACACTAAAATTGAATTATTTACATGATAAGATCATACAGTTACACTTCTGTGTGGTTAAGATTTACTTCATGTGTCATATTATTTGAGATATAGAAGTATAATTTACCCAAATAAGGTGATAACTATATATTTCAATGATAATACAATGAAAATCATTGACCTAAATATATTCTTAGGGATATCTATATATTACAATCATTTCATACATGACTTTTCATGCTTAACAGCACCTCTTACAGGCTTGACTGAGAATGATGTAATGTTTTTATGGATAGATACCTATGAGAAATCCTTTCAGGATATCAAAGGGAGACAGAATTTAATGATAGTATTGACACATCAAGGTCTGGACAGGGTTTACACTGCTTATTTTGATGCATCAAGTATCAATCTTGGATTAGATCTGATGTTGTGGGGCATATTTGTGTTGTATGGCACTCATCAGTTGAGGCCAAATGAGAGGAACTATCCAACACTCAATATTGAGATAGTCATTCTTGTACATATCTTGCACTGTTGGAGGCACTATTTACTAGGAGATCATTTTCTTGTGTACATGAACCACAGAATCCTCAGGTATATATTTTCACATCATGATCTAAATCTTTGGTATTGATGGTGGGTTGAGTACATAAATTATTTTGACATTGATCATTCCAATATGCCCTGAAAGGGAAATAAATTTTCTGATGCACTGAGTAGGATTCTACTCTAAATAGTTCAGAAGGCCAATAGTGATTATCAACATTTAAATTTTTTTTCTGTGATGCATTAGGTGGTGATGGATTGACAAGGGTAGACTTTTCATTCATTATTTA